>CM077303.1:176441842-177929342 GCA_039655065.1 Glossophaga mutica | reverse complement strand
ATAAGATGTCTGTTGTGGAGAAGGCTGTCAGGTGAATGAGGTGGGAAAAGACTCAGGAGCAAAGGTCTGATGTCAGGAATGATCTATTTTGGAGGGCCAGGGTTGAGGCAGGAAGACAGCTCAGAAACCCCAAATTTTGGATCAGAAATGAGCATCCCGGTGCTTATCTTTGCTTTGTGTTTAGGAAGAAAAAGTGGGGGCTGACAGGCTTTCTCACCTTACAGTGACACATATAAAAGTAAGCATGAAAGTCTGAGGTGGAATTTGCTACATGATACATTTCCTTTTCCCAGGGAAATGATGAACTCAGTACCATGTCTGAATTAAAGTCTCTTTATCTAAGAATATGTCAATAAAATTAACAAAATAAATCCACTAAGAAAATAAAAGATGAGTTTTTCTTCTCATACATAGGAAATATAGGGTAAAACAAACACCTAAACTAAAGTCTTATGTTTTTATTATCAATATTTCCAAGTATTATCAATCTACAAGGCCATATATGAGGGGGGACCCAAAAAACTAGGATTTACTTATAAAGAATTGTGCACTCATTCTTACGTGTTTAAACTTCAGTCACCTTCAAAGTACTCTCCATTTGAGGCAACACACCTATCGAGATATTTTTTCCACTGCTCAAAACAATATTTTTAAAAGATTTCATTTATTTATTTTTAGACAGATGGGAAGGAAAGGAGAAAGAGAGGGAGAGAAATATCAATGTGGTTGTCACTCACATGCCCTCTACTGGGAATCTGGCCCACAACCCAGGCTTGTGCCCTGCCTGGGAATCGAACCCCAACCCTTTAGTTCACTGGCCAGCACTCAGTCCACTGAGCCATACCAGCCAAGGCTCAAAACACTTTTTAAATTGTAGATTTGATTGTAGCTGTTTAGTGCTTCTGTTGTTTTTGTTTTACTTCTTTCACATCAGCAAAACATTTCCCTTTAAGGACATTTCCCTTCTTCATCTGTGGAAACAACAAAGTCACTCAGGGTCAGATTGGGTGGGTTGAATAGGGAGGTGGGACATAGAGGTCCTGCCATTTTTGGTCAAAAATTGCCGAACACTCAGCAGGGGTAAGGGCAGATGCACTCGTAAATCACCCATCATGAAATGGGCAAACATGTTGAAAGAGTCTTCAAAAAAAAATTCACTGAAGCCAGAGGCAGCCTCTCACAACAACGTCAGCTTGTACCTGATGGGTTCCTGGAATACGCACTAAGTCGGGGAAGCCAGTACTACAAGGAGTCTACAATTCTTGCTTGTTGGGGTCCCCCCTTATAGATAAAATTACTAATGTGCTTAGAATAATTAATGAGTGCTAAGATTGGGGGCATCTTGACCTCTGCAATATCACTAGGTTGAATTTTAACATATCTATTTTTCCCTTAAGATACTAGAATTTAATAAATTACTAAATAAAGACATATAGAAATAACAAAGCATTTAGAAAACAGCATGTTAAAAATGCTGACAATTATTTGCTTTGGCTTAATTTCTTCACAATATTAGAAAATTTAAAATTTTATAGGTTTATGATTTGTTTATTGATCTGAATTGCTTCAGTCTCAAATATTTTGGTAGGAAGGAGGGACCAGAGAAAAGGAGAAATAGATTTAGGCATGAGGGAAATTTTGAAGTTTATTTTGTGCCTAACCTAGGCATTTTGAGATTCTTGGGATACCCTCCTATATCTGTTCTGAATTTAGTTTACTTCAGCAAACATTTCTCCAGTATCTATTATTGTCTTAGACTGGGTGACTTATAAACAGCAAGCATTTATTTCTCACAGTTCTGGAGGTGGGAAGTTCAAAATCATGGCACTGAAGATTAAGTGTCTGCTGAGGACCTACTTCTTACACTGTAACTTCACATTGAGGAAGCAGAAGGGATTTCTCTGAGGCTGGGTTTTTAAGGGCTCTAATTTTATTTGTGAGGGCCCCACCCTCATGACTTAATCATCTCCCAGAAGCTGCACAGCCAAATACCAGCACCTTGGGGATTAAGGTTTCAACGTACAAATTTGGTAGAGATGGGCACAAACATTCAATTCATAACAATGACCTTCCTGTAGCTCTTTGTTTACAAGGAGAAGAGGTACAAGCATCATCTTGAGAAACAAAGAGCATGTCCAGTGAGGGTAGGAATGAGAAGTAAGGAAAAAAATGGAGAGTCAGTTGTATGAGGACTGGACAACCAACTACTGTAACTAGGAATGTGTATGATGAGGATGTAAAGGATATAAGGTAATGTAGGTAGATGGTTTTGCATTGATGTTAACAAGAGATTTTCACACACAGGGAGACCTCAGACCTTCTAAGACATATAGAGATAGAATAGAATTATGTTCAGAGAGTTGCCCTGTGACCCCAGGTCAATAATTTTTCTTTTTCTCCTTCATTAGGAAACCATTTTTAGCATCATGAAAGACTTCCATGAGCTACCCATCTCATACTACATGAGTATAAATAAAATGCATTTGTATTAGTGATGATGCTACTGGTGAGACTTTTTTCTTAAAGGATTAAGTTGCTGTGTTAGAAACATTTAGCATGCAAGAGAACTACCTATGGAGTGCTCTTAACAGTGGCCCACTGAATTGGATTTGAGAACCAAAGATGATAAGACAGGAAGACTATTGTTGCCATAGTAGTTCTTGTTTTTGTTGCTGTCATTATTAGTATCTGCCTCATTTCATCTCAGAAAAGTAGAATGCTTGTATGGTTTGCTGAAGACAGTTTGCATAAAAGCTGGAGGTGCACTCTTGACCACACCGGACTTACACTCCATGGGTCCTAGATTCTTTATAGCATGTTTCGTCTTCCACTAAACTGAGGAAGGAAACAACTAATATAGAGAATATGAAGTAAAAATGCTGAACAACTATACTAGTAAAAAGAAAATAGAGGTTTTGTGGCATAAGGTATGATATAATTTTTTCGTTTATTTGAATACATATGTGAGTATATTAATGATATGTTATCTACAAAAACTACATTACATTTTCTAGATTATCTGGTTTTGGGTCTTTTTAGTAACAGTATAAAATATTTTGGCATGTTTTTTATTCTTTCTTTTTATTTAGACTTGTTTTATTCAGAAGTTAAATAATAAGTCTTTGAGGAAATATTTACATGAGGCTATCACTATGGCACTTGAATTGGGCTATTGAAATTATCTGTAATACATTTCATTTTTAGGAGGACTTTGAGCCAATTCTGGTGAAAGTACTGAGAGATTATACATTCTATTTAGAGGTTACACAGTTTGTAAAAGAATGTATTACAAGTTTGCAATATCTCATAATAAATTCACCTGTCACAAAAGACACAGATTATTGGTTTGTTTTCTTAACGTTGTTTTCCATGGAGTTTGGTGGACAATACAGATAAACTGGCACAGTGGATTTTCAGAGTATTGGGGTTTGTAAAATATTAAACCAAACAAATTATGTGCTTCCAAAAGACAATGGTGGGACAGGCATAGAACAGACTTTCAGAGAAGTAGGAAAGGAGAAAGAGATAATAGGTCCCAAGTAAATTCAAACCCTAAGAGAGCAAGCAACATTAAGGCTAAAAGCTTGAGGATAATCCCTTTTGGCTGGATGCTCTGCCTTCCCCACCCATTGGGGTGGCAGTGTCACACCAACTGCTGGGTAGGGTGGCTCTAATGTGGCTCTACTGTGGCTCTACGCCTATGTCCCAACCCCAAGGTGGCTCTCTGATGAGACCCTGCTCCTGTGATTCTCCTGAAGTGATGTCACATAATTGTGGTTCTGGATAGCTACACCTTTTAAAACCTAGGTGGAGACGACCATGCTTCCCATGTCCATAAACTCTAAGTACCGGTAGGGACAATGCCTTGTGGATGCTGCTGAAGCTTGTTGTCTGTGCTTTCTGGAGGGGTGGCCAACATGACACGCACTGCACTGAGACCTGTTGCAGCCTCCACTGGGGTAGGCAGCACATTGCCCCCTCCAAAACTATCTGCCCGCTAGTTCCTTCTGGGCCCGTGAAGACAATGGCAACTCTGATTATTTCTGAACCACCTTGTGGATCATTTTTCTATTGTCTCAGAAAATAGCTCCTGGCTTCTGCTGAGATACCCGATTCCTACTAATCTTCTCATCACACAGTCTCTTGGCCAGCTCTTAGTGTACTTATTTTTTTATAATATGGTTAAGGTGAAAATTCCCCAAATCCTGAGGTCAGCTTCCTTTTTGCTTAACAATTCTGTCTTTACAACATTTCCCTCTTCTTCAGTTTTACTGTATGCAGTCAGGAAGAGCCAAGCTGCACCTTCAACACATTGCTTAGAAATAGCTTCAAGCTAACTATATAATTTCATTGCTCCCAAGTTCTAGCTCCCATAAAACGCTAGCCTACAAACACAATTTGTCAAGTTCTTTGCCACTTTATAAGAAGGATCAGCTTTGCTCTAGTTTGCTGTATGCTCTTTATTTCAATCTGAGACCTAATCAGAATGGACTTTACTTTCCATATTTCTATCAAATTCTGTTCACAATCATATAGGTAATCTGGAAGAAGATTTGGGCATTCTCTACAGCTCTCCTTTTTTTCTTTTTGAGCTCTGACCAAAATAGTCTTTAAGCATCCAGGAATTTTAATTTGCAAAAAAGAAAAAAATAGGTTTTTTTCTAGCATGCACCTCCAAACTTTTCCAGTCTCCACCCATTACCCTAGTTTCAAAGCTGCTTCCACATTTTTGGCTCTTTGTTATAGCAGCACCTCCAGAATCAATTTCTGTCTTAGGCCATTGGGCTCTTATAACAAAAATATCCGAGACTGGATAGCTAAGTAATAAACGTTTGTTTCTCACAGCTCTAGTGACTGGGAAGAGTGTCATTAAGGCACCAGTAGATTCAGTGTCTGATGGGCTAACTTCCTCTGTATCTTCACTTGGCAGAAGGGACAAAGAAGCTCTTTGGGGTCCTTCATAAGGGCACTAATGCCACTCATGAGGGCTCCACACATATGACCTAATCACTTTCCCAAGGCTTCACCTGCATATATCATCATATTGGAGATTAGGTTTCAACATGTGAATTTTGGGTGGGGACACAGACATTCAGTCTATAGCACAAGTCAATGGAAGAACGACAGACTCCTAGCAAATAGTACTGGAGCAATTGTTAATCTCTAGGCAAAATATAAATAAATAAAGTTTAACCTAAACCTCATATCTAAACTGTTATTGAACTAAAAATAGATCATGGATTTAAATGTAAAATGCAAAAATATAAAAACTTTAGGAAAAAAACCAAGAGAATATCTTCAGATCTGGGGCGAAACAAGGAGTCTTAAATTTGACAGAAAATCACAATTCTTAAAAGGAAAAATGATAAATTTTCTCAAAATTATGAACATTTGCTTTGTGAAAGACCTTGTTAAAAAGATGAAAATACAAGCTACAGCCCTGGCTTGTGTGGCTCAGTGGATTGAGCGCTGGCCTGTGAACCAAAGGGTCATCAGTTTGATTCCCAGTCGGGACGCATGCCTGCGTTGTGGGCCAGGTCCTCAGTAGGGGGTTCATGAGAGGCTACCACACAGTGATGTTTCTCCCCCTTTCTTTCTCCCTCCCTTCCCCTCTCTAAAAATAAATAAATAAAATCTTTATTAAAAGAAAAAAATACAAGCTACAGATTAGAAGCTATAAACTTATAAATCATATATATATAAAGAACTTTCAAAATGCAATAAGAATGCATAATCTCTATGGAAATTGAGCAAAAGATATGCATTTCCCGGAAGGAGATACACAATTGCCAAATTAGCACATGAAAATATTCAACACTCTTAGCCATTAGGGAAATGCAAATTAAAACCACAAGGAGACAGAACTACAAACCTATGTGAATGGCAAAAAAAAAAAAACCCCAAGAAACAAAAACGAAAACTGTGATAACACAGAAGTGCTTGTGTTTCCCAAGTAATTGTAAGAAGTTTTACAAGGTGTGTCTGGAAATGAGAGATTTGTTTCTCCATACAGGTTTTGCCAGTAGACTGACTAATGATAGAGAAAGAACACCACAGGACATCTGAGGCCAAACACATTTACATAACCCCCAAACACATATTCATCTTTATTTACAGACTGATGATTTGAAAAATACCACTTCTGTTTTGAATATGCTTCTGATGGTCAATTTCACTTATTGGTGTGTGTTCAAAATGGGGGTTATGCAGTGTGTATTGGAAACTTGAGCTAGCGTATCTCTTGGAAAAGGAGTAGTGACCGCTTTCTAAAGGCAGAAGAGGGAGCCTGACATTTTTTTGCTTAAGGTCTATGGCACTAGACAGAAATTTATATTAGTATCAAACTGCTGTAGCTCTAAAAGATTTTCAATCCCCACCTTCCTTTTAGGAGAGACATAGTCAGCTTAAAATTAATTACTAAAATGTGAAACAAATCAAAGGACAAAACAAATCAGGCTGTTAAGACAAACATTAAAAATCAAATTATGCTCTCAAAATAGGCAATTTACAGCTTGGAAGGGTAATTGGCAAACCTGAAATGCATGCAAATAGTTGAAATTACTGACTCAAGTGGTATATTACCTATTAGAGAGTATAATTTGACAATGACTCTTACAAATGGTAGAGAGTCTATCATTTTTCATGATTTAACAGCAAAATATGGTATAGCACTCTGTCTAAAAGAGTCTGAAGGAGGATTAAATTGGAGAAAGAGCTTTAGCTGGAAGAGAAACGGGTGGTGAAGCTATATGTCAGGAAGAAGCATGGACTGGTTTTAAAGTTTTACAGTCCTGTTAAATGAATAGTCTCTTCAGAGGCAACCACTGACCACAGAGTTTCAATAAATCATTTAGATAGGTTTACCTTTCTGCTTCGGGAAAGGAGGGCCTGGCACACCCAATCTGACAGCAGAACTACCACATGTGGTGTTTAGAATCTTCTCAGGGATGAACTTCCTTTAACATTCACACTTTTATTCACCAAATCCCATTTCATATTCTAAAACAAAGAAGTCATTTGCTGCAAGCGTAGACATTTTCATATTGTCAATATATTTCTTTGTATATTGGGGAAAGACAGTTGTTCCCTTGAAGTTTGAGCAATGTGGGCCCGGGACACCATCCAAAAATGTCGCAGAGGATAATTATCAGTGGCAGGACAGGGGCAATCCCCATGTATCTTGACTAGATGTCCTTTTTCCTGGGGGCCTCTTGTCTATCCATCAGCTCTAGTCCATGAACTGTCTTCTACCTATGATGTTCCTTTTAACTGTGTTATTCGATACAGGACATGCATTTTCCCTGTGATGAAGACCAGCTCAGTCACACCCAGATTTCTTCAGCTTGGACTAATAAAAATTCTCAGGACTAGTAAGGTCAGTACTTTTCATGTATGTTTGACATCACCTAGACCAGAGAAATTTTTTTAACAGCTTAATGCAGGTATAACTAATATACAATAAATTGCCCATCCTTAAAACCTACAGTTTGAGAAGTTTTGACCAATGTTGACAGCTGTAAATCACAGTGTCCAAGGTAAGAAACACATCCATCACTCTCAGATCTTCCCTGCTGTCCTTTTTGAGTTCTTTCTCCTTACCCCTTCTTACTCTCTCTCACCAGGAAGCCACTGATAAAATTTTTATTACTATAGATCAGTTTGTCTTTTCTGGAGTTTATAGAAATGGAACCATACAGTGGACACTCTTTTCTTGTCTGGATCCTTTCAGTCAGCATGATTGTTTTGAGTTCTGTCCATATTATGTGCATTAATGTTTCATTCCCTTTTATTATTGAGTAGCACTCCTTTGTCTGGGAATACGTAGTTTGTTCATCCTTTCACCTGTTAATGGATATTTGAGTGGTTTCCAGGTTTTGGCTCTTACAAATAAAAATGCTATGAATATTCATGTACAAATGAATGTATGCTTTCTATAATTTTGGGAAAATAACTGGTAGTGGAATGGTTGAATCATACGGCGGTTATAGTTTTTAACTATTTAAAAAATTGTTTTTTCCAAAGTAGTTTTACCATCAGTAGTGTATGAAAGTTCTGGTTCCTCCGTATCCTTTACGAAAACATGGTGTGGCCAGTCTTTTCAATTTTAGCTGCTCTGTGGGTGTAGTGGTAGCTCATTGTTGCTTTAATGTCTATTTTCCTAATGATTAGTCATGTTGAACACCTTTTCGTTGCCTTATTTGCTATTCTTATATTTTCTTTAGTACAGTGGCTGTTAAATCTTTTGTCTATTTTTAAATTGGTTTGTGTTCTTATTGCTGAATTTTGAGAGTTTTTTTATATATTCTAGATACATGTCCTTTATCAGATACATGCTTTGCAAATATTTTCTTTCAATCTCTGGCTTGTCTATTTGTTTTTATAAAATTGTTTTCTGAGAAGCAGAAGTTTTAAATTATGATAAGGTCCAAAATGCCAATTTAATGTTTATAGATCATATTGAAAAAGTTTGACTAACCAAAAGGCACAAAGGTTTTTTCACTTTGGTTACCTCTCAAAATTTTATCATTAGCAGTTTCACATTTAAGTCTATAATTTGATTTTAGTTAATTTCACGTATGGTATGAGGTATAGTTTGAAGGTTTTTTCTTTTACTTTTGCATAAGGATATCTGACTGCATCAGCACCATTTGTTAAAAAGGCTGCCCTTACCTGAATTGCCTTTCGAGCAGAGATCTTAATGAGAACTTGCAAACAAAATGATATTCACTAAATGATACCTGAATCATAATGTAGATAAATTCAGGAATCACATTAGTACACATTTCAAGAGAGTGTGAAAGAAGTGTTTACAGGTCTACTATGTGAGAATAAGTTTAAGTGACTATCAGAGATGGATAAATGTCCTCTAGCAAAATCAGCACTTAGAACATTTTTGTGAAAAAGCAAATGAGTAAGTGCACAAATAAATAGCTTACTAGACTGTGCAGGTCATTTCTTTTTTACTTCTGCTGTCTAAGTCAGCCATTCCTTTTCTTTATCTTTGTATGACTTTATTTCAAATGACACTGTACTCGGAGCTCAAGTTTTCCCACAGGGACTGAAAGTCTAGGGATTCTATAGGATTCACCCACTTTCTTTTTATAGTATTTTATTTTTCAATTATAGTTTACACTCAAGACTATTTTGTTTTAGTTTCAGGTATACAGCATAATGGTTAGATAATCCTATCTTTACAAAGTGATCCCCCTAATATTTCTAGTACCCACCTGGCATCATGCATAGTTATTACAGTATTATTGACTATATTTCCTATTCTGTACTTTATATCCCTGTGACTACTTTGTAACTACCAACTTGTACTTCTTAATACCTTAATTGTTTACCCAGCTCTGCATACCCCGCTCTTGCAACCATCAATCTTTTCTCTATATATATATCAGTCTATTTCTATTTATTTGTTCATTTCTTTTGTTCTTTAGGTTCCACACATAAATACGATCATGTGGTATTTGTCTTTCTCTGACTGAGTTATTTCACTTAGCATAATGCCCTCTAGGCCCATCCATTCTTTTGTAAATGGTAGAACTTCATTCTTTTTTTATGGCTGGGGAATATTCCATAGTATATATATATATGTACCACTATTTTTTTATCCACTTGTCTATTGATGGGCACTTGGGTTGCTTCCACATCTTGGTTATTGTAAATAATGCTGCAATGTACATAGAAGTACATACAGGGTTTGATAAAAGTAGATTTACAGTTGCGAGTATGCAAAACACAGTGTTTATTCTTGTGTTATTATTTATTAATTATTGTATTATTTTCCATATGAACAACTGTAAGCCTACTCTTGCCCTACCCTGTATGTCCTTTTGAATCAGTGCTTTTGGTTTCTTTGGATATGTACTGAGAGGAGGAATTTCTGGGTCATAAAGCAGTTTCAGTTTTAATTTCTTGAGGTACCTCCATACTGTTTTCTACAGTGGTTGCACCAATCTGTATTCCCACCAACAGTGTAATAGGGTTCCCTTTTTTCTACATCCTTGCCTGTATTTGCTGTTTGTTGATTTACTGTTGACAGCCATTCTGACAGGTGTCAGGTGGTATCTTATTGTGGTTTTAATTTGCATTGCTTTGATGAATAGTGATGTGGAGCATCTTTTCATATTATTGGCCATCTATGTGTCCTCTTTGAAGAAGTGAGGATTTGACCACTTTCTCTGTAATTGTTTGACTCCATAAAGCTTGACTCCTAGTTGCCAACAATGGCAAAAAGATAATTAGTGTACATTTTTGGACTTTCTTACTCTTTCTTGCTCAGCTTCCCCATTCCTTCACTTCTATTTCCTAGATCAGTCTCAAATAAAATACCTGCATGTACATCCTGGTCTTAGGATCTGCTTTTGGGACAACCCAAAATCCATGGATGAATTAATTACTGGCATAATTCTTAAAAGCTGCCAAACCCTGACTAAGGCATAAAGTATTTAATTTTTGAAAATTAAAAAAATGTATCTATAGAAACTTTATTGCTAAAATGAATGGAAAGCTCATTACTTCTACTTCAGAATATTAAATATAAACAAAATTAAACATAGATTTTTATACAAACTTTGATGCTTAAAATGCTGCACTTATATTGACTATGTGGAGATCTTTGTAATACATCTTTTGTGCATCAATGAAATTAAAATTTGTCCAGCTAAGCACCTTAACATGTAGTAAATTGTTTGAAACATTTATTTTGACCATTACAGTGATCCCTCACCTATCATGGGAGTTACGTTCCACAGACCTCCTGGGTAGGAGAAAATCCACGAAGTAGTGGTGTTATATTTATTTTATTATATATGTTTTAAGGCTTTATAAACCCTTCCCATACTCCTATAAACCTTTCCCACTCTCTTATTAACCTTTCCCACACTCTTATAAACACTTCATATGTTCTTAAACACTTTCTACACTCTTAAACCTGTGTAATTTTAACAATATAAAATTCTATATGGGTAGACTACAACTTGAATGATGAAGATCATGAATTATGTAGCTGTGCAGTACTGATGGCGATGAAGGTGATGGTGATGAAGGTGATGATGATGAGATGAATGTACTGCACAGTCAAGAAGAGCATTACAGCTCTTCTGAAGGCACCACTTCATCAGGCGCTTCATCAGGTGGTGCAATATTGTACATAGCCCTGGGCCATAACTTCTATTTCTATTTAAAGGTATAGGCGTAACTGATCTCTTCATCCAGGTGATGAGCATAGTTATAGGGAGTTGCTGGTGCTGCTTTTTATCCACAAAGGCAGCTTCTCCATGCAGAGAAATGCTCTTGAGTCCAAAGTATCTCTGAAATTTGTCAAACCAGCCCTTGCTGGCACTGAGTGGGGTTGGTCTGGTGGGAGAAGCACTCAACGGTCCTGTTTCTGGTTCATTGTCCTTGTCTTCATCCTCATTACCATCATGAACGTCCATGATTTCTGCAAAACTATCATAAAGTTTCTTGGCTTTCATCCGGATGGTGTTGGTATCTAGTGAGATATTCTTCTTCCTGCAGTCATTTATCCACAGGGCCAATGCAGACTCCATCCTCACAACGGCCTTATTGTGGGAAGTGACCACCCTCTTTGCAGTCTTGTTAAAAAGAAAAAAGAAAAAAAAACCCAGAAAAAAAAAATACCTGTGGCACGAGATAGGGTGAGAATGTAGGAAAGGTCCTATAATCCTTCTTGAGGCGTGGTCAGGAGAGGGTAGGGTTAAGGCAAAAAAAAAAAAAAGAAAAGAAAGAAAGAAAAGTCACTGTTGCTGTAGACCTAATATTCTTCTCATCTTTCTTTATGTAGCAAACAGTAGATTCGTTGATCCCATAATGGTGGCCTATAGCCGAGTAGCTTTCGCCTTCCTTTAACATGTCAAGAAGTTCCATCTATTCTTTGATGGTAAGCATATTTCTCTGGCACTTGGGTTCACTGCCAGAAGCCTTAGGAGGCGCAGAATGTTTGGGTGGCATTGTAGGGCTTGAAATAAATTCAAACTTTTACGAAATTTTTACAAACATAACACTGTAGAGCAACACTATGTGCAGTGATCAGACGTTGATGTGAAGTGGACAAGGAGAGATGCTTAACACATGGGCACAGTGCGGGAGAGCAAACAGACTGAGGTTGTGGTCACTGAGCCAATCAGCGCCCAGGTTACAGAACATAGTGCTGTGGTTGGTCACCTTCCATTCCATCAGCCAATAGTGTGCCATGTACAATCTCAAATTGGCAAACTTGCTCAAGTGGTAGTGGCATACTGCATTTCCATTGTGTACAGTACAGTATTCATCTGCTGTTGAAATACATACTGTATTTTATTTCGATTTAATATTCTTTTAATATGTTTGAATTAACATTTTTAATATTTTTATATTGTTTAAAATTTTTGGCAAAAATAATTAAAATCATAAATATTATATAAATACCTATATATTACAAAATCCTGTGGTATAGCAAAAACTCCACAATAAGGAATTAGATATACATTTTTTTAAAAACCCAAAAAACAGTGAAGCCTCAATAAGTGAACCGTGATATAGCAAGGGACGACTGTGCACATGTTTAAATACTGTGTGATATTTGTTCCAAATATATAAATTCAAATTTCTCCAGTCTTAAAATAAGTAATAAAAATGATAAAGCTCAGAAGAAAATTCTTTTTTTAAGATTTTCTTTATTATTTATTTTTAGAGAGAGGGAAAGGGATTGAGAAAGTGAGGGAGCGAAATATCAATGTGGTTGCCTTTCACATGCCCCAGCCAGGGACCTGGCCTGCAACCTGGGCATGTGCCCTGACTGGGAATCGAACCTGTGACCCTTTGGTTCATAGGCCAGCACTCAGTCCACTGAGCCACACCAGCCAGGGCTCAGAAGAAAATTCTGATGAAAAAAACTGCTGTATTGTTATGTGCTTTATTTCTCTTAATATTTCTAGATCATAGACAGTATCTTGAATAAATTCTGGAGATAAATATTTTCACAAAAGCTAAGTTAAAAGAGCATTTTAAGGCATAGAATAAAAACTAATAGATAACAGGTATGCATATATTAAACATATACTACATGTCTTTTTTTAAAAAGTTTATCAATAATTTTAATGCCAACATTATAGTTTCTATTTTGATTTTGCTAAAGGTACAGGATTCAGTTTCTTGTGTTATCTGCCCATCCCTGTAATATAGTGATTATCTCCAAATTGAGATTTCAACCTATTTCCACCAAGGACCTTATGATTTATTTATAACTACTGAGTTTTATTTTTGGCTCTGGTTTTGCTCATTGTTTTTTATTTCATTATATAATATTGTCATTTGCTTGTTCATTCCTCAGTTTTTCCAATTATTTTTATGCACTTTATGTTTAATCAATTAATTTTCCAAGCTGTAAACTATCCATTTTGAGATTGTAATTTGTTTTTAATGTATGTCTTCACAACATGATTTGTTTCATGTTTGTAATTAATTTTGAGGTTTGAAAATAAAATTGCATGACAAATCATTACGGGCAATGCCACTGGTGCAAACAGCAAAGATGAAACTTGTCATATCAGCAAACTTTGCTTTTATTTTGACTCGTTGTTTTAAATATTTTATTTATTTATTTTTAGAGAGAGGGGAAGAGAGGGAGAGAAACATGGATATGTGAGAGAAACATCTATCAGCTCCCTCTCACATGCCCCCAACCAGGGTCCTGGCCTACAACCCAGGCATGTGCCCTGACTGGGAATTGTCCCAGTGACCTTATGGTTCTCAGACCTGGACTCAATCCAGTGAGCCACACAAGACAGGACTATTTTTACTCTTTTTAGGAAAGTTTGACCAGTTAAAAATGGGTAAGATAAATTTATGGCAGTCCAGGAAAATAGCAGCACATTTTCACATAAAAGCAGCACTGACTCAGTTATCTATTACAGCATAAAAAAATCACTCTAAAACATAGATGCTTAAAACAATAATAACTTATTATTTTTCACAAGGCTGTGGGTCAGATGGACTGTTGTGTTGATTTTGGCAAGGCCTGGTCGATCCTGCCTGGGTTTGCCCAAGCATCTCTGTTAAGATGGCAGGTCAGCTTGGTGGCTCTGCTTCTAGGAGTTGGCTGGCTGTTGGGGAGGGCAACAGGGTTACTGTGCACCATCTCTCTTAACCTCCAGCAGGCTAGCCGGGGCTTGCTCATGTGGCAGTTGCTGGGCTTGAAGGAAGGGCAAAGAGTGTGATGATAAAAAGCCCTTTGAAACCTAGGCTTAGAACTGGCACATCATTTCCACCACATTCTGTTGGCCAAATCAAGATAAAGGGCAGCTCAGATGTAGGAGATGGAGAAATATAGTCTTCTTGATGGAAGGAGTACAATGTTATTTTGCAAAAGACTCAGATTCTGGGAGAGGAAGAATTGTAGCCATTTTTCAATATGCTCTTTTTAAATAAGTTTGATCTCTCAACCAACTTCTCAGTTTTTAAACTTTTTACCATGTGAATATTTTTTTTCTATCCACTTCTCTCCATCTTTTTCATAAAGTATATCTCTAAAATTAGATATTTCGTGCATGTAGGTATGTTATTTATTTATTTTTAGTATGCTATTGAGTTGCATAGATTTTCCTTGAGAAAATTGTGATGGCCAGAACAGTACTTAACAAGAAAGTCTAAATAAACTTGGTAACTTTTTTGAAGTTATACTATTTTGGAAATAAAATTTGTCAGAAACTATAGCTTTGAACTTTTTCAGTCTTAATTCAGATTTCATCAATTCAAATGCTGGCTCTATTGTTTACTACCTGTGTGAACTTGAAGAAGTTATTTATCCTTATTGTGCCTGAACTTCCTAATCTGTAAAATGGATAATAATACTATATGCCTTGTATTTTTGTTTTAGGATTAAGTAAGGTAAATGTGCAAACCACTTAAAATATTTCCTGACATATAGGAATCTTCAGTATTTGACAGATATTTTTTGATTATTAACCAGAGGACTGTTGTTGACCATCAGTTGGTCATTGCTTATTCTATATTTAGTGATCTCTATAGCAGGATGTAACTCCTTGGGGAAGGAAACCTTTTGGAATTCAGTAAACAGTACTATTGAGGAAAAGACTCATAAAATGTTCAATTTATATTTGAAAATAAAATTTTTAAAATTAAATTAAATTTGGTGTAACAGATGCCTGACCATCTCCCACTGCATTAACCCTTGTGAGCAACACTGCTGATATAAGGGAGCGAGACATGGTCCCAGCTTTAAAGGAGCAAAATGATTTTTCATAATCATCTTTTCCAAGGGTACCAGATTGAGCACAATATTTCTTTCTAAAGTGGTTCCTAGACATGTTTTATGGCCATATATGAGTAACACTATTTTAAATTACTTTTTTCCTGTTGCCAATAGGAGAGAAAGATGACATTGTAAAATCTGGGATAGGTTGTGTCTTGGAGGTGGAGGTGGGCTGCGTGTTAAACAGATTGCAAACTGCTTATAGTTCCTCTGAGGAATACTCTCTCAAATCTCTGGAGTACATGACAATGAAAAAAAAAAGGGATTTAAGAGTGAGAAAGAGAAACAGCCAGTTAGCCAGAAGGACAGTGGGAGAGAGAGAGAGTGAGAATAAACACTTGAATTTGAGCTGTCTGGGAAGGGAGTAGAAGGAGGAATGGTTGGTGATGGTGATGAGTTCCATCTTCTGGGATCTGAATAAGAGAAATATGGTGTGCTGACTTTTATATGTGTGTACCAACTATAGAGAAAACTATGAAACCTTTCCAAGAAAATCTAGGAAAGGAAAGTTTAGAACTAATGAAAATGTGTTATTGTAGACCAGGGAATAATTTTTATGAGTATTTTTGAGATTTCTTAAACTTTCTGAAATATTGACCTTCCCAAATTTTCATTTACTAATTGCCATTAATCATAGTGACAATTAGTATAACTGAAGAAATAATACATTAAATTTCTATAGCATTCCCTAGGTTACAAACTGCATGCACAGCATCTCAGTTTGATACCAACCTCAGGCTGTTTCCCAACAGAGATCAGACTGAAAATTCCCCAAAGAAATAAAGGTCTGTATGCTTTTGTTAGGAGTATTGGCCCCTGCCACCAATTTCAAGGGTAAAAGAAGCCCAAGGTTTAGAAACATAACATAACTATTATGTTCAATAATAGATAACCATTTCCCAAATACATGATGCCACTGTTTTTTTAAACAAATTCAATTATAGGTGAAACAAAATCCAGAATCTCAACCATTTTAATATGTGAAAAAATTGCCATGCCTTTGTTTCTTCTTATTTTATTCTATACTTTAATAATGAATCTGAATCAAAAATTGCATCACAGGGAAGTAAACAATAGTTAACTCATTTTGTCATTTGCAAAACTGTTCTCTTATTAAATCAATCACAGCTTTATGTAAAAATCTTTATTTTAAAATGTAGAAATTTGATAGAAGATTATTTATTTGTCATCAGATACATATACTTACAGGTGGTAGCATATTTGGGGACATTTGGAGGTGATTTTTAAATAAGATCTATCCTGTTATGTTAATGCTTCCTGTGATTCCATTAGGAAAAGATTTAAAAATAGATATGAAATAGAGGAGGCTAGGAGAAGGAAGGGGAAGATTGAGAGAGAGGCTATCTAATTTTAGCTCTGAGATATACAATTTATAGTATATAAATTGTATATTTTACTTGATAAAATGCCATCTTTAGGACTCAATTTTTTCAACAACAACCAAAGATAATGTTCACTTTGCTATAATTCTCTCCACTTTCCTTATCTATGTTATCTTTCTGTACCACACGTTTCTGTTCGGAGGCTTAGACTAAATACAAAATAGAACTACATTTCTTAGCAGCTGTTACCATAATTCTAAAAATACACTTTTTTTCCCTTACAGGATTTTAGACCTTCTGGGCTTCTTCTCAGTGCTAAATCCTGTTGCCTGAATTTACTAGGATGAAGAGAGAAAAAAGGGTTATATTTTAAGATAATTTCTTTTCCGAACACTCAGGTAATAGTTCTGGTATTTTACAAAGCATGTCAACTAGTTTTCTTAATGCTTTCTCCCAAATGTTTGCTCTTTTGTTTTGTCTTAGTCTTTTGCTTCCTTGCATATTCATTATTTAATGATTGAGAATCATAAGGCATTTGAAAAATATAGTTGGATATGGGGAGTTTGGTGTGTCTTTGCACCGGGCAAATTTGAACAACAGCGTCACTTGTGCTTGGTGTGTGCTAAGCTGAACTTCCAATTATTCTTCCAAGAGGGAAAACCTTCTGCCAGAAAAAGCTCAGCCTCTTCTGGAGTTTAATGTTATACCAGAGTCTAGCACATTGTTTTGCTTTTCCAAAATAGCAAATGCATTCCTAATTACCTAATGTTGACATAATAAAAAGCATTAGGTAAATGGCATCTTTCTGAAGACTTCCTTGACAGTCAACCATGCACTGTGACAGGACTGTGGAGAGGATAGAGAAGACTCTCCTTCACCCCATCCCAACAGAAACTTCCCAACACACACACACACACACACACACACACACACACACACACACACACACAGAGGCTTCACTTTTATTCAAGTTCTGTTCTTACTGAACACAAATAACTGGATTTTAGGGAGTTCACAATTAAACTTCTCCAAAGAGCTTTCCTTTTCCCTCTCCGCTCCCTATCAGTCTGCCTGAATTTTTTTGTTCTGCTAAAGGAGATAAGAAAAAAACATGTTTCTCAGCTCTATTTAATCACTAGCAAACCAGCATTGGAGCTACTGCTTTATGAAGACTGCCAAAAACCCGACCTACTTACTGCTCCTTTTTGTGGCATCTTACCGCGTGGTTTGTGGCACTTTGGAACACAGATTCACAGTTACCAGAAGTTGGGTTTATCACTGTTGCAAAGCCACTGAGTTCTGATCCAGAATTTCACAAACTGGTGCATGCCCACGCAGATCTAGCCTGTCCAGATAGACTGAACAGGAGGAAAAACACAATGCCAAGAAGGAAGAAACTTGGTCCTAATTAATCAGAAACAAATAAGTCATTTTAATAGTGATGTTGAAGGAGATAGAAATGTGTTCTTATGGGAACCCTATGTTCCACCAGGATGACACTGTGAAATTATCATACTACCAGTTATTGTCACCAAGTTGTGGAGTACTGAAAAACAGATGAGTCATTTGGAGTGTGTTCTTAGTTTTTGTTTTTATATTTTAATGCACTTCAAGATGTAATACAGCTTCATGGTCTTTTTTATTTTTACTTTTCCCTTACAGTCAATTTCAAAATGCGCCCTGATTAGCAGATGGGTGGATATGGAGATATTCACTTTATCTATAGAAATCAGTTATAAAAAGGACAAAATCAATTCAATGTTCAAAAAGTTCAGGACACTATAAAGTGGGGAAAATCAATCCACTGCTAAAACAACTTAAAAAATAAAAAGATTTCACTGTTACTAGGACCATTTCATAAAGGTAAATATTTATTAGGCACTTGCACTGTACTGCTTTTATTGCTCATTTCATTTCTGCTGCCTGAAATACTCTCCACCCACTGCCCTCCCCTAAAGACCAACCCAAGTTTCACCTACGACCTAAAGTTTCTCTTAATTGCCTTTGTCTCCCAACTCCATCAGCCCTTCCATCTGCCTGCACCAAAATCCTCTGTCACTTTATTTAAGTGTCCCTCCTAAAAAACATATCTCATGCTACCATTTTGAAGCCTTCTCCACTTTTGAGAGTTAAGCCTGTCTTACTCACTTTTGTGTTATTTTTACAGTGCATTGAATTGAGTAGTGGCTCAAGAAAAGGTTTGGTTTAATTTATAATCAATGTCCTATCTCTAGTTTTCCAGCATCTATTGGACACTCTGACATACTAAAAATGAATCACATGTTTTCCTTGCAAAGAGTTTAAAATTGGCATTTTAATGAGATAAGGGCTGATGAAATTGTGACAGAATATGAAATTATTTGGTGGGTTCAGAATAAACCCATTAATAGCTTGTTATATAATTCATTGCGAGGTGGCTATAGGAGCTTCATTAAATAATAGAGAAGCTGGGAATTTCTAAATAAGATAGAATTTTCAAATTAGGTAATATGACTTCTGATGGACGAGAAATAGAAACCTCCAGAGAGTTTTAGTACAGAATGTTACCAAAAATGGTAAGAGAGAGTCAACCTCTCTCTTCCTTCCCTTTGCAGTACGTTCCTGGGATTGGCCATTTTTAATATTCTTGTCATAAAACTACACTTAAACAATATAGACAGCACTGTTGAAGAATTCCATGGGGAATCTGAAAATTTGGGCCTTTTTATTGAACAGTAAAGCACTTATATTAACTTTCAGAGAGCAGAAAAGAAAATATAGCTATTTTTTTTAGAAAAAAGAAAAGAGCCATGTTTAGAGAAAGAGCTAATTGAAGTTAGCTGAAATTAGAGAATAAAAATACAGTATAAAAATGCTTAAAAATTTGTTCAAGATGAAAAAATGAATGATGGGATTTGCTTTAGGGTTTGTTTGGTGGAAATTTTTTGGTGAGTTTCTTAAAATGAAGCTGTTACATAAGACATTAATTGGCACTCAATCTAATAAGTATTTTCAACTAATGAACAGAATCTAGGAATAAATTCTGTTTTGAAGTTTTTATAATGTTTGTGAGTAATGGCAACTTTACTGCTAGGCCTAAAAGTAAACAGTTATTAAACAATGAAGTAAATGTATTAAAATAAAAGCATTTTAAAATGAACTCTTTATTCTATTAATACCTGCATTGTTTTATCACTTTATCATATTTATTTTTATATATTTATTTCTGCATTTGTGTTTAGAAACCTATCTCTCAATCTATATCTAAGTTATCTATGTCTCTATAGAGCATTTCCAATATCAAGATGGATTCCATGTTTCAGAACATTTCATGTTGTAATGTACTTACATGTACTTACTAAATGTTAAATTCAATACATAAATAAGTAAATATTGAAGACTATTGAGCTTAAGGCCTAAACATAGTTTCACATCAGAAGGTGAACTATGTGAAAACACATAATAAATGAGACCTGAGGTGACATTTTTCATTTCCTTAATACATAAATACTCATACAGTAACAATGTTCTGAGGGACATTAAAAAGTTAACTTTACTCAGTATTATTTGCTAACATGAGTGATTTAAAATCTTGAGCGAAACTCCATGAATGAAATTGCCAACTCAATGTCTGTTTCCTTGCTTTCTAAACTAATCATCAAATGGTTTAAAGCAAAACACAAGATTTATGTTTAGTTTAATTTCTATCTTGAGTAGACTTCTACTGTCGAGGTGGCATATAACTTTGATCTACTACAGTGGTATATTTTTCTTACATTCATTGAAAAGGAATCTCGTGGTCTCACTCCAACTAGGATACATCTGTAATTGCAGTCAGAAGCTGAGAACTACAATTTAATAATCAGTAACTGGCAAAGAAAAATATTTTTAAAGACCTCCAAATAAATAGCTTAACTAATAAAAATAAGCCAAAAAAATGACAAAATAACCCCCAGAATAACTTTCAGTGAAAAAATAAATGAACAAGTCTCAAGTAGTACATGTAAGCTTGGATTGGGGTTTTGAAGGCATCTGTAAAGACCTTTCTTCCTTCAAGCTCTTGGGCATATCACAAATCTTGGAATGACCATCCTTCTTTGTTTTCAGATACAGATACATAGCAAAGACAGGTGATGTTACATTGATATAACACTTTGTGTAATATCTTCCTGGTAAGAGCATTCTTTTTTGTGTGGCATGTCGGATTTAGGATACTTACAGGACTTGTGATGATAAACAATAGAGGCACAAGAAAATATTGTACAAGAGTTTTGTGCTTAGTTTTATGGAACTTGTTCCCACAAGCTGTGAGATAAGTAAAGAATTGGTAAAAAAAAAAATAATAAATGTTCGTAATACATAAATCCTTTAACAAGCCCACAAGTGGACACCAGAGAGGTAATAGGACATATAGCCCTTGCTTCTCTGTATCAACACACTCCATATGTGCTCCCCATGGATTTAGAACAAATTGTAATTTAGAACAAATTACAACTCAGGCAAATTATTGTAAAACACCAGATCTACTAGAGTCATATGATGAGGAAAATCAATATTTTGGATTAAAGTAAAATGGAATTTTATCAGAACTGATTATTGGACAAAGAGAAGTCTTATTTAAAGAGGTTCCATAGACTCTTTCATACAGCTTAAAGCAATTCTAAAATCATATACAGAGAAAGGACTAAACATACCTGAACAAAACAGTCCCAAAGGTTTCTGATTCGAAAGCAACGTTAGTCACTAGCCTCAGATTGCTGCCCTTCAAAGGAAACTACAATTGAGAGTGTTTTGTTAGGTTAGGTTCCCCGAGTCTGACATTCATGGTCCTGTTGTGGGGAGGTTGCTGATGATTTGAGATATTCTTCGTTCTCTTTTTTTCTGTGTGTATGTAACACTGGTGAGTGCACATGGAACTAGATACATATATAGATATATAAATATGCAATTTTAGAGCCTACTTTTAGGAGATTTATATCCAAAGCATGAAGAGACAAATGATGCCTAGCTGGGCACAGTTGGAGTGTAGAGAGAATAATAGAGGCTGGGGAGGGGAGAAGGCAAGAATTGCCCTGTGTACGGTGACACCTACATGGAGAGTCGGGTGAAAACAAATGCTACCAGTTACAGTTGTTTCCAACATAATCATGATCATTTTGTTTTGGTCAACCTTTTTGTCTTAAACAAAAAGGGAACTCAAAACTAAGTTTCATTAGTGGCATGTGGTTTGAAGCAATTGTGTTGTCTGTCCAGAAAGTGTTGTTCTGCATGGGAATTACCTGACACATCCTGTTCATATTCATTTTATCATCAGGCTATGGTGTAAACTGCTGTACAAGTTGGTTTAAAAGCATTACTTGCTAATACATTTAAGCCCTTGCCTTTCTCTCCACCCCCATTCTCCCCACAGCACACATTCCTAAATTGCCATGTTGAGTTCTGAGTGGCCAGAATGGTACAAATACGCTTCCCTCTTCTTGATAAGAAAGCCATGTGATAATGTTAAGGTATTCTACAAGTGCCAGGGAACCTGGACTTACTGTTGCTCTTGCCTGACCCTTTGTTCCTTTCCACATTTTACAGATATTCTCCAGAACTTGCTATTTCCTTTTGTGTTCGATGATACAACCTGGTTAACAACCACTTCTACTTCCCTGGCTTTGAAGTCTGTCCTGTAGATAACATCACCTCTCTTTCCCTGCTATGCAGCCTTCAGAGAAGCAATGGTATCTTATATTCGGATCAATGAAGAAGTAAGTGACCAGGGTCATTTCCAGATCACAATTAGTTCTCTAGAAACAACAAATATAACCTGCATAACAAAACGTGTTGGGATTTCAGAATGAAGACTGTGTCTATAAACAGATTCTTCTATGAGTTCAAAAGGAACATACATTAATTTGTTTGTCTTATCTAGGTGACTATAACATCTGTCAACCAATTTATTCTTAGCATTAGTGTTAAGGTGACTTTATTCTCACAGGCTGCATATATATATGAGTAAGCCTTGGATTAAATAGCATGAAATTACAGTGATCCTACTTAATCTCCACCTTTGAGGCAGTTACCCTTTACCCAGGTAAGCTTTTCACTCTCTCTTTTTTTTCTTCTTTTTACTTTTTTTATTGTTGTCCAATTACAGTTGTCCCCATTATCCTCCTATTACTCTCCTCTGCCCTACTCATCCCCACCTCCCAGCCTCAATCCTATCCCCCCATTGCCTCTGTCCACGGGTCCTTTATACATGCTCCTTGACAACCCTTCCCCTTCTTTCTTCTGTTATCCTCCTCCTTCCGCCCCTCTAGTTGTTGTCAGTTTGTTATTTCCCTGTCTCTGGTTCTGTTTTTACCAGATTGAGTATCTATTTATCAGGCAAAAAATATTTATTGTATCAAAAATGAAATAAATAAAAATGAGATAGATAAAATAAACCTGCCATTTAAACATCACTAATAGGACATAATAAAGCATGTCCAATTTGATTCAATGTTAAGTATTTTAAGGATATTTAACAGTGATTCTAGATATCTTATTATAGTACAACTATCAATTGCTAAAAGGATAAAGGCTTATAATTCAACATTAGTCTCCATTAACATATTTCCCTTACTCCACATCATCAAAGTAGGAGATTCTCTGTTGGGGTACAGAAGAAGTACCTCATATAGAATTGATAACTATAATACCTTAAATGTCAAGACTATAATTGATAATATATCAATTTGACAATTCTTTGTAGCTACAGAGTAAGTCTGATAGTCATATATGTAAATTATATCTAGATTTCTTTGATACAAATACGCTATTTTCTATAAAAATATTTCCAAAATAATAAAGGCTACTACAGTAATAGTGTAACTAGAAAAGAAGTTACATATATATTTTTCACCCAGAGTATTTGTATTTCATTGTCCTCCACACCACTCAATTACATTTCAAAGGCTCCTTATTAAAGCCGACATTCATTGAGGCCCCACTATAAGGTACGACCCCTGCCCTGAATGATTTTACAAACTTTCTGGGCAGGAATTGCCTTCATTGACCACTTAGGGAGGTTGACTGGGCACTCCTCTGTCCAGAGTGCTATAGAGAAGGAAAGCATGTCATCCTGATCTTCAACAGCCCAGGCTCTCTTCTTATTTTTTCAAACAATTTTTCATAGTTCATTTGTTACTCTGTTTCAAAATTCTTATGATTTAAACAGGATAAATATCTGAAGAGATAAACTAAGGCCCAGAACATTTTAAAATGTAAAGTTTATAACTAATTAACAGGAAATATTAAAACTGAAAGGAGTTCTCCTCGCTGGACCAGAAGTCTTTCCACATTTTATATTTTTCTCATTATAGATAAAATTTGGGGGGGCAAGGCACAAAGTCTGGAAAAATTACTTTGATAATATACATAAACCAAAATGTATAAATATTTAATGTATGGAAAGCTAAAGAGTGTGCTTTCAGAAGAGAGCTTAGAAGAAGTTGTGTGTAAACGCTCAGTAACCAATCATTCTGTGTGATCGCACGAGATTATTTTTAGTGTAGACAGTTAAATGTGTCCCATTTTTACTGTATATTTAGAGTAGAGATCTGAAAGTATTAATCATTGAAATTATATAAAGAGATGTAGCAATCGATTTAACAAAGATAGTTCATAATTGTTCATAATTGTTCAGTGAACCCAAGGACAGGCTCCACCTGAATTTCCCAGTAAGCCCAACAAACATTCGCTTAAGACATCACCAAAGCAGAGATGACAAAAAATATTTTTTAAGAATTTAATATTTCAAAAAGAAAAGAAAAAATACAGCTTTATGGGTGGGGGGGAAACAGCATGCTATAGAGATTTTTCTCACTCATTTTATCATTTTATATTAGTTTTTTAATGAACTGTTTTGTGGTCTGTCATGTGCCATGTCTCTTCCATTTTTATGTTTCTTTAAAGGTCGTAATAGAGCCATAGCAAACAGTGTGGCTCCATAAGGATTATGGAAGGCATCAGGCATAAGAGGAGGCCAAGAATGCCCAGACTTGCAAAACGAGAGAGGCGAGACACAGAAGCAGGGACAGATCGTGGTAAAATGGGCATTGACTAAGATGGTTGTGTGCGAAAGGACAAACAAAGGTCCGTCTTTTTTTTTTTAGTCCCAATCTTGGGAAGCCTATAATGCCCTTCAGTCAGATTCCTCAACAGTAAAAGGACAAAATGAGAAATAACCCAAAAGGTCATATTAAGAATTAAATAACATTTTATATATATATATATATAAAAACAATTCATTTTTGGTACTTAGTAAATGCTTAATCCTGCTTACCTACTAAGTTTATAATTACTAGGGCTTTCCATGCCCAGAAGACAAAGTCTTTTGCTTTTTGAAAGGTTGTTATATTTAAAATAAAACCCTTGCTGCGCTGGAGCAAAATACTAGAAATAAATTACCTTCTCTCAGCAAAAATTTTTTAATTGGAATTATACTGTGTTATCATTTGCTTATTTACAGGTAAGTGCTACTAGTGTTCATTTCCTGCCACCATTTTCACATGTACAGCTCTTGTTTGTCCATATTAAAGAATATGAAATCCAAATAAATTCCGAAATCTTAGTCGAGCTAATAGTTGTAATCTCATTCTCCCTATTATATCTTATGGAAGATATAGTTGTTATCAAGGCAGTTATGGGTTCTGCCCTTATTGAGTTTATGTTGAAGCTAAATAATAACCCATACATCAAACTTTACCTCAGTTACAAGCAAACATGATTTTCAGTTTTCTGGAAGACAGTATGAAAAAAAGCACCTGCTAGAAAAAATATATTTGGGGTTCAGTTTTCTAATTATTTTTACAATTCATATTTCCAAAATATAGAAAAGTTAACAGTTTCAAAGATTCCTCTGTTTTTTGGGTTTTTTCCCCCCTTTCCTCCAGAAATCTTTTCTGGCAGTTGCAGATTCAGAATGCTTTTGTGCATTCCAAGCAGACTTGCCCAGATTCTGCCACCTGTTCCATCATTCTGGGTATATTTAGGGTATAGTTCTTTTCCATATGGGCAGTGTAATCCATTAAGTAGCAATCCAGCACAGTTATTTTTTTTTTTTTAACGTTAAACCTCGAGAGTTAATCGTCCATCTGTGTGTAATCATCGATTCCACTAAGCCTTATGGCCTTGTCAGATTATCAAACATTTTAAACAGTAGTCCTTTCTTCACAGGAAACACATTTGACAATTAAGGGCACGATGGAATCTAAGTTTTTGAGTCCGACTCCAACAACATGCAGCGGCTCATGTTTATCCTGGATCACACTTCATCTCCACTAGATCACTGAGCTTTGACTGTGACAGCAAGAAACTCAGTGACACACGTCAGTCTAGTTCAGTCAGAGTTCTGAACAAGCAGGACAAAATGTTGAGATGGCAAAGAGGAATCGAATGCCTCACTGGCTTTGTTTTCACCTGCAAGGCTTGTCTTCAAATGCCTGGTCACGGTGACCGAGTCCCCGTGGGTATTGGTGAGAACTGTCCTTGGCCATGGGCTGTGTCTGAAACAAACCTTGAGCTTTCTCTTGCTTGTTTTTTAAGGTTTCTGTTGCCTTTTATTTCATCAGAAACTAGATTTTTCAAAGTCTAGACTCTCACTGGGAACTTTATAGGAGGAGATACTGTGGGCAGATTTCTTGTCAAATTGAAGTTTTATTTTTTATGAGTGAAAAATACTAATTGTTCACAAAATATTGCTTACATTCAGTATTTTGGTCCTTATTCTGTTAATCAAGTATGGACGATAATGAGTCAAAGGAACAGAGGTGGAGAAAATTAAAACCAGGAATTCCGCCCTCTAGGTCACCAAGTACAATGATGTATAACTGGTATCTCAAGGGGGGTTTTCCTCATTCCTTTGACATGAAAGTCTCCTGACATATTTATTAAAGAACTTGAATACAGGACATATAATCAGCATATCAAAAACCTTTCATTAAAATAACATAATTAAAACACTGTGCCTAGGCCACTGCAGACATAATTTGCTATATAATTGACTGACTATATATATTTTTTAAATCAAGAAATAGAAAATTCTGTCATCCTCTACAGTTTAAATCCCAGAAACACCCTAGTTTTGTGTTAATGTTCTATTTCACTTATGTTATTTCTATGTGAAAATTAAAATGTTTCTGACTTTGTTCTAACAAAATCCAAATAATCTAATTTACATCAGGTTATGTATTGTATTTCCTAAAACAACACAAAGACTCTTTCATAGTGTCTGGATCCGGGTAAGGCAAGCTTCGTATGGTCTGCTGGCTGGAGACCTAGACACACAGAGGGAGCATCTTGGCCTTCGTGAAAAAGCAGGTTTGAATGGCCTAGTCCACTGCACAGCCAACTTAGAAGCCCTTCCGGTGCAAATCTGGCCCAGAAGGCTGCACATATTTTTGCCTGGATAGAGCCCTTCATGTTCAACAGGAGCCTGGGCAGCGATCATGAGGTCCTCCATATTGCTCACACAAAACCGCAGTATGGGATGGGAAATCTGGCTCTTTAACCCTCTGGCTGCTGCACATGACTATTTGGCTAGCAAAGCAGAAAAATATCGACAGCCTAAGGTTTAAATGATTAGTAACAGGTTTTTGAGTGATTTTCCCAGAATGTGCTAGTATAAATAGAGGATTGTGAAAGTGTGGTTTGAGATTTTTTTCTTCCTTTTGGTATTGTGATTTGTTTGTTTCCATTCCTTTTCATGACACATTGCCTTTTCTGACTGTACACACCCAAGCCAAACACCCAAATGTGGGCTGAAAGGAAAGGTCACCCCCAGCTGCTTCGTAATCAGGTGTCTACATCCTCAGTGCAGACAAATTGTCTAACCCCCATGGTCTGTCGCAAGTATGAATTATTTTTGTTTATCCTACCCTGGATATTGTTTATAGCCTAGAAGACTCAGAAGAGACTATGAGAAATTATCATTCAGTGCAAAGCTTGATGATTTTCCTTTTTGATGAGTCATAGGCTATTTACTAAAAACTGAATGCCTTATACAAGAAGTAATGTTTTGGGTTTCTTTTTAAATTTTTTTGTTATATTTGTTGTTATTGTGTTTAAAAAAGATGAAGATGACAAGTAAATTCATGTTCTAAGTGGCTTGGTAGATGTTCCTTGTACATGGCAATAAAAGGGTTAAGACAGATGATATCTAATCAGTAGAACTGTCACCAACTAATGCAAAACTTTGAGCTAGTTTATTAAAATAGATCAAATTATCTCAACCCCAGCTAACACAGATATCTTAAAATGGATTATGACAACCTTCTGTTAGAAACACTGTTCTGTTCGGTAATAAAGCAAGTTTTTCAAATAAATTGTATTGTTTTAAAAATATGTGAATGAGCCAGTCATTAGCTCCTACTTGTGTTATGTTATGGATGAAAGACTTAAAGTATGCCTTGCCATGGCTTAGTATACATATTTTGGTGAAAAGTAAGGTATACTATTTTTTAGTATAAAAGAAAAATGGAGTATCAAAACATTAGAAACCTCTAGAACTTATATAAGTGGTTAAAAGGGACCAAACAGGCCTCTAATTCATATTTATCAACTGTTCTTATCCATCTGGCATTTTATGTTGGTTCAGTCTGCACTAGTCCAAGCACAGTAAAAAGTACCATATTTAAACAATAAAGGACAGGAGAAAATGATGCTTTCTCTCAGCATACATATAGGTGCCATCTCTCCCAACTTAAAAAGAAACCCTCTTTCTAGCCTGTATTCCCATGTAGGTAGTTCAGTTTCCCACTGTCTTTTACAGATAATCTTCTTGAAAGATAAATCCTGTTCACTGACTACTTTCTCACACCCATTCTGTCTTGCACCCACCGCTTTTCCAAAATGGTTCATAGTAAAGTCATCTAAGACCTTCAGATAGCTAAATCAGACGTGTTGATTTATCTTGTCTTATTTAATGTGACCTCACCTCTCTCCTTCCATTATTCCTGGTATTCCTTTTATCTCCTTGGTTCCTCTCATCTCTCTCTCTCTCTCTCTCTCTCTCTCTCTCTCTCTCTCTCTCTCTCTCTCTCTCTCTCTCTCTCTCATGCACACACACACCTCTGACTTGCTCTTTCCCAGGTTTCTTTATGGGATTCTTTCTTAATTTTCATGTTTCTCCTGTTTGTGCTATCTTGCTCTTTTTCTCTTCTCACTAGTTCCAATTTGACCTATGGTACTCTCCCCACAGTGTGAATTGTGACTCACTTGGTGAAAGACCCTGAATTAATTAAGACGCTTTTGCATGTGAATCACAGAAATATAACATGAACAAGCATAAGGCATATAACTCAATGAGTAAAACATTCAGGGGGAGGTTGACTAAATGCTTGGCCGGACTGGGTGGTTTGATAATATCAGCAGACCTCTATTGTTCTTAACTTGTTAGCTTTCCCGCCTTTATATTGGCTTCAGGTGCAGACTTGACCTATGTGGAGACAGAGATTGTCATCAGTTATTCTGGACCTGTCCTTATGGCTAATGATCTTGACGTAAAGAACAAGAGCCACTCTCTTCCAGCATCCTTACCAACATAGTTTTGTTTTCTGATCGGCCTGGCTTAGGTCATGGACCCTCTACCCTAAGACTGGAGGCCAGGTCTGTGAGTGACAGTCAAATCAGAATCAGTAATATCAGAAAGAAATATGCTCACAAAAGAAAGTAAGGAGCAGATTTAAAACAAGCACACAAACAGCTCTATTATGGCTCCCAAATCTGTAACTTCCTTCTATTTTCCCATTCTAAGATCCACACCAATATTTATCTTCACGAATAGAGCTATTTCAAATTTACATGCTGGAAACTTAAATTGGGATTCCTTCTACTCTTACCTCAAACTATGTTTCCCTTTCTGTGTCTTCAGTAAAGCCACCACCACCTAAAATATCATCCACAGCAGAAACAGAAAATCTTAAACTTTGGCTTATCAACTCTACCTTTTAAATACTCATGAAATAAATTTATATTTGCTGTCTCTTCTCCAGTTTTATTTCTACTACATTATTTTAGAACTCTATTATCTCTAAACTAAAATTTTCCTAACTGGACTTACCTTCCTCTAATCTAGGTTCCCCATTGCTACTCCATTATCTTCCTGACACACAAGTATTTAGTTACCTGGTTTAAGCCAACTCATCTTCAGAATGAGTTCTTCTCCAAACTTGTTCTCTCTAACTCACAAAAGCCAAACTCAAGGCAATCTACACTAGAGTTTTCCAAATGTGTCATTCTATTCTCTTTTAAAATTTAATCTCTATTACATTTTTTCATTACCATTTAATATCCTTACACCCCACTTCCCTCAGCTATCACCACACTGTTGTCCTTGTCCAGGCATCCTTTTTTCTTTTTTCCTCAATCCCTCTAATGCTTAAACTGTGTCATTCTATTCTTGCTGGAGTATCTTTGAATATAAAATTTCTTTGTCCTAGAATGACCTTCTTTCCCATTTTTAAGATTTACCTCACAAGATCTATTTTAAGTACCTTCAACCATACACCATGTATGTGATTCTTTATTTTTATTTTTATTTTTTGGGGGGAGAGAGGTGATTAATGATGGGATGGATAAGAACAGATGGTTACTTTTGACACATGTCCCCATGTTGTTTTCCAATTTCCCATCTTCCCTCCACCTAGTCATGTGCCTTTCTCTCGGTTAGGAATGAAAGCATCTGCCTTTTAAAGAGAAGCCTTGGGAATGGGGGTAGATGTGGAAACATTGCCATATTGTTTTGAGGGCATGCTCAGCAGATCCAGAAAGTCTTCCTGAAGCCTTTGTTGGTCGGGGAAAGGGAGAAACCACTGTGGGCTCACTTGCTTTTGGACACTGTGTTCAAAGGTGAGCCATATGACTTTTCCCATTGGCCCCATCTCAGCTTCGCTCCAACCCGCAGCCAGCACTTCCTGATTGCGGGTACCTTTCTGCAGCCTGGAGATTTGCATTGTAAATGGTATTTGTTAGGCCCCTGAAATAATGTTAATCATAAAACAGTTATGTTGCATAATTTGTACATAAAAAAGGAAGGGTGAACCTTTGGCTTGAATTAATATTTCCTTGTCTGTATCTTTCTCATCCCCACAAATAATGAAACCCTTGTCTGCCCTTCTAGGGGAGAATTACTTTGGTAGAATAAAGCTACCCACCTTCATATGGGTTTATGAAATGATGCATGCTTGTCCACAGCCAGGTAGCTTATGCAATGTCAGAGGGAACAGACAGGGACCCTGGGAAAATAGATATCTCTGCATCCCATTACTTGGCCCTTCATAAAAGAGGATGGACAAAAGAATGGGCACCATACGTGTGGGGAAAGGGAAACTCTGGGATGCAGAGCAATGAATCGGCAAGGTTCTCTCCCTGGGTCTCTGCCTGTGTATCCTTGTGTCCTTTTATGGGTAAGCAGCCATGAGCAAGCAGAAGCCTCAGGGAGCTGGGACCCACCCTTCATGCCCAGTATGTGATTCTATTATTGTACTTATCAAAGTGTATTTGTTTACATATCATCTTTTTTTCAAGAATATACTCACAAGGAAGAAATATTTTACTGAAGTTATTGGACTTCTTATGGATTTGTCGCATTCTATCCAAGGATAATCACAATGTCTATAATATTGTGTGAAATGTATTAGTATCAAATGAATGCATGCTGGGAAGAGTGAGTAAATGAATGAGATGGTATATTTTGATGATTGGAAATTGTAAAAACAATGACTACTACCCAAAAGGTAATGAGGGATTTCATTTTTAGGCAAACTTTAAAGAAAAGCCTTAATTTCTGCCATTAATAATTTAAATAATATGAATAGTCTAGAATATATGTAAATGTATCCAGCACTTTCACACCAAAAGCATCATTTGTCTTTGCATGGCAGGCCAAACACATATCATTGTAACTGATGCTTACCTGTGCTTATCCAATAGAGAAACTGAGGGGTAAAGGAACTGTGTGTCTATCCCAAGTTCATGGAGAGTGATTTTGGCAGAACTAGAGCAAAGAAATTTTCACTCCTGGAGTCAGTTAAAAGCATAAATGAGAACTATTTTCCAGGAACAATGGAGAAGGCCAGAGCATCCTATTTTAATCAATTATAAAAGTTCTCCTTCTCCAATCAAAGAAAGGTATTAGTGAAATGAATGAGAGTAATTAAATCTAATTTAGTCATGCAAATGAGTTTAATTAAAAGAAATCTACCCTTTAATAACTTCAGGGGAAATTGCAGTTCCTTATGGAGTTTGAAATTTAGTTAAGCTCACAAGACACAATAGCTGAACTGATGAGACCACACTGTTGTAATCTGCTTGTATAAATATTGACACATGTAGCATTTAGTTTGTCTCACAGTGATAATACTTGCTCTAGGCTTCTGATGAAATCTGGCATTTATAATTATTAAAAGATGCTTGTTAAAAATGCTCTTATCCATCATGTTAATTCTATAAATGAGACCACAAATGCATTGACCTTCAGTAAAAAATCCTTTTCTCGAAAATAGAGTTTAAGAAAATGAATATAAATTCAAGACAAATGGAGCTTCCACTCCGCAGAAAGCATTGAGCCAGATATAAAACAGGGTAGGGTGAGGCAAAGGAAACCAGAAGGTCCTCAGGATGCTTACAGTCAAACGTCTGTAACGTCAGTCAAATGTCTGTAATGATCACAGACAGAATTGTTTAGAATGAAAGTACAGATGTGGATGCCATAAGAGAGGATAAACAGAATCCCATGGATCTGCAGAACAGGGAACACTTGTTTGGAATGACTAGGAGTAAGAAGGAAACTTTTCACCAACAAAGGGGAATTTGAGCTGGTCTTAGCGAAAAATGAGATTTCAGCTGCAGAAAATAAAGACAAAGAGACTTTGTAGAAATTGAGTAACATGAATGAGAGATGAGGAGGCTCTGGTTTACGGTGGTGGTCATAAGAATACAAAAGAAGGAACAAAGTCACAGGGTTTTAGGAGCCTTTGGATTTTAACTTGGATGTCAGAGTGAATAGTGATGCCTTTAAATAAATGAGGGAGCATAGAGATATAGGGACTAGATACTCAGTGAAGCCTACTCATGTCACTGTAGCATTTAAAATGTAACTCCCTGCCCCTCCCAACCTCCTGACTATAGTCTTTTTCTTTTTTTTTCCTTTCTTCTAACATACTCTATAATTTGCTTCTGTCTTAGGTATATTGTTTTCTTCTTAAATATAAGCCTCACAGAGGTTGAGATTTTTTGCTCCTTTGTTCACTGATGAACCTTGAAATTCTACCACATAGTATACATATCTTAAATATCTAACTCACAGTAGATGCTTGAAAAGTATTTGCTGAATGAACTGTGTGAAATTAATTTTGAAACCAAGCTGTAAAGAGCTAAAATTTAAAAACATAGCTTGCAAGACCCTAAGCTGTCTATCCCTGTTCACTGGTAGTTGCCAGAGGGGAGGGAGGTTAGGGGGCTGAGTGAAAAAGGTGAATGAGTTAAGAACTACAATTGGTAGATACAAAATACTCATGGGGATGTAAACTACAGTATAGGAAATATAGTCAATAATGCTGTAATAACTGTGTACGATGCCAAGTGGGTATTGGAAATATCAGGGTGAATACTTTGTAAAGTATATGGTTGACTAACCACTATACTATACACCTGAAGCTAATACATAATAATATTGAATGTAAACTGTAACTGAAAAATAAAATGTAAATTAAAAGCATTCCAGTTATGGACAGTTAGATCCGTGTCACCTTTGCTTACCATAGAAAGAAATAATTAAGAACTGGCTATTTAACAGGGCACATAGTTAAACAACAACATGCCTTCAAGTTACTTCCATCATCAGTGATACAAAAGCATACAACCCTATCTTGGCAGATGTAATGAAACAAATAACTATAAAATAAAAGTTGTTGTTTTTTTGAACTTCAACTTGCCATGAATGAACTAAGAGAAACAGGATTATCTATAACCCCATCAAGATGGCCAAAAAGTACACATTGCTCCAAGGTTAGACGTGGTGATTTGCGGTGTTGTGGGGCAACAATTTAGCTCCTTAGTCAGGGCCAAACATGGTGGATAAAATCAATTAACATAAATACTACTGTCCTTCTTCCCAAGGCTCCAGAATCAGCACAGGTGTCTCTTTCGACAATCCCAAAGTAGTAAGCTGCTCTCTGACTTTCCTACCACACTCGGCCATTAAAAGAATCACTTATGCTTCTAAATTTCAGAAGATTGGGGTGGAGTACAATAAACAATGGAGATTAAGCATACAAAGTTTTCCTTATTGCAGATTTATATGAAACTTGCAATTTAACTATGAAATAGTTAATGGATGATATTACTGGTTTCTTGAATGAAACAAGAATTTTATAATGTACCTTTTTTCCTTGTTGAACTTACTGATTTAGATTACACCTGTATTTGTCTTGCTTTCCAGCTTAAAATACTTCAAGTTGGCAAATTATTTATTCTCTATGATAGTTGAGCTGGTAATATTGAAATTTTGGAGATTTTAACATATTTTTCTTTTGTGGTTTGAGGAATAATTTTACCCATTCCAATAAGGGAACTTTACCCACTGGTAATATAAAAATAAGTAAAAGCTTGAAAACATTCTTATAGATGAAAAGTCACTGATGTCATTCTAGGAGATTTTAATTTTCAGTTGACTTGCTGTTACTCAATTTGCATTTCTGCAGTGTCTGCATGGCAAAGATTACTAATACTCTCTAATATCCATTTTCCTTTTCTTTTTTGTTGTGCTCCTACATTTCCTGTCCCCTTAAAGTTAGATTGGGGACATGTAATCCAATTTCACACAATGAATAGGGTGTCAATGGTAAATATTTCTTCCAGATTTATCCCATAAAAATCTCCCACATATAATCTATAATTTTCTTTCTCTTTCGAAGTGATTCTGGCAACTTGTTGAATTTGGAGGCATTGAGATTGAATAATATTGTGTCTCTGAATGTCCACTATCCTTCCCCTCCTTACCTCACCAATATCATTAAACTGTTAAAGAAATAAGCACTGAAATTTTATTGTACTTAACTACTGCAATTTCAGACTATTTGTAACTACAGCCCAGTCTAACCTAACTAATAAAACCTGGCACATTGCTGAGCATGAAAGAAACAACAGTTGCCAAATTGAATTACAGAATTTTTTTTTACCACAAATGTCCTTCGAGTCTGCAAATCTTGGCTTGTTCTCAGTTGGTTTCCATATCCTACTTGTGAATCAGTGAAGCTTAGGTGCTCTGATTTGTTCAGATGACCTCGGTTTGGATGTGAATGTGTTTTTAGGCATCTTCCACATGGAAGGAGATACTTATCAAGTTTAAGGGAACAATCTTATGATTCACAGCTTGTCTTTTGAGAAGAGTGGAGGAAATTGTGTCATTTATCATACGTAATTCCAATATGGCTCACACTATCAATCTCCCTGACAATCTCCTCAACAATTCAAATCCAATCTGTGGCTGGAAACTGTCCAGGTGATAAGCATTGAGATGCTGTGGTCCAGACCTGCAACAACACCTGCTCTAAAGTCAGATGTACCATCTGCAATGAATGTAACCCAACTCATGAAAAGGAATCCAACAGGATAGCAATGTTACAATATGCAAATAAAAGGGGATTTGGTGGTGTCTCAGTGAATTTATCTCTTTATTTGAAGGAAGCAATTACACATTTATAAATTGTACATTAACAGTTTTGCATTTATACAATTAAGCAATTATGAGAACAATTGTTCTCTTGCTTTATAATGTGTAGGAAAGCCTGATCAACTTTTGGCAAATTAATATGTTCACATTCTTGATAGATAAGGAAAAACAAATGCATTATGAATTTGCTGTTCCAGATGGACGCAACCAATAGAATTTAAAATATTTTTCTTTAATGTTCACTATTAGATAAACAAATAGGAATGGACTTTTAGTTTTAAATGATTCTTTGAAAAACTTCCTCTTCCTTGCTTCTGGCTTTAATGTGTATTCTGAAAGTATCCATTTTCTCCCTATATAACTGTGCCTTTCTTATCAGAGTGTTTGGATAAGGAGTCATTACTTAGCTCAGGCTGTGCCAATCATAGTACTCTCAGCCTTTAGAGTACTGAAGGTACTCTGGTGCACAGTGACTGGTGCAGTGATTGATCCAGAGTGAGTCACATGGCCTTAGCTAAGCCAATCAAAGTTTTTTCCAAAGATTTTCAAATCTGAACCAATAGGAAAAATTATTTTTCTTGGTTATGAAGCTGTCAGAATTTAAGTTCACAAGTTGTCAGCTGTCCTTGTTTTGGTCAGCTAGAGAAGTAGAAGGAAGAACACAGAAATACTCTTGAAAAGAAAAATGGAGAGCCCTGTCAATGTTGAGTTCCTGGCTCTTGTTTTATTTGAGGTAGGGTTCCCTTCTGCCTTCACTATAGTTTGGTTCTGTGAGTTATGCTGGTCATACAATAAATTTTGGTGTTGCTCACATTTAACATGCATTTAGTCTCTGAAAGCAAGAGTCTTATTAATATGAACATTGAGTTTTTTTAATCAACTTGGTCGTGGTGTAATTTACATATAATAAAATGCATATACTTTTAGTGTACCTTTCAATGAGTTTAACCAGTTTATATACCCATGTAACTCTCACCACAATTAAAATATAGAAAATACATGTTTTTGTGACATAGTCAATGATAAAATAATTTTTTTATCATCTTCCCCAAAAGAACGCCGATTTTTACAATTATATAGAAGAGGGTACTTGTGGTTGTCTAGGAGTCCAGCAGAAATGTTGCAACACACCACTGGAACAATCATGGTCTTAGAGTGAGTGCATTGAAGATGGTAAGAAGAACAGGTTCACTTCACCTGCATCATCTCTCCTCTAAGGTGGCCCAGCTCAGTGCCATGAGAGACCTTCTCAACCCATAATTTTTCCCACGGGTGAAAGTGCTTGGCTTCCAAAGAGGCTCATTTCTCTCTCAGCCCATCCAGGCTACTGTTTTGTGAGCTACATGACTGCTGGACAGTGAAGTGATGGGAGAACAGCAGCCAAGACTCTGAATGAAACATAACAAGAAGAGGTGGAGTCTGCTTTGCGGACTCCATCAGGAAGCCTGCTAACAAACTTCTGAAGATACATTACCTCAAGAGCCCACAAAATGACACATAGACACCCCCAATACTTCATGTGCCTCATCCACAGATACTAGCACCTCATGGGTGGCTCCCTGTGCATAACCCTGAAGGTGGTGAGAACAAGCCTTTGCAGACAGCTAGTGAGCATGCATAGAAAGCCAACCCAACTCAGTGGGATGTTGAAAAAGCACGCAAATCTAGGCATTCAGCACCAAGTTAGGGAAAACAAAGAAAAGCTGTCAGCACTTTGCTTGGCTTTGAAGGCATAAAAATCTTAGGGATTCTCCCTCAAAAGGAAACAAAACCTTTGGACTAGGTCTATTCATAGAAAAAGTGTGAAAAAACCTAAGATTGCCTAACAGAGCTGGGAAGGTTTTTCTCTCCCAAAGCTAGTCAGTAAAGGCTGAAGGAGATACTTTGTTCTTCAGATGTAGAGACAGTGATGCAAGCATTCAAAATATTCATTTTCATAAATATGCAATATACAAAGAGGCAAGTTGTGACAGTAAAAACATAAAAATTTGTGTGGGATGAAGTAAAAAGGTAGAGTTTTTGTACGTAATTGAAGTTAAATCGTTATCAGCTTAAAGTAGATCATATAAGATGATTTATGTAAGTCTCATGGTAACAACAATGCATAAACCTACAGTAGATACACAAATAGAAAAAGAAAGATTAAAAAAATATATAAAACATCCTAAAATGTTCCACTGCCCAGGGAATCTGTCCCTTCCAAATCCCGTTCATGGTCAACCATTAATCTCCTTTCTATCAATATAGATCGGATTTGTCTTTTCTAGTGATGTATAAATGGAACCACCCACTATATTCTCTTTTGTTTGAAGTCTTACACTCAGCATAATGTTTCTGGGATTCACCCAAGTGCATATATTAGTTTGTATCTTTTTATTGCTGAGTAATATTTCATTGTATGATATACCAAATTTTGTTTATCTACTCACCTATTGATAAATACTTGAATTGCTTTCATTTTTGGCTACTTTGAGTAAAACTGCTATGAATATTAGTTTGCAACTTTTGTGGAGACATGTGTTTTTATTTCTCCTGGGTAATTACCTAGAAATGGGGTTGCAGGTCATATAATACATGTATGGTTAACTTTACAAGAAACCACTAAACTGTTTCTAAAGCAATTGCACATTTTACATTCCCAGCAGCAATGTATGAAAGTTTGAGTTCTTCTCAATCTTGTAAACACTTGCTATGGTCAGTCTTAAACTTTAGTCATTCTAACATATGCAGGTTAATTTCATTGTGGTTTTAATTTTTGTTTCCTGATGACTAATGATGTTGAGCCTATTTTTATGTGCTTATGAGATGCTTATATGTCTGTCTTCTTTTATGATGTGTCTGTTCAAATGTTTTCCCCATTTTTACTGGGTTGTCTTCCTTATTATTGCATTTTCAGAATTTTAAAACATATATACTCTATGTAAGACATTTCATTCATATCTATATATAGTATTGGCCAAAAAGCTCCCTTTGCTTTTTCCATAGGATGGCTCTAATAGTGCTTAGCTGTCTTATGTATATAGCATTGGCCCCAAAATTCATTTAGTTTTTCCATACAATGGCTCTAATTGTGCTAAATTGTCTTTAAGTTCACTTGAAACAATTTTGGTACATTGTATTGTGATAGCTGTCATATCAGCATGCATATAAAAAAACATCAAAATTGGTAAATTTCTGTGTAGCCATTTCAATATTGAAAATGGTAGAAAATAAGCAACATTTTCAGCCTACTTTTATATTATGTAGCTGGATATTTTTTGGACAATTAATTCTGGAGGGCAGTCCCCTTGTTGTACAGGCTTCCTCCTCTAGGTAAGTGTTCTCAGAACCCATCTGTATAAATGTACCAGCACGCATTGTTGTGAGAGGCTGCCTTCAGCTTCAGTGAATTTTTTTGAAGACTCTTTTACCAAGTTCGTCTATTTCATGCTGGGTGACTTAAGAGCACACCTGTCCACACCACGCTGAGTGTTCAATAGTTTTTGATCAAAAACAGCATGATCCCACTGCCTCATCCTCTTTATTCACTTGATCTTGCCCTGAATGACTTTTCTTTTTATTTCCTTGGGTGATAAAAAGTCCTCACAAGGAAACATTTTGCTGATGTGGACAAGATGAAACAAAAAAAAGAGCAGAAGCCCAAAAGACATTAAAATTGACAAGTTCAAAAATTATTTTAAGCAGTCAAAAAATAACATCTTGAAAGGTGTATCACATCAAATGGAGAGTACCTTGAAGGTACTGAAGGTATAGACTGAAGTTTAAACATATAAGAATAAATTCACAATTTTTATAAATAAATTTCACTTTTGGGGGGTCCCTTATTATATACCCTAGCAACAACTGATATCTTTTTACGTTATACTGATTTTTATCTCTATGGTTTTGTCTTTTTTAGAATGTCATACAGTTAGAATTATTCAATATGTAGCCTTTCCACATTGGCATCTCACACTCAATACTATGCATTTAAGTTTCCTGTTTATTTTTTCATGTCCTGATAGTTCATTTCCTTTTAGTGCTGAAAAATATTTCATTGTCTGGATGTATCATAGTTTATTCATTCACCTACCGAGGGACATCTTGGTTGTTTTCAAGTTTTGTCAATTATGAATAAAACTGCTATAAACATTCATGTGCAGGTTTTTGTGTATACATAAATTTTCATCTTTTTTGGGTAAATACCAAGAAACGTAATCACTGGTTCATATGGTAAGAGTATGTTTAGTTTTATATGTTTTTTCTTATTGTTGAGTTTTAAGAGGGCTTTTTTTGTATATTTTGGATAGAAATACTACAGATTTTTGTGTGTTAAACTAATGTTCTCTGACCTCACTAAACTCATTCATTAGTTCTAGTCATTTTGTTTTATTTTTTAAAAAATCCCTTGTGGGATTGCAGACTGATACAACCACTGTGCAAAGTAGTATGGAATTTTCTAAGAAAACTAAAAATGGATCTACCTTTTGACCCAGCAATTCCACTGCTAGGACTATATCCTAAGAACCCTGAAACACCAATCCAAAAGAACCTATGCACCCCAATGTTCATAGCAGCACAATTTACAATAGCCAAGTGTTGGAAGCAACCTAGGTGCCCATCAGTAAATGAATGGATCAAAAAACTATGGTATATTTACACAATGGAATTCTATGCAGCAGAAAGAAAGAAGGAGCTCCTACCCTTCTCAATAGCATAGATGGAACTAGAGAGCATTATGCTAAGCAAAATAAGCCAGGCAGTGAAAGACCAATACCATATGATCTCACCTTTAACAGGAACCTAATCAACAAAACAAACAAACGAGCAAAATATAACCAAAGACACTGAAATTGGGAACAGGCTGACAGTGACCAGAGGGGAGAGGGGAGGGAACTTCAGGGGAAAAGGGGAAGGGTTTACAGGAACAAGTATAAAGGACACATGGACAAAAACTGGGGGGGGGGGTGGTAGAAATGGGAGGGAGATGGGGAGGGCTGGGGCGGTGGGCCGAGATGGGAGTAGAAGACAGAAAACTGTACAAGAACAACAATTAAAATAAAGGAAAAAATCCTTTGTGATTTTCTTTCCTTCTAATATGTATGCCTGTGTATAATGATCAACTTCCTGATGTCCCATCAATCCCTAAGCTTTCTTCACTTTTTCATTCATTTTGCTTCTCTGATTGAATTATTTCCAGTGATCTCTTTTTAAGTTTATTTATCCTTTCTTTTGGATGACCTAGCAAGTTCCCTGGGGAGTCACCTCAGAAGAGGTGTCATGGTAGATGCATGAACTGACTTCTTTCCTCCCCTGAGAGAAGCTGGGAGGTTGTGGAGTCTCTTCTTGATTATACACTGCTGTGTTGGGAGCAAGGATTCTGGTGAGAAAGGTGTCCTGAATCTCCCTGCCAGCTTTGGTGTGTCTGGTTTTATGTTCCCTGGAGTAAAGGAGCAGTTATTAGTTCTTGGATTTGTCCAAAAGGGAATTTGCCTATGAATTACTGCTGAATTGGTGTGTTAGTGGAAAGAAAATCCAGTATTATATGATGGTAGGAAAACAGGGGAGTAAAATAAACAAAGATAGTAGATGAGACAGAAGGAGAACAAAGAGCAGTGCCCCAGAAGCCAATTGAAAAAGGCACTTCAAGGAGGAAGGAGTGAACAGTCATGCAGAATGCACAAATTCATGGAATAAAATAAGCACTATGAGCCCAAGACTTGATTTATCAAGATGGAGGTTAATAGAGGCTTTGACCAGAGATTATTTTGGAGTGGTGGAAACAAAAGTCTAATCTTGGTAGATTCCAGGGTGAAAAAAGAAGAGCAATTGGGGACAGTGTGTACAATGATTATTTTGAAGATTTTTTCTTTTTTTGTAAAGGGAAGCAGAGAAATGGTACAGTAGTTGAAGAGGGAAATGAAGTTAAGAGGTTTTGTTTTCATTTTTGTTTAGAAGATGGGAAATTAAGCATTTTTGTAAACCAGAAGGGGAATTTAGTAAGATGGAAAAATAAGGGATGCTTGTTATAAGGATGTCTATTAAAAGAGAGGTTTGTCCAAAGGAAAGTCATGGTTCTTTTTCTAGCTGAGAGGAGACAAGGCAAAGTATATAAACTTTAAGTACAATAGGTTGGTTGGCAAATGCGGAGTTGGGAATATGCAGAATTTCAGTTTTACAAGTAACATTGGATATATGATCCTTAATTGCAACTGAGGCAGTCAGAGGAACTACTAGAGGTTTGAGGACATTAAAGAATGGATGAAGTATCTACCACATTTAGCTTTCAAGATTGGGATTCTGCCAAGTGAGTACAATAAAAGGAGTGGGCAAGACAGTTGACAATTTATACTATATGCAAGAGAGTGATTGTAATGATGGACTATGCATATCAGCTAATTAAAGGGAGAAGCGTAAATACATAGGGGTGAGAAGTAAAAAAAAGTTGATCAGACAACTAACTACAGATCCCGATTCGGCTGTAAGACTGTGAGAGCTGGAAGGCAGGAGAGGGAGGCTGTAAATACAGCCGTGGTGATCAGAGAGTTGGCATGCTTGCAAATGAGAGGGCGGAGGGGTGCATTTCTTGGTATTGAAAAGATCTAAGGTATGAACATAGGCACACAGCACTTAGGTAGGGTACAAGCAAGACTATTGGAGGAAAAAAGAATCAAGGAACCAAAAGGACTTAGTACTTGTGGTTCCCTCATGTCCTTATTCAGAAGTCATCTTAGTGAGAGATTCCCTGGTCATTTTTTCTTAAAATTTTAAACTTCTGCCATGATCCCCAAACACAAAAAGCTTATATATCTTTTGTTCTCTGGTTTATTATTTTTTTCTTCTTGGAACTGATTATATCTGAAGTACTATATATTTATTTATTGGTTTTATTTTTTGTCTATGTCCTCTACTTCAATATTATCTTTAAAGCTGTGATTTTGTTTTTTTGTTTCACTCATATTTTCCACTCTTAGACAATGGCTGAAACATTTTAAGCCCTCAGTAAATATCTTATTAATAAGTGAATGGCCAGTTTATTGGAAATATTGTCTTCATGAATATTAAAATAATTCAGAATTGTATAGTAACAGCATCGGGGAGAATGACAGTGAACCAGAGGCTGAAATCGTTAAAGAATGGGGACAAGTTGAGCCAATCCATCAGGAGGAAAAAAGCACGGTATTCTGATGGCATCAGCTTCAGAGCCAGAGGATTTCAGGGAAAAGAGAAAGACAGCAGCCTGTAACGAACTTGACCATGAGGAGGGCGGAGGACACTCACCACACCTCTGTGGCTGTGGTGATCAGGGGTGTGGAGGAAAATGATCTGATGAGAGGAATGGCTTTGGGAGAGGGTCAAATTTCAGTTCAACTTTGTAGGGGAAGGAAATAGTAAGGGTAAAAGAATATAGGCAAATACTCAGATATAGAGAAGAAAGCATTTGAGAGCTCATGGCCCACTCATCTTGCTCCTCACTCTGAGAAAAGGCAAGCCCTAAACTAATTACAAATCTGAGCCTAGACAGCCACTGTGCTTTGCTACCAAAAGATTTCACAGGCTCCAAAATTAAGGTTTTCATCTTTGCCTGGTTGTATCCGGTGTGCTTAGACATTCACTATAGCATTCCATTAACTAGAATATGAGAGGAGTATATTTAGAATTAGCTTCACATAGTTTATTTTGGTGCTTCCAATTTTTTAGAGAGAATAATTTTAATAATTCTGCTGCATGTGTATGTAAATGTTATATATAATTTATAGACAATAGGTTTAATTAAGTAAGATTATCTAAGCATTAATGATAAGATTCTCTCTTCTTTCCTTTGGTTGGCTTGCAAAGTTATGCAGTATTACCTCCCTTGCCTCCAATTTTGCAAACAACACTGTTCATCTGAGAGAATCAGTGAAAGTCTTTCCAGATGCAGATTTGATTAATAGAAGCTTACTAACTGTGGCTAATTACTGATAATGATAGTATCACAAGGCAACTTCCTCACCAAAGTCACCTTGGTCTTTTTTGGTTGCTAGAATGGAAAGAACCGCCATAGGTACCCCTCCCCTAATCAAAATGAAAACAATAACACTTAAACTTTGGTATGGTTGGTAAGTAACCTAGGTGCTATGTATGATACTAGCCTTTCAGTGTAAGACAAATGTTATTTAGAGATGTGTGACAACTTAGCCCTCCAGGTCCAGGTCTAACAATGTGGATGGGTAAATTTTGCAGAAATAGTCTCTGAATATTCAGAGTGATGGCTAGTGACCTCTCCCTTTTGGTCCCCTTGGAGATCAGATTTCCATTTTAATTGTTTCTATCACCCAGAAAGAAAGGAACAGGGTCAGTGCGATATGAATAGAAGTAAGTGTGTCTTTCCCTTTCCAACTCACTTCCTACAGAGGCAAGGTCCTCTAGTGATACTGACTTGTCCTGAGGATTCCTCTTGTCCCAAGCTCATGTAATGGGCCACATGCTGCTTCTCAGTAAAGTGGCATAAAAGAGAAATTCCCTAAAGTTGTAAAATGGATAATCAGCAATCAATTGAACAACTATTTGGAGATCTCCTTTTATTAATATTCTAGCAGAACAAATAGCAAAGATGTAGACTGAGACAAGAAAACTTCAAAGAGGGAGTTAAAAATCCTACATTCCCTCTTATACTGACCTTTTGGGTAACAGACTGCTTCTCTAATGCAGCAGAAATTAACACGTACATGTAAGAGTCCAATCATTGCTCAAATTGTATTTTGATCAAGTGGGCAAAAAAGAAAGCATTAAAAATGATGGTCAGCCATTTTTTACTTGTCCATTTTGGTCATTCTCCTCACTCTAAGACACTCTCCATGTCACAGGAATGTAAGGACTGAGGATCAGGGGTTTTTCTGACACTGGTGCGAAAATGACATGTCTGCAGAGCCGCTAAAGGAAAGGAATAATGGGAATTCTGGACACTTGGCAACAAGTAGAGCTGATCTTAGAAATAAAGAAATAAAACCAAAAAATGAAAAACCTCCTAGACCCCATATTCATGGTCATCTTATAATGCTATCTTTTCTTTTTTCAGGATATTTTATTATATTACTAAGAAGCAAAAGATGATCACTCCAATAGTTTCATATGAAAGTATTTAATTCGGACATATTCTACGCTATCTGTTGCTATTCATACAGTTCATAAAACCTATTCAGTTTTTCTTGTTAAAATGATCTTGCATCTTGTATGCCTGGGTGTGAGGCAGTTTAAAGGAAGTTCTGGAAGGGCAGGGAGAAGAAAGAATGTTTTTGGTATATCAAGGTCCAAAGCAGTAAGGGTAACTCTGATGAACTGGGCAAAGAGGGAACAAGTTCCTTCATACTTCATTCTTGTAAAATCATGATGCTGGTTTACAGTTATATAACATTGTTAAGTGAGCTCCTGCAAAATTCAAAGCATTACATTATGAAGTTAAATATTTATGTTGTAGAATGTAATCCATATAATTTATGCTTTTATCAGCCTGGAATTACTACAATACCAAGCAAAATTGTTTTATACATATGTGAATATGCACGACTCCCCTTTAAGTGTAACTGTCAGAATTAGATTATTGATATGCTTGCACTTCTGTGGTTGGAGGTAGGGAGAATTCCCAGAGGGCTTGTTCATGGGAGCACTTTCTCTTGGGTTTTCTTGCCTCGTTGACCTGTAACTATGCTGGTGCCTCTGCTCCTGCTAGCTCTTCATAGATTTCCACTTCTGGGGACATTTCTTCACTTGTAGTCATTGTTGGAATGCCCAGGATGGTCTTAGGGAGAGGACGCTATTCTTTCCAAAATGTAGCAGAGACACCTTTTAATTCTCTAATGCACAAAAGAGACCAGGCTGTAACTTTAAATAAGACTTGGGGATGGTGGGCATGAAGTATAACACAGAGAAACTTTCACTATGCACTAAAAGTGGCCACATGTGGAACAGCTTCTCTGCAGGGGAAAACCCACATAGGTATAGATGTCCTCACAAAAACAGTGGTTACAGTCTCACAATACCCTTTTGAAAGTTTGGATTACTTATTTTCAGCTAATCATCGTGAGTGAAACGCCAACAATCCACTCCCGTTTGCACTGCATGGGGTCTCCTCTGGTTCCTCTCCAGAATCTGTGTGACCTGTCTTCAGGTTTTTAAAAAAAAAAATTCTTTAAAACAGAGGCTACAAACTGTTGGTTCATATCAACTCTACAGACATATTCTATTTAGCTCATATAGTGTTTTATGAAAGTTTCAATTAGCTGTCAACATTTAAACAGAGATTTTGTATAAGTATCTAGAACATCAGCTTCTTTGGACAAATTAAAATATACGATGACCTTAAAGTCATATTCCTGCATGGTCATAATCTTATGAGGCAGAGTAAAAATTTCCCCTTTAATATGATCATGAACTCTTGGGTTACTCCAGGCCCCACCTAGCACACTCTACTGATTTGCTTTATCAGCTTACCATCTGTAAGCATTTGAGACTTAATTCCTGCTCCAAAATCTGCAATGATGCAAATATACTGAAATACATCTAATTTATACTGCTAAAGAGAACACTGCACTTCTTGATTTAGGATGGTACATTTGGATTACTCCAAAGTAACTACTTATTGATCTTCTCCAACGAATATAAGCAAAATACTTAAATTCACGTTGACCAATTTGAATTCAAGTTATCTTCTCCAAAAGTATAATTTGCTCCAAAGTTAAATTCTAGTCTTCATCCTTGAAATTTACATCTGTTTGTAAATTTCAAATATCATTTTTCTCAACGTTAACAAATCTCAAGCTTCAGTCTTCAGTCAAGTAACAATGTAACCCATTTAAAGACTATACACATATGTACTTACAAGATGATGGGCAAGACAGGCCAGCGTGTGCCCTATAGTCAAGGATTAGGACTAGTGGATATAAAGCAAACCACAGAACAAACTGAACTGTGGTAGAGAAAAGGGCTGGATCTTTAAACATAGGAAACTTTGAAGACAGTGCGAGAAGAATCAGTTTACTTCAGTGTCAGCCTCAAAAGAAGATGTGCTATGTGTACTGAAATGATGGGTCTGTATCAAATTTGTAGACACAGTTATCGATATCCCCTGGCTCTTCTGGTTCTTCCAAAACAGATAGAATTTATTTAGGATGTAAATAAAAATTCAAAATGTTCATTCTTAGTGAGTTTTCATTTTTAAAACTTATTAATTCATTCATCCAATTTCTTGTTGCTTCATGGATTCAACAAATATCTCTTAAGCCCCTAACCTGAGTTAAGTGTTAAGACTACAAAGTTAATCTTCCCTCCAGGACTCACTTATCCATTTGGAGGATCTCTCTTACTCAAGCCATAATAATTCAATGCAGTAATTGTTCAAAGCTAGTAGAGGAGGAAGCTGTACAAAGAGATAACATGCACTAGAGAGGAACCTAAACCCAGATGGTTGGTCACATGGGACATTTGAATGAAGACTGTGAGGTTTCCAGGCAGATCACAATTTTGGGGATTGAGGGTGGTGGGGAGAGGGTTTTCAAGAAGGAGAAAATGGCAAAGTAAGGGGACCTACAAGAGCATGGCTTACTCTAAAAATTACACTCAATTTTGCAGTTTAATGTCCTAGGAAAGTATGGAAAATGAGTTTGATGAATTAGACAAGAGTTTTCTAAAATGTTCAATAAAACATAACACAATCAGACTTAGGGAAGACTGTGTAAATATTATTCAATTCTATGCAGCTTTCGATGCAGCTTTGAATTGTCTATGAACAAAACATTTTCCAAAAAAGCTTCTGTTAGGCAGGCCTACTTTAATTTACAGGTAACATCTATTAACTATGAAAAGGAATTTGATATGTATTAAAAAGAGTTAGTTTTTTTTAATTGGTTTACTATGCCCTCCTGCGTACAGAACTTTTCAAATGTAGGGCGAAGTTTGTAGGGCAGGTCGTTAGTACAACCCAGGTCATATGATTACAAATCCCAAATTAATTTCAGTTGCACTAATGAGGCTGTATTAGCTTTATAGTGGATTACACAGGAATTTAGAAGAAAGCTGATGGTAGGGAATAATTGGAGTCCATTTAGAAAATTCCTGCAAGGGAGTTTAGAGCAGTGCTTTTCAAACTTTAGTGTTCATATGAATCACCTGAGAAATTTTTAATAATGCAGATTCTGGCTCAGTAGGTCTGGATTTAAGTTTGGGATTATGAACTTCTAGTGATTTGTAAGTGCTGTTAATGCTATTGGTCCATGGACCACACTCCCAGTAGAAAAAAAGAGAACTTTTCCTGATCCGAAATCCTTAGGCATTCCTTAGAAGTAAGAGAAATAAGAATTCTTAGGAGAAACTTCAATGTGTCAGTGCCATACTTCCCTATGGGAAACTCCGTATAATCACCATTCATCTACTCACTATGTGAGAGAAGCAGACCTCTGTCTTTAGGGGGCAATCGCATTTTCCCAATCTGCCTCTGAATACTTACGTTGACATCTACAGGCAAATAATTTGCATGTACAGGATGACCAATCATCCCGGTCAGCCAGGGGAACTGTCCCATGTTTAGCACTGAGTGTCCCATGCCCCAGAATCCTCTGTTTAGGCCAAATGGGACAGTGGGCCAGCGTTCAGAAAGCACACATTGCATTATGAGAGTTGATATGGTCTGTCCAAAGTGTCATATTATTATTTACGAAAACTCATTTTAATGAATTAAAATGCCTTATTTGGAAAAAGATGTATTTTTGTAATTTAGAAGATGAAAGAAAGAAAATTAATCTATTTTATGACAATGTGATCTAAAACTTACCTGCTGAGATAAGCTGTTAACTCTGACTTTTCTTACCGTTTGGGGTTTTTAAAAATTTGATGAAAGAGAAAAATTTGAATTTAACATGGAAAGTGGACTTTATTTTTGACTCTTTAATCTTGTTATCTTTGCTTTACTTTGTCTACCTTTCAAGTTTCCCACATTGTTTTCTGATATATTATTATAATGATTCCAAATGTTAATGGAACAGAGTATCTTCTTTTAAGTTATGAATGCAATCAACTTTGAGTCTTTAATTGTAATTTTTCCATAAAATTCTTTTAATTTAGCCTAATATAATGGCACATCAACCAGTAATAGGTACATTAAATTGAATCATGATGCTCATATACACATTTTATGACACAATCAAATATTCTAATGCATTAATTCATATCAATCAGTTAATAAAATCAAATAGGAAACATTTCTCTATTGCTGCTAACTGTATTTATCTTATTTACTAGATGAGAAGTCTGAAAGAGCTCAACAACTTGACTCTTAGAAAACTTCTGCTTAGATGTCTGAGATTTGACTATTATTATTTATCACTACTTTAGTCAATAAACTAAGAACATACCTAAAATTCCCCTTTATGCTTCAGGTTTTCTTGAATTGAAACCATTCTTCCCAAATTAGTAACACATGAATTGATACCAATATTGTGTCCAATCTGATAGAAAAAGTGGTAATGGCTCCTTAGATGTACCTTAAATCCTGTCTCTCCTTGGCATATTATTCGGAAGTCATTACATTTAGTGCAGTAAGTGGTAACCCAGAGTTTTGAGAAGTTAAAAGTAAATACTTTTGAGGTTACGATTTTTAACATGGGACCATAGTACATATTGTTAGGAATGCTAGCATATACATAAGATGTTATCTTACCTCAAAGAGTTAAAAAATATTTAGTAAGGCACAACTAATATACCTGAGACTATTAAAAAGCAATTAAGTACTTGTGTGCAAAGAACTGTAAGCTCTGAGCTCAGTAGATTTTATATTCAGTACATTGCCTTTTTCTCTTTACTCTATTATGACATTGAAGGGAGAGTTGACTATACTGCAAGTAGGGCAAAGATTCCACTGGGTCTCAGGAATGATGAAATCAGGGATCTGAATGCCATCAGAGCCTCTCTCTCTTCTCCGCGTGGCAGTTCTATTCTGTGCTACTGCAGACCACTTCCTCCATATGGTGGGGGACGTGGCTGCTGACAGCTCGTAGTTTCACGTTTCCTGGGTACCACACCAGATGCTACTGTCTTTCCCTATTTGAATGCAATGCATCACACAAAAGAACTCGAACTGGCCGAACAGGGCAGGTGGCTCCCACACTCAGACTGATAAAACGTGACCAAATATATCATATATCAGTGTACCAATTAAAATCTGGAGTGCGCAGAGAACAGTCTTCCTAAGAGAGGAAGGTCTGGGTAGTTATAACATAGAAGTTTGCCGCCCATACAATTCTCATGGAAAACTTTCAATACTCTTAAAACTAAAATATTTTTGTATTATTAAAAAGTTATCATCCCCATTTTATACATTTGAAAAGTGGTTGTGTTCTTCTACATATTATTCTATCTGGCTGTCTGGTTACAAGATACATAACTGGTAACTGTATTCATTTAGTTTTATCTTTGATCTATGAGAGCTATGATGTTTCCCTAGATGGTCAACTGAATAATATTTGTAGACTCTTGCCTCACCTTTGAAAACCTGCCCATTTCCTCCATTCGGGCTTCAAACTCTGGACTTTGATGTCTCCCTCAGATGGCACAGTTAGTGTTTTTACCTGTTTTATGTAAAGTGCTCCTCTCTAAGCTCTCATCTCAGGTTCCTTCCCCTCAGGTATAAGCTGTACAGACTGTGAGCTGCCTGACTCCTGGGAATGCCATTCTCCAAATGAATGAGGCCTTTTTGGGTCTTGCAGAGGCCTGTGCATCATTCTAACCAGTCCAAATTCTGAAATTGTCCTTTCCAGCCTACTCCATTCTGTAGTTCCCTGTCTTCCACTGTCCAGAGGTGCATTCTTTCTGGTCCTTCTCTGGTTCTTTCTGGGTCCATCACCTTCTTCACAATGATGGGTATTTTATACAACAAAGTAAATTAATTGGATATGAAAACATAAAGGATTTCTTACCCAATATACAGTGAACTCACAGAGCCAAGATGGTAGCCTTGAATACAACTTTCCCAATTATTCAAATGCACCATCTAATTATGGCCACCTGGTTAACCTGGCATCTCTTCCTTGCCTTTGGACAACCAAGGCTCAGCTGTGTAGACCATGTGTTATCACTCAGGGCTTCCCATAAATTCTGTCCCCAAGCACCTGCTAAGGGACTAGTGAATTACTATGTGTGTGGGAGGGCCTACCACATACACATTAATGACTAGGATGACATTTAGACATGGGTCATTTTTTCCTTTTTCAATAAAGGTAGGCTTTGTGGATTTAAATCGGTAATGCTGGGTTCCCCCTCGCCCCAGCATTATGTAAGCCAGGCAGTGAAAGACAAATACCATATGATCTCACCTTTAACAGGAACCTAATCAACAAAACAAAGAAACAAGCATAATATAACCAAAGACATAGAAATTGGGAACAGGCTGAAAGTCACCAGAGGGGAGAGGGGAGGGAATTTCAGGGGAAAAGGGGAAGGATTTACAGAAACAAGTAAAAAGGACACATGGATAAAAACTATGGGGGGGTGGAAATGGGAGGGAAGGGCTGGGGTGGTGGGTTGGGGTGAGAATAAAAGACAGAAAACTGTACAAGATCAACAATTAAAATAAAAATTAAAAAAAAAATAAAAGATAACAAATGGTTTGCTTATCTACCATTACTAATGAAATAGAAAGTTTTTTGCTTTTATTTAGCTGAAAAAGATCAGTTTCTATAGCTTCCTTTTTATGCAAATGAGGATGCTTCTCTTTTTGCAGACATTATTATGGAGGGATATCATTGATCATGTCCTCAGGGTAATAAATAATTACTCTACTAACCTATTGCTCTGAAAGAAACTGACATGAAGTAGTTTCAAATTAACTACTGCTAATTGCATGCATTGTTTCATACTTATTACTGCAATCTGATTAACATGCTACTGAATAGAACTGGCAGGAAAGGTTCTTTCTCCCCTCTGTTAACTAGTTTCGGTTAACGACTTGACAAATGTGGGATTTATATTGACCTAGAGGGTTAGAAATCTAGTGCCGAGGTGAACAGGACCCTGTTGTATAATGAGCTTGACCAAGGCCGGAATTTTTTATTTTCATGGATTTATGTTTGAAAAATGGAAGGACTCAGATTTCTAATAGGGAAACAGTGCCTTTTATAATATATATAATATATTCTAGATTTAAAAGTTATAAATTTCTGATACTGTAAAGTTCAATAATGTATTTAACATACAAGTAAGTTCCAACTCCTAATTTGAAATAGAGTTTGTAGAAATAAAAAAATACATACTTGCCTTCCACTAAATTTGCTGTAAAATTCTAAATAACTATATAATAGAACTTTAAAATATTGCTGTGTATTTGTTATTATAATTATTATTCCAATTATCTTTTCAAATTATTGGGATAATATAAAAGGACAATGAAGTTAAGTCATGCTTATAAATGTGAAGTTAATGTTAGTCCAGTAATCATTTTGATCATGGCTATCATGTTGCTCTGTCCTAAGTTGAAAGGCAAATTATATAGTGATGATGTCTTGGTTAAAGTTTCAAATCTACATTTTTGTACCTTTATTTACAAACACTTAAACAGTATTCTCAACACACCAGATACATTCTGTGTCCTTTACAGTTACCAATTCCATCTTAAATAAGACCCCCATGGAATAAGAACTATTAATATTCCTATTTTAGCAGAGGAGGAAACTGAGGCACAAAGACATTAAGTAGCTTTCTCAAGAGTAGAGCGTTGATATACGGTAGAGCTATGATTCAAGTTTACAGCATCTGGCTCCAGAAGCCATGCCCTCGACTGACATATCATGCCGCCTCAGCATATGACCCAGGAATGTTTGAACATCATATCAAGTGGTAAAGTAAAACGTATTTTTGTGAAAGATGGTATTGCAACTTATTCTTACATCGTTAGAACTTCAAAATGATGACCTCAGCTATGACTTAGAGATGACACTGTTTCCCAACTATAGTCTGCTGATGTACCTATGGGACTCCTGGTCTTTAAATCTTTGTGCCTGTCCTCATTCTATGCCAAGCATTTACTCCACATCCTCAACCCTAGAAGTGCATCTACAATCAGTGATATGCTATAGTCCCCTAGTACTAGTTTGAACTATGTATATCCATTCCGTGCTCTGTGTTTAATGTTCTCACGCTAACAGCTAATATCAGCCACAGTGGAAGTATTTACACCATGGAAAACAGCAGGTGCCTTCTCCCCAGCCCTTGCACTACCCTCAGAAATCTGGTTTACTTCCACAGCACTGTGTACAATCTACTATTGTTATATCCCATTATGAGCATCCAAAAGCACTGAAGTTTTTATATATCCTTTCTTGATGCTTACATATGATATTAGGAAGTCAACATTCCTGAGACTAAACTCATCTTTGATCCCAATGAAGAACCCAAACTGGCAAAATCTCAGCAATGGGACTATAAAGGAGTCCAATTTTATAAGGGAGAACACTATATGGCACAATGCTCTCTCTTACAATTCTGCACTTACAGCAGACATTACTAATCAATCATGATATTACAGAGCCTGGCCCCAGCCCCAGGACTTTCCTTAGCATTATGCTCTGGAGCTTAGACAGCCACTGCCAGGCATTCAGATTTTGTACCTGAGATGAAGTTATTTTCCATCCTTGTTAGAATCAGGAATTCTCATTCTTCCTTTTGACATTTTTACTCACTAAAATTTATAACTGTTCTCTAAGTTATAGAAAGACTTTGAAAATGCTGATTATATAAGGAAACTTCTTTAGTCATTAAATTTTTTAAATATTTATAGCTTAAGATCCAGCTCCTATTCTGACTGATATAATCAGTTATACAGTACTCTACAAAGTATTTTGACATTTATAATTTTATTAAGACTTCATACTCATGGATAGATATTTACTTATGATTAAATATATATATATTTGATATTAATATTGCCTGGCTAATTAATAGAAATATATGTTTTCTTTGTTAGTGGAAACCAACAGAATATTAATATTCTCTATCTTGGTGACCAAAAGGTGAGACCATTGTCTTGTCACAGATAGCAAAATTTTTGTTTGAAGATAGAACAGTCTACAAAAGCATAAATATTACCCCTTTTCTCCTCATCCTCCTCTTTTTCACTCCAAGATCAAATTTTCAGAAACAACGTCTCAACTTTTTGTAGCTTAGAAAAGGAAATGGCAGGGGATACATTATTTTCAGAGCTTGTGTAGGTTGGAAGTGGAGAGGTGTTATTTACCTGACATATAGTGAAAACATCTGTAAGTGATCAGATTGTGTAACCTATATCTGATATGAATATTGTCACTTAATATCTATCTACCGATGACAACTCATGATCTCAAAAAGTGCTATCCAGCCATGTGAAAATGTCATATACATTTGCAAAATTCCCAAATAATAGGAGGGTAAGTAAGAGGAAAGTGAGAGACTCACGACAGTAACTGCTGGAGAACAACAGAGAAAGTCTGAGGTAAGTGGAAAAAGTCATAAGGAGCAAGTTCCCGAAGTAAGAGTGAGAATCAGATGGATGGGAAGCGGGAATAAAGGCAATATGAGAGGACTAGCATGAGCAAAGGCTCAGAAGAAGAGCTGGGCATGCCTAACATAGGGGACAAATGTACCTCAGACTACAAACCTCTGTTATGGGAGTGGTGATCCTACAGAGTGGGTGGATTTGAACGCCAGACAAAGGGGTTGGGCTTTGTTTAGAATTATATATTGAGATTGGCCTCATCATCTCAAAGGATGAAGCCATTGTAATCTTGACTCATGTTTTATAAGCAGATATAGGCCAATCGAGATATAAACTCTTGCTATGCAAGGGCAAGTTTCTTATCTAATGTTACAGGTAGTGTGAAGGCAGCCCGGGATTTTAGAGTTAGAAAGAACTGGATTTGAATTCTAGGACTTCTATCTAGTAACTGATGATTTTTGTATGTTGCTTAGTCGGTCTGAACCTTAGTTTCTCCATGAAGATAATGTTACGTAGCTGCTGATGCTAGAGAGGGAAAATAATTAGAATTAATCATGTTTCTTCTTTCACTCCAGTTTTGTAACCAGTTGAGATAGCAACACAGGATTTGGACAGAAGAAGGGCTAAGTATCAGCCTCACTGGAAGTAGTTATGGCTTGCCTAACAAGATTCAGACCTGAGACGTAATCAGGTTTCCTAGTACTGAGCCAAAGTGGTAATGGCATCATAGATACTTCATGTATCTGCGAGACAGACATCTTCTGGAGATGACCAGAAATATTTAGGAGATGGGATGAGGCATTTGAGGAATTTGACTTTGGCAAGAGTAAATGTAGTAGAGGACAAGAGATAGCATATTTCTGTCAAAATGGCCCCATTTACAGTCCATGCTAGAGTGACAAATGGAACTCTGAGATACCAAAAAAAGCAAGTGAAATTATCACAGAGGTAAACACAGAGTCTCATGGGAATGTAAAAGAGGGAGAAGCAATCAATTCTATCTGGAATGAAGAGAGAGCAGGAAAGGTTTCACACATCTGTTTGGTTCCAGAAGCAAAGGAAAACACAGGCTCTCTCCCTTCTATCTCTTTTAAGAGCATCCAAGTGAATTTTTGGATTTGGCTGCTGAGCAAACACATGAGTCATAACCTAGGATCAGCTGGATATAAGTGGTTTCTACCAGCAGTCCATGAAAACCAATGTTTTTAAGCATCTATTGGGCCACTACAACAAACAATCAGCAAGATGTTTAAACAGTTGATTTTGTTGGCAGCGCAGCCAGTTTTTAACTGTATTGCGAAAAGTGGCCTGGGGGAGCAACCTGAGATTATTCCAGCCCTGCCTGCACAGCCAGAAATTCCCTTTCTGTTACAAATTTCTGCCCCAGTGGGGTTTTCATAGTTTGGGCATTTTTGTTATGGATCGGTGAATCAGCTAACTCTATGGACCAAGAAGAGAAAAAATAAAACCTCCCAAACAAAAGCTGGCACAGCTAGGATGTCTTCATCTATTTTTTAGTGGGAGAAAATACAGCTGGGCTCAATGATTTCTATCAAACATAACTAGTTGGGTTGGTTTGTTTGGGTCTCTCTCCCTCCCTCCCTCTCCCTCTCCCTCTCCCTCTCCCTCTCCCTCTCCCTCTCCCTCTCCTCTCTCTCTCTCTCTCTCTCTCTCTCTCTCTCTCTCTCTCTCTCTCTCTCTCCTTCCTTCCTTCCTTCCTTCCTTCCTTCCTTCCTTCCTTCCTTCCTTCCTTCCTTCCTTCCTTCCTAAGTTTGGAGGGCACAATGAAGTGAACACACAGCCTCAGCAACATCACTTAGAAGATTTAGTTATTTTGCAAAGCTTGGGTAGTGAGACTTCTGCGAAATGTACAAGCACATGAACAAATAGAGAGATGTACGAATTCAGGAAAGCAGCCAAATGCACATCAGAGCTGAGGAATGTCACAGTGAAATGAAGGAAACTTGTAAACACCTATCAGTATTTTTAGGTAAAGAATGTTCTAACATATTGCCGGTGGGTGCTGCCTAGGCGTTCATATCCTTAAGCTTTAAAATCAACCCATATTAAAAGTGATCTGAAAACAATGAATATGACAGCTTTATTAATCTAGAAGGTGTATGTGAGAGAGAGAGGAGAGAGTGTATGTGTACACATGTGCATGCACAACATGTGGTAGGCTGCACGCACAGACTGCGAATTTGTAATGCGGAGCTTGTACAGACGAGGGAGCCCTCTGCTGATTAGAAGCTGTACTCGGTGCAAACTGTGAGGGCTGCTTTTAGGGCACTGCTTCTGTATCCTCCAGAAAGTCAGACACGTTGCTTAGTTCTTTTCCAGTCATGAGGAGATTTTAGTTAAGAAACTGTACATGTTAGTTATCATGTGTATGTAAGACATAATTCTTTCTATTTAAGGTAAAATTCTTCAGCTTATGTAAAAAGCATATCTACATTCATTTTTCAGTCTTTTAATGTAAAGATGTTTTCTCTTTAACACAATTAAACCATAAATGTCTACATGACTATAATGAAAATGTGTGACAGAGATCACAAAATTGTTTGTCTATCACTTTTGTTTACCAAACTTTATTTTCCCCTAATGGATGTGTTATTTATTTTATACAGTTTTCCCAAATAGAGAAAAAAGACAATTTTAAGGGTGACAACTTGAATTAATTCATATGAGCATATTTAAATAAACTATATTTTATTATGCATATTAAGATCATATCGCTCTGTTCAGTATAATAAACTCTAAGACCTACAGCTAAGTACAATATATAGTTCTTTTGTTTATAAATTTTTAACTTCATATCTTTGCAAAATAATTGTGATTCAACCCTTCAATGATTTAAATCAGTGGAAGAAAATGAAATGTAATCAGAAATACCATTCAGTTATTTTTAATATGGCTGGCCTAACAATATTATGGGACAGTTTTCCTTATCCCCAAATGTTGATTACTAGATTGTTTATTATTAGACTGCTAACCACTATGGTCTTCAACAGAATGGACACTTTTCATGACTTGAAATTTTATTTGCTTTTTTTATTAATTAAAAATTTTAATTTTCATAATTTTTGTGAAATCAACAATTTTCTGAGAAGTAAACTCAGCCTGGCACTGGGTGTATTGAGCTACATCTGGAGTTAACACGGCAGGGTACCTGAGTGAGCCGTGCAAGTGACGTAGCTTCAACATCCATCACCTTTCGACCATTAGCATTGATTTTGCTTCTGTGCAGATGCCCTCTTTCACTCCCACTGACACATCATGCTTTTTGTGGCGCCAACATTAAAGAATGGCCTTTGCCTTCATTTCATGTGAGTACACAACATGAAAAGGTAGACGAGGTGTATCTAAGATAATCAATTTCCCCTGCTAATAACAGGCACCATTTACAGAATGCCTACTGTGTGCCAACCCCTTCTCAAAAAATACCCTAAACCTTATTAGAAACCTGCAAGACAATTGTCATTATGTCAGTTGGTTAAGCTGGTATTCTTTTGTTTGTAAAATTTTTGAAAAATGGATTTTGTTGACAAATCTTACTTGCTTTAAGCAGAAGAAGGAGACTTCATTAGAAAGTCATGGAATGGTGTGGGGGGGGAATGCAGATAACTGTAATTGAACGCCAATAAAAAATTAAATTAAAAAAAAGAAAGTAAGTCATGGGTGTCAGAATCTGAAGGACAGGTAGTACTGCTTTCCTAGGTTCATTGTAAATTAACTATGCTTTGAAAAAAAACCCACAATCTTCGTTAATTTTTACCCTCACTTTGATTTTCTTTAAGACAGAAATTTTTTTTTGCTTTTTTCCTCACATTTTTCATGTATATCTGAGTAAAATAAACATCAGATTAATTCACAAACAGCTAAATAATTTCCATACACCTGCTATATAGTTTGTAATGCTTTCAGACTGAAAAAGTGCACAAAAATCAACTCTATCAAGTGCTGTAGACTTTCACATTTGGTTTGCATTTCTGTCACTTGTCCGATTCCTCAGCAAAGCACTGGCAATACTCCCTACACCCTCCACTGCTTCCCCGTGTGGGTGAAGGGACAGGTCTTGTGCAGTGACTGGGGAAGGGGCCACATAAGTAGGGCTGTCCAGACTGCAGCGGAGTCTACTGTGGTTGTCTTCATACTGTGAGCATATCTCCATTTTGCTGATGGAGCAAATTTAAGTGCCCCTAATCTTGTATAATTTGCCACCATCCTTAGAATCTAGCTTGTCTACGAGACTCTGCTGTAAGATTGTGCTCCAGGCTCCAACTCCATAAGAGACTCCCCTCTACACCAAGTCTGACTGACCATTCAGATGGAGAGCACACATTGCTGTACTATACCTGGACTAGAATATAAGGTGCTGGGATCCAGGATAAAATAAGATAAGATGATTCGGGAAATGTGACTTCTCTTCACTCCTGAGGAGGTCATTTGGGACAGGGCACCCATGATGATGGGGCAGAGCTGAAGTGCGTTGGGAAAGGCAGAGTCATGCATGCAGTCTTCTCATCCACGCTAGGCCACACAAAGATGGACCTCGGACCCAAACCATTTCCTTACCAAAGGTAAAGAGCCCACGCAGCGTATGCTGGGTTTATTGCCTGTGTGGGAACATCTTTCCCTGTTTCAAGCTCAGTGTGTGCTCTTTTTTCTGCTTAAGCATCTGCAACATATGGCACCTGGTCAACCCCACTACCATTATCTGTGCTCAGCGTGGGGGCACAGGGTCCTTGCAATGAAATATGAAAGGGGTTTGGAAAAGCCCGTAGCTACCTGGACAGGCTCCCAGACCACGGGGAACTGACATACACCATTGAAATTGATCTTGCTCTCAGTTCTTTATGTAAGTAAAGAATTGTTTCTTCCAGTGCTTGACTGCATTGTATGTGCCTTGGTGACTTCAATACCAACACACAATAGAAAGAAGTGTTTGGACTTTTATTCCTGGCCGGAGGCACAGTGATGATTTTTGCTAACTTCATGTACCTGGAGTCCTCCCTGGAGATTGCTAACAAGGTGCTCTGCTCAGTAAGGTGATTCTGAGTATCTCTTACAACAAAAGCCTGCTTCCGTTAGACTGTTCTCCTATCCCAAATGTGAACAAGAACCTATTGTACAATTTGTCAGCGAGTGAGCTTGTTCACATGGCCTATGTGCATAGCATCCCTTAGAGTACAACACCATCCACAGCACATATGTATGGTACCCCTTGAAGCTGTGCAGTGCCTTGTAACAGAAAGAAAACAGCTGTCACTTGAATTCCTCTAGTATTGGAGATGGATCATACAGGGTCTGTGTTGTGTTCAATTACCAGAAATGGATCCATACAATTTAGGCACAGATATAAAATTTGTACAGGCAGAGGGAATTTAATCAACCTTGAAAAAGAAATGATTGCATGTTACTTCTTGGAAGGAAGGAAGGAATAATTTAGTACGCTACATTTCCAACAAGTTTATTTAACTGGAAAAAAATTCCGTGGAATATTATGCTTATGTGCACTCATCAAAGAAGCAGCATTATTTTAATTTAGAAGCTAATACTTCTTTTTATATATAACCACCAGGTGAGCAAACTTGTTCTTTCACATATGCAGTTGTCTTCTGTTACAAGGCACTGCACAGCTTTGAGGGGTACCTCCATCCTCCCAGTGCATTGTTGTGTGACAGGACTGAGTCCTCATGTTTTCTCTTTGTGCTTCATGAGGACACTCTTTTCTAATGCTTTGCAAAGCACACAACTCTCCAAGCCGTATAGATGACTACCCTGAAAATGCTGACTCAGGGGTTCAAATGTAGCTCTGGTTGAAGAGCACAGCCAGCAGGGATAAAGTGCATCCTGTCCGGTCCAGGTAGGCCTGGGCTGAGCCATTTGGGAGAACATGTCACAATGCCAGTCACCTTCCTAGTCTAGGAGAGATGAGAACACATTCTCACCAGCAGCAGTTCGATCTTGCTAAGCTTGCTGGAAAACCCCACCTATTGCTTCTGGAAAATGCTTAGACATTTTATTGGCACTTGAAGCCCTATTTTATTTCCTGGACATTGGGTCCCTTGAAAACTTGATGCCTCGTAAACTTTAAACATATAAAAAGTAAGTGAATACCATAACCCAGAGATGTTTACAATTAGATAAGGTAATATTTACAAATCGTATAATTCAGTGCCTGGAACACTGATGCACTCAGTTGACATTATCATTATTGTCATAATTCTTCTAGGGTTAGGACTAAAGTGAGATTTTTGTCAACTCTTTTTAAATTACACATAGAGTCCACAACAGTATTAAATAAATTCACCTGCTCTAGGTGTCAGCCTAGAAAATCATACAATGGTATGAAACTTTAAAATCTAAAGTTGTCATTTATTCTTCTGATTGGAATTAATGCACAACTGTGGGTTGGGTTATCTGTAACCGAGCTATAAAATACTCAGGGTACTCTGCAGAGATTTGAATTCAGGGTCTGAAGTCATGAACCTGGACATAATCCTGGTTCTCCCATTTAGTAGCTGTATGCCTTGAAGAGATTCACAATTGCTGCATAGAGTCTATTCTCTGCCCTTTTCTGAACTACCTTCTTTGACAAGGGCTCTCCAAAGACATTTCACATCTGGAAAGTAGAACAAAGGTTAAGAACATGGAATTTAGCGTCTGACAGATCTAGCTGGGTCCCATTCTTAACACTCACTAGCTATGTGATGTTGGGAAAGTTCCCAAATCTCTCTAAAATTCATTTTCTTCACCTGGAAATTTAAAATAAAATTAGTATTAACTCCAAGACTAGTTGTAAAGATTTATAAAAAAATGTTCATAGCACAGCACTTGCAACAAGCAAAGTTTTAAAAAGATAATAGTTGTAAGATTATCTTTATTATCATTTTGTCTGTTTCCTCATATCTAGAACTGAAATAATTATGTCAGCTTTGTCTATTCTATACGCTGTTTTGAGTATCAAATGAGGTAATGTGATAATACAAGTAGATACGCAAAAAGAAAATTTATAAATTATTTTCTTGGGCAAGAAAATGTTGGGAAACAGTGTCAAATGCTAAAGCTTAGAAAATGTCTTGCCAGAAGACATGTGAATCTTAAGTTTTATATCTACTACTGTAAGAGCCGAGAAGTAACGCTGGGGCAGTAGTTACTTTTACCCAGCTATTGGATGACAAAGCTTCACTGTCCTAGATCAATAGGTGATTTTAGTTGAAGTGAGACTTATTGGCGTGTCGTGTCTGTGAGGCAGTCATTTCAGTTAAATTTTTCTTTTTCAGTTAACAGATGGGACACTGTATTTTGTTTTCTTTCTATTCTCCAGATAAGAAGGCCACAGTTTCCTTGTATTTCATCTAATATTCCCTAAAAATTAAAAATATGAAAGACTATTACCCAGTGGCAAATATTCATTGAAATCTGTATGTATACCTAGAGATGTGATTTTTTTTAATGGACCAACTTACAGATTCTTTATATTCCCCTAAGAATATTGCTAGATTTTTTTCCCGAATTTGTAATCTAAGATCTAGTTACTCTAAAGAATTGCTTAACACTATATCATATATCTTGAATAGTTTGGAAGAGGCTTTTTTGGAGATAATGTCATAAAGTTACTATGTAGAAGATTCTGTATTTTCTTTCAAAATTGTTAGAACTCCTGATGCAAATACAAAACAATATGCAATCTATATTAATATATATTCATATTGGGAATCATCTGGAAATATTTAGTATGACTATTGAACTGGTATTCACATTCAGGCTTTTATCTCTCATACTGGTCAATGGAATTGACACCAGAATGGAAAACAGAAACAAATAAAAAATGCACACAATAAGAAACATAGTTAAGCCAAACATAATGATTAGATTTAAAATTAGCATCCTCTCCTCTCTTCTCTGATTCTTGACCGAAGTATTTTCTAAGAATCTATCCTTAATTCTCCTCTATTTTCAATAATGCTTCCCATGAGAATGGTATCCAGTCCTATGATTTTAAATTCTTCTCCTACTTTTAGTGACTTCCCATCTTTTACCTTTCTTTTGAAGTTCATATCTATATATCCAAATGGCAAATCAGAAAATTCTACCAGCAGGTCCTATATAACCATAACTGAACTGTTCTCTCCACTTTTTCCCATATACCTGTTCTCTTCTTTATAGGACTATATTATTGAATATCATATCATCGACTTAAATCTCCAAAGTAAAAATCTAACAAAAATGATCAACTTTTCCTTCCCACCCATTTCCACATCTAAGCATCTCTCATCTTGGTACTGTCTATTCTATCACATAAATTAATGTTTTAGTCCAGTTCCTCCCTATTTATATATGGTATATTATCTCTGTCTCCCCCTGCTCTCCAGTGTAAACACGTTTTTCAAAGTTATGTTCCTAAAATATATATCTGCTCCTGGTATATGCTTAAAATCCTTCAGTGGGCCCCTATCATGTAAGGAAGTCCAAATTCCAATGTGCTATAAAAAAGCTTTAATTACTAAGCCTCAATCTACCTTTACATGTGTGAGCTGATGATTGTCCTCATGTCCATTTATATATTCTTTGTGATACATTTTTACTTGATATTTCCTTTTGATCTTTAGTGAATGATACTCTGCAAAAATATTTCTGTTAAATTTTTATTGATATTCCTTTTTCCATTGTATTAAACACACCAGTCAAGTATGTTTTTATTAACACACCTCAAACATAGTTGGATTCATTGTTTTGTGGCTGGAAAGAATACAGTTTAAATTTTCTTCTTAGATTTACAACCAAAAATTATGGTCTCTAGCTACAACAATTTTTACATAATTTAGGGTTGATTCTCCCCATGTATATGTTGGTTGAGCTTGATTTCCATCCGTAAAGTTTGTGTTCAAAGATACAAAATCCCTGGTTCAAACCATAAAGTAAAAGATTATAGAGGAATGATTACCCGGGTGGTGTGTGTACCATGTATTCTGATGCTCCATATTAACAAGCCTCATAAAAGCCTCTTTCTTTCACAGCATCTTCTTTTGGACTAAATAGCATTTCATCATCTCTACCTAAATATTATGGGAAGTTGTATTTTTTGAACATTAATGAAGGAAGTGGTAAATTGGTTTGGGTTACTGTTATATACTTACTTCTCACAATTCTTCTATCTCCAAATTATTTAAGCCCAGAGCCATTGCTCTCGGCATTTGACTATGAAATTATGTATATATCACAAAGACAAAGAGATGTTACCCACAAAGCTTTAAAAAGTAGATCCTCAAGTTTAACACTTGTCAGAAGTATTAACACTTATCACATTGTACATTGCTATTTAAACAAGGCATTTATGTCTGTGTCCGTATAATAGAAATATGAGTTGACCCAGAAAACTATTTCTTCTGGAAAGTATGTGCAATATCTGCCAAAAAGTCCCTTGGATATCTTGTTGTGACAAGACTTATTTCTCCTCTTGGGTAAGATTTGAAACCAGAGCCATGAGCATTTACACTAGTCAGTAATTTCCAGACACATTTTTGGATAAGACACCAAGAATTACCTTCAGCCTCAGCTCATTTCCATTTGGCTGATTTCCATGCACCTGTTAAAATTGTTCTGCATGCCGAGTGGCCTCTATACTCTCCAGATATTTTGTCTGAGGCTGCGGAATCATGTCTCTCTACGTGACTAAAGCATGGAGAGTCCCTGGCTTTGGTTTTCAGTGCACTTGGTGCAGGAGTCGTAAACTAGACTAAATGCTCAGAGGTGAAAGGCGTTACGTTATAGATGGGTGTTGCTCTGATGAAACAAAACTCCGAGTCTGTGGTATAACTCTATTTTATTATTGTAATGGCTGCTGTAACAGGAATGAGTTCAGCCACAAATACCAGAAAACCTGAGTGGTTTAAAAAGAGGTTTTATTTTTCATGTACAACCAGAAATCTAAGGGGAGGCAGTCCAGTCTGGCACAACAGGGACCCAGAATCTCTTTCCACTAAAGAATGTGAACATATTGTCTTTTGTCCTCATGCTTTTCAGATCATAGTCACCAGATGGCTACTGCCCTTCCAGGCTTCCCGTTCCTGTGTTCCAGGCATGACGAAGGGGGAGGGGTGAGGGCGAAATGTCTTTCTCCTTGTGTAGCTTCATCTTTTTAATTAGGATGAGATGATCTCCCCTGAGACTTCTGCCTACATCTCATGGGCCTGAACTGTGACATCCCTAGCTTCAAGGAATATTGAAAAATTTAGCAGTTGTTACTCTGAAAGTCAAGATCTGTTAGTAAGGAAGATGAGGGAAATGCATTTTGGATGGGCACCCAACAGTGTTCTCACAGCTGCATGTTATTCCAGGGTACCAAACCTCTCTTATTAGTAGGTCTTCAGATTGACTTTCCACCCTTCTTCAGCCTGCTCTCTGTTCCAGAGGTTGATCTCTATGGCCACTATGACTATGTTCTTTCTCATGGCAGGTTCCCTAGAAGCAGATTCCGAGATGGGGATGTGAGTACCCATGATATATATAGCAAGAGTATGCTCTCAGGAGAAACTAGCAGGGAATGAGGAGGCAGCTAGGAAATGAGAAGCTACAGAAGAATGTGATTTCAAGCAAATCCTAGCTTTGGTGTGATCTCATGGGGAGCTCTGGAGCGTAAATTGTGATACAGAGTCTTTTCCAACTTAATGCAAAGGAGCAGGGTTTTTGTACCACCTCCTGAGTCAGTAGCAGAGGATGCGTAACTCCCAGACATCTCCAGGTAAGGTGACCTCCATCACCCTGTGGTAATCCTCTTGAGAAGGGTATAGGTGTAAGCATTTAGCAGAAGCACCTGCAGCAGCTGGAGAATGTGCACATCACCCAAGTTCTTGAGAGAAATTTCAGGGCTCTGGGCTGCAACCAACAGCTTCTAGATATACTTTCTGCCTTCCACTGGGTTTAGGCAGTGGTACACATCAAAGCAGGTAACCAGCCAGAAGGAAGAGAGTGAAGTTAAGGTGTTTATTCTTTAGGTTCCCTACCTGCTAGATTTCAATTAAGAACTCTCAGGCATATGACAAAATGTTAACACTACTCTGTTAAAGCAATTAAATTCCATTTAGAAAATAAATGGAACTTTGGAAGAATTAAGCTAAACAATAAAAGATCCTCAAATAAAGAGCGAATCATGGACTTCCATAGATAATAAAATTAATTTTGATTATTTTATATTCAGTGATTGGATACAAAAATACCAAAGCAGATATTTCACTTTTAAAAGGATTTATTTTTTAATTTAGAAAAAATAGTTCCCCTCAATTGTAAGAAGCTGCATAGAAAATATGTAACAAAAATGACATTCCTTCAAAGTATATAGAAGTTAGAAGGACATGGAAACATTTTTATGAATATAAAGCAAAAAATACACATAAAAATAACCTAAACTCTGTAGAGACAGTTTTTCAGACATTGTACATTAAAATATTTTACAATAATATTATTAATAATAATTCATTATATATTACACAATTACAATGTTTAAAATGATTTTTAAAATTCATGATCTATTCCCAAATGTAAGGAATGCTTTAAAAATTTCATTATAAATTCCAGGTGCTACTCTCTTGGAAAGTGAAGATTCTTTAAATGGATATTAATTAAAATAAACCAACAAAGAGCTACAATGTCCTGAGAAACAAATGAGTAATCTGTCATAATTGTAAATAGAACCCAAATTATGTGAAAATATTGATTATGGCAACGTAATTGGTGATTTACCTGAAATTTTACCAAAAATATATAATAGTGAATGATCTATCTCTTTATTATTTGAGCATAATATGCCTAAAGAAAGCATTCAGACAAGACATTTTGCTGATTTGTAGTCATATTAAAAACAATTATATGGCCCTGGCTGGTGGGGCTCAGCAGATTGAGCACTGGCCTGTGAACCAAGAGGTTGCCAGTCCGATTCCCATCAGGGTACAGGTCTGGCTTGCAGGCCAGGTCCCCAGTTGGGGTTGTGCAAGAGATAACAGATTAATATTTCCATCACACATTGATGTTTTTGCCCCTCTTTCTCTCTCTCCCTCCCTCTCTCTCTCTAGAAAATAAATAAAATTTAAAAAAACTATATGCATACATGCATGTATACATATATTGACCTCATTGCTGTTAAAGTATACGTACTAAAGGTAGGAGAACAAAACATTTTATTTATGAATTATTAGCATAATTTATAACTTTGAAATATTAGACCTGTGCTCCATCTGTTTATTTGTCAGAAGCAGGCACCTGACTCTCTGCGGCAGGTTTGACACTTGTCCTCCACCAGCACTCTGTGAGGTCATAGCCATTGGAATAAACTTTCCATTTGGTCAACAGTGATGCAAGGAATTTTGGTTTAAGAATTAGTTAACTGTGCACTAGGGTCCCCTTTTCTCCACAACCTCTCCAACACTTGTTATTTGTTGCTTTGTTTATGATGGCCATTCTGACCGGTGTGAAGTGGTATCTCATTGTGGTTTTAATTTTTGTCTCTCTGATAGCTAGCGATACTGAGCATCTTTTCATGTGTTTCTGGGTCCTCTGTATGTCCTCCTTGGAGAAGTGTCTGTTCAGGTCCTTTGCCCATTTTTTCATTGGGTTGCTTGTCTTCTTATAGTGGAGTCATGGTACATTTACACAGTGGAATTCTATGCAGCAGAAAGAAAGAAGGAGCTCCTACCCTTTGCTACAGCATGGATGGAACTGGAGAACATTATGCTAAGCAAAACAAGCCAGGTGGTAAAAGACAAATACCATATGATCTCACCTTTAACAGGAACCTAATCAACAAAACAAACAACATAACCAAAGACAATGAAATTGAGAACAGGCTGACAGTCACCAGAGGGGAGAGGGGAGGGAATTTCAGGGAAAAGAGGATGGGTTTAGAGCAAGTATAAAAGCCACATGGACAAAAACTGGGGGGGCGGGTGTGGAAATGAGAGGGAAGTGGGGAGGGCTGGGGCAGTGGGCTGGGATAGGAGTAAAAAACAGAAAACTGTACAAGAACAACAATTAAAATTAAAAAATTTAAAAAAGAATTAGTTAACAAAGTAGTTAAGTTTTCTCTATTTCAACAGCTTGAATATTTGCAATAATACTATATTGATTTATCGTAAAGGCTTTCAGGTCCAAACTGAGTTTAAAACCATGAAAAGATGCTCAACATCACTAATCATTATGGGCATGCAAATTAAAACCACAATGAGATACCACCTCATTAGTCAGAATGCCCATTATTTAAAAAAAGTAAACAAATAATGTGTTAATGAGGATGCAGAGCTAAGGGAACATTTGTTCAGTGTCGGTGGGACATGAAATGGTGAAGTCGCTGTGGAACAAAGCATGATGTGTCCTCAGAAAACTAAAACGTAGGTATACCACACACCCCAGAAATTTCACTTCTGGGTATTTATCCAAAGAAAACAAAACACTAGTTTGAAAAGATATGTGTATGCCTGTGCTCACTGAAGCATTATTTACAATAGGCAAGATATGGAAGCAACCTAGGTGTCCACTGATAGATGAGTGGGTAAAGAATATGAGATACAGGTGTGTGTGTGTGTGTGTGTGTGTGTGTGTGTATATGTATCTCTCTATATATTTCTCTCTATATATATTCTCTCTCTCTCTCTCTCTCTATATATATATATAGAGAGAGAGAGAGAATTCCTCTCTGTCTCTGTATATATATATATATATATAGAGAGAGAGAGAGGATTTCTGTATATATTATATATTATATATATAATGGAATTCTATAGACATTCTACATATATAGAATGGAATATTATGCAGCAATAAAAGAAGAATGACATCTGCCCTGGCTGATGTGGCTTAGTGGATTGAGTGCTGGCCTGTGAACAAAAGGGTCACTGGTTCAATTCCCAGTCAAGACACATACCTGGGTTACAGGCCAGGTCCCCAGTGGGGGGCACACGAGAAGCAACCACACATTGATGTTTCTCTCCCTCTCCCTCTCCTTTTCCTTCCCGTCCCCTCACTCTAAAAATAAATAAATAAAATATTAAAAAAGAATGAAATCTTACCATTTGTGACAACATGGATGGATCTAGAGGGTGTCATGCTAAGTGAAATAAGTTGGGCCAAGAAAGACAAATATCATATGTTTTCACTTACATGTGGAATCTAAAAATAAAACAAAACAAGTATAGAAACAAAATAAAATAAAAACAGACTCATAGAAACAGAGGGCAATGGTGTGGGAAGGGAGCTACTGGGGAAATGAGTGAAACAGATGAAGGGGCATATCGTCGATGATTTGGGACACATTTTCATTGGTGACAACTGATTACAAGAATGAGTGGGGTGATCACATGGTAAGGAATAAAAATGTCAAATCACTATTTGTACACCTGAAACAAATATAACTAACATAATATTATATATCAATGTACCTAAATGAAAAAATTAAAAGTAAAAATAAAATAATAAAATGCTTGTAAGAGCTAGGTAAATATGCAAGTAGAGATAAAATAAAGCTCAAGTTTGTCTCCCCCTCCATAGCCTTCCTTACATTATTAGAAATGAAGTTGCTTAAGATCAAGAAAGCAATCCTACACAGCCCCTAAGTACAATGTATGGTAAAAAATAAATACTAGGAACTTTAATTTTTATAGTCCTTTTTAATTAGAGTATCTTCTTTTTTAAAGCACAGGCAATCAAACAGATATAACTATATATCTATATATCTATATATAGATATACAATTAACCATTGCATTAAAGTATAGCGCAGGGCACAGTCAACTACTTACTTTTATCTCTAGGTTAGCAGGGAGGTAAAGGCCTAGAGAGAGGTTTCTAAAAGAACTAACACACTATAAACTGTTCAATGAAGTCTGAGTCATTTCTGGGAGGGGACACTCATATTAAATTCCTGAAGAAATCAAGAACATAGCACTACAAAATAACACAGATTTTCTGTTTGAGATAATGAGTGAAGAAGATAAAATGGTTGAAGAAAATATAAGAGGCTTAGGATTATATAATAAAAACAAACTAAGTCCCTGTAGGATGGATCAAGTTTCTACTAAAGATCTGTTTAAGGAATATTTCTGGATGCATTACTATACTCACAGTGCACACAACATGCTACATAATACAGTGATCAGTATCATAGTTTATATAGCATCTTTATTTTTTGATTTCTAAATTAATTTTAATAGTGATTATGTGAAGCAAATTTCTGTCTCCATTTTCTTTTTCAATTGAATAAACTGAGGCCCAGAGAGGTAAATTAACCCTCAGACAGGCTATGGTAAGTCAAGACCGAAACCCATGAGTGCTGACTTCGTGACTGGTGATTCATAACCACTCTTTTTACTTCACCATAGCTACCTCAGAAAACACTGTCACAGTCAAAATTGGATAGGCCCTTATGGATCTAAGTTGCCCAAACTTCTATCCAAAGTAGGGTCGCTTGGTAACTTTGCCAGTGGTCCTACCCCAACTAGAGAAATATTTTCTTTCCATTGTTAAAGAGCTCTAATCCTTAGAATATTCTTTTATGTGTGAAATCAACATTTGACTTAGAGCATATATTAGTATGCCAGATAATAGGTAATGTGATGTAGACATGGATAACTTTAAGAACAATTCTCCCCTAGAGCAGATAGCATTGTAGCAAAAGTTCACATCTGTAGTGGGATATAGTGGGGAGAGAATGTCTGTTTTAAAGACAAAGAGGCCCAGATTCAAATATTGGCTTTTCCACATGTTACTTGTCTTTGAGTTTTTGTTTTCTTTTCCAAAATGAGGATGATAACTCCTATTTTTCAGGTGAACAATGAATAACTAGTGTATGTGCATAACTGGAAATTTAACACAACTATTATTACTCATGGCTAAGGAATTTTACTTATGCCATTCAAGAGAATGTGAGAGAATATGAATTTTTTAAATACTAAATTTCATCTTTGAAACCAATCTTTTGATAAACTGCCTCATAATTTCTTAGAATTCCAACTCTTCCTTTTTGTTTCTTGGGAAACTCAGAAAAGACCTAAGAATTAATATAATGAAAGAATGAATGAATAGAAGGAACATAGCTACAGATTCACTTGCCATGTAAGAATTTCACTCAGTGCATGTATGAAGTAAGTTTCTCCATCCTAAACATTTTATGTTGGCATCCAGGAAACAAAACACTTGAGATTTGGTAGGGTTGCTCCAAACTCATCATCTCAATATTGTTGTTTGTCCTTCTCTGCTCCAAGGCCTCTGTACACATCTCTGAACAAAGGAAATTACCTATAATTTAGTAAATGTTTTGTCCTTGAACAATTCTAAATTGAGAATCTTGGTAATTAAACTGTGTGCATACAAGGGCATTTAAGCATCACTGCCATGCCATCCTACTTATTTGGGTTTATTTTGTCCCCGTAGATTTTCTTTTTTCCTAAAATAATAATTCAAGTTGGCTTTATGATCTCTTTATAATTCTATGTAAGCAAGGCAAGTCTATGATGAGCTCACATGAAAGAAGTCTTCATTTTAAGCAAAGAAAACTAATTGCTGCAGTGGGTCCCTATTTTGTTAGTATAATTTAGTATATTATTACTAGTTTATTAGTATAATTGGCAATAGGACAGACCCAAATTATACAATTTATACATTTGTGTTCCCTTACTAAGATCACGAAAAACATTAATTTGTATAAATGGTTGAGATTCCAAAATCTGAAACTGTGTTAAATATCCAAATGTGTCACATATGTGCAGACTGGGGCTATGACATATACTTTTATGACTCTGGAGATCTAATTTATTAACATTGTGCAAGGTTTTTAATGAACTGAAAATGAAGTCAGATTAAATTTCTTCCTGATGATATTAAACCTCCAATCACAACACATAGACTAATAAATGTTACTTTTTAAGTAATGAATGTCCCATCAAAGCCCTTTCAATTTGAATGGAAGTGTAATTGGGAACTTTCTGGACACTGAAGAAAATCATAGGGTCCCTGCACCACATAGAACACACATTTGGTTCAACTTCCAAATTTCAAGCATCTAGGATCTGCAAGACACTGTGCTCATTGCTGAAGAACAGAGAGAAAGGAATGAGTCAAAGTCTCTGAACTCCAGGGGCGCACAAACTACTAAGATGCCATCGGTTGTGAGACGTAACATTTTATAAAACAAAAAAGAGGAAAACAAAACAAAACAAAACAAAACACAACCTGCCAAACAATTAGAAGGTGCCGTTGCCTTGACTGTAAGAGGTGTGCTGATTTCAGAGATGTTTAATTATGAAAGCAGTTTATTCTAGAATCCACAGAATGTTGTAGTTGGGAACTCTAACGCAAAGTGTACTAAGGTATACACTGTGAAAAGGTGCAACATCTCTTGAATCCACCACACGTCTGACAAGATAGAGTGATAATTAATTGTGACCAGACAATCCGGAAAGCCTTTATAAAGAGGATACGGTTGTGCGAATCCTTGAAGGGAGACGAGAGTTTAAACTGGTGCAGAAAGATTAGGTAGGGGAGCGCTCTCGAAAGCGGGAACAGGTGCTTAAAAGTTTGAACAACAAAAATCACCTGAGTGAGACATGTTGATAAACAATTGAAAAGGGACAAATTGGACAAATTTGACTGGGGCATGAAGATATAACAGAGGCGTTGGGCCATATGAAAAATTTCAAAGGATTTGGCTGAAAACCATTTATCTGACTCCCTTGAACTTCTCAGCACATCAAAGTGTAAATGGGTTAAAGAACAGAAATGGGAGCATTAGAGAAGAGGAATTTTGGGGCAACACCTGCACTGAAGGACCTCCCCTGCCACCCTGTGTTATTTTTTCACATCAAATTTAGTGAGGGGACTTTAATTGGGCCACAAACGCACTTAAAATGTGGACTAGTACCAGACTCTGTGAAGTGGTCTGTACATAAAAGTAGAGTCACATCTGAGAGGTAACTCTTCTAGCCAGTCAGTGCTTGTGAATTTGAAAGATCAGACACGGAAACTAAGATAAGATAGTTACTTTAAAAGGGATCCTGCTCAACACAGTGGCCTTATAAAACAAGTGGCCCCAGCTGTGACAGGCTAGGGGGACCACTGGGAGCTGAAAGAATGCTGGGTAGCCAGCTGAAAGAGACGTCCTGCTTACAGGGAGAAATTTGCATTCAAAGGAAGAGGCAGCTTTAAACATTGTCCAGGACCAGAGAGCATGAGCTGTCTTATTTTATTACCAGGCAGATGAGCACTTTTCCTTCTCCCCTTACCTCTCTTCCCTACTCCAGATCCTCCCCAAGGATGCTCAGAAATAGCGATTAGCCAGTGAAGGGCGGAATGAAGGAGACAAAAAGGAGAATCTTTTCCCCCTTTTCTACTGCAAGCACTATGATATCCCAGCTTAGGGGACTTTTCCCCCTTTTCTACTGCAAGCACTATGATATCCCAGCTTAGGGGAAAGGGAAAAAATTAGCTTTATATTAACTTTAGAGCTTTGATTGTATATTCAACAGCAAATTTAGTCACTGAATTCAGAGTATGGCTATAACTTAAAGGGAATAAAAGAAAGAAAGACTAGAGGGGAAAAAAAGGCCATGAGATTGTCTAAGTCTGAATCTTGCCAGGGGAAAGAAGACTCACACTGTACAGATTTAAAGGGACAGTGAAAGATAAATTATGAATACAAGTCATTAATTCTGCTGCTCAATATACAGATTACATGACAGAGAGAGAGGAGTTTGTACCAAATGGCACAGTGTCTAGCTACCAAAGTAAGAGTTCAGATTTCATTCTGGAAACCGGTGGAGAGACATCAAAGAGTTGAGCAGGGGGCTGGGGGCTCACAGGCTCACATATCTGTTAGAGAATTTCTGTTCTTTGCGTTAAAGTATGAGTCATCTCTTATAGAGGGCTGTGTTGGTTATACTAGTCCTGTATAATCTCCAGTACAAAAGTCCGATGAAAGGACCACATACTATAAGAAAGTTTGCAATACTGAACATAAAGAACAGAAAAAAAAGGTCTATATATAGAAAATGGATGGCATAATGGCTAACTATGTACATAATTACAGTGTAACAAAATCCAAACACTCCCAGAGCCATAACACACTAAACTTGTATTTAGTTGGCGTGGCTATGGACCGCCTGGGGTGGGCCAACTGAGGCTGGATCCGACAGGGTCCATTCTGCTCTGCTTCCTCCCAGGCCTAGCAGACGGTCCCAGACACATTACCCCACAGTTACGGCCCAGAAGCGAGGATAGAGATATGAAAGCTTTTTAAGCCTTAGGTCATGACATATCTGCTAATACGTTAAAGGTCAAAGCAATCACATAGTCAAATCTGAATTAAAGAGCGAGGAAATAGCTCGTATTTTCAGTGGGATTAACTGCAATGTCACATAGTGTGATGGTTAATTTCAGGTGTCAGTTTGACTGGGCTGCAGGTTACCCCAACATTTAGTCAAACGTTATTCCAGTGTGTCTATGAGGATAAGGTTGATACTTGAACTTGACCCAGACACATGGCAAAGGGCTTGAATACAGGGAGTGGTGAAGAATTAGGCCTATTAATGCAAACTACCCAGGTGGTGACCTAAATCATTTCCATTAAAAATAGAGAAAGTATGCTCAAAATACAACACACAGACACATGTGCACACATGTGCAATCACACACACGCAGTCAACTGCCACAGAACAAATGCCAGTCATGAAGTAATACCAACAACAGTATTTCTACATTTGGTCCCTGTGTGACATGACAGGTGGCCTAAGCCTTCTTAACAAATATTTAGAGGGAAACTGTACGTTCTTCTTTAACAGCAGGAGAATTAAGGTAAGTTCAGGCATGCGGGGGTAGAGAGGAAGTGGGTGCTGCTGTGTTGTTCCCTTCTGTGTTCAATGTACTGCTGGATACTGGGGCTCCTCAGGAGCTCGGCATACTGATTAAGTCTAGAATAGGGTAATTCAAGAGACCAGTTTCCCCTGTATTGACCAGTATCTGCACTGAGGATTATCTCCTTTGGAGTCTGCCTTGGAGCACTGCCTGACTCTCACAGTGTGTCTTAGGAGCTGGCTCTTATTCACTCAATCTATGGCCTGTAGTTTGCTGTCAAGCATGGATCAAGGGTGCCTAAAACAGGACCAAGCCCACTGACTCTTAGTTCTACCTGCCGCAAAAGTATGCTTTCCCACCAATGTATATCCCTCCTTCACAGTTACCTACCTATCTAAATAAATCATCTATTATCCATCCCAGTGCTCAAGCCCAAAACCTGACATCACTTTTGACACCTCTGTCTATCTCACCATAGCCCATTAATTCACAAAACAAGTCAAGGCACTCTTCTAAGCATCTCTGAAGCCATCCAGTCCTCTCCATCACACCACCACCTCCACCACCGCCAGGTCTCCTGGGTTTCTACAGTGGCCTTCAGACAAACCCCCTAACAAAACCCCTACATCTTCTCTTGCTCTCTTCCAATCCATTCTCCTGACTGGTCAGAATTTTACACACACACACACACACACACACACACACACACACACACACAGGGGAGAGAGGGGAAAGGGAGAGAGGGGAGGGGAGAGAGAGAAACTTTGATGTGAGCGTACCATTGATCAATTGCCTCCTTTATGCACATCCCCACCCTGCCCCCTGCACCCTACCCCACCCACAACCTAGGCATGTGCCCTGACCAGGAATTGAACCTGCGACCTTTCGGTTTGTGAGATGACATTCCAACCAACTGAGCCACACTAGCCAGGGCTAGAATTATATTTTGTAATAGCAAAACTAATTATGTCATTGCCTCGAGTTCAAGCTTGCAGTATTTTTTTTCAATACTTTTCAAATAAAAAAGTAAAGAACATAACTAGGCCTCCAGAATTACACATTTCTGGACAGCTGCTACTCTACCCCACCTCCTCACACTGATTTTTCTCTCAGTTGCTCCAACAGTCCCTCAGATGTCTCTCAGAGACATGCTTTTCTCCTGGCATGACCAACTCCCTCCTGCCCTACACTGTTTGGCCACATTCTTATTCTTCCTTCAGAATATCATCTGTATTAGACCACTCAGGCTACCATTAACAGAATACTACAGGCCAGATGGCTTAAACAACAGAAATTTATTTTCTCACAGTTCTGGAAGGTGTAAGTTCAAGATCAGTGTGCCAGCAGTGTGTTGATTGCTGGTGAGACCTCCATCCTGGACGTGCAGACAGCTGCTTGCTCGCTCTGACCTCACATGGCCTTTTGTCTATGCAGCTGTACCTCTGGCCTATCTTCCTCATCTGACATCAGTCCTGTTGGATTACAGCCCCACCCTTGACCTCATTTAACCTTAATTACCTCCTTAACAACTTTATCTTCAAATACAGTCACATTGAGGGTAGAACTTCCAACACATAAAAGTTGGGGGCACAATTTAGTTCATAACATCATCCAAATACAACTTCCACAAATACACAAAGGTTAGTCAGAATTTCCCATTACATAGTCTCAAAATTATAAAATGCTAAAGTTTGTTTAACAACAATCTCACCTAGTAGACTATAAGCTCTATGAGGGCAGAGACTTCATATACCTTTCTTTCCTAAAATGCCAATCTGTTTTCCCTGGGTTTAAGCATGGTATTTAGATAAAAACCAGAGTAACTGATACAAGAAGGCCTACAAACCCCTAAATGGCTGCCCTCTGACTATTTAACAATCTTATCTGTGCTCTCTCTTTCTCTCAAAATAAAGTCCATTAAGACTATGAAGTCTTTTAAAAATCTGAACTTTGTTTAATTGTCCCACCTCATCATTCACCAGCCTGAACTATTTACCTTCCCCTGAACTCCCCTTGTTTCTTCCATCTAGGATGTTCTGAAGGCTGTTGCTTCTTTCTGGAATCCTTTCTCAGTCATTCATTTGGCTAACTTCCCCTTTTATGTGCTTCTGTACATGGTACATTTTCCAGAAAAACCTTCACATTCCTCAAATTTGGGTCTTGAGTTCAATACCCTATCCTTTTCCATCATAGCATTCATCATAAACATCATAATTTTCCATTGACAAGGCTACTATACTCCACTCAATCTAATTTGATTTTCAACTAAGGGGGAGGATGTTTCATTCAAATAATGTATGCATTTCACCTGAAATCCATGACAACAAGAGACAGCCAGATTCCAAAAGTGACTGGAACCAGTAGATGGAAAGCCATTGAAAACTAAGCCAGCCACTTCTTAGATATTATATCCCCTCCCCTTCTTGTCCTTGTTCCTCTCTTCAATGTCTTTACTCTTCTTATCTCCCTGAAGTTAAGCTTCTTTGACTTTATCATAAGGCAAATGTTGGCCTCCTGGTAGCCCTTGACTTTTCTTGTCCTCATTTCCAAGTTCACAGAGAAACAGCCCAGGAGAAAATTCTGATTGGTCCAGCATGGGCCAATGTCCACCACTGATCCAAACATCTCTAGCCAGGGAGGCAGAGTCATATAGTATGAACTTCTGTTAAGGATCTTGAATTTTGGGGTTGAAAAGCAAATCTAAGAAAAAGAGGTCCTTATTGCTGGCCTAAACAGTACCTTTGTGTGAATTAGAAAAAGCTCCCTGTCCCTCTCAAAAGCTTACTGCTACATGCTGGAAAAATTATTATAATTGGTACATGTATATAATAAATATACCTATATATCTATAATCACAAGTGTAAATAAAACTTAGATTTACAAGTTGTACAAATGTACCCAGAAAGCTTGGTTGGGGCTCTTATGAGCTAAACAGGCACCTTAAGTAATTTTCTATAGTAAGTGACAAAAGAATGAAAGCTGTTATTGGTGTTAATACTTCTATTTTGCAAGTTGATACAGTCAAATATTGCACAAAAAGCTCAGTTTATTGTATAAGATTGTAGTTTTATTTACACAAAGTATTTATTTGTTAGAAGGACTTCAGAGAGGTCATTTGTAAAAATGCCTATCAAACAGAAGATAATTTTTTGTTAATTTTTCATTCAGATTGTTAGTCATTGAAAAGCATGCTGATTGGAATTAGAAACCTATTATATGTGAATTTTATGGGCTCAGAGATTATTTCCAAATCAGTTAATGGCTTAAAGTCACATCTAACCTTTACCATATAGTCACCCTCATCCTTCACATCTCTAAATTATGAAGCTTTCTTTCAATAATCACATTTGTTTGTGCCCCCACACCTTGCAGATAACTTGTTTAATTTGCAGATAACTTTCTCCTCTTTCTTGGTAGCAATCGATGGTCTAAATAAGTAACAGAACATGAATTTGTGTATGTATAAATTATGGAGTTGAGAAACCAAGAAAACCTACTGATTGGCAGAAAGAGAAATGAGAATGGATTTGTAATATTTTGGAAAGAATGTTGAATAATGTGTAAGTGAGATGATTACCAAGGTTTTATTTTGTCTTCTGGAAATACGACTCAGATGATTAAACTTTCTTTAGAGAAAATAGGAGTGAGCACAATGCCATAACAACATCCAAGAACAAAATAAAGAGACCTTAATGCTGATGTGAAGAAGCAGTGTGAGAACACAAGAAGAGAGCAAATGATCAGCTGAACTGAAAGTTAGAAGTGCAGGTAATCAGAATAGGCTCACCCAGGAGCTGGTGAATTCAGAGGCCCTAGTCTTCTCTGGGTTTGCTCATTTTCTGTGCAGCACTCATGTCATAGAGACCAAGCTGGTTTTTCTAATGCACAGAACTATTTGACATTCTTTATAACGTGGCCCTTATGTGGACTTTACTAATAAAATATGGAGTGCCAAGAATTTCCTCAAACAGTGTGCTAGCTAAGCTTCTTATTGTCTGAGAAGGAGAGGGTTAAGTATTGTGACCATAAACCATACAGTAATTGCTCTCAGACCTATTAGCAAAATGTCTTGCATAGAGTGTCATCCTGCCATTCCCCACAGGTCCTGTTCACTAACCCCTTGCATTTTGACAGTTATTATCACCCAAGCACAAAGCATCATTGCTGCAACACAGAGCTATTCGCATAGTAATGTATCAACATCAACTTGGCTTCTGAGAATAATTATTAAAATCCTGATTTTTAAATTGGAACATGAGAAAGTAAAGTTGAGCTTTACATTTATTTTTAAAAAGATGTTATCAACAAAATTAATTTCTATTGATATCACAAGAAACACAACTACATGCATCCCCTTCTGAGACAACGTTTTCACATTTACAGGAAATCAGGAGTCCTGGGCATCCTTCCTGTGCACTCACTTTGAAAATATTGCCTGTACTTCTAACTCTCTTTAGGATTTTGCGATATGTAAATCATACACTGAGAAGTTCTGGAAGGCTGATTTTTTTGAGCAAAATGGAATATTTTCCTTCCCACCTCTTTTGCTGCTATGCTTGCATTACAAAACTGTCCCATTAATCAACATTGCTCATCTTTCCATTATCCACGCATACTTCGTTACTTGTGGACTTCATATTGGTTTGTTTCCGCTCCCTAATTTCATTATGTCTTTAAAACAGAAAGCTGTTTTAAAGAAATATTGTTCTGTTTAGTAAAGTTGATTCCCTAAATCATTAGGTAAATATTTATTATACTCGACTTTTAAAATAACTAACAGGGATTCACTTGTCATTTTATTCATTCATTTATTGACTGACTGCCTATAATATTTCAAATATAGTAGGGGTTCTCTTAGGTGCTAGATATATAAAAATAACAATACTACTTTGTCTGCATTTTTGAAAAGCTCACTATGTGGCTACAAATTGTAGTCTGTGGTAATATAGTGAGTAGTCAGACAGAGGTGAGATCTTATTACGATGTTCTCATTTATATATATCTACCTGACTCTGAAACCTAATCATAGTTCATTTACACATCTTTGAGTAAAACAAAGCCTATGGATTACTAAATGCTACAGAAAATTTACAATTGATAAGAGTATTCCCAACTTCAAACTATAACTTCTAGTTAAATTCAACAAGTTAGACTAATACTACTGTACATAACTTTTGACCCAAAAACTCCGTTACTTAAAATAACAGCCAAATTATTATTGTTCACAGGGCTACAGGTTAACTGGGAGGTTCTTCTAGGCTCAGCTGGGCTCCCAATGTGTTGACAATGAGCTGTGAATTTGGTAGGCAGCTCTGCTCATTTTGGCTGGACTCTCTTACATGTTTGGGGGTCAGTTGACTGATGGCTAGTCTGGAACAGCCTGGGCTCTTCATGAAGAGACAGAGGTATAGGAGTAAGCAAGCCTGATTATTGAGTGCAAGCAGAAATAAAGACACATGCATTTTTTAAAACTCTTGCTGCCACTCCATTGGAAAGAGGAATTTATGTTTCTCCCCTCAACTCTGCTACAGGCATCTTAAATATCAGAGTTCTCCTTTCTCTTCTTCTCTTCCTTTCCCCCTTCATTTCCGTTCTCTTTTCTTCTTTTTTCATTTTCATTTCCTGGTCTCTCCTTCTTTTCCCTTCCCTTCCCTTCCTGGCTTCCATTCTCTTCCCTTTTTTACTTTCCTTCTTTACCTTCTTTTCCCTTCCCCACTCCCTTCTGTTCTTTTTCCTTTCTTTCTTTGTAGTAATGGATTGAATTTGAAAGTATTTGTGTGATCTTATATTTTCCAATGTCTTTTGATACATATAGAAATATATGTATCTCTATAGAAATATAGATCTAAATGTAAGTACATACATATATTTTCTATCTTTGCTCACTACAAGGGCCTGGGATACGAGACATCCCAATGGCAGTTGGCACCTAGATATTGACTTCTTGACATTATTTTAGACTAAAACAAAGCAGGGTTCCTTGGAGAAATGTTTGATTGCCAGAGCTTGGGCAGAGAAAGTGAAAGATGAGGAGCATCTCGTGGTGCTACAAGAATGATGGACGCAGGCCAAAAGGACATGGAAGCCCACGTGAAGGAGCTCCCAAGGGCCAAATCTGGGACAATTTTAGCATCACAAAAAGAATTATAGTGATGGATTGTAGTGCAAAGAATGAAGTTGAAATGATGAATATAAAATAAATGAATATAAAAATTTTGATGGTAAAAGAGGAAATACACAATTTCGATACTATCCCACAAGATGTATATTAATTTAACAAGGGAGGATGTCGTCACAGTGGAGACACCCAGCAGATACGACATTATTCATTTGACCAAAGTGAATATTCTCAGTAATCAGACAAATAAAACTGTATATCAACTGATAGGCTGCAGTAAAAACACAGCTTTACTTCTGTGATGTTTTTGTCAAGGATGAATAACATGACTCTAAGCATGATGAAATATCGAACAAAAATTGAGGAGTGTTCAACAAGATAACTGGTCTATTGTCTTCAAAATGTGAAGATTCTAAAAGACAAGGAAAGACTGGAGAACAAAATTAAAGAGGCATGACTAGTACAGGCCACATGTTGTTCTGAACTGGATTGTTTTACTCTTAAGGACATTATTGGAACAATGGTGGAACTCGAATGAGGTTTGAGAATTTGAAGGTTGTAATGTATCAATATCCAATATCAGCTACTTGCTTTTGATAGTCTTATTGTGAATATGTTAAAAATGTCTTTATAGAAAATAAGTGTTAAAGTAGTCATGGCTAGTAACACATGTGGTTAGCAATGTTGCTTTCACATAGTTTAGCAAAATTAAAATCTTTGTAGAAAATATCCAACTTCACTGCAATTATTTCAAACTACATAGATAGGGAAATTAGTGGCACTTAATAGTGCCACAAGGCCAAAGACAAATCTACATAAAATATAGCCACTGAACAAATGGGACTGTTGATAGATATATTCTGTTATTTTACAATTAATTAAATAAAATTATAATAATTTTTTAACATTTGCTTTGTGTTATGTACACATATATGTTTGTGTGTGTGCATATATACTTTAGCCTGATACATAACTGAATTCTCCAATGTTATAATAATGTGTTTGAGATAGGTATTTTTTCTCAGAAGCTTTTGCAAAGGTAATCACTAGTGAATGTGGTATATTTCAAAGTATAGTGGTATTTTGTATTTTAGGGAAAACTAGAAGAAGAGCACAGACTGAGGACTGGGAATTAGAAGAACTGAAAGGGTTATCGCCATGCAGATAGGAACTTTTGGCTTAGAATAGTATCTACCACATAATAGGTACTCAGTGAATAAACTTTGAAGGAATGAATGAATAAATTGGAAACAATGGGATGCCAAAGGAAAAAAAAATGGCCTACTCTACCATTTTGTCTAAATTTAATTTGAATTTCAGCCAATATGTGTTAGAAATATTTGCAAGAGTAGTGTGGATGCATTTGATCCAGTTATGCTGGCTAACTGCTCCTTAAGCAGTCCTGGTTTCAGCAGGAAACTTTTAAATATATATGTTTTTCTATGATGTCTATTAATCCTAATATAAATCTTTCTTATGCTGCATAATGAATGCTAATAATGGATAAATGCTAGATGATGACTGTTCAAGTGCATTACAATTCAATTTGGCATATCCAAAATATTGTTGTCCTCTGATAAATCTCTTACAATAAATGTCTAAGTGTTCCTGCCAGAAGATATCAACATGACAAATACAGCAAAACTATCCAATAAATGCAGGTCAAGAACAACTTGAAAATGTGGAAAATTCCCAAGTGTCTCTGGATAATACAGCAGGAAAAACAATAAGTTGTGCTCTTCACAATCAGTGATTGGTATGCTTATGCTCGGTGTTTGATGGCGATAGAAAATATCGCCACACAAACCAAACCTCGGACTTCCTGTCAGTCTTTACGGTTGAAGCCCAGCTTGCAAATCTGTCCAGAATCGAGTGGGAATTAATTCTTTCTTGACACCATGTGTCAACCTAATTTGTGGATTCCTCCCTCCTGAGTTATTGGCAGAGGAAGACATTGTGGCAGTTGCCTTGTTTTCTTACCTGAGTCATGGTTAGTTCATGCTCGTGTTAATCTGACCAACATGGAAATGGAGAATTAGTGATGAATGTAAGTTCAAAATTGAATAATTTTTGAGATCTGTCATCTGAAATCCTCTGCTAATGTAACAACATTTTATTTATGAGAGACAATAGGAAGGTCCTGTTTCTTAAATTCTTTTGGTATAGCACTACATGCTTTCTCTCTCTCGGGCACACTGTGTATCAGCAGCTGTATGTCCATCCTTCTTGTAGCCCTCTTCAAATGTAGATACTACGTGTAATCCTACATGTAATTCTATATATATTTTTCTAATGCCTTTTGTATAGTAGTCATGAATGAAAATAGACTCTTTCTAATGTATTATTTCTCTTCATTGGTGGAGCCACCAACCACCCAGTAATCGCAACTAAAAATTATGATTCATTCTTAAATCTTTCCTTCCTTTATCTCCCTCAACTCCACTCTAGCTTACTTCTAATAATTATGTCCTGTTGGTTTAGCCTTCTAAATATTTCTAGAATCTACCCCCTGTCTATTCTCACTACCACTATCTATCCTTTGACACCCTCTCAACTCAGGTTACTGCAAGAGCCCCTAACTTGTCTCCTTATGTCTAGTCTTGGCCCTATATCCATCCTCCACACACAGCCAGAAAGTTTTAAAATCTTACTTAAAATTTTCAAATTATGCATTGTTAATTGTTCAACAAAAAGGAAGACCTTAACTATCTTGTTCAATTTTGAATCCCCAGTGCCCAGAGCATGGCTTGACACAAGTATGCACTCAACAGCTTTTGTTGAAGGAATGAAGAAACTCAGGACAGCAAGACAGACTCACTGGAGGCTGTTCTTCACACTGCACACACCAGCCCTCCACTGGAGTCTGATGAGTTTCTGGCCTAGAGAACAGAGTCTGTGTTTCTTAGCACTGTGCGCTGGGGCCTTGCCGATCTGGCTGCTGCCTACAGTTCCAGCATCAGCTCCTACAACAGCTTTTCATTCAGTACGTTCAGGTAATGACAAATCGCTTACAGCACTGGCACACTGCCCCAATTTCATGCCCTGTCCAATTGGAATATATTTTACCTCCTCTTTGCCCCTACCGGGAATTATCCCCTGATCAGTGTCCCTCCCTCCCCCGCAGCCACCACACCAATGCACACTTCTCAGACTAAAGAAGATACTTAGAATATTCTGTGTATTTAAGCATTGTTGCCTTCATTTGGTAACCATCTGTTCAAGCATCATTCATTCTCTCTTTAGTGTCATATTTTGAGATCAGAGACCATGACTTATTCATCTTTGTATCCTTAATACAAAGCAGAGGGTTAGTACACTCAGTGTCACCCTGTTAAATAAATAAATGATGCCCAAAGTAGGGGAAAAATAATAAAAGTAAGGATTATGCTCTATCTATGCTTCTACTGTGTTATGATTTTTAAACTAATATATTCTCTTGATGAAACCTTTGGTCCCACTGAGCAATGATGAGAAGTATATTAAAATTTCAGTAGTCAGATCACATTTTATCATTATTTTTGCCTTTCTCAGAACAAACCAGGCTTGACTAACACTTTCTTTGCTGGCATCTGTAATCAAGACATTAGCTTTCACGCGTACCAATCAAGTATTTCCAATCCTAATAGAAATATGTAAGGACATCATTGCTTAAACTTGTGACTTGGCCTTTTTTTGCTAAGACTGTTTGCTGGTGTTCTATCTTTGGTGAACAGAGTTCATACAAGTTCTGTCTGATCAAGTTGTTGTCACCATGTTTGAGATGGGATGCAAAGACTTTTGTAGATCTGCATTTCATGTGGCTGTGAAGTCTGTCCTTTAATTAGCATTCATATCTGTTGTTTGAAAAGCATGCTGCTTAATCCAGTTTCTCTATTAAAAAAAGAAAACACAGAAGTATTTCTTGCACAAAGAAAAAGTAACAGAAAAACATGTTTGAATATTTTTAACCAAAATGATATGAACTGGTTAGGTTCATTCACTGTCTCCGTAGACATTCTGATGGGCATAAGACCTCAGGGCTCTGTGGCATGGGAGATATGCACTGGGGCTGAGGCTGAATATCTAGCTGGATGCAGAAGCATGGTTGCTATTTTTGTTAGAGGTAATTGATGGCCAATAGGGACTGGCTTTGTCACTTCTGTTCTTTTAAATTGAGCCTGATGGGTATGTTGTTATTCATGGAGAATCTACCTCTACCCCCACAGCACTTTTTAATTCATTACCCGCTTGAGACAAGTGATTGAGTCCTCCTATAATACCTTTAATAGACATCATGTTGCTACACCAAAAAAAAAAAAAACTCAGAATGGAAGAGACAGGTGTTTATTTATAATGGGTCACCCTGTATCAGGTGAAATTCTTTGCTTATGGGTCAAATGCAAGTGTCTCACTGAGTGCATGTTTAATAAGATGAGCAGGGAGTAGAGCTCATAGATGCTACAGCTCCTAAGCCACCTGTCTTTGAAAGTACGCACTCCTAACTGGCTTCTAAGTCAGCCTTGTTGACAACTGGTGGCATGGAATAGCAACACTCAAAGACAGACAGTGACCATTTTTCTAATTTACATAAAAATATTTTGCCCTTCTGATATTTCAGATCTCACTAATCTTAGCATTTGAGCTTCTCTTTGTCTACCTTTGGGTAGATCTTGGTAAAATATGTTTTTCCTCATCCAGAATACCATTGAGCTAGTTTCTGTGATTAAAAAAAAAAATCCTGGTATTGTGGAATTTATATCTTGGTGATGACCTTACCCTTTTCAACTTTTTTATTTTCAGTACTTCCAAACATTTTTTATAAATTAAATTAAGAAAGCCAACATTGTTACTCTACCCTCGATGTTAGAAGCATTAAAAATTGAAAACATATTAAGGTTTCATTCTTTAAAAAAATGAAAATGACTCATATAGTACATCAGTGCAATTTGTCTTATTGTTCTATTTTTTAATTTCGGAAGAACTACTAAAATATGTATGTTTTTGTAACTAGCTGGTTCTGTTACTAACTAGCTAAAGTGCCTGTAAGATTTAACTTACAAATAAAATCATGGGGTGACACAGTAGCTTTTTCACATCCATTTTGTTATGGTTGGCGATCTTGTATTCTACGGGAGGCCAGAAGAATTTTTATGTTATTTATAAAGTAATACTATATGATTTCTACGAAGTCTGTGTATAGTATTTAATTTTTAGTTTCTCTGAAATTTGAACCTGCCTTATCTGGTTTCTTCACAGTGTCTCAGGAAATAGTAAATTAAGGTAACTGATAAGGTTTTATAAAGCAGCCATGTTGTCAGCATTATTGATTGACAAGCTTATTACAACACACCTTCCTTGTGCTGCCAGGATGTTAACCAATTAGGTACTCAGTGAGTGAACTCAGCGAGGTGCATGGCTCTAAGTACCTATAGAACTCAAATCAGACATATACCAACCACCCCAATACATAGCACAGAGGGTTTTTTCTTTAAAAATATTTTCTTAAGAAAAAAAAGATTGTTTATAAGACTGAAAATATGGGTAGAATGGCCCCCAAACAATAAGTGTATTCAGTTCATGCTGGGACAATAAAAATGTATCAAGTAGCTACCATGTTCCAGGTGTTTGTCTAATTAGTTTGTCTAATAATGGAATAAAAATATATTAGGCAAGATGCTGTAAAATCTTAATATCTAGTTGGTGAGTAAAGTCACCTGTAGAGAATATTTTAATCTGAAGGTGCCTTTTGGGCAAATCCTTAGAGGGAAGATTGGGCAGAGGAATCAAAGAGAAGTTGCAGGAAGAACAACTTTGAAGGCCTGCTTTGAACAAGGCACAGGAATTGTTCTGGCTGGAAGTGTGAGTCAGCGTGGGGGGCAATGTTTACAGACTTGCATGTCTGTGGGTGTGGCTGTGGGAGGAGCAAACACAGGGGTGGCCAAAAGCTTAAGTCAAAGAAGGAAAGTACTGAGAACAGTTATATTTTTATTGAAGATAACCATTAAACAGATGAGTGTCATCTGGAGACAGTATCTTTGGTTGACTTTCTTTTTACCCATCAGTTTGTTTGCAGCCATATAGATCCTGCTCCCCATAATTCTGAAATCTGCAAAAGCAAACACCATGTGAATTTATGAGGAAGACTAAACGACACGTGAGTGTTCTAAACAAATGTGACAATATTATACAATCTTTTACTTCATCACCACAGTGAAGATACAGAATAGTTTCATTAACCTTAAAAAAATACCTTTGTGTTAACCTTTTGAAGTCAAATACCCCCTCACCCTTACTCCTTGGAACTACCTGTCTATTCTCTATCTCTATAATCTTGCTTTTTCCAGAATGTTATATAAATAGAATCACACAGGCTGTAACCATTTGTATCTAGCTTCTTTTCCTTAACATGATGCATTTGAGATTCACCCATGTGGTTGCGTGGATCAGTATTTCTTTTTTTAAAGGCATTGCCGAGCGCTTCATTGCCTGGCTGTGCCACAGTTTATCATCCGTCAGTGTGAGCACGTTTACATCGTTTCCAGTTTTTAGAGATGTAACAAAGTTGCTCTAAACATGCATGTACAGATTTTTGTGTAAATATAAGTTTTCATTTCTAGAAGTGTGACTGTTGGGCCATGTGGTAAGAGTATGTTAACTTTATAAGAAACTGTGAAACTGTTTTTAAAGAGACTTTGACATCTTGCATTCTCATTCAAAATGTATGAGAGTTGTAATTACTTTGAATCTTCATCAGCACTTGGTATTGTCAACTTTTGATTTTTAGGCATTCCAAAATATGTGTAGTAATATTTCATAGTGGTTTAAATTTGTACTTCCTTAATGAAAAATGATGTTGAGCACATTTTTTTGTCATCCAGATATTTTATGTTTTGTCAAATAGCTATTCAAATCATTTGCCTATTTTAAAATTATTATATCCAGAGCACCTTTTGGTGTTATTACATACTTTCCATAATCATTATTGAAAATAACATACTTTTTCATAGAGGATAATAATTCCTTCATTCAATGTAAATGTATTGAATGCCTGTGATGTACAAAGTATTATAGTAGCAAACAAGACACTAAAACTTACTTTCACATTGAGCTCACATTCCAGTACAACATCCTCCAAAGTTATTTCATCTATTTCTTTTAAAATGCAGATTATCTAGTTCTTTCCATGAAAACTCTGATTTAATTACCATTAGGTGCAGCCCCCCAGTTTTTTATAAATACCCATAAATCAAGTTTCGAAAACATCAGTCACCCACATCTTACCAATATTTTACAGTGTTTCATAGTAATTTTAACCTTATTGAAAACTTAGATTGTTTTTTGTTTTTTTATAGCAAAAATTATATTAACAATGTGCTTTCATTATGTTTAGCAAACGATGAGCACTAATTGGCTGATAGAGCCACATACCTCTATCTACCTAGTGAAAGCAAATTAGATTCTGTGTATGCAAACCCTTCGGCAGCTGATAACAGCAATGTCCAGGTTGCTTGAAAAGTGGGTATTATCATCTCACCTTTGCTTGTACGCAAATTGAGTCCACATTTATAGAAATAAATTAATTATTTATTTTCATGACTAATTCAGATGAACAGTATGAATGAAATTTACGTTGCTTTCGCAGCATGTCTTAATGTAACTTCAGCAAGTGGGAGCTATGTAAGACGAGGAATAAAATACTCTGGACGATCTACAAAATAGGAAAATACAGGAAAAGCTTCTTTGCTAAGCAACTGATATTCTTTTAAATACTTTTAAATATTCTTTTAAATATAGTTGCCGTATATTTAGTTCTTTGAGCTTGTAATTCAACAGTTAACACTTGACAACACTGGGTTTAGGGGTGCTAACACCCCCACCCCACCCCACCCACCCCACCCAACATAGTCAAAAAAGTATATTAATTTTGACTACTCAAAAACCTAACAACTAATAGTCTACTGTCGACTGGAGGTCTCACTGATAACATAAAGTCGGTTAACACATATTTTGTATATTTATTATATACTATATTCTTACAACAAAGTAAGCTAGAGAAAATAATGTTTCTTAAGAAAATCATAAAAGAAAATCCATTTATAGTATAAGTGGCCACATGCAGTTTTGACCCATGTTGTTCAAGGGTTGCTGAAGTGGAAGAGTGAAATGCCTAGAAAAGTAGACAAAATGAACATAATTATTACAATTGGATCCACATATGAGGAGTTGGAATGACACATTAATACAAACCCATTTTCTTCATTGGCCTCAGCACTGCCTCAGGCTGCATCAGGATAGTACATCTATGACCTGGTTATTTGCTTCCTGACTCTTCAAACTCCTTAACTGGCTTTAAGAATATACCTATGGAAAAGAAGAAAAAAATTATGTGGGGAGATTGCTAATTTACAAACAGTGAATATGCTTCTAGAAAGAAGTGAACAATTTTCAGAAATTTAGTGGAATACAGAATTCAAATAAGTGATAGCTGAGTACTCTGCAAGGATCTGAAAGTGTAAAAGTGAGAAGTGCTAGGTTTACATAAAGAACATGCTTTATTTTGAGAAATATATCTTCAACACCTGGCTTTTTAATCATAATTACTACATCCTGTATGATGCAACTTTTTAAACATATATTTTTAAAGATTTTATTTCTTTTTAGAGAGAGGGGAAAAGAGGGAGAAAGAGAGGGGGAACATTAATGTGTGATTGCCTCTTGCATGCCCCATTCTGGGGACCTGGCCCGCAACCCAGGCATATGCCCTGACTGGGAATTGAACCAGTGACCCTTTGATTCACAGGCCAGCACTCAGTCCACTGAGTCACACCACGCAGGGCATGATGCAACTTTTTAAATAGTTATTTTCACCAAGTTCTAGAAAAATCCCTCAGATTCAACACATTGGCAACACAAGAAAATTTCCAGGCCTCCATCTGTGAATTTCAGCCCTTGTACCCATATTTCAGGCTTAAAGGTACAGCCCAAGAATTTGTATTATTTCTTATTCATATAAAAGCTACTCAAATCACCAGAAGAAAAAAAGTTAAAGGAACTTTTACCATATTCTAGGTACAAGTAATTTAGCGTGGTTCCTCTCATTTGATCCTTAAAATAATCTTTCAAGGTTTGCATCAACATTTTAAGGATGATGGAAAGTAAGGTAGAATAACTGCAAAGTAAACCTTCTAGTCTTGACATCTTACACCTCCCAAGGTAGTAAAAAATAATTCTTTTTTGATGGAATACAATCAGATGATTTCATGGATATATTTTTAATTGATGTAAAAATAAAAATATAATAACATGTCAAATCATTATAATACTCCTTGTCAACCATTGAAAAACAGTAAAACAATGCACTTAGTACTCGATATGTTTGCAGATGAATGCATCTGAATGGTTGCTTATAACACTTTAGAAAGGGAACACAATCTCCTCATTAAGGCCTTTGTCTATAAATTAATTAACTAATTTCTTGCACTTTCAACATGCATCAAGCAAATATTATGACACTAGTGCTTTAATCCATATTATCAGTTTTCTTTTAATCCAAACAGGATTCTGTGATTGCTGATTTATAGATGAGGAGACTAAAACTCAGAGATGTGAAGGCGATTCAGGCAGGCAGGTAGCCGAGCCAGGATTTCACCCAGAGCAGCTTAAATCTAATTCCATAACATAGCCACGCACTATTTCTTATCTAGCTGTTCCACAAATTGCTCAGTCTGCAATGCATGTTACACTTTCCACATTGAATTTTTGCATTACATCTTAAATGAACATGCTGGCAATTCCACCTGAGGCTTACTTTTCTTTTCTTATACTTGGCTCATCGTTTCTCCTCTCCAGGTTGGTATCTGATAAAATCTCCCAGTTTTACTTTAACTGGCATTGGCAACATGTGGTCCCTGATAAAAAGCATATTTTCTTTCTAGATTGCAATCATCAGTTGGGCTCATTTTCTTGGCCCCTCCATCAAGCTGAACTTACTTGGAAAAAGAAACAGCAGCTTGTGGGTTATTAAATGCCAGAGATCTGAACTTTAAAAAAGAGAAAGAAAAAGTCACATAGGAAAACAACTTAAAATACATTTAGAAAGCCTGTGTTATGTGTATGTGTATAGACTTGCCTCGATCACTCTGTTCACGTATAATATACATATAGAACTCGTCTGTGTATGCAAAACTCTTAAAGGGCATGATTTTTACCCATAGCCTATTTAGTCCAAACATAGCTAAATGAGGAGGCCAAATATAGAAAATGATGCTCCAGGGGCCCTATGCCCTATATAGAATTTAAACTCAAGTGATTTGCAAAATCACTACTAAGACAGCTTGCTCATACTGTCAGCATGCCAGCACCAGAAGCTTGTCGTGTATTTTTGTCTTGGCAGATGCACATTCTGTTAGAAAGGTCTGTTCATCTGATGCCTTCCTTGTTTTCAGGTAATGCTCAGTGCCTTCTTGCAGGGGGAGGAGTGTTAGGAGCCCTGTCCCTCCTCTCTGTCCTGAAGGAGAGACGGTCCCCACCCTGACTCTGCCAGTGGGACTGGTGTCCTAGTTTACCCCCATTATGATGTAACGTCTGCTCCACAGCACTACAGGTCACGGGAACTTGTTTCTTCCTTTTTATAGGATTCAGTTTTATTTTCAATATTTGCCAGGGTAGAGGGAAATCAGCCAGTGTTAGATAGGGCTGACAACGAGTACACTTCATTAAAAATCACCTTAGGTTCGAGGGGTTTGGGTGTTGTTTTTCTTAAGATTAAAAATGGTTTCCCAAACTGATTAGCATAGTTTTTAAGCCACTCTGAAGTGTTTGTTAGGCTTCCATGCTGGTCTCCATATGCCTCTTTTCAATTACATGTGCCGCCACAAGTATGGCTAAACGAAATGCTTCTTTAAAAACAGAAAGCAAACTGTTAGGCTTTGTGCAGTGTAACTAGTTAGAGTGCGACATCTCAGACTGCCCTGATTTCACCACCAAACTGTTCAATGTTCTGCCTGCAGGAATAGCCATGAAAGTAGTATCTGAAGATGAGGTGGTCTGGGAATTAAAGGGGAGGTAGGAGAATTGGAAGGGATTGAAATAATGTGAAATGGAATTTAGATCACAGTTGTCCTGGAAGCTCTCTGTGGAGAGGATTTTCATCATTGATGCTAGTAAAAGTAATAATAGTGACAACAATGACAATAATTATGGCTAATATTTATTGAACACTTCTTATATGTTAAGTATGATTTAAAAATCTTCATATGTCAATTTATTAATCCAATTAATTATCACAGCAATGCTATAAAAAAGTACTATAATTTTACATATTAAGAAACTGAGGCAGAGATTGAGTAATTTTCCTAAAGACCAGCAGATGGAAAGGGGTGGAGCTGAGATCAAGGCCAGGTAGCATGGTTTCCTGAATTTGTATCTTCCGAATGCATGGTTTGTATCAGAAAGGCCTTTGTTCACCTGTGTTTGTGTTGCTGTACTCTGGGTTGTATCGCTAGATTGTAACTTGTCTATTACACGCTGGAGTGCCTTTCATATCCAGTTTTCAGGAAATGCTTGTAGAATGAATAAATTCTGAATGAATGATCTCTTACTTTCTAGGAAGTGCCATAAGTAAACCAGTTAGAGTGCAAAACAAGACATCGTCATTTGGGCACAACAAACAACTTGTGAGACACCTATTCAGTTTCTCGTTCACTCTTTAATTTTTCTAGTTTTATTGACATATCATTAACATATAACATTGGTAGGTTTAAGATGTACAATGTGATTTGATACCCTTAGAAACTGTGAAATGTTTAGCACAATAAGGTTAACTTACATATCGTTTACCACACATAATTACCATTTGGTGAGAACATTAAAGTTCTACTCTCACAGCAACATTAAAGTACCCAGTATAGTATCTCTGAGTGTGGTCACCATACTGTGCATTAGACATCTGGAACTTACTCATTTTATAACTGGAAGTTTGTTCCCTTTGGCCAATATCTTTCCATCTCCCTCACCACCCCCAGCAACCACAACTTTATGATGTTTTTTTTTAGTTCAATGTTTTTTAGAGTCCACATATAAGAGAGATCATACACTGTTTGTCTTTCTGTCTGACTTATTTCATTTAGCATATGCCCTCAGGTTCTATTTATGTTGTCACAGATAGCAGAATTTCCTTCTTTCTCGCAGCTAAATACCCTCCCATTGCATATACATGTACTGCATTTTCTTTACTCATCTGTCAACAGATACTTAAGTTGTTTCCGTATCTTAACTGTTAGAGGAGTGCTGCAGTGAACATGGGGTGTAGATATCTCTATGATGTAGTGATTTCATCTCCTTTAGATATATCCAGATGTGGAATTGCTGGGCAACATGGTAGTACAATTTTTAATTTGTTGAGAAACCTCCATGCTATTTTCCTACCGTGCTGTATCAGTTTACATTGCTACCAACAGTGCACAGGAGTTTGCTTTTCTTTTCATTCTCACTAGCATGGTGAATTGCCATTAAATCCATTTTTCATCTTTTATATAATGGCTATTTTTCTGAAAATGTTGTGTATCATTAAAAGTTACAAAATCAGTAATGTATTAAATATACTAAGACATTATTTAATGAACATAAAATATGTAGAGAAGATTCCTCTGGTAAATGCATCCTCAAATTTTAAAGGTTCATTTAAGTAAATTTCTACTTAGCAAATAAAGTCGGGATCCAGAATGATACAAAAATCTGTAGGTCCCATATCTACAGAAAACATGGGAGCAGCCTATAGGTGATTTTACTTATTTCTGGAACAGGGTTTTGAGTTACAGGTATGCATGGTTACAGGAAATCCAGAAACATGAAAACCAGATTTACACATATGATAAATTATTCTAACGGTTGTCTGAAAACCAATGCCATCATCCATCATCATGAAGCTGCTTCTTCTACAAATGTGCATGCATTTCCTGAAAGGATTTATAATCCAGCCAATACGGTACATTTTGAATGTGTTACAGAAAGGACAGATTTACAGGAGACAATCTGCCTTCATGATGATTGCATATTGTGGCATTTCTAGTCCATATGGATCAGTAAGACTTGGATAGCAGGCATTTGACCTTCAAAATCATGCAAATGTGAAACCAGACTTCCACTCTTACAGCTGGGAACGTCAGTGGGACTTCTTCAGCTTATTCTGGAGGCATTGATTAAAACATAATTTGGCTTCTAAAAATTATTGAGATTTCATTTTAATGCTTATTTCCTCCCTTGGAGAATGATTCAGTCTTTTTCTCCCCTCATCCACATTCCCTCTGGCTAACCCTCACTCATTAGCACCCAGAATTCAAACGCTGAGCATTTAAGAGAGAACTTGCTAACTCAGAGCCACAGGCTAACTATAAACAAGACTTCAAACCTTTTTGTTCATGCCATAGTTAATCTCAAGTAATAACTTCTGAAAACCTTTGAAAAGGTCTGAGAGTGGCTTCTGTCAGAGGCCTTAGGAAACTGTACATTTTCTCACTGCGAAAACTGGATCATGCCAGATATAATCAGACTGCTTCTCTGGCAATGCTAATTTTCTGGGTTTACAGTATAACAATTCTCAAAGATTATTGGAACAAAAATCACAAGAAGTTATATTTGTTAAATTTTTTGCATTTAAAAATTCAGTGCAAAATGGTATCACATTTTCTAGAGTGCAGACAAGACTGTGCTTGAATAAATGCATTTTGTCAAAGCAAAAGTAACATAAAAGAAATCTCAAGATTGAGAGAAACAATTTCAACGGTTTTCCTCTTTGTGCTGCAAGGTTTGAGAACCCTGAAGGGAGTGGCAGACTAGAAGAAGTTAGAGGCATCTTTGGGACCACATTCTGCCAAGTTGAAGATAACGAACACAATTCTATCATACAAGGAAAACAAAAAGTAGATTTGGGCAAGATCTTTGCTTCTAAAAGAGCAAAATGGGATTTCCTTCCCATCCAAGATTTTCCAACTACCCCAATTACTCCAAAATCTTCCATAAAGGGAAGGCTTATAAGCTTCTAGCTTACAAGTTATTTGGGTTTTGGGCTATAAAGCTTTAATAATTTGTTTGCTACTTTTGTATTCCTGCTTCAAGGTTTTGCTTCTAGCAACTCATTTTAAATTTATTATAAACTGAGCATTGGTAAAAGAATAACTCCTACATCACTTGGTTCTTGTATCATAACTCAATTTAATGATTTCTCAAATGGAAATTTCCGTCCAGCATTAATTGGTGGTAAATTTTAGCAGATGCAAAGCTTCATGTCTCCATTTACTTATGATTAGGGCAATAATTTTCAGTTTTGTTTAGGGAAAGTGTGACCATCCAGCATACAGAGAGTCCAAAGCACCTAATACTAACAACAGCCAGCATGTATTAAAAAACCTATCATGGGTGATTTCTAGGTTTAAGTTTACCGTGCATTTTTGCCCATTTATTTCTCACAACAACCCCATGAAGTAGGTGTTTCGATTGTCCTAATTTTGTGGATAAGGAAAATGAGGCAGAGAAGCTGGGCAGCTGCCCACTGTCCATCTTTGGTCACATTTGAGCTTCATGAACCAGAGTTTGAAACCAAGCAGTCATTCCCAAGGGTGAGCCATCTGTACCATTTGCTTGTACAGAGAGAAACTGCATTGATAGGTATTTATTTTCATTGTTTATGGACTTGCTTAATTGCTATCTTCAATCCAAAAGCCCAGTTAAAAATCCTCACCAATTATCAATTCATCCTAATAGACAATTCAAATGGTAGTCCAGAACCTTAAAGGTACAAATATCAGGAACTGGGAAGTGATAGATGCAGGTGACAATAGTAGGCGAGTCACATTCTCTTCTGAGGTATCAGTTCCCCCTGTATAAAATAAACAGTTGGTTGGGTATGTTCAAAGGTCCCTTTCACAGCTTACATTCTATGACTTTATGTTGAATCTTTAGCAGTAGAGGTAACAATTGTGGCTTAAAACGTTTTTGTTTATAAAATTTGGTATGTATAATCATTACTCAGAAAAAGACTGCATTGCATTTCTTTGTAGAGAAAGAAGCCACATCTGAAAGCTCTACTTCTGGCATGTAAAGATTTGTGTGCATAATTCAGTATAGAAACAAAGAAGGGTGGGATTTACCCCTGAAGAACCAGTGTAGCACTTTCAACAGAGCCATACAAAAGGGAAATTGCAGATAGATCCTTGTAAGACATTTTTCCTACCTTTAGTATATTCTTACTATTTGTGGTTATATACTCTATCAACGCAAAATGGTCTTGCCTGTTACACACATACATTTTACATGCATCAGGGAACATCTAGAACCTTGTCTCTAAGTATTTTGAAGGGTTTTGAACATTTTCTAAAGAATAATATTCATGACCACAACATTTAGCATACAATTGCTCTTTGTTCTAGGACCCTGCATTTGAAGTCCAATCACATTAACTCTTGCTTGGAGACCTTTTATGATCTTCAGTAGAATTATAAAGGAGTTTAGCAGAGAGCAAGGGGTTTAGCAATGAACAAAAGAGAAGTTAGTGTGAATAGGGCAAAGGTTTTTTTTCCCTTGAGATATATCATCAGGCTTTGAGCAAGGGCGGGGGAGGAAAATCCCTTCAATAATAGTCATGATTTTTTTCCATGTGCATAAAGAAGCCATTATGTTCTCAAAAAGTTGTCTGCACAAAAACAAAAGAAAAGACGGTCTGGTAATAATTAAAATAGTTAGGTGGCTGCTGACAGGCCAAGATACAGGTTGGGGAGCTGCTTATTCACGGTAACAATATCTGTTCTACCAAACTTGTTATCTCTTACCCTTGGCTCCAATGTCACTAGGTACCGCCCCCTCCCAACAATGGGCTGGTCTAATTTCTGCTCATAAAGAGTCCTACCAATGCATTTTGGATGGGAATAAGCAAACTTAAAAATTAAGATGAATTTCTCTATGTGGGAAGGAAGTTAATATTTTTGAATACAGAACTTTGAGTTAAGCAGAATCCTTCAATAACTGAGGTGATCAGCTGATCAACTCATTTGTTCTCAGATTCATCTTCCTCCTTCCCCTGTTCTGCCTTTCAGAAAACTATTTTTCAGACTCTGTTGTTTTCTGACAAAGCAAGGCCCTGACACAAGAGTGGAGACTGAGAAAGCAAAATCAAACATTCCGGAAGTGACTCGTCTCTGCGGTGCCAGCCGCCACTGGATGGCGCTCTCTGTGCCCCCTGCTCCACTGTGCAACTAACTCTTCAGGTGATTCCAGCTCCCACTGGATGGCCCTGGTTCTTGCAATACTACCTCCTTCTTTTGTTTCTCAGCTCCATGAGTGGTATTTTCTGTTGTTGCTGATCTTTGGTTTGTCTCACTAACTCCCGTTTGACTTCCCTTTCGTAGATTGTGTAATCCTGAATTAAATTTCTTCATTTACGATATCTATAATGTCTTCTGTTTTCCTGGATGGACTCTGATTGTTGCAGGCAAACTGGTTGCAGATAGGCTGCTTCTGATGCAGGGACAAAAGAGTCAGGGCAAGTATTCAGGAAAGCAAATAGATCTACACTATTACACAGAATGGTGGTATGAAATCTCTGATAAAAGATGTAAGTATAAAATAGTTTAGAACAACATGGACAGTTTCTGTGACTCACTTTTATACAAATATGTAGAATACCTGTGATCTTTTATCATTCTCACCCTTGGTGCATGTTGCACTATTGGACCTACAAGTTTTTCTCTGTCAAGTTATATACTCCCGGAATAATTTTAAAACACAGATTGCCTAGGGTTGAATAAAATTCTTTTTAACGGCCTTGAAGTGAAGGGACCATGACATGAGTGCAAGTATCACTTTATAAATGCTCAATTTTGGTCAAAGGAAATATGTAGATAAATAGACCTGCAGGTTTTGCACATTTTCCTCTGTGAGGTTCAGTGGGCAAGCAGCAGTCTGGAACTCGAAAGCCTTTGAAATATCCTCTACTCTGCCTCTCATGTTCAGTGACCTTGAGTAAGTCACCTAAACTGGAGGCAACTCTGGCTCTGGAGGGAATGATCTAGTATCTGGGAAAGCAATTCATTTGAAGATAAAAGAGGCTACAGAGATGTTCATTGCTAGGAAAACTTGAACAAAATAACATTTGGATGTGACCATGTGCACGAAGCCCTCTAGAGAGTTCTCTCTGTTATTATAATCAGTCATGTTTAGTTATCTCTGTTTATGTTGATGTGTGGGGATTTATATTTCTAACACCCACTCCCATTAGCTCCGTAGACCCCCTAGAGAGAAATTCATTTTACAAATTCAAAACAATTGCCTAGTTTTCATTGGAATTAAATTTCCCATCATTTCCCTTTGCAATAAATGTCAGCTGGTTAATGCAAAAAAAAAAAAAAAGAAAAAAGAAAAGAAAAAAGAAAGCACTGAGACATAGGTTGAAAGTATTTGCAAATGTGCAATTAAGTATTGACTAAAACAGTTGTCTACTTCGGGGTTTGATGAAAGCATCAGCTGCCATCTTGAGCACTGCATGCTAGATTTCCTAGCCAAAGGTTACTTTGCATTCCTCACTTCAAGGGACACTTGACCCCTCAAGCCTGACCTTGTTTTTAAAACAGCTGACCATCACACAACTAACTCTGGAAATCTCTTAATGTGATCCCAGCATAGTCTGATTCAAATCACCATTGCAACAAGGTGGTAAAATACTCTGCAGGTGTGTTACCTCTTCCTCCCCTATGTTATTGACATTGAAGATGACTGTGGCATTTTTCCCTCTTAACCCAGTGTTCCAGGAAGCCCTTACCAATGGGTTGGAGCTGTCATAATTGATATAATTATTCTTTGGACTTGCTTTAGCATGAGACTTTTAACGGAGGGCTGACATCAGATATTTATCTTAATATGAGGCTCGAGATCTAGCAAATATGTGTTTCAGAAAGTATCATTGTGGGATTTTTAACTTGATAGAACTGGAGAAAGTACTGTGAAATCTGTTAGAACTAGCTGGTATAAAAAGCCTACAGCGCATGAATTTTCTGTAGGAACAGGAAAACAGGAAAGCTGAAGGCAATGGGAGAACAACGGAGGAGAGAAACAGCGATGTCAGAGAGAAACATTGATCCATTGCCTCGTACTCACTTCAACCATGGAACCAGCAACCTAGGTATGTGCCCTGACCAGGAATCTAACCCTCAACATTTTGGTGTATGGGACAACAGTCCAACCAACCTGGCCAGGGCCTTTTTATTGACTTTTAAAAAATATTTCTTGAGACAACACAAGTTTCAGAAACCAAATTTTCAGAAGAGCAATTAAAATTAAATGGAGTGGCTGTAATTAGTTTAAAAGAGCAAAGAGAAAATAACTTTGCTATTTAGACCTTAAGGTGGAATAAGGTTATTAAAAATTATATTGTTTTTACTAAAAATCTATTCTGTGAGGGTTACATTTGGTGGGACACGTTCCCTGTCCCTTTGGCTCTAGCTTCCTAAATATTCTAATAACTCAAGTAAACTGCTGGGACAAACAACACAGCTATGAATGTGTCTGGAGATTCTGCATCTGCCTTCCTTAATCAACTTCCTTTCCTGAATATGAATTGCAATAATGAGTCAATTAACGTCCTCAAATGCCAATGAGATGCAAAAGAGATTGGTAGTGGTGGTGGTGGCAATGCGTTTCGGGAGCCGTTCCAATGTCTGGATTTTAACGAGAGTCGCACACTGAGCTCACAACTGATTATTTATCTTATGCAAACGTGACTGGCTGGCGCTTCCCCCTGCAGCTTTCCCCATGGCATCCCAAGAAAGTAAGCAAGACAAATTGAACCTTATTATCAAGAAAGTCTCTTTGGTTTGGAGTCATTACTCCTAAGGTTTAACTTCTAACCTTCTTACTCAGATGAAAAGACACACTTTGATAATTTTTCCTATCAAAGTTCTGCATTAATACTTTACAGCTATTCTGAAATTATGACCCTTTTTGGTATATACCAATAAGTAATTAGGCATCTAATTTCATATCACAGTCTCTAACCGCTATTCCTTTAAATGTTTAAATAGTTTCTTGTAATTTATTGTTTTATATCTACCAAGTGCTTCAAGTATATTACTGTATATCAAAATACATTTTCTTTCATAGTTTTTTACTGAGATATGGTTGACAGACAACATTGTATTACTTTTAGGTGTACAACATAATGATTTGATGTATATATTACAAAATTGTAGTTAACATTCATCGCCACAGATGGTTACACAGTTTTTCAAGTTAAGTATTATTATTCCCATTTTACAGACAACAGAAATGAGGCTCAGAGAGAGGTTTAAACAGCTACTGAAGAGCAGCAGCATTCTTGGAAATCAGGCCCCTCAGCCTGCATGCCCATGTCTTTTGCACTATGAAACAATGCTCACAGTTGTTTGAGATTTGATTTCCTACCTGTTTACATGCAATTAAAGGGGATATTTATTAAAACTCTGCGTTTCAAAGCAACAATCCTCTATCTTTTAACTTTAGTAAAAATCCTTTAGGGTTAATGAATATGAAATGCTCCAGCACAATTTACCTCTCAGATTTTTCAGTTTCTTCATTTTAAAAGCCTGGACAGCTGGCTGACCACTTGGCAAACACAAGACCCCCAAAGTAAAATGATAACTCTGGCCGCATGGCCACTTTTCCCTGACAGATTGGAACCCCTCACTGGCCATATTTTAATGTAAAAACTGAACTACTGAAATGCAGTCATATGCTTTCTTCCCGGGGAGTCCAGAAGCATCTTTCAGAGGAGCACGTAGGCATCCATAATAAAGTCTGCCATGCCACAGTAACCAATTTAAAGCTCGTCCTTCTAAAAATTTATCTTTCCTACTTGTGGCACTAAACAGAGTGGCCAGAAAGAGATAGTTTAGTGAATTTCCATGAAAGTCAAGTTATTCTCAAGTTAAGTGGGATAAAAAATAAAAAGCTCTACCAAGATATAGCTTTCCTTGCACAATACTAATGCTATTTTAGCAGTGCCTTGTATGGACTTGTGACTTGATATATGTTTGGTTCCTGCTTATTATTTATATCAAGTTATGAAAAAAATCTTGCATTTTGGAATGAGGATCTTTTTATCTTAATAACCGTTTTTGCAAATGCCGATGCTTTTCTATTTAGCAGATATTCCAGAATGAGTCTCTCATTAAGATACATCCTAGAAAATAAAATAAACTGCATTTGAAATGCAGTTAAAAGATGTGAATGTCATTATGTATGCTGCCTTTACATGTTTGATTATGGAAAAGGGTAAAACACAGTGACCTTTCATTCATTAAATGTGTTCTCTATCAAATAAAGACTAATAAGTTGTGGCCTAGCCACATCTTCTAACTGAACGTAGAGGATGTATTAATAAAAGTGCATTGATCATTCACCCCTCTGCAATATAATAGCTTAGAGGCTGAAGACATTCTATTTTTTAATGTTGGAATCATAGGATGTTTGCTTCTTCAGAAACAAAATACCTAATGGGACTTTAGTTTAAATGCTTCAGAAATTAAGTTTTGCAGGTAGAAGATAGGCTAGTTATACTTTAACTTTGGAAATGCCTACAGAAGAATTCCAAAATAAGATTATGTATGAGCAGTTCTTAAGAAAAAAAAATATTATGCCTTTGAAATCCAATATAAAACAAAATAATTTAGCTACTACCAGGTCTTGCAAAATGATACACAGAAAATTAAATCCGCGAAGGAATTCCAGAACAAATCACAGTTTCATTTGCTTCCGTTACTTTCAAGATTATATTTTTAAATTATAGAGCACAAGCAAAGGGAACTGTAAAAATATCCTCTTGTATTTCAATAATGTGGCCTGGAGGTGGTAGCTAAGTAGCTCTTTACACACGTTACTAAATAATCTATACACTCGAATAATTAAAAGCAACAATCCCAGCTTACTCATAAAAAGTTCTTCCAGAGTCCCCTTCAGAGTAGTTACAGATGTTCCTCCACTTCCAGTCTAAATGAGCTTCAATAAAATGTATTTTACAACCCTCCTTGGTACATTTAGATTCCTAATGAATGTCAAAAAAAAAAAAAAAAAAAAAACCCCTTCCTTCAACTTTATTTAAACTAATTGGAAACTAAGTTCTTTACCTTTTCCAGAAAAAAAAAATCGAATAGTTTCATCTAAGAAAAACTTATATAAAAACCTCTTATGTCCAGCTTAGCTCCCTAGGGCTCTGAAAATGTTGTTCTGTAGAATATGACTTTAAGCCAGGTTCTTATTTTATGAGGCCACATAAAAATTGGCACTGAGGGAACCTCAGGGGTGGGGTTGGAGTTGACTGGCATAATGGATTTCAAGTACTTTATGATTTTAACCTAATACCTGGAGGGAAATCTTCCTTATCACATTCTGAATTTCTAGGTCTGAATTTCTTTGGACTTTGTGAATAAACTCAAGTGAGGATGTCCATTAAACTAAGAAAGAGGTTTACACAATCTCACCGAAATAATGACCAGAGCTTGCATTTGAACCAAGTGGCAGCAGTTAATAATCATAGCCATCTCCTGAATGTGCTCAAAAAAGTTCAATATGGGACCTTTTGATAATATATTCAGCAGCATCTCACATTCTGCAAACTGGCTTTTCCCCAAATTCTGCCATCTGATCTGTTTTCTGCGGATGCCTTTCATTCTCTCATAAGGCAGGTGGTCAGATTGAACAGACAAGCAGTCACCTCATGGTCAAAAAGGCACTTCGATTATAACAAATTGACCCCAGGACTGCTAAGTGTTTTTCACTGTCCTGAAGTACAATCGCCATGTTAAAAATGTACACTACTTTGGTAATTAAAACAATGCTTTATTTATAAGTAAAATGTATGCACATACATTCTGATAAAGAAACCATTGAAGAAAACAAATATTCACCAGAGAATATTGCAAAGTTCCATTCTTTCCAGAATCTTCATTTTTCTCAATAACAAAAGACCCATACGTAATGTTTTTTGAAAGACTCTGATGCTTGAATTGTCAAGCACTGTGGTGACTAAAGCAAGGAATGTTAACACATTCATGAGTTTGTGATTCATGGATTTCCTAACTTAAAAAAACAACCATCTCTCTCCTGGATGAGAAAGACACATCAGTCATAGATGGCCCATTGAAATAATGTTTTACTCAACGTCATAGGAACAGTTAGCCATTGAGTGAAATAAGCACTGGACAGTTGGAATATGTCTCTCAGACTCTGTGAATGGGCTCTATAAACTACCTCAAATATCAATTCACATGTGCTGTTTTAAAACTTCTCAAAATAACTTTTTTCTTGATAACATTATTTTTGTGCCACAGATAATTGAAACATAAGATTTTGTTCACAAAATGTATAATCATTCAGGATTATTGTCTAAAATTGTAAAAATATTTAAATTGCAGCAATGTAACTAAAATACCAGTATAATTGCTCGCCGGTCAAGTGTCAGATGATGATTCTGGCTAGCCAGCCTTTCATCACCGCTTCAGACTGCTCCACGACACAGCAGCGATGGAGACAGCGCTGGGTGAGAACGACGATCTGAAACGTCCCCAGCGTTTGAATTAATCCTTTCATTTCATAAAGAAACCAATAGATAATCAGATGTCTTAAAGTAGGGTGTCTTAAAAACCCTACTTTACATTATATTTTCTAATTTTCTCGTATACTCTGTTTCAACCACTTTGGCCTTCCTGCTGTGGTTTGGACACACCAACCTCACAATTGTCTCAGGGTCTTTGCATTTGCTTTTTCCTCCGCCTTCCATGCTCTTCACCCTGATATCAGATGCCTCCCTCTCTCACTTCTTTCAAGTTTCTGCTTAAATGTCTTCTCATTAAAAAGGCCTTTTCTGTCCACATATTGTAAAATATTGATACTCCTCCTCCAAAATTCATCACTCTCTAGCCCTTTACCCAACTTCATTTTTCCTTTTGGCTCTTAGCACCATGTTGTGTGTTACACATTGATTGACTTAATGGTTTATTGTTTCTCCCACTAAAATTTAAGTTCTACAAGAGCAGGAATTTTGCCTATTTTGTTCCGTAGTGTAGTGCAGCACTTATAACTATGCCAGCCATTTTCTTGGTACAAAATAAACATTTGTTAAATAAATGAAGACAATTGATATCACATAGTGGAGAAATATTCATATGACTCCTATATGAATCTCATGATAGATATTACTATGTATTATTAATTTTTAAATGTTATATGTCTTTGAATATTTTAATTTTTAATTCCAATTCTTCACTCTGGGGCCTTATTTTTTTATTTTTAAGGTGAGCTCTTCTTTGTATAACTAAATAAAGAGATTTTGATTTGTTCTGAAATATAACCTTATAATTTCCATAAGATTATTCATACAGCCTTGGGTGGTTGGAATGATAATCCCATTATCAATGATTCATCTATTATCTTTGAGTAATTGGACCTTGTAATCAAAAAACGAAAACAAATTTATATTTCTATCATGTTTTCATTTCTAGATACAGGTCCTAAACCTAGGGAGAACTACAAAAAAAAAAAAAAAAGCTGTTATTGAGGCTTATCAAAATTTTCAGATTGTCTTATATATGTTAGATACTTCCTCATCAATTTGAGAGAGTTAGGAAGTTTCTAAATACTTTTAATTTGTAGGAGTTTGGAAAGGGGAACTATGTTTTTAATTAAAATGTTGAAAGAATTTATACTAGTATTCTGCTGATCATTACATATCTTCCTAGGGTTACTTTTCCTTCCTATTTCTTGCTTCACATTCACACAAGTTCATGAAAAAATACTTGAGATTATTGCCTCTACTTTTATATAATTCATTAGCAATATTATATTCTGTAGTCACATAAAAATATCAAATTATGCATTTAGTATAGAACTTGACATATTGTGGTTTGGTACAGACTTGTGTTTGAATATTGAAACTGTGAGTTACCAACTGTATGCTTTTTAAGTTCCATAATTTCTGTGTAAAATGGATATAACAGCTACCTCATCAGTTGATTGTGAGAATTTAATGAGATATTTTAGAAATTCAGCATTATGTGCAAATTACACATCAGTAGTCTTTGGACATAAGTTAATTTTTTTTTACTTCCCTTTCAAGAAGAATTATTTGGTGACTCTTAAAAATCCATTCTTGCCCTGGCTGGTGTAGCTCAGTGGATTGAGTGCGGGCCTGCAAACCGAAGGATCGTGGTTCGATTCCCAGTCAGGGCACATGCCTGGGTTGCAGGCCAGTTCCCAGCATGGGACTCATGAGAGGCAACCATACATTGATATTTCTCTCCCTCTCTCCTACCCTTCCCCTCTAAAGATAAATAAATAAAAATCTTTAAAAAAAATCCATTCTTTTTTAATAATAATGACAATATTGACAACATTTTTATTATTAATTATAACATCAGCTAATATTTACTGGACTTTTATTTTGTACAAAGTACTATGTTAAGAAAAATATATGCTTTATCTTTAAACTTCACAACAACAGCACAATAAAGGTATTGTTTTATTTTCCTCATTTTGAAGTTGAGAAAGCTGAAATTTGCAAAGGTCAAATAACGTATCCAAGGTCACACAGGTTCAAAATGACAAAGAAGGAATCTGAGTTTAAATCTTTCTTTTATTAAATTGTATCCTTTTAACCACTATGCATACTATTTACAAGTGTTTTTGACAGTATAGTGCTTGAAGGTCCAAGGATATATAAGGATTGTATACACATATAATATATATAAAATATATATGAATATATATATCATATACATGCATTTAATTCTATTCAGTTAAAAAGAACACTTATCAATTAATATAAGACGGTTTTGTTAGGTTCTGTTATATATGCAATTATCAATATAACATAACCTTTGACTTTTGACTTCAAGGAGCTTTGTGTGAGTGTGTGTATGTATTAACATATTTTATGTGCCTAAAAATAATCAGATTAAATCACTGAACTGAGGTTTTAAAAAGTTTTAACAAATATATTAATCATACAAAGTTAGTTACTTGAAAATTATTCCTAGAAGTCAAACTAGATGCCATTAAAAATGTTATTCTTTATGAAGCAGAGGACAGTATGTAAGAAGCACATCAAATAGAATACCTTGAGGGGATGTTGGGGGCCAAATAACATTTGTGACCACAATGATCTCCGTATATGTAGGCACTGATTCCAGGAATATTAGAGGTAAAATAGAAGTCAACAATCTTTGATAAACAAATTACTCAAGTATATACTTCAAATTTTGAATGAATAATGAAAAAGAGCTCTAGAATCATGAAGGAACTTGGTTGGATTCACACACTGTTACAACCAGAGTGTGGTATCTTGATTTCCTATTCTGTGGTTTTCCTGCTGTATGTGAATTATTTCCACAGATTGAGAAGTGGATGACTAATGGGCTAACTTCACCCGGGTGGTGCTAAACATGAATGCTTTAGGTCTGTGGTGCTCAACCTGTGCTCTGGTGACCTAATATTTTCAGGGGTGAGGCTGAGCATGGTCAGGACTCCAGGGCCTTCACATTTTCCCATCTTCACATTGGAGTTCTGTGAAAGACTATATTTGAATAGGAGTTGTTACTACTAATATAAGTAAATAAATAAATCACTATCTTGTGTTATAGGATCTAATGTACTATGTTGACTGTACTTGACAATGCTGTATTAGATACTTGAAAATTGCTGTACCTTAAATGTTCTCATCACAAAAAAGAAATGGTAATTATGTGGGGTGATGGAGGTGTTAACTAAGCTTTCTGCGGTGTCATTTTGCAATATATAATTATATCATATTATGTTGCACACCTTAAAGTTACACATGTTATACATCAGTTATATTTTAATAAAGCTGAAAAAACATAAAACCAGGAAACAAAATCTAATGAAGCTTTGGGGTTCTCCTAATGATGGTGATATATAGAGCTTGTTTTATTAGTTTGATGATTCACACCAGAAAAAAGTAGATGAAGTGAGAAAGGAGATGCACATGTGCTGAGAAATGGAGGGAGAGATGAGGTCAGTAGGAATCCAGAGCGCTCGACTCTACGAGGGCGAAAACGCGACGCGATGTCATCCTCGGCAGAGCTAGCACGTGTTATGGGCTTACTAACTGGCGGACGCTGCAGTAATTGTTACCCGTTATCTCGTTTACTCCTGTTAACAACCCTATTTTACAAACACGAAACGAAGACCTGGAGAAGTTAAATAATTTTCTCAACGTCATAATTTGGACATTTTGGAACTGGAATTGAAATCAGAGATAACTGTTATTTACATATTTGTTGTAAAAGCCAGATCGTGGCCCAATAATCCCACACACTTTTTAATGTGAAGAAACGGAAGATGAAAGAATGAGGTAAAAGACGGTGTTAGGACTAGAGTTGCCACATAAAATGTAGGATACCTAGTTAAATTTAAATTTCAGTTAAAAATAAATAATATTTTGGAATAAATATGTGCAAATATTATTTTATTGGATTCACATGTATATTGTGAAAATGCTTTAATACAAAAAGGCTAGTTAACATAATCTTTCCTTCACACAATTACCACTTTGTTGTGGTGGTTTTTGTTGTTATCGTTCAGGTGAGAATATTAAAACTCCACTCTCAAAGCAGCGTGCAAGCACACTATTATTAACTGTAGTCACTGTTCTGTATGTTGTATCTCTGGAACTTATTCATCCCACAACTCCAAGTTTGCGCCTTTTGACCAACATTTCCCCATTCCCCACCCCGTTCCACCCTTGACCGTCACTGTTCTAATGCTTCTGTAGGTTTTCTGTTTTTTGGATTCCATGTATGTGAGATCGTATACAGTATTCGTCTTTCTCCACCTGACTTACTACACGTTTCATAATGCCTTCAATGTCCATTTATGTTGTCTCAAATGGAGGATTTTCTTCTCTTATAGCTGAGTAATGTTCCTTTGTGTATACATACACCCCATTTTCTATACCCATTCATCCATCAACAGGCACTTAAATTGTCTCCACGTCTTGGCTATTTTGAAAAATGCTGCAATAAATGTGAGAGTGCAGATGTCTTTTTGAAACAGTTATTGCATTCCCTTCAGTTATACCTAGAAGTGAGATTTCTGAATCATATGGTAATCTAGTTTTAATTTCTTGATGAACCTCTGTAATGTTTTGCATAGTGTCTGTACCAACTTGCAGTCCAACCTACAGTGAGTGCATCAGGATTCCCTCTACTGCACAAACTCACCAGTATTTGTTATCTGTTGTTTTTATGATAATAACCATTATAACAGGTGCAAGGTGATATCTCACTGTGGTTTTCATTTGCTTTTCCCTGATGATCACTAATATTGAGCACCTTTTCATATACTTGTTGGCCATTTGGATGTCTTCTTTGGAAAAATGTTTATTCAGTTCTGCCCATTTGTTAATTGGATTTTTTGTTATTTTGCTATTGAGTTATTAGCGTTTCATATGTAGCTGAATATTAATCCCTTATCAAATATATAATGTGCAACTATTTTCTCCTACTCAGTAGCCTGCCTTTTTGTTTTGTTAATGGCTTCTGGCTATAGTTTGATATAGTCCTAATTGTATATTTTTGCTTTTGTTGCTTGTGCTTTTGGTTTCCTGTCCAAAAAATTATTGCCAACACTGATATTAAAGAGTTTTCTACCTATGTTTTCTTCTTAGGGGTTTTACGCTTCAGGTCAGGTCTCATAGTTAAGTCCTTAGTCCTTTTTGAATTAATTTTTGGGAGTGGTATTAGATAGGGTTTCAATTTCATTCTTTTTCATGAGGATATCCAGTTTCCCAAGCAAAATTTATTACAGACCTTTACCCATTGACTAGTCTTGGATCCCTTGTGAAATAGTAGCTGAATATATATGTTTACTTCCGGGCTCTCAATTCTGTTCCATTGCTCTAGGTGTCTGTTTTATGACAGTACCATACTATTTTAATTACTATATTTCTGTAATATAGTTTGAAATTAAGAAGTGTGAGTCCTCCTGCTTTGTTCTTTGTCAAGATTGTTGTGGCTGCTTGGGGTCCTTTGTAGTTTCATGATAATTATAGGATTATATGTTATATTTCTGTATAAAATGCCATTGGAATTTTGATGGGATTGCTTTGCATCTATGTTTTGTGTAGTATGGACATTTTAACAATAATTCTTCTGATTCATGAACTAAAGATATTTTCCCATTTATTTGCATTTTCTTCAATTTCTTTAATCAATGTCTAATAGTTTTTGGTACATAGAGGTTTTATTTCTTTGGTTAAATTTATTCCTGCATATTTTATTGTCTTTCATTTTATTAAGAGGTTGTTTTCCCCCCTAAATCTTAGAACCTTTTTAAAGAGGAAACAGCAAGGAAAGAAGAAGGTTTTACTGGAGAAAATATGTACATAAAGGACATTTTCTGGAACACATTAGGAGGAGCAAAATTCCTAATTATGTCTAATGCAGGCTGCTTGATCTCTTTATTTCAGAGGGGAATGATGCTTGGAGAAAATACCAACATTTTCCTCTAGAAATACTTTTTGTCACTTTTTAAAAACATTTCTTTAATGTATGGAGTCTCTGAGAATCTAACAGAAGCTGTGGACTGTCTCTGCAGAACACCCATACCCATATGCCTTTCCTGAAGTCAAGTGAGACCATATTAGAAACCTGTGCTTCAAACCATTCAAAAGCAATCAGCGTGGCTTACTGGACAGTGTGCCTTAAAGTCAGGAAGGTGACTGACAGAGTAGTAGCCTAGTAATTGTTTACCCTCTGACTCTTGGGAAAAGAGAGTCCTGATTTATAGCATTTGTCAATTTCAATGGTATAAATTTCCACTGTGACTGATTTCAAGTGTCCAGCATAGCATAGCATCATTCAACAGAGTTGAAAAGAAATGCACAGTAGGACATCACTCATAGTATTACACAAATATATATTCATAAACAATAGATGTAAAAAAATCCCTCATGAATATAGATAATAGTAAAATGTAATAAAATAATTAGGGTGTGGTGAGTTTGAGTATTTATTACCATTTTAAAATATAATTTATGTAATGGAAGCTTACATAATTTAATTTTCAGTAATGGTTGTGTTTAACAATAAATAGCTCTCAAATTTCCTGAAAATTTAACAGGTAGCTCTTACTGGTTCAGCACATCCCTGGCCTGGCTCCATCATCTGTAAATAAGTCTCTTCGTTGTCACATAAATTGAAAAAAGGTGAAGTATGTGAAACACTTAGAAGTTTCTGAATACAGCAAGTAATTATAAGAATATTATTGTTACTACTATAAATGAGCTATGTTTCTTATTTTAGTGGCATGAGAGAATGAACATTTTTGTGTAATTTTTCTATATTACTGTTCAACAAATAGGAGAGTGGGATGCTCTTCGTTCCTTCTAGCACCTATGGCGTATTCTGAGAGTAAATTCAATTCTGAAAGGTACACACACTCACTCACTATAAAATAAATGAGTCCAAAAATATCATGCTATAAATGGAACTTGACAATTCAATACTGTATACTTTGTAAGTGGTATTATGTTAAACTTCCCACGGAATGGTATATGATTTTCTTCAAAGTATACCAAGGGTTCACTTAGACACTGGAGCTTACTTATTTATTTCCTTTCATATGCACTATCTGAAAATTTTAGTACCTAGGTAATAACTGGATCTCAATTACATTTACATACTTTCATTAGAACAATTATCTCAGCTGGATTTAAAAAATTATTATTCATTAAATAACATATTGTATTGTCTTGTTTTGCTGTCTTTCTCTTCCTAAATGTGACATGGATTTTAAAAGTATTATCAGGATGTTTGTATAGGTAGGCTACCGAAGCACTCAGACACAAAGAAAGTCCAGCAAAATCAGTGAATGTATACTTTTGTTTCGTAAATTGCCCCTTCGTGTCTATAATATGTAGATAGACTGCAGAGACTATGTTTCTCTATGTCACTTTCCTACAACAGAGTGAATCTGCCAGGACCTTATCTATAAGGTCATCATTTATGGAATAACCACAAAATGTGATCAATCAAGTTATTCCAATGGAGCAATAGCCAGTGTGACCTCAACAGACTTGGGCTTCTGGAGCCAAATCTCTTTAGTGACAGACATAACCCTGGTGGGTCGGCAGCATCCTTCACTGCTCACTCTGCCATCTGCCACTGTGGAAACTTCATCATTAAAGGCAGAGTTGTTGCTGGACAAATTTGCAAATGGTTTTGAGAGCATTATTATTGCACAGAATGCTACCATCTGTAAGTAGGCAAATCTGAACTACAATGTATGTCTACCTTACTTTCTTTCTCTATGTATATCTTAATAAAAATATGCATGCATTAATCTCAAAACTGGGAACATTTTCTTTTGTGCTATGCAATTATAGCTTTACAAAGGGCCTCCAAAGCTTTACTTCCTCTGTTTAAATACATCCATACTTAAACTATCACAGATCAAAGAATAGCTATTTTATTTTGCATTTAGTTGTCTGTTCTTATTCACAAAGTATTTTTGTTTGATTTAGTCACTTATTGTGTTACATTATTATATTATTAAAAATATTCACATTTACATGTGTGTATATAGTATAGAATTTAAAAATAATATATTATTTATTTTATGTAATAAATTATTTTCATAATATATTTATTATATAACATATTATTTTTAAAATGATATATATTTTAGCTTTAAAATTTTTTAGATTATGTCTTTGAGGTAGTACCACCTACCTTCTTGCAACTTTCAATACCATGGAATAAATTATAAAGCTTATAAAAATATAACAAAAACACTAAACCAGAACTTTCAATTCATAAGCCAGACAGTTTAATGTATATGATATGTATGAAATATGTACGTGTGTAAAGAATATATATATTCCTTATGTTCTAGTGCATAGTATTGGTATTATTATAATTATGAGCAGATTACTGAATACCTACTCCATTTTCTGCAGTTTATTATACAATAACTCCTTGAGTAAGTTTAAGTTTAATTATGCAACAAATTTACATTAGAATACCATGTAAAGTGTTTTTTTCTATAACCTTTTTTGACTGGGGAAGCAGAGCAGTGTTGATTAGTATATTTTGTCCCTGCACTAGCTCTGTTTCTATAAGATACGGTGCCCTGTGGATCTCAGAAAGCTAGAAAATGCTGTCCTTTGCTCCTGTTTGTGGGTTCTGTTATTGTGGATTTTTTTTTTTTTTTTTAGAAAGTACATACAATAAAATATTCCTTGCTTGTTAAGGAATCCCCCCTTGCTCGCACTGTGCCTGTATCACTGGTAGTTATAAAATTATAATACTATAGTATTTTATATCATATTATTATACCATGGATATTATATTGTTATTATTGCCATGGTACACACAAGGTAACCAAGGCACAGAAAGGTAAACTGATTCTCAGTATCGCACAGTTTGGTAAACTGTAGAGTAGGGATTCTGAACTTAGCCAACCTAGGTCCAGAATCTGTGTCGTTAATTTATTTGAGTCTGTGTATCTCTAGAGTCTAAAAAGATGTTAATGGACCACCTATGGTGATGATGGGAATGGAGGAAGGTGTCTCATAGACACAAGAAAGCGTAGTGAATGGCATTAGAGCATTTTCGATGTCAAGTGTTGGTGCTCAAATGTGCTGTCCGAATATACTTACTTCTCTCTGCTTAGTTTTAAAGACAGAAGGAATGTGACAAGTGGGACCCAAAGTACTAAATTCATTATTAATATAAGGTTATGGTAAGTTCCTGATACTAGTCCTAAGATGTCTGCTTTGGAGAAATGCTTAAGTTTTCTACTCCATCACACAGTTTTTCTAGGCTGCAATCTGGTCATCTATTCTAACCAATCATGTCCCATATCCCCTTAGTCTCAGGCAAAAGAACCTGCACAGACAGCAAAGAGGTTGACAAGACCCCCATGGAAGCCAGGGTGTGGTAAAGCAGCAGTGGATCTCAGGAACCTATATTTAAGTCACCCATAAGCCTTGCCATGAAGAACTGGCCCACTAATTGTCTCCTTGCCTGACAAATCCCATGATCTCCCCTCTCCTGTGTGCAGAAGAGCTAGTAAAGAAACATGGACACAGGAAAGAAGTTTAGATCAATTTTTCTCATTGACAAGATCATTGAAAACTATGAGCTGACATTCAAAAACTACCTCTGCAATTCTCACTCTAGTCCTTCTTTGATATTAAAAAAATCATAGTAAATTAAATATTTGGGGATGTCCTATAGAAAAGTATATTTCTAGTGTACAAATAATGTTAAAATTATATAAAAAATAGTAAAACATGGTCAAGTCCACATTATCTGCAAATAAAGACTTTTGTTCATTAATGTCATGCAAAATAAGGTGTGGCGGCATTTTGACAATGGAAATAAACATATGAGTAACACTATTTATCACCTTGTCCATTCATCTTTGTTTAAAAAAATAAAAAGAAAGAAACAACAGGCCCCAAATGGAGTTGCTTGCCTCTAGAACAACAAACCAAGACTTAATTGCAGTTTCAATGTCTCCCAGGAATTTGACCTAGAACCAATCAGTCTGGAATTTTCTGATCAATGATAGACAGGTAATCCACCTGACAAGACCCCTACCACACTGCCCCCAAAGGAAAGTGCCCTTGACTGAAATAATCCTTTCTTTTCTTTTGCTAAAACTTTCTCGTCCCTCCATTTTTTGCCCATAAAAACTTTCCATTTCATACAGCTTCTCATGGCACCTCTTCCTTAGGTAGCTGGGATATGAGTCATTCAATAACACCATTAAGATCTTTAAAACTTATGTGGTTGAATTTTTGTTATTTAACAGCTGATAATGAAATCATATAATAGTTTTGCTTAAAATTTATGTTTGTAAATGATGTGATAGAACAAAGAACTAGAGTTAAGAAGCTATGAGAAATTACCTTTTTTCCTGATTAAAAAATGGTAAATATAGTACTTTGTACTATCAAATATGGCAATGTACTTGATGTTTTCATTTTTTTCTTTATTTATCTCTGATCGAAAAGTCTAAAGTCTAGAAGAGTGTAAGGTGTGTGGGAAAGATAACCAACCTCTGGCAAAAACTCTCAGGACAGATGGTATGAGTTAAAGGACAGACACTGCGGCCCTTGGATTTTCCCAAGGAAGATAGCTTCTTCTTATCTGCTACATGAGGTAGATTTAAGAAGGCTGTTGGGAGTTTGGTTGAAAACAAATATTCATGTTAAGAAAATGCACATAATTTCTAAAGCCATCGATGTTCTTAAGTTATTGTATTTAAGTGAATAACACAGGTTCATTTTAGCTTGGGATGCTATAACAAAATGTCATAGATGGTGGCTTAAGCAATAGATGTTTATTTCTCACAGTTGTGAAGGCTGAATAGTCTAAGGTCAAGGTGCGGGCCAGTTTGGTTCCTGGTGAATTCCCTGTCCTGACTTGCAGATTGCCACCTTCCTGCTGTGTCCTCCTATGATGGGGAGAGAGAGAGAACTCTGGTCTCTTTTCCTTTTGTAAGAACACCAATCCCATCATGAGGATACCATACTCATGACCTCACCTGAGTTTAATTTAATGCCAAAGGTCCCACCTCCTAATACCACCATCACCTAGGGGGTTAGGGCTTCAATATAAATTTTGCAGGGACACAAATATTCAGTGTACAACAAGACTGTTAGAGGAATTAGATGTTCTAATAAAATAACCAAAAAAGAGGAGGAAGTATTTGCAAATATTCTGGTTGTAACATTCATGCAAGTGACAGTGAAATATTATTATAGGCCCCTTTATTATAGTATTTTTAAAATTATACTGAGTCAAATCAGAGTGCCCCAAATTGTATTGGCACTTGAGAATGAAAAAATAGAAACTATAGTATCTGTGATTTAGTGTTCTTTAAAATTAAGTTGAGAATAATACATAGATGTCAAAAGGAATGAAGAAGTTTTGAATACAATGACATGGAATAACTGGATGTATTTTTTAAAATCTTTTAATTCAGTTTGAATGGGAAATATCTGTATGATTTGATTTAAAAAAACACCCAACAGCCTGGCTGGTGTAGCTCAGTGGATTGAGCGCGGGCCTGCGAACCAAAAGATCCAGGTTCGATTCCCAGCCAGGGCACATGCCTGGGTTGCAGGCCAGTTCCCAGCAGGGGACACACGAGAGGCAACCATACATTGATATTTCTCTCCCTCTCTCTCTTTCCTACCCTTCTCCTCTAAAGATAAATAAATAAAAATAAAAATTTAAAAAAAAAAAACCACCCAACAACCTTATTTCCTAGTTTTGTTTGCGGAAAAACAATAACTTAATAGCCGTGGATATATTTATTACCTTGATTATGGTCTATATTAGTTATTATATTTCCATAAAAGCACCCAAAGAATTACTGTTTCTAAATCTAAGACAAGATATTTATGATAAACCTGAGATTTGGCAGTGACCAAAATGCAGAGAATATGGTTTATGTTGAATGACCACAGAAGCCAAAATGAGGAGAATCTCTACAGCCAACAAGGGTAAAATTTGAAACATTTTAAATTTTACAAAGATGGTAAAGAAAATAATGAATACAATTTATTGGAACACATTCAGTATGTAAAAACCCTGAAGTTCATAACATATGACGAGAGAGAGAGAGAGAGAGAGAGAGAGAGAGAGAGAGAATGAACAAAACAAGACAAAATTCAACTCATTAACTACATTATTTAAAAGCCAAAACTGAGAATAAAAATTTATCCTGTTTTTCTTTTATCAACTGAATTTGAAGACAACCAGCCCTGCCTAATGAGAGAATATGCTTTAAGAATTCTTACTGATGGATGTTCATGAAATAATAGAAATAGAAAATCACAATTTTGCAATCTCTAGTAAGATAATTGATATTTATTTTGGATCTTATCATTCACATGCAGAAAGTGAATTTCCAACCTCTCTATGGAGAGAAAAAAGCTCTCTATAATAATGAAAGAATTGTATAAAAAGATTAAATGAATATTGATTTATAACCTGGAGACTAGGAATGTTTTTTATAGCAAACTATATTTGGGAGAATATTTGAAATATAAAATATTGTTCACTTAAACTTTTAAAGTGTTTTTTGTAGAAGGTTGATTTTACTCAGCACATTTATGGTAATTTAGTCACAGATTATGACCTCAGTGATGCAGCTCTCAGTAACAAGAGTGCTGTAAACGGAAAATGCAGATTTCTTAGCATGAGGAACATTGCTACAATACTTTCTTCTCACAAAATATTATTATTATTTTAATGCTTCACAAATTTGGGTGTCATACTTGAACAGAAGTCATGCTAATCTTCTCTATATCACTTCAATTTTAGTATATAGTCATCCCTCACTATATCATGGTTCACTTATTGCGGCTTCACTGCATTGTGGTATCGTGGGGTTTAAAAGGACCCACGATACAGTGCATTCACAATAAGTGAACCATGATATAGTGAGGGACGACTGTATACTTCACTGGTGAGTACCCATATAGAATTTCATATGTTGTTAAAATTGCGTAGGTTTAAGAGGGTAGAAAGTGTGTAAGAGCATATGAAGTGTTTATAAGAGTGTGGGAAAGGTTTATAGGAGTGTGGGAAGGGTTTATAAAGCCTTAACATATATATAAATAATAAAATAAATACAACGCCGATACAACACAAATTTTCACCTATCGCAGGGGTCTCTGGAACGTAACTCCCACGATAGGTGAGGGATCACTGTATGTACGCATAATATTATTTTAAAAGTAAGATAAACAGTGGTTCTGTCATATTAAATTAAAAACTAAGAGTAGAAGCTTAATGGATCTTATCCATGATCAATGTTTCAGAAGTGACTGGCAGCAGTGTGAATGCTCTACTGTACACAGGAGATCAGGTGAGTAATGCTGTAATGACCTGAACTCAGGCAGCAGCAGAGAGAATGGACATGATGACCTGAATCTGACCAGTGTTTCAGAAGTGGGGAAGGAGCATGGAGAAGAGGAAATGTTAAAGGGAAAGTTGAATATAAGTGCAATTTAATAGTTTGGATGAATGCTTATCTGGCTTTTTAATAAGCGACAAGAAACAGGTTGCACGGTATTGAGCGGTGACTGAGTGCTGCAGACACCGGCTAGCAGTGTCCGTGTCATTATGGATGACACAAAACGTACACATGGCCTACTGAGTCTGGTGGAGGAAGAAGGACGACAGCATGGCTTTTCTCTCAAGGGGAGCAAAAGCCGCCGCCTCCGCCAAGACAGGCCTTTATTCTATATCTCCTCACATTACAAGATCTCCTCACTCACTATCCCCAGTTACAACAAAGGAGCCAATGCCCCTAATCACATCACAGAAGAAGTATATTAGCAAATGAAAAGTGGCAAAAGTGGTTGAGCTAGTTACACTGCTTCCTGCAAGGTTTAGCATGGATTTTAGGAAGTTACAAGCATTTGCAGGGTGAGGGAGAGTTTTTACCAAGAAGCAAAACAGCTTAGGTATACTGCAAATCTGATTCCCCACGAAAGAACCTATCTGTGGGCGTGGGTCCTGTGCATCTCCAAGTGGGAGCTGGGCCCACGCCATGCAGAAGGGTCTGCCACAACTGAGAGATGAGGAAAAACTTTCGGAACGCTCCATACAACCATATAACAGTATGGCATTTAAGACATTTAAACGTCTAAACCTACATTTTCATTCTCATCTCTTTTTTACTCTCTAATAAACCTTTTCCTTACTCCCAGTGTCCCTTGCCAAGGATCTAATACATCAGACACAAACCTGTTATGCAGTTTCCCAACTAGTTATTTATAGCATTTTTTTTCCTGTGTGAAATGACCCTTCTCTCACGTATCTGCTAGTTTAAATCACACTGGTGCTACCAGGCTTCCCTGGAGTGTTGTATGTGCTTCATCCCCTAGGCAAGATCTGTTACTTCTTCTTCTATGTCTCTATAAACCTAAGTTCATAACTTTATTACAGTGCTCATCACATCAAGTTATTTTAAATTGCATGTTTCAGTCTATTTCACTAGAACCTAAGTGCTTAAAGGCTTAACTTGCTTTGTTGTATAAATAAAACTTCCCTTATATAAATTGCTATGTATCATTTAACATTAATTAATTAAGACATATTTGCCTGCTCTTGTCATTCACAGGCTAAGTTGCTGATGTTGCAACCATAGATCTATTGTTATGGTCTCTGCCCTCCCAAAGGTAATCAATGACGCAGGTAATCAGGGAGACTAACAAAACAAAGAGTGTTGTAAGTTTAGAAGTCATGAGGATGATGATAATGATGATGTTAGCTAACAGTCATTGAACACCTTTATGTGCCAAGCATGGTTCCAAGCACCATCCATGTATTATGTAATCTAATTCTCACAACAACTCAGTGACAAAGAAAGTAGAGAATACTTTTATAGAGAACACTGAGAAGACACTTAACCAAGACTGGGAATCAGTGAAAACTTCCTGAACAAAGGGAAGACCTGAAAAATGACTAGGATTTGGGCAAGCAGAATGGAGAGATGGAGAGAGAGATAAAGGGAGAAGGGAGGAGAGGGAAGAGAAGAGAAGATGTGTGTGTGTTTGGGTTAGAAAAAGGAAAAGTGTTTCTAACAGGAAACATAGGTCAAAGGTCAATCAATATATGTATTTAGTGGATATTGGGATTTGTACTTCCAAAGTCAGACTATATTATGGAGCTTAATTCCTTTAGAAACAGTCACAAAAAGCTAAAAACTAGACCCGATCCATCACTTTCATTTTACAGATATGAGTGCTGAATCACAGTTCAAGGAAACAAGTTCCCAGTGCCATGCGGAGTCATTGGCGAGAGTCAGCTCCCAGGCCAGACTCTTTCCAGGACTCCACGCTGCTGCCCCTGTGGATTGTTAAATGGGTTCTACCTCAGCCAGCCAGCAGCAAATGTATGCACACAAACAATGCATTATGATTCCCCACCAGTGCATCTCAGTTAACGTTCTTCTCTTGATTATTATTTAATAAGAAAATTATAAATTTGGGGGCATAATAGTACATATCTATACTTAATCTCTAAACAGATGTGAACTAGAAATGACCCCTCTCAATCTTTCCCTCAACACATCAGTTTCATCCTAAAAAGATGTCATCACTTTTTCTCTTGTAGGCTATAATAATTCCATCTTAATCATATCCCTGGTGGACAGTGTTAGTTTTGTCTTATTTTGAGTTGTAGGAACATGACCTTTGGAAGCAGATAGACAAGGGTCTCAGTTCTGGGTCTGGCACTTACTGGCTATGTGACCTTGGGCCAGTCACATGGCATCTCTTGTGGGAATGTAATGGAGAACGTGCATGCAAAGTACAATGCACAGTGCTTGCTCCACGGTACCTTTCAAAAACATTTAACTTGTGAGATATGTTTTTTACTACCAAATCCTAAAATCACAACTAAAAAAGTCAGCTACTTTAGTCCTTCATTTTGCTGATAGACTCTGTAGGCTGGTAAAGTTTTTGCTTGCTAACATGAAATCCCCATTTAATTTACAGACTTTGTAAGAGCAAGGACTATGGATTTCTTATATATTCTGGCATCTGACAATGTGACAAGCACACAGTGAACACATAAATAGTGATTGAATTATCTAATTACTTGATGTCTGAGCCAAGGCTAAATCTCAAGCTTCCTGATAGCTAGTTCTGGGATTTTTCTTTTACAGCACCAAAAATTAAGGTAAAATAAAAATCCCTGGTTCTTCATTTTGTAGAGAATATTCTGGGAAAAATTTGGCCTTAGAAATTTCAAGTTATTCTATGATGTTCCAATATGTTGCTTTTCATTCTGCCTGGACCCCCTTGGTACAAATTCACATGAATATGGATAGTTGGAAAGGGAGCAGCACTTCAGTTGAGCAGTTAGGAAGTGAGGCAGTGCTTAGTGTGAACGCCCTGCTGGGTGGTGGATATATGGCGTGGCTCAGGCGCTGTGTTTATGCATTTTGAATTGCTTTCTTTACAACTCCAGTCCAGAGGAAATATCATCACTGAGCCAAACTGGGGCAGACCATTCCAACGCAGTGAAGTGGAATCGGGAAATCTCAAATAGGCGTCATACCCCTTGAACTTGGCCACAGCTAAATATGTAGAAATAAACCCCACAATGAGATTCTTTGATATACTATACTTAACCAAAATTATAACCTTATGAAGGGACTATGAGCAAATATTATTTCCAATCCCCCTTAAATTGCTTAAGCTGTGGAGTCCTCAGCCTTAATTTTAGTAGCAGCATTAGCAGCTGATGGAAATAATGCTGTGGACTGCAGATGTGTAATACCATAGAAACCCAACCAGTTTTGCTTGATGGGATGACATCAGATTCTTCCAAAAACTGAGTGCAAGCTTTTGGAATTCGTCTACTTTTTAAAATGAAAACAGCCAACACTGTATGTTTAAACAGTGAACAGTGGTTCCCACTCCTCTTTTTTGCCCTTCCCTCTTGGGTCAGTGATAAAATATACATGAAACACACGATCCCTGTCTGCCAATTATGGTCAGAAGTATAACATTATCCTTTAACTTAACATGCATGAAGCAATTTGCTATAAGAATGAGGGGTGATGTGCTGGTTTTCATACAGTAAACTGTGCTAACTGCTTAAAAATGCACACAATTTAGGAGCTGACAGGTTCAATTCTCAAGTAAAGTAGGTATAGTGTGATGTTTTGGCACGGGTTAAATATTCACTCACTCTGCTGCCCTGTCTGTGGGAAATATGTTAATAGACTATCGCTGAAGCCTTTGACTCCCAGGGACCAGGAAGCCTGGAATTCCACAGTGGTGATGCCATGGGTCTCATTGTATTTGATGGATGTAAATAACCTTGGCTTTCGTGTTTTGATTGATCTGGAAGGTATTTGTATTACAAATAGAATCCTACAAAAACAAATCCTACTTCAAGAGTCCTTTCTGTTTACTCTGATTAACACCCAGTCTTTGGTATGTAAACGTCTCCTAACTTTTCATCCACGGTTTGTAACAGTCTTCACCCAACAAATTAAACTGGCCTTAAAATAGTATGTTTTCACATATCTCACTTTTCACCAAACAAAACAAAACGTAAGTAAAAATAACAAACCTCTTCTTCTGTAGGAAAATTTTAAAAGTCCTTAATACTAGGAAAGCTTATATTTTAAGGGCAAGGAGAGCCAAAGGTCTGGTTTGGCAGAGGGAATAAAATTGCAAGTTAAGAAATGGAAACAGACTATTTATTTCTCAGTTACAACAGAAAAAATTCAATCTATGGCCTGTGGTCCAGTGTCCCCATTATGAAGTTCATGACTCAGAGCAGAAAGTTCACCGAGGGTCAAGTTTACTAGATATTCCTCTGGGTATGTTTAAGTATATAAAATGAGAAAATATTTTAACACGTTTATGTTAAACTTGGAATGTCTGACACAACTGAAATTTGAATATTGTTGCATGGATTCCTAATAGGACTGAGGGTTTTCCTCTCCTGTTCTGGTTAGTAGCCATGCCATACTTTTATTTTTCTTTCTGGAGGGATAGGCTGCCAGAAGAAGAGGAGGTAAAAAAAAATAGATTGAGATAGTACACAAAATTTCCCTAATTAAGTGTAAAGTGTGGCCTTTGTATTATTTCTGTCAAATGGTGAGCTTGTTGCCACATAATAATCACGTTTATATTCTCATTTTATGACAATTTTATGGTGCCATTGTGTGCCAGGTGTAGGTAACATTTCTCAATCAGCCAGCTGAAGGAAGCGTGTACAAGTTGCTGTAATATTAGAAATCTACTCTGGCAGCCCATCTCCTGTTTGGATGGCTTTTAGTTGGTCTTCATTTGGGAAGACTATATTGAGCCAGGATACAGACATAAACATTAACCCTGGCACAGCAACCTTGTTGGCTCATACTGTGCTAAAATTTATGAGGTTTCTTCATAGAATTAAGACTCCAGTAGTGATTTAAACCAAATTAATCACACTGGCCATATTGGTTCAGTTCAACTCTGGACGTCTTAATTTGGTCAGGGTTGCATTCACCAGCAATTGCAATAAATATAAGAATCTTTATTATTTTCTCTCTGACAGGAGAAACTAGTAAGTATAATATAATTTAATTGTTCAATTATTCAATTTTCATCAACCCTTCAATATTTAAAATATGTCTTGTAGTAAAAATGTCAGAGCATATTTAAAAGTATACATAATATAAAGCAGTTTGTATTTATAAAATTACCGGTACTTAAAAATTATTAACCATCTTTGCATTATGATATTTAAAATTACTTCATCTGAAAATAAAGTTTACCCACAAATACCTATAATTCTATAAACTAAATAATTCTAGTTAGTAGTTTTCATAACATCCAGCATAGAGATTCTCCAATCTTCAAATGAGGAAAGAAGACCATCATGATATTGGATTAAAACTAATGTAGACTTTAGGTCGCATATCTGTCAACCAATGCCAGGATAATGCTGTGTTATAAACCACCCCAAAGCTCAGTCATTCATTTCTTCTCAACAGAAAGTTCTTGTTTGCACTAAGCTCAATATTGCAGGACTTTTATCAAATGCAGCTAGTAACAATCAATACATTTGCAATTTTCTGGCTCTCATCCAAACTTCCTCCTCCAATACTGAGAAGATCCATAGGTACTTTTCTTTCTTTGTGATTCCCACAGGTAGCAATTTTACCCAACTTTTTGCCATTACCTAACATTTTCCTAGACACCTCTCAAAGTTTCCTTGCTCTCTGCTACCTTATTCCAAAGACAATGTTGCACATTCAAGTATTCGTTACGGCAGCATCCCACTTCTAGGGAAAAATTTTTGCATTAGTCAATAATACCACTCATCAAATCGCTCCATGATCTTGTGGCTGAAAATAAGCATCATTCATTCCTTTTTGTGTGTTTTTAGGTCAGCTAGGGCTTGGCTGACTGGGCTGGGCTCCACTCTTTTGGCTCTTTGATGTGGGTTGGGTCTGAGTCCACGCCAGTCTCCGTTGCAGGTCAGGTTCAGATCTGCTCCATGTGCGATAACTCTGGGGTCCAGGCTGCACCTGAGACGGTTTTCCAGAGAAAGGTCTTCTCATGGTAATTCCAGTAGTGAGCAAGGCATGCGCACACACAAGCACATCTCAGTCCTTTGGTGGTGTCATAGCTGCTAACACGTTTTTGACCAGAGCACATTCCATGGATGGGGGTTACGGAAGTACACTTAGTATCCCCCATGGCCTTGGCAAAGTGTAGACGTATGTTACTGCTAGAGGGAACTAAACAATTTTGATCAGTTATTGAATCTACATGGGACCCTCTGTGAACTTTCACTGAAATCATCAAAGTTATCAGTATTCTATCAAAAATTACACAAAGTTCCCTTTCCTTTCCCTTCCTTTCTTCTTTCTTTACTTTTTTTTTTTTTTTTTTTTTTTTTTTTTTTTGCTGTAACAAAACTGCTAACATAAGTATGGTGTTTTCCTAAGTTCTGTGAGTTGTTCTAGATAATTATCAAAACAGAAGGGGGAGTAGGAATGTCAAATTTGTAGTCAGTTGGTCTGAAGTGAGGGTAGACCTGAGAACCTCAAAGCGGTGGTCCATATCAATATTGCAAGTTGTCAGAGCAGAGCCTGCAACTGCAGTAGCTGCTTCTGAGTGAGGATGAGCTGAGATAGTCGACACAGATTGGGATCCATTTCCCAGAAGATTGGGAAGTCATCTTGACTCCCCGACATAGAGAGTCTTTTACCCTACTTTCCCACATTATTTGTGTGTATGTATGTAATAAAAATTTCCAGTGAAATCATGTTCAAAAATAAGAATCAAATAATTATTTGTTAATAAATAATATTACATGTATAATTATTATTTTGCTTTTATATCTTCAAGTATAAAGTGAAGATGAAAAATTCTATAATTGCCAGGTGCAGACTATATAGGGTTGTGACATCATTATCAGTTTTTTCTGTGTTCATTCTCATCCCTTTGTGCTCTGTTCTATGTCAGGAGCCCTAGAGGTCTGGAACCTGCATTTTCCAGCAACCCACCCTCTTCCTAGCTGTTTTCTACTCCCTTGCATGGAAGGTGGTAGAAAATTATAAAGTGAAAAGATAGTTTGTTTTGTTTTTTTGTTCGGGGTGGGGCTTTTTCTATGTTTGTTTGCTTGCATGATTTTCTATTTTAGGCCCACCTCTGGCAGGGGCAGAAATAACAGCAAGGATGTGACTCCTCTGCAGGAATACAGACTCCAGGTTTCTGCCCAGGTGCTTGCTGTAGGGGTGGTGCAGGTAGTAGGCACTGCAGATGCTCCTTTAGCAGTGCTCTTGGACCCTGGATCCCACAGCTACAGCTATAGGGATTTTGCAGTGTTAGGTGCAGTATGAGCCCTGGGTTTCCTTCAAGTGGTTCTGATGGTAGCATTTGCAGCAGCCTCGGCTACACAGTGACATGGGATCTGGGTGCTATCCTTCGTCCATCCTGAGGCAGCTTTGTACTGTCACCAGTATCTGGGTTACTTCACCTTCTCCCTTTGGCTCCTCCAGCATCCTCACATTCTTATACCCCATTTTTATTATATTTCTGTTTGGAATATCAGTATTTTCCTGAGCAGACATACAGACTGATACAGAGGGCAAGTACTATATTCCTAAAATTTCTATCAAGTGGAATTTTTAGAAAAACTTTTCTTTAAAAGAAAAATTGAATTTTTCTGAAAGTGATACATCTATTTCTAATTCAAGTACTCATTAAATAATTTATCTGCTACATGAAATTGTACTTTTTATACTGCAGGCTTTTTTACATTTTACTTATTTATTTTTAGACAGAGGGTAAGGGAGGGAAAAGAGAGAAAGAGAAACATCACTGTGTGTTCACCTCACCCCCTACTGGGGACCTGGCCTGCAACCCGGGCATGTGCCCTGACTGGGAATCGAGTTGGTGACCCTTTGGTTCTCAGGCCCACACTCAATCCACTGAGCCACACCAACCAGGACTTTTTTTTTATACTGTAATTTTTTTAGAAAGTTGGTTGTGCCTATAATTTTATTCCTAATGTATTCTGTTTTCATATAATGTTCAAATTATGTTTATGTTTATTTTTTATTTATATAGCAAATATGTAAATTTGTTTATTATAATTTCATATATACATCAGTTTACTTCTTTACATGCTAAAATTTATTAGTATTTATTTATAAATTCATCTTTTTATTATTTTTGGTGTTATCTTTAGAACATATTTTCCCACGATATACATATTCATGTGTATTTTTTAACCTAAATTAGAAATTGTGTTTTTAATTGAATTTATCAGTGTTGCCTTAGTAAAATATATAGGTTTCAAGGGTACAATTCTCTCATACATCATCTGTATATATAATTTTAGAGCAAAGCATATTATGATCATATAAACAAATTATTGACAAATTTAAGAACTATCATGGTCAACCTGTGTGACAATGAGGATCATTGTAAGTCTGATTGACTGTCAAATGGTTCTGTAACTAGACCAAAGGAGATGACCGCGGTCATCAGCTCAGGTATCCATATATATCATGATTACCTGGAATATGTATTATTTGCTAAAAGTAACTGTCAATTACTTGTAAGTGATTAGGGATTTCTGTCCTTGGTTTCAAATTTATTCTTGAAGATTTATAGTGTGAAAATCTATGGAAACCTTCAGATTTTATCTCACGCACATTTTGGACTCATGTGCAAACAGCACTCTTAGTGTGAGAGCCATTGCTAATAGGAAACATAAAAGCTAAATAATTATCTGTGGTATAATTAAATTCCCAAGTCATTTTTTAATTAGTATATCGTTGTTTAGGAAAATTGATTTTTAGTCCAAGGCCTACTCAGCTCTAGATTGAAACTCTAAAATTAAGTAGCTAAGATAAACCAAACTCTATTGTCACTCAGACTGATCGTAACAGACTGGGTGAATCACAGTCATCTTCTTCCTGAAGACCTTCCTGACTTACTGACAGCTGCCTTCTGTATCTTCCCAGGGAGAGTGAGAGAGACAGCTCTGGTCTCTTCTTCTGTTTATAAAGACTCTAATCCCATCAAAGGGGCTCCATTCTTATAATCTCATCTGAACATAATTCCCCCCAAAGGCCAATCTCCTAATGCCATCACATAGGGGCTTAGGGTTTGAACATATGAATTAGGGAGAAAACACAAATATTTAATTCACAAAAATAGTTATACTCAATTTATAGATTTTAAATAGTCAAGTCATGGCTTAGTAAAATGCAATAAATAAGGAAAAGAATTCCAGAATAATTTTAGTAGATGTTAGAAAATGGTATTCCATACATTTTATGTTCTACTTTGTAGCCTTAGTCTTCCTAAAATAATAAAATAAAAATTATCATTCTCATGTTGATCTCAGTGTTAGTAAATTTTGTTGTAAATTTAGTTGTATTAAATTATGGAAGCATCTCTTACTTCTTGTTTCTATTTTGTAATTGATATTCTAATTGGAAACAAAGTGCATTTACATAACATCCCAATGAAAGTATTAAAAAGTTTTTTTCAGGAAAAACATTTGTCTACTTCTATACATCCAGATGTTTGTATTATATAAATAATATATTTAATTGTTGATTATTTTTTGATCCACTTATTTGGTAACACATAAACAGAACCATATTACTTATATTACTTTAAACATCAGTGATCTTGTCTTTAATATTTTAGTTAATTTTGTGTTTGTCAGTGAAATAGACCAAAATGTACAAATTATTTTGAAATTTGGGGGAAAACCTCAAATACAAATTGCCACCACAGTATCATCATCTTTAGGCCTGAAATTTTTTATTTCTAAAAAACAGTTTAAAAAATGCTGCAACCATTCATTAAAATAAAAATGTATTCACCACAATGTTCATAGCAGCATTATTTACCATAATGAAGTGCTAGAAACAGCCTAAGTGCCCATCAGTAAGTGAGTGGTTCAAAAAACTGTGAACTTCTAGCCAAGATGGAGGCATAGGTGGATGCACTGTGTCTCCTCTCACAACCAAAGTTAAGGACAACAAATATTTAGAAATAAGAAAACAATCAGAACTGATAGAAAATTGAACTGTATGGAAGTCCAACAACCATTCACCCAGACCGGTAAGAGGGGTGGAGTCGCAGCAGGAAAATGTGGAGGTGCGGACCCGGGTGCACAGGCAGCAGCGGCTGGCAGTTCCCTGGCATGCAGGCGGAAGCTAGCAGACCCCAGGCCCACAGGTGGTGGCTAGTGGACTCGGGCATGGGATGGCAACTGTGCAGATCCAGTGAGGCCACACAAGGTGTCTGGCTGACCAGGTGGTCCCACATTTGCGTGCAGATAATCCAGGCATAGGGGAAGTGGCAGAAGGGACTGGAATCCCAGAGAGAACAGAGCAAGTGCCATTGTTCCCTCTCAGACCCTGCCCCCACATACAGCATCACTACCCAGTGACTGGGCTGCCCCGCACAGGGGAACACCTAAGGCTCCGCCCCTCACTACGTAACAGCCACTACCAGACAAAAACAAACAAACAAACAAACCAAAATGGCTCAAACCAGAGAACAAATCAAAACCCCAGAGCCAATTCATCTAAGCGACAAAGAGATAGCCAACCTATCAGATGCACAGTTCAAAGCCCTGGTGATCAGGATGCTCACAGAATTGGTTGATTTTGCCCACAAACTAGATGAAAAAATGAAGGCTACAATAAGTGAAGTGAAGGAAAACTCATGGGGAACCAGGAGAGATGGGAGGAAAACTGGGACTCAAATCAATGGAGTGGACCAGAAGGAAGAAACAACCAACCAAACAGAAAGCAAGGAAGAAACAAGAATTCAAAAAAATGAGGAGAGGCTTAGGAATCTCCAGGACATCTTTAAATGTCCCAATATCTGACTTATAGGGGTACCAGAAGGGGAAGAGGAAGAGCAACAAGTAGAAAAGTTACTTGAACAAATAATAAAGGAGAACTCCCCCAATATAGCAAAGGAAATAGAGTACCAGGAAGTCCAGGAAGCTCAGAGAGTCCCAAAGAAGTGGGACCCAAGGAGGAACATACCAAGGCACATCGTAATTACATTAGCCAAGATTCAAATGAAGGAGAGAATTCTAGAAGCAGCAAGGGATAAGGGGACAGTCACCTACAAAGGAGTTCCCATCAGACTGTCAGCTGATTTCTCAGAAGAGACCTTACAGGCAAGAATGAGCTGGAAAAAAGTATTCCAAGTCATGAGAGTCAAGGACCTACATCCAAGATGGCTCTATCCAGCAAAGGTATCATTTAGAATGGAAGGGAAGACAAAGTGCTTCTCAGATAATGTCAAGTTCAAGTAGTTCATCATCACCAAGCCCTTATTATATGAAATGTTAAAGGGACTTACCTAAGAAAAAGATCAAAAATAGGACAGTAAAAAGACAGCAAACACAGATATTAACAACCACACCTAAAACCAAAGCAAACTAAGCAAACAGCTAGAACAGGAACAGAACCACAGAAATGGAGATCACCTGGAGGGCTAGCAACAGGGGAGTGGGAGGAGGAGAGAGGGGAAAAAGGTACAGAGAATAAGTAGCATAGATGGTAGGTAGAAAATAGACAGGGGGAGGGCAAGAATAGTGTGGGAAATGTAGAAGCTAAAGAATTTATGACACATGGACATGAACTAAAGGGGGGAAATGTGGGTGGGAGGGGGTGTGCAGGGTGGAGGGGAATGATGGGGGAGAAATGAGACAAGTGTAATAGCATAATCAATAAAATATAATTTAAAAAAATGCATTTTGAATCCAGTGCTATTGTATTACAAACAGGGCCCTGGAGGATAAATTAGGAACGTAGTTTTTTCTCTTATTAGCTTCTCTATTAATGCATTTAGCAAGTGGAAAGGACCACCTTGAGAGTCCCTCCAACTTTATGAGATGCAAAAAACAACCAACTCTCTTCCACAGGCTAAAGAAACTCTTGGGGTCTTGCAGTGTAGGAAGTGCTTGAGCTCCTGAACTCTTTTGATTGCAAGTCCCTTGGAGACAAGTAAAAGCATGTCATTCTCTTCAGTGTATCCCAGAGCCCAGGTTAGCACAATGAGTGTTGTAAAGTGAACAAAGACCTTGCACAGCCACCCTTGGTTAGAAGACCAGCATTTAAAACCAAGTCTGTCTCTTGGTGACTGTGATTTTGGTCAGGATACTTAACCTCTCTGGCCCTCAGTTTCCTCACTGAGACAGCTCAGTGGGCTATTATAAGAATTCATCAAGGCGTAGGAAGTAAATCCAACTTTAAACAGATAAAATTGTTAGCTATATGTTGTCATTTCACCTAGTACAGGGTTGGCAAGCTTTTCTGTAAAGGATCAGATAGTAAATATTTTAGGCTTTGCAAGCCATATGGCCTCTATCACAACTACTCAGTTCTGCTGCTGCAGCCCTAGAGCGGCCACAGACAGTATGTTAATGAATGGACATGGCTGTGCTCCAATAAAACTTTACAGAGACAGGTGACAGGCCAGATCTGGCCCTGAGGCCATAGTCATGCCAATTCCTAATCTAGTACGATGTAGTATAGATTTAAGCACTTAGACTATCTTTTCATGTTAAAATCACTAGACTCTAAATTCCACGAAAACAGCAATTGTTTCTGTGTTATCAATGGATCTTGAAATACCTAATCAGAGTTTTCCACTTTTTCAGTAAATGTTAGCTTCTAAACTTGGAACAATGATGGAAATATTAAGTACCTGGAACTTAATAACTGCATAAAAGAGATAGATATATTTCAATCTAAAAATCCTTTATTGTATAAAGTCATAATAAGAAAGTTTTGTCATGATGAGAAAGTCTTAACATGACTTTATACACTGTAAGATATATTGAAATATATTTATCTCATACCTTATACCTGATTTTCCACACATGTTTTTATACAACAGACAACAACAACTACAACAAAACCTTACCTTTCCTCAGTGACAGAAAAAAAATGAACTGTATCTAACTTAGATATTATGTTATCTATACCCAAACCTATAAAAAGTGTTGAAGCCCATGGGAGTGAACATCAGTTATCACTGTGATTTGTTAGGAACAGAGGAATTGATTATGGACCTCTTCTGGGGTAGCACCCTCACACGGCAGTGTGACAGGCAGGGTACCATTTGGACTGTACAAAACGTGCATATAAGGAGAGTGCTTATGAGATAATTTTAACTGAAACATGGTATGTATCATTAAGCTTTTCTTCTTTTCCTGGACATCCTCTGTCTTCCATTCTTTATATTCTTTCTTAGGAATACTTTCTTTCTAGGGTATGTTGTTTTTCTAAGGTTATTGAACATATCCAGGAGGGGTAGGATCTGAAAACAGGACTGAATCCAAAGGCTAATGTTGTTACTGAATAGTGGTAACATTCATTAACAATTCTGCCTTCAGTGGGTCTGTTAATATGCAGGGAAAGACACGAGGCTTTCCACACTGCTATCTATAGATGGCTTGAAGAGACAAATGTGTAGAAAACAATAGAAAAGAAGAGTTTAATGTATTTTTCTTTACTTTTCTAAGAATTTTAAAACATACATAGAATCATAAAGAAATATATTTTAATATATTTGGGATTACAGAAACTACATATTTTACACTTCATAATCTTAAAATAATAAAATTTTAATGTGAACAATAAGGTAAATGTTAACTGGGACCAATTTAATGTAGGTTCTCTATTAACCTAACCCCAAAACATTGTTCACAGGGTAGGGTCAGTTTTTAAAAGAAATCTGTCTACGAAATACCTGGTCCTAAAAGTGTACGGGAAGCAGATGAACTAATAGCAAATACAAAGAAAAACAGACACTTTAGTTAGCCCATCAGTTAATCTGGACAGATTGAAGACTCACTTCCCACTCAACTCTAAAATTAATCCTCTTTGATAATGGAAGAGATGTCATCGCAGAATTCAGAAATAATATATTTACCAAGAGACTTAAGAAAAGGATAAACCCAAGAACTTTGTATTAAAAGAAAATATTGCTCCTCTTTAATTTTTATTCACCTCTTTTCTTATCTCCTTCACTGACCTTGCTTTTATCTAGAAAACACAAGAAAATTCTAAGAGACAGCTTCTTGTATTGAGACTGGATTCAGAACAAAAGTAATTTGCGCCCTAGTTCTGAATTTTAAAAATGTGAAGCTCAAAAGTTTTGAGATTTTTAGCTCCAAACATTTTACTAAATGTAAATGTTGACAAGTGAGTCATCCAACTCTCAATTTTTATCATTTACTTTCTGATGAAAAAAGAAACTGGCTTTAACCACAATTTAAGGGAAAGAACAGTTGCTTCTCTCCTACTGATAAAAATTTCAGCACTATAGGCGAGTTCCCTTGATGCTAATATAGATATGGTGGGCCCAACAGACAGGTGGAGTTGGCAAATAAATGTTCATTTCTTCCTTTTATGACTCAATGTTATCATGAGGGAAATTGAGAACATTTCCACAACACAGCTGTGTGGGATTCGCCAGCTCGTCTATCAAGATAACACAGAGTCTTTACTCCCCTGCAGTTTGGCAACCAGTGCAGATCTGAGTGGGAGATACAAGATTACTCTCAAGTTCTTGGCTGTACTAGAAGCGCAAGTTGTGTTTCGGAGTTGCCACTTCTATCTATCGATTTCAGAGACTCTGCAGTTACTTGTAGGATGCTCTGGCTTATGAAGTTGTGTGACGGTAGCACTGGGTAAGATTTTAGAGGCCATGTTAGTCAATGTTTACATCCTCTCTTTATCTCCAGCATGTGTCTGCATACCTCTGCTGAAAGGAAACACTACTTTCCAAGGAAACTTTTCTATTTTTTTAAGGATTTTATCTATTTATTTTTGCAGAGAGAAGAAGGGAGAGAAACATCGCTGTGTGGTTGCCTTTTGCGTACCCCGTACAGGGGCCTGGCACACAACCCAGGCATGTGCCCTGATTGGGAATCAAATCGGCGACCCTTTGGTTTGCAGGCTGTCACTCAGTCCACTGAGTCACACCAGCCAGGGCCTTTTCTGTTTTTGATGACCTCCCATTTTTAGAAGATTCTTCATTATATTTATTCTTATCCTTGCCAAAATAAAATTTTTACTTATTATTCTTAATTGTATACGAGGCACTCATAGGAAATCAATCTCTTTGTATTATAAATACACCTTTAAATTCTTGAAAGTAGTCATCATTTTCTAATTAGTCTAATAATTCTTCCTGTGACAGGGTCCAAAGTGTTTTCTCCTTTGGACAAAATCACTCAACTCAAAACCCAAAATATGATCAGATCATTGAAGAGCGAAGCGATGACCTAATGGCTGGCTGGACAGTATCACCTGCAGGCCAGTTTTTCCTCTGATCTGAGCCCAACATCAGAAGGAGAAATGGGAGATGCTGCTGTTTATTTTAAGAACTATAGTTGCCTCAGGAAGCAACACAGTTAATGCAGACAAATAGCCCTAATTCATACTTTGTTTCTCCAGATAAAGAATTTCAGGGAAAAAGGATCCATAGATAAAAGGCCAAACCTATTATTTTCCCACATCAGTCAGTGATCTTGGAGCTCTCTACTGAACCAGACTCCAAATGCTGTGGGTGCCCTTCATCTTTGCCATATCCGATGGGTTGTTATTTCACTGTTACAGTGTTCTGTCCTGGGGTTGTCATGGCTTAACCAAAACCTTAAATTATTATAGTTTGGTGTGATCTTGGTGACAAACCATGCACATAGCTCGAATCCTCTCTGAGTCTCCTTGTGTCTCAGATGTAGTTAAACTGAGTGGGAGCAACGGGGTATGAGAGATTGCAATAGACTAAAAATCTCAAAGTCCAAAAGGAGGCACTACTTTCTTTCCAAAGATTCTCGAACAGGAAAATGCATATGCAATAGTGCTAGGTGCAGGTGTTTGAGAAAAGCAGAAATCCATAATTTGTTGAGTTTTATTTTTTTAAGTTGACCCTCCTTCCTAAATATGTTTTCTGAGTGGTTCTGGCTCATGAGCTATCAATTTGAGGTTTTTGTTCCATAGTCACATTTTCTCAATTATCTCACTAATTCTTATAATAATCACAGAGAATATTACTTAGACACTAAAAATGGTATAATAGAGTATGCAACAACTTCGCAAATACTTCTGATAAAATGTTATTTAAAAGATGAAAATTTTCTTTATTGTGTGAGTAACACAACATATTTTTAAAAATGATTTAGAAAGAAAGACAATGAGAAAACAGTAAAATGGAATAGGCTATTTAGATTAAAGGACTATGGATGATTTTAAATTTTTTCTTCTTTTTCCTACGCAACATTTTTATAGTTCTCCTGTATGTGCCTACATAGCTTCTGATGATAAAAGGATTCTAAATATACTTCAATTATTATATGTAAGTAAAAAAAAAATCAAAATACAATACTTCATTGAGACCAAAAGAATTTCTTGATAATTTAACTTTCCCTTATAATATGTCTATACTTTTCAGGGTTTTTTTCCCCAGCATATGCTCTCATTATTCCTTCTTCAGAATCAATTTTAGTAGGAAGACTAGAAATGTAATATCGAGATGAAGGGAACAGAAATGGAACATGAAAATACTCTATTTGTTAATAAGGGTGTGAAATAAGAGGGAGAACACATACTAGATACAAGATTGATCAATTTTTCTTATGCTGGCTCTTTCTAATGGGATTTGACTCACTCAGAGCTAACATTCTTTTGAGCATTTACTCAAGCTATTATTATCTCCATATTAGTGATGATGAAACTTAGACCTAGTGAAGTCAACCCAGTATCACAGAGCTCCTAAGGGCCAGAGCCAGGCTCTAAATCCAGGTCATCCTCCCTCCAAAGTTGTCACCACAGTCTATTGCTTGCAGAAGAAATAATCTCAATCAAAATAAAAAGCTCACCCTGGCTGGGGTGGCTCAGTTGGTTGGAGCATTGTCCTATAGACCAAAAAGTTGTGGGTTCAATTCCTGATCAGGGCACATATACAGGTTGCAGGGTTGATCTCTGGTTGGGTGCCTTCAAGAAGGCAGCCAATTGATGTTTCTTTTTCACATCGATGTTCCTCTCCCTCTCTCTCTGCCTTTCTCACTCTCCCTTGTTCTCTCTCTAAAAGCAATGAAAAAATGTCCTTGGGTAAGGATTAAAATATAATAAATAAACAAATGAACAAGTAAATAAATAAATAAGCTCCCTACCAAGCAACAAAGCAAAACAAAACAAAATTAGGATTTGGTGTTTTTTAAATATCTTTCTTCTCATCAGATTTGTAGCACATCAAATGGACCAGCCACTACAATCCACAGAGTTCCTACTGAACACAGATATGTTTCCAATGAGGTTTCTTTTATTTCTTTCCTTCTTTTTTCTGCCTCTCTTCATTCTGCTGTGTAATGACTGTAGTTGAAATTTTGAATGTCACAGGGTCACAGTACCCTTTTTTGGGATGCTGCAAGCAGTTACTAGACAATCTGAAGAACTACGATTTGAGATTGTTTCCATTGAACACAACGTGACAGAAAACAAGCTACAACACTGTTGCAGCAAGTCGAGTGGAGCAGGACACTGTGCAGGCTGGCTAGCTCCACGTGCTCAGCATGCCCTTGGACTCTACATCCTCGATGCTTTTACGTCTGGGGCCTTCCTGCCCTTCCCAGGCATAGCTGATTCCTAGTGATAGCTAACCACTTCCTGAAAGCATGTCTTTCATATCAAACTATCCAAACCACCACTCACATCCAACCACTTTCTCTACTGGGCTCTCATACTCAGGGCCACTATCCCCCTGCCTCTATCACCCCAGGGCAAGGTACCAGACAACCAGGGACAGCTTCTATGGCCCAGAGCCCACCAAATGCATTTATTTATTTATTTTTCAATTACAGTTGATATTTAATATCATCTTATACTAGTTTCAGGTGTACAACATAATGGTTAGACATTTATATAATTTATGAAGTAGTTCCCCAATAAGTCTAGCACTCACCTGGCACCATCCATAGTTATTACACAGTTATTACTGACTACATTCCCTATGCAGTACTTTACACCCTTATTTGTGACTATTCGTAACTACCAATTTCTACTTCTTGATTCCTTGGCCTTTTTCACCCATCCCCCCAACTCCCCTTCCTGTATTTATTTAATGTAGCCAATCCTAAACCTCTCACTCTGCCTGACTCACTCCTTTCCATAGAAACCACAGCAAAGTCTCTTGCCTTTGCCTTCCTTCTGCTCCCTCTGCTTCCTGACCTACTCGGGCTTCCCTGTGTGGCCCCATGGTACGCATGCTCCCCCTGCTTGAGAACTGTGAATATACCAACCTATCTTTTTGATGGCAATTGTCTCCTAATTTGTTAGGCTCGCCATATCTGCACAAAAATGAAATCTATATTTAAAAACATTGCAGAAAGCCTCAGTCTCACGTCCTGATTCACACTCCCTGGAATGCTGGCTTTGTTATTATGACTTTGTTTTTGCTGGACATTAAGAGTGCAAAGTCAGCTATGACTCCAACTGGGGTTCTTACAGCTTACTTAGGATAAAACCTCATAAATGGCTCCACCCATATCAAGAGAGGATTATTCAATGTATTGACAGTGCACATAAACCCCTTCTGCTTGTCATGTAGATGATTAAGTATATAATAAATAAATCATGTCAGTGCTTAAAGAACTAGACAAGGTGAGCACCCTGCTGTTTCATTATAGGTCTGCCACTGGAAACCATCGTGACCTCAAACGGGCTTTGACCCCTCATGTGCTACATGGGAACACCGAAGTTCTAGACACGAACTTGAAAGTAAAACCAAGGGAATGAAGAGTTGCTGCACTAAAATATAAATGTTTAAATGCAATTCTATCTGAGAAAAGTTTTGAATGCCTAAAATGAATTCTGGCTGGATAGAAATGCTCGAAGCTACCTCATAAAGTATTGTTTATTTTCTCTTATGAAAGGCTTGCTCCCTCGGTAGCCTTTTCTTGCCAATATGTGACGTTCTCTGGGGCGATTTCCAATCACCGCTGCTGCTGGCCAGCTGATCACCATAGTAGTCAACAGACTGACCCTGGAGAGCATCAAGACGTCCCGCTGTCAGACGGTTCGCGTGATGCAGCCTCAACAACATGAAAGCTCCGAACATCCCTGTGCTCTCTGATTCAAACTTGGCAGTTTGGAGAGGTTGCCAGGACAACACCAGGAGAGGATCCAGGGGAGTGGTGTGCCAGAGCCAGCAGGTGGCAATGGCCAACAGCAGCTCAGGAGGCAGATCAGTCTTTCCAGCAGTTAAGACAGCCAACAGAGTGAGGAGCCAATGCTGCCCTTGTTGTCCAACGTATAGGCATTGTTATAAATGACATCAGAGCCCCCTGTACATTTCTCATTGGGCTTGTTAGCCAGGTGGCAGATTTACCAGAGTCATCAATGCTCCAAGCAAAACGTATGCTATATCATTTAACTTACATTTGAGGCCAGGGAATTACGTTTCTTGGAATAATGTCTTGGAGACACAATAACAATGATCTCTGGTATTTATACAGTACTGTTCTCCAAGGCAATTAAAGCACCTGACAGACTGCATCTAAATCAGACTTAGAACATGGCTCACAAGCAGATGAGGAAGAACTATCTAGTCATGTTAAGAATTAAAAACCTACATGTAGATATGATGTTTTAGAATCAAGATCATACAAAATTTGAGGTGGAATTAAGATAAAAATATAGGAGTTCTGATTGTCATTTTCATACACAAGCCATCAGTTGGTGGAGTATATAAAATTATGAATCATGCCAGTATATTTGTGTCCTTGTTAAATTCACCTCTAATGACAAGGATGAAAGACAGTAGAATGCAAGCCTCTTTTAATTTTGATCTACAATAGGATTATATATGTACTAGAGAAATAAAAAATGTTCGTTATAAAATTTGTTTTACATCCTTTCAACAGCAAAGATAATATAGAAAGCAGATGTTATTGGAGATGTTTTCCAAGTTGGGATAAGTTCCAATAAATTGTAATATTTCTCAAATGAGCAAGGTCTATCAAGCAACAAATATTTATTGTTTGTCTGTAATGAATCTGGCACTATTCTAGTACTTGCAAACTTGAGGAAGATATAAAACATCTAAGACCAATTCTGTGCTTTTAAGGACATTACAATCTTGTAAACAGAGCAAAACTAAAATAAAATTACCAGTTAATATTAAAGGAGGCTGTGAACTTGAGTACAGACAGACTCTTCCTGCAATCAGACTAAGAGGAAGGGAGAGATTAGTGAGGCTGCAGGGAGGAGGAGGGATAACCTGGCTGAGCCTTAGCATGGGTAAGATTGGGCCCCATTGGCCACAGCATACAGAGTCCCAGACTAGAAGTCAAGAGTTTCATCTACCACAACATGATAACAATTTCTATGACAAATATTAATCACTGAGAACCAGTCATATGCTGAGAACTGAATTTGATTACTGGTGAACAAGATAGGATGTGATATGTTTTAGAAGTAGAGAAAGAGTCTTGTAAATAGCCTATACATTCTGCTGGGTCTATTCAGATTCTATTTAGCTTGCTATCTGTGCTTTGGACCCATCAAATATTTTCAAGATGTCAAAGAAGACCATGTTACCTCAGTTAAAACTTCCTTCATCATTTCTCATTTTATCACCACACTCAGAGACCCTCCTGGTCTCAACACTGGTTCATCTTCTCCAAGTGTGTGTGTGTTATGATTAAGCCCCTTCCTTCCTTCCTTCCTTCCTTCCTTCCTTCCTTCCTTCCTTCCTTCCTTCCTTCCTTCCTTCCATTTTTTCTTTTATCAACATCAACTTGCCAGTACAGAGATTGCTCAGATTTTTATTCCAGAGTTTCAAGAGAGGTAGGCTTCAGTCATTTGTCCCTCATAAGAGCAATGAACATTTCAACATGACAGAGTCATTTCACACATATCCTCACTGTTTCTAAGCAGCATCTAGCACAACTTGTTTATAACTGCCACTTCCTGGCTTTGGATTTGTTTCATGTTAGGTTCAAAAAAAAAGAACATTTTGAACTGACTTCATCTCTGGTACCAGTCTCAGCTCTTTTCACTCCATTTAGTTCTCATGCATCTGGGAAAACTCTAAGGCTTTGATTACAGATTTCTCCTGATATTTGCTAGATCCACAGCAAAGTCCCACAGTTTTCCACTGTTGTCAGGAAGGAGAACAGTAAGCAAGATGTGGCTGAGCAGAGACGGTCACACTTACCTACCTCTCTCTCTTCTGGGACATGACACTTGTTTTTGAGAGAGCAGCCTAGAGTTTGGAGGGTGCTCCTGACTACAAAACAGGGCCATGTGTGCAACTACTATCTGAGGGATCCCTAGAGTAGTCACTGGTTGAACTGGGCCAAAGTTATAGGGCTAAGTTGCTTCTGCATTCCCTCTGCCCCCAGGTCTCCACTTGAGATAATTCAAAAAGGTGAATTTACATCATAATGCAGGGACTTCAAGCAAAGCCAAGTAACATGCCTTCTTTCTCTTCCTCAGCAGAACAAGTTTATTTCCACCATAGGACCCTTGTTCTAATTGTGCTTTCCACCTGGAACTCTTGTGCCCCCGTCTTCCTTCCCATTGATGGCTTCTCCTCATGTGTTAGCTTTCAGCACACATATGGCTCCTCCTCAGAGAGTCTCCCTTTACCACTCTGTCTAAAGTGGCAAACTGCCTCCCTCCATGCCCCACACTACCACCCCCCCCGACCATACTCTCTAATACAATTTTCCTTTTTATTGTGTTTATAGCATTTACCAAAATCTGAAATAACCTATTTAATTTATTGGTTTATTTTTTGTTTTATTGTGTTTTCATCATTGCTCTATATTAAAATATAAGCTTCATGTGATCATTCACTTAATCAATTTTTCTCTAGTGGTATTCTTGCAATAGTACTTGGCACATAGTATGGACCCTCAAAAAGGAGAATGAATACATGAAATGATTGTTGCTCTCCTAAATAACTTTCCACTTATAGCTCAACTTTCTCTCTCCCCATTACTTCTCTTTCTTCCTCCTCCTTCATGCAGTTATTGGAGCAAATAACTTAGATTGTATAATAGGCTGAATTACAATTTTGTTTAGGAAAAATTGTTCTTTGAGAATCCATAAAATATAATTCTATACAGCATCTCTCCCACTTCTCAACTTGAAGGTATTACATACTTGTTGGAGATCAGTTTGTCAGCTTATTAAGTGTTAACTTCCCAAGTGTCTCTAGTCTGCATGGGGAAGTGGAAAGGCAACAGTACAAATAGCCTGAGAGAGAACAAGCTAGAATTATTGTTTGCTCTTTTTCTCTTTAAACTTACAAATGCCACCCATACAGTCTCTGCATTACAGGAAATGTGGAGACCTGTTGATTTTTATTATGACCAAATTATAGCTATGACTCATAATGTTTGACATTTTTGCTTTGTAGTCCTAAATTTTAAATTGTTCCAATGAACAGAAGAAAACAGCCCATATGGGTTTCAAACTGGTAACCATAGACTTGGAAGCACCATGTCTGAACTCAATGAATCAGGCAAGTGAAGAGGTAGGTTTGAAGTATCAGAATCTCGACTTACCCTATTACGGAATCACAGAGTCCTGTATTCATCATGTAAGGACACACACAAACACAAGGTAAGAGAAGAGAAGAAAAAACACTAAAGTTTTGGCACATGTTCAACATCAAAACAGAATAAAACAAAATGAACATACCTACAAAATATCTTGACAGTGTAACCTGACCTTTGATGCATTCTTTTTTTATGCATAGGTGGTTTTGCATTAGAATCTTTACATAAGATAAAGGGATTGCTTCAAGGAGGCAACAGTGCTCTGAGGAGCCATCGTTTGGCCCATCTGCTGAAGAACTGTGGGGAATAACATCTGCCCTACTGGCCTCAGCAATGCACTGCATTAACGGAACATAAGTGCTTATGCAATGGCACTGGATCTGTGGCAGCTGTTTGTTCAATGTTTCATGCTTTTAGCCACATCTGCTCCAAATGAATGTTAATATTGCAGTGGCATCCACTAAGGATGGGCTCTGTCAGCTTTGCTGAGGATCAGTCTGACCCCCAGCAACAATGGAAAAGCACTTTGTCTGAAAGTACCGTCTTCTAAAATATCTTTATCCTCTTAACCTGCAGGTTACATTATCATAACCTCTCCTCCTTCAGCTTTCTTCTCTTTCATGCCCCTCCCCAACTAAAAACCCAAGTCAGTGAATCTCAAGGAGAAAAATTGCATTTATTTCTAGCACCCTGTCCAGCAATGTCAGATAACAGTTTATTCATCCCCTGGCTCCTGGATGACATTGAAGCATATCAACAGTGACAAAAGTATATTGAATAATTATCTTGAAATTAATACATTATCCCAAACTTAAATAAATGTCATCTAATCAATATATCTTGGAATGGAAAGGGAAGAGAATGTGAAGGGCATCGCTTCATTATTCATTAATTTTAAAGTAATGTAGGCAGATGAAATGGTTATTTCAGAGCACTGCTATTATACTCACTGGCATTTTAAATAACTCCCGATATTTAATAGTATATATTCCCTTGTTGGAGCAGCTTATAGATGTTAACACTTTAGCTTCCAGATTTGGCTGTTTTAGAAAGTCAAGTGACAATATTTCAAGGCCATTACTCTAATTTCTCTCTTTGAAAAATGCCTTTCTATTTTCATTGGTACCTGGTAGCTATAGCATACTCATCTTTAGTCCTTATGAAATAGCCTATTAATGTCACAGTCTTGAGGATTCTAATTGTTCCATTCATCATATTCCCTAGGATCAAATACATAGCTCCTTTATATTTCCATTCTCTAGCATGCAAATGAAATGTATAAGATAATACCTCCCAGAATTTATACAAACTTGTGTGGGATATATGAAGAGAAGAGAGTGCATGCCACAAGGAAGTGGGTACTACCTCATTTCTATAAATAAATCACGAGCAAAGAGAATGATTAATGCAAACATACTTCTTAAACATATTCAGTTTTATTTTCGTTGTTCCATTTTATTCCCATATGTGATTATTATAATATAGTATATATATATATAGCTTATAGTATATTATGAATACAGCTTGGACACTAGGAGAGTATTTGAATAGGTTTCCTCCCTCCCCCCAACCCCTACACTTAAAAAAAAAAAAACCTGGAGAATGGTCAAAAGAGATCTCAAAAATATGTCAATGTGGAGATATGTTTTCCTAAAAATTAAAAGATTGAACTCTTAGTGTTGGTTAATGCTAAAATGATTTAATGACAGATTTCTTCATTTGTGATTAATAAGAAACAATATCAGTAGCCACACAATCTACTGAAGCAACACGATCACTCGGGGGAGCTGAGGAAGAAGCATCTTCCTACCAAACTGGGATATTGGCCAATGATAAAATCTGTAGAAAACAAACAAATCATTCAAAAACTTCAAGAGCATGTTATAAAGATTAAACATTTCTATTTAGTATACATGCTATTAATTGGGAGAAATTTCGTTATAGGCCGCTTTGTACTTCCTGCCTCCCGTGATGTCTCTGACTTCCATGAGTTCTCCAGCAGGCGCTCTGACAGGGGTACTTGGGCTGTTGGTGATCTCAGCAGATCCATGACTTAGCTTCTTGTTTTACAGGCTTGAGCATTTCACGCAGAGAGTAGCCACCTGTGCTGGGACTCAGGGCAGTTTTATGACCTCAATACAGAGAAAGCAGCACAATTTTTAAATCCTCAGTTGTTCTCTGACCTGATGGAAGAGAATTCAGGGCACTGGGCCTGACTGCATTCTCTTATATTAGCTGATAACATGATCATAAGATATTCTGGAATGAACATGAACATTTTGCACAATACTTTGAGGACAATTGGAAATATATGAGCATTTCTGTAATCTTAAAACTTAAATTTTAGCTTTTAGTTCTATTTTTGTCTTTATAAAGATAAAGATCTTTGTTTTTATTTCAAGTAATTTCTTAAAGCTTTCAGATGAAACATTTGAGTGGGATCTTCAAAGCTACAAGGGATTAATGAGTGGTTCATGGAGTCAGAAAAAACGCCTTGGATGCAAGCTCATCTCTGCCAGGCCCATCTTCAGAGGGATCACACTTCACACCTGCTGCTTTCACACTAGAAGGAAGTAAGAGGCCTAGTTCATCTCATTCCTATTTACAAGTACAGCATTTGGTGTAATTATACTTGCTGTTTATACATCAGAACAGGACTCTATAGATTATACAGTGTGAGGTCAATGTATAAATGTTCCATTGAACAAAAGGGCTATCCTGGATTTTACAGGTTAAATTCTTAAAGACAGAACAAAGCAAACCTCAAAACAAACTATTTTAAGTAGCACTGAGACAGCTCAGCCTGAAGCGAATTGCTCTCCTTACATCCATTAGTATCCTTACATCCCATGCTATCTCCCTACTCAGAGAAGGGATCCAAACTTTCCATGATTAGAAGGTGGAGACAGGATGAGTCTAACCAACATTCTAGTCTGAGTCCTGTAGAAGGGTTGAACCCTTCAACCTGATAGCAACCCTTCAATAAGACAGAATTGTTGACTGAATTTCGGTTTTTCCTTTGCATTTTTTATGGGCAATGACTGCCTATGCCTATGATGAAATCTTCTCCATTTACCTGAACTTGACATAGAGGACAGGCCTGGCCCCAACAAACCTGGTCTTGGGCTCAGTCTCAGGACTCCATCTTGCCCTGGGAGCCTTTGTCAGTCACTGAGTGAGGGAAGTAGGACTGCTGATTTTGCAGCTTTCTGATGTCGCCCATACCACATCCTCTGAGGACGCTGGCTTTTTGCAAGCCATAGTGGACTAGGCCTCCCAAGTTCCTATGAGCAAGGTGGCTAGGTGGGAGGTGCTGCTGTTTTGTTGGCCCAGCTGTGGGATGTCAGTCCCTGCTGCCACAATGCCACAGGCAGAGGGAAAGAACCATGTTGTAGCTGTTGACAGAAGAAGCAGCACCTCATTTATTACAGGAAGAAAATAGAAAGTCAGGTCCCATCCCACTCCCCCTTCACTTAAGCATCAAAGCTCAGGCATCAAGGAGACTGGAGAGTCCCTCAGACCCTGGGCAGTGCTACTTACAACATTAGGGTTTCCAGCCATAGGACTTCCTTGACCACAAGATCAATGTTAATAATTGGGTTAAAGTATAGAGCCCAGTAAAATAAATAGTTGCAAACAAACTGAGGAATGGAGGGCCAGAACATGACCACAAAAAGCCCCTGTGTTGATACTTTCTAAAAATGGTTCCACATCCACTGAGGCAGTCTTCATTCAGTTCACTTCTTTTCTAAAATCCTCATTGAGGGTGTGCTTATTAATTTGAGAGAGAGAGATATCAATGTGAGAGAGAAACATCAGTTGATTGCCTCCTGCATGCACCCAAACTGGGGATCAAATCTGCAACCTAGGTATGTGCCCTGACTGGAGATTGACCTCACAACCTTTTGGTGTACGGAATGACACTTGAACCAACTGAGCCACCCAGTCAAGGCTCCAGCTCATTTTTTGACCAGATCCTCCAAAAAGAGAATAATTCCAGAACAAAAGTAGCATAGCACTGATGATGAGAAAACATATGTCTGATAATGAACTTCCAGCCAGTCCCAAGCAAATTCAGTGATCAGCTGGTATGAAAGGAAGGAGTATTTGACAGGGAATTCTTTCCACAGCTTTCATGTGGGTTCTCTAAGATCCAGAAGCTTGGTGATGACGTCCTCCCCAGAGCTGTCTTCCTACAGAGGGCAGATAGTGTGGATGAAGGGTGGGGAGCTATCTGTGCAGTCAAACAGGCAGAGTCACAGCAGACCAAGTCTGGGGGATACAGCAGGAACAGGGACCTGTCCAGCTTCAGAGCCCTGTATTCCCAGAGAATTTTTTGGGGGGAGCTTCATACCTAGTGCTTTGATGGGATCCAATTCCATGAGGATGACTCTTCTGTTGATTTCTGTGATATATGGAGTCCTTGTCAAAGTTAAAAGCAATCTTCCATTTACTCTTTTAGATAAAAACCTGTCCTTTTAGAGAGAGGCCCAAGTGCCCAGCTACCCCAGCCAGAGGACAACTTTTTCCACTGCCCATTTGGCCACAGCTTTGTGGACTGGGAGGCTGTGCTCAGATTTCCGGCTGCTACAGTGATACATGAACAGGACCACTCGCACACCAGTGAAAGCTGTGAGCACTCCGGGAGAGAATCCCTCCTCTCTGCTGATTCATTCAGCCTATGTTGGGAGCTAAAGGGATCTGATCATTGCTATATTTCTGAAAGACTGCTTGTATCATTCTGTTGAATGTCTTCAAATCCCATTCTAATGGCATGAGGAAATAATTTTTCAATGGCTTTCCTGTGGCAATTATTGAGTTTGGGGAAACCTTCCCATTTTTCTCTGCATTCTGGACTCTCGTTTTCTTCAAAGAGGCACATCATAAATCTAGGTGTCATTGTGAGAGTGACATCATCTTTGAACCCTGCATGGCAATCCCTGATGTGTTGCCGTGATGGCTAGGAAAGACAGGGAGACCTGGAAGTCCAACTGCTTCCTTAAGACCATCTGACTTCTGGGTGATTATTCAAAATGCTTCATTGTAGGGACAGACAATGCGGGCTCCGTGCAGAGGTGGCAGACCCATGTGTCCCTCCTGGGAAGGCTGTGGTGCTGATGGACAGGAACACCATGATGTCCATCCAAAGAGTACTGGACAACAAACCAGTTCTAGAGAACCTGTTGTCCCATGTCCCTGAGAATGTGGACTAGTATTCACGAAGGAGGCCCTCACTGAGATTAGGGACATGCTGCTGGCCAATAAGGTGCCAGATGCCACTCATACTGGTGCCTTTGCCCTGTATGAGGTCACTGTGCCAGCCTAGGACACTGCCCTGGGACCCGAGAAGACCTCCTTCTTCCAGGCATCAGGCATCACCACTAAAATCTCCAGGGGCACCATTGAAATCCTGAGTGATGCGCAACTGATTAAGACTGGAGACATAGTGGGATCAGCAAAGCCACACTGCTAAGCATGCTGAACATCTCCCCCTACTCCTTCGGGCTGATCATCCAGCAGGTGTTTGATAATGTAGCATCTACAACCCAGAGGTGCTTGACATCATAGAGAAAACTGTTTTCCCATTTTCTGGAGGGTGTATGCAAAGTTGCCAGCATAGGTGTGCAGATTGGTTACCTGACTGTTGCATCAGTCCCCTATTCTATTATCAGTGGGTACCTGTGTGTCCTGGATTTGTCTGTGGAAACTGATTACACTTTATCACTTGCTGAAAAGGTCAAAGCCTTTTTGGCTGATTCACCTGCCTTTGTGGCTGCTGCTCCTGATGGTGCCACTGTTCTTGTTACTGCTACAGCCCCAGCCAAGGTAGAAGCAAAGGAGGAATCAGAAGGGTCAGATCAGTAAATGGTATTTGGTGTCTTTGACTAAGCACCAAAAATCAACCAGCTCATCCAGTTTTACTTGTAAAACAAGGAAATAAAGGCTTACTCCTAAAAAATTAAATTTAAAAAGTTATTTGAATAGATTTAATATTTTTATTGATACAGAAATCATTACATCATGAAAGTCTTTACTCCTATGCTTTTTATTTTGAATAGTATTTCTTTTTCTTGATACCTACTCATGTCAAATTGAACAACCCCATAAAGTCTAAAGAGAGATTAGAACATTTCTCTCTCATGAAGCATTCCCTACTCTCTTCATTCCAGGTGGTCTTTCTCCTTTGAATTCCCAAAGTGATATTTCTGAAAGCATTGTCTATGAATGATCTATATCAGAACCACCAATACTGAAATTAATTAAATTAAACTTCAATTAACTAATTAAAAGTTCAAATAACCCAGACCACCCTCCAGAACTACTGAGTCAAAATTTAATGACTATTACCAATGTATTTTAGTTTCTCTGGAGAAATTTCTTTTTTTTTAGTAGAAAATTTTTATATTTGGAATTAGCCAGCTGGACTCAGCTTAGATGACCCCAATTTTGTTGGCAACACCCAAAGCATCATAGTCTGGAGCCAGTCGAACATATGCCTTCTTCTCCCCAACAGGCCTGATCAGGTTGTTGACCTTGGCCGCATCAATGTCATACAGCTTCTTCACAGCCTGTTTGATCTGTTGCTTGTTGGCCTTGACATCCACAATGAACACAAGTGTACTAGTATCTTCTATCTTCTTCATGGCTGACTTCACAGTCAGAGGGAACTTGATGATAGTGTAGTGGTCACCTTGTTTCCTCTGGGGCACTCTTCTGAGGATATTTAGGCTGCCTCTGGATCTGCAGTGTCTTAGGCCTCCAGAAGGTAGGTGATGTGCGGATCTTTTTTTTTTTTTTTTTTTTTGGTGGCCGTGGATGCCTTTCAGCACTGCTTTCTTTGCCTTCAAAACCTTTGCCTTGGCTTCAGCTTTGAGAGGGGCAGGGGCTTCCTTCTTCACATTGGGAGCCATCTTCATGAAAAGCCTCTGGAGAAATTTCTTGCATTGTTGTTATTTCTTGCATCTTTGTGCAGGTACTCTCTTCCTGGGGCTTATTTTTCTGTGTGTTATTTCTTCTACTAGATTGGTGATTTTCAACCAGTGTGCCACAGCTGGTAACATGCCACAAGAGGCACACTGGTTGAAAAGAATTTTTAAAACATGCAGTACCTATTTAGTTAGGGGTACTAGCTTTTTTCCCTTAGATTGCCAAATTTATAAAAATGAAAGTAGCCAACATAAAAATAGCCATCTGGTGTGGATGAATCAACAATATACCTTTATTTTTGTTAGATCAGCAAAAACTACATTTTTGATGTGCTGCAGAATTTTAGCAATTAGTTTACATGTGCCATGAGATGAACAAGGTTGAAAATCATTGTACTAGATTATTATTTATTTACATATTATTTTTGTATTATTTCTTCTACTAGTGAAGGACTCTCTGAGGTGGTGATGGGTATAGGTGGGTTTGCTCAAGCAACTAAAACAAGGCCACTAGTTCTGGGATGCAGTGAAGGGAGGCCAAATAACACAGGACTTTTTAAAACCAGAGCAAGGAGTTGGAATTTTATTCCAAGCACATGGGAAGCCATTGGCTAAGGAGTGACATAATTTCCTTCATGCTCTCACAGATCAAGAAAGCTGCTCTATGGAATATAGACTGTGAGGGGACAAGAGTGGAGCAAGGACTATAGGAGACTAGGATACCAGTCCAGGTGACAGGTAATGGTGGCTGAGATTACAGAAGTGAAAGTGAGGATAAAATCAGATGGATTCAAAGTACACTTCATAAATTAATTGACAAACTGATGAGGCTTTTCAACTGAGAGACTGACTGTGGGGTTGAAAAAATGGAAAAGGATAGTTGATACAGTTTTGGTCACTGTACATGTAATCATAATATTTTAACACAGCACCGTTTTTCCTGCAAAGCTATTGTGTAAAAAGTTGAATGGACATAGAGGAAAAGATGTGTCTAAAAGTTCCTGAAAAAATCAAGAACAGGAGAACTGAAGGATGGACACATTGAGTATTGAGTAGAGGCGAAGGGTTCCAGTTTGGCCTTGTATGTCACTGTTCAGTAGTTGAACTTCTGCCCTCTTCTTCCTATTCACAACTGTGTATTTCTCTACATTTTTTTAAATAATTTATTTTTTTTAATATTTTTATTTATTTATCTTTAGAGAGGAAGGGTAGGAGAGAGGGAGAGGGAGAGAAATATCAATGTATGGTTGCCTCTTGTGTGTCCCCCGTTGGGAAATGGCCTGCAACCCAGGCATGTGCCCTGACTGGGAATTGAACTGCGATCCTTTGGTTCGCAGGCCCGCGCTCAATCCACTGAGCTACACCAGCCAGGGCTATTTCTCTACATTTTTGATATTAAGTAATAATATCACCACAGTTTAATCTTCAACATTACATCTTACATTCCATTGTCCGTATACACAAAAATCTAGAGTAACTAAAATTAATAATGAGAAAGCATTAGAAGCATTCCCTTCAAAATAAGGAACCAATAAGCCATTATAACCAGTTGCATTCTCCTGAAGTTTTATCTAATAAGACAAGAAAAATAAATTTAACATACAATGATTGGATAGAGAGAGATTTATTTTAAGATGATATTATCATATTGAAAAATTCAAAGAATCTAAATACAAATTTTTAGAAATAAAAGGAGTTATTAATGTGACTGGTATTTATACCAGCAACAAATAGAAAATGTACTGAGAAGAAAAGCATTTACAATGGGAATAAAATGTTTAAAGTACTTAGGGAAAAAATCTGACAAAAATTCATGAAACCTGCATGCAGAAAGTAATAAAACTTTCTGAATGACATTAAAAGCTAAAAAAAAAATAAATGAAGAGATATCTGAAATTCATGTTAGGAAAACTCAAGATCATGAAGATGTCGGATTCCCCCTAAATTAATTACAGATTCAATGTAATTACAACGAAGTTCTCAAAGTTTTTCAGGTAATTTGAAAGCTGTAAAAACAGGCCAAGAATAGCCAGAATATTTCCAAAAAGGAAAATCACAGAGGATGATTACCCTATGAGATGTCAAGACTTACATAATAATCTAGTAATTAAGACAGTTTGAAAAATGGAAATAGGACACAGTAAAAGGAAAAAACTTTGACAGCCTATAAACAAGCCGAAAAGACATAGGCCTATAACTGATAAAGATTAGAAGCATTGCAGATTAGTGTAGCTGGTAGAGAGAATTCAATACATGGTGCTGGGCAATTAATGACCATATTTTTTATTTTTATTTAAAAATTTTAAAAGATTTTATTTATTTATTTTTAGAGAGAAAGGAAGGAGGGGGGAAGAGAGGGAGAGAAACATCAATGTGTGGTTGCCTCTCATGCGCCCCCTACTGGGGGTCTGGCCTGCAACCCAGGCATGTGCCTTGAAATCGGAGACCCTTTGGTTTGCAGGACAGTGCTCAATCCACTGCGCCACACCAGCCAGGGCTAATGACCATATTTTTTAAACAATGAAATTAAATCCTTACCTCATACTATACATATAAATCAATTATAAATGGGTTAAACACCCAAATGTAAAAGAAAAAATTTTAAACTTTAGAATATAATGTAGGAGCATATCATTCTGAAATTGGTTTAAGGAAGGATTTCTTAAATTTAAAAAGTGCTAATCATAATTTAAAAATTGCTAAAGCAATTACATTAAAGCTTTAAATTGAATATTGTATTTTTTCCATTACCATTTAGTTCCCTTATATCCCCCACCCACAGCAATCACCACATGGTTGAACATGTCCATGAGTCCTTTTGCTTGTTTGCTCAACCCCTCCACCCCCCAACCACTCTCACCACTAGTGGTCATCTACTCTCCATATACGAGTCTGTCTCTGTTTTGCTTGTTAATTCAATTTGTTCATTAGATTTGCCATTTAAAAAATTAAACAAACAAGACAAACTTAGAAACTATGCTTGCATTAAGCATAATTGACAAAGGGATTAGTATACAACATACATACAAACTCCTCAAAATTATAAGATCCACAGCAAACAACCGAACAAGATAGTTGCACAAGACATTAATAGACATACTACCAAGGAGAAAATGTGTGTGATAAGCAACATACCCAAAATGCTTAATCTCAGTAGTAATCAGGGACATGCAAAAATGAGATCACAATTTTATCCAATTTTATACTTACTAGAGTGGCAAAAATTGAGAAATATTGAAGAGGATGTGAATTAATAAGAAGATTTAAGCATTATAGTTAGGTTATAAGTTAATATACAAATTTTAGAAATCAATTTGTCATTATTCAGCAAAACTGAACATGTGCATATCCTGCAATTTTATTTATTCCTGGGTATAGACCCTAGAGAAACTTTTGTACCAGCAGACAAAGAAAGATTCAAGAGCTCACATGGTATTCATGATAACACTGTGCATGAAAGGAAAACACATGGAAGCAAAGCAAGTATTCACCCACGGGAGAACGGATAAATGTTCCTATATTCAACAATAAAATGTATATAGAGGTGAAAGGCTCTGAGCCCTAGCTACTCACAACAATATGCATGGATTTTAATCCATGATATAGAATGGAAAAGCAAGTACCAGAAAAGCATATGCATACAGTGCATAACAATTTTTAAAAATTCAATTGGAGAATTTTCTATAAAACATGGATCTTACAGTAGGCAACTACAGGTTGGGACAAAAGTAAGTTTACAGTTGTTCGTATGGAAAAATAATTAATAAATAATAATAGTAAATTGTTTTGCATACTCACAAATGTAAGCCTACTTTTGCCCCCACCCTGTATATAAGCACACACCTGTCACCAAGGAACATGTATAAAGGACATATGGACAAAGCCAAAGTGGGGTAGGATCAAGGATGGGAGGTGGGGATGGGTAGGGGAAAAATGGAGACAACTGTACTTGAAGAATAATTTAAAAACTGAGTTAAAAAAGAAAACTAGATTTTGATCCTAAATTTATCATTTACTTGCTGAATGACAATCTAAAACTTAATTTTTCATCTATAAATATAAATAATAATTACCACTCAATAAGATTGGTTTGAGACTTAACAATGGATAGGAACACTTTCTAAACTCAGAAGCATTAAATATTAGCATAATTAGGAAAAAATTCCCCAGTTTTACTCTAATGATAAATGTACCCATGCCTAAAAATGCATTTTCTAAATAGTACATTATATTTGCATGATTATCCTATTAAAAGTGATTATTCATGTATTTAACATAATCATGAAGCAGTAAAATAATTTAAAGTAAATATTCATATAGGAATCCAAATGTTACTTCTTACAGGAAACCTTTCCCAACCCCTACAATCCCAGCAGGCACACTTACTGACGCTCCCACATCATCCTCTGTTTTCTTTATCCCAGCACATGCCCCTCTGTTTGGCCCAATCTAGTGTTTGCCTGGGTCTCCAAATTTACGGCAAGGGCTTCGTACAGAGACTACATCACTCTGGCTCATCCTTATAACCCTGAACTAACAATTAGACCTGGCATGCAGCAGGCACTCAAAATGAAAAGGAATTAATCTGTAAAATGCACTGCAATCCTTGGAAAGTTTGTTATCAGCCATCTATTACAAAATCTGAGTTATAAACTTTGCACCTATTTGGTAATTACTGTCAGTCAAGTCTTCTCAAGTACGTAATGACAACAACCAAGTTCACAAACACATGTCTAAAGCGAGAAAAGACTTTTTTTCACAATCCTTGCACTGTTTAGTCACTTAAAGAGTTTTTTTGGACATGATATTTCACATGCATCCCAACACTGTTAATATTACATTTTAATATGAATTTTTCTTTATATTTAAATGTTCTCTTTGTTTACTTTTTGATTGAAGTGTATTTTTTAATTTTTATGTACATAAGACTTTTTGTCACTATTTAATTTTTAATTTCTAATTCTTTTGAATTATGATTAGAAAGTGACCTGTATAACTTACAGTTTTTAAAATATATTGATATCTTCTTGGTAAATAACATGACTACCACAAATATCCACAGTAATCATTTCTCTTTTGTTTCACATACTAAGTTTTAAATGTAAGACTGTTTTTTAAAGATTCAGAAAATTTGGTGGTGTGTGTTCGTTTGTATATGTGTGCACACACACCATCCTCAAGTGCCCTTGACTTCTCTCGCTGATTTTTCATTTGAATAAAATTATGTATTGCTCTGTGTCCTCAAGCCGTTCTGTTTCATTGGACCTGAAACATTGTTTGAACAATTCCTCCTCTCTCTGACTGCTGAACTGCTTAGGACGTTTGTTATCTTTTTAATTGGGTCAATGTGGCTTACCTCTATTTTCTGAAGTATGGTAAAGGGCATGGATATCACTAAAGGTCTCCAACTACATAAACTGGTGTCATAGAAGCTGAAAGGCTGTCAGCCCTTGGAAGGGGCCAGTGGATGGGGCACAGCAGGAAATAGGAGGGGGAGCTCATCACCAAGACTTCAGTTCTTTCTGACAGGACCTCAGCAGAGCCTCAGGATTTATTCCCAGCTGTCCCTAGGTCTCAGGATCAGAGATACAAAAGAGATGAAGTCATAAGTACGGGGAAAGGGAATTTTATTCAGGTTTATCCACCAATCATCTGCCCACAGGTGTGTCATCTTAACAGTATTTACCAGGTTCAACTTCAATACTGAAATACACAAATAACTATTTTTATGAGTCATTTAAGAAAAGCCATATCAGAGGAAATGTGCTTTAACAGTATGACTTTTTAAGTAAAAATGATGTATTTTCAAACACATATTTGATATAAGCCCAACTTAGAAAGTCCAAACTCTGAGCAATTGCTCCAAATGAATTTAAAGAGGAATTATGGGCTTACACTAATCAATAGCAACACTTAGGAAATTTATTCATTATATCATCTTTAGAGAACAGTTGGAAAAAAGAAGCTGAAATGAGAAATAGAAAAACCACTAGGGTATTTTGTAATATAGTTATTGCATCATAAAAGAAGAAATCATGAACATTTTTAGCCCATAGAGATTCACTGTTTATCTCATGATAAAATGTGAACAGTTGTTGGAATTAAAATCTAAGTTATTTTTATTTTATGAAAAGTGAAGTATTTCCAAATTTACTGACCTCTTATAAGTGGCTGACAGGAGTATGCTATCTAATGGAAATTTAGGACACAATTTTAATAAAGCAGTCCTCCCATATCTGTAGTTCCACTTTCTACAGTTTCAGTTACCTCAAGTCAAAGAAGATCTAAAAATATTACATAGAAAATTCCAGAAATAAACAATCATACATTTTAAATTGTGCACTGTTCTGAGCAGAGTGCTGACATCCTGTGCCAGTCTGCTCCATCCCATCAGGAATTCGAATCATCTCTTTGTCCAGCACATCTGTGTACTGTTGCTCCCCACCGATTAGCCATGTACTTACAATCTCAGTTACCAGATCAACTGTGTTGTGGTATCACAAAGCTTGTGCTCATAGCCCTTATTTGACTTAATAATGACCCCAAAGAGCAAGAATAGTGATGCGGGCAATTGGCATATGCCAAAGAAACTTAAAGTGCTTTCTTTAAGTGAAAAGGTGTGGATGTATAGGACAAAACACAGTGTGTATAGGGTTCAACACTATCCATGGTTTTGGGCAATCACTGGGGGTCTTGAGATGTATCCCTAGGGATAAGTGGCGACGAATGTATGCTTCTTCGAGATAAAGGTAATACTTCAATAATAAGTGAGGAAGTGACTTGTACCTTATGGAGGGCATCTTGAAAAGTGATGTTTACCTGGCTGGTGTAGCTCAGTAGATTGAGTGCAGGTTGTGAACCAAAGGGTCGCTGGTTCAATTCCCAGTCAGGGCACATGCCTGGGTTGCAGGCCAGCTCCCCAGTACCAGGCATGCGAGGCAACCACACATTGATGTTTCTCTCCCTCTCTTTCTCCTTCTCTTCCCCTCTCTCTAAAAATGAATAAATAAAAAAGAAAAGTGGAAAAGTGATGTTTAGAAACGTTTCCATTATTAAGTGGTATTTTTAGCTCCAAATAAAAAAAAAATAAGATTTTCAAATCTGTGTATGCTAAATACTGAAAAATAAAATCTTCAGTGAATTGAGCAATGTGGTAAAATTAATATAACAACTTATTGGTTTGCAAGTTGGGATTTTAAAAATGAGTATCCTGATTTATTAATGACAGCTAAAAATGTCCTCCCATTTGACTCTCCCTGTCTTCCCATGAAGTATCTTTGCAGCTAGGGCAGTAACTATAACCAAGAAGTAAACCAAGAAGTAAACTTCTAAGTGCACTTAGAAGAAGAGGATCCTTCAACTGTTGTATTAGGAGTGTTAAACCACATCTACAAAGCATATTTGGTCACATGGCTGTCAGTTCCACAGCCACTGTAGTCTAAAATATAATTATAATACAAGAGGGCTTTTCAACTAATAATAAGAAATAAAACTGTCACCATGACCTTTGGGGCTCAATGAATTGGGCATTGATCCGTGAACCTAAAGGTCGCTGGTTCAATGCCCAGTCAGGCCACAGGCCCGGGTTGTGGGCCAGGTCCTCAGGTGTGGGCGTCCAAGAGGCAACCCATCAATGTTTCCCCCTCTTTCTTTCTCACTTCCCCTCTCTCTAAAAATAAATAAAATCTTTAAAAATAGAAATAAAATTATCATTAAAATTTTATCCTTGCTCATCTGTTTTAGTTATTTTTGAGTATGCTTTTCAATGTACACATTATTTTAATAAATCATAAAGCAATAAATAACTATATATTTGGAGTCTGTTTTCAAAATATTGACAAGGGCGCATTGTTAGAAAAGTATAAAAGACTGTTCAGTAAAGAGAACAAGAGAGAACAAATACTTGAAGCATGAAGGGCAAATGGTAAATGGTCTGAAATTTTCTGCCTGTCAAACCTACGGCATCACACTTATAAGGTGGTGAAAGATCATGGACAAGACTTCTGGTCTTCTCGTGAGGATATTTATTTCTTAGAAAGCATTTTACAGATTTTTACTAATTAGAATATGATTATTAGGATTGATATCCCTTTATAACCAAGACACTATTGCTGACAGAACAAGGCTATTTCGTTAGCCTTCTAACACCCCTCACTTCTGTGGGATTTAGGTATACTTGTATTTCAGATTAAAACTATTTCAAGACAGAAGTGTTCACAAAAATTGTATAGCTCCACAATGACAATTACCTCAATCTTATTCTGCTTTTCCCAGTTTTATCCCATCCAATTTTTTCAATCATGTGACAGTATGGGTGAAGAGGGCAAACTATTTTGAGTGCGTGTTTTAAATAGGCCATAACCGAATGCCAATGCAATTCTAGGGCAGTATTAGAAATCCCAAACATGTGTTCTTCATTTTTCACACCTCTATTTTTGTTTCTGGGGGGAATACAGTTGAGTCCCAGGAACGTTTGTTTAGCAGAGATAGTCCACTGCAATTGGAGGAGAATGAAAGGAACAAAAGGAAGCCTGGTTCATTTCATAGCTCTCTGGTCATTTGGAATTACCTGGCATTAACCGTCAGTTAATGGAAGAGGCTAGAAACTTTACCTTCTTTGGACCTTCTTGTAATTAACATGCTTATTAATATTATACCTTACAGACAGAAATCAATAAATCACTGACAAGAAAGGTACTGCTTAAGATGTGTGTGAAATTTAGTTCTAGTTCAAAAACATCCAAATGACATCCTCAGATCATGTGCATATTCTTCTACATAATTGCAGAGAGAACTATGTTCTCAGCTGTAGTCAGAAATGATGATGTTTTAAATAACAGAAGAATCAGTCTATTGGCAGCCTCCACAAAAGATACTGCTGTAGGATTTGTAAGGAGGCATTATCTTTTGCAGAGCCGTGCATCCCCCTATGCACCATCTTCTCTTGTGAGTGTGGAACATCTGTGTTTATTTTGCATGACAGAGCTGTTCCTCGGCTTTGCCAAAATGAGCTTTGATGTGGGAATCTGGGTGTGTGGATTTTCCGTAGGGTGGTGATAAAGCTCAAGTGGCAGGACATTGTTTTTGTATATAATGCATATTACATGAAGTCATCCATATTTAATGCCAAGTGTGCTATATTTTTTAATCTTTATAGCTTTAATGTGTGTAAGAGGTTTTAATAATTGGTGCTGGGATGATGATAACTTTCCAGAAATGCTCAGCACAACTGCTGTGGTTCTCAGCACACAGTTTGCACAGGTTGTAAATTATGGAACTTGATTAGCAATAGACTTGGCAATGTCTCTTATCTTTTGAAGATGCCAATCTGTGGCATTATGGGTACAAAATATTTCCATTCACACTTTTAATACTCACCTAAATAGTCTACATAAAAAAATAGGGGAAAAATGATGAGCTACCCAGTGAAATGAAATTTTTCTCCTAAGGAATTTCTTAAATTTCTAATCTTATTGGCAGAGATATTGAGAATTCTAAACATGCAAAAACTAAGCAAGTTATCTTCGGTGATTATTTATTTAATTCTAATATTTTTACTTATAAGAGCAGAGTTTTAAATATTCTAAACTCCATAATGTTTCTTTAAAAAGGACTTCTGTGAGAAAATTATATATTTGCAATCACTAATGAATTGCAATTAGAAAATTCAATAACTTTAATATCGTTCATTTGCAACAGCACTGAATTTTTCTTTCTTAAACTTTTTTGTACTCCTTTTGTCTGGATTGTCAGCTCCCTGGTACAGCAATCAGTTCACTAATGCTATCAAAATTGATTAACCAGTGGGCATTTACTGAGTCTTTACTTCAAGGTGATAAAGAATATCATTGGGGATCCCAGACCCTGTCCAAACACAACCATCACCCATTCTCATCCTTATTATATTTACCACGGCAGAAGACTATGGATTTAATCTCTGCTGATCCAAAAGGACATTGGACATAGAACTGTCCAGCTGGTCTGAGGGTAGCAAGACTGAGTGAAAACATAGACTTATGTGAAAGTATACATATGAAAAGTGAGACTCCCCCTATTCCTGCAATCCAAAGTCTCAATTATCCCAAAGCTGTCAAAACAGTCTTGAGAAAGAAAAACAAACCTAGAGGCCTCACACATCCTGTTTATTAAACATATTATAAAGCTACAGCAATCAAAACAGTACGGTAATAACATAATGACTGATGTATAGACCAATGGAACAAAATACAAGGTCCTGAAATAAATCCTTTTGTGTGGCCAAATGACCTTTGGTAAGGGTGCCAAGGTTGCACAGTGGGTAAAGAGTAGTCTTTTTGACAAATGATGTTTGGAAAACTGGATACCCACATGCAAAAGAATGAAGTTAGATCCTTACTTCAAACCATATACAAAAATTAAATCAAAATGGATTGAAATCCTAACTGTACTCTCTCAAACTGTAAAATTCTTGGAAGAAACCATAGAGCCAAATTTTCATGACATTGAATTTGGTAATGATTTCTAGGATATAATACTAAAACACAGTCAACAAAAGTAAAAATAGAGAAATAAAACTATGAGAAACTCAAAACTTCTGCACAACAAAGGTAACAACTAATAGAGTGAAAAGATAATCTGTGGAATGAGAGGAAATATTTCCAAGCCATGTATCTGATAAGGAATTAATATCTAGAATATATAAAGAACTCCTATAACTCAACAACAACAAACAACAGATAACTAAATTTTAAAAAGGGGGAAAGAATTGAATAGACATTTCTCCCCCCAAAATATATAAGTAATCAACAAGCACATAAAAAGATGCTCAATATCACATCAGCAGGGCAGTGTAAATAAAAACCACAGTGAGATATCACCTCACAGCTGCTAGAATACGCACTATCAAAAAAACAAAACAAAACACAAGTGTAGGTGAGGACATGGAAAAATTACAACCCTTGTGCACCATTGATGGGATTGTGAAGTGGTGCAATTATTATGAGGAACAGCAAACATTAATAATATAATTAAAATTGATAAATTGAACTTGATCAAAATGAATAACTTCTTTAGAAAAGAACAAGGAAAACCATACATTGGGAGAAAATATTTGCAATAAATGTGTCCGGAAAGATGTGTGTGTGTGTGTGTGTGTGTGTGTATACATATATATTATATGCACTATATACATGACTTTTACAATTCAAAAGTAAGGAAAAAACCTAGTGATCAAAGGACTTCAACAAATATTTTAAAACACAAAATATATGAATGACCAATAAGTATATGAATAGATGTTCCAAGACATTACTCTTCAGAAAATATAAATTAAAACCATAATGAGAGATGACTATACATTCAAGATAATGGCTAAAATTAAAAATACTGGAAAAAGATTCAGTGAGAATGCAGAACTACAACTCTCATACACCGTTATGAGAGTATGAAGATTCAGGAGGAAAAATATTTTGGCATTTTCTTATCAAGTCAAACCTAAACCTACCTCATTTCACTTCAAAGATAAAGAAAACCTATGTTCACACAAAGCTCATGCACAAATATTCGTAGTAGATTTAAACCTAATAGCTAGACACTGGATGAAACTCAAATATCTATCAAAAGAAAGTGGATTTTAAAATGTGGCATATCTATATGGGATATTACTAAGTGCTGGTAATATGTAACAACATACATGAATCTCAAGATAATTTTGCTGAACTAAAGAAACCAGACATGAAAAAGAATGTACAATACTCATATATGAAGTTCTTAACAGTTAACACTGGTTTTTGTAAATCTATGTTGATAAAAATTACATCAGTGTCTTGGGTCAAAGTGGATGGAAGGATTAACTGGAAAAGAGCACAAGAAAACTTGGTGGATAATAATGTCTATTTCTTGCTTAGAGTGGTGGTTACATGGATGCACACACACACACACACACACACACACACACACCAAAGCTTATTGAATAGTACATCTTGTGTTATAATAAATTAAAACTCAGTAAATTTGATTTATAATGGTGTAACATTTGTTATGTAGAAATATTGAGGTAAATGACCAAAGAACACAGGTAAAAAAATTGGAAGTGTTACATCTGGAGTGTGGGGTTTCAGATTTAAGCTAATTGCTGTTTTTAGCTTTCCACCTTATTAAACTATTTGAATTTTAAACTAGGTACAAATATTACCTTAAATAACTTAGTTACTAAATTAATTTGGCTATTAAGACTAGTTAATTAATATTCAATTTTTAATATATTTGTATTCTAACTCTCTGCTGCTAAACTCTTTGATCATGGAAAAGATATTTATCTCTCTAAGCTTCAGTTCTTATTCACATGATAGAGATAAAGCTATCAGCTGTATCATAAATTTGTTTTGAAGGCTGAAACCTGCACTCTATGTGAAACACATAAATACAATGCCTGGTAAATAATAAGTAGTGCATTTTAACCATCAATATAGTTACATATATCAGGCCTCCTCATTTCCATACCTCATAAATCCTTTCATCGATTCCAATAGTCCTTTCAATTTCTTCCTTCTCATTCCTTATGTGTTTTCATGTTGCTAGTGTGGAATATTTGGGCAATTCAGTCAAATCCAAAAAAATGACCACATAAATCACTAGTGTAAGAAACAGGTATATCAAGTGTATCTAACTTGCTTTTTTTAATTGGGTCACATTATTAAAAGTGAGCGTACTTTAAAAAATTGTTACATAAAATTATTTCTGCCAGTGAAGCTTTTCTGAAAGAAGAGTAAACACATATTCCTTCAATACAAAAAAAATGGAATTAGTTTTCTATGTGAAATAGTTTAACTGGTTATCATATAGATTTCAGTAGAAGGAGGATAAACTTTACCTTTTCAGTGAGGAAAACAGGCTTTTTATTCTATAATACAGGAGATACACACAATGCAAGATATCCAAAGAATTTGGGAAAATCCATTTATTTTCATAATTTAAGCACAGTTGTCTTTATATTTTAAAATTATCTTACTTATCTCCTGTTTCTAATAACTTTACATAAACTCCTTGTCTTGGTATAAAATATAACTGTTTTAAACAGTGTCAACTGATAAAGGTGATAGCAGATATCTTTGTTTCCTTTCTGATATTTATGATATTTAGTTAAATGAATAACAGCATAACAACACAATGTACAAACAGTTGTTCACTGCACTCATCACAGTTTTGAGCAACTTTATTATCAAGTCACACTTGAGAGTTATTGAGATAAAACAAATTAATTGGTTTTGCTCATACCTTATACTCACTGAATATGTTCACACAGCAGAACAATTGAGAGACTAGAAGTGAACTAAGGGGACAGAATTATTGCAGGTTAAGTCAGTCCCTCCATAGCCAATATATGTTGCATGAGAAGCTAAAAATATAATTCACAGAAAAATTAAAAATATTTAACCTACTAATAAAAACCTCTAATGAAAAAAATGAGAGATTTTCTACATAAAACTGGCAAAGATAAAAAATTACAATACTTAATGCTGGCAAGGGTACAATGAGATACGTCTATCACACGATACCATTAAATAATAATTGGCCATTCTTTTTGGAAATCACTTTATCAATGTGCATTGGGAATAATTTTAGATATCACAGTTAGAGTAGGTAGTAGACCAAATTGTCAAGTCAGGAAATTTTATCTTTGTAGCAGTCCCTCAGCATCTGAGGAAATTTCCTCCTTTGAGTCCTGACAAATTTGTTCACTTTCCTCATAATTTTACTAACTCTGTGTACCATTTTGGGTCTCAATTTAAGGGACCCCTTTGGAATCTTGGAGTTTGTTAAAAATTAATACCTTAAAGGGAACTTACATCCAATAATAACAGTTTAAATGATATTTAATTTTCGGACATAACATGATACAGAAGGTATTACAATTTGGAAATGGTAGAAGTGGGGTTAATATTTTGGAAACAAGGAGCCCCATAGTCATCCTATTCCTAGAGCTGGGCCCCAGTATAGAGACAGAATGTTTTAGCAGAGCATTCTTCCTACGTGGATGCGTGTTTGTGTGTTCCAGTTGGTCAAACTCAAGTGTAAAATAAAATGGGTCTCTGCCACTCTCTTTATTCCTTTTTAAACTATTAACTTCAATCTGAAACTCATAGATTCCATGAGAAGCACTTTATTAAGGCAAGGTTCCCCAAAGTTCTTAGAACAAAAATAGCAATCTGTTATTAGATGTTTTGTGGCGAAAGGAAGTGAATTAAGTTTGGAAAAAGATAAACTCAATAAAAAGTAAAAAAATAAATAAAATAAAAAATCTTATTATATTTTACAAGACATAATTGAAACTTTTACATACAAATATACATTGTGAACTTTCAGCAATATTAAGTGAAATTTTTATGAAGAAGGTTGTGTCCTGGAGCTTTTTTTTTTTTTTTTTAAGAAAAATTTATTCTGTTCAAGGCAGCTTAGGTGGCATTTGTCCCCAGATGTCTTTGCAAGAGGGCTTATCCCGACAATGATACCCTCTTGAACTTTCCCAATAGTGATTTAAGGGCAACTGTTATAAACTTCTTCTTCTCACTTCATTTCACAAAGGAATAAATTAGAAAAATAATTTCATAGCCACCCTGAAATGTAGGACACTCCTAATTTGATCTAGCATTAAAACAAAGTTTCCAACATTTTAGAACCTCCCTGCTATTCTGTTTGACAATTTAGATACTTTAAGCAACATGGGAGTGGGAGGAGGAGAGGGGGGAAAGGTACAGAGAATGAGTAGCATAGATAGTGGGTAGAAAATAGACAGGGGGAGGGCAAGAATAATATGGGAAATGTAGAAGCTAAAGAACTTATGACACATGGATATGAACTAAAGGGAGGATTGTGGGTGGGAGAGGGTGTGCAGGGTGGGGGGGATGACGGGGGAGAAATAGGACAACTGTAATAGCATAATCAATAAAATATATTTAAAAATAAATAAATAAATACTTTTTAAAATATATTTCTCAGAGATTCCTTTATCACCAGAAACTTGGAAAGGCAGTGGTAATGATTTGTGAATGAGAAGAGATCTGTAAGAAAATGCACTGAGATGATGCCTTACAAATTCATTTCCAGGATATGTTTTAAGGCACAGGAACTACCTGATACCTCTCTAGGATTCAACACAGTGGGCTTCTGACAACTGATAGAACATTAGGAACATAATTAAGGTTTTAAATTTTGAGTCAATTGCATTGTTCAATTATTTCCCTCAGCATTTTAAACTCACACACTGTTGAATAAACACAAATCCAAATGTTCAAAACAAATACATGAGGGTGAATGAAGTAAGATGATACAAGGGAAATTCTTTACTCAGAGGTAAGCCAAAGAGCAGCTTGTGAAGCCATGAGAATTACAAAGGCAAGACATTTAAAATGTCAAGTATGCGTGCACACCTAGAAACACAAATGAAACAATGAGACTGGAGCAAGCACTACTAGAATGAAAAACAGAACTATACCTCTTCCCAATTACTCAAAATAACTAATTAAAAACAATAAATTAGAGGAGCGAACTTTTACACACACAAATAAAATAGAAGTAAAATGAAAATACCATTATAATGATTAATCACATGTAATAAAATCACAGATAAAATGGAAGGGACTGCTGAATTTGGATAAAATAAAAAACAATCAAATCCCATTGTAACTAACTGCGACAGACTAACCTCGATTTAGTTTATTCTGAATAATTCATGATAATGAACTAATTATTTGTATAAAAGAAAACACCAGAAAAAGGGAACAAAGGTTGCAATACCAATAGCAGGAATCCCTTTTCAGTAATTGAGAGTGTGAGACACAAATGAAAATATCAGGAAACTGTATGCATGCCATTTAAACTGTGTAAGGTGTAAGGAAAAATTAACAAAAGCATTCTTTAAATCCCCCCTTTCCCAAGAGGTCCAAATATAGACTAGAGCTGGGGAAATAGTCTACAGTTTTCAGCTTTTCAGCATATTATCAAAGTGCCTTTTCAAACGAGATTAAAAATTACTTTTTTTAGAAGCCTTTTACTTTGTTTTATGAGAGTACTAGTTTGGCTTTTCCCCCATAAAGATCTACAAAACTGTACTATATACGACGTAAATGTTCTCGGGTATTCAACAACAGACTGTACAAGACGATGACTCCTGAGAGAAGGGTAACTTATAAAGGGAACGCCATATTCACTCTGCTCTCTGCACACCGACAGTTCACGCACCCCTCCCCCATGGCATAGGCCTATGGAGCCAGTTGCATAACAAGCTAAGGAGGCAAAATTACATTTGGGACTGATGAAATGATTAGATTCAACAAAGCAGGGCACCTGGTGGAAAAGTGGCTACACAGGGTTGGGAGAGAACTCCAAAGTCTGAGTGGGACTTCTCACAGCCCTTGGCCAAGAGCTAGACTTCATGTGTAAAGAGCAAGATGGCACAAGGTTTACCAGGAAGCAGCCACGATGGGGTTGGGAACAGAGTGGGGAGACTGAAATCAAGCAATGCTGGGAGATTTCAGGGTCACATCTGAGCCAGAGGGGAGAGACTTGTTAAAGCCCCCAAATGTCAAGCTAAGATACCAGAAAAACCAGGGTTTAGGATTCAGTACCATACTCTCTCAGAACAAGGACTGCTCCAGGACCACCATGACAAATTCTAGTCTTGACAAGATCTGCAAGGAAGGCAGAGTCTGGAGCTTGAGCCCTGCCAAGTTGTGAGTTTGGTTAATCTGTTGGGTTTTCTGCAACTCGTCTCTAACAAAACATAAAAAATTCTAACTATGTAAATAATTACTTAACTCATATCATAACAAATGCTGTTTTCTGAAGCATGTAAATTTTATCTCTAGGAGATATTTTTTTCCACCCACAGACCTATGTAAAGAAAATCTACAGTTCCCACTTCAGAACCAGCCCTTTGGGCTAGTTACTAAGCTAGGGAATTATCTCCCAACAAGCATTCACTAAATATTCAATAGTAATCTCTGTAATAGACAAAAGGGTCTTTTTCTGTGCTTCATGACAGTTGATTCACTGATAAGCTACAGTCACGATCACACTGAAAGACAGCTTCAAAAGAAAAATTGAAAATTATTTGCGATATTCACTAAAGTCCAATTATTATTCAACTATGAATAGACATACTTGCTATACATTGGTGACCACCTATTTATACCATCCAAGGTGGTCTTAATATTCCCACAGCTTGACTAACCTTTAGACAGGGTTTTTTCATGACTATAAGCCCCTGACTCCCTTTTTTAAAAGAGTTTCCATTAGAAAATTATTGCACATTTCTTTTCTGCCCCCTGATGATGTCAATCTCTCAATCTCTTGATAGTTTTATGAACCAGAAATGTCTTTCTCAAAAACCTGGGAGCCATCCTTTGAAATTTAATCATCAAGAAAGATAGAGCCACTATCTCCCAGTCTCTGTGGGAGGCCGGGAACCTAACTTCCATCAACAAACACAGATGAACTTATCACCTTGACCTACCTCGCCACCACTGTCCTTCAAGACTTTTTCATCCCTAGCTCATCCCAGTGCTTAAAAACTTCCCCACCTTTTGTTTCAAAAGAGTTGAGTTCAAACTCTCTCTCCCCTATTGCAATAATCTTGAATAAAGACTTCCTTGCATGTTTAACTTATCTGATGCAAGTTTTGTCAGTTGTTTCCTTGTTTTCATATTCTAGGGTCCAATTCTGTATTTAAATATTTGTTGTTTATTTTTGTTAATAATGGATTAACAACTTCTTTTGTCAATCGAATCATTTTATACTTAGCATATTAGTAATGGATTCTAATAAAATTAAATTGCATTTATATGATCCCCAAAGAAGAAATGTAAAACAGGTAAGATTCACTCAGGGGCTAAGATGTTGTAATAAAATGTGCTATATGAGCCCTCACTGGTATGGACAGTTGGTTTTCATCCCACAAAGAGAAAGGTCACTGGTTTGAATCCTGGTCAGGGCACATGCCTAGAATGTAGGTTTGCTCCCCTGTCAGGGCAAAAAGCAACCAACTGATGTTTCTCTCACATACATCAATGTTTTTCTCCTTCTCTTTCTCCTTTCTTTCCCCTCCCTCTAATAAAATAAAGTAAAATAAAATGTGCTGGATGAAAGAATATAATAGAGGAAATTTTAGGAGCCCTTGCATCCAGAGAGGCTACATCTGGAGCCTGAGAATTTGGGGTGCTAGAAAACAGCATTCACATCAGGCTGACTTGTTGACTGCAGCAACGAACTGCATGTTTAGTTTCATGTAGACGGTGGAAAATGGTGCTATTGGATTGTAAAATAGAAACAAATGCACTGTTTCCATTCAGGAAAATTGTAAGGGCTTCCGTATAAAATAGTGCAAAATCTAGTGATAGAGAGCACAGCGTTCTGAATCACACTTAATGGGGTTTGGATGCTAGTTTTGCCACTTACTAATTGAATGATTCTGAAGAAATTACTTCACTTTTCTTTATCTCAGTTTCCTTATCGCTGGAATGGGGTAATAATAACTATCTCAGAAAGCTGTTTTGAGGACTAACTGAGAAAATGCAAGTGTCTGGCTTATAATAAGTCCTAAGTAAATGATATGTTTAAATATTTACTCAGTGATTTTGACCCTACTATGGCCTGGTGAGATATAGGACTTAATTTCTACCCTTGAAGATCTTACAGGACTCCTGGGAGATGAATCAAACACAATTATCAGGAATTTATTCATAAATTGAACAGATTTTTACTGAGCACCTAAAACTTCCTAAGTATTCTTCTGAGCTGTGAGGAAATAACAGTGGTCTCTACAAACAAATTCTCAGCCTGCACAAACCTTATGGTCTAGACTAGAGGGTGGGGGGAAGCAGACAGAATACAAGCATACAAACAAATGTTTAATTTCTGGTAATGATAAAAACTATAAATAAAAATATATTAGGTAAGGGACCCAGAGACAGGTGATTAAGGAACAACTACTTAAATGAGCTAATCAAGGAATGACCCTCCGAAAGGCATTTAACGAGAGGCCTGAGCAAAGTGAGGGAGCCGACTGTATCGAGGTCTCTGGTGGAAGAGCATTCCATTCAGAGAGACTCTTTAGGGTAAAGGTTCCGAAGTGGGAACACGCTTCGTAAGCCGAAGAAACAGCAAGCAGCCAGTGGACAACAAGTGTGTGCTTTCTAATTAAGAATGAAACTCTTAATTGCATGAAATAGTACTTAGGAAATTGTAATCTAAAATCTGTCACATACAACATTCATTAGTTTGACATAAGCTTTTATTAGTGATTTCTGTGCTAGATCTTAGAAATATTTTACTTCACCTTTGTTTTCAGAAAGCTTATAGTTCAGCATCGTGTTTTCACCATTGTTAACCTCTATCATGTATTTGTACTAGATTTGGCCTTCACTATAACCAGATCTATCAGCATGGCACAGAATGGAGTTTACCTTATCAGATAGGAAAGAAAGCTATAGACAGGAGTGTAATGCCCTTCTGAGGTCATATAACTATATACATGGTGGTTGCTAAGAGGTTCTAAGAAGTAATCATGGCTTTCGAGTTTCAAGTTTTAATACAAGCCTCCAAGTCAGTTTTGAATATTTTACAGTAAGGGAAAAAAATCCTAGAAAGTAAATACAATTTAGTAGGCAATATAAAAATCATGGCTGAATGAGAACTTAACTAAATGATAGCTTTCTCTGGTTGCTATAAATTTACATTTGGCTTTACGGAGTATTTTAAATATCTTTATGAGTTCATATATAGTTGAGAACTGAATGAAAAAGATTTATAGAAAAATAGAAATCAAGAGCACTGAAAAGATATAACCAAAAACAATATTATTTTAGCATAATTTAGTAATAATTATGGGATATGTATTTATATAATAATTTAATACATTTGTTTTTTAAGATAAAGCCAACAAAATAAAAATATGTGAGGGTATCATAAGCATACTCAAGGCCAGAAATTCTGTCAGCTATAAATGCTTAAAGAAACAATTTTATAAAGACTGGCAGATCTATTGGGGTAGACTTAGGAATCCTTAATACAGGCAGGTGACCATTTATTCAACAAACATTTATTGAGTAAGCCAGATGGTAGATGAAAACTTAGTATTTGTATAGCCATCTACATATATCATTTAATATTTGTTATAGTCCTATGAAGTGTGTATTCTTATGCGGAATAGATAGATTCAAAAGGGTCAATGCAAATGACCCAGCTTATACTGTTAGTATGTAGAAATGATGGACTAAAATCCCAGGGGTTTTTTTGGTACATATTTCTTGGTCTTTCCAATACATTATGTCATCCTTCATAATCATCTGTATGAGGTTGAAGCAAGGACATTGTTCTTCCCATGACTTAAATTTTTTTCACTAAGAATCATTTTTTTACCACAAAGAAAATGAAAAGGCTGAGAATCTTATAAAATGCTGTTAGAACCAAAAGAAAATGATAAGCGTATGTGGAGGAGGAAGAAAATGAGATTGACGAGAAAAGAGGAGGGAGAACTAACGTGAATGAAGAGATTACATGGTGGAGAGTGAAAGAGAGGAGGGGAAAGTGGTAACAGGGCCGCATGAGATGCAAACACTCTGGGGAAACTTTCTCTGTATTTTTCAAGTAGCTTTGGTGCTTATTATATTGGGTTGGCCAAAAAGTTCATCTGGTTTTTTCCATAAGATGGTTCTAGTAGAGCGTAGTTGTCTTTAACTGCATTTGAACAATTTTGTTAGATTGAATTGTGACAGCTGTCATATCAGCATGCATTTAAAAAACTTATCAAAAATTGGTGAGTTTTTGTTGTAGCCATTTAAGATGGAAGAAAATATGCAAGATTTTTGGCATATTATGTTCTAATATTTCAGGAACAGTAAAAATGCAGCTGAAACACAAAAGGAAATTATTTGTGCAGTGTATGGAGAAGGTGCAGTGACTGATTGAATGTGTCAAAAGTGTTTTGCGATGTTTCATGCAGGAGATTTCTTGCTCCATGGTCAGGTAGACCAGTTGAAGTGGATAGTGATCAAATCAAGACATTAATTGAGAATGTTCAGCGTTATACATACATCTTTTATGGAAAAGACTAAACAAACATTTTTGCCAGCCCAATATAGTTTCTCAGACCATCACTCTGGGAAAAGCATAACAATCACAGTTATTTCTTACTATGTACCCAATATCCATTCCCCCTAAAATGTGTAGTATCCTCTTTAATCCATTCTCATAGCTTCAGTTAGTACATCTAAGTTGCTAACTCCTTAATTTTTATCTCCAGACCCAACTTCCCGCAAGAGAATACTGATGCCTACTGAAATAAATCAACTCGGATGGTGACACAAGTACCTTAAATTCAACTTATCCAAAGCCAAATTCATAACCTCTGGAAAAAATACTTGATTCCTGTTCCTACCTCCCCATATCCTTCTCTCTCTAATTCTAGGGAAGCTAGCTTTTTCACTCAAGACTAGCAAATCCAGCCACTGTGAAGCTCAACAACTTCCTCATCCTTTATATTAATTCACTAATATCTGCCTTCAAATTCACTAATAGTTCATGAATCTATCCTCACTGTCTTGGTGATTTCATCATCATTTCCTGAATTACCCTAAAAGCCTCCTACCTTCCTTTTCTGTCTTTTTGCATCTTCTCTTTCCATTCCACTCTCTTTACTGTCAGTAGCAGCCACTGTCTAAAACATACATTTCAGTATATAATCTTCTTTCAAAAATTTTTGTGGGATTCCCCCTACCTGTAAAATCAAACCCAAAGTTGTAAGCATGGCTTTCAATACTTTTGACAAACTTCATTCAACATTTCTTACCGTGCTCAGCTGCTTTTACTCTAAGCCAAGTCAAATTCATTTTTTTTGCTCAATTTTTATCAAAGCACTTATCAAGGGTTGGAATTGTCTTCTTTATGTATATTGTTGGTTTCCTCCCCCACTAGGAGATAAACTTTTTATTTGCTTTGTTTATTGCAATATCTCCAGTGCTTAGTACAATGTCTGACACATAGTAGTTGCCCAATAAATATCTGTTGATTGTTTGACTGACCGACTCAGAATTACTCAGACAATAGCCTATGAAGCCCAAATCCATGTTATCTATTGTATATTATTATATAGAATACATTGGCAACCACTTCCTCACTTTTCACCTCGCATTTCACCCTAAGTAGTAATATTTAAAAATTGACAGAATGGGGAAAAGTACAAGTGTGGGTATCAAGGAGACCCAGGTTTTAATTCTAGCTCTAATTGACTCAGTTATCTCATTTAAAAAATGAGAAAATGCTTCCTTCTTTACACAGTTATTTTATATCATGATTTACACTGCAAAGATTCTTTCTTTCCCTTTCTTCCTTCTACATTTCCCTCTTCGGGATAGAACCTGGTTTCGCAAGATAAAATATCTGGTGTGACAGAAATGGAGATCATATGGAGGGTTAGCAACAGGGGCATGGGAGGAGGAGAGAGGGGGAAAAGGTACAGAGAATAAATAGCATAGACGGTGGGTAGAAAATAGACAGGGGGAGGGCAAGAATAGTATGGGAAATGTAGAAGCTAAAGAACTTATGACACATGGACATGAACTAAAGGGGGGAATGTGGGTGGGAGAGGGTGTGTTGGGTGGAGGGGAATGATGGGGGAGAAATGGGACAACTGTAATAGCATAATCAATAAAATATATTTAAAAAAATAAATAAACATAGGTGAAGGGAATTTCAGCTAGAAACCACAGCAGAGAGCCCCTGAGGGCAGAAGCCTACTCAGGTAACCGAGAGCCGACCAGGGGGGCTGGGGCTTCTTCAGGGAATGAGGAGCACATGTCCAGAATGGGAGCCTCCCAAGGAGCGCAGCCCTGCCAACACCTTGACCTCAGCCCAGTGAAACTCATTTCAAACTTCTGGCCTGCGGAACTATAAGAGAATAAATGTATTTTGTTTAAAAAAAAAAAATATCTGGTGTGAAGGAAGAAGAAACAGGGACATTTCCACATGTTATTTTTTAACTGTCCCCCTTACACCTTATCCCCCTTGCAGTGTCTGGTTTGGAAAGACGTCTTAGGGATCATCAGGTCTCCTCCAAAATGTGTCCATTTTCTCCATACAGTCGCCCCCTTATCCATGGTTTCACTATCCATGGTTTCAGTTACCATGGTCAACTGTAGTCTAAAAATATTAAATGGAAAATTCCATAAATAAATAATTCATATGTTTAAATTGTGTGCCATTTGGAGCAGTGTAACGAAATCTCATGCCATCCCCTCCCGTCACGTCCAGGATGTGAATCATCCCTTTGTCCGGCGTGTTCACACGGTGCTCATTACCCACCACCGAGTCAGTAGCTGGCTTGTTACCAGGTTGACTGCCTCGATAATGCAGTGCTTGTGTTCAAGTCACCCTTATTTTACTTAATAATGCCCCGAAGTGCAAGAATAGTGATGTGGTAATTCAGACATACCAAAGAGAAACTGTGAAGTGTTTGCTTTAAGTCAAAAGGTATGTGTCAGGAAAACATAGTATATATAGGGTTTAGTATTATGGTTTTATGCATCCACTGAGGGTTATGAAACATATTTCCTGTGGACAAGGGAGGACTACTGTAATTTTCCCAGTCATGTGATTGTCCGGCCTAAGGTTAGACAGTTCTAGCAAGGAAAATTCTACCTTCCATTACTGTTTAGCCATCAAAGAAATTATAAGTTACATATCACAACCATCTAAAATCAGAGCATTGGCTAGTATTAAAAGTAGTTTTTATAGTAAAATAAATTAATTCAATTATTTTTGGTGAGTCTATTTAAATAGAACCTTCAAGTTTCTGCAATTTCTTTATCAAGGCCTATAAAGTTGTATTTTATTGATATTTTAAAAATAAATTCCTATAACATCAAGCCCATAAAAGGTTCATCACAGACCAAATACCACACTAACCTTTTAAGCTTTCACAGTAAAAACTGTCTTTTTTATTTATATAAGTTTGGAAAAAATACAAATGTAATCATAACCCCCAAGGCAAAATTTTATGGCAGTTTTCGGAACTCTTCACTATAAAACCTACTCAAACCTACAAACATAAAAGTTTCCAATAAAATTTGTTTTAGATACTGGCAATAAAACATTCTTTGCTTGCCTCTTAACTCCAAATTTTGGAGCCACAGCCATCTAAATGCCAAAGATATATTTCAAGCCTCCCAGCCACACAAACTTTTAATTTCCTTCCATTGAAAAACACTATTATTTGTTAAATATCACTACTATTTCATATTTAAGGAATGTGTGTTAATGAGAACAAAAGAAAATAGGTTGTAGTAAAGAAATCATAAAGAGCATTACATAAATTTCTAAGGCAACTTTAAGTAACAGTATTTTACTTTAAAAATAATATCCTCATTTTTCACCTAAAATGTTTGTTATTTTTTGACCCAGAGAGTGTTTTATAATCAAAATTTAAATAATAAGGAGGTAAAGCGTGCCTATAGCATATAAATGATGCACATTTGAAAAGTCTCCTGAGGACATGTGTATGTTCTACTGTTAATGACATTTGGAAACTGATTGCCATTTCAATTCTGACACTCGGTCCCACGGGGAGATGCTACCAAGGACTTCAGCGCCAGGGAGTATCTGGAAGCATCCTAGCTCTGGACTTTAATAATTGTACCAAAGTGTTCCTTTCAGGCCTCAGGCCTTGAAGTCAGTTTATTCCGTTCATTGTTCTGATCTCCGTTTCTCAAAGGTGCCACACTTTACAAACTGGGCTCATTCCTTTAACATCAGCATACCGTTCATTGTGTGGACGGTGCTCAGTGGGCATCTTGCACACATGTTTGTTACTCTGCTCACAGAGGAAGCGTGCAGTGACATGGGCAGTCTTTGACACCAGGCAGATTTACATTTAAACCTCAGCCACTGCCACTTTCTAACTGTGTTAGCCTAGCAAGTTAAACTTTTCTAAGTGACAGTTTCCTCACCTGTAAAACTAGGGCTATCTTCCTTCCTATTTCTCCCTTCCTGACTCATGGTCCATTGCTGACCTCCCTACTAATCCTTTCAATTTTATACTCAGTTTCTTGTTAAAAAACTCCTCGAACCCCGAGACAAGGAATCCTGCACAAGTGACTGTGGTGCCAGGAGAGACCCATAGGATACAGCTATTTTCCTTAAAAAGGTAGATTCAATTTTAACCCTATTCTTTTTTTTTATTGATAAGTAAGTATTTATTGAAATTTTATTCTTTGTAACAATGTTCCTCTATCTTTCTCCTTCTTTTTTTTTAATTATTTTTAATCAGTATTTTTTAATTGTTGATATTGTACAGTTTTCTGTCTTTTACCCTGCCCCCAGCCCACCACCCCAGCCCTCCCCACCTTCCTCCCATTTCCACCCCCCATAGTTTTTGTCCATGAGTCCTTTATACTTGTTGCTCTAAACCATTCCCCTTTTCCCCTGAAATTCCCCCCCCCCCCGTCACTGTCAGACTTTTCTCAATTTCAGTGTCTTTGTTTATATTATGCTTGTTTGTTTGTTTTGTTGATTAGGTTCCTGTTAAAGGTGAGATCATATGGTATTTGTCTTTCACTGCCTGGCTGATTTCGCTTAGCATGATGCTCTCTAATTCCATCCATGCTGTCACAAAGGGTAGGAGCTTAACCCTATTCTTAATAATCTTTTATTACATTTACTTACTTTGAAATCCAAGAACAAAAGAGGCAGAAATAATGTGAAACAAAATTGGAATTATCACCTGCACTGACTTAGGTGTACCTATAAATTAACACAAAAATGAAGATGACACAAAGAGCCATTATTATTCACAAATACACAGAAAAACAAAAATGAAGCATTTACACAGTTTAGGTTTTCTTCTTGGAATTAAATAAAAATAACTTGAGGATCAATTTAAAAATTCTAAAACATTTTCAAGTTCAACACTGTATGATTAAGTATAAGAGCATGCTTATTTCAAAACAGGGCTAGTGAAATGTTTTACAGCAGCTTTAATTCATTGTTCTATCACCATGCAGAACCAGAAGAGCCAAAAGCTGGAAACTACATCAAGAATCTCCTGCACCCCAAATAGTGAAATTGAAGTATAAAGCTTAATGATATCTGAAACCTATTTTCGCTCCTCATCCTATTTCACTATCTAAGCCATTTAAGTATTTAGTATTCATGAAGGTGTGTGAACATTAATTTTGGTTTTTATATACTTGTTTCAGACATACTTAAACTTAAGGTTGATTACTACACAAAGTATAAAGTTTGTGTAAATCATAATGTTTCTCTATTTCAGGGGAATAGATTTTATCAATCCTTTGCCTTAAATTTTATCTGCCAAACTATAATATCCTCAAATATTTCCATATACTACATAGTTAGATCCTTTCAGCATAGATCCAGAGTCCCAGCAGAAGTTGTTCTGTGAAAGGAGATAGTCTAATGATTAGGAAAATGATTACTTCAAGGAATGAGATGGCCCAAAGGATGAATTCCAGATTGATAATAATTAGTTGGATTCTCCTCTAGTTCAAAATGGAATCTAAAATTTCATGAGATCCAAATAGTCTTTCAGAACTGGAGGTTTTAATGACCCAACAAAAGATATCTTTCACATATGGCCCTTTTGAAACCGAAGTATCTTAATGCAAGAAGTGGTAGGGGGATCTAACTGCCTTCTCCACCTCATACACACACACACACACACACACACACACACACACACACACACAAAATGAGTTGGGTGCTGCTGAGATAGATATGTCTTCGAGAACCATTATGTGATACAGGATATGTATACTACTAGGCTTAATAAGTATAAAGTTAAAAAGTTCCTAAATGTATCTTTCCAGTTTATACCCATTAAATATTATCTAAAAATCTATTTAGTTTAAGGTGATGTTGGTCTAATTGTATCTTTACCATTTGGGCTTTTAATTAATTCACTTGTTCATAATATTGATTGAATATCTACCGTATGCCAGGTACTCCACTGAATACTGAAAAGAGTGGAACTGTGCCAGAGATAAATGTTGTCTTAGCACCCTGGAGATTTGCATATGATGGGTATTAGGATCCAGGTAACATGTAGTATACATGACCACGGAGCTTTCCATGTCTAAGAGTCAGGGAATGCTTATTTGAGCAAGTGGCCTTTGAGAGAAGACTGAATTTTTGTGGCTGAGGGTTGGGGTAGGGGAAGGCAGAAGAAATCTTAGATAAGATGGAACCTTCCTCTGGAAAAGATTAGCTTGTATTTAGCTTTCATTTTTACCTGTTCAAATAACTGCATTTAAAATGATTAAAAATAAAATATTAAAGCAAGGTGAAATTTGGCGTTCTTTATGGTCTTTTTGCTATTTGAAAGGCATTTTCATATGGGTTTGCTTGGAAACAGATGGTGTTTAGCAGTGACTCAATGAAATTGCCTCTCCTTATTAAGATTTTTGATGGAGTCCTTCTCAGTAAAGTATTTACTAAAGAATAAAATTAGTTTCTGGTATATTAGTGCTTCTTAAGCTGATGAAATTTCTACTCTGGTAACCAATATTAGGATCCATAGTCTGAGATATAGTTATACTGCCAATCTTGTCAGTACTTCTACTTCTTATGGTTTACCTCAAACAGGAGAACTATATAATTGCTTTTGTGCTTTCCCATTTGTGTTCTCTTATAAAAGAAAACAAAAGACTGAGAATATTAACAAGCCAGCTGTTAGCACTTTTTTGACATTTTCTTGTGGTCTGCTCCATTAGAGGGGGCTGTTCTTAATATCGGTTGGATTTCTTAATTATTGGTAAGCAGAGCTCTCTGAGTACAGATTGGATCATGGGTTATCAATCAATGACCCCCCCTGGGGGGTCTACTGGTTAGGATGTGAGTATTGGATAATGGGTTAATTGTGTGCACTCCTTTTTGTCATGACAATTTGGGTGTTCTCTCATCTTTAATCAGTTTATTTAAAAATACCTCAAAGTGTAATTCAGATTTCCAAGCCTTTTACTAAATTAAAGAAAACAACACTTTCCTTTATTTTCTGACTAAAGCCAATTTTTAATTTGAGAAGTCACTTCAGATGATCTTGGATCACATTCTCTATACCTAACACTATGGGGGAAAAAAAGTAAAAAAAGCCATGGTCTTCAAGACATGAATTGACACCTTATTCAATTATTCAGGGTCTATAAAATAGATGGAGCTTCTACCTTATTCCAGATTTTGTGTTTGCCTTTGTGGAGGCAAAAGCAATGATAAAAATGGGGGAATTTTTACCCTAGGGTCTCCTAAATAGTTGATCCTTTCAAATGAAGTTCAAGGTCAGAAAGCATGGTATTTGCTGTTCTATAGGAGAAAAAGATGAGCTCTAGTTAATTATGACAGCCAGCAAATGCCTAATTCAGTCTCCGTGGTGATAGCCTCACTCTGGGATAGATCAATTTGTGTCTTTACAAGGGTTATTCACAGGAAAAGCAAAAGACATAGACCTGGATGTTTAGCCTGAAGGCAGAGAAATGATAAGCATAATTTACTTGACCAGGAGTATCTGAAAACAAAAACAAACAAACAATAAGTCCTCTGCTCAGTAAACTCATTTACACAACATCTCTGGCATGTAATGACACCTGCTGCATGGACCTCAGATCACACATGAAGGATGCTCCCCTCTCCCATGAGGCAGAAGCCTGTGCCAACTGGAAACACAGAGAAAGCAAAAGATGCTAAAGGAGCTGAAGCCTACAGTACTTTAAGAATCCTTGAACTCAGGCTCTTAATTTATCTGGGACAAGGTCAAATTTTATTCATACTTCTCACTGAGACAGAAGCATAAATAACATGCAAACTGCTTCACAATTTGCATAGCTGATGATTGTTTCCCAGAATTGACTCCGTCAGTCCCAAGAACATCCTAAAGAAGTTGACCACTTCCCTGATTAGAAGATTTACAAGGCCGTAGATTTCCCTGCACCTCCCGGTATGTATCGGTCCATGGAGGACAACTAACGGAAATGATCTCTGTCCCTGGAACCAATATGGAGACACTGTGAAGTGCAGGCAAATCCCCTGAGTCCTAAATGGCCTTCAACAGACATGTCCTAATGAAGCAAAGTTAAAAATCAGTAATAAATTAATGAGAATGTGCTTCTTAGTGGCAATCATCCATCCATTCCCTCTTAGAGCACCTTTTAATTATTGTTACTAATGACAGAGTTTGGGGGTCACTGATTTCAGAAAAGAAGAAAACTTTTCTGCTTTCAAGGCAGTAATGTGCAGCCTCTGCCTTCTGTTTATATGGAATAACCAATACATATTACTAGTGGTTGTTTCTTTTTTAAATGCTGAGCAGTAACATTGTTTCACTGGACTGAAAAGACACCTTCTAAATTTTCCTTTTTTCATTCAGAATGGAAAAACTGCCATTTGTCATTTTGGGCTGTCCATCATTTATAGGTAGTAATGACATGAGTCATATGCCCCACACACCTTCTCTGTCTTCACAGGGTGCCTCAGTAATCCTTGTAGAGTCACAGAAGTAGGGGAAAGCATGCTCATTCTTTTCTGCGTCTCATTTTTCTATTAACTGGGCTTTTATTCACTCAGCTGTTTGCTGGTGATCATCAGAGCTGCTGGCTAGTGTAGCCTCTAAACATTTCTAAGATGCTCTAAATCTGCTAAGGAATTTGTCAGAGTGACACATGTTGGCAGCAATTTTATTTCACAAAGAATTTTATTTCACAATGGGGTGAATGCACTGCCTACTTCTCCTCCCTCCCTTTCCTTCCTTCCTATTAGACCCCTGACACATTTCAAATGGGGTGATTTTCTGGGGCTACCTCTCATAGAAGATAACTTACAAATGGGAAAAGTATACCTCATAAAATATGTCTCACAGCAAATGAAGAGCAATCATTATGAGTCCGTAATTTGTTATTGTTTTTACAGGCAACCAAGATGTAATTGAGAAATAGAGGGTGAGGTCATCCCACTCACAGGACAGAGCATGGTACAAAGTCATTTCCCAGAGCTCTGCTTGGCCACCCATGGAAAGTGCGTGCCCACTGCTGTCCTATCCTTTTGCTTCAGCCACCAAATCCATTTGATCTATCCTCTCTCCTTAGACTTCCAGATTCAGAAATGGTGAAGAGTACAGAAAAGCTATCATAGAAAAACAGACAAGTGTATTTTGATAGCAACTTATGAAAAACTATGGCCTCCATCACTTTGCTAATCACTGTTCTAACTGGCTTGCTCCTTCCTGCTTAACACAGGAGGAAAAAGATATAGGAAGTACTAGAAAGCTCACCATTAGGAAAATAAGGATAACAATAGATTTCTGTTTTTAGGATTTTGGTAAGCTTTACATTTTCAAAGCTTCTCCCACAATAATACTATTTTTTTTCTCCCCATTCAACACTGCTAATTTAGGATCTATCACATAAGCAAAAATAATATTGTGGGAGTTTTCAAAAGCAACCTTGAGTGGAGGGAGACTGTAGGATTAGTATTTGTATTATCTTCAGGAAATTTTATTTTATTATTTTTCTCATTTACATATAGCTCATTTATTTAAAAACCTGAAGTATTAATACACTAAAGATCTTAAATTCAGATCAGAATGTGGGTTCATTTGTGCTTTTTTTCAATTACAGTTGACATTCAATATTATTTTATATTAATTTCAGGTGTATAGCGTAGTGGTTGGGCAATTACATAACTTGTGCAGTGATTCCCCCAATAATTCTAGTACCACCTGGCACAATACATAGCTATTACAATATTATTAACTATATTCTTTATGCTGTATTTACATCCCCATGACTCTTTTGCAACTAGCAATTTGTGCTTCTTCATACCTTCACCTTTTTTACCCAGCCCCCCAACCACTACCCTATCTGGCAACCTTCAGTTTGTCTGGATCTATGTGTCTATTTCTGTTTGGTTTGTTTGTTTATTTTGTAATTTAGATTCAACATATAAGTGAAATCATATGGTATTTGTCTTTCTCTGTCAGATTTATTTCACTTAGCATAATACTTTCTAGGTCCATCAATGTCATCACAAATGGTAAGATTTCATTCTTTTTTATGGCCAAGTAATATTCCATTGTATACATGTACCACAACTTTTTTTTTACAGTATTAATATTTTTAAGTGAATTACAGGATCTATATACGGTTCTCTCTACAGTGATCATTCTTGGAAGGAAAAAAAAAAGATCCCAGGACAATGTGAAAATTCCCCAACAGAACCAAAGTTAGAATTTAATATAGGCAGCAGACTTGTGATTGAGTAAGCTGTTCACTGATAGGTTTACATAACTGAAGTGTATCAGCTGTCAGCAGATTCAGCAAATACTTCCTAGCCCTCTTCTCCACAAGGCCAGTAAGGCTCAGAGACATTTCCCATTTTCACAAATTCTCATCTTCAGTTTAAAACTGAAAATGGGACAATCTGAGTTCACCAGAAGCCTTTGCAAGCAATGAATCCTTAACTGAATTAGCATCACTTTTGCATTATTTTCTGACAGGCTAATGAGCCCCCTTTGAAGAAAAACCTTTAAGGGGCAAAAACAAAAAATGAAATCAGGAACATGCAATCTCAAAAGTATAATTGGCAGTGAAATAAGTTCAGCAGCGAAATTTCTTTCAACTACTTAAACTGTGAAACATCACCCACATAGCAGACAATAGACCCAAAGGTTACTCTTCCCCCTTCACAGGACTGGAGCAACTAGCTGCCACCAGTTACCAGGCTATGAGACTGATAAAAGATGTCCTAGTTTATTTTGCATATCTATATGTTTTAAAGAAGACTTTTCCTCATTTAAAAATTTTATTATTTAATTTTCCAGAAATCCTAGAGATCTTGAGAAGAAAACCACAAATTTAAGGTCCTGTGGTTTGAAAGTTAAATTGGTAGCAACCATTAAAAGGGCTTCCTGAGTCAATTTGTGGGGTTTATCTGCCCTGTAGATCTGTGAGTTAGATTTTGTTAGATTTGTACAACTGAGAGAAACAAAGAACTCTCCCATTTTTACCATATACTTTGTCTTAATGCAACATTTATATCTTGGCCAATAGGTAGAAAATAATACTTTTATTGATGTGACCTAGAATTAAGGGGCAAAACCATGATAAGATATAGCTCATACATGACTTTGCTTATTTGAAGTCTCCGTGGTTAAAATATAGTTGGCAACATACTTTTATCCCATGCCTTGCATGATATCTTTATGTCCTCAGAGAGAACGGGAATTGCTTCCCCTAATTTAAATCCCAATGATCTATTGCTTTTTAATATTAACCGTCATTGCTAGTCTGCCTCTTGCAGCACAAGCAGCTTCAGCTCCAAATCTCAAGGTCTAAAGACCATAGTCATTTATCTAACGAGCCCCAGGAGGACTGAGTGTGGCTCAGCCCATTAAGCAAGCTGAGTCTCAAGCAAGAGCTGCTGAAAGTTGACCTGAAACTGCCAAAATTCTCCTTTGTGGGGTTTTGTTATGAGTCATAAAACTCACTTCCTCCATGGTGAACCCAACAGTATTTGTTAATTGTGTCTCTGCTCGGTGCCATAAGCTTTGCCTCACCAGAGCATCTGCTTCAGCTTCATCCACTTGCTAATGATCAGTTTCTACTTTCCAGTCACTAATTTTTAAGAACCACCAGTGTGATATATTGAAAATACACCCTTAAAAAGGTGTCATGAGACTTGATTTCTATTTCTATTTCTGCCAGTCATTATCCAAGTGACACTGAAAGAGTCATTTGACCTCTCTGAACTTCAGTTTCCTTATCGGCGAAATGGAGGTGAGAGGAATGTACTAGATGAAATGAAAGGTGACCCCACCCCCATCAGCTTTAAAATCCCAGTTATATTCACATATGAAGAAAGGACCTTATTTCTACTATTTTGATATAATTTTGGTGAAGCTGAACAGATTTGCATGGTGTTATAAAAATTTAATAGATAGTTGCCAAAATCTGTGGACAACTCTAAAACTGGAGAAAATCTAAAACAATGCAAAACAATTAAAATTAAAATAAAAACCTCTCAGTGTCACAGTACAGTAGCCTGATATAACTCTGTAAGGGTGCAAGAAATTAATGTAAATCTTTACTATTCACCTCTCAAAACTCTGGATTTACTAGCCACAATACCTGGTGTTCAGTAGTATGTAGTTTCATTTTGTTTTGCAACATCTTGACTACCTGAAGTACCTCCTTTATTTTCTAAATGTAGGAACTAAAACATGACAGCTTTGGAACCTCTGGTCTCTTTTCACTTATCGTTCCCATCAATTTCTTTGCAGAATTTGACTGTTGTCCACTGCACTCTTACCAGGCTCTTCTCATTGGGCTTCTGTAACACTGTATTTCTGGGTTTTCTTTCCCTCTGCGACTGCTGCTCATGACTTTTCACCAGATCCTTTCCCTCTACTCACTCATACACAAGTGTTTTCCCCAGGTTAATCTCTCTACACATGTCTATTAGTAATCTCTAACTATATGCATATAATTTGCAATGTAATTTCTTTGTCTAAAAAACCCTTAGTGACCCACTATTCCTTTTAGGATCTACTTCACTTTACTTAATGAGAAACATGCAGCCCCAGCTTACCTTTGTAGGATCGTTTCCATTGCTCTCTGCCACAAGTAACTTTTTCCATGTCCTTGGCTAACTAACAGCCATTCCCTGAGCCCCCAAGGACTTTCAAATGTCTTTTCCTTTACCTATGTTATTTCTCTTCTTGGAATACCTTTCTCTTCCTGCCTCAATCGTTTTGTAGCTTAGATTGTTGTGTTTATTTTTAAAAGCCCAGATGAAATCCCCTTTTCTCTTTATGGCCTTACTGACCCAAGAGGCAAAATGAATGGCTCCAAGGTCCCCCCAATTCTATCATCTCCATGTATTCACATAGGGCATTTTCATGCCATTCTGTGGCAGGTATTGCATTATTATAATTGTGTATCTGGTTAGTTAATTAACCTTTATTTTGTAGAGAAGAAATATAAGGCAACTTTATTGTGTTTTATCACTATCCCTTCAACTTTGTCAAATAGTTCTTCCTTGACTCGGGATTAAATCTTGGGTGGATCCCATTATTTTTCTCATCTTTTTCAGGTATGTAAAACTCAATGCTATTTAATATTGGTTTTAAAGCAAACTTTAATTTTATATACAACTTAAAGCTTCTCTTCTCCTCTACCTTAAATCTGACTCAACTTCAGAAACTTGATTTTTTTTTCAGTTTCCAAGTGGTTATTTTATCAGATTGTTTGAACATTAAATTTATCCTTGTTTGCAATCCAAAATAGTTACCTGAAGTTTGCCGTATGTGTGTGTTTACTTTATTGTAGATTTATTTTCTAAACTCTTTGGCACAGTTTTCTGGGGGCGTTCAGACTGCCTTGATACATGTCAGAGAGAGCTTTCCTTTTGTGCTGCCAATCTGAGCATTTAACTTTTGGTTTGTTTGGGTTGTGGCTTTCTTTTGTTTTTCAAGTCTGCATTCTTTATTTGTAACAATTGTGTTTTTATTTTTTCTATATCTTCTAACTCCAGAGGAATTTGAGGGCAGAGGGCAATTTGGGTCAGATCCTTCCTCTTCCACATAATGTCTCTTACACAACTCACTAGATGCTGTTTCAAGCCCAGCCAGAGCAAGCAAGGGAGGTGGGATTAGATAAAAGAATAAAATCTTAGTTGCAATTACGATTTTAATCTGGTGTTATCTCTTTGAGTGTGGCAGATGACAAGAAATAAGTTATTTCTCTTGTAGAAACATTTTGTCAGCACATTAAATCCATTTGTCTTAGTTAATTCCAGCTGCCATTATACCAAAATTCTGTAGACTGTCTGGAAAACAACAGACATTTATTTCCTCACAGTTCTGGAGGCTGGAAGTCCAAATCAAGGCACTAGCTTGGTTTGTTTCTGTTGAGGGCTCTCTTGAAGGTTTGTAGATGGCCATCTTCTTGCTTTGCCTTTATTTGTGTTGGGAGAGATAAAGAGAGATAGAAATATAAAGAAAGCACTCACACTTTCTAGTGTCTCTTCTTATAAGGTACTAATCCTGCCATAAGAGTTCTACCTTCATGACATCATCTAAACTCAGTTATGTCTCTAAGGCCCCCATCTTCAAATACCATCACATCTGAGGTTAGAACTTCAATGGATGAAATTGGGAGAGAGGTGAGATGACTCAGTCCATAGCATTATCCTCGCTAGTCACCACTTTAATAGCACTAAATCAATGTCAGCTCTGTGCATCATGTATAATTATCTTCTGTGGGCCTGAGTCAACTACAGTCTATCCAGATAAATATAAAAATGAGTGATAATTTTCTAGATTCAATCATAAATTGAGAGTTAAGTTCATTGTGCCCTGGAAAAAACCTACTTATGAACTAGGTAGAAAACAGGCTTTTCCTACAATTCTGGCACTTCCAGAATAATGGCTTTGCAAAAGTCATCTTAGTCATGGGGCCCCAGTTGTCCAATTGAAAGAGTGGCAAAATGGAGAGATTAAAACTTTTCAATGCTTTCCTCTAAATTTTATAAATTTTGTTTTCTTTATTTTTCATTTCACATGATTTTTTTCAGATTATCCATGGATAGAGTTTGATGCAAAATGGGTTAAAATAATCACTTAAACAAAGTCTGTGCATAAAACACCTCACACCCAACTTTTAATAAATTTGTGGTTATGTGGAATAATAGTTACTTCTTTTGTTATTTTTGTAGGTTACAGATTCCCAATTCTAATGTAACTGTTACTGTAAATCTATCTAAATATCATATGGGCAAACTAGATGCAAACTATTTAGAAAAATTTTTACTTCAGTTGAGTTTGAGGTGATTTATTTTCTCCATCACTCATTTGCAAGGTGTGTTTTAAGAAAATAAATAGTGATTTCAATACATTAGTTTAATATTTATATTTTTGAACTACTTATTTGAAAGTGCACATTCAGGGAATATTTTGGGAAGGTCCTAAATTTGTACACAAGCTTTGATTTGGTTGAAGACATATACAAAGTATAATTTAATGTGTAAATATCACAAGAGCAGAACATTGTAAACTATTACTACTTTTTTCCCCTTTCAAATATGTCAAAGAGAAACTTCACACAGGAAAATAGTTTCTGAAGATTTGATAAAGCCTTTTGGTCATGGTCAGACATTTTGGGCACTCAGTCACCGAGTCTTCTGAAGACTGCACTTCTAACTCTATAGAATGCAAACTGTTTCCCTCCTTCTTATACACAATGGAATCTTTCATCTAAAGATTTCAGAACAAAAGGTAAGGAAGACAGTTAATTATAGTCCAGGCTTCACACATAGAGTTAATGAATTTTAATGCACATCAATTAATAACTAATTTGGTTTTTGTCTGACTATAGACAGAAGTATTAGGTAACAAGAAGAAAAAATACTCTATTTTAATTGAAATATAAGTCATTCTTCTATGGCTTTGTGTCCCTGGTTCTATTTATCTTTAAGTCAAAATCAGAAATAAAGAAAATAATTTGAAGCTTCCAAAAAGGTATACATGACTCTTCATATATAAAACTCTTTATAACTCTCTATACAGCAATGCTGTTTCAAAGCATATTTACATGATGTGTAGGTGAAGTGGATATTATATTTTTAATTCCTAAAATAAATAAAGAGGTAAAAGAAAATTAAGAAAAGAGAGATGGTAGAAGAGCTCAGGTTTAAAAGTCTCGGTTTCATATTTTGGCTAGTGAAGAAGGAACAGATATAAGACTGTGAGTCTCATAAATCCATCTGCAATTCCCTCTCACCACAATGTAAAACAACATCTAACTTCAGTGCATCATCAAAGAAGAATAAACACTTACAATCAAGCTATCATAATCACATTAGTGTGGTATTGCCTTAAGAATGGACAAATACATTAACGGAAAGAATATGGAATCTAGCAATAGATACAAATATATGCAGCCAACTAATTTTCTACAGAGATACCAACATTATTCAGTGGGAAAAGAAATAGATTTTTCAACCAATGGTGCTAGAAACAACTACATAACTATTTATGGGGAAAATGAACCCTGACTCCTACATTATACCATACACAAAAATTAATTTAGGAAGAATCATAGACTTAAACATAAAATATAAAATCATGAAGCTCCCACAAGAAAAAAATAAGATAATGCTTTTATTATTGTAGTAGGCATATCTTTTTACAGGATTTTTACACACACAAAAATAAGAAACAATAAAAAATTGAACTTCATAAAAAGGAAAAGTTTCTCTTCATCAAAAGACATAATTAGAAATAAAATGGAAAGCCACAGCCAAGGAAAAAATATTTGCAATGTATCTACATGGCAAAGAACTTGTATCAAAAATATATAATGAGCTCTCACCAATCAATAATAAATAGACAAGCAACCCAATTGAGCAGCATGTAAAAAAGAAAACTTGAGCGTACAGTTTTTCCAACTATATAACAAACATACAAATGTCTGATAACCACTTGAAAATATGCTCAATATCATTAATCGTTAGAAAATGAAACACATTTAAAAACACTATGAGCTAACACTTTACCCCTAGTAAAATGGATATGCTAGAAACACTGCTAAACTTTTTAATTTTTTATGAGTGATAGAGAACAGTAAAGAACATTGATCTCATGCTTACGAAGAAAGTTTTTTTCCAAACTGCAAATTGATGACTTTGTTGAATTTATCAGAAAACTAACTTCAGGGCAGAAATTTCATGGATAAAAAGAAACTAAGCTTTTGCATACCTGTGTCAAATGCCATGAGATTTCATATAAGCCAGTAAGCAGAGCTGCTAAAATTTTAATGAATTACTAAAGGCCAAATATATATTGATAGGGGGTGTGAAGTCATTTGTGGCCACATACATAGGGTAGGTCTGCACCCACTAATATATTTCCCTCCATGAGCCACATCAAAGACAGAGAAGAGTATTCAGAATCCTGAGAAAATATCCCTTTTGACATTTGTCAGGGGGAGGGGGATAGCAGCCACCATCAAAACCCAACCCTAACTCATCTTCATTAATTTCCCTATAGGAACATAGTCTACAAGGAGAAGAGCCACAAAAATTTTGCTTAGGGAACCCGTTAAATCTACAGAAAAGAAAATGAGGAAAAAAACAAATTTCTACCTCTGGGGAAGGAGTAAGAATATGGATAAAGCAAGGAACTATAGCTGGAGCAAGGGCAGGGGCACTTGTGAAGGCCACACCACTCTGAGACCCAGGTTCACCCTGGCTAAGAATGAGGCTTAATCAGAACATAAGAGAACTTGCCCCTCCCCACCTCCCACCACCATGCCAACAAACATTTGGTAATTATAACAATGGGATGCATGGTTTTTTTAATGCATTGCTGTATTTAATTTGCCAATATTTTGTTGAGGATTTTAGTGTCTATGTTCATTAGTAATATTGGCCTGTAGTTTGCTTTCTTTATTGTGTCTTTGTCTGGTTTTGGGATTAGGATGATGCTGGTCTTGTAAAAAGAGTTTGGGAGTCTTCTGTCTTCTTCGATATTTTGGAATAGTCTGAGAAGAATAGGGGTTAGCTCTTCCTTAAATGTTTTGTAAAATATTCCTGTGAAACTGTCGGGTCCAGGGCTGAGAGTGTGCCCAGAGTTTTTTGATTACTGCTTCAATTTCATTAGCTGTTATTGGTCTGTTCAGGCTTTCTGCTTCTTCTTGATTCACTATATTATAAGACCACTGTAATCAAACAGTCTGGTACTGGCATAAGAATAGACACATAGATTAATGGAACAGAATAGAGAGCTCAGGAATAAACCCATGTCTCTATGGTCAATTAATATTCAACAAAGGGGGCAGGAGCATACAATGGAGTAAAAATAGCCTCTTCAACAAATGGTATTGGGAAATCTGCACAGCTACATGCAAAAAAATGAAACTTGACCACCAACTTATATCACACACAAAAATAAACTCAAGATGGATAAAAGACTTAAATATAAGTTGTGATACCATAAAAGTCTTAGAGGAGAACATAGGCAGGAAAATTTCAGATATTCCAAGCAACAATATTTTCACCAACATTCCCAAGAGCAAGAGACATAAAGAAAAGAATAAACAAATGGGACTATATCAAATTAAAAAGCTTCTGCATGGCTGAAGAAAACATCAGCAAAATGAAAAGGGAACCAACCCTATGGGAAGATAACATTTGCAAATGATACCTTGGACAAGGGTTTAATCTCCAAAATATATAAACAACTCACATGACTACACGCCAGGAAGACAAACAATCCAATTTAAAATATGGACAAAGGACCTGAACAGACACTTCTATAAGGAGGACATACAGAGAGTACAGAGACATATGAAAGGATGCTCAGCATCACTAGCCATTGGAAAGATGAAAATTAAAACCAAAATGAGATACCACTTCATACCGGTCTGAATGTCTATCATAAACAAATCGAACAAGCGCTGGTGAGGTTGTGGAGAAAAGGGAACCCTAGTACATTGTTGGTGGGAATGCAGACTGGTGCAGCCACTGGGGAAAACAGTGTGGAAATTTCCTCAGAAAACTAAAAATGGAACTGTCTTTTGACCTGGCAATTCCACTGTTAGGATTACACTCTAAGAATCCTGAAACACTAATTCAAAAGAACATTTGCACCCCAATGTTCATAGCAGCATTATTTACTATAGCCAAGTGCTGGAAACAGCCTAAGTGCCCATCAGTAAATGAATGGGTCAAAAAAACTGTGGCACATTTACACAATGGAATTCTACACAGCAGAAAGAAAGAAGGAACTCCCACCCTTCAAGACAGCATGGATGGAACTGCAGAGCATTATGCTAAGTGAAATAAGCCAGGCGGTGGAAGACAAATACCATATGATCTCACCTATAAATGGGACTTAATTAACAAAACAAATAACAAGCAAAATAGATCCAGATACATGGAAATAAAGAACAAACTGACAGTGGCCAGAGGGGAGGAGGTAAGGGGATACAGGAGAAAGAAAGGGAAAGGGTTGTCAAGAAACATGTATAAGGGACCCATGGACAAAGACAACAGGGTAGGAGAAGGATTGAATGTGGGTGGTGGAGGTGGGTAGGGAAGAGGAGAGTAATGGGAGTAATGGGGAGACAACTGTAATTAAACAACAGTAAAAAAAACAATGAGATGCACATGGAGAGTTGTATTCTCTCTGGGGAGAAAATATTGAGGAAAAAAAAGCCTTAAAAAACTGTCTACACCTTATAACTAGAGAAAATTGAAGCCTGTGCAATAAATTGCAAGTCCAGCCCAACTTCTCAGTATATTAACACAACTGTCTACCCTAAAAGTCTACCATAAAGTTAGGCATAACATATACAACTATAAAAAAGCATTTATATTAGTATCTGCTGTTATATGAATATGTCCAGCTTTAAAAAATTATGAAGTATATGAAAATGAAAAAAATAACTTGGAAAAGCAATCATCAGAATCAGACTCAGATATGACATGGAAATTGGAAATATCAGACAAAGAATTTTAAACAACTATAATTAGTATGTTAAAGTCCTTGAATGAAAAGGTACAGTACATGTAAGATTGGGTAGATATATCCATGAAAGAAGTAGAAACTGTAAAAGTTAAATGGAAATGATAGAAATATATAACACAAGAACAGAGAAAAAGACTACCTTCAGTGGACTGACTCATCAGTACACTTTACACAACCAAGAAAGGGATCAGAGAACTCAGACATAAGTTAATAAAAATTACCTGAAACACAAAGAGATAAAGAGAAAAAAGAGGCAGCATCCATAAGTTGTGGAACATTATCAAACAGTCTAGCATATGAATAATTAGAATCTTAGAAGGTACAGAGAATGAATGGGGCCAGAATAATGAAATATAATAATAATGGCTGAGAATTTTTCAAAATCACACAATTAAGAAGCTCAGAAAAGCATGAGTTTGTGAGAGGTGGGAGGGGACACTTATGCATATCATATTCAAATTGCTAATACCAAAAATAAAGAGAAAAATCTTACAGTTAGGGAAAGAATTTCTCTGTTAACTACAGAGAAATGGTAGAATTACAGCAGACTTCTCTTTAGATACTATGCAAGAATGTACACAGTAGACTGATATCTTTCAAGTATTAAAAGAAAGTCTGTCAATCTAGAATCCTATACCCAGTAAAATATCATCTACAAATTAAGGAGAAATAGCCCTGGCTGGGTGGCTAAGTTGGTTGGAGCATCATCCCATGCACCAAAAGGTTTCAGGTTCAATCTTCAGTCAGAGCACATATTTAGGTTGCTGTTTAGATACCCAGTCAGGGTGCATCCAGGAGGCAACCGATTTATATTTCCCTCTCACATTGATGTCTGTCCCTCTCCCTCTCCCTCTCTCTCTAAAATCAACAAAAAAACATATTGGGTGAGGACTAAAATTTTTTATTAATTAAGGAGAAATGATTTTTTCTTAAAAAGTGAAATTTATTGTTAGCAGACTATCTAGAAAAGACTATCTTATTCAATCAAAATGAATATAAAAATTTAGATTTACACACTATATGAAGAACATTGGGAGGGGAATAAATTAAGGTAAATTAAAATTTTTCTTAATTTTAACTGCTCTAGAGATCACTGGAGCTAAAGATGGTAACAGTGTACTGTGTTTATAGCATATGTATAAGTTAAAATACATGACACAAAATGATAAAGGATGAGGGGGAGAAATTGGCTCCTTGCTACATGTGAGGTGGTGTAATATTATTTGACCATAAACTTAGAAATATACTGTATATATGTATGCAGAGACATACACATACACACATATAGTAGAATTCCTAGGACAACTGCAAATTTTTATAAATATATAAATAATAAGTCAATAGAGGAGATAACATAGAATCATGAAAAAGCTTAATTAAGCCCAAAAAAGGCAAAACATAAAGAGAATTAAAGAACAAATGGAGCTAATAAAAATGACTAACTAGAGGGTAGATTTTAATTAAACCATATCAATTAGCACTTTAAATATATATATTTAAGAAGGGAGATATATATATCTTTCATATATAAATATACATATATATATCTTCAGAGTCTATTAAAAATGGAATGTTTCTTGATGACTACTAACATTTATTCTTGTAGCAGATATTGTTTCTTCATAGAATTGCTTTTTAATGGGGTCCTGTGTGATGGATATTAATTGTTATTTTAGAATATCTTTTCACTTTTGATTGTTTATTTGATCACCAGAAATCTGATAGCTTTTCTTGTCATATTTGATAGGGTACTGCCTCATTTATTAAAAATGGATGACTTTCCAAAGTGCAGCATGTTTTTCCGTCTTGGCTAGCTTCCAGTGTGGAAAAATAAGTACTCATAATTATCTGAAGAAAAGTGTTTGCACATTATTTCTTAAGCATATAATTATCTCTTATATTTTGGGAAGCATTTTATGTGTAGGCCTACAGCATACTGTATGTTTTCTTTAAAAGGCAAAGTAGCTAAAAATGAACGTGTGGAAAATGTGACAGTCATACCATACTAGCTGTGTTTGTTACTATGCCACTATATGATTTAAAAGTCACTAATGCAAAAGGAAAGTGCATGGTATTTGCTGTGTGATTCTAATTGGCACAATTTGCTGATACAGTCCTTGAAGCCAGAATTCTGTTGTTCACATATCTGATTTAATATAATTAAATGGCAGGCATTTTTTCCTTGCAATTTTGGAACATCAGAACAAACAGAAAGAAAGGCTATGCCCATGAATATTAATTAATAGCAGTTCTCGCTAAATATAAATTGCCTTCCTCAAAGGCAACTATGATGAAGACAGTATTAAAAATGAATGCCTGAAAATTCCATTTTATAGAATAAAATTTTATCACGATTTTCTCTGTTTTTCTCTTTCAGCATTCAAGTACATAGCAGCTTGAGCTTTGGAAATGGTATTAAATCAAACCCTTTCTCATCCCTCACCAAACTCTACTCATAAGAATCAATATCCACGCTGACTTTGAATGATTGGAAACTGCTCCAGGAAACATTTGAAATCTGAGCTCTGAGGCTGAGTCACACCCATCCCTCTCCATACCTATTGCTGTCTTTTCCTCTCTTTCCCTTTATCTCACTCAACTTTCTCACCCCATTCATTGATGACAAGACTCCCTAGTACGACCCTAATTTACTCATCCATCCATCCATTCATCAAAGATTTATTGAGCATCTACTAGGTGTCAAAAAACCTCTTCAGGTACTGAGAATAAAATATTAACTAAGATATTCCATGCTTTCAGGAAGTTCATAGTCTAGTAGGGAGAAGTCAATCAACTATACAACACAGTGACAAGTACCATACTGGGGTGCTATTAGAAAGCCTAAATGCTTAGAGAAGTCTTCCATTTAGACTGAATTTTGTGATGAGGCTTAAAGAAGAGTAGCAACTATGGAAATGTAGCAGAGAAGCAGAGCATTTCAGGCAGAAAACTACAAATGCAAAAAGGTGCTGCTGCCCCTGAGGCAGGAGATCGGAGTGAGGAAACTCTGGAGGCGCCCCCACAACTAAGACAAAGGACGCTGATAGAGGACAGAGAGACCCTGTTCTAAGACCAAGTGCACAGTGCCTCCCCCCACCACCTCTGCCTCCTGCTTTCTGGAAAAGCTCTGAATCATGGTAAATCATGACTACACCTGTGCAGAAGGAAAATCATGGGAGGCCACATGCACAGTAACTTAAAAGTAATAAAACTACTTGTACATACACAATAAAAGCCTGCCAGAACTAGCCAAGAAATATCCATCCAATGGGAATATGTTGACCCTCCAGCCACTGAGGGTCTATTTCTGCTTGGAGTAGGCCCACTCCCTTGTGCTGTGGAGTGTACAATCACTTAATAATTATGCTTTCTGTCTGTTATAAACTCTTCACATGTACAGTTCAATTATTGTTCATGATAACTAAGCACCTGGTTACCTGTGCCCACCTGTGACACCCCTACTGTATATGATATGGTTACTTAATGAGCTTGTAAATGGATGTGAAAATTAATAGTCATGGGACGTGATAATATTCCCTCACCATCCCCCAAAATATCTAGGAATTGTCTATCTAGATACTTGTATAAACCCATCTGAAGCCTGTGTCTTGAGAATTGGTTTCTTCATAGAGTTATTTACATATTGTTCTCATAGTGATACCTACCTTTCCTTGTTATAAGATTTGGTATGTTTTCTTATATAATAAGAAATGTATTCTTATTTGACTTGACAATCTGGAAGCCAAGAACTATATTTAAATAAAAATCACAGTGCCTTGTCATATGTTCATTCTTGTTATAATTTTTTGTCAACCACATTTTTGAAGAATATTTTTGACCTCTCTAACTTCATTTATAATGATCTGCTACTGTGTTTCTCACCTAATATCATTGTTACAGATACATATATCCATAAAATATCTGTTTTACAGATATATATATATCTGTAAACTACCTATCTATATCTATTTATATATATATGTATGTGTGTGTGTGTGTGTGTGTGTGTATATATATATATATATATAGAGAGAGAGAGAGAGAGAAAACTTATTTCTATAGTAAATTCTTTAAGATACTTTCATATGGGCCTTGAGACAATGTTAGTAGGAATTTAAATTACTTAAATACTTAAAATAAAATGTGTATTCTAATCATCCATTGCTCATTTTCAAAAATCACAAAGTTGGCTTGCAAGCAACAATGTAACATTTATAAAATACTTAAAGTCATTATTTTTATCAAAAAGAAAATCCCAGCAACACTTGAACTGATACTCTTTATTTAAAAATCAGCATTATTACTGCTGCTGCTGAAACTTGCATAAAGAAAGGTCATATATATATATATATATGACTCAGAATTACCTATGTTTCTACAGTTGAATTTATTTTCATCTACATATTTATATTCTTAATGCATATAATAAGAGTTCTCTCTGTCAAGCTACATTTCATAATATATTTTCATTTCCAAAAATAAAAGTAGAAATATTCAAAATAAATTTTAAAATGTGTTCCAGTTCTGACGATTCATTTCCTACTTTTTATTATTCAAAAGACAATTTTAAATATTTTAAAACTTGGGGGATTTAAAGGAGTATCCTTAAAATGAAGAATCAGTCTGTGCTATCTCTTCTGGAGAATAAAATGTTCTCGGCAATCACAATGGAACAAAACGCTCCCTGGAAGACAGCAATGACAGGACAAACAGTACACTCATCAGTGCTTGCTGCCACAAATAAATTGAAGGCCCAAATGGCATACATAATCCAAATTACGGTAAAGCTTTTTCAAAATCAGAGTCTAAGAGAAGAAAGAATTATACCTTAAAAAGAATAGATATAATATTTTGTTGTAAATGCTGAGAAAAAATACAGCTAGTATTGTGTTGAAGAAGCAGGATAGGAATGAAGACCCTTTTTATATTTGATTCAGTTCTCGTCGCACACTCACTGGTAATCATTCATCTCCCTCTTTTTTCCCCTTTACTCTTCTCCTTTACTGCCTACCTTCCCTCATTCTCACCTTCTTTGCTTCTTCCTGCCTTTGTTCCCTGTGTACATATGTTGGACTTAACAAATACATAAACATACAAAAATAATAATTGGTTAATGCCTTATGATTTCACATTTTGAATTCACATTTTGTATTGATTCTCAGTATGTCTACTTTCTATGTTTCCTGCATTAAGTAAGGGTCAGACCCTTTCAGGTTTCAGAATTTTCTAACCACGCTCATATCTAAAGCAGAACAGGCAGACATAAAATCAACTCTACTTAATACCAGAAATAAATACAGAGGCTTATTACTTTCAAAAGAAAGTTAGAGCAGTATACCTTTCCCCTTACTGTGTTTATTCATTTTTTCTACAAAAAAATTACTTGCAATGATTTGTTGTTTTGTCAAATCCTCATTAGGGAAAAAATAAGAAATATTCTCTTTTATTCCATAGCATTTGCCTTGTTTACGTATTTTCTTATCAATTTTCAAAGTTCCAGTTTGAAATACATTCTGTTTTGTTTTGCTGACATATTTTCTTTATCCTGATATCATAAAAAATACACTAGAAAATATGTTCAGTTGAAATGGTAGCCTATGATCTTTCTGGTGAAGAGAAAATTTATATGCAGACTTTCTTTCCCATACAATCTCTCAAATATATTATCAGCAATTTTACTGATCAAGAGCCAAAGGTTTATAAAGCCACATGCTGTTAATTTTTAAGCACCAGAGATGGAACGGTAATAATGTGAAAAAGAAAGAGCTTGTTAGTTGTTAACAGAGCACAGGGCAGCTCAGAGTTTGCCATCCAACAATTTAACTAGGACTGCTCCTCACGCTCTTCAAAACCGCCGCACAATAAATAATAAAAGATTAAAACCTTAACCCTGGAAAATTTAGAAAAAAATATTAGAAAATTTTATTTGAGATTATAAAAATCCTCAAGTGATTTACTTTAAGAGACACCTTCATTGCTTCCATGTGCAAGGACTAACGATGGCCCAGGTTTAGGAGTGACGAGAGCACTGCTTGGAAAACACAGCCAGGGTAGGTGATAAAGCAGGCTCTCCCCATGACACTCCCACTGCCACCGAGGATCTCTTCACCATTCGTTACTAGAAAATAATAGTCCAGGTACATATTTATGTATCTAGACTGTTATAACCCCAATCTTCTGTTTCCTGGACAAGTCTTTTTGTTCTAAGCAGCTCAGTTTCTAGGCAGCATGACTGCAATGAGTGTCGTGTCCTGAGCTTACACAAAATATAAGAAGATTCTAATTACAGGACCAGCTTTTAAAATATTGACGTTTGTACAACCACTTTGGAAAGCAGTATGGAATTTTCTAAGAAAACTAAAAATTGATCTACCTTTTGACCCAGCAATTCCACTGCTAGGATTATATCCTAAGAACCCTGAAACACCAATCCCAAAGAACCTATGCACCCCAATATTCATAGCAGTACAATTTACAATAGCCAAGTGTTGGAAGCAACCTAGGTGCCCATCAGTAAACGAACGGATCAAAAAACTATGGTACATTTACACATTGGAATTCTATGCAGCAGAAAGAAAGAAGGAGCTCCTACCCTTCGCAACAGCATGGATGGAACTGGACAGCATCATGCTAAGCGAAATAAGCCAGGCAGTGAAAGACAAATACCATACGATCTCACCTTTAACAGGAACCTAATCAACAAAACAAACAAACAAGCAAAATATAACCAAAGGCATTGAAATTGAGAACGGGCTGACAGTCATCAGAGGGGAGAGGGGAGGGAATTTCAGGGGAAATGGGGAAGGGATTAGAGCAACAAGTATAAAAGACATGTGGACAGAAACTATGGGGGGCATGGAAATGGGAGGGAGGTGGGGAGGGCTGGGGCAGTGGGCTGGGATGGGAGTAGAAGACAGAAAACTGTACAACAACAATTAAAATAAAGAAAAAAATATTGACGTTTGTAGAGACAAAGTTTCATAATCACTTTGGCTCTGTCTATACTGTCTCTGGTTTCTACAAAGACCTCCTTTAATTAGGATGTCCTGTCTTTAGTAATTTGACGCTCATTTCTTACCCCTCCTTCTGATAGCAATGCATCTTCGACAGTTGCTCAGATGACTATGGAACCGAGGTGGGTGTGCCTTTTCTTGCCATGGCTTCAACCAGGAGACAAAGATGAAGGCTGAGTTTCAATTTGGTCACTGTTTTCCATGAAATAGAAAAAAATAAACAAGCTAAAATGATTATATTATAGCCTGGAAAATCTATGAAACCAGCAGCTTCACATATTCCTTACAAAACCAAGGTGTTTACTAAATGTTTTATATATTTTTCACTTGCTTCTGCAACAAGTATACGAAAAGGAAAAGAATGAGGCAGAGAAATGGAACACTGTCTCTCTTATTGGTTTCAGAACCTATAAAACAATGACATGCTAGGGTGTAAGTAGTATTCCAGATTCAGACACCTCTGCCTTCAGGAAACTTATTTCTACCTCTTACCAGTCCTATGACCTTAATCTCAATGAGCCTCAGTTTGTTCCTTTCAAATGAAGTTATAGAATTTAGATAATAAAATTTGATAAACATAAAAAATAAAGCACTATCATATGCCTGGTACACAATAATTTTTAATACTATCACAGGTTACTGAGGTTGTAAAATTTATTTTGCAATCATCAAATTGTTAATTGTATGTTTATTATGGAAAAGATCCCAAAGAATTTAATACTGTAGGGAAGAAAAAGTAAAGTTAATATGCAGAATCTTCCTACAGATAGCAGAAGATAACAGGAATAGGGTTAATAATAGAGATAAAGGCAGAGATAGATAGTGATATGTACTTCTTCAGGAATTTTTTTGCATGTAATGTTAGTTAGGAGGCTAGCTAGAGGCAGAGCCATTCATTTATCGACCTGTTCTTATGCTGCTGTGACATTGTTCTGTTTGCGGTTTTACAATAAGTTTTATAAACTGATAAGGTAAGTTATTCCTTAACATTCTTTTTCAAAATTTCTTGGCAATTACATTCTTATATTTGTATACATATTTTTAAAATTATTTTGATCAGGTAAAACAAGATACCTTGGAATTCTGATTTCAATTTTATTGAATACTTATATATTGGAGTTGTTTTATACCCTTATAAAACTTTTTTTCACTTAGAAACATGGCATGTCTTCCTGAATTTTCAACAGTTTTAGGTTCAAATTTCACCTCTTACTTGTTATTTAATATTGAACCTGTTACTTTTTTTCTTTAAACATCAATTTTCTCAACTAAATTTGGTCTAAAAACAGCTTCTCACAGAATTATTAAGAACTCTAAGAAATAGTTTTAGATGACAAATTGATGCCTAGTAAGTACAGTAGGTTTGCACCTTCTGCTCAATCTTCACCCCATTTCTGCTGAATGTGAAGTGAGGTAATGACTATAGAGAAATCATGATTTAGACATTTAGGAGACACTTTTTGCCCCAGTAACAGTATTCATTACTACCCTATTAATGTGCTACTCACAAGTCATACTACTTGGATCAACTTGGATCAACCTTTGAAATAAGTCACTGTATTATTATAGTCCTTCTTAGATATACTCTCTAACCTCTGCAGAAAATGAAGTAGTACTTGGAAGTGACTGTGAGCGCTGAGAAAGTTCTTTGTTCTTGAGCAGGACTGATATCTACATGCTGCACAACTTGTGGGAATGGGGCTTCCGAATTCCTAAAGAAATAACAACAGCATCAAAATTCCTTTCTCTGAACTTTAACAAAGTAGGTGGGGTCATATCCTCATTCCAGGGTTTAACTTTGGTCTTAACTCTTCCTTGAGGTTATTTACTCCCTTTGCCCTCCCCTTAAGGTGAGCTTGTGGTGGTTTTGTGGTCTTCACTTTCTGCTTTGGGTCTGACCCGAGCAACTTTACACGTTTCAAACATCCGGCCTATGTGAACCCAGAGGGCAGTACCTTCCTTCCAGCCAGACTTGTCCTTTTCTCCGTAGAGTACTGTCTCATCCTGTCTCTTAGCTCTTAGCCCCACTACAATCCCATTATCAAGAAAGATGATGCTAAATGGACTTTGTAACTGGGGAATTTGTCACCATCATTCCTAATTATTAAATAATATAGCAAATTAGACTTATAGCCACTATATACCCAGCATAGTAGCAAATATTATACATATCTTCAAACATATTTTTAAAGAAATCGTGTAATGAATTATTCCCGTTGTTGAAATGAAAAAAATATCAAACCCAGAAAGGCTCAGTCTTGCTTAAGTTCATAAAACTAGAAAATATTTGACTCAAGATTGTTAGTCAAAGTGTTGCTACATTTCAGTTAAATTATTAGGCATATGCTCATTGATTTAGGTAAGGATATTTAATGAGAATTTAGCATAATGAAAACTGAGAGGAGGTGGAGTAATCAAATGTCCACTTGTTGATGTTTAGTTTTGTCTCAGCTGTTTGTTTACACACTTCCTTCTCAAAAACTGCATCACACCACACCACTGGCCCCTTTACTTACAAATTAATTGATAGTTGGGGTAACGATCTGAAGTTACAAGAGTGGATTAATTTCTAATCTTGGAAAAGCACCCATTTTTGTAGAGTAAACTTACATTATGAAAATTTATTGGGGATATTTTAATAATTACTGGACTTTATCTTCATTTCCTGTTCAAGGAACTCACAAATTAGAAAGATATTTTCACTACTGCATTATTGCTATGTTTCTAGTATATTTAATCCCTAGTTTATACACATAGATCTGATACTGCCTCTTTAAATATATGGCTGCAATTCAATTAGAAATGTTTATCTGTTTATGGAGGTGTTTATCTGTCAGTCAGTCAGCTAGTATTTATTGAGGGCCCACAAAGTATGGGCACTTTGTGAACACAAAGTTTGTAGATTATTTAATTTTGAAAAATGGCCCTTGTAAACCCTGGCAGACTAACTCTATAATGAGGATAATATTGCTTTCCCACCCTATTCTGTGTAAATTCTGTTCTACCTGAGTCTTTTGGCCTCTGATATGCCAATCACATGCACTTGTTATGACTCCTATGAGAGTGACCCAAACCATGATTGAGTTTTTGTTCTTAATACTCCTGATGCTTTGGTTTGTAACAGGATCACTCTCCTGACTAGATTTGTGTTGTGCGTTCACAGATTTCTCGCTGCAAACATGCACACACTCTGGATATCGGAATGAGAATAAGATGTAGTTTAGAAACAGCTGTCTGTGGTTCTTTATAGCTGTGGCATTGTAGTAATTATTTAGCTTCACAGATTTCGGAGTCTTCTTGTGGCACAATGGGAAGAGTAAGCATTATATTCATATTAACAATACTCAAAATTTGTTATTACTTACTATAGTCCATTCTCTTTGCTAAGAGTTTCGATAGATTGTTTTTAAAAGATTTTTATGATAAACTTCAATTACAACACCACCGTCATTTCCATACTTCATCCCAACTACACAACCAACTTAAGACATTTCGATGACTGCTCACTGCTTTAGAATAAAAACGAAACATCTTTACACAGCCTATGTGTTTCTATATCTCTGACGTTCTTTGCTCTTGTTCCCCTTCACTCTCTGTGCATCAATTACAACAGGCTTGCTTGCTTGCTTTTTTTTTTTCCCCATTCTGTGAACACACCATGGTTTTTCTCCTGTCACAGAAGATACACTACAAGGAATATTTGCAACATATACAACAAAAGCTCCACATTAACACACAGAAGCAGCTCCTTAAGTCCATTGGGAAAAATATTATCTAAGTAGGAAAAAAAGGCAAATTACTACAAAGAGGCAAGTTAAAAAGGAAACGTAAATGGAAATACATGATAAAATGTGCAATTTCACTAGTTTTTAAGGATATGGAAATGAAAATGGGAACAATGAGATTGATATTTGCCTGTGGACAATTCCTAACATTGACAGAGACAGACAGGGCAAGGAAATTGTAATATCTTTCTCATCCACTTTCAGATATATATAAAAAGATCTCAGCAATGTGTCTTCCAACATTAATTATGCATTATGAAGAAGATCTACACCATTCACCTAAGTATAATATGTAGGAACACAAGAAAGAAACTTTGGATAACAGAATATTGATATATTGCTTCAGAGTATACTTGACATCACAGAGAAACTATATAAAATCAGGACAACCCCAGTATTTCACATTTTTTATTGCACTGGTGAAATATATAAAGCCATATTTGCAATAAAGGTAGAAAGGAGCAAGTGTCACAACAGTGTTTCCGTCAAAACACTTGAGAAATTCTGCCCTCCAAAGAAAAATATCAGATTGAATGCCATGTGTTCATCACTTAAAAACAAGAGTATGCGATGCATTTGATGAGTTGATATGCCACTTGCAACTGCTTGTCAAAAGCCCAAACATGCACAGCTTGTAAATAGCGTCATTCAAACTAGAATTGTAGAAAAGATTTAAATGTAAATGGTGAGGGAACACATACAACTATTGTACAAGTCAATATTAACTTTGCTAAATCATTTTTTATACTTTTACTTTGAAATAGGTATAAATTTACAAGAAGATGCAAAAATTGTAGAGAGGTCCTGTGTATCATTCACCGAGTTTCTCCCAATGACCACATCTTATGTAACTATCACAACCAAAAACTTGACATTGATGCAACATGTCTGTGCCATTTTATTACATGTGCCACTCAGAACATGTGTATTACATGTGTAGATTTCTACAACTACCATCACATTCAAGATACAAAGCAATCCCATTGCCACAAAGATGTCATGCTACCCTTTATAGTCACACACCTCTCCATCTTCCCTCTCACCCCAATACCTAGCAATGTGCCATTACCACTCCTCTATAATTTAGTCACTTTGATCTACTAAATCATGTTAATCTTTAATTGTGTGTGCATTTGTAAATGTAAGTATATGTTTTAGGATTGTTTTATTATTTATTCATGTTTCTTTTTTAAAAACTTATTTTGTTGTTGTTCAATTACAATTGTCTGAATTTTCACCCCACCACCCTCCCTTGCTTTTATCCTCCTCCTTGGTTTTGTCCATGTGTCCTTTATAGTAGTAGTTCCTGAAAACGCTTCCCCCCACCATCCTCTTCCACCTCCCCTCTGGTTACTGTCAGATTGTTCTTACTTTCAATGTCTCTAGTTGTATTTTGCTTGCTTTTTTTCTTTTGTTGATTATGTTCCAGTTAAAGGTGAGATCATATGGTATTTGTCTTTTACCGCCTGGCTTATTTCACTTAGCATAATGCTCTCCAGTTCCATCTATGCTGTTGCAAAGGGTAGGAGCTCCTTTTTCCTCTCTGCTGTGTAGTATTCCATTGTGTAAATGTACCATAGTTTTTTGATCCATTCATTTACTGATGGGCACTTAGGTTGTTTCTAGCACATGGCTATTGTAAATTGTGCTGCTATGAACATTGGGGTGCGTAGGTTCTTTTGGATTGGTGTTTCAGGGTTCTTAGGATATAATCCTAGTAGTGGAAATGCTGGGTCAAAAGGCAGTTCCATTTTTAGTTTTTTAAAGAAATCCCATACTGTTTTCCACAGTGGCTGTACCAGTCTGCATTCCCACCAACAGTGCCTAGATTTCCCTTTTCTCCACATCCTCTCCAATACTTCTTTGTTGATTTGTTTATTATGGTCATTCTGATGGGTGTGAAGTGGTATCTCACTGTTGTTTTAATTTTCATCTCTCTGATGGCTAGTGATGCCGAGCATCTTTTCATTTGTCTCTGGGCCCTCTGTATATCTTCCTTGGAGAAATGTCTGTTCAGGTCCTTTGCCCATTTTTTAATTGGGTTTTTTGTCTTCCTGGAGTGGAGCCATGTGAGTTCTTTATATATTTTGGAGATCAAACCCTTGTCCAAAGTATCATTGGAAAATATGTTTTCCCATTTGGTTCACTTTTCAGTAAATGGAAATATTTTAAATAATAACGCTTTAAAAATATTTCAGAAATAAATTTCACAGCTTTCAAACCTTAACATTGTCAAGGTGAGAATGTTAAGCGAATTTGCCTGTGGCTTAACTAATTTTGGTAATTCTAACCCAATGAGCTCATTCAATATAACAGTTGAAAATGTTGACAAGTAACAATTGCAGCACTAACTAGTATACATTCTCTTAATTTGTAAACACACCTCCTCATATCAACTAATATAATTTTTATAATGAATGGAATTCATTTATATACCTCATTACTAATCCACTTCCTCCAAAGACCAACCAATCATACGTACAAATAAAATGAATATTTAGCAACTACTATGTAATTAATAATGCATTAATATGTGTGAAGAAATATATAGCCTTGAAGAACATAAAATACAGATGAGGACTTATGTTATTTTAAAATATTCTAATGTTACCTTTTATTTTTCTAGTCTCATTCATTGAACACAAAGTGGCTACTGACTAATTATTACATAACTGTTCATTTTAAATACTACAATGCCATAGTTTTTAGATCTTAGTCAAAGGATGCCATTAATGTAAGCAGAAGTCTTCATTCACATGTATTCATTAACTAAAACTTAGAATATTTCTGTTTTGGACTAGAGTTCTATTCCAATTACCATTAAATTTGTAGTTCAATTAAAGCTTGATAGGCTGATCCAAGGATACATTCAATCATCCAGCACGTAAAGCTCAACTCATTTTTGCACATTCAGTACCAGATAATCCAGATTTTCTCCATGTTAATAGATATTTAGGCATGAAAGAAAACTATATCAGTCTGCATTGGCCATATTAGTTTATAGTAACTAGTGCCAGGGTTTCATTTCCAGTATAAAGAAGTAAATAACTAAAACAAACAGATCACTCACAGTAGAGTCAATACATTGCTTTTAAAAGTGAAAAATTATATAGTGACATGACATATATGTTTCTTTTATTCTGTATTTTATGAGCATGTTTATAAAATTAGTTAATATATATTGTAGTGATATTATTTGAAATAGAATAATCAGTTAAGATAATAGTATTATAAAACATTGACGTACATTCAGTTGTTGTTATTGTTTCTTCTGTACTTCTTTCTTTTGTGGCTTCTGCTTTTTCTTCCAAAAACAATTTCTACAAGACTATACTTTCAGGATCATTTCTATTGTTCATTACTAGAGAATTTTCTCTGAACATGAAGATAATCTCTAAAACATTGGGATTGAGAGAATATGATTCAGGTAGAACCTTGTTTAATATTCAGTTCTAACATTTATCACTTTGGTGGCCTTGAACAAGTATTCCCATTTGTAAAATATAATACTGTTATGTCTGTTTTAGGGTGGTTATAAGAGTAAATTAGGTTTTCTTTATGGATACTTAGCAAAATACCTGGCATTGAATTAGAGTTCAGTCAATGTTGGTAGTTCTTATTTTAATTATTATTATGTTTAACACAAATACTTAAAAGAAAGTTTTTAAATTTATTAGTATATAATGTCCATTAATATCCACAGTTATGTCTTTAGAATTTCCATAATATTAAATAATGAATAACTTATTTCATCTGTAATTAAAGATAATGGCCATATAAAGGCATCTCACCCTACTTTTCTTAAAGCCAACTAAAAATGATGGTATTGAAAACAAATAAGTGCTGATATGCATTGAATTCATGTGTTGAAGTTCTAACTCCCAATTAGACTCTATTTGGAGATAGGACCTTTACAGAGGTAATTCAGGTTAAGTGAGGTCATAAAGGTGGGGCCCTAGGACTAGTGTCCTGATTAGGAGAGGGACACAGGAATGTGCATGCACAGAAAAAAGGCCATCTGAGGACACGATGAGAAGACAGCCATCTGTAAGACAAGCTCTTGGGAGAAATCAAAGCTGCCTATACTTTGATATTCGACTTCCAACCTCCAGAATTGTTAGCAATTGATTTCTGTTGTTTAAATCACCCATTCTCTGATATTTTGTTATGCTCCCAATAGCCAAATTTGGAGTAATTTGAGGAACAAAATAAATAATGATGGTATTTGATTGTAACCTTTAGAATAAAATAAATATCTGTGAGTACATATTGATATAAATGACTAATTGAGTAAATAACTAAATGAAGTAGCAGCTCTTTTTTACATAAGAATTCTAATTAATGAATGTAGAAAAACTGAAGGAAATACAAAACAACCATTAGGTAAATATTATAATCATAATTGTTGCAAGCAAGATACATGGTGGAGGGAAAATGGAGTGGATAAAAGTTTGAGAAGAAACAGAACATTTGCATAAACTCAAAACATCTCCCTCAAGATATTTATCAGTTACAAAGAGAAAATAGTAAACTTACACTGGAGAAACCTAGTGACCACCACCTTAGCCATGTGATCGAAGCTGACACCTCATGGTTTAATATCTGTAAAAATAATTTCCCCTTGTTATAATGCAGTGAAAATGACACATTATTTACGCAGTTTTGTGGCCAAAATATTTACATAATCTCACTCTCATAATGAGGAAACATCAGACAAGACCAAAGACATTCTAACAAAACAGCTGACCAGTAGTCATGAATGGCACCAAATTGTGAATGATGAGGGAAGACCAAGGAACAGTCGCAACTTGGAGAAGACCCAAGGGGACACAGCTAATGTTGTGTGAGATCCTAACTGGACTGTGGAACTGAAATCAATGTAAGGGGAAAACTGAAAAACTGTGTGTAAACTCTCTAGACTATATTTGCAACTTCTAAAGTTATTTAAAATTAAAAAGATTTTCATTGTAGAATTATAAAAATGGATGCATTTGTGGCAGACCCTTCTGTGTGGCATGGGCCCAGCTCCCACTCGGAGATGCACAGGACCCACGCCCACAGATAGGTTCTCTCTTGGGGAATCAGATTTGCAATATACCTAAGCTGCTTTTTGCTGGAAACTCCCTCACCGTGCAAATGCTTGTTGCAACTTCCTAAAATCCATGCTAAACCTTGCAGGGACCAGTGTAACCAGCTCAAACACTTTTGCCTTTTCATTTGCTAATATCCTTCTTCTGTGATGTGATTAGGGGCATTGGCTCCTTTGTTGTAACTGGGGATAGTGAGGACCATCTTGCAATGTGAGGAGATAGAATAAAGGCTTGTCATGGCGGAGGCTGCGGCTTTTGCTCCCCTTGAGAGAAAAGCAACACTATCGTCCTTTTTCCTCCACTGGACTCCGTAGTCCGTGTGTATGTTTTTATTTCATCCATAATGACGCAGACACTGCTAGCTGGTGTCTGCATCATGCATTTTTAGAAGTTTATCATGAAATCCAATAAAATAAAATACCAGTCACTTCTCAAACAATGAATCTTTTATAATTTTACTGTAAAAACATGCTATTTTTTCCAATGTGATATATGTCTCATTCATTTGCCAGGCTTAATGGTACTAACCATTTCAATGGTGACAACATCATCTTGTTTTTCTAAAAATGAAAGAAGTTTGCATCTCAGGCACAACATGCTTATTTCATTCTTTCTTCTGTCAAAGAGAGAAGACTTGCTATGAAACATGAAAAAAAGTAATTGTGTTATATCATTTCAGAATACATTATTAGTTAATTGTTTCTAAAAAGAGCAAAATTCTTGCTTGGAAATAAATTTAAAAATGATCCAACAAATCCTTTTCGAAAAATTGATCCTGCACATATTTTACATCAAGATGGAAACTTATCAATCAGTATTTTCCCAATGAAATACTCTGCAACTAATAAAATGAATGAAGTAGATCTGTATATTTTCATGGGTAATAGGACTCAGTTGTAAAATAAAAAAGATTAGAATAGTGTACATTTTATACCCTAACTTGTAGTTTAGTTTATACCCTAATTATGTAGTTTATCTACATAATTTCTCTCTGTATCAGTAGATATATGTGTTTTAAGTGAGAATTTTCTCAAAGGATCACCATGAAAACTTTGATAGTGGCTACTTCTGATGAGTAGTACTAAGGTGGAGTGAGGAAGAGTTTTTATTTTGTATCTTTTTATATTATTTGAATTTTATAATAAGCCTTTATTGTTTTTGTAATAGGAATATTTAAGAAAAATTATTTTGGTAATAAGAAATAAAATTGTTCAGCATGTGCCATGTAATATAAATGTAATCAATTGAAGTACCCCTCAGAAAAACATTTAACCATTTAACATAAGACATTTTTTACAATCAAAATTGTTCAAAAACAGAATTTACTATCTAAAATCATGACAGAATTTACTATCTAAAATCATGAATCCTAATAAAGGCGGCCAGGCATAGTCTCACGAGACAATCACTTGGAAGAAATCTTACACAGAAGGTGAAAACACTGAAAGAGTAGTTGGGCTAGATGATTTTGAGGTGCCTTACACCCCTTAACTTTTAACAATTGGTGTCCTCTCTTAAAGCACCCAAATGGTGACATGCTTTGATAACAAGAGATATTTACAAAGTGCTGAGACCTTCCTATCTTCTCAGGATTTTTGTAGATTCCTAAATGATAAGAAAAAATTATTATTATCTTTACTCAAACGTTTAAATGTTTCAATATTCTAAATTGACATGTGCAGATGCAATAAGCATTTTGTCTCCCATAGGAGAGTGACAATTAGAATAATTAGAGAGTGAAGAGAATCAGATTTATTTTACCCAGTGATATCAATGTTCTTTTCCTCACACGTAAGTAAGACTTAGGCTTCAGAAATTAAAAAAACAAAAACAAAAAAACCCATACCTTTTATTTACCTGAGAAGCAGAACACAGATGAATTAAGTGTGGTCACCATGATTTAAAGTGATTAGCTTAGACCTCCACTTAAAACAAAAGATGTTGGAATTAAACTTCAATAAAGAAAGCTTAGGGGAAACCTGAAGTCTGGTTGGCAAATGTAATTCATTCATTTATCTACTCATCAAGTATTTACTGAGCACCTACTATATTACAAGTACTTCTTTACATAAAAGGAAATAATGAAAACAGAAGCTCCTTCTATCAGGCTGAGTACTTTCTAGTAGAGGGAGAATGTTTTTGTTTTAAAGAAAAATACAGACAGTCCTGACTTATGATGGTTTAGACTTATAATTTTTCAACTCGACAATGGTGTGGAAGCGATAGGCATTCTCTAGAAGCCATAGTTTTGTATTTTGAATTTTGATCTTTTCCAGTGGCAGATAATGTGGTATGATACTCTTGCAATGCTGGGCAGAGACAGCCAGTGCAGCTCCCTTTCAGGGCCAAGACCACCAGGGTAAACAACCAATACTCTGCAGTACCCTGTGTTGCCAGCATTTTTTGAATATTATCTTTATGTTTTCACATCCCACCATGTCTGTAAACTGCTCATCTGTGTCTCCTGCTTCTGGTGAGAAGAGAAAGGCAGTTACTCTCTCTTCAGGTGAAATTCAAGGTAAGTGCCCACTGTAGGCTAATGTAAATGCTCTGGGCACCTTTAAGGTAGGCTGGGCTAAGCTATGATGTTCAGCAGGTTGAATGCATTTTCAGCTTACCACATCTCTAACTTACAATACATTTATCAGGATGTAACCCTACTGTAAGTCAAGGAACATTGGTAAGTGCACTGTTACGTGCTCTGAAGAAAAATAAAACAGGGCACTGTGTTAAGAGTAACAATCGGGAAAGTGCTCTTGAAGAGGCAACTTTTGAATTGAGAAAGTCACATATGTAAAAATATGGAAAGAGTATTCCAAGAAGAGCAATCAGCTGGTGGTAAATGTCCTAAAAACTAGTTGAAATCTACCTTGGTTTGTTCAAGAAACAAGATGGCCACTGTGACTAGAATTTGCATAGAGGAAAGCAAGTTAAGGGAGAGGAAAAATTAAAATCCCTGTGTCTGGTTTACATCTAACTTGGTTTCAATTATATTTAAATAAAATATTATATTGCTATAGAAATTAGTCCTCTAAATCTCTATGCTCTTTAAATAGCATAAAGATGGAGTTACTATGGCTAGTCTATTATGCTTTGGGGATTTTTTTTCTGTGTAGTTACTGAGAAAATGGTTTTGAATAATTACAATTCATTTCTACTCAAATGAGAAGAAAGTTATATATATGATTTGGAAGTGAGAAAAGCAGTTAGAACAACATGTTAGAATCTCTGAAACTGGGAGATCTGTTAGTGAGATAAACTGCTGGAACACGGGAGGTTCTGCTTTCATGATTCTTCTCTTTTTGAAGGGGTGTTTTTTTTGAAACTGAAATTTATAAGAAATTTATGTCATCAAGACTCTGGATATATCCATTTAATAGCTGAATATTTGAAAGATAGCCTAGGAGAAGTATCAATGTGTGTGCAGCATTTGCCAGCTTAAATCTCACCATTGAATAAACAGATGGAGAGAAAAATTATTGAATGGTATAAATGTCACCTTTACTTTTTCAATACAAGCAAAGAAATGTGTGTCTGCTTGCTTAGAAGATTTTTGCTGGACAGATGTATGCTCAGATCCAGCCTATTTATTGGAGAAGAGTCTCGGCTCTCATTTTAAATTTTAATCACTGTGTCAATTTTAAAAGGGCAGTTCTCGTACAATAAACATTTGGAAGTTATAAAGCTGAAAGGTCAGGGTATAGACAAGACAAAAGATAACATGGCACCAGCTGGTATAGACTTCCATGAGCAAAACTTCACTCCCAGTAAGTTCAGATATTGGTCGTAGGACATAGGAAACATTTCTAATCATTTTTGCTGTTGTTTCTCCAGTAAAATAATTTTACTTGTATGGGGAGAGGTACATATACATTCTGTTTCTAACCAAGGATTATGAAAGGTTGAATTTTGTAATATTACTTTATGATAATTAATATCCTAATTTGAGTCTATCAAACATCTATATCTAGAATAATAATCCTAATTGTTGTTTATTCAGCAATAACTATATGCCAATTATTATATCTGCATTATGTCATTTAAACTTACCGTATCACTGTGAGGTAGGTATTTTCATCACCAACATACAGAAAGAGAAATTAGGACAGAGAGAAATTAAGCACTTTCTCAATTATCATACCAAGGTGTGTGGTAGAGCTAACATTTTAACGTAGGCCTGTGTAACTTCAAAACCATCATGTTAAACTCAATACAACATTGTCTCTTTTAATAGGTAATGCTTGAGCTGAAGGAATTATTCATCATTCAATAAAATTGGTGCTATAGGATTCACAAAATCCTAAAGCACCCGAAGTGCAGAGGAAGTATCACAAATCTTTATCTGAAAGGTTCAATATAAACTGAAAGCCCCAAAAAGTACTGACTAGACTACTAGTTAAATATAGCAGAATAAAGTGGGGTTTTTTTGGCATTCCTTTTCTTTGAAAGTTGTGGAAAATAATAAATCTTAAAAATTTATTTATTTATTTATTTATTTTCCAGGAACCCAAAGCATACTTGCAAAATACTATAAAATGTGGACCAAACTGCAGGGAAAAGATGATATTTGGCCTCTGTTTCTTGACTTTTCTTAAAATTAAACAGCATTGTCACAAATGGAATATACAAATATCCCTTGATTAAAGAGACAAGAACTAGGGCGATGTGCTTATCACATGAGGGAACGGTAAAACCCTGTTAGAGATCTTGTTTGAGACCGCAGAATGTACAGGGAGTGGGGTGGAAGGTGAAACAGTGTTGATCAGGTTCTTTTGTGTTCATTGTGCCAGTTCAGGGAGCCCCTAGAGGGTAAACTAGGATCAAAGAAAAGAGTATCAAGAGATCGTCAGAGAGCTGTCAGCCAATGACTTTGTCAGTAAGCCTCCTGAATACCAACAACAATAACAACTACAATAAAGTTGCCAGAACAAAGGAAATAACATATTCATGGAGGGACCTGCAGCGGAAATTCCAAGAAGAAACTGACTCATTTTAATACGTCTATTTCAAATGACATGAATCTTTACCAAGTAATTGGCTTCATTCAAAGTAATAACAATAGAACGAGCATTAAACTCTTAGGTGGAGAAGAGGATAAATAAGGAGGGACTGAAACATAAGTAAAATGCAGGTGAAAGACCCATATCACAAGAGTAAATGCCTAAGGCAGCAGAAAAACAAATCATTGTACATTGTAAAGACCAAAAGCTCCACACACACTACGAAACTTTCAAAGATGAAGTTATGCAAAATAAAGAGTTGAAGTTAGACCAGCAAACTTTTAAAACAAATTGTAAAAGAAAAACAAATGCATTTAGAGAAAAAAGCCACATTAAAAGCAATAACAATAATAAACACAATGTATATGATTAAAAACAAAAAAAAACAGTAAATAAGAGAAAACCACACAAAATAACATTTGAAGAGATCAGATAGCAAAATAGTAGACGTAATGAAATAATTGAAATATATCTAAAATGATTAAAGTGTCTATTTAAAAATCAGAGATTGTTAGACTGTATAAAAAAGATTTAACTGAGTAGTTTTAAATGATTCATTTAAGAGATAAACTGAAATAAATATAAAACCACATAGTATGAAAACAATAAGCATAAGAAAATTGCCATAGCCCTGGCTGGTGTAGCTCAGTGGATTGAGTGCCAGCCTGAGAACCAAAGGGTCACCGGTTCAGTTCCAAGTCAGGACAAGTGCCTGCATTGCAGGCCAGGTCCCCAGTGGGGGCCACATGAGAAGCAACCACGCATTGATGTTTCTCTCCCTCTCTTTCTCCCTCCCTTCCCCTCTCTCTAAATAAATAAATGAAATCTTAAAGACAAAAAAGAAAATTGCCGTGACTATATTAATTCCAAAAGTAGACTTGAAGAGTATTATCAGCGATGAAGGAAAAATTTTATGGCAGAGGAGTCAAGTGACTGAGAAGACATAAAAGAAATCACAAATGCATATGCACCGGCTAACAGAACTTCAAAATACATAAAAGAAAAACACATAAAACTAAAGGAAAAAAGAGACAAGCATAGTTTCATACTTGGAAGTTCTAATACCATTCTGTCAGTAATTGGTAGAACAAGTAGTTAAAAAAACAAACAGGATAAAGAATATTTGAATAATACTATCAATCACATTACTTAGTTGATATTAATAAACATTTAACCCAACAAGTGGAACATATAGATCTTTTCCAGTGTATAGCAAATGTTTATCAAGATATAACATATAATGGACCAAGAAAAAATTCTCAGTAAATAAGAAAACTGAAATACTTTAGACTAACTTTTCTTATCATGACAGAATTAAATTAGAAATGATTAATGACACTATTCCTAGAAAAGATGCAAACATTCATAAATACACACTCCTAAATAAGTTACAGTTTAAAAAGAAGATAAAGAGGAAATTAAATAATTAGACAAAAATTTGAATTAGAAAATATCAGGATTAGTGGAATGCAGCTAAAGTCATAAACATTTATAATTTTAAATTAAGATCTAAGTCAATGACTTAATATTTCACCTTAAGAAGCTAGTAAGTTAACAGCCAATCAAACTCAAATAAAGTAGAAGAAAATAAAATAAAATTAGAAATGCAGATATAAGGAAATAGAGGAAATAACTACAGTAGAGAAAAAATCAAGTCACGAGTTAGTTCTTAGAGAAGATTAATTAAATAACTTCCTAGGAAGAATACCCCCTCAAAAAGGGGGAAAAACATAAATTACCAATAACAGTGATAAAAAATAATGAGTCAAATCCTAGATATAATAAAAAATTAAGGATGAACTATAATTAAAAAACTTTCCAACAACAAATTTGACAGTAGTATTTGAAATGAACAAATTCCTTGGAAAAGCCAATTACCAATGTTGACACAAAAAGCAGCAGATAATTTAATAATTATGTCTATTAAAGAAAGTGAACCCATTGTTATAAATTTCCCTGAAAAGAAAGCATGAGATCCAGATAGTTTCAATAGTAAATTTTTCTATAATTTTAAGGAAAATAATTTACCCAAATTATCTCAGAAATTAGGAAAAAGAAACATTTATGAACCTAAGATAATCTGCATATCAAAACTGGCAAGGCTATTAAAAGAAAAAATAACAGACTCTTCTTTTTTTGTAATCATAAATACAAAATTTTTAAACAAAATATTAGTATGGAATACAACAATAGAAAGGATCTTACTCCTGATAAAAAATTGGCTTAATATTAGAAAATAAATTAATAGCAACAGAAATACCATATGATCTCACCTATAAGTGGAACCTAATCAACAAAACAAACAAGCAAGCAAAATACAAGCAGAGACATTAAAATAAAGAACAAACTGACAGTAACCGGAGAGGAGGTGGGAGAGGGATAATAGGGAATAATTGGGGAAGGGCCATTAAAGAACATGTATAAAGGACACAAGGACAAAGCCAAAGGGGGTAGGTTCCAGGGTGGGAGGCAGGGATGGTTGTGGTGGGGGGCCATGGTGGGGAGAAAGTGGGAACAACTGTATTTGAACAACAATTAAAAAATAAAATAAATTAATAAACAAAAGAAGAAACTTATGGTATAATCTCAACAGATGCAAAAAAGCATTTATAAAATTCAACATTTATATATAAGAATAGTTCCCTTAATTTTCGAAAGGTTACCTACAAAAATCTACCAAGCATCATACTTAATAATAAATTACTGAAATGTTTTCTCCTAAGGTTGAGAATGAGATATGGATGCCTGTTATTACCACATTAGTACTGCTACACATTGTATTAGTAGTCCTAAGTGTAAAACAAAAACAAGCAAGCAAAATATTGTTATAATGATAGAAATGGAAGAATTGAAACTGCAATTATTCACAGACAACTTGATTGACTATATAGAAAGTCCAAAATACTCTACAGAAAAAATATTTGAATAAATAAATATCTAGAGTTAATATAGTAAAATAAGTACAAGAACTCAACACCAAGACTTCCAGCCAAGATGGAGGCGTAGGTAGATACACTCTGCCTCCTTGCACAACCTAAAGAAGGATGACAACAAATTTAAAAACAAAAGACAACCAGAACTGACAGAAAAATCGAACTGTATGGAAGTCCAACAACCAAGGAGTTAAAGAACTATTCATCCAGACTGGTAGCGAGAGCAGAGACAGGCAGCCAGGCAGACAGGGTGCACAGCAAAGCAGCTAGAGGACGAGGTGGGCAAGGCAGCTACTGACAGAGCTGGTGGTCCTATATTTGGGTGCAGATAAACCTGGAGGAAAAACTGGGGAGCAAGACAGACCTCACAAACCCAGGGTTCCAGTGCAGGGAAATAAAGCCTCAAAACTTCTGACTGAAAAAACCTGTGGGGGTTGCAGCAGTGGGAGAAACTCCCAGCTTCACAGGAGGGTTCCTCAGAGAGACCCACAGGGTCCTAGAACATACACAAACTCACCCACCTGGGAATCAGCACCAGAGGGGCCCAATTTGCTTGTGGGTAGCAAAAGAAGTGAGTGAAAGCTGACAGAGAGCTGAGTAAGAGGCATTGTTCCCTTCTAGAACCCTCCCCAAAATGCATCAATGAGGGTTGCCCCACCCTGGCAAATGCCTGAGGCTCAAATGTGTAGCTTATTTATGTGAAATTATACATCATTAATGTTGTAAAAAATGCTAAAAGAAAGACCTCCATATAAAAAAAACATTCAAAATACCACTAAGAAGAATCAAAGATGATTTAATACATGGAAGGCTATACCATACTTATGGTTTGGAAAATTCAATATTGTAAAATGTCAATCATCTAATTGATTCACAGATTTAATATAATTAAACTGAGTGACAATCAATAAGTATAATTATAAAATGTATATAAAAATAAAAAGGCCCAAGAATATCCAAAGAATTCTTGGAGAAGAACAAGCTGGAAGTTACAATGCTAGATATGAAGATATGTTAGAAATATCCAGAAATTAGGAAAATATGGTAATAACACAAGAAAAAAGAAATAGACCAACGGAACTAAACTGATGGTAAAGAAATTATCGTCTCTTCTATGATACAGATAACTATTCAATGCACGGCAGAAAAGATGGCTTTTTAAATAAATGGTGCTGGGTAAACTGAATATTCACATTAAAAAGCAAGTCATGACTGTACACAAAAATGAAGTCAAAAGCTAAAGGTTAAGCTATAACAATTAAGCTTGTGGAAGAAAACATAGAGGAATATCTTTATGACTTTGGAGTAGGGAATATAAATTCATAAAATAACTTCGCAAATTTGTTTGGCAAAATCAACCAAAACTGAGCACAGGCACGCCATGTGACCCAGCACTTAGACCCCTAGGGATAAACCCAAGCAAAAGGTGTGACTCAAGTGTTCACCAAAAGACATGTACAACTGTGTTTATGGCAGCTCTATTTATAATAACTTCACATTGGAAACACCTGTTGTCCATCTACAGGAAGATGGATAAATAAATCATGGTATATTCATACAATAAAAAACTAAAGAACAATAATGAATAGTATACAACAATAAGAAGAAAGTTGAATCTCACAAACAATACATTGAGCAAAATAAGCCAGTTACAAAAGACTATATAGTGTATGATTCCATTGATACCAGGCTCAATCCAGGAAACTACAGAGAGTAGTAAAAGTTAGGGGTGTGGTTATGCTTGATAGGGTGGAGGAGGAGATGGAGGAAGACAGTTATCATTTTGATTCCTCCAGGAAGCTGTTGCTGAGGTGAATTAAGAGGGCAAGAATAGTGTGGGAAATGTAGAAGCTAAAGAACTATGACACATGGACATGAACTAAAGGGGGGAAATGTGGGTGGGAGGGGGTGTGCAGGGTGGAGGGGAATGATGGGGGAGAAATGGGACAACTGTAATAGCATAAATTAAAAAAAATAAACGACGAAAAAAAAAGAAAAAAGATTGCAATAGGTTCATCGAGAGGTAACACCTGAGAAATATAAGTGGGATAGAAGCGTGACTGGAAGCAAAAGTCTATATACCCACCCGATGTTGCTCTGACACCTGGAAAAGGAAGTAGAATTGAGCAAAAAAAAAAAAAAAAAAAAAAAAAAAAACAAAGTCTCAGAGTGGAGTGCAGGTGTGACGAAGTCTCAGCCAATCCATTGGGAAGCTCTGCAGAAAGATTTGGCAATAGAGGAGTTGGACCGAAGTAGTCAGGCCCCATGGAGCCCTCTGTGCTCAGTTACTGACTGGGGTTTCCATAGAAGGGTGGGGTCTCGTCAGCCACTGACGCTGAAGGAGGCGCAGCTCAGGGCATTCTGCTCGTTGCACACCTGGCTGCTTCCTGGAGAAAGAAGAACTCAACACCTCCATGGCTGCCACGGGCAGAAGGGGGACATCTGAACTGCTAAAAATGTAACTTGTCTTTATTCCAGTTCAGTTAATGACTCAAGCGAGGTCATTTTGTGAAAATTTTTGAGCCGCATACTCATGATTGGTGTATTCTCTGTAGTACAGCGATCCCCAACCTTTTTGGCACCAGGGACCGGTTTTTCCAAGGACAGGGTTCCTAGGATGGGGGCGTCAGAGAGCAGAGCTCAGGGTCACTTCGCTTGCTCAGCGCTACTAGCGGCCCCCTGCTCACCTCCTGCTATGGACGGGTGGGGGCCGGAAAGAGACAGGAGGCAGAGCTCAGGTGAGTTTCCTTCCCGCTGGTTCTTAACAGGCCAAGGGCAAGTACTGGTCTGTGGTCCTGGGATTGTGGACCCCTACTTTACTAAAGGAATTTGCTAAAAATTACTCTAATCTCTTAGTTTTTGACATAGTATTGTCTTCTTATCTCAGGCTAATTCTAGCTCATGGCCTGTTTTTGTTCAGCCCCAGCACTAAGAATGCTTTTAAAATTTGTAAATGATTGTAAAGCGCACCCCGTCTTTACCCTACACGCACAGAAAGCTATGTTACAGAGACCATGTGTGGCTCAAGGTTTTTGATACTAAATACCTGGCCCTTTACAGAAAAAGTTTTCCCACTTCCGCTGCAGAGGGTTCTAGAACGAATATATCATGTGATAAGAAAATTATCTGAAGTTCAGCATAGTTTTAATTTCTTTTCTCCCAAGTAAAATTCTATTTTATTTATTGAAAAATGTTGTTATAGTATATTCTTTCTTTGTCTTATCTATCCTTTTGGTCTGCATATGTACATAAAACTATGCCTAGATTAAAGCTAATAAAAAACAGTAAAATTATTAGTAGGTATTGGGACTATGAATAACTTTTAAAAACTTAAAAGTGCAGGTGTGATTAGGTGTGATTAAAACTATTCTTAGTTGTGACTTATAGAAAATACAATTGCATAACAAAAATAATACAATAATATCAATTTCTTTTAAAAGACAAAATAAAATTCTAAGTAAAACATATAGTTCTAGAAGTGAGAGTGATATCTCACACACACCTATGGATTAATGTAATAAGATATGAAGCATATTTGGTGTTTTTGCTATAGGCTGCTTTTCTTAGTCCTAGAGATTCATAGGAAACACACCAATATGTGATGAAATAGTATAATGTGATTGATGTGAAAAATAGTTCATAAAATGTTGGCCTGGGTGTGCTGTTTTCTCAGCAAGAAAAAAAGAAATAAAGGGGAATCCCATGAGCCTTGGGAGTTACCACAAATGCATGTCACTTCAAAAGGAGAGTTAATCTTACCCAATGCCATGTGATTCTTTGTTGCCAAATGTTTTTTGATCTTACCGAAACTGAGTTCACAGAGGATTTTGTGTTCCTCATCGAAACACCCAGAAATGTAAAAAGTTTAAATAACGGAAGTAAAGGAGCTTTCTTATGCGTGATCTCTTGTCTACATGAGAATTTATCATTGACTTGACAGAACTCTAACTCTGGAATTCTCCCTTCCTCTTTCAAACCTCTTTACAAAGAGTGGAGCATGTTAGAAAAAAACACTAACCACAGAGTGAGAAGACTTGTGTTAAAATCCCTCCTGCCCTTCCTTGACTCATAGGTACAGGGAACAGGCTGACAGCTGACAGACAGGAGGCAGGTTGGGGGGCTGGGTGAAATAGGTGGAGATATAAGGCAAACCTCCCTGCCCCCAAAAAACAGAGATACAGACAACAGCATGGTGATTGCCAAAGGGAAAGGGTGGGGGTGGAGATTAGAAGAGGGTAAAGGAGGAATAAATAGTGATGGAAGGAGACTTGACTTGAGGTGATGAACACACAGAATGCAATATAAAGATGATGTATTCTATAATTGTACACCTGAAACATATATAATTCTATTAACCAATGTCACCCCAGTAACTTTTATAAAAAGAGAGATGATTAGTTATTAATGCCAAGTCTCTGTTTCTCTTTTATAGAAGGAAGTGAAAGAGCATAGAGCATTTGTACTATTTTTCTGTTGCTGTGTAACCAATTGCCTCCTTCAAACACAGGAACCAAAACACAAATTTAATCTCTCTCAGTATCTATAGCTCACACACGACTGGATTCTCTGTTCACCATCTCACCAGCTGAAACTCGGGTGTCAGCTGGCTCTTCATTTCTCATCTGTGGTTCAGGGTTATTTTCAGAGTACAACGGCTGTTGGCAGGATGCATGTCTTTGCTGTTGTTAAGCTGAGGCCCCCACATTTCTACTAGATGTACGTGGCATCACGTTTGACACCTAGAAGCTGCCCCCACTCCTTCCCACGTGGTCCCTCCATTTGCTGCTGAGAATCTCCCTCACATTTAATCCCTCTCTTGCTTCTGATCTCTGACTTCCTCACAGACCCAGGTTTAAAAGGTTCCTGTGATTAGGTCCAACCTACCCAGACAATTTTCCTTTAAAAAGGTGTCATTTAATATAATCTAATTATTAAAGTAAAATCTATGAGATTCACAGTCTCAGGGATAATATATGAAAATGTACACCAGGGGTGAGCATCTTGAAGGCCGTTTCAGAATTCTACTATGAGATTGTTTTAAAGATTAGATAACATGGAAAAATACATCTGAATAACTCTCTTAACAGGAATCTAATAAATTATGATTTATTCTGATTATGATAAATGGGGGAGAAAAGACAAGTAAACTATTAACTAATTATCAGTTAAGTTGAACTATAAGAAGTTACCATTTTTGTAGATCAAAAATAATAATAATTGACAATTTCACATGCTTCTCTTTACCATACTGCTCAATATCTTATTTCACAAAATATTAAAGGAACATCTCTACATTGATGTTTAGTCAGTGATTCATTCAAGCTCTTCTTCCATTGGTTCACAGGTCTGGGTGGTATGTCCCACCTAGTATGTACTGACCACTGAGTGGGACAATTTAGAGCCTATAGAAAGGAACAAGACTGCAATGCTAACTCTCAAAATGTTAGGAACTAATGCATCTGAGTCCTCATAGATTTTAACAGTGCAGCTAACATTAAATAAAGCTGTTTGACACAGTTAAAAGAAGCAACACGTATAGCAATTTCATGTGTCTAAGCTCACATTGTTTATAATTTTATGACAAAAACAAATGGAGAAGATAAATTTAGAAGAAATCCTGTAGTATGCAGGCTCTGTGACAAATGGAGTTTACGGTCTTGGCAAGCAGCCCCCAAGGTTTTTCAGTGTTCGCTGGCATCCTACTTTGGAAATACCTTTCTTAGTTTCTCAGCAGCAGTTCAGATATGACAAACAATTCTAGTGTCTACTTTCTTAGCTTCAAATAAAATAGCGCAGGCAAATTTAAACATTTATCTTCAGATCTCTAAAATCCTTTTTCACGTGAACAGTTAATACATGGCTCTGGGCACCTCACTAGAGCTCCCAAGGAGAGTTTTCCAAACTTTCCTTGAAACTTAGAAGCTCCCTTTGCAACATGACTCAGAATTCTGTCTTTTTCCAATTTTTTTCCTCATTATGTCAGTGTTCAGCGTATGGACAATTGTTGCTACAGATTCAATCACCTTTTCTGCTCTGCTGATCATGACTTGCATGGCCTGTCCTGTGATATACAAACAGTTCCCAAATCATTATTGCTTCACTGTATTGATATAATTAAAATATAAAACACACTATAGTAGGTATCTTAGACACAATCTAGTCTAATCCTCATCATACTTCGAATTCTTATTGCAATATCCTTAAGCAGTCAACACTCAATCTCTTCTTGGATGCTGGAGTTGAAAGGGATTCACTAGCAAAGCAGCATTGCTCCTATTTTCATTCTGAATTTCCAAGTTAAAAAATAGTGCATTACAACTTCATCATTCATGAGTTCCTGATATTTTGTGTGGTTGTGGACTGGCCAGAAGAGACTTCCCAACCTTCCCCAGATACAAACAGATCAGATTAAATTTTGGTTTACCATCTGCTATAGGTGAAATAATGACCTCCTTCTACCCTTACAACCTGAAACCAAGCTAAATTTCCTGGAAAAATGGGAATTATGATTGCAAATGCAATTAAAGTTGCTAATCAGCTGACTTCAACATGAAATTATCCTGGATCATCCAGTGTAAGTACAGGGTCCTTTAAAGTGGAAGAAGGAGGCAGAAGAGGAGATAAGAGTCATATGAGAAGAAGTTGTCTTGTCTTTGCTGACTTCAAAGATGGAGACAGGAGGTTATCAGACAAGGAATGGAGGTGACCTTTAGCACTTAGGAAAGGCAAGAACATTGATTCTCTTCTATAACCTTGAAAAAGAAATGTAGTCTTGCAGCACCTTGGTTTTAGTCCAGTGATTGGTTTTAACAATGAGTTGGTTTTAACTCCTACTGCAACTCTGACCTACAGAATGTAAGATAGTAAGTTCATGTTATAATCATGTGACAGTAAGATAGTAAGTAAGCCTAAATTTTCTGGTAATTTATTATAGTAGCAAATAGAAAACTATCACACCTCAGTTAGATTGGATTTAGGCTCTAAAATGAGAATTCATATGGAAGTGTTTTATTAGGAAGTGTTCCTAAGAAAAATTGTTCACAAGAGTAGAAAAGTAAAATCAGGAAAGAAAGGAGGCCACACAAGTGAGCCATAGCAAGCTAAGTCCCATGGGGGACTTTTGCTCAGTTCCATAGAGTGGCGCCTGAGAAAGTGCAGGTCTCTCCTAAGAATAGTGTAGCTCAGAGAGGTATCGAAAAAAAATAGATCATGAAATAAAAGTTAATTTAAAAACAAGTTGTCAAGTGTTTTACTTAAATTGATTGAATATGATGATGAGACTCCACAACCATACTTCTTTAATTCTTCTTTGTCCACATACAGCTACTAAATCTTTCTGGCTTCAACAACCCTGGGAAGTGAGGTGAAAGGACCCTTTGTAGATTGTTGACTCATGCCTCTTGTCTTCTCCCCCTTCTTCCTCCCTTATCAGAAAAGCATACGAGAGCAAGCACTACCTGGGATCCCAGCAGAAGGTAAGAATCAAAGCATGTAAACTCAGTATCACATTTAGCAAGGAGGATTATGGGAAAGACCAAGAATAGTCATCACTTATCATTTCTGGATGTATTAACTTGTTTCTGTGGGTTTCAGTAAGTCATTTCCTCAGTCCAGTTGAGCTGGGTTCCCACCCACCTCCTTTGTACTGTTAATGAAAATATATTACATTTCCATATGTCATAGGCTCAATAATTCATTATATAGGCATATTATTTTGTTTTTATAAAATTAACAAGTATATAAATATATATATTGTATATAACAGATATATAAATTTATACAATTTAAATCAGTTAAGAGAAGAATAAATATGCATTTATACTTTCATAATTGCATAGTTATCTTTATCTATATTTTTTAATTTTTTTGTGTGTGGATTTGAAAAGAAATGAAATCATTTGCTATTAGCCTAAAAATGTCCTTTAGAATTTCTTGAAAGTGGGTCTATGAATAATATATTTTTCACTTTCAGTTTATCTTTTAATGTCTTTTTTTCTACTTCATTTTTAAAAGACAGCTTTGCTGCATATAGGATTCTTCGTTGATAGTCTTTGTTTATTTATTTGAGCACATTGGCTATATTATTCCACTGCCTTCAGGTCTCCATTGTTTTTCATGAGTATTTTTCTGTTAATTTTTTTGGGGGTCCCTGAAAGTGATGAGTCATTTTTCTCTCGTTACTTTCAAGATTTTCTCCTTATCTTTCAATATTTTTACTACGATTTGTCTGTTTGTGGATCCCTCTGCATTTATCCTATGAAGTTTGTTGAGATTTGTTGGATATATGTCTTCCAATAAATATGGGAAGTTTTCAACTATTCTTTCTTCAGATACTTTTTTTTTTTTGATGTTTTTCTCCTCTCCTTCTGTTATTTGCATTCACATTATGTATATGTTGGTATACTTAGTAGTACCTCACAATCTCTGACTGTTTATTTTTTCTTCATTCTTTTTTTCTTTCTGCTCTTCAGACTGCATAATCTCTATCAATCTACTTTTAATTTGGCCAATTATTTATCCTGTTTGTTTAAATCTATTGTTGATTCCCTTCAGTGAATTTTTCATTTGAGTTATTGAAATTTTCAACTTCAGAATTTCCCTTTGGTTGCTTTCTAATTTCTTTCTATTAATAGTCTTTATTTATTATAACATTTTTCATTATACTATATTTCACTTCTTTTTTATTTATTTTTATTGAATTTATTGGGGTGACATCGGTTAATAAAATCATATAGGTTTCAGGTATATAATTTTATAATACACCATCTGTATAATGTATTTTGTGTTCACCACCCCAAGTCAAGTCTCCTTCCATCACCATTTACCCCCCCATCCCCTGTTTTACCTGCCCCTACTCCCCTTTCCCTCTAGCAATCACTGTAATGTTGTTTGTATCCTTGAGTCTTTCTTTTTTTCTTTGCTTAATGCCTTCACCCTTCTCACCCAGCTCCCAAACCCTTCCCCTCTCACAGCTGTCAGTCTGTTCTCTGTATCCAGGAGTCCATAACCATTTTAATAGTTTATTTTCTTCATTAGATTCCACATATAAGTGAAATAATATGGTACTGATCATTTTCTGACTAGCTTATTTCACCTAGCACAATACTTTCCAAATCCATCCATGTTGTCACAAAAGGTAAGATTTCCTTCTTTTCTATAGCTAAAGTACCAGTAGTATTCCATTGTGTAAAAGGACCGTAGCTTTTTTTATCCACTCATCTACTGATGGCCACTTGAGCTGCTTCCAAAATTTGGCTATTGTAAATAATGCTGCAATGAACATAGAAGTGCATCCATTCTTTTGAGTCAGTGTTTTGGATTTCTTTGGGTATATTCCCAGAATTGGAATTGCTGGGTCATAAGGCAGTTCCATTTTTAATTTTTTGAGGTAACTTCCTACTGCTTTCCATAGTGGCTGCACCAGTCTGTATTCCCACCAATGATACATGAGTATTCCCCTCTCTCCACATCCTTGTCAACACTTGTTGCTTGTTTACTTATTGATGATACCCATACTGATGGTTGTGAGGTGATATCTCATTCTGGTTTTAAAATTCATTTTCCATTATATATATAAAATGGCTACTTTGAAGTCTTTGTCAAATTAGACATCTAGTTATTTACATATTCTGCTTTATTCCAATGTATGTGTCAAAAGTTCCTGTTTCTTTGCACATCTCACACTTTTTTTGTTGGAAATGCCATTATCAATAATACATTACGACAACTCTGGTGCTGGTCCCTCTCCTCCAGGACTTATTATTGGTCTTGTTTTTTATTTGTTTAATGACTAACTGGACTATTTTAGTGAAGTATATCACCCACTCTGTGAAGCTTCTGATGTAGCTCTTCAAGGCAAGCAGCCTTGGTCAGTCCACGGTCACCGTGGGATGATGGTAGTTTGGCAGGAAACTGGTGGGTTGTCTTTCTCTGCCCACACCTAGTTGTCAGACTACAATAATTGCCAGCGCATTGCTTTATTGTTTTCAACAATGGTCTGTAGGCGCAAATTATTGAGCAGACCCATCTAATCAAATTTGTTATTTTTGAAAGGGTTGCTCCCAAGGTCAGTGTTTGAAATTTGTTCTGGTCCAAGGAATGCTCTTCTTAGTCATCTCCTCTCCTGGCTTTCTCTCTGGCAAGCTCACTAATCAATGCTCTTTCCTATATCACCAATGAATCTACCAATCTCCTACCAATTGTTTGTCAGCATAATACCCATCGTTTCTGAGAACACATTTAAGCTTAATTTTCCACACTCTGTTGCAAATGAAGTCAGTTCCTTTCGGAGGAGACTCAGGACTCTCCTATATTCAACAGCCTGATTCTCCCACTGGCCAAAATATATTAGCCATGGCTCTGGATGTAGGTGTGGAGACAGTAAGCCTTTATGTAAAAACACACTCCTTTAGTGGCTGAGTGAAAAGGGCAGAGAGTAACCTGAGGCCTTCTCAGCTTGCTTTTCTCAGCTTGGAACCTCCACCTACAAAGCAAGGAAAAGAACAGGCCTCAATATTTTCAAGAGTAGAGTCTCTGGCCTGTGAGCAGGGGCTGAGTGGAAGAAAGAAGCTCCCACCTTTCAGTCATACTTGCCCAGAATTTATGAGACAGTATAGGGACTTGGGCCCAGGAATGGAGAATATCAGGAGGACAGGAAGTCAAGTTAAGACCAGGTTGCCAGAAAGAATCCGGGATATGCTGACTACAAAAATGTCACCATCCCTCCACTCCCTACTCAAAACTACAGAGGTAACTGATTCAATCACTCTTCTAATTGCCTGTTTCTTTGCAGATACTGAAACTACTGATCCCATGCACCTTTCTGGGGTGGTGGTAGCTAACTTCATCACCATCTTGCCCACACAGTAGAGGCTGAAAATTGTTACCAGGCAACACAGCTAGAAAAGAAAGTCACCTGACCAAGTCATGAAATATTCTGAAAGCCTGCCTTTTTCAGTAAGCCCACCTTTCCACCTAAGTCTGCTTTTGCCCATCTTAAAAAAGCAGCCAAGCAGAGCCAGCCCCCAAGTCAGTTAAGACTTAACTGACAAGTACACTTCTTATACTCAAGAGTAAGTTTAATAAAATCTGTCTGAAAATTTTTCTGGGGTTTTCCCTTGATTTCTGTCTTGGGGAACCAAAGAACCCTAATGCTGGTAACACTTAGGCTCAGCGACAGATAACTGGTGAGAAATTCTGTTGTCCTGCCCCTCCTGGGAAAATAGCCCTCTGACTTGAAGCTAGGATGTGTGAGAGCACTGTGTTCTTGGCTACACAAGTCTGGAGTAGAGTTTCTATCTCCCTGAGATGGGAGAGTGAAGGAGGGGTTTGGTCTTCATTCAGATACTACCAATTCTCACTGTTCCTGCCAAGTTTTAGTAGATTTTCTTAAGTAAATATTTCTTTATTTGCTATATGTCCTTAGATCAATTTCCAGAGACTTCAAGTGGTCGTTTTAAAAATACTTTGATTAGTGTTGTTGGTAAGTCAGTCCATGGAGCTCTTCACACTGTCATACTGGGGTAGAGCCTCCGTATGATCTTATTTTATCTTTGAAAACTTTGAAATACTTTGAAAAAAACTCTGTGAATTAAATATTATCATCCTTATTTTATAGATAAAGAAATTATTCTTACCGCACATCACAATTCATTGGTGAGAGAGGATTTGCAGACTTCAAAGCTCCTTGTCTTAATTTATTACACAGACTACTTTAATAATAAGGATGGGATGTAAAATAGAAACGATTACTTCAGAAAAACACTGAGATAACTTATTTAATATTTCAAAAAGGCCTATTATAACAGGTATTTTAGAGAGCAGTTGCTCTGTGTTATTTTAAATTCTGGCACTAGGGATTACTTAATATGTTTTTTGCTGAATTAATACAAAAATAAAATACGATGGGGAAAATTTTAATGGGTTTGTCTTTTCCATTTTTAATTTTAGTAGATGATCATTTTGATAGAAGATATGACAATTTTGTAGCTCATGAGACAAAAGTCTATGTAGAAATCCTGGAAGTAAATAGCCTGAAAGACAAGAGCATATAGTAAATATAAATCAAGTCTAAGAGCAATTAAGTCATGAGGAGCATTAATAGGCTTTAAATCAACCTCTGTTACTTCAAGACCATAGTGATTAAGAAAAAACCAGCTTGTGATCACTGTATAATTCTTATCATACCTGGCTACTTTTTATTATTTGAAAATTTTCATGAAAATTTTAATTGAGGTATACAGCAAAATTAAATTGATTATTTTACTTAATGTATAATAATAACTATTGTCTTCAAGATAAATATTAATATATTCACATATAATGTTTTATGCATTAAAATATATAATCATAAGTAATTATGATCATTATTATAAACATTCTGTGCTAAGGTTGTTAAACACTTTTTAATTTTGGTGAAACTATTTTAAGTAATAACTTCAAATAGTTATAATAAATATTTTTATTTTCACTAAATTGTTTAATTTATTTTGAGTAATATTTTTAAATTACGGAAGTTTTTATTTTTTATTTTTGAGAAACCACATATCTTTATATGGATGAAGGCTACACATTTGGCCAGTTAGGTCAATGGTATCCTACAATCAGATGGGAGTTACTAGAATTACTAGCACAATATTCAGGACAGTGTTTGTTCAAATACAATACTCAGACCCTCTGCAAAAGAGGTTCTTTAGAGCCCCTCTCACAAAAGTAGATGGCTTGGTCCCAGCCCGCTGCCATCCAGTCAGAATCTGTGGTGGTGCGGCCCAGGAATCTGCCGTTTTTTATCACCTCCCCCACGTGATTCTCTCAAACACTAACGTTTGAGAACCATGGGTCAGGCAAATAAATTCCTGAAAAATGTACCCTAAACACCCAAAATATTCCCCAAATATCAAAGGTTATAGAGGAATAAAGCCAAGAACCTCTGAAGAAGGTAGAGCGCAATCAGAGAGGTGAAGGAGTAAGAAGTGATGAAAAGTTTCTTTGCCAGTGTTTAGAGTTAATATGTAAAAACAAAACTGTGTAAATTAAGAGAATAAAAATAAAAATGTTTTTATTTGGTATACATAAATTACAAACTGCATACACAATCAGAACAAATTTTAAAATATGTTTAGTTTTATAAGTGAGCAAGCATAATTATAGTCCTTCAATCAGTCTGGGCGTGTGATAAAATAAATAGTTTAAGTTTGAAATTTCTGTTTTAACAGTAGACCTATAAAGGGGGGTGAAAAGCAAAACAAAGTGATTTCTCCTTTTTTATGTTCAGTTAGATGAATAATGGCATACTGAAGAACTAGAATTTCATCAAAGGTCATTTAAAACAAAGCACGGTAATTATTCAGTTTTTACTGATACTAATTATATTTTCACTGTGATTTTCAGTATTTCAAAATGAATTTGCTCTTCATTTTTATGCCAAAACATCTTTACAAAAGTTGTTACAGATTATTTCCAATACCTTTTGCTCAGCCATTTGGCATCATCACTATTCAGGCAACAATGTTCATATGGTAATAGTTAAATTTGTTTTTCACTAGGGCCCTCTCATCCAAATTTTTTATTTTCAGCCTGCACATGCTGAACTCTGGAAGTGTTTTAATTATTTTATTTGGATATGGATATTTCTAATTCAATCAAATATGTTGCCATTTTATCTCCTACTTGAAGAGTGGGCCGTACTCTACAAACTTAAGATTCTTTTAACCTTTTTTTCAGGTTACAGTTAGGTAGATGCGGGTTTGAATTCCATCTCTGCCTCTTCCTAGCTGCTTGATATTAGGAGAGTGTTAACTTTTGTGAAACTCATTTTCTTCATCTCTAAAATGTTTTGCAGGATTTTACTTACTTGTCATCACTTACTTTGCAGGATTGTCAAGACTGAAGGCGTTGAATGAGATAAAGCATGGAATAAAGTACTTGGCACATGCTAATCAGTTATTACCACCACCTAACAATTACCCAAAACCTATGAGAGCACACACTTTACTTGGTTTTTACTTACGTTTTATAAGTTAAGCATTTGATAAAAGGTTGCCAGGGTCACTCACTTTGAAGGTCTCTGATATGGCTGCCCTCAGATGTTGGTTGTGACTGAGGTCATCTGACAGTCTGAAGGGGCTGGCTGTGGAAGATGGTTCATTCAAATGCTGACTCGTGGACAGGACTGTAGGCTGCTAGCGTAGCTGGGCTGGTAGCTGGGGTGTCTGCTTGTGTCTTTCCCAGCTTAGTGGCCTCAGGATAATCAAACTACATGTTTTTGTTTTTGTTTTTACTTCTCCTAGAATGAGCTTCCTAAGGAAAGCAGGTAGAAGAATGCCTCATGGTCTTATCTGTCCTTGAAGTTACACAGCTCACATCTACTACATTATGTTAATCATAAAGGACTCACTGAGCTCATCCAGATTCAAAGGAAGGGAACATTAGACTCCAAATCTTGATGAGAAGAAGTTTAAACAATTTCTTTTAAAACCACCATGCAATCCTACAGATTTGAGATATTCATAGCCCATGTAATTTAATTTTCTCTCAAGTTTTTATATATTATACCAGGAGTATGTAGTGTATTGGACTTACTATATATACATATTGTTTTCTACATATACTTTACTTGTTTTATGTTATATATATAAAATTTATCTATAAATTATTTTAATATCTGCATCAATCGATTGATAGATGTAAACATTAAAATTTATTTACAACTGTCAAGTATTAAAATAAATTATCAAATAATTGGTATTTCTTCCAGAGAATTAAATTTCTTTTAAGATTTTATTTATTTATTTATTTATTTATTTATTTATTTATTTTTAACAAGGGAGAGAGAAAAAGAGGGAGAGAAACATCAATGTGTGGTTGCCTCTCATGCAGCCCCTACTGGGGACCTGGCCTACAGCCCAGGCATGTGCTGTAGACTGGGAATTGAATCGGTAACCCTTTTGTTTGAAGGCTGGCACTCAGTCCACTGAGCCACATCAGCCAGGGCCCAGAGAATTAAATTTTTAAACATATGTATTTAATTATAGGTAAAGGCACTCACTAGAAGATTTAAGATTTGTACCAACCTGAGGGTTCTATGAACCTGCATTCTGAAAAGAACACATAATGAATAAAGAAACTTTAATTTTGACTCTGCTCAGATATTGGTTGCCAAAAGAGAATACTGAGAGTACTTGTAAACAGCACTATCATGTATCACGTACATGCTTTTTGCTCAGTCTTTTCATTGTTACCTCCATGAGTTATTTCTGTTTAATAGAGTGAGTTATGTTAGTATTTAACTTCGGTTTGTGCCCTGGTGTTCTGGTGCCCTAATTCTTCATGAACTTGCTACAGTTACCAATAAATCACACGGACTGAAAGCAGAGGTAGATAAGTTTCTTGAGGACAAGGTTTTCCTTCACCAATGTGATAAATTTCTAGATAGGAATTTAGTTCCCTTGCAACTGATGAATTAAAAATTTGTGTATTTACTGTTGGTGGGAATGCAAACTGGTGCAGCCACTGTGGAAAACAGTATAGAATTTCCTCATAAAACTAAAAATGGAACTGCCTTTTGACCCAGCAATTCCACTGCTGGGATTATATCCTAAGAACACTGAAACACCAATCCAAAATAACCTATGCACCCCAATGTTCATAGCAGGACAATTTAAAATAGCGAAGTGATGGAAACAACCTAAGTCCCCACCTGTAAACGAATGGATCAAAAAACCATGGTACATTTACACACTGGAATTCTATGCAGCAGAAAGAAAGAAGGAGCTCCTACCCTTTGCAACAGCATGGGTGGAACTGGAGAGCATTATGCTAAGTGAAATGAGCCAGGCGGTGAGGGACAAATACCATATGATCACACCTTTAAGTGGAACCCAATCAACAAAACAAACAAGCAAACAAAGTATAACCAAAGACACTGAAATTAAGAATAATCTGACAGTAAGCAGAGGGGAGATGGAAGGGGATAACGGGGGGAGCCGGGGAGAGTTTTCAGGAACAACTATAAAGGACACATGGACAAAACCAAGGGTGGAAGCAGGGGAGGGAGGTGGGGGTGGCTGGGGTGGGGAGGAGTAGTGGGGGATAAATGCAGACAACTGTAATTAAACAATAAAATAGTTTAAAAAATGCATATTTAGATTTAGAGTCTTACCTGGAATACCAGAAGAGTATGGGGCCACTGCTGCCTGTGATAATCAAGCCATAAGGTACAGTGGGCACAGCAGCAATCCTGTGCATGAAGGTGGGTGGACAAGGTTTCATTCAGGTTCAGACTTGCACCGATTTAGAAAGAGCAAGCAAATTACATGACAGACTACCATGGAAACCATTTCTGTTGCACCAAGACCTTTCCTTCAAATCATACCTTCTAGAGGTTGACTCCTCTGGCATATGCTGAGATCCACTACCCAGATTTCCCTTTAGGAATTACCTACCTGCTGTAATAGCCAGCCCTCAGCTGTCAGTCCTTTCAGTGACTGCTCAACTGAAAAGAGTTTTCTTGATTAAGAACACTCTTCTCCATTTTGCTTGTTTGTTTGTTTTGTTGATCAGGTTCCTGTTAAAGGTGAGATCATATGGTATTTGTCTTTTCAACAAAACAAACGAACAAGCAAAATATAACCAAAGACATTGAAATTGAGAACAGGATGACAGTCATCAGAGGGGAGAGGGGAGGGAATTTCAGGGGAAAAGGGGAAGGGTTTAGAGCAACAAGTATAAAAGACATGTGGACAAAAACTAGGTGGGGGTGGAAATGGAAGGGAGGTGGGGGGGGCTGGGACGGTGGGCTGGGATGAGAGTAAAAGATGAAAAACTGTACAAGAACAACAATTAAAATAAAAAATATATATAAAAAGAACACTCTTCTCCAGATCAACCTATGTTTATTGGCCATTCATAAAGGCATATAGAGGTCACATTCTTTTGTCCCAACTTAGGACATCTCTCAGAGTCTTCTAGTCTTAGACGTTTCTGCCCAGTGGGCTCAGAAATCCCATAGATATTGTTCTCAAGAGCATACTCTATTAAACCTCTCGCATGTTAAATCTTTGCTTCCTGGGAAGCCCAGCCTGAAACAATTATGATCAACCGACAGAAGAGGAAAATGTCAGGTCTGGTCCACAGATGGAAAGACGTAATACATTAGGATTAGCCAGAAATGACTGCTACCACATTACAGCCTCACTCAGAGGTGGCCCCGGAAAGACTGGGGACGGAAATTCTCTCAGTGTTCAAAATTGTGAGCACCACGACTTACTGTTTACTCTGTGTGGAGGGCAGAGTGGTTTGAGATATGAATATACATTGGCCCCTATTCCTGAAGGAACAACCATCAAAGACCAGAGGGAAGGAAGTCTAAAAAAAGAGGTAAATAGAACAATGGAAGTGAGTATAGTATGCAGATATTTATGTCTCACATTGGATTGTTAGTATGCAAATATTCATGTCTCACTGATAAGGAGCATTCACCACAAAGGAGGCACTCAATCACCAACTGGATAAGATGATCCATTTTGAGTCAATCATCTTATTTACTCAGCCCAGTGATGCTGACAGAATGAGTTACAAACGATGTGGCCATTGTGTCAGAGATTGAGGCTATCTGTACATGGACTATACGGCATGGGCTTTTTCTCATCAAGAGTAATCTGGCTACTGCCAGCTAGAATGCCTACCCCCAGCAGCAATGTGGCACCATTCCTGAGAATAGCCAACCACCTCACTTCATTTTATTACATTGGGCATCTTACATCCTGTATTATCTTTACCAGAACGGACACCCAGGTTTTCTTTTATACCTACAGAGCCTCCTCTAGCACTACTATTAGAGTGTTTATCCAATGCTTGCAACATTGACATGGTAGCACATATAATATTGCCTTCCACTAACGGATTGGGTTTTTGTTTTTTTTTTTTTTTTTTACATTTTAAGATGTGGCATATATGTTTATTACAATTCATAGATAGGATTAAACATTGAGCACATGTTCCCTGGCATTGAGGTCTGGCTCTGCATAGCAAGCGCTCACAGTCTCAAGGGTGACTCTTCCTTCTCTCTGGGGCCAGTGTTAAGGCAGCCCTGTTTCCTAAGAAGTCTGTAGAAGAAACCTCTTTGAGGTCTGAGAACTGGGTAACCTGTTTTCTAGAGCTAATGTTCACTTTCATCTATGTCATTGAAACATTCAAGCTCAATTGTCTTATTCTGCCAGGAAAGGAAGTCATACCCCATAAGGAACTCAGTGTAAAAGGTGTCATCTGTGGAGTCCACGTGGACTCCTTTCATGGTGAAGAATGACTTAAAATCCAAGACGTCCTTCCCATAAAACTGCCCGAGGATCAGGACAGAAAGGGGGTTCTAACATATTTGCTTCCAGCCTGCTGAAATTCCTGTTTTTGAACACAGGGTGTTGCTTTACTCCAGCTGCTCCAGGCCCTTGCAGCCCAGTCACAGAAGCTTTGCATTCATGGCGCATTGACTACAGCCCTCTCTATCCCTGCTTTAGTGGTAGTTCAAACTTCTTCTGCTCCTTTAGACTTGCAGTCTTGTGCCTGCCCACTGTCTGTACACACCACTTTGCCCTATGTTTTTATGAAATTCAAGTATTCTTTCTTTAAAATTGAAAAAAAGTAGCATACTGCATTATTGCAAAAATTCACTATTAGAAAACACTTTGCAGCTGGTGGGAAAGTAATAAAAGTTGATTTTTAAATTCCTTACCATAAATTATTCTGACAGTACTTTGCAAATTCATAACTTCAAACTGCACTTTCTTTTTCTAAACTGCCCACAGTACTCAAAGTCCTTGAAGCTAATGTGGCTGTTTCAGAAAGGAGGATAGGGAAAATGGAGAGGAGGAGGTAGCAGACGTCAAGGTATTTCCATTTCTCTTTCAATGCCCACGTACGTGGGCATCAGCCTGACTGCAACTGCGATCAAAACCAGCTCTTTACCAGTCTGGAGGGCTCTGTTAGAGAAAATCCCTATCTTGTGACCACCATTAACTATCATAATTTCTGCATGGCAGTTTAGATTTATTGAATGATTTGCAAAGTAAATTGTATTACTTTTGTTGTTGTATCCACATGAAGTTATTGTTTGAGTAGAAAGCTGCATATGTATTTATCATGTACCTTCCCTTTTCTGTCTGCTTCATCTTGAGAGCAGACCAAATTTACAGGAAAAAGAGATATAAGAATGGTCACATGTTCCCAGAATCCATTAGTCTTATTACATACCTCATCAGTCAGAAGCAGCAGGCCTGAGTAGAACAGCTAACTATAAAATCAAATAGTAGGAAGGCTTCACAAAGCTACTAGCTCAAGTATAGCATTCTGTGAGGTAGGCATTCAGTCCTTCAAAATGTGGCTATATTCTGTACCAATGGCCTTGTTCTGGTTCCATGTCCCAAATAAATAGAATACACAGACCTGAGAACCAAGGGAAGAAGTAGGTTTGGTGCTTCTCACCATCACTCCCAAGGACCCATTCAGAATGTATGCTTCTTACCACCATCACTTTAGGTCATAGTAGTCCTATTTCCCAGGACGGAACACTTCCGTGAGGGCACCCTGAAATCATTCTAGTATACCTGAAGCTACAACTACCATCTGGTCCAGCTGGGATCATCATGCCAGAGGATCAACAAGTAGAGTTCACTATTGAGGATAATAATTGACCCTAATTCCTGTGGGTAGTTAGGATGGCTGCTACCCATTGGGGTCAGGGAGGAGTATATCTGAGAGAGGAGGCTCAGTGAGATGTCTTTTGGTGCTTCTACATTGAGAGGTAACTGAGAGTCAGCAGTTGCAGCAGCCACAGCCCAACAAGGGTAAGGCAATCCAGGGCTCAGATCCCCAGTGATAAAGGCCTGGGATCATTTTGCCAGACAATGACTAGACTGTCTTATTAGCCAAATACAAGGGAAATTCAAAATAAGTTTAAAAGGAGAGAAAGTATTATGGCTTCAGGACTAGCTCCAGCAGTGAGGACTGTAGCTCATTGCCTAGCTCCCTTTTATTAAGTCCTTGCAAGTTTGGCCACTACCTTGGAAGGGACACTGTAATGGGAATGAGAGAATCTGCGAAGTGAACAGGATAAACTATAGCAGATGCCTCAAGCTCTGCTCTAAATCCTCTCTACATTCTACTCCAGGGCTGTTGGGATGACCAGTTCTTGGAAGGCTGTGTGCAGTGTCCTACAGGTGCAGCCTGACAGCACTGGACTCAGACCTGTGTTAAGTATCTCTCAGTTCCTGCCTGGGTATTTGCTTCTCATTTGGTTTTGGTTTTGAAGCAGCTACATGGGAAATCGACAAGAACACGTGCATCACTGAGAACTGCAAGGGAGTAAATATCAGGGAGGCTTTCCTTGACCAATGGGAGACAGAAGCTAAAGGATTGACGTTCACCCTTTTGCTCCCCAGTTGGTCAATTCTGAAACACACACCCTAAGGCTCTTCAGAAGGAACAGAAGAAATGAGCATCACTGGCGTGGCCAACTCAGTAATGTATCTTTACATTTGCTTTCCCACTTCTTGTCTAATCCTCCACCACTTCTCTTTACTTTCCAGTATCACTTGTTTCTTGCTTTCCAGTTATTCAGGAATCAACTACCTGTACGGAAGCCTTTGTCTTAGAACCTGCCTTGAGAATGTCTAAGACAAATCCCTATTAGGGAGTCTAAAGTCATGGTAAGCCAGAAAGTAAGAACTTCTGAAATATCGAAATGTTAACCACTTCAAGAAATTACATTTCTACACAGAGGGTCTGGGAAACATTACTTGTTTATTAGATTAGGACTTACCCCACTTAAATTATATTTGTAGCTTTTTGAGCGAATTTAATTCTCTTTACATTTGATTTTTAAGCCTGGAAACTATTCTTATATCTACAGGATACCCACCCCATGATGTATCCAAGGTTGGAAGGACTTCATTGTGATATTCCCACTTCTGTCCCTGGGTTATGGATATGAATATCAAAAGATAATGCCCAGCTTGCCTTTCAACAAAGAGAGGTCTCTATACTGTGGCCGATAGGCATAATGCATATCTTCTCTTCTGATTATGAAACACTTTTCACTCATCTCTAAACATCTCTTGATAAAGCTTGAGAATCTAGTGCCCTAAAACATAGCAAGGGAGAGGAGTTTGAGGTTCACAGATGTTGTTCCCAGCTACCTCCACTTGACACATTTTTTAAGCATTGCACATTGGTATACAAGTGTTTCCAGGTTTTCTTTGAATAAACAAATTGAAACACATCAAAGACTTTATGTTGGTATATTAGATTTAAAGATTAGACAAAATATATAATGCAAATATGATTATCAACAAACTTTAATTATTGAGATTTTCTTTTTTGTTGATGTTCAACTATGGTTGTCTCCATTTTCCTACCACCACTTCCCCCCATCCCACCCTCAATCTTTCCTCTTATTAGCTTTGTCCATGGGTCCTTTATGTATGTTCCTTGATGACCCTTCCCCTTCTTTTCCTCATTATCCCCCTCCCCATCCCCTCTGGTTACTATCAGTTTGTTCTTCATTTCAATGTCTCTGGTCATATTTTACTTGCTTATTTGTTTTGTTGATTAGGTTCTACTTATCAAACATTACCACACTTGAAAATTAAATCTAGCTATTTTTAGAATTTGAAGTTAAAAATAATAAAAAACCCTCTCCTTGTATATATAAATGATTCACTTGCTAAACAAATTTGTAGGGTGCTGAATTTTTTGGTACATTTTCAAATCAGACAGTAGTGATGATTATGAAAAATTAATAGAAGTTATATGGTACCTTCAAACAAATTTATCATTTAAAAATTAATATATTCTTGACTGACCTGAATTTAAGTGAATAATGATGGTGATGATAAAGATTATTATAGCTAGCCCTTGCTGAGTACTTTCTATGCCCCAGCATTTTGCTAAGTGCTTTACATATATTACTCCATTTAATTTTCAAACAATTGTAGCAGGTAGATTCTAATATTATCTCCATTTTGTAGCTGCAATTACACAGGTACAGTGAGATTTAAAAGTGTCACAGTAATACTCGGCTTGTAAATCATGACACAGCAATGAAATTCATTCAAAGAACTAAAATAGAGGGAAAAATTTCTTCATATCGCTCCAAGGTATGCATTAGTATAGTGTCTTTCAATTCAGAGGAATGAGGTAAGATTAAGTAACAAATGATTCTCTCTTAAAAATAACTGCCACTCATATTATGGATCTATTGACAACTCTGAAGAGTCATTTTAGTAAGTGAGGTTTTTACAAAAATAAGTCATAATGTGAGCAGTGACAATGAACAATAGAAAAGATCTTTAAAATATATTTTTAATTATGAAAATACAGTGGGACTTTATGATTTGCTGTGGGATTTCATGCCCCGTTGTATCAAGAGCATCTGTTCTTAGGCTTTAGTAAACATGTCTGTCATCATAGTACCAAATGTGAAGAAATATACAAAACTTTTAGCCTCATTATAAATGTCTTTGCCCCCCAGTGTGGTCACGCCACTCAACTTGCGTTATGTTTCTCTCTTCTCACACTGCCCTTATGCCTGTGGAAAGTGCCCTTGTGTTAGTTGAAAGTGCCCTCAGGCTCCTTAAGTTTACTTAGTAAAGGAGATTTCTGGACCCTCTGTAGAATCGTTGGAGCTTTTCCCAACCATCCCTTTGCAGCTGTTCCCTGTCCACCTGGCCTGGCTCCGAGGAGATGATGCAAGGCTGTGAAATGGGACTGCACTGGGATCCAGCTGAGGGGAAAGCCCGTCAGAAAGGTCACAGAAACTTCCACATAAACAGAGCTGTGACTTGACTGGCTCTGTGTGAGCAGGGTTAGGCATTATCCTTCAGAGAGGAATACACAAACAATGCTTCCCTGTCATTTACGCAACACTGGGAGGTGTCTTTGACCTCTCTTGCAAACATGGTTCAATGTCTCATAATAAATTATTTCACCATGGAATGGATCTTAATGTATTACATTCAGAGCAGGCCCTAAGCACAATTGTGAAGCAAGTCAGATTCATTCAATGAAGCCTCCTCCCTTGTGACATCATCAATCACCATTGTCTGTTTTTGTTGTTGTTGGATTTTGAATGTCCTTAAACTGCACTCTTCTGAAGTTAAAGTGCCACCTCTCAGTCTGAGCTGCGTGATGTTGAGTTCTAAATCGTCTCGAAACCAAGATTTACTCCTGTATCACACTGTCCTTTTTTCTCTTCACCTCAGTATCTGTAGTCTTTAATGAGCATGTAGTTTTCAATAAGAGTTCACATGTTAATAAGGCTTAATTTTTCAAAAGGCCTGCTAGAAATAATCTATTATGTCAAAACCAAAAGTGACAGAATTTGAAGACACCATTGACCTTGGAGAGGACTGTATTTGCGAACATTCAGGGAGTCTCCCATCCCTGACTTCATTGCCTTCTTTATTTCATGATTATATGACAATATTTTTGCCACACCTAGAGAAGACCAGGAACATTTTAAAAACATTCTTAATGTGTAATTCTCTTAATTATACACAGTCATTTGGTTTATTGCTTGGAATTTATGTTTTGGAGAAATTTCCAGTGCCTCATAATCCACATCTTAGGCCTTCTGATCCTTTCCCAGTCTGTCCAGATTGCTGAGTTCCACCCCTGCTATAAGCCTTCCTTCTCTTTACCAGAATGGAAACCCAAATAAGGATAGGTAAGAGTGGAGGATCACTAAAAAATAAAAGTAAGTCCTAGTCCCTCAAAAATTCTTGGCCAGAATTAAATTACTAAATGAAAAGTATGGTTTTAATTAATAATCTGACTTACCCTAAGGGAGTATTCTACGTTAGCCAGAAGTAATCAGTTATTCTTCAAATAAAATTTTATTTGGCTCAGTATAAATAAGCCCAGAGGAAAAAACCATAAAACCTAGAGTCAAAAAAAAAGGATGTTTAATTCCCAGCTCTGCCACTTTTAGCTGTGTGGGCTTGCTCAAGTTGTTAACCGTTCAGGATCTCAGTTTCTTCTGTATAAATAGGTAAAATCAAATCTACCTAGCAGCAATACTACAAAATTAAACTAAATTCTAGAGTACAATATATAAAAATGTTGGTTAGTATAACATAGTTTAATTCAGAAAAAAGGAAGCAAGAAAAATCAAGAAAAGAGCAAATGTAGCAGCCAGAAGCAAACAAACATGTACTGAAGTGTTCCATAATAGATGGTGTAGTGTGTGCCCCCTTAGAGAAAAGAGACAGGTCTACTCATACAATACACAAAACCCAGTGTGATCCAATCTCTGGCCTCTTTTTAGCCTCTTCTCCAAGGCTTGAGTGTTCCACTAAGCATGTGTCATACCAAACTGCCTTGACTTCCTGAATTCCCCTGCCGTATTATGTCCCATTATTTTTGCAGGAGCCATTCCTCCCACCTAGAAAATGGTTTTTCCATCTTGATCTCCAGAAGAAACTAAGACACATGCACATATGCACACGCAAATGTATGCACACACTGGCTCATTCTTTCCAGTGTGCTCATGCTGTACCACAAAGCTTCTAAAAATAAGATTAACCTCCATGTGGACTTTCATAAATGACCTTGAGGGAAATTAAAAATGAAAACTCTTGAAATTATATGCAAAATTTTCTTATATGTGCCTTCACACATTTTTTTCTTAAATAGGATTTGCAGCTTTGATCACAATCCCATAAGAGTCTGTGACCTGAAACAGTCAATGTAAGAACTGCTGTTGCAGTTGAGGGTGCAAATCACCACTCTACTGCAGAGTTGTTTGCAGAGATCGGGTCTTATTAATCTCTTTCCAGCCTCTAAAACGAACTAAGTGCTCAACAGCATTGAATGAACGATGAACTGCATTTGCAAGAGACTTTCTTCAGAGTACTGGGAATTATTGTAACAATGCTATACAAGGAAAAGTGATATTTGTGAAACAGAAAAGTCAACCCTTGCCGAACTGCTATTTAATAAAGCTTGGTTAGTACAGTTTAAAATTTGCTAATAATTAGTGCTTTTCTACATACAAAATTAATTATAGCATAATAAAACCTAATAGCATTTGTTCGTAATTCTCCTCTGATCTCCATTCTGTTGTTTATTCTCATTTGTTCTGATAAGGTCCATTGTCTCTAATGTTGCTTCATAAAGGGTAAGAAATAAATCAATGGTATTTAGCTTTTCTAACCATCTGGTCTGGCAAACATCCCAAAATTAATGTTTAAATCTGGGTGCAGATCATGTATTTTGTCTTGTCTTAGGGAACGTCTCTGGAGAAAGGAAATGAGGAGTAGGAATTGCCCTCTAATCTCACTGAGAAATTTGGACTTTTTGTAGATATGGCTCTATAAGTATTGTAGATTTTTATCATATGCAGTGGGATTCAGCTCTACAACAAAGGCCATGACTGATCAGTTTGAAAGTTCCCACTCTGGGCTTTTTCTGTTTTACAGCAGATCTTAGCAGAATTTTTCCTTCAAAGAGCCAGATAGTAACTATTTTAAGCTCTCCAGATCATCCAGTTTCTGTTTCTATCATTCAACTCTGCTGTTGAGATTTGGAAGCAGCCATAGTCAATATGTAGAGAAACTGACATGGTTACAAAACTGGGTTACTCTTCACTTAGACTTCTGAGGTTAACTCAGAAAGGACAATGCAGCTTCCTCCTGCTTCTCCTGGGACAACACTCTGGAGAAGCTTGTCGCCAGGTAAGAAGTCCATGGCTGTTTAATTAAGAATGGTATTCTTTACCACTGATTTCTGGAACCTCCATACTCTGAGGATACACTGCTTTCCCAGCCTTATCCTGTTTTAGCCTCTCTGTGCACCATCAGCTCCTGCACTTACCTCCTGTTACAGTGATATTGGTGAGGACAGGATGATGTGAGAGCTGCTACTTGGTAAGTGGGTGTATTAGGGCAGTGAAAGGAAACATGATATAAAAACTTTCTGAGATTCCAAAGTTGGATAAATAAGAAGTGGTATTTTTAATAGAAAAAGGTAAAGTCCATTGAGGGAATTAATTTAAAAGATAACATAAATCTAGTATTATATAAATCATGCTACCACAAAAATCCTCCTTGTGTACATTCTCAGTTCCTTTGCACTTCTCTCATTTAGCATAGTAGACTGGCAAAATCCCCATCCTGGTTAAATTCAACTCTCCAATTGCTCTGCCCTTCCACCCAGCTGAATGTGGCTGGGAAAAACACACAACTTGAAATGTTAGGTGCCCCACTGTCAAACGGGCCCATCATGTTGCTCAGGGACCATATGTGTTTCCCTAATCCATTCACTCTCCCATCCTTCTAAGAACCATTTCAAACCTCCTCTATCCTCATACTCCCAACACATCCTTTCCCAACCTCACTTCAGCTGTTGACTCTGTTTCCTTTAACAGGAAAATAGAAACAATAAAAAACAAAAAACAAAAAAAAACAACTTCCATAAGCTTGCATCACCACATCCATCCACCTCCCTGCATCTGTGCCAGTGTGTTCTCCCTAGCTTCCCGTCATCCTGTCATTTTGTACAAACTCTGTTGCTGTCTAATGTCCTCTGTACACTGAATCACATGACCTCTTGTCTACTCAAGGCCATAATTCCAACAATTCTTTCTCTTTTCTCACATCAACAACTTCCCCTCTTGACTGAATAGTTCCGAACAGCTTACATGCATGCTATTATCTCTTCCATATTAACAAAAGAGTCCTTCTCTTATTTCCGCAGACCCCCTCCAGCCATGATACCATGCTGGTCTTCCCTTTAGAAGTTGTTTGTATTCACTGTTTTTTTCCCTTTCAATTTTATTTTGCATTGGTTTCAGGTGTACAGCCTAGTCTTTAGGCAATCTACTTTACATAGTATTCTCCTCGTATTTCCAGTACTCCATCTGGCATCATACATAGTTATTGCAATGTTATTGACTACATTTTCTATGCTTTACTTATGTCCCTGTGACTATTCTGTAACTGACAATCTGTACTTCTTAATCCCTTCATCTCTTTCACCCAGTCCTCCAAACCCTCTCCCCTCTGGCAACCACCCAATTTGCTTCCTGCGTCTATGAGTCTGTTTCAATTTTATTTGTTTATTTTGATCTTCAGGTTCCACATATAAGTGATATAATATGATTTTACCTTTATCGTATTTTTATGTACCTTTTAGTCCCTTTATGCCCCTCTCCCTTCAGCACTCACCACGTTGTTGTCCATGTCCATGAATCCTTTTTCTTTTCTGCTCAATTTCTGCACCCCTCCCACCCTCCTTCCCCTGCACTAGCTGTCATCCTGCTCTCCATCTGTAAGTCTGTCCTGTTTTCCTTGTTAGTTCGGTTTGTTCATTAGATTCCACATATAAGTGAAATCCTATGGCATTTGTCTTTCTCCGACTGGCTTCTTTCACTTAGCATAATGTTCTCTAGGTCTGTTCATACTGTCGCAAAGGGTAAAACTTTCTTCCTCTTTTACAGTCAAGTAGTATTCCATTGTGTAAATATCCCATAGTTGTTTTATCCACTTGTCTGTTAATGGATACCTGGACTGCTTCTGTATCTAGGCAATTGTAAATAATGCTGCAATGAACATAGGGGTGCTTATGTTCTTTTGAATTAGTGTTTTGGATTCCTTCAGCTATATTCTCAGAAGTGGGATTGCTGCATCAAAAGACAGATCCATTCTTAATTTTTTGAGGTAATTCCAATACTGCTTTCAACAGTGGCTAGAACAATCTGCATTCCCAGCAACAGTGCAAAAGGGTTCCCTTTCTCTACATCCTCATAGGCACTTCTTTGTTGATTTTTTTGATGATAGCCATTGTCACAGGTGTGAGATGTATTTCATTGTGGTTTTAATTTGCATTTTTTCTGATTAGTTATATTGATCATCTCTTCATATGTCTATTGGCCATCTGTATGTCCTCTTTGGAGAAGTGTCTATTCAGATCCTTTGCCCACTTTTTAATTGGGTTGTTTATTTTCTTGGTGTTGAGTTTTGTAAGTGCTTTGCAAATTTTGAATAGTAACCCCTTATCAGATGCATTGACAAATATATTCTCCCATTCTTTGATTGTCTTTTTATTTTGTCAATGGTTTCCTTTGCTGTACAAAAACTTTTTAGTTTGATGTAGCCTCATTTGTTTATTTTCTCTTTTGTTTCCCTTGCCTGGGGAGATATACCTGATAAAAAATTGTTACATAGCAATGTCCAAGACTGTGCTGCCTCTGCAATCTTCTAGGATTTTTACGGTTTCAGTCTAACATTTAAGTCTTTGAGCCATTTTGAATTTATTCTTATATGTGGTGTCAGAAGGTAGTCTAGTTTCATTTTCCTCCATGTATCTTCCCAATTTTACCAACACCATTTGTTGAATAAACTATATTTAACCCATTGTATGAACTTGCTTCATCTGTCAAATATTAATTGACTATAAAGTTGTACATTTATGTCTGGGCTCTCTGTTTTATTCCATTGATCCACGTTTCTGCTTTTATGCCAGTATCATGCTGTTTTGATTTCTACCCCCTTATTGTATAGTTTGATATTACAGCATGATTCCTCCAACTTTACTCATCTTTCTCAGGGTCACTGTTGCTATGTGGGGCCTTTTGTGACTCCAGATAAATTTTTGAAATATTTGTTCTAGTTCTGTGAACTATGTCATTGGAACCTTGATAGGAATTGCATTGAATCTATACACTGCTTTGGGCAGAATAGACATTATAATGATGTTAGTTCTTGCTGTCCATGAACACAGTATATGCCTCCACTTACTTGTATCTTTTTCAATTTCTTTCTTCAGCGTCTTATAATTTTCTTAGTATAGGTATTTTGCATCCTTGGTTAGATTCATTCCTAGGTGTTTTACTCTTTTTGAAGCAATTGTGAATGGATTGTTTTCTTAATTTCCCTTTCTGTTAGTTATTGGTATATAAGAATGCAACTGATTTCTGGATATAAATTTTGTATCCTGCTACTTTGCTGAATTCATTTATCAGTTCTAGTAGTTTGTTGGTGGAATCATTGGGGTTCTCTATATATAGTACAATGTCATCTGTAAATACAAAAAAGTTTTATTGTGATTCTGTTCCTGTTCTAGTTGTTTGCATAGCAGTTGGGTGGGGGAGGGCAAGAATGGGTGGAAGGTACAGGAAATAAGAAGCATAATTGGTAGGCATAAAATAGACAAGGGGAGGTTAAGAATAGTATAGGAAATGGAGAAGCCAAAGAACTTATATGTACAACCCATAGACATGAACTAAAGGGGGCAGATGCTGGAGGGTCAGTGGTACAGGGCAGAGGGCAATACAGGGGAGAAAAAATTGGGGAAACTGTAATAACAGACTCAATAAAATATACTTTAAAAACAGTTTTACTTTCTCCCTTCCAATTTGGGTTCCTTTTATTTCTTCTTCTTGTCTGATTGCTGTGGCTAGGACTTCTAGTACTATGTTGAATAAGAAAAGTAAAAGGAGACATCCCTGTCTTGTTCCCAATCTTAAGGAGAACACTTGTAGATTTTGCCCATTGGGTAGGATGTTGGAAGTGGGTTTGTCATATGTGGACTTTATTATGTTTAGGTATATTTCTTCTATTCCCACTTTGCTGAGAGTTTTTATCATAAATCAGTGCTAGATTTTCTCAAATGCTTTTTCTGCATCTATTTATATGATTATGTGGTTTTTATCCTTTTTTAATGTGGTGAATCACATTTATTGATTTGCAAATATTGTACCAACCTTGCATTCCTAGAATAAATCCCACTTGATTATGGTGTATGACATTTTTGATGCATTACTGTATTCAGATTGCTGATATTTTGTTGAGGATTTTCACATCTACGTTCATCAGAGGTATTAGCCTATAATTTTCTTTGTAGTGTCTTTATCTGGTTTTGGAATTAGGATAATGTTGGCCTTGTAAAATGAGTTTGGGAGCCTTCCTTCCTTTTGAATGTTATGAAGTAGTTTGAGAAGCAGAGGTATTGGTTCTTCTTGGAATGTTTGCTAAAATTGTGAAGCTATTCAGTCCAGGGCTTTCGTTTTGGGGAGTTTTTTTTATTAGTGCTTCAACTTTACTACATGTAATCTGTCTATTCAGATTCTTTGATTTTTCCTGATTTAGTTTTGGAAGATTGCATGTTTCTAGAAATTTGTCCATTGTATTTAGGTTGCTCATAATATTTTGGACATATAGTTCATAATATTTTCTCACAATTCTTTGTATTTCTTTGGTGTTAGTCATTATTTCTCCTCTTTTGTTTCTGATTTTATTTATTTGGGTCTTCTCTCCTTTTTTCTTGATGAATCTGATTAAAGGTTTGTCAATTTTTTCATCTTTTCAAAGAACCAGCTCTTGAAATCATTGATCTTTCATATCATTTTTGTAGATTCTATTCTATTTATTTCTGCTCTTATCTTTATTATTTCCTTCCTTATACTCACTTTGGGCCTTGTTTGTTGTTCTTTTTCAAGTTCCTTGAAATGTGAAGTTTAATTGTTTGTTTGAAATTTTTCTTGTTTTTCGAGATAGGCCTGTAAGGCTATGAATTTCCCTCTTAGGATTTCTTTCCCAGCGTCTCACAGATTTTGGATTGTTGTGTCCTCCTTTTCATTTGTTTCAAAGTATCTTTTGATGTCTTCCTTGATCTCATTGTTGACCCATTCATTGTTTAGTAACATGTTATTTAGCTTCCGTTTCTTTGCATGGATTTCAGCGTTCTTGTGATTGATTTCTAGTTTCATAGTACTGGGGTTAGAGAGGGTGCTTGATGTGATTTCAGTCTTCCTAAATTTATCTAGACTTGTTTTGTATCCTAACACGTGGTTTGTCCTATAAAACATTCCATGTGCACTTAAAAAGTATGTATATTCTGCTGCTTTGTTTTAAAAGGCTCTGAAGATATCAATTAAATCTATTTGATCTAGTGTATTGTTTAAGGCTGCTGTCTCCTTGTTGATTTTCTGCCTGGAAGATCTATCCATTGAAGTCAAAGAGTTGTTAAAATCACTGACTATGACTATTTCTGTTGCTCTTTCCATTTATGTTCATAAATATTTGCTTTACAATTTAGGTGCTCCTATGTTGGGTGCATAAACATTTACTGGGGCCATATCCTCTTGTTGGATTGTTCCCTTTATCATTATAGTGTGTTTCTTTGTCTCTTACTTGGTTTTAAAATCCATTTTGTCAGGTATAAGTGTTGTTAGCCTAGCTTTCTACTCTTTTCCATTTGCATGAAATATCTTTTTCCAACCCTTTACTTTTAGTCTGTGTGTTTCTTTCAATCTGAGAATGGTCTCTTGGAGGCAGCATATACATGGGTCTTGTTTTCTTATCCATTCAGCTAGCTACCCTATATCTTTTGGTCTGAGCATTTTAAACATTTATATTTAAGGTGATTATCAATTGATACATATGCAGTACCATTTTATTGTTAGACTGTTTTCCTTTTTTTCTTTCTCTTTTTCTTCTCCTTAAAGCAAGCCCTTTAATATTTGTTGCAGTGCTGGTTTGGTGTTAACAACCTTTGTTAGTTTTTCCTTGTCTGGGAAGCTTCTTATTTGTCCTTTGGTTTTAAATGATAGCCTTGCTGGGTAAAGTAGCCTTGGTTGTAGGTCTTTGCTTTTTATTACTTTGAATATTTTATACCACTCCCTTCTGGCCTGAAATGTTTCTGATGAGCAATCAGATGAGAGTGTAATTGGTGCTCACTTGTAGGTAACCACCTGTTTTTGTGTTGCAGCTCTTAGAATTCTCCACTAGTATTTAATCCTTTCAGTTTAATTATGATGTGTCTCAGTGTTGGCCTTTTTGAGTCCAACTTGTTTGGGATGCTCTGAGCTTCCTGAACCTGTGTGTCTTTTTTCCTTCACCAGGTTAGGGAAGTTTTCAGTCATTGTTTCTTCAAATAAGTTCCTGATACCTTGCTCACTTTCTTCTCTTTCTGGTATTCCCATGATGCTGGTGGTGTTATACTCCACATTGCCCAAAATGTTTCTTAAGCTCTCTTCATTTTATTAAATTCATTTTTCTCTTTGCTTCTCTGTTTGAGTGTTTTTTCTACCTAGTATTCCAAATCACTAATGAAGTGATTCTCTGCTTCACCTAAGCTCTTGCTTGTTCCTTCCAGTGTATCATTTATTTCAGATATTGTAGTCTTTATTTCTGACTTCATTTTTATCATTTCTAATGATAGAATTTTTGAGTATTCTTATAATTATTACTCTAAACTCTCCATCTGATAAATTGTTTGCCTCCATTTAATCTAGTTTTTCTTCTGGAGAATTCTCTTTCTTTCATTTGGGGTCTGTTTCTTTGTCTTCCCATTTTGACTGCTTCTTTGTATTTTTTGCATTAGTAGTTAAACTAATGAGCTATTAAAGTGCTCTGTTGTTAAACTAATCAAAATGTAAACAGCAGCCTGGCTTAAGCTCCACAGGGTTAGGCAGAGTAATTATTGTGGGTCGGGCCCCTCAAGTTGATGCCACTTAGAAGGGAGTGCTCTGCCTGAGAAAGATAGCTTGTGCAATACGGGGAATGACTTAGCACAGGGAACCTGAAAACTGTTCCTTCAGTTCCCTCCCCAGAGCCACAAACCTCAGACTCTCCTCAAGCATCTTTAGTCCATTTTGTCCTCCCTCTGGTGGAGCCCAGGTTAGCCCATGGTGGCTGCATATGAAATTTTGTGCATCAACCCTTTAAGAGGCTCTCTGCATCTCTAGCCATCTCTCTCTGGCAGACAGAAACCCTACTGCTTTTCACAGCTGGATGTTATCTGGGTCCCTTTCCAGCTCTGGTACTATAGGCTGGGGACCCCAGCTTCGGGTTTAGACTCCACACTTCTCAGGGTAACTCCCAGGCCACTGAAATATTCCTCTGGAACTTCAGCTGCCACCCATGAGAGCCCAGCCAGCCTTCTCATGCTTCCTTCACACTCCCTACCAGTCTTGTTGTGGTGAAGTGATTTCTTTTGTCTGTCTGTGGTTATAAGGGTTCTCTCCAGGGAGTGTTTAGTGGTTATTTAGGATGATTCTCTATAAGTTAGTTGTAATTCCAGATTGATCTTGGGAAGAGGTTAGTGTAGCTTTCAGTTACTCCTCCACCATCTTGGATCTCCAAAATTATGTGTTTTTAATCTTCTTGCCTCTTAGTCTTGAACTCCATCTGACTTTTGCCTCTACCTCTCTACTGAAACTGTTCTGCAAGATCATCAGTGACCTCCATGTTGTTAAATCCAATGGTTAATTATTAATTCTTATCTCACATCCTCCCTTCAGTGTTTGACACTGTTGAAACTCTTCATCTGACTGCCAAGATTTCACACTGTTGCTGTTACCCTTTACCTTAATATCCAGTCCTCCTCTGGCTCCTTTGCGAGCTTCTTCTTAGCCTCTCAAACCTCTATACCTGGAGTGACCCAGGTTTTGGGTCTCATACACCTTTTCTTTCTCCCTGCACACCCTACCTCAATGATTCATCCTGTTTTGTGACTTTAAATATCATCCATACGATGATTATTTCCAAATTCACAATTCCTCCCAAGCACTCCTCTATACTCTAACTCATATATCCAGCCTATGCCTTACTTATATTTTCATTTGGATTTCTAATAGGTATCTCAAATATATTGTATCCAAAACCTGATCTCCTCCTAAACCTACCAACTGTCAAATTCTTCCCAGTTTCAGTTGATAGCCATTTCTTTCTTTCTGTCTTTCAGATAATTAAAATTGCCCTTCATTCCTCTCCTATCTCACATCTTGATTTGTAGCAAATTCTATGGTTTTGCTTTCTAAATACAGATATATCTTGAATTTTGTCTCATCTTCCTACATCTATTGCTATCATCTTTTACAAAGCCACTATTATTGCAATAGTTTCTAAAACATATTAATTTACACCTAATATGTAGCCTGGTCTCAATACACAAGCCATATGGTAACAGTCCTTTCAAAACTTTGCAATGACTTCTCATCTCCTCAGAGCCCCAGACATTATCTTTAGAGAGGCCTCCAAGGCTCTCTCCATCCTGGCACCATTACCTCTCACTTCATCTCCAGCTCTTCTGTCTCTGGCTTCCTCTCTTCCAGAACACTGCCTTTCCTTGTACTCATGAACATTGTAGTCATGTTGCTGCCTCAGACCTTCTGCACTTTGTTTCCTCTGCCTCGACTTCTCTCCCCTTGAAGACTGCCTCCCTCACTGCCTTCAGGTCTCTGTCATAACACTGCATTCTCAATGAGGGCTTCACTGACCACCTTTTTGGATATTGAGACCTGCCCCTCACCCCCTGTTGACACCCTTTTCTGCTTCCTTGTTACATTGAGCATCAGCTGATATAATTTAGGTATCACCTTCTCTGCGGAGGCCCAGATATGACTGTGCAGCTGAGGCAAAATCCTGTCTCATCACAACTACATGCTACCTGTTGCTGTAGCAAAGGCTTTAGTAGAGAGTGGCCCAAGATGATGTGAGGCCAAGTATGTGAAGCACCCAGTTTAGATGCCAGTTCAAATAATCATACCAAAACTTCAGCCTGATTTTCCCAACTTCTCTATTTGAAACACTACCTCCACTGACCCCCCTTTTTAAGTGAGTCTATGGAAACAGATTTGAAACATTTCCATTTCTCTCTCTGCTTAACTAATTTATTCAGCCCATTAATTTCCTTTAAAATTTTTTAAAATTTATGCTCACTTTACTGTACCTTCACTACACAACTGAAAAATGTGTTTGACATTATTGGTGTTTCTCTATAACCCAATGCACCAGTTTTTATGCCTCTGGAAAGGTGTTCTTTCTTTGAAGGATCAAGGGCATAAGTCATTTTTATAGTAAGTTTAGTTAGGCTTTTGTTGGGATGTCTTAACAAATGGATTTTCAGTTCCCATTTTACCAACTTGGTATAATGAAGCAAATATAAAAAATATATACCTTAATGTGTAAATTTACATATTTACATGTTTTCAAAATAAAGAGAAAATATATAATGTTTGGAAGTAGGATATGAAAATCATTTTCACAAATTACAGATGTCCTGATAACTCCTAAATTGTGAAACTATATAAGGTCATCTCTAATTAGTAAAAATATTTTTAATTTCATACTTTCTACATCTTATATTCTGTTTATCAGAATTACTTATAGGGTGTTTTCAGATTTAAAAAAGTTTAAATGGTAGTTTATTTAACTCTTAAAACTAAATAAATACCTCTTTAAACAATTTAGTATTGTGAAGTTTTCATTTGACAAAAAAGGATTTGGAAATCATTGTAAGTAGATAGCTGAAAGACATTTTTTATAACTCACGGCCACCTTATATATTTTTCATGTGACAGATTATTTGTGAGTTTAACGATATAATTGATCTCAGAACAAAAAAAAAAATCTCAGAAGTAATTTGTTCTCTTTTTTGGGTCATTTCAAGGACAGAGTTCAACAGAAGCATGATAATTTCAGAAATATTTTTCTTTGACTTGCAAAGTTTAAATCCTAAACTCATACATTCACATTAGTTATGAGCACATTTAGCCATACCACCTTCCCTTGCATATCAATATGGAAAAAGAGGTAGAGAGACCAGATAAAAACCCAGTTACTGGAATCCGAGTACAAAGTGAGGCCTGTGAATCTGGCCTGACCAATCATGATGTCACATCCAATGGTGACCATGGCCCCATGGTCACCCCATCACCACAGGGATACATATGTGACTCCCACATCCCTAGAACTTTTCATGCAGAGGCTTACAGAAACTTGTTAGTTCATGTAAATTCACTGAATTGGAATGAAATGAACTTGAAGCTGTTGGTAACCATATCACCTACCACATGGAGAAAGCCTACCTGGATTAGGGAAGGATGAGATGAACAAAGACAAGTGAAATAATAAGAAATATATAGTTATTCCCTAGATGGTGTTGCTTCCACCTCTAAATCACAGTATGGACCATAACTGGAAAAAGTGGGAGCACAACAGATCAAGTGATAATCTGGAACAAGAAGCCTGAATTCCCTCTAGCTCATGCAAGCCAGATTACAGTTCCAGCTGGGCATGCTGAGATCCAGGGACCAGCCTGAGCATAAATATATGGCCACCAAAGAGGTCCCAGATGATGACATAGGAGGATCCTGAACTAACCTCCTGCCAGGGGCACGCTGAATCTACAAATACATACAGAACAATTTCTTCTGAAAGAAACTCCAAATCTAGCTGAGTGACTCCTACATAGCAGGCAAAAAAGAAAATACCCACATCTAAATGGGTAGGAGAGACTGAGACACAATCTCCCCATAAACAGCACCCTAGAATGGCAACCCACAATCAGGAAGGAACTCTTAACTTCAGGCAAAGGGTTTGAACCCCCACTTCTGACATTCCAATTTATAAGAACTGTGCCTGAGTGATCAGCCCCCAAAACACCTTTGAAAATCAATGGAGTTTGCATCCTCAAGAGTCATAGGCTGTAGTGATCTGAGAAACAGTCCTTAAATGGGTCAGGTGTACTCATAGTGGCTATGCCTTAAGGCCAAGTACAGAGGCAGCAGACTTAAACACCAAGTCTTCTTGCTTGTGCAGTGATAAGGATGATGATGATGATGATGATGATGATGATGATAATAATAAACTTTGTTTTTATGACAGTCAAACTTACGTGTTACTTTCAACAACAAAAAACTTGATTGAGATGTAACAAGTTAGTGATTTAATTAACTAATGTGTGGTAAAGAACTCCCCACCACTGGGAGTGTGAACTGGATGTGAGTCCCTTTTTGTAATGTCATGTCTTATCTTTTAAATAAGCCATGATTTATGTTTGACAACAAAGAAAATAAAGAGAATTTCTAAGAGAGCAGGTACTTCTGACTTCTGAAAAGAGATACTGAGTCATTAGTGATGGACTGAATAGCTCTCCTCTATGGGCACAACTCATTTTTAACACATATGTAGGTATTGCCTGGTTGTAACGTTGTGATAATGCTGTTGGGCTGTATATAGGGAGTGGGGTCTCTAGTGAAAGGCAAATTCATTTATATAGTCAGCCATCATGGCTGATAAACTCCTGAGGATATAAGCGTGAATTTCACACAGGTGTTTAAGGGGTAGTCATGAGGAATAAAAAGAAATTAAAATTATTGTGCTGAGTTCTCAAAAGCAGAGCTATGAATGAAAGTTACGGGCACTAGGATTCAGATTTAAAAAACTGGCTCTCTAGCATTCCTCATTATTACAAATATTCAAAGAAGACTTTTCAGGAAAATTTAGAGTAGAGTATTACTGAACTGGGCAGAAAACACGAAGATGTTTCCTGCATCCTGGCTTGAATGGCTTGCACAGTGCTTCCAACTGTAACTTAAAGTATTCTATCCTCCAAGATACACATATAACTGTTCAGTATGCAAGTTCTTTAATAGCAACATAGAAATTTGAATAACCAGTGTTTTCCCACTGATTTATATTTGTATAAAGCACTCTTAGCAGTATGAAAAGCTAGTAGACTTCAAATTAATATGTTCTATTGCTTCATCTTTAAAGATACCATGTCAGATGTTTGAAATAAGTGCCTGCTATCGAGAAATTGTCAAAGATCTTAAGACATAAGAAATAAATCACAAAGATTTCTTTATTTGGGGAAAGTTTCACTTGGAATAGAAAGAAAAAGTGGAGTGTGGGAATGTGTCTTCTAGAAAATTATATTTTTCCAAAGGTAATTTAAAAATTTTAATAATGTAATCAATTATCTGATTCTGATTTCAAGTCAAGAGTCATAAAGGTTTATTATAAAAAGAGAAACTTGTAGTTATTCAAATACTGATGACAGAGAATAACATCATGAACTGTGCTGAGCAGAAAACAGAAGTCAAATAAAGGAGAAAAATGTCTGATGATGCTCATCAGTTAAGAGTGCTTCGCCCCCAGGACCATCCTAAAGACAAACCTGTGAAAACATTTCCTACCTGTGCACATAATGATTGCTACTCCATCTTTTGCATGATGTATGTGTCTCTGAAACTTGGTTTCTGTCTAAGCATCTAAAGATAGACCTTATTAGAATACAACACATTTTTGTGGGCATTGATGTGATCTCCAGATTTGGGGTTACTGATGACCTAAATGAAGAGAATATAGGTAATTTGTGAACAAGGAGAGGCAAGCATATAGCTGCCCTACTGTCGTTGCTCTGTTCACAGTGAGGATTGAGCCATTCTAATCCCCTTGGATTTTTTATGTACCAAAACAGCTTGGGCCCATCAACAAATTGCAGTGGCATATGGTCCAGGTTTACGAGTAATCTGGCACATGATTAAGGCAAGGGGGATGTCATCCTTCAGCAAATACTGAGAATATTGTAGGAGAATTTGGTGGGCTTTTAAAAAGTCAAACTGACAAAATTATAATTATTAAATAGTTTCAAAAGTCAACAATTTAAATTTTGTCAAAATAAAATTTTCTCTAAGTATAGGAAGTTACCATGGGGAAAAAAATCAATGCCCCAAGTGTTAAGAAATAAATAGAAGGTCTGTTTCTCCACTATAGAATCAGTAGCTTGTATGCTGCTCTTCAGGATTTCAGGGGAATCCACTAGTCCTGGCTTTCAGTGAGAACCAAGTTTCCACTCCCCTGCAATCAGTTCACCATGTACTTACAGCTATTGTAAGGTGCCAGCGATGAAGGAAGCAATTTCAAAGAGAAGCATGATGTGAAGACAGGTGTAATGGCTAGTGTCTAATGTAACATCCCCATTTCTCAAAGTGGAGTAAGTCGCCAGTTACAGCAGGGGTTCTCACAACTGAGTGAGATTATAAAATATATCAATGCTAAGAATCCATCGCAGAGATTCAGATTTAGTTGGACTTTGACCCAGACATTGGCATTTTAAAAATGCACTCTAGTGTCTCGATTGTTTAGCCAGAGCTACGACCCATTAAATTAGGGCAACACTTTGGTGTGCTCAGTGGTACACAAAACTATAGAATAAAAACAGAACACACCTTTCTGTAAAATCCATCTTACTCATAAATTTGGGGAAGAAAACCTTTCATTATTTTTGTTCTTCTTAAGAAATTATTATAAAGACATCACATATTATAAAAAATTATTATGTAAGACATTCCCTTTATAATAAGTCTAAGACAGACATAAATACATAGTAAATTGCAAAATTAACATGAGGTTTTCAGGTAAAACTGCATCCCAATCCCTTAAGAGGACTATGTTTGTTCATTTATTAAACATTTTTGAAGAACTAATATACATAAGTATTACACTTTCATTGAGGCTACTTCAGTGCTTTAAATTTCTCTCATTTGCTTACTCATATGTAACATTTAATAACTACTTAAATACTGAAATATTTATCTAATCATCAATTTAGGAATGTGTGTATGAGTTTATCTTTTAATCAGTAAAAAAAATTAAGAATCTTTAATACTAGATTGCATCTATGTCTCAACAGGTACAGTTATAAGCCTGATTTAGATTCTCATTCCCTCATAGGCTACTGGCATTTATGACTGGGAGGACACTGAATAACAAGTCAAGCAGCAGTAAGAAAATAGGTAAAAATGTTTCATCTCATTCTGCTTAATATCACAGTGATCTTTAGAGCCACAATATAGCATGAACCATTTTTCAATTTCTCTTATTAGTCTAACCATTATGTTCTTATTCTATCAAGTTATTTCTCGTTATGATAAAGCTAATTAGTACTATAGAAATTCATAACCACATAATTCAACCTGTGTATTAAAGGGATCAAATTTCCCTGAACCTCTACTCTAAGTGCATACCATATGAAATACAAGCCAAGTTTAACTTCACTATATTCCAGTCTTTGACCTTGAACATCAACACTTGCTTCATCAGCATCCAGAAACTTCCCTTACAGACGACTGTCCTTACTTTTCTTCCATTTTCTCTTCACAGTTAATTAATCAAAATATATTCATTGATCCATATTTCCTACATATTCCAAGGAAGAAAAAAAAGTTTTGTTTTTCTCTCATTAAAGTAATTTTCGCAAAACTTCCTGTCGGGCAAACCAAAAAGTGACCACTCGGCCAGCTGTAGAATCACCATAGCAACATAGTGACCTCATCATGTCCGAGACTCCTGAACTATCTGGGCTTTTAGGAAGGCTTCATGTCCAGTAATATGAACTGACACAAAAGAATGGACATGAGAGAATCATGACTATGGCTCTGTTGGAGAAAAGAAAATGTCTCCAGCTTTAATTTAAAATATTCATGTTGAATACTTTTGTTATTTGGAAAACCCCACAACCATAAATCAAGGAAGTGTTAGAAATAGTGTGGTCTAGATCCCTTAAATCTTCAGAAGTCTCCAAAGTTTACTGATGAGTGAAGGAGAAATGAGATAACAGGTGACATCAAGGTGGTTTCCAACATCGGAAGGAATCAAGTTACTTCCTCCATTTGGTAAGATCAAAGTAGATTTTGATGATTTACTTAGACTTGTTTAGATGGATAAGAGCTATTTTTCAGTCTGCGGATTTTGAAAGTAAAAACCAAAAAGATCACAGCATGAGGAAACTGTAGACCGGGCCAGAATCAGTGGTAAAAGGGTTGAAAGTGATGTTCCTGGCTTCCCCATGAGTCATATACACTCGAATGGCATTAGAGTGGGTTTCAGAGAAGTGAGCTACTTACCCCAACAAAGATATTTCCAGGGCTGATAAAGAAGAAACTGGAGTCAAAGGACAGAGTCAAGAAGGCCAAGATGCAACTCAGACACAAAATCTCAAAGCAAACCCAGATAAGGAATAAAATAGCAGATTTAGAAAAGATAAATGGGTTTGTTGATAGAGATCACCCAAATTCACCATATGTTCATCTGATACAGTATAATATCTTCCATTGATTAAATGACAAAATAATTTTGCTAAGATTTCTTTTTCATGACTCCAGTTTCCCCAGGATTTCTGGAAAATCTAATACTATAGCCAGTGATTGACTGCCATTGGAACTCAAGAGTTTACACATTCAAAAAAAATCCAGGAGAGGCACAAACTAACTAGAAACCTCAGTCACATTTGCCCTCGATATTAGCCCATGCAATAAGAACTGCATAACACAAATGGAAAATGTTTAGAAAATGAGAAAGTGCTTTTGGAACTTATCCTTAAAAGATAAATACAAGCAGGTTTTCCTAGGGTACGTGGACAAGCACACGCAACCTTTTGCTGGCAACCTGGCCTCTGGTTGTGCTGCTGGAGCCACTTACCTCTCCTTCATCCACCCCCAGGGGATTTATTCAGAACCAGTGTTGGGGGCGGTGAGGGGAGACCAGAGTGGGGAAATCAGCATCCAGAGGGAGCTCCAAGTCCTGGGAGACTGTCTAGTGAAGGTCGCCATGTCTGACGGCTACTGGGGCCTGTAGCAGCGCTTCATCGTTTCTGTGAAGAGCATCCTCTCCAACCAGCCACCTGCTTCATCGGGTCCAACATGCACAGTGGTGTGCTTCCTGACACCAAGAATGCACACATCACCATGAGCTGAGTGATTGTGAGACAGTAACAACTGTGGTCAAGTGGTCTCCTACCCCTTCTGACACTGTGAGGTGGTGGCTGGTGATGCATTCGGCATAAAGGAGCTGGCACCATGTACAGGGGGATCAGGGGCTGCTGGCAGAAGATTTTCAAGGACAGAGGGGCAAGACCTTCTTCAAGGGTACCTGGTCCAAAGTCTTCAGGGTTGTGGGCAGCTTCATGAGCTGAAGAAAGTCATCTAGGCACAGCTCCTTGCTTAGTTAGACACAGGGACCAGGACAGTGACAGAGAATACTTCACTGTTATGGGCCATTGACCTTCCAAAAATTCCAATGTCCTTATCCAGCCAGATCATGTGTGGACGGCTGGGGAGGGCTCTAGGACTGGTTCATTGTGACCATCCCCACTAGCACCCTGATTCCATGCACTGATTACAGGGGGAAGAGAATCTTGACATCTTTGTGGGTCCACAGGCAGGGAAGCTTCTCCATTCAGACCCAGAACCCAGGTGCTTGTAGGACTGAGCTGTGTTTAAGTATTTACTTAAAGGAAATCACCTCTCCTATTTGTACTTAAGCACAATCCTCTTTTGCACACCCAAGGCTTTGCAATTCTGTTCAATGTTAGGCATTCTGCTGCAAACAATTACAGTCTGACACCAGACAAAAACAAACAAACAAACAACTTTTAAGAGAAAAAAAGTTGTATGCCAAGGATGAGCAATCACAACAATATCAGATATTTCAACAGCAGCACTGGGACCTAAAATAGAATATAGTAAAATAGTAACTTACAACCTAGAATCCCGTAGCCTGCCAAAGTACCAATGACTGAGCAAATGAACTACAGATATTCTCAAACATACGGTACTTCAGAACACCAATTGCCCACGCAACCTTCCTCAGAAATCTACCTGAGGATGCACTCTGACAGAATTAGAGAGTGAATCAATAATGCAGAAAACATGAAAGCTAGCAATGTGGGATCCAAAACAGAGAAGGCCAAGACAGCTGTGCAGAAATCCTAGAAGACCTCATGATTGACAGTCAAGATTGGGACAGGAAAATGGAAAACTCCTGGAGGAATATAGAGGACTTAAAAACAATAATTTAACTGATAGTTTATTTGATGTGTTTCATCAGTTCTTTCATAAAATTTACAAACTAATTAATAATTTATAAGTAAATAAATGAAAAAACATATTTATAGAAACAACAAAAATTGTGCAAGAATGAAAAGCTGCTTTATTATAGCCAGGAACTCAGCAGTAATTAATCTGTGTAGTTACTAATCTACATAGTAATGTACATACTGAATAGTGACTTAATAAAAAATAGTAAAACAACTAGATTAAAATGATAGATGAAGAAAGCATGTATGCGGACAATTAGGGGTGCCTGAGTGGGGGAGTGGATATAAATACTTATTGTCTGTAATAAGAAATCCAACAATAATCCATAAAAATTTTAAATTAAGAAATCACAATATTATTGTGCTATTTAGACAGATGGAGGAGATTACCAGAGGAAACAACTGAAAGGGTTCGTGTAGGAAAGCGGATCTTAGAGATGGAAAAAGGGTATGAGAAGTGAACACTTTGGTTTTAATTATAATCTCTACATAGCTTAATTCTAATAAAATTAAGATGTATAGTTTAATGTGTATAAGAAGAAATATAAAAACTAAAAATCTACCAACCCTCAAAGACCTCTGGCTTCCTCATGCAATACTGAATTTTCCACCGATGGCATAACTTCTGCTAACTCTGAAAGAAAAATAACAAGTTTCCTTCAGTCTTTTACTCTGGAACCCTATCTGCATTTCCCTTGTGTGACTCTTAGAAAAACAAGTAATTAATTTAAACTGTGACATAGTCCATTGCTTTGGTCACTAATTTGACCAGCACAGGCAATCCTATTGATGCAGGTTTTGTGGTTGTAGTTCCAAATATTCACTGTGAATCTTACCTGCGATCAGTTAGACTTCATCAGCTATGTCACCAATGCACACGCAGGTCATTAACAATACTAGGTGCCTAAGTTTACAAGAGTTTTCTTACCCCAACCAGAGAAAGCACATCTCAGGATTTTATCAGTACTTCCCACAGAGGAAACTTTGGAGTTTACCCCTAACTAATAAGGATGCCTTCCAGCTAGCAAGTTGTAAAACTCATCAATATGCCTTACCATCTCTTCCAATGTAGATACATTATACTGAGAGCATTCCAAAGATAATTTGGCCAAGAAGAACAAAACCCACAAACCAAAAAAATTACTAACACACAAAAATCCTGTGAACACAAGACCAGTTTTATAATCCTTTGAATAATCATGCTATGGTACTCACAAGAATGTATAACAAAAATACATGTCACCATGGTGCAATTAAATGTTCTTAATTTTATCTAAACTCAGTGAACTCTTGAGAGATTTTAGCACCTGTGGTAATTTGCCTCTTGGGAAATATGCTTGCATTATGGCGTGTCTTGGTTTCTATTTAGATAATTTTCTCTTAGAGTATGGGACCCAACTGGAATTAAAAAATGCTTTAAAAAAAACCTCATGATGAGGTTGGTTTTCAGAAAGTTTCAAGTGAGCTACAATTGTATAAGCAGCTTTTAAAAACCTTAGTGCAAGCAAGTCAGAAATCTTCCTCAAGGGTGGCCCCAAATGTAATTCCAACAACGGGTCTTGTGCTCCTAAACCTACTGAGTTACTCCGTTAGTCTTGCAGAGTTAGTCCCAAAGCTGTAGCACATTCAGTTACGAACATAAGAGGCCCATTCATGGGATTATAGTTTATATCAGTCAACAGAGAAGCCACAAAGTCAAAGTCACCACTTATTTTCCTTTTTAAAATTTCATTTATTTTTAATCTTTTGATTTTAGAGAGAGATTGAGAGAGAGAGAGAGAGAGAATGATTTGTTGTTCCTGTTATTTGTGCATTCATTGGATGATCCTTGTGTGTGTTCTGACCAGGAATCAAGCATGCAACCTTGGACGATGCTCTAACCAACGGAACCATGAAGCCAGGACCCACTTATTTTCTGAAATCTGGTATCACCTAATGAATTTTTATGAATTCAGGAACATTCTGTTTCTACTCAAGGAGTCTAAACCACACATTCATAGGGACACAAAAAAGAAAGGAAATCTACGTCCAAGCAGGGAAAATGCCAGAACTCAAACAGCCTACTCCTCCTAGGATAACCTATTCTTATGCCTGAGGAGAGGTTCCAAGCTCATCATCTGTTTAAGACATTCAAACAATTTAGCTTGATACAAAAATAAATTGGTACCCAATTAACTGTCAGAGGGAGTTGCTTTGCTTGTCAAACAAACTCTCAGTCCTACTGACATGAATGATGTTATAACCGAATCACAGCTAAGAACACATAGGCATGTTGAGAGAAGGCCCACCTTACATCCTCAGACAGTGTGTGTAAAGACAGCAAGAAGAAAGGCAATGAGTGAGACTCAATTCAAATTGATGTTTTGCAAATGGATTTTCATATGAATCAGTGACCAGAAGAAAATTCTCAAACTGAATATTAAATTTCCATGACTCATGGCAAAAGAAATTGGGAACACAGCTAGCCAGGAAGCTGAAATTTTCCCCAGAAGATATCAAGGAAAACATGACTGGGTACTTGACCTTTAACGACATTTTTGTATTGACTTATACTTTTTTGATTTTAAAAGATTACAAGATAATTTGCCCAAAAGAAATAAAGTATTCTCAGAAAAAATTCCAAAGATGAGGTCATGACAAATCCATTTTGACGTTTGAAGCTCTCATGTAACAATAACATCAAGAAAGGAATATCGGGTCTCTAATGAATCATGTTATAACCAAGCTGAGCTCACAAGTTGCTCTAGTTATTTCTGAATCTCTGCTCTAGTACCTAGCACATGTTTTTTGAATGGGTAAGTGCATACACAAGTCTATTACGGGGTCTCTATTTAGCAATGAGTAACAACATTAAGACTTTCCTCAGCCCTGGCTGGTGTAGCTCAGTGGATTGAGCGCGGGCCTGTGAACCAGAAGATCGCGGTTTGATTCCCAGTCAGGGCACATGCCTGGGTTGCAGGCCAGTTCCCAGCAGGGGACACACAAGAGGCAACCGTACATTGATATTTCTCTCCCTCTTCCTCTCTCCTACCCTTCCCCTCTGAAGATAAATAAATAAAAAATAAATAAAAATAAGAAAAAAAAACATTAAGACTTTCCTGTCCTACTTTGAACACTTCAGCCCTGGGGTTAGATTTAAGGTAAAGATGGGAGATAACAATCTTAGTCATGCTTTTAGGGGGATGGATGGAATTCTAAGCACATTCTCACCTTGCTCGCCTCTGAAGAGTGAACCTAAGGTCAAAGGAAACTCAGCAATATAGTCCATTTTCTGAAATCTATAAGAGATTTCTCATCCTGATTCATAAATTCACTGGCACTTGTGACTAACAGTTTGCTATAAAGCAAAATTCAGCATAAGGCAGGTCCATCTTGAACTCTATCCAAAGGGGTTTAATTACTGAATCTCACACACACAAAAAATCTTGTTATAAAATGGATTTACCCAAAAGGCAGCCAGATGGCCTAGTTCCAATGCATTAGTGAGGATAAAAAGAACGACAAACATGTTGTTTCCCCCCTCCAAGATGTTTGTTGTGTTGCTTAGAGGAGTCAAAGCCCAGGTAGTCGGAAGCTGACGCCTGGAAGAGGAGACAACACCGGCTTCCTGACACCCCCGCAGCAACTGTGCAGAATCCCTTGACCCCCATGGGTCTCAGCAGGTATTGTGGAAAGACGGTTCCTCCAGACCAAGATCATTGTTTCCAAAAAGTGTGCGTGCTACTCGCCTCCATAAGCAACTGTATCTTAGGAACAGAAAATTTAATTGACTGAAACCCACTGTGTGAAACTTAGAATGGAAACTGGGTTCTCCACCTCCGCAGCACCTTTATTTTGGGCTATGAAGCTCTGGAAGGACAGCAGGGAGGATAAACTGGCTACTGGTCGTCTACTGTATTATTCAATTATGTACCAAAAAAGAGAAGAAATTCAAAAACATAAAACCCTTCCTGGTTCTGAGGAAGTCATACACAGGGAGGAGTACTGCTAGAATGACCTGTGCCTGTTGGCTTTTGAAGTAAAGGGAACTTTTGTACATTTTGTGATGAAAGGAAGGGTGGTTGTGATCAGTCACCTCTGGGAAGTTTGTCACCCATGGCAATTTTATCAGCCGTCAGTATAGCTTTACTCAGTTTTCTGCATACATTTCTTGGAGAACAGGGATTGTTTCTTATTTATCGCTGTTGCACCCAAGTCAACACAGGGCTTGGCCCTGAGCACGTTCTCAATAAATATTATGGCATAAAAACACATGAATAAATTAAATAATGAATCCATCTTATATTTCTGTGTATTTTAAAAACTCAAAAATATATAGGCATCGCATATTATACTGTAGACAAGAAGTTGTTGTGTAGGAAACAATCCTAAAAATAAAAAAATAAATAATAATCACTCTTCTTGATTTTAAAGATAAGGAAATAAGGCTTAGAGAAATTTAACATATTAACTACAAGAAGAGTAAAAAGGTCTCAAGATTTTGAAAAACACATATAAAGTATGTGTGGTTGCCACACTTTCGATTGAAGGGGAAGCATGTCAGAAAAACAGGTAAATGTGAAAGGTCCTTTAAAAGGAGTGTTAATGGTTATCAAGGAATTCAAATATTTATCCAGGTATGTGCAGTTAATCATTTTTTGTAACCGATTTTAGAGAAACAGGGAGATGGAGGCGCATCGATTTGTTGTTCCACTTGATTTATGCATTAGTTGGTTCTTGAATGTGTCTTGCCTGGGCATTGAACCCACAACCTTGGCATATGGGGAGGATGCTCTAACCAATTGAACTACCCAGCCAGGGCTGTGCAGTTAATCGTTATTTTTATAGCTCATTCTCTAAAAAGACGTACATGTTTTAATCTGCTGTCTTGGACTTACTAATTTTAATTTGTCTCATTTTGTTCTTGAACTTAAAGCTATTATTCAAACACTGACCTTCTGAATGCACTTAAAATGAACAAGTAAACATAAAATAAAGTGACATCTCCACCCTTCCCAAAGAAACCAAAGTTGAACTACCCTTCCCTTCCCTTAATATTGAGACTGAACAGATGAGGCTTGGCCTGTGCCCTGGAAGTTAGCACTGTCAGGGTGTGGCAGAATAACAACAGAAATGAACGCCACAGTGGAAGATTCTCTACCCTGCTAGCACTGTTCAAACTCAACCTGACAAAGGCAATGGGTTCTTCTAATGGAAGGATTCATATCTTGTTACAAATTTCAATCTATCTTCTTCTTAAGGTCAGAATCTCCCAGTAGTTATTGGAGTATTTGTTTGGACTTAACAGATGAGAAGAAAAAGAAGTATACAGCCATTGAGCTTGGTCCATTAACCTGATGGAGTGAAATACTACTGTCAAGGGAGTTTGAGCCTCTGTGTCTGGGACTAACATGGGTTTCCCACTAAGTCAGATTAAATTACAAACTTTAACCCTGATCTATCTACATTTCAGTTAGACTCTGGGGCATAATTATTCCCTTTTTTTGCATTTTATTAATAAATTTATTTTGTTTTCATTTTATATATAATAGGTTGTACAGAGCTTATGGGTAGAGTTTGATGAATTTTAACAAATGACACCCATGTAACCATTACCCAGTTAACATACAGATGATTTCCTTTATCCCTGAAAGTTCCCTGTGCAGTCAGTACTACCTTCCCACCTGGAAAGAAGGGGCTAGAAAGAGGTATTCAAAGTCATGAAATGCAAGGACCTACATCTAAGATTATTCTATCGAGCAAAGCTATCGTTTAGAATGGAAGGGCAGATAAAGTGCTTCCCAGATAAGGTCAAGTTAAAAGAGTTTGTCATCACCGAACCCTTATTATATGAAATGTTAAAGGGACTTATCTAAGAAATTGAAGAAAATCAAAAACTATGAACAGTAAAATGACAACAAACTCACAACTATCAACAAATGAGCCTAAAAAAAAAAAAGAAAAACAACAAAAACAAAAACTAAGCAAACATCTAGAACAGGAATCAGAGAAATGGACATCACATGGAGGGTTTTCAGTGGGAAGAGGGGAGGGAAGAATGGGGCAAAAGGTACAGGGAATAAGAAGCATAATTGGTAGGCATCAAATAGATGGGGAGAGGTCAAAACTGGTATAGGAAACAGAGAATTCGAAGGACTTATAAGTATAACCCATGGACATGAACTAAGGGGGGAGAATGCTGGAGGGTTGGGGGGGTGCAGGGCGGAGGGGGGATAAAGGGAGGAAAATTGGGAAAACTAATAGCATAATCAATAAAATATACATAAAAATAAAAGCCATTGGCTGAAAAAAATGCTTTTTAATTCTAAAAGTTTAATTCGTATAGTCCTATCATTTTATATTCCCAAGGATTTATTCTGGCATTGACCTTATCAGAACACCTCCTATCTTTCGGTGTGGTTGTATGATCACCATACCACAATTTAAAATCACGTGATAACTATGTGTAGAGTTCTTGGGAGGAGAAAATACAAATCAAAGAGTTTCTGATATCAAATAGTTTACTTCCAAGGACTTACTTTTCCTTAGTATCTAGTAGACTGAATTCGCTGGGGGCTCCTGCTGTATGACCAACAGAGATTCAGGCATCTTCTAATTTTTTCTAGTTCAGTGTACATAGAAAAATAGTAAAAATAAAAATTGTGCCCCCCAAAATAAAAATAAAATATTTATCACTAAATATTACTTTTGTTTGCACTTCAACTTCCTATAAATACAATTCACTATATTATTCTTTTGTGCTGTTTTCTTCTGCTTATTATAATATTTTTGTGACTTATCTAGGATGTTGAATGTATATTATTACTGAATATTTTTCATCAAATTAATATGACACAAATTGGTATTTATTCTTCTCTTGATGAACATTCAATTGTTTCTAGTTATTGAGTGCTATGAATAAAACTATTATGGGCATGCAAGTACAAGTTTTTATTGGATACATGTTTTCATATATCTTGGGTAAATGCAAAGGAGAGGCATTGCTGGGTTTTAGAGTAGGTATACATTTAACTTTATTAGGATCTACTAAACTGTTTTCTAAATGGTTATGTCATTTTACAATTCCACTTAAAAATATGAGAGTTGACTTGCTTCTCAGAATCACCAACATTTGGTACTGTCTGTCTTCTTTATTTTAGCAATTCTAGTGTGGCAGTGGCACCTCTTTCTGGTCTTAAATTTCATTTTCCTGATGACTCATGATGTTGAATATCTTCTTATGTGTTTATTAACTAGTCATATATCTTTTGTGATAAAGTGCTTGTTTGCCTATTTTTATGGACTATCTTTATATTATCCAATTGAAATAGTTTTTTAATTGTATCAGATTAACATATTGTGAATATTTCCTCCTAGTTTGTCACTTGCCTTTTCATTTTAGCAGCATTTTTTATAAACGTTTTTTGTAGTTATGATGAAGTCTAATTTCAATTATTGCATTATATTGTACACATTACATTATAATTGTACTGTATTGTATTGTGTTTGTAATGTACAATATACTATATTGCATGCTATATTTGGTTAACAATTAATACATTATATTATGCATATTTTTCCTGCCTAAAAACTCTTTGCCTACTCCAAGGTCATGAAGACATTTTCTTATATTTACTTCTATATTCTTTGCAGTTTTCACTTTTACATTGAGAGTTATGGTTTATCTCCAAATAATGTTGTATACTGTGCAAGAGAGGAGTCAAAGTTGTTTCCAAGCCATTTGTTGAGCAGACTCTTCTTTCCCATGAGTTTGTTTTTAACCTGTGTGCTTCCTCAACTGTGAGCTCTTCGGTGGTAGTCTATGATTGATTTATCCTTGTAATCTTAGAGTTTGGCATAGTGTCTCTCTTATACAAGAGCTAAATAAATATACACTGGATAAATACATTTTCTAGAAGCTGAAAGAAAATGGGGGTTAATATTGAAGATTTTTCAATTTTTATATCTTTCCCTTTGCTCTCTAAATAAAATCCAAATTTCTTACCAGTCACTGCATGATAAAGTCCACTTGTCTTTCTAACCTTATTTTATAATATGTCCCTGTTATGGACTGTACGTATGTATCTGCAAAATGGACTGTTTTTGTGTACTCCCAATGCGACCATTTTGCAGACAGGACTTTTAGGAGGTAATTAAAGTTAAATGATGTCACAAGGATGGAGTCCTAATCCAATAGGACTGGTGCCTTTATAAGAACAGGAAGAGAGGGAGATCCTTCTCTCTCTTCATTCACACATGCAAAGGAAAGGCCATAGCAAGAAGGTAACCATCTACAAGTCAGAAAAACAGCACTCACCAGATCTTGATCATCCTGGCTCCTTGATCTCGGAACTGATGCCCCTGAAACTGTGAGCAAAGTTTCTGCAGTTCAAGCCACCCAGACTATGTATTTTGTTACAGCAGCATGAGCAAACTAAGACTATCCTGTACCCTGTCCACCATGCCCCAGCCACTTGAGCCTCCTTTTTGCTCCTCAGGCTCATCAGTCCTCCCCGAATCTAGAATTCTCTTCCAGTTCTTTTTATTCTTTAGGTCTCAATTCACATTACCTCCTCTGAGAACTCTCCTCTAATAACCTTATCTCAAAGAGCCTTCCCCAGCTATTCTCCATCTCAGCACCCAGTTTATAATCTTCACAGCATTTTTATTCTCTGCAGCCATTTGCTCATTTATTTATTTACCCACATACTTACTTGCTCACTTATATTACAATGTTGCTCCCTGCCCCCAACACACACATATGGATTCTTCAGAGCAAGGATCTATATATTCACCACTTTATTGCTAATTCCTAGCATGCCTCGCTCATTACTGGGGTTCATAAATATTTTTTTCAGTGAATAAAGAAATGATCAGTTATGAAGATTTTATGATCTAAATAAGATTCTTATTTGAAAAAGTATTAATAGACTTTATTAAGTGTAAAAATAACTTTAACAAGGAGAGAATAATAGCATAAAAATTAGAATAATTTTGAAAAGGACAGATACTGCTCTACCAGTGGCCTCCATGTGACCTTGAGTAAGTTAATTACACTTCCTGCTTAACATATTAAGAAATGAGTATAATATTATTTATTCTGCCTCCATCAAAATGATACTGAAACTTAAGTGGTTTTCTATATATGATTGCATTTTATATATTTATTGTAAAGTACCTTGTAAATTAAGGAGTTGTTTCCTGTTAGGTACCAGACACTTTAGGGAAGAGTTATAATTTAAAATATACTGTCTCTGGCACTGAAAGCTGCCTTATTCAATATGGTAGTCTCTAACCAAATGCAGCCATTTACATTTAAATTAAGTAAAATTTTAGTTCCACAACTATACTAACCCCTTTTCAGGTGCTCAGCAGCTGCATATGTCTAGTGAGTATTTTGTTGGATAACACAGTTATAGAATATTTCCATCATAGCAGAAAAGCCTGTTGGGAAGGCCACCTCAAGAGCTTAAAAGTTGTTTTGGGAGACAAAAAAATATTGTTAAAATAGTGTGAAACAAGACACTAATATGTTAGAATCTGCAGAGTAATATTCTGAAAAATAAAATAAAATAAATTACTAAGGAAACACACAGAAAGAGGAGAGTGAAAGAGAAATCAGAGTATGGCAGGTGAGTTCAAGAATGCTTCCTGAAGAATGTGATACTCAAATTGTCTCTTTAAGGAGCTGAGTCAGGACAAAGATGGATGGATCCCAGAGAGGAAAAAGAGAAGGCATGCCAGGAAGAGAGACACTGAGGCAGAGGTTAGTGTATGTAGAATGTGAGTTTCTCAACCTGGAAATGAATGGGCATTATTTATACAGAAAACATTCATTTCCTGACATTGGTGTTACCTAGTAGGAGTTAAGGATGTATGGATATATAATAATATAGATATTTGCCTTTTTGCCAAGGCAAAAGGTAAGCAAAAATGTCATGTAACATCCAAAGCCAGTTAAGTGTTACATATTTGTTACAAAGGCTCTCAGATGTTCTGTACTTTGTACAGGGAAGGGACTTTGAAGAAAAGTAAGATATTGGCAAATATGGGTGCTTTTAAGGGAAAGTAATGGGGAGAGGAAGGAGGGTAGGAGTAGGTTCAGGAAAGTACGGTTTGTCCAGCTGGATGGAGACAAGTGCATAGATAAGAGAAATGCGAGAAATCTAGAAAATACAGGCTGATGGTGTTACCAAAGTGGAGTTCAGCCGCCTGCTACCACCAGAAGGCAAATTCTAGAGGCAGAGGCTGATGAAAAGGAAAGTTTTTGTTCCAATGCAGAACAATCTGGAATAATGGGGGACTCCCCATCTCTAATCTCTCCTCTGCAAAATCCAAGACCAAAACAAAAGGCAGTGCCCAGAATTCCTGCTCCATTTTAAAGTACCTTTCTTTGGAGCCCAAGGTGACTTCTAAGTAGTTATCTAAGTAGCTTAGCTTATTCCCACCTGGTTTCCAGCTTCAGCCTCCCTCCTGGAGGCTGTGTGTGGAGCCAGTGCTGCCATTAGCCATGCAGCTTCTAGTGCCACAAAGTCCCATGCTACCAAGCCAGAGAGTGAGTGAAGGCATTGGCAAATGCTCCACCAGGTCAGCAAAAAAGAGAGACTTCCTCTTGGAGGCCATGGGCCACGTGATTCATGGAGAGGACAGGAGAGTACACTGTCCAACTGCAGGTCCCGAGCAGCAGCCATGAACAAGAGTGCAATTTCTTTGTTTCTCTGGGTTTATATTAGTTTCAGGTATGAAACATACCAAGTGTTTTTGCAGAAAGACCAGTTAACTTGCTTGCTTTGGGTAGGTCCACATCCCAACCAATCCCTTCTTTCCCCTGGTTAGACTGACAAGCTTCTTTGGTTTAGCACCTACACCTGCCACCATTTTAACTTCTAGCGTGCATGTTCCTGCCTTCCCCTAGTCCCACCCCCATCTGGTACCAAAGTGGGTAGGAGAGCTTTTTGCCTCTTATCCAGTTATTTTGCTAGCCTTGTACATGTTCAGTGTAAGGACTTCCTCGTGCTGCCATCTTGCCCAGGGTAGGGGAACATGTGCTGAGTTACGATTCGGCTTGGCCTATGGGAGTGCTGCAAAACTCAGTGCCCTTGCTATGGCCCCAGGTGGTTCACAAAGGTATTGTCTGGCTGCATGCCACGCCCTCAGTGCCCACTCCCAGTGGTCCAGACAGCCTATCTATCGGTGTTAAGTGGACAATGGCTCCAAATATGCAATTCCTACCCTTATGTCTGACAAGTAGCCAGGAATCTCAATGCCATATGGTAGGCCCTCTGATGAGGAAAGCACAGATGTTTTGGAAGCATATTGGAGGTGGTGATGCAAAAGGTAGTAATATAATATTCAAGTGAAGGCAACAACACAGGCTGTGATTCAAGGAGAGGGCTGTGTTGCATTGAAGTATAATATTTCAGTTAACTGGGTCTCTGAGGTCAATACAGGTTTTGAGAGATGGTGTTGAAGAGGAAAGCCACCTTAATGATTTATGTTTAGGCACAGAAAATATTTAAAGATTTTTCTGAAGGGTGCGTATAAATCAGAGTTTCACTTGGTTTTCACTGGGTCCTTCTCTCTCTCTCTCTCTCTCTCTCTCTCTCTCTCTCTCTCTCTCTCTCTCAATCTCTCTCTCTCCCTCCCTCTCACTGCAGTATGGACTGAGGAAGAACAAAAACCCATAGGCCAGCCACTTGCTATTGAAGCAAATTTGGATGAGAGACAATGGTGGTCTGAATGCAAGGAGTCATCATGAGATAGAAGTGAAACGGAGTTTAGATGTTTAAATAATACAAAGACAGGACTTGACTGTTGATTGCATTTGTAGTATAAAGGGAAGGGGTGTCTTTCTCCTTTTCTTTTGTGGCTAAGCAAAATGTGCTAGGTCCATTTTTGGATGTACTAAATACAAGTGACTCTGAACTATCCAAAGAGTTGACATGGGGACAGGTGGGTGCATGAGTCTGGAATGAGAAGAGAGACCACACTGAAGGTCAAGATATAAAACTCTTTAGCACATGGATGATATTGTAAGAGCTTCCAGGAAATATGTAGTTCATCTATTTTAATAATTTTTTTCTATATTTACTAATTGGATTAGATTTTTGAAGATGGATCAACTCAGTTTTCTTGATATTGTAACAATTGTCATCCATTGCTTGAGGCAGTTGCTTTCATTTTTTTTTTTTCATTTAACTCCTCTATATAGAAAAAAACTAAAATAATCTACTACAAGCAAATCTCAAAATGTCTATCACAGTTTCAAGCTTCCCATTTAATTGTTTAATTTCTCTTGGGATATTCCTAGAAACCTGCTGATACTTCAATATTCAAGGACCTTGTGCTTAGTTGTGTGAAATAACCACGTTTACAATCAAAGAGGAAAGATATTTTCAAACACCTGCTCTTTGAAATAACCTTTTAAAATATTCTTTTGTGTGACTTAAATTATTTTCATGTGTGCAAGAAAAGTGTCTTGATCATAAAAGTATTTTGGCTTCAATAGAGGTTAGGATTCCACAAACACTGTAAATTTTATTCAATACAAAGTAGAGTATGAACAGAAAAACTGAGTGAGAGTAAACATTCTAAAATAACATTAATCCTTCTATGTTTATGAGATATTTGTTCTTCTATACATTTTTGTGCTTTTATGATTTGTAAGAATTATTTTACATTATAAAAAAGAACATGGATATAGTGGTTTTATTGTCATATTGCCATGTATTTGTACAAAATAATATTGGCATTGGTATTGTTTTTCAGTGCTTTGAGTTGTATCATCCAACATTCCTTTAAATGTCTTTATTACCCACACATTCATTTTTATTCTAAGCAAAATGTAATCCAGGTACAGATGGCTTAAAGACGACTTAATAAGCAGGAAACAAATCTTTCAACAATCTGGTTCTATATCCATCATAAGAACATTGTATTAAAAATGGTCTTTATCATACAGATAAAGCCAAGAGAATCTATGGCTTTATAAGCTGCCAGTTAGTAGTAGAAATGAGATGAAAACGTTAGTTATTTGCACCAAGCTCAGGGGAGAATTATTATCATTTTATATATTTTAAAAAATCAACTCAATTGACCTTCCTATTTCCAGATTCAGTATAATTGGCAAATCAATAGTATCAAGAGTAGTTAAAACTGCCAGCCATATGAAAGGAAGTCACTCTGATAAAATGTATACAATTAAACTATTATTTAAATGGCCTTCTAACTACCACAAATGATGGAACCCAAAGATGGGAGCAAAATTTCTGAAAGTATAACGTGTGCTCTATACTGGTAAGAAAAAAATAAATTCTGAGAACTCTTCCTTCTCCCGCATTAATATTTGCCTTAAGAACTAAAACTAAGTGTCTCATACATATTATGGACTTCACAAAAGTCTTTTTCAAAAGAATAAGAGATTAAAGGAAAGAAAGAAATGTTTTATGAACTAGCCAGTAGGACCAGGGAAAAAAGTGTTCAACAAAATGTACCTTACTTTTTAAAATAACCAACAACTTAATTAAAAATTACTTTTCACATAAAACCAATTTTAATCTCCCCTAAGAGTCATCTAATAATAGTTACAAGAGGGAAAATGAAAAAAATTTAAAGAACATTTAATGTATTTTCTTTTAGTAATTCTTTAGTAAAAATTATGTAGTTATGCTTTTGTTTATGCACTGAAACAATGGTGTAATTACAGTGTGTGATACCTAAAACAATCTCATTTATTTCATTTCATTCATAATAGCCTAATTTTTTTTGTTTTTCATTCTCTACTATAGTATAGTGTCAAATGACATAATTTCCTGTATATTAGTCATAACCCTCCTTTTTTCCACATAAAATGCTGGTGGCCAGATGCATAACCTATTGAACTCATTGCTAATATCTTTGCCCTGGAACATTTCAGAGACAGATGTGTTGGCTGGTTTCTGGTTAAGTAAAGTACTTCCTTAAGGAGAAAACTATTCATTCTATTTTATTTTTGAAAATTATTCATTTTAAAAATGAGAAGCAGCCCGTCATAAGGGCAAACATAAAATTATATCATCTCAGATACATCTCCAACTTTGAGTGACTCTAGACATGGAATATTAACTTTTTATATGCAAATACACCTATTATTCTCTTAATTTTATATCCAACTTTAGAAATTTTGGCTTACAAAAATACTATTTTTGCATGGGAAAATAATTTGCATATTTATTTTTCATTTTTATATTGCCTAATAGGAAATACAAAATAAGCTAGATCTTGAAAACCAAAAAAAAGGAGTGAGCTTTGAAACCTCTGAGGGGAAAGGGCAACATTAAAGCCCTCTGTTGAGATGTCCTTTCTGAGACGAGCATGATACAGAACACTTTTGAACTGCTACTTCCTCGTGAGCAAGTGATTAATGTTGTTAGTAGAAAGACATGATCACAACATACAGCTCAGCAGCTCAGTCTATTGCACCAGATTTATGAGGCCTGGGTCAATATAAATTGTTGTAGGAGAGCTCCCAACCTTGTAACTCACTAGAGAAGAATGATCAGAGTGAAAACATGGCCTTGATGTTGTCTTTGCTCACCATTTTCATTGGCAGATGTATAATTGAGTAAAAAACTATCTTGACATTTAATGAGGAGGTAAAGTGTGAGAAATCACCCTCCTTGAATCCTGTCTTTAATCTCCAGTGATGGCTGAGGCATTAGAGACAAAGGTGAATTTTAAAGGAGCAGAGTGGACTTGTTCTATTAGAGGACTCATCATCCAGTTTCCCTGGTTGAATTAAGGTATTTATTTTTATGTTTTTACATTTTGAGTAAAAGAATTATTTTAAAACATGCACATGTTGGGAAGATAGTTTGCATATGAAAACTATGCCTCTCAAAAGTACATAATTCAGCAATCAACAGAATAGAGAAAGTTCTCTGACATTGAAGTTTATTTTAAAGTCAAATGGTAAACCAGCTATTATCTCTGTATAACATATATCCATCTAGATGACTCTTAAAGGGCCTTTCAGGCTATTAGAATAAAATAACAAAATAATTCATAAGCATATCATCAAATGGTTATTATCACCCCATTGTAATCTAAAAGGCTCATTCCTTTTATTACATCCATTTTTATATTATCCCCTTTAAATAAAGCTTTCGTGCTTTAGCAAAATTTTTCTCATCAGTAAAAGCCTTGTGTGAATTACATGGTTCTTTGAATGTGGTGTTAACTCTTCTTAGTTGCTCTAAGGTAGGAACTCAGAAAGGGCAGACATTCAATCATGTTTCTGAGAGACACAAACTGGAACCTGCCTGAGGGGAACAGTATTTAATTTCATTTGCAGGTATGGAAGGGAAGAATATAAATGAATGAGTCTCAGATAAAATGTCCAGTATAAAAATGGAAATTTCATGAGATGATTCTGGTCATATCAACTTAGCTTGGTTTATAACATTTCACATGATTTTTAGTTTCATCTCTTTGCTTGTTTCATCTGTCTGATGGAAAAGCTAGGTATCCGGGAATAATGACTGGGTGAATTTACTTTTCACTTGCCATCTGCTATTGAGTAATAAGAGTATATAAATATACCATAATTTGACTATCACCTAAATGATCCCTATTTCCAACACTGGCATGTCTGTATGGCAGACGCTTCTACGTGGCTTCTGCGTGGCATGGGCCCAGCTCCCACTCAGAGATGCACAGGACCCACGACCACAGATAGGTTCTCTCGTGGGTAATCAGATTTGCAATATACCTAGTCTGTTTTTGAGACTTACTTCTTGCTAAAACTCCCTCACCCTGCAAGTGCTAAACCTGCAGGGACCACTGTAACCAGGTGTACCACTTTTGCCTTTTCATTTGCTAATATCCTTCTTCTATGATGTGATTAGGGGCATTGGCTCCTTTTGTTGTAACCAGTGCATAGTGAGTGAGGACCATCTTGTAATGTGAGGAGATATAGAGTAAAGGCCTGTCGGCTTTTGCTCCCCTTGAGAGAAAAGTCACGCTGTTATCCTTTTTCTTCCACTGGACTTGGTAGTCCGTGTGTATGTTTTTATTTCATCCATAATGATGCGGACTTTGCTAGCCAGTGTCCATATCATGTCTGGAATTCACAATGTTAAATACATTTTCAGAAGAAATTATCAACAATCCTTATTAAAGTAAGAAAGTAAATCATTGAACTGCTAATAGCTTTATGCCTCATGACAAGTTAATTTGAGGTTAACTCAATAGTAATCTGGTGGTGATAACACTAGCTAACACCTGTGTTGGTTGAGACATGGGGTGTAGAAGATCTGGGGTCCATTAGTCTACCACAGTGTCAATGGTATCATGAGGTGGAGAGAGTTCTACACACACGCATGCACACACATGCACACACACTTGCAAGTAAGTGTGATGCCTCACAGACTTGTCAAGGGCCAGGGACATATAGATCAAGATGGAGAAACAGTGTGGTTATGCACATATACTCATATATACAGGAATATGCATGCATACATATTTATGTTCACACATGCATAATGCAGGTTTATATAAATGTATCTGAATATAGCTGAGACACTGGGAACAATATGAACTAAGAGAATAGCAGTGTTCTAACATCTAAGGTATAAAATATCTATATCAAATTCATAGGGCTCATGTTGTGAGTACACTTCCACAAAAATAGTACTTAATTAGGTTTAAACTCTCATTTATATATTTTTCATCATTTATATCTCTTTTATAACTTTTTCAAGTTTTGCCATTGTTTTCAGTCATTTCATTGCCATTAATTAGTATTTATTGAGTAAATGTATGATTATTATTAAGGGACTGAATTAATTGTTATTTATTGAGTGCTCACAATATGCCAGGGATGGCTGGTGGAGCATAAAGGGACACAGTCCTCACCCTTGAAGAATTCATCAGATAAAGAGAAAAGACAAATGCATTTGGCCTTAGTCTTTAAATGAGGTTAATTGTGTTATTGTTACACTGGGAAAATGTTCGTGTGTGTGCATGTGTGTGCATGTGCATGCAGCCAAACTTAACTATTGTGCCTAACTTAACTATTTACATAGTCACCAATTCATAGAGACTTGGTCCTCAGAGACTGGAGGTTAAAGTCACACAATATGTTGGAAATGAGTATTACAGGCCTTTTAGAATTACGAAAGTGTCCCTGATGGTGTTTTTTAAAAAAAAATCATTAAGACCAGAGGGGAGAAGGGAGGAAATTTCAGGGGAAAGGAGAACAGTTTAGAGCAACAAGTATAAAGGACACATGGACAAAAACTATGGGGGGTGGAAATGGGAGGGAGGTGGGGAGGGCTAGGGCGGTGGGCTGGGGGGGAGTAAAAGACAGAAAACTGTACAAGATCAATAATTTAAAAAAATACTGATAAGAAATCACTAAGTATATTTTTAAGTATACAACAATAAAACACTGTAACAGATACCTGTATATACACAAATAAGAAAAACATGTTAACATGTTTCATTGTATTAGTGTTTCCTGTGTCAAGCATGAGGCTTGACCTAGTTGCCTCCCAGAACCTCCCTTTCCTTCCCATTTCACGCCCACCGGAATTAACCAATTTGATTTGTATTATTCTCATAGATGTTTTTGTACTTTTACTCTCTATATTGATCCATCCGTAAAATATATCATTGGTTTGTTTTTTTTTTAATGCACATACATTTTAGCATATGGCAAGTATCCTTTCTCAGGTTTTTTTCACTCAATATAATATTCTTCTGATTTATCCTCATTGATACATTTATTTTAACTATATGAATGATCCATGCCTTATTCAGCCAGTGGCACATAAAAAATCATTAGACGATTTCCACTCTTTCACAGGTTCTGATCCTTAGTAAATATTTGCACCCCAAATTCCATTCCATCATCTGCCTCTGAGAATCCAGCCTGTGTAACAGGCAGTGGCTCCCAGCCGTGAGGAATACTTCTTGTGACAGGTTAGTTTCTGAATCCTGAAAGAAACCTCCAGACTCATCACTTTCATCAAGCACCTGCCCATTCTCATCCCAGTGACTCCCTCACTGTCCTGCTGTGACTGGAACCTCCTTCCCCACCACACAAAAAGAAAGAGACAAGTCCATGCTCTTTGCATGACAAGGCACCTGTCTGCTCTTCTGGATTTTGCTTTGCTCTTTGACATTTTTCTGCCTTCCCTCACTATTGGCTTCTTTTTTTCACTCTATAAATAAATGTAAGTCACCCTGCTTTATACAAAAGCATTAACAAATATATAATAACTTCTATAATAATAACTTCTTTAGAGCCTACACAGTCCTATTTCTGAGGCTTCCAGCCAGTCTCCTTATTAACTTCTTATCCCACTGGAATCTGTCTTCTACCACCACTAGTTCACTGAAATCACTTTTTTATCACTATTTTTTAATCCTCACCTGAAGATACGTTATTGATTGGAGAGAGAGAGAAACATTAATGTGTGAGAGAAACATGAATCAGTTGCCTCCCAGACATGCCTGACCAGGGATCAAAACCGCAATCTAGTTAATATGTCCTGACTGGGAATGGGATTCATAATCTTTTGGTGCAAGGGACGATACTCCAACCAACTGAGCCACCTAGACAGGGCTGAAATTACTTATATTAAGATTCCTAATGACCACCTTATTACTAAATTCAGTGCACATTTTTCAGTCCTTGAACTTCTTGACCTTTTTCAGCATTTGGCAAAGTTAATCAGTTCCTTTGAATTTTATTAATATTACAAGTACTTCACATACACAAGTTTTAAATATAACAGTATATATAACATGTAACAGTCACTCATTAGTTACCATTCACATTAAGCAAATATGGACATTTGTCGTATTTTCTTGAACTCAATTTTATTTAAAAAACACACATGCGCACAAGAGATGCCTAAAAATCCCCCTCTTTTCCATTTCTTCCTCTCCAGAAGCAGCTTATAACCTAGTCAGTATGTATTATATTCACTCCTCTCTTCTAAAAGTGCTATAATTCATTCACTTATGTGCACTACTCTTGGTCCTCCTCATGCAATTTGGCTATTAGTTTTTGGAACCATTTATTGGGTTCCACTTCCATCAATATCCTCCTACTGTCAGTATTTCCTGGAGGTTTCCTACAAGAGATTCTGTCTTTGGCCCTCCTGTTTCCACTCTCCAAACTTACTTGAGTGGTTTTCACCCATTCCCATGGCTTCAGCCAATATCTCTCCTGAGATATAAAATCATACATTCTATAGTCCGTTGAAGGTAGCTATTTATATTTTATGGAAATAAATTAATGGGACCAGAACTAAGGTCATAATTTCCTACATTAGTTAGAGAAAAGTTAACTGTTACAATAGATGAGCTTATATTTCCCCTACATTAGTGTAGTAGTTTTAAAATATGTCCATAAGTTCTTTGATAGCACCTCCTTTCAAAAGATGGAGACTAATTCTCTCCTGTTGAGTGTGAATGGACTTAGTGACTCCCTTCTAACAAATATGATATGGCAGAAGTAATGGTTCAACTTCCAAGACTAGGTCATAAAAACATTGTTCTCTCTCTCTCTCTCTCTCATCACTTACTCTGGGAAATAAAACCTTTTTGTTTCTTGGGGACACTCAATAAGTTCTATCAACAGGTTCTTATGTCAAGGAGCTGAAGTCTTCTGCCAACAGCCGTGTGAATGACTTATCTTGAAATACTTTTTAGTCCAGGTCAAGCCTTCCCACATTAATGAGTGATATCACCAGTCCCTTGCAAGCCAAATTTGCCAATAAGAAGCCTATTGGGTATCTTGATTCACCAAGTCCCTTCAGCTCATGCAGGTAATCAATCATCAAATCTTGTTCATTGTAACTCCATAATACATTTTTTACATTACATTTTATGTTCTCTTTGTACTGCCACTTCAAATTAAGATCATGGCAACAATCTCCCAATTGCCTTCTCCACAAATTTTGTAACTTCCACCCCATTATCCACCCTGTATCTTATAACCTTTCTAATATTCGCATTTAATTATCTCTTTCTTTTACTTAAAATAAATAAAAAACAAAATAACCTCAATTAGTCCATTACCTAATAAATATGTCTTAAGCACCTTAAAACAGAAAAAAAGAGTTAGATATGACTGGAAACTTTGATTAACTTTCTAAGCTCATCTCATGACATATTTTTTTCAAATTTCAGATATCAGTCACTCTGAAATTCTATAATTTGCCCCAAATGGACTGTGTTCTCTTTTGCCTTACTAACATTGTACGTGCCTCCTGTTTTTGCTCTTCTCTCATCTTTATTCTTTACCCATAAAATCTTATTTCAAGCTCCACCTTCCCCAAGAAGCCTTTTCTGAGCTGCTACTTGACACTTGTCCATTCTTTCATAACACCCTGGGCTCATATCTCTATCACTTTATTTTCTTTGCCACTAGACACTAGGAATTTGAATTTTCACTATGCCTTGGTACAGGTAGTTTATCCCCCCAAATATTTTTAAATGACTAAATGCATGTATGAATGAAGTGAATTTGTAAGGCCCTTCGCCCGTGCTTTCCAATACAGTAGACACTAGGCACAGCACATAATTAGACTTAAATTAATTAAATTTAAATAAAATTGAACATTAGTTTCTAAGTCTCTCCACCTATATTTTAAGTACTCAACATGTGACTAGTGGCTATCATGTTGGACAGTGAAGATTTATATTATCTTAGTAAGTTCTGAGATACTTTCTATCATCTCAGGAAGGTCTGTTGAATAACATTGCCTCATATGAAATGGATTGGGATCGAAATAGCAATGATGAGAAAGAAAAAAGTACTAGTAAGAAAATAAAGTACTAGTAGGAAAATAAAGAGAAAGAGACACTGTTTATGATTTCTAGATGTCATGATTGGTTGATTATTGATGGACACAAAAATGTTAAGATATGTGGGGGTCAAGGTGACAGATTATTAGTTCCTGATATGTTGTCGTTGAATGTGAGATGACAGTTCTATATCCTGGCGGATATTTCCTAAGTCACTGCCCACAGCTAATACCAAAACCTCTGTTCTGTATCTTGTCCTTATATGAGGATATACTTCTTCATAAATTTTCCTGCTTCTCTGACTATTTAGTTTAGAGAAACATCTCTAAACAATGCTGGATTCTTCTTGTCATTATGCTCTTTTCTATTTAGAACAAATACGTTCTACGAAAATCAATTGTTTGCATTGGTTTATTTTTCTTATTCAAAAGTATTTTTCCTGTGGGTTAAATTTACCATTAAGAAAAATAATAATGGTATCATACAGGGACATGTATAGAAAGTTATCATGCATTTGAATTTTTAAATAATTGCCCAGAAGAACATCAAAGTATTTTTAAATTTCCTTCTAGAATGATATGACGCTAACTCCCTCTTTAACAACCCTGATACACTGCTCCTTAAATGCCTCAGTACATTCCTTTGAGACTATTACACTCTATCCTGTAGATGGGCATTCAGAGGCTTGTACGAATATATGTTAAGTATGATGGATTACCTTAAAGTTCATGTTTTCTCTGTAATACAATACAGCTGTTAGCACTTGCCAGTACTGGCAAGTTACCCAAATGTAAAGCCTTTTCTTGTCCCATACAACAAATCCATGTTTTAAGGCCAAATCCCTGAGCAAGATATTAAAAAAAAAAACCCTCTGTTTCAAGAGATCTTTGATATCTTATGTTCTCTAATGAGCATTAAATATTGCACAGAATTCTGTCTAATTAATTAAATATAGCTGATTTGCATTTTTCTTTTTATGTATTAATCTCTTATCACATAATAATCAATAGATATTTCTGAAATAGGCCATTTAAATTTTCTTCCAGTTGGAGTATTTAAACAACTCATGGAACATCACATTCCCTTAATATCAGGTGCTTCCTCACAATCTACTCCTCTATTTTTACTTGTCCTTTTCTTATAAGATTTATTCTTTGGTAATTTTTTATTTTCTTGTGATAACATTTATATTGTTTGATGTGTTTTATTTTTGTTACTTTTGTTTTCATCCCAAAATGTAAGCCATTGTGTTTTGAGGAGGTTTTTTGAACAGTGAATCTTTGTATTTGACTTTTTATTTTAATAGTGAATATAATGTACATAAAATAAAACAGTTTCTAAACATTTAGTTCTATTGATAATTTATTACATCTGTGTACTACCACTCCAAACAAGGTATCGATTCTCAAATGTTTGCATATATCCAAAATCTCTGGGAGGGTTTCTTAAAATACAGAATTGGTGGGTCCCACTTTGAGAATTTCTGTTTCTGTTTTGAAAGTCTAGAGCACAGTCTAAGAATTTTCATGTCCAACAAGTTCACAGCTAATATTTCTGTTGTTGGTCTGGGACCACCATTTAAAAACCACTGATTATAGAGCATTTTCACCATTCTGACAGATTCCTTTTTCCTCAGAGTAAATCCAATACCCCACAACCCACTTCTTGCCCCCATTCTTCAACCACTTCCTGATTTCTATCACCGTAGTTTAGCTTTGCCTGTCCTTGGCTGTGGTATAAGAGGAATCATTCAACATATGGTTGAATGGAAATCAGAAATCATAACAAAAGTCTATGATTTTGTAAGGATATTTAAACAATTCCATTAACAGTCACAATGTATTTGTTTGATCTTTGAACATTTAAAATTTTTGATTTCTGCATTTTACCTTTTATTACTTATCAACTTTAGTATTGTTCATATTAGAATTGTTGAATTTTACTTTAATTTATGCTTTCTGTACTTATTTCATCTGTTATATCCTTGTATCATTTAAGATTTATTAAATTTTGCTTTTATATCTATTTTAATTTTTACGATAAAATGCAAGTCACTGAATTTCATCAAAGAGTTTAAACCATTTTTACTTGTAATTGTAAATGATATATTTGGTCTTGTTCTGTCATTTTGATATTTTAGTTTCTGTTCTTTGTCTTTACTTAATGTTTGTTTTACGCTTACTGTCGAATCATCTGCTATATGAGCAATTTTGTTTGGTTTAGCTCTGTTTTTGTCTCCCCTGGTTATTTGGAAACAAATGCTTTGCTTTTAATTATAAAAGTGTCTACTTTTGAAATGATTTTTTTAAAGTTTCAACAGAAATAGCTCTAAATATCAAACTCAAGAAATTATTTACATATTCATATTCTCCCATATGTAGAATCAAGGCTATGACATATTTCTATTTCTTCCACTTCATAGTTCTCTACATTATGAAAGTTCTATGAGTATAAATCATGAGTTTATGTTATTTATATACAGTATATATTTTTATGATTTCAATAATTATTATCTTTTAAAAAATAAGCTCTTTTATTAAATTTGCATTTCTATTTTATAACCAGATTATTGGTGTGATATTGTCTTCCTTTTGCTTTCCATCTTCCTCTAAATTTTTACATTATATATTACATTAAATAGTTGTACACTTGCATGCAGTGCTGTAATTATATTTACAAATTTTAAAATTTAACTGAGCTCATTGATAATAATTAGTTCCTTAACTCCTTGACTTTCCATTTTTTGAGCACTTAACTTTTCTTCATATCTCAATGATTTTCAAGATGGGAACATGAAAGCCATAGTTTATGGAATCTTTCACAGCTTACTCTTTTCTTCACATTTAAAACAAGATGTCTATGTATAACAAATAGAAGTTACCAAAGTTCTCCCCTTCCACTCTGAAGATATTCTGGAGCCACCATAATTTTTCTTCTTATGTTCTAACTGAAGTTTTCCTGCCTAAACAAATGAATAATTTATCTTAACTCATTAATTTAGTTAATGTACAGCTTTTCTTCCTTCCTTCCTCCCATCCTTCCTTTCTTCTTTCTTGCTTTCCTACTTACTTATTTGACAATATATGTTAAGGCCATTTCATCTACGTACTCAGGTCTTGTATGGAGCAAAAAATGTTCTCTTCAAATATGTCTTCGATTACAGCTTTTGTTCTATTCGTTCTTTTTTTTCTTTTTCCAGTGGTTCCATGCATTGTCTCATTCATTTTTATATCTTTAGTTCATACAGTAAATACTTATGAAAGATTTGTCATATGTGGATAATTTAGAATAACACAAATCCTGAGATCATATTTTTATAATTCTGCTGGAAAAAGACAAAAAAACTAAAAAAAATGCAATATAAATTTATGATAGGAGAAGTAAAGGACACATTATGAGAGGGACACATGAAGGATCAGGGACAGTTTCCAAGAGAAAATGATAACGAATTTGAAATCTAATAGATTGAAACAATAGTGTTAAATATCTAAAGTAGGCCTAAGATGGAGTCCCCTGTGCTAAAGTCCACATCAGCAAACACGATCTTAAGTTTCTATGCTCAGCTATCCCAAGAAATGAAAGAGTAAGTCAACCAATCAGCTTTTGCCTGCTCAGCCCAAGTTACCTGACTGGCTCCAAGATTTCCCTTTGCTTCCTGTAAGGAAAGTAACCCTGTTTTAACCAATCAGCAAATACCCAGGACAACTTTCCAGTTCCTGCTCACTTTGATCTATAAAACCCCACTACCTTGCACAGCAATTTGGAGATACTTTTAATCTGCTAGATTACATGTTGTCCAATTTGCGATTGCTTAATAAAGGGCTGCTAGATCAGTACATTGTGGAAAATTTTTTCTTAACAATAGTTACTAGCTTAAGAGAGCTGAGTGATTTGGAAGGGGCAATTTCAAGTGTGTCTTCATTGTTTTTATTTTCTCTTCTTTCTTAATTTAAAAAGAGTTTCTCCATGTTCTCCATGTTTTAACTTAATGTGACTAAATATTCTGGAGCACCTATTCTGGTAACATTGATGTTTGTTGATCTAGCTATTAAGGTTCCTTCCCATTTTTACCTTTACTCACTCAATTCCCTCTTCATCTCACTTCTGTATTCTTTTTATCTTACAGTATTAAATTTTAATTTCCTTCTTTTATTAGCATGTTTACAAATGGCCACATCCGAGATGACAACTGAAATGACATTTAAATTGGAAATGTATTTGCTTATGAATGAAATTATAATAATAAAAAATATATATCATTCCTGTATTACTGAACTTTATGGTGCACATCTATTGCTATATCTGAATTTTATATTTTTAAAATTTTATTTATTGCTATTATGCAATTTTAATTGTTTTTATGATGAAAATTATAGTATACATACATTTTATAACCTAGTACTTTTAAATAAATATATGGCATACACACTTTTCATATGATCAAGTATTCTTCTTCAATATATCATATGTACCAGAATTTATTTTACCAATACACTATTACTGTTTTTTTAGATGGGTTCCTATATTTTTTATTATTGATGGTGCTGCAATATTATATCATATGGCTATATTTTTCTACTTTCTGGCAGACATTTTTGTTTATGTATCTATTTTTTCCTTTTTAGGAAACATAGAAAAAACATATTTGATTCTAGAGACTGCACATCAAAGATTTTCTGTCAGGTTTCAAAACTACTTTCCAGGAGAGAGAAGTATTTATTCTCAATTGCAATAAAGTTATACATGATTCTGGAAAACTACACCAACACACACAAACACACACACAGGATACCTTGTTTCATTGTGCTTCACTTTATTTAACTTTTCAGATGTTGATATTGCATTTATACAAATTGAAGGTTTATGGGAACCCTGCAGTGAGCAAGTCTATTTGAGCAAAACTGGTGCCATTTTCCCAATGAGCTCAGATAATGGTTAGCATTTTTTAGCAAAAAGGTGCTTTTTTAATTAAGATATGTATATTTTAGATATAATTCTATTGCACACTTAATAGACTAAAATATACTGTAAACAAAACTTTACTAAAAATTTGTGTGGCTCACTTTATAATGACATTAGCTTTATTGTAGTGCTCTGGAACCAAACCTGCAATATAATATTTCCAGGGTATGCGTGTGTGTATGTGAATGGTGCTAAATGGTGGTTGACTCGGTATCTTCTAACAGTGTTCTTCGGCTTTGTAACAGAAGACTTGAAAACTATCGTTTAGAATTAGGAATATTTGAGTTCTAGCCAAGATGGAGGCATGAGTGGAAACACTTCACTTCCTTACACAACCAAAAGAAGGATAACAACCAATTTTAAAACAATAAATAACCTGAATTTCCAGAAAGTAGAACAGCATGGAACTCTAACAACCAAGGAGTTAAAAAGACATTCATCCAGAATAAGAGGAGGGGTGGAAACAGGCAGATAAGTGTAGAAGAACCCTAGCCAGGCAGCAGACCGTGCGGGTGAGGCGGGGGCTGGCTGATTGGGAAACTAAAGGCTCAAACCTCTGGATGTAGAATCCTGCAGGGTTTGTGATGGTGGGAGGAACTCCCAGCCTCACAAGGAGAGTTGGTTGGAATGTGGGGCTAGAGCTAAGCCAATAAACAGCATTGTTGCCTCTCTGACCTCTCCCCTCACAGACAGCACCACAATGCAACAAAGTGGGTTGCTCCACCCTGGCGAATACTTAGGCCCCACCCCTTACAACATAGCAGGTGTGTGGAGACAAAGAAATATAGCCCAAATGAAAGAACAGGTCAAAACTCCAGAAAAAAAAAAGTATAATCAATAAAATATATTAAAAAATTTGCTAGGAAAACTCCAGAAAAAGAGCTAAGCAATGAAGATATAGACAACCTATATGATGCAGAGTTCAAAACACTGGTAATCAGGATGCTCACAAAATTGATTGAGCTCTTTACGACGAAATGAAGGAAGAAATACAAAGTGCAATAAAGGAAAATGCACACGGAACCAACAGTGAAGGGAAAAAAGACAGAGACCCAAATCAATGATTTAGAAGAAAATGGATGAATAAGCATCAAACCATGACAGAATGAAGAAACAAGAATGCAAAAAAATAAGGAGAGGCTTAGGAACCTCTGAGACAACTTTAGGTGTTCCAACATCCAAATCATGGGGGTGCTGAAAGGAGAAGAGGAAGAACAAGATATTGAAAACTTATTTGAAAACATAATGAAGGAGAACTTCCCCAATCTGGCAAAGGACTTCCAGGATGTTCAGGAAGCTCAAAGAGTCCCAAAGAAGTTGTACCTAAGGAAGCAGATACCAAGGCTTACCATAATGACATTACTCAAGATGAAAGATAAGGAGAGAATCGTAAAAGCAGCAAGAGAAAAGGAGACAGAAAAAGAGTGCCCATAAGACTATCAGCTGATTTCTCAAAAGAAACCTTAGAGGCATGAAGAGGCTGGAAAGTATTCAAAGTCATGAAAGGCAAGAACCTGTATCCAAGATTGCTCTATCCATCAAAGCTGTCATTTAGAATGGAAGGGCAGATAAAGTGCTTCCCAGATAAGGTCAAGTTCAAGGAGTTCATCATCACCAAGCCCTTATTATATGAAATGTTAAAGGGACTTATCTAAGAAAAAAAGATAAAAAATATGAACAGTAAAATGACAACAAACTTACAACTCTCAACAATTGAACCTGAAAAACAAAAACTAAGCAAACTACTAGAGGAGGAACAGAATCACAGAAATGGAGATCACATGGAGGATTATCAGTGGGGAGGGGAATAGGGGAAAAGGTACAGGGAATAAGAAGCATAAATGGTAGGCACAACATAGACAGGGGGAGGTGAAGAACAGTATAGGAAATGGAGAAGCTAAAGAACTTACATGTACAACCCACAGACATGAACTAAGGAGGGGAATGCTATAGGGTAGGGGGAGATACAGGACAGAGGGGGGGATAAAAGGAAGAAAAAAAATGGGAAAGCTGTAGTAGCATAATCAAAAAATATACACTAAAAAAAGAATTAGGAATATTTATGGTGGGTGTGGTGAACTGGCTATAGATAAAGAGCCTGAGAATGTTGAGCTTTTCAAAATTATCAAAAAAAAAATCCTACTTGTCTTGAGGATAACAGAATTTTTCCACCTGGGTTTCCGTAAATTGGGCTTATCTAAAATTAGAAGTAACAAATTTTCAAGGTCATTATGAAAATTTGAGTAGTTTTTAATTTAGTTATATTCTCAATACATATGATACAAATTTAAACTGTTACTTGAAATAAATTTATTTTAAAAATATTTTTATTAGCCTAATTCTTAAATTCAATTCTCTCTGGTAGTGTAGTAAACAGACTGGAACCTATGAACATGTTACCTCACATGTTAAAAAGAGCTTTGCAGATGTGATTAAGGTCTTTGGAATGAGATTATCCTAATTATCCAGGTGGCCCAATTTAATCATTCCTTAAAAGTGTGGGAGAATGGTAAAAGTGTAGGTTAAAGAGATGAAAAGTAGAAAGATCTAATTTGCCATTTGGTGGGGACCCTGTCCTGGGTGCCAGATGTGGGGGGGCTCCACCCGCAGAGCCCCATCCCTCCGTCACGGATGAAAGTAAAAACTACCAAGACATCTTGTGCTTGGGGAGGAAAGGGGTCAAACTCTCAGAGGAGAATGACCCAGAGCCCCTTCCTCACTAGGCTTTTATTGGGTTCCAATACACCGGAATACAAGTTTAACATGTCAAAGAAATCTGAGGGCTTAATCGGAGCCAGTGTTTGTCAGGAAGGGGGGTTGCCAGACTTTGGGAGACATGCTCATTTCCTCCTGGGACACTTGTCACCTCAGGAAGAGCACTCTTAGCAAAGCAGGTTTCACAGGACTTTAGGAATTCTTTCTTATGTTCGGATCACCCAAGGAGCCATCCTGGCCAGGACAGGGCTGCACTGCTCACCCCCACAGTTTCAGGCTTTAAGGCAATTAGGAAGCAGGAGACATCTCCCAGATGGAAATGAGGACTCGGGCTATGTCAGAATAGCCGGGGGGTGAGGGTCCATCACATCCTCTTTGCTGCAGCCCCCCGAGTCCTTCCATGAGGCCTCCCAAGTGGTCGCGTCTGGCTTAGGTTGCCCCTCCAATGAGGAGTCTTACCCGTCATTGACTGCCAACCAAGCTATGGGGCCAGAGATGGGCAAGGCAGAAGCAGTGCTCCTGCCAGGGAGATAAGCTTTGTCTCCTTAGTAGGTCACATCCTTGTGACAGAACAGACCCAGATGAAGTGGGTCCCTTGGGCTCTTACACAGCCCACCATGGGGTGAGGGTTACAGCTCCTGAAACCAGGCTGAATGGTCCGCAACAGCCATTACTAGCTTTGAAGGTGGAAGAAGCAAACTGTAAGCTAAACAATGTGGGTGGCCATTAGCAACTAGAGACCTCAGTCCTACAACATGGAAGAAACAGATTCGTACTTAGGCCTCCAGAAGAAACACTGTCAGACTTCTGACCTACAAAGCACTAAGATAATAAATCTGAGTTTTTTAAATCATTTGTTATTTTTCATTTACAGTTGACATACAATATTATATGAGTTTCAGGTGTACACCCAGTGATTAGACATTACTTACTAAGTGATTGTCCCAATAAATCTCATACCCACCTGACACAATACATACTTATTATAATATTATTGACTATATTCCCTACTCTGTACTTCACATCCCTGTAACTATTCTGAGACCACCAATTTGTATTCCTTAATCCCTTCGCCTTTATCACCCCCCCACCCACCTTCCATTTGGCAATTGTCAAAATGTTCTCTGTATATCTATGAGTCTGTTTCTGTTCTGCTTGTTCATTTATTTTGGTTTTAAGATTCAGTTGTTGATACATGCATATTTATTGCTATTTTATTATTTATATTTTTATTTTTTCTTCTTCTTAGAGAAAATCCTTCAATATTTCATATAATACTGGTATGGGGGTGGTAAACCCTTTCAGCTTTTTCTTGTCTGGGGAGCTCTTTAAATGCCTTTGGATTCTAAATGACAGCTTTGCTGAGTAATCTTGGCTGTAGGTTCTTGCTTTTCATCACTTAGAATATTTCTTGCTAATATCTTCTAGTCTGCAAAGTTTCTGTTGAGAAATCAGCTGACAGTCTTATGCGAGCTCCCTTGTACAAAACTAACTGCTTTTCTCTTGCTGCTTTTAATATTCTTTCTGTCTTTAACATTTTACATTTTAATTATGATGTGTCTTGGTAGGCCTCTTTGGGTTTATCTTTTTTGGGATTCTCTGCACTTCCTGTCTATTTTCTCACCAGATTAGAGAAGTTTTCTCTCCTTTTCTCAAACAGTTTTTCAATTCTTAGTTCTCTCATTTCTCCTTCTGGCAACCCCATGATGAGAATGTTGGTATGCTTGAAATTATCTCAGAGTCTCCTTACACTATCCTCATATTTTTGGATTCCTTTTTCTTTTTGCTGTTCTGATTGGGTGTTTTTTGCTTCCTTATAATCAAAATCATTGATTTGATTCTTTGTTTCATCTATTCTACTGTTGCTTCCCTGTAAATTATTCTTCATTTCATTAGTATATTTTTTATTTTATGACTGGTCCTTTTTAATGCTATCGAGGTTCTCACTAAGTTCATTGAGCATCCTGATAATCAGTGTTTTGAACTCTGCATCTAGTAGATCTCTTGTCTCCATTTTTTTTTTTTTCCTGTAGTTCTGTTTTGTTCCTTCACTTGGGGCATGTTTCTTTGTCTCTTCATTTTATAAGCCTCCTTGTATTTTTTCCATGTATTAGATAGAGTTTCTATGTCTTCTGGGCTTGGAAGAATGGCGTTATGCAGTAGGCATCCTGTAAGGTCCAATGGCAGAGCCTCCTGGTTCACCTGAGCTGGGTACTCCAAATGCCAGATGTGCCACCTCTCACATGGGCTGTGAAGTAGTAAGTCCATGCATGGGCCCGTTAAGAGGAACACCTGGAACTCCTGAATCTTTCTGTCTCACTCAGCCTCAATCCCCACTGGTTTTTACAGACAGAGGTTATGGAGACCTCTCTTTCTGGCACTGGAAACCTCATCTAGGAGGCCTGGTGTGAGGCGGGGCGTCCCGGCTCCTCAGGGGGGGATCTCTGTAGACAAGATATCTCTCCTAATTTTTATCCACCACATGTGGATATTGGAATAGTTTGTGCTATGCCTCTACCCCTCCTGCCAGTCCCAATGCAGCTTCTTCTTTACATCCTTAGTTATAGAACTTCTGTCAGTTATACTTCAAGCAGTTCTGAATGACAGTTATTCTACAGTTTAGTTGTAACTGTGATATGGTGTGGGAGGATGCAAGTATCCCATTTATTATCTTGCCATTATCTTGCCCAAAGGCTAGATGAAATTTTAGATTTGTATTGTTTCAAAACACAAGAATCATAGTCATTTGTTACAACAGCTATAGATATAAAAAGCTTCATAAAACGTAAAGATCATGTTTCTGTCTTTTTCACCACTGTGAATAAGTGGCCAACGAAGTGTGTGGTATGTAGCCAGAATCAATAAAAATCTATTGATTTAACTAATTAACTAATTTATTCATGGAGCCCCAAACATTGTTCTCATTATTTTCGTTTTACTTATTAGGGAAAATAGTCTCACTAGATTTTAAGAGAGGAATAGAACAACCTGATTAAATTCTGACTTCTAAGTAGCTTAAAAATGCAAATACAACCCTGGGAAAAGAGTAACTTCTTATGTGATTAGCTAAGTATAACTTTGTATGAATGGAGAGGTTGAACCCTTCCAATATAATGTTTGATCTCATTTTACTTGATTAGGCAAATTATGGAACAACAGCATGAAATACATAATGTAGCCTCCAAAATGTGAATCTCATTATAACTGTGGCCTTGAGGGCTTTTAATGCTAAATCTGAATGAACAAGTTAAAGTAGTTCAAAAGAGTGTTCATGCACACACAAATGTGATAATTAAACCTTTTTCAGAGGAAAACTTAACCTTTGTGCTATTCAGAAAGAAAGAAGAGGAAATAGCACATCAGTCAATTTGTAAAAATGGCAACAAGCAGTCAAATCACTTGAGTGTTGCAGCAAATCAAAAATGCTTAATTGTACAATTTGGGAGGTGCTTGGCAGTGCAGGTAGCACAACAATATAAGTGCACTTACTACCATTGAATTATACACTTAAAATGATTATAATGGTACATTTTACATTATGTGTATTTTACCACAATAAAAAATAGTGGAAAAAAATCTGTTACCTTTCCCAGGAAGGATGACTCTGGACACTTCTGCCCATCACATTTGGGTATTGGAATCACCAAGGAAAATGAAATGCAGTTAAGCACTGGATGGAACCATGGTTTACTTACATAGAGAAGACACAGAGCAAGATTGGCTTCAGTGGCTGAGGGTGTCAGTCCCCCATGGCCCGTAGGTCTTTCCCACAGGCACCTTGTCTGGTATAAGGCAACGAGGAAACTCGGGGGACTCACCTGCAGGGTGCTCCTCAAGTCCTGAAGCAGTGCGCCTTCTTTTCTCTTTTCAGATACCTCCCATGTTTTTTGTTGTTTTTCCAAGGATTATTAGTTGTAATAAGAGCACGTGGAACAAATGGTACTACTCTGTCTTAAAGGAACTATGAGTCTAATAATTATGTTTTAACTCCTTAAGAAATATTCATTAGGAGTTTATTATGTGCCATGCACTCTGCAATTTTACGTTATACCTAAGTTGCTAAGTAGATAGGACTGACGGGGGAAGGAAGGGAGGGAGGAAGAGAAGGAGGGAGAGAGGAAGGGAGGGAAGAGGAAGAGAACTCATCGTTCCAGCCTCAGCAAATATTTCACTGCTTTCCACGACTCAGACTAGGTTCGCCCCTTCTATGCTCTGATAGCACATTATACAAGTACATAACTTTTGACCTTGCATCTTCTTTCCAGTGTCTGTCTCCACTTGGCGATAAGATTGGTGAGATCAGTTTGTCTTTCTCATGGCAGTATTCTATGACACAGGCACAAGACAGGTACCTGTCAATGCTCTTTAATTAAGCTAATGAATGTGCAAATTCAAGGCCATTTCCCCCTGTTTCTGGCTTTGTTCTTACCATTGTTTTTCATCCCTGGTATAATTGCTGTATGGCTCTGACCTTCTTGGTCAGTTTTTGGCTTCTTTCTCTTGGCAATAGAATCGACTCCCTGACCTTAGGCATGGTTTGCACTCATCTGGGCGGTCTTCACACTGCTGGCACTAAGCGTAACTAATGTCCTTCTGTCCTCTACCTCCAGGACTCTGTCCCAAACACATCATCCCTGCCCTGTGCTGGGGGCTATCAGAAAACCAGCATGCTGAGGATGGCTGGAAAGTTGCCATGCCTGGCTTTACTCTAAGCAGCATTGTTCTTTACCTGCTTTGTGGAGGTCAGTTGATAAGATGGAAGGGAAACACTGATGTCAACATACAATAAATACTTGGTACAGTTAATTATCACACGGTAAAAAAAGCACTCTGAATCTAGTTCAGTTTTACATTGTGAGGAGTCACTTTACCATATGATCCTTGGAAATTAAAACTAAGACTCTGAGTTCACTTTCTTTTCACTGTCTTGGGTTTTCTTTCTTTTCTTGTTCAACATTAACTGCCCCTGGAATTGTGTTAAAGCAGCAATTTTCAATTTTTAAACCATGCAATACCTGACTATTTAGTTAGGGGCACTGACCTCTTTTCCCTTAGATTGTCAAATTGAAAAATGACAACAGCCAACACAACAATGGCCATCTGGTGGGAATGAATCAAAATTATACCTATTTTTTTTGTCAGATGGGCAAAAAATTAAATATATTTTTTAGTGTGCCACAGAATTTTAGTAATTTGTTTGTGTGCCTTGAGATGACAAAGGTTGGCAATCTCTGCGTTAAAGCGGTCGTGTGGATCATAAATGCCCTTCAGCTGGCCCTGAAAACAGTTTTCTCCAGGAACCTCCCTTTTTCCTCGGAATCATGTCAAACTTCTTAACCTCATCATTTTTATGGTATTCTGTTTTGTTTATCCTGAGGGAACATTACATTTTTATGGTCTTAACTGACCTGTGAGTTAGACCAAAGTAATGTTTTGCAACAAATAGAATGATTTAAAACTATTTTGATTCCTCAGGAAGGCTGTTAATATACATGGAAAATGATGTGGCAGCAAAATGAGATGCTCTCAACAGCAGAGTTTATGTGGGATTGCCCGTATAAAACAGGCCTCATTTAGCATTAAATCTCATTTTATGTGGTCAGGGTTTATTTTTAAATGGGCCACTCAGGATTCACGCTGTGCAACACTTCTTCCTGAGTAAAGCCCTCTACCCCACCTTCCACCTGCAACCTCCCCCCACCATTTTATGCTAAATCCTGCCTAGGTTTGGATCCAATCAGCACTATAGATATATTATGCAGGCAGTACATGCTTATTAAATGAAAATAATGAATAATACATGTGGAAGTACTTTGGAAAATTCTAAAATTATATATAAATTCAAGTTATTAATGTTTCAGGTAGTTTGCCTGGCTTTCATTAAACATGGTAAGAAATCACTATTTTTATATATCAAATTGCTTCACTTGGCATTGTGAAACACATAAAAGTTCCTATTGTGTGTCCTTCGTAGCATTTTCAAATATAAATATTCTTCCTAGGAAGCAGTATGTGTGTGCGCTCATGTGCTGCTATTATATAAAGCAACAAAACATATGACAGGCATAAACACTATAATAGAATTTAATAATGTGTTCCTAAGAATTCCAGAGCCATTGGCTTAAGGTTATATTTTAAATTTAGCTGGAGAATCTGATCCCTTTTATCATTTTAGACTTTATCAATTTTATTAATGTCCAGTTTAAGATTATTACTTAAACAATTTTTAAGTAGATGGTTTATTAACTTTAAAATTACTCATATATATACATACATGTGCGGTGTGTGTGTATAAATTCTTGGGAAAAACAGTTAACAGATGAGGACAACTTGCTTCTTAAGATCCATATGTTAATTTAAAACCACCCGTTAATTTTGTATTGACCAGTCCTCAATATCTCTGCAAGTTTTCAGAGAGGCTTATTTTTTATATTAATTTTAAGAATTCTTTTAAGTAACCCAAAAACTGAGTCAGCAAACCACTGAAATGATGAGATGGAACATCTTCATTCCTAAAAATACACACAAAAAGTTCTCTGTCATTTTCTCACATTATGCTTAACCTCCTATGATGTTGCTCAGCCCTCCTCCCTCTTTTCTTTCTTCTTCATTTTATTTCCCTTCCATTTCAGGCGGAAAGAAAAAAAAACCTTTCAAGATTTGTTTGATGCTGAGAAATTCAGTTTTGTGTAGCCACTACTTCATTAACTCGGATCTGAGACCCACTTCACATGTACGAACTCAATTGAAGCTTTGAATGCATGACTTGCAAGAGCCGTGCCCCCTCCCCTCACCAGCCCCACTGAGTTCAGTTCTTGGATAAAGGCTGCCATTCTCTTTTGCTCATTCCAGAGAAGGGCAGAGAAAAGGCCATTTATTTTTCCAGTTATCTAAGTACATAAGCAACTAGAGTGTGAAGTTTTTAATTTCCTGGTACTTCTCTTAATAATCTTATTATCAACTTGAAATACAGCTTGTCTACATTATTAATTCCTGTGCTTTGAAAAATATATGCATGATCTTAGAATTTTAAAAACAGAATCTCTCAGTACTCCACACATGTCTCCCTGCTTCCATTTTGCCTCCTAAAGTTTACTCTCCATCCAGAAGCTAGAGTACTTCTTTTCTTAGTATGAAGCAGAACAGACCAACAGCCTGCTCAAATCCTCCAAGAGCTGGCTTCTATTAGAGTGTAATCTTATCTCTTACCTGGCCATCAGAGCCCTACCTCACTTCCTCTCTTAACACACTGTCTCATCCACCCCCTGCAGTTCTCCTTTCAACTTCCCGTTATTTATAGGCTCTTTTTTTTTTTTTTTTTTTGTCCCTGGACCTAGGAACGTGCTTTTCCCTCTATCTGGAATTCGCATGCCCTCAGAGAGGCCTTCCTTGAACCCCTCAATTGAAGTACTTTTCTACTTAATGTTTATCTCATCCTGCTTCATTTTCTTCCTGGTGCATATGTCACATTTATATACTTAACACCTTATGAAAGAGAATATCTCTCTGCAAGTGCCATTTTTGTTCAGTTTCCACACTTAAACGTAAAATCCATGAAAGCTGAGTTTTTGTCCCTCTTCACTACTGTTTTCCCAGCACCCAAAATGGTCCCATTTTAATAAATTATAACATAATGTTCAATGGGATTTTTGTCTCAGTTTCAGTAGAAGCCCCCAAAGTCAAGAATAATGGAATACGGGTGACGTTGTAATGTGCATTTTGCTAGGTCTTCTGGAAAGGATATCCTGATATTGCGGGACTGGTTGTACTAGCGTTAGCAGGTCACATCCAGCCAATGTGAGGGCAAAGCTGAAAAATCTAGAGTAGCCACAGGGCACGGGGTGGAGGTCAGAGCCCAGAAATCTAGGCAGAGGGTGAGGAGCAGTGGGAGAGGTAGTACTGTGGGCCAAATTATTCAAAATAGTACTCCTCTTGAATAAGTGAAAGAAAAAAAAGCAAATGTGGAGTAAGAATGGCTAGTTCTAACTTTAAACACATGACATCTGTCTAAAACTGAGGGGAATATGTTTTAATTGAGGGACTGGCAAATAAATACTCCCATAATTCAAAGGGAATCTAAGTTATGACAAGCTCAGAAATTTAATACCCAGACAATGCGAAATGAGTAAGATTTGAAGAGAGATGTTGAATGATCTGCGATATACCCTATTTTTTTATGGTCTCCTCTCTAATTTGTGATTGCTTCAAAATGTCAACCTGGTAACACTACTTTCCTGCCTTAGACCTTCAAACACTTACTGAATGACTTCTTTTTATCCTGAAGACACATACAGTCAAAAATAGTGAACTTTGTCATCCTTTCCCACGCCATCCTGCCCCATCTGTTTTCACTCTTCCTGGATATTCTGTAATTCCTCCTCCCTTTGTGTCCTTACCCTTCAAAGTTCTTGATTCCAACACTTTCTCCCTAAGACTCTACACCGGTTAAGTCCTCTTGTTTTATGCAACCACTGTGTTTACACTTTCAAAATGCTCATTCGACTTCTTACCTATTTACTTGAGGTGACTTTTCTCTGCTAGAATGTTAATTCGAGTTACTCATTACCACTTCCTTTGTGACCCGTATGTTGCCTAACCCTTACTTAGTGGGCAGTCAATAATTATTTGTGGAATTTTCTGTTGTGGAAATGTATATTCTACTGTGGAATGTATGCTCTGGAATGTACATCATACACGGAACCAAATATTTATACATATAGTTCCTAACCATATTGTTTGGTGTTGTATATCTATGTTCTCCTCATATATGAGTGGTAGAATTGGAATCAATGACCTGCGTAAATATAGGGTGTATCATATGTAAATGCCATGTGATTTAGGACAAAATAGTTAAAACAACTTAAGGGTTTATCAAGTTCTTTAAATGTCTACTGCTGATGTTAGCATTATAACATCAACAATCTTTGTCCTTTGTCTCTAGTGATATTTCAGTACCCACTAAGCAGATTGTCAGTACGATAGCAGAAAGTATCACAGGCACAGCTCTAGGTTAACTTCTGCGCTTAGGCAGCCAGGCCAGGTAAATGCTCCAGCAGCCACAATCAAACTACCCATATGCTTTTTAGCCTCATTCAAGGCTTTCATCTGGCAAAAGTCTCCCAGGAGTTTATCCTCTGGCACTTTTCCTTTGCTAAGAAAAATCTCAAGTAAAATATGAAGCAGTAGAATGGGAGCAAACAGAATTGCTCCCACACTAGAATCATTTTGAATCATTTTGTGTGATGACAATATCTTAAGAATTTGCAAAGGCAAGGATTTAATGGAGAAAGTTGAACTGCACTTGAATATTTTCTTATGGTGTCACATACAAGGACAATATGTAATGAAAGAAAAATTATTATAACCTTTATGGTAGGCTAAATTAATACCACCTCCTCAAGATGCCTATGTCTTCATCCCCAGAACTGGGGATTGTGCCTTTACCTGGAAAAAGGGACTCTGCTGAATGATGCCATTAGGGATTTGAGATGAGGAGTTTATCCAGGATTATCCAACTGGGCCCAGTGCAGTCACAACAGTCCTTATAAGAGGGAGGAAGGCAATCAGAGAGAAAAGAGGTGATGTGGTGACTGAAGGTGGAACGAAGGTCCAAAGGCAAGGACTACAGGTGGCTCCCAGAAGGTGAAAAGAGTGAGCAAACAAGTTTGCCTGTCACAGACCCCAAAAGAAACCAGCCTTGCTCAACCCTAATATTTTTAGCTTAATGAAACTGGTTTTAAGCTTCTGACCTCCAGACCTATAAGAGAAAAGAATTTTGTACTGTTCGAAGCCACTAACTTTGTGGTAATTTCTTGTAGGAATAATAGGAAACTAATACAAGCCCTGTTTTCTTAATTTGATTGATATTAAGTATTTTTTTCAAAGTTAGATATTATAAACATATGTAGTAATGACCTTAGGTTTAGATTTACTGGACTAATATTTGAAGAGTTCAGAAAAATGTTTTTTAAAACAAATAATAATTTGCCTTCCATTTCATCTGTGACTTCAAAAGAATAATTTCCTGGTCAGGGCACATGCCAGGGTTGCAGGTTCAGTTCCCGGTCAGGGCATGTACAGGTGGCAACTGATCAACGTTTCTCTCGCACACCGATGTTTCTCTCCCTTTCTTTCTCCCTCCCTTCTCCTCTCTGTAAAAACAAATGAAATCTTTAAAAAAGAGTAATTTGGGAAATATACCATTTTTACCCTACCAGCTCAATAGATTTAGTCATTTTGAAATTACCTCTGAATTGGTCATTATCATTTTGAATTAAGATTTTAAAATCATTGATATAAATACCTTATTTCAGTATTTTCTGGTGGTGACAGGAACACAGAGATAATGAACAATTGTTAATGCAATGGTAATTTTCTTTTGCTTTTAGTGTTGTGCCATATTAACCTACTGGCACCACTCAATATCCCTTAAGAAGAAAAAAAGTACTCTTAATATTCAAGGGTATAATTTAGTCTCTGATATCCTTTTAAAAATTATTTAAAATCCTTTCAAACTTTCTGAAATATTCATCTCCCTATGAAGAATCCTAAGATGTTAATTACAGGAGTCCTGGAACTTTCTCTTATTTTTTTTTAATATTAAGAATTTGTTGAAGACTTTTTACACTTGAACATATTGTTTAAAATATAATCTTTCTTTCTATGTGACAGCCTCACACAAAGTATTTAAAGAAGATGAAGATTTGTCATTGATCTGTTTAATTAACAGACTTTTAGAATTAGGGAATGTTAAAGAAAATAACTCAAAAAACACGTTAGAGTGATAATGATACTTGTCTCATTTCACATCAGAATTTCTACCAGTAAAAATTCCATTTACAGGTGTCATCTGCTATAAGTAGCCAGTGTTATTTTATATTGTCAGTTTTTCTTTCCCCACTGACATATATATATATCAGATGGTGGAGTAAAATGCATGCTGAGAGGTTCAGATTTGCTTTCAATTTAGTGCACAATGTAACAATTTGCTTTTTCAATCGTCTATGACTTTGGAAGCTCTCAGTTCCTTTGTTCTGCATGCAAGTTGTTTAAAAATCACCTTGCCTTTTAGTGCATAAAGGCAAGACATATCTTTGTTAAACTGCATTCTAGAAGGTTAATGCTATCAAATTGAAATCTACTGAATTGTACATTTTAATAACTTTCACAATTTATTTTGGATTATCCATTGACAGAACCTTGCAAATATAATTCATCTAAGATACAAATAACTTTACAGTAATTTGGAGACAATGTTAAGGATCCTTTTTTAAAAAAAATCTTGTTTTCATAGTTTTCTTCTACAATATAATGATGGTAACTTTGTGACAGGTTAGCAACTCTAACAGACTATATGTCCTAAACTTTGGTCAAATTACTTAATGAAATGTTATCCACTGAATACTTTCTATGCGACACATAGGTATAGTGATTGTAAATTAACATTTTCCCCAATTTTGACCAAGAAAAAGGGAATTTAATGATTTAATTCTGCAGGGTACAAAGCACCTTGCCCATTAAAGCTGGTGGCATATATCTCCTGTAGCCATTTCTGTATATTTTTACATATGCCTTTGAGACACTTGCTCAGACTGTAAAGTCAGATTAGAATATACAAATTTATTTCTCAATATTTTACTCATCTTTTGAGAGATTTCATCGGATTTAAACTTTATTATCAGTTGTCTATTTGACAAATTCTAGTTAAAAGACATTAATTGAGAAATTACTCTATTATGGCTAATTATCACATTATGGACTATATAATTCAATGCAATTTTTGTAACTAAATAGCAATTTACAGAGCTAATATTACCTTGCTTTACAAATAAAGTCATTAAAAAATATGAGATACATAAAAGCAAAAACCTCCAATCTGACTATCTTCACTAATATGCTACCAGATCTGGAATAAACTAGGTATCTCCAGTTCTTCTCCAGCCTCTGGTTGGAAGCTGACTTTTTCAACTTCAGTAAGCTAGCTGTGGCTGGCTCTATGGTCTCGGCCCTCTGCCATCAGATTCTTTCACACACGCATTCATACATACTCACTTTACCTTAATATAGTTCTTGCAAAGCAACCTGAACAAGCACCTTTTAATATAAATTTGCACGTTATATTGTGCACTTTCTTATCAGTATTTTCTTCTGGTAGAAGAGAAAAAACAAACAAACACCAGGCTTGTGACATTATGAAAAAGAAAAGAATTTTTTGTTCATCTTATCAAATTCACTAAATTAGATCTTAGTAAGTATAGAGATATATTAAAATTAAACTATTCTCAGAAATATGCCACAGATGTTCACTAAGTGAAATATTAATCTAACTGTGAGACTATAATACATGGCTACACTCACTTCATTACCTGCAAATAGATGACATTCTCCAGCTTCACCTGCAGGTTTCTTTCCTTAAACATACAACAAATGTACCAGAGTTGTTCTATGATTCTAGATTATGTATTCCCATTCATATTAAAATGAAGAATGCATGCATTTCTCTCCTGTGCATATATACCCACCAATAATTTCCAGTAGCAGTTAAACACTAGTAAATTTCCTAACATAATGTGATGCTGTGCAAAATCTAGCAGAAATTAACCACAGACTTTGCAATGGAAAAAAAAAACAATTGCTTTACAATACTTGTAAAAGTGATCTAATTCTATTTTTCCTTTCTAAAATTAAATGATATATATAAGATGATCAATGAAAAATATTTTAGGCACTTTGTTGAGCATACTACTGATCATCATTTTAATTTTTAAAATAAACTAAATAAATTGCCTCTAAGCAGTAAACAATGGTCACTGATATTTCAATAAAGTCATTAAGTTCACCCAGACACCAGATCTTATACTCAGTAAAGATTTATTTGAAAAACAATTATTGAATAATTTATGATTTAAAGTGATTAGAGTCAAATTCACGGGAAATATAAGCAAATCATTTTTTCTCTAATGATTTGAAGTATACGAAGTTAAAACTTTATATATTTTTGTCAAAATAGTAATTATCCACAGTGACAGATGCTGCTCCCTACTTAATAGAGGGTCTCAAATTTTACTCTGCATCTCATTGGGAAGGAAATATCAAATTTTAAAATAGAATTAACTTGGGGAAAGGCATCAGTGCTGCAACTCTTAGCACCAAATGTTTTTTCTTGGAGCACCAAATGCTTTAAGGAAAACATTCCAAGTATCAAAGTTTTCAGATAGATAAATATTTATGGATCAAATCCATAAAGAACAGACATTGTTATGAAATATATATAGATGCCTTCAAAACTTTCTTTCCAGGCAGAGTAGACACATAAGTTAGGAGTCATTTCCCACTTAATTGTTTTTGTAACCTTATGCAACACAAATGGATTATGGATAAAGACTTACTCTTTTATTCATAGAAAATAAATTTTGACTGATATTATGTCCAAAAAATTAAATAGGAATTATTTCTCTATATAAATTATAAAACATTACTGAAATTATAGAAATGGCTTTATTTTCCCGGTTGAAAGTAGAGGTTTTCGATTTAGTGAGAAAGCAGTACTCTTTAAAGCAAAGTCCTCTCTTGCTTGCTAGTTAGCCTGATCAGAGAAAATCGTAACGTAGGTCTGACTCTCATCTTTCAGTGCAGTGAAAGTCTATCTGTCTTTGAACATTACAAATGGTACTTTTTTAGACTACGTATAGACCACTGCCTCTGTTTACAGTGAAAGCTCTCCCCAGTGGTATTAGAACTGGAATTCCATATGAATGACAGTCCACAGAAAGCTATTTTATCATTGAGAGGCAGAGGTCTACTTACATTGCTTACATAGCAAAATGCGAGTGTCATACACATGCCAAATGATACTAGAGAAATTCAAAGTAACCGTCAAAGAAACAGCCTTAGCTTCTAAGCATCCTTGATGCTCACAAATGCTATTTAGGGATGTGCACTGATCAGAAATGAAGGGTCAATTTAAGAAAATAGAGAAAGGCCCTGACCCAGATGCAAATGTAGAACAAAGGTCTACAAGAACTCATTGGGTGTATATTTGGCTTCCAAGACACACTTGCACACATGGATAATTACTGCCAATAGTATCATTTGTGAACATAAGGGACATTTTGGAACTCAATATAATTCTGTCCCAGAAACTAACCAGGACAATGACATATTCAACCAAATAAGGTTTGAGTTTATGTAGGCTTAAAGAAAATGGTAGCAGAGGCACAGGTAAAAATTTTATTTATGACTATGTAGACTCATGACTTTGGATCCAGCCAGCCAGTGACATAAATAAACTTGAGCAAAAGATTCAAGCTAGTAAATATACATGTGTGTGTGTGTGTATAATATATATATATTTGTGTGTGTGAGTAAGGCTTCTTGGAGCAGTGCCATAATTCTGGACACCAACCAACAGAATCACTCCCGTCCTTTGAATTTCCATTAAGAGCACAACGGGGATAATTATACTGGGTTGCTCCAAATCGCTCTTTTCCATCTTGTGCACTCATATGCCCGCCAAACATGAAATGTTCGACTTCTCCCTTCCGATGTGATGGTTGTTGAACTTATTTTTAGTGTCATTTGATAAGCCTTTGTGCTCACAGAGAGACATCCCACTGACCCAGCCACTGGTCATTGTCTATACCAGTTCACATCAAAGCAGGCGCACTTTGTCAGGTTTCGAGTCGAATATCCATTTCCCAACTGAAATACAGTATCGAAAGTGACTAGATCATTTGAGCTTTTCTCTTCAGCTGCTGCCTTCTTCCTCCCCACAGTGTTTCCACTCACGCTAACATCATTTGGCACCGTCGACATGACACGATGGTGGTTTTCCTAAAAAATTAGAATACATACATTTTCGATGTTTTGCAGTGGCCAGTCCTCCTGAAAATTTAATTTTTAAATTGATGAATGGAGGTCTTTTCTTCTCTACTGAATCATATCCAAGGTAAAGTGCCTCCTCAAAATCCAAGTAATGCGCATACAGTAATAGGTCATTCAATGTCAGAAGGCATAAAAAAGATGAGCAAAATCTTCACAGGCTGCTGCTTGCTGTTGCCTTTAATTATATTAATTAAATTTTGAAATTTTCATGCAAAGAGAGTTGCTAGCTTGTGATGCCGAAGAGCCCTTGGAGACTTGGAGAAAGAAAAACCCTGAGCGGAAGCTTTGTGGTTATTGCTTCCTTTAAATTAAAAGCAAACAAAACTCCTAGGTATGTATACAGTTGTTAATGCTACATGCACTCCTAAACCCTAAACAGAGAAAAAGTATAAATCTACCAATCACAGGGACAAGTTCTCAATTCATGAATCCCTCACACTCCACTCAAGATCTCTGGTTAGAGGCTGTCTTCCTGTGGAATAATGTTCTATTAATTTTCTTCTTTTCCCCGAGCGCATAATGAAAGGAAGGTGTCTTCAAAAACTAAAGGGCAAAATCTTGCTTGTTGCCAATACCTTGAGGCATCCTGTCTACATTTTGTCATGCGTGTGCACTGTTCAGTGTTAAGAATGACAAGATTTTCCAGGCAGAAGCTTCCCATAAGGCACGTTGTGGGGGAACTTGGAAGGGTTTTGTAATCTGACAGAGCTATAAGGCGATGGACTCCTTCATTTGCTTATCCTGGTGGGAAATTTCAGACTCTGCCCGTGGATACACAATCTCACCTTGTAAAATCACAAGTGCCATGTCTCCATGTTAAACACTCCTTCCTTCATTAAAGATCCATCATGGCCAGTGGTTTCACGGTTCCCATTCTGATATCAACTTCATGCTGTTGTTTTTTTATTTCCTCCCTTCTACACATTCATGCAAACTTTCTTCCATAAGCCATGGCATGCAGATCAATGTTCCTCTTCATTTTCAACGTCATGAATCATGAGTCACCTCTGTGTTTCATCGACTCCCTGGTAGACAGCAGAACAACTCTTTGAAAATATCTGGTGTAAGCAAAGCAGAAGGCAGAGAAAACATTTCCTGACTGAGAGGAATAAAGCTGCTCTTCCAAAAACTTCTAAAATCCACTTATTTGTTTCTCATTTTGTTGGAAATCAGCAGTGTGAAGGTGGACTGTCTTCATACCTTCTTAGTCTTCTTCCTTTCCTTTTACTGAGACTGAACTCGGGAGAAGTTTATGCATCGGCCCTAGAAAATAAACAAATCCTTATTGTTTATTAAAGCAATTATAAAAAAGCATAAGAACAACTAGTTTTCCTACCATAATATAATAAACAATCATCCAAGGTAAGGTCACTGTTAAGATGAGACATGAAGTCCTAACTTTCTTTCCTCGAGTCAAAGCATTATGGCTCATTGAGGCATTTGCCATAGCAACTTCACCTACACAATGGTATGGTGACATTCGAGTGGAAAAATTCTTTGGAAAAGAGAAATATTTTATTGCTATTTAAAGAATAGTGTTACTATCCTAGCAATAGAAATGTCAAAGCCACAACATTGTATGTTTCTTTCTATAATGAATTAAAATGAAAGTGTTCCTTTAGGCAACCTGGTGCTTCTAAAACTGATATAAAGTTGGTGCTTTTAAAATATATACATGAGGAGGGTATTTAAAGGAAGAGATGCCATCTCTTTGTGATTCTCCTTTATAAAAGGCTTTTGCAAGACTTATTAGTGATGCTATCCATTGTTGTCAACCGGTTCTCACAACGCACAGCACATTATGTGTTCTCTCCAAAAGGTGACTATTTATTTGCATTGCACATTTCCAAAGAGACTTTGCCATTCCTATTCCTTAGTAGCTCAGTGAAGGCTGTGGAGACACATTGTTTCATATGCAATTATAAATAATCTAAAATTTATTTGTAAACCAAGTTTCCAATTAGTGATAAAGGGTTCCCCTGCCCTTCCCCCTCTGCTTGGTATGACACTGCTGATACATTTACTACATAAATCATGTCCAGATTCCTCAGCAGGCCAAACACTAGCATACTGCTTTCTATTTTAGGGTCAAGATTATCACCCTATTGAGATTTCTCACTTTTCTCATAATACCTGCTTTCTAATTTCAGATATTAGAACTTCCTTTTATTTCCTTCTAAATGAGAGCAATATGTTCATTTACAATACATGGCAACATTCAAAAGAAACAACAAAAATTGTAAAAGAAGAAAACTGGAAACATAAAAACATGATTTTAATCCATTTTCCTTTCTAAAATGACTACTCAATAAATTTGGAAATCTTAGAAGTGTATGAAGTAAGAGAAGAGCATGAAAGCATTAGTTTTCATTAGCTTTTTGACTAGAAGATGAGCATTCATCAAGTTGCCTGTCTTCTATATAATTCTGGAAGCAACACTGTTACTATACTTGTCGATTTAATTACTTAATTTATTTCTACAAATAATATTTGTGCGAAATGAAGCAAGAGAAAAGTATAGAGAAAAGCACCTTAGAATGAGGTCAAAATTTGTTAGTAAATGCAATGATCATAGGCTATGTTGCTCACAGTAGTTTTGTATAATCTGGAATCTTCAAATAAAATCTGTAGAATTATTAAGTGAAAATATACTCTTCTGCAGACTAGCTATTTATGACACCAAATGCCATGAAAACATTAAAGATATTTTCATATGTATCCCTTTCCAAACTTTATTTTTCAAGGGAAGCAGGTAGAAACCTAGCATAATTAATACATATTTGATCAAAGCAATAAAGCAGTGCTTCTAAGACACAACAGTGTAACTAGACATGCCGCAAGAAACAGATATTGACTATGTAATTACAATAGTAGTGCACGTTAAAAGTATTACTTTCTGGCAATTTTCCAGAATCAAACAAATATATGAGGAATTATAACAGCAACAATATGAATTAATGATATCTTTTTCTTATGTATTTATGAACCAAAAAAGTAATCTTCTCTCTTCTGAAAAATGTGGGCAAAGCAGTTATCAAGAATCTCTACTTTTACTTGAGTTTCATCACTCATTAATTAGGTACAGATATAAGGCTCCTTTTCTGACCACTTCTGTCATCAGATTAATCTTGGTGACTGATTCATTTACTTTAAGCAATTGGATAGTTTAAAAACTGAGATTCATAGTTCACCTGAATTTTCAAAACCACTTCAATGCCTAAATTATTCCAGACCTACACGATTTTCTATTTCATTTGGTGTGGTTTAATTAAAGACATAGAAACCCAAAAGAAGAAGAAGCTCTTGATTTTGACTGAGGTCCTTACTTGAATTCTTCCAAAGCTGAGGGTTAAGTAGTGGTTATCAGCTACCAAATGTCTATAGACTCACGTACCCCAAACCCCTGTGCAATGAAGTACATACCCCTGTGTTTTAGTGCATACTTACTAACAAAAACAACCAAATGTCTTCTGCCCTCCTAATCATGGACTTAGTGTTTTTCACTTTTATCAAGAGCTGTTAAGGTCTGGGTATACTTTCATTTTACACAAATTAAAAAGTTGGTGACTTCGAGGAGTTTTGTTAAGCATTGCCTAATTTCCCCAGTTGTGAGTCTCCGTTCACTCAAATGCCCCGCTGCACGTCCCCCGCAGCCAAATCACAACATGCCACTCACACTTACTGACTGTGTGACCTTGGGCAACATGTGGGTGTGCTTCAGTTGCTTCATCAGTAAAATGATGATTAAAAACTGGACCTATGATTAGGACTGTTAAAAAGATTAAATCTGTACATATATGTATAGATACATGTATATTTATATATATATAAATTTGTATACATATAAATCTGTGTGTGTATATATATACAGTTATATATTATATATAGTTATATATAATATATATTTATATATAAAACATATATATAAAATGTGTGTGTGTATGTGTGTATAAAACTTAGAACAGTGCCTGGGATATAATATACTCTCTGAAAAAATAGGTATTTATTATCCGTCTTTCCTCTAACTGTTACTGCACAGTATCTAACATGGAACAGACTTGTGATAAATAATCACTTAGAAACAAATGAATGTATGAATGAGGAATATATAAATGAATGAATACTAAATGACTAGACCTCCATTAGGGGAGGAGCCAGACCTCAAACATGCAAATACTGAATAAGTATGAATTTGAGAGAGAAAAAGAGGATTACAAAGGAGACGAACATAATGGTGGAAAAGGAGAAAAGCAAACACAGAAAACAGAAGAGAGTAGCAGTAAGGAGAAAAGACAGAAAGGTATAATCAAGGAAAAAAGAAATTATTGGCCACAAGGAAAAATCATATTCAATATTCCATCAGGAATCTCACTCCCAGGACTATTTCATGCTAGCTGCTAACATCAATTTACCAGAATATTCTAAAATCAAGGCAACACATGCTGGTTGTAAGTTGCTGTGATTTGATGTCGGTGGCCCTTCAAATACTACTCAGTACCTTAAAAATTCATCGATATGATGCTAATTATGTTCAAGGTCATGAATGTTTGGGCTGCCACTGATACCATGGCAAGCAGTCTGTGCCAGAACTGTGCAGAGCAATTTTTATTTGCAGGAAATGGGGCAGGTCTAGGTTTACAAAACTCCATATCCTCATGCTTGCAATGCCTACACACTAAAGGTATGTTATCAGGGTAACACACACAGCCATATAAAATAGCTGGGACCTACAACTCTTAAAGAATTGTACAGAATAAAGAGTAGTAGGAGTTGTTAGTGTTCATTTTTCTGAGACCATTTTACTCTAACAATGAATAGTATGAGTGCTGAAAAAAATTAAGAAGTTAATTACATGGCTTAATAAAAACTATTCAATGTTACCTAAAAACATAGAAATATACATAGAGACATACATTTATAATTTTAATGCCTTATTCTCCATACAGAGATTAATACTGGTATCAGGTAAAAGAACTATATAGTTTTTTGAATAAACCACTAAAAGTGTAATGTGTTAAAACAGACGAACACAAGATTTCCCCAGCAAGTGTTAAACGAATGAGTACTATTATGCTTGTTGTATTTTACAAAATAATTTTAAAATTTGAACTCCAGTGGCATAAGTGTGTACAGAATAATATAACATATGGTATTATATTATACATTATAATTGTTAATATGAAGAAATAATATGAAGCTAATTTTTTGAATTTTTAAATCAGTATGTTTTCTAAATTTTCTTGACATAGAATCATGCATCTAAATGATGTACAGACTCAGAGCAGACTGTTGTTGCGAGGCTTTGGGCAACCCCCATACTATGTCTTCCCATTAGACCATCAATATGAATTTAATGTGCTTTGTGAGTCATTAGGTCATAAACAACAACAATAATGATATACAGTCAGTATAAACTTGAATTCAATTAGTATCTGAGGTCTGCATTCATTTAAAAAGGAACTATGGATTACAACATTCTTTTGCCTTGGGAATACAGTGGAGGCAATGAAATTATGTTAAATCTATTTATTTTGCATGACATAGGAGATTATGAGTGAAATTTCATAGTATTTAAAGAAATTAGGTTTAGGCAGAACAAACAAAATTGAACTCCTGACTTTAGAGAATAGCCAAACACATTTAAAGAAAGTTAACTTCAAATTGTGATAACTTAGATATTGACTGACTAGGATGTAGTTTACTTTCCTATACATTAAAAAATCAATTAGGAAAATTAACTGTAAACAAGATTACTATGGCATGTTTGCCAACTTAAAAATATTTGTGACATATTAGAAGTCCATTTATATATTAGAATTTGACATCATTATATTATGGTCTTGGTATGACAACATTTTACGTAGTAACAAAATGTGCTTTGAAAGGACTAAAACTGCCTCCCTTTTATTAAGGCATGCTGTCTTGTGTAACCTTACAGTAATCACATTACCTAATTAGTGAGCTTCCATGGCAAGGAAAAAACTTCCATGTATTGCTAGTGGAAGTATAAATTGGCAAAAACTATATAGTAAGCAGTATAGGTAGTAATAGTTTTTAAAAGCTTATATTCTTTGCCTCCACAATTTCATGTTGGGCTTCAGCCCAACAAGATATCTAGACAAAAATTTAAAAATATTTACCGTAGTGTTTTGATAATAATAAAATTATAACCAGTCAATTTATATTTATTTCTGCCCAACAATCAGAATAATTAAATAATTGTGAATTATCTAAGTAAACATTGTGTAGCCATTAAAATAGAAAATTAAAAGTGTAGGAAAATGGAAGTGAAAAAATGCCAAATTATATATATACATAATTGTTATTATGCAATATTTATCTAAAGAGTAAAAGACAGACAATGAACAATACACCAACATTCTATGAGTGGAATTGCATATGGTTTGTATACTATGCCTTTTCTGTATGTTCATATATTTGGTAGTTTAAAAAATTACTTTTCAAAGAGTAAATTTAATCAGCAAAAATCCAATCCTTTCTAAACATCTACATGTTTTTAATAGTCAGCCTAGCAACTTGCCCACTACTTACATCCAAAATCGCTGCCAACTACCAACTATGTCAAAGTTCTTCAGCACTCCTTGTTCCCATAGCTCAATGTGCACCAGTGCTGGGGTTGCATTTGACAGTTAACATCCTGGTAAACCCATCTGGATGCAGTTCTACCCATGAGTGGATAAGTGGATGGGCATGGAATTGTAGAAGCCAGCGATTAATAAATCTTATAATCCACAGTCAGCATTTTCATTTTCATGGTACACAATTCTAAGAGTTTCCATAAAATACCTGTTCAAGCATTTCTATAGGTCACAATCGGTGACCCAACTTTTAAAATGTGGGCCCTGTGCATACTGGAGTTGATTATATTTAAAGAAAAATGTTATGGAAGCTCTTCCATTTTCATACCACATCAAACCTTCTAACCACATGCCCTGTACCTAGGACATATATTTCTCTACTCAATCAACAACAAAAAATACTCATTTTCAGGCACTTATCCGTAATAACTTTGGAATCCTTTCTCTCCCAACCATTTGGCAAAAACTACCTTGGAGAGGGGAGTTCTAAGTGACTCTACTTCTGCAGTTCAGTGTTTTTTTCATACTGTGGTCCACAAAGCCCTGTGGGCTCTCCACGGTGCCTCAGGGGCACTGTGGCTGGAGGGGCACACAAGGGAGCCAGTGGGCACTGCAAGCCCCCAATCCTAACCTGACCCAAGAAGCTCCACTCACATCTACCCTTTAAAATCAAAATTCCATATAAGATTTTTTGTTTGCACTAAAATTGTAGTTTAATAACTAGTATTCAGGATATTCATGCCTATGGTAAACCAGCTCGCCAACTAATCTATCTGTTTACCTAGACTTGGTTTCTTTATTTCTCTTTAGAAATGCCTTCCTAGGTTTATGACAACATTGTAGTGTACACTTCAACTTTTGGTCATGTGAAGAGAATTTTGCATTTTGGAAAGTTGCTATTGAGGACACTCATATTAAGGGATCAATTCTTAGAGTTCAGAGCTAGCTAGAAAAAAAGCTTGTCACTTTTGGTAAGCTCGTGTGCTTTCCTCTTATTGTATAATGGCAACTGTATAACTCAGTCTTTCTTTTTGCGACTTGGCTTTCAAAAAGCTCAGATTGACATGATGTTCTAAAAGCAATTGCAACTATAGATTGCATTAGGTAGTGTGGGCACTTTAGTGATATTAATTTTTTCTATCCATGAACACAGTATGTGCTTCCACTTATTTGAATCTTCTTCAATTTCTTTCTTCAGGGTGATAATTTTCTGAGTACAGGTCTTTTACATCCTTGGTTAGGTTTATTACTAGGTATTTAATTATTTTGAAACAATTGTGAATGGGATTGTTTTCTTAATTTCCCATACCGATAGTCCATTATTGGCATATAAAAATGCAATTGATTTCTGGATATTAATTTTGTGTCCTGCTACTTTACTGAACTGATTTATCAGTTCTAGTAGTTCCCTGGTGGAATCTTTAGGGTTCTCTATATACAGTTTCACAATGACAATTTTACTTCTTCCTTTATAATCTGGATGCTTTTATGTCTTTTTCTTATCTGATTGCTATGGCCTGGAGTTCCAGTACAATGTTGAATAAGAGAGGTGAAAGCAAAAATTCCTGTCTTGTTCACAATCTTAAGGGGAATGCTTGTAGTTTTTGCCCACTGAGTATGATGCTGGCAGTGGGTCTGTCATGTATGTCCTTTATTATGTGTATGCACATTCCCTCTACTCTCATGTTGCTGAAAGTTTGTATCATAAACCAGTGCTGAATTTTATAAATTAGATGCTTTTTCTGCATCTATTGATATGATCAAGTGGCTTTTACCTTTCCTTTTGTTTATGTAGTATATCGTGTTTACTGATTTGAGAATGTTGCATCAAACTTGCATCCCTGGAATAAATCCCACTTGATCATGGTGTATGATCTTTTTGATGTATGGCTGTTTTCTGTTTGCTAGTATTTTGTTGAGGATTTTAGCATCTACATTCATCAGGGATATGGGCCTATAATTCTACTCCTGGGAATTTATCTGAAAATACCTGAAATACTAAATCAAAAGAATATAAGCACCCCTATGTTCAATGCAGTGTTATTTACAGTAGCCAAGATTTGGAAGCAGCCCAAGTGTCCACCAGTAGATGGGTGGATAAAACAACTATGGTGCATTTACACAACAGAACACTATTCAGCTGTATAAAAGAAGAAAATTTTACCCTTTGTGACAACATGGATAGACCTGGAGAACATTATGCTAACTGAAATAAGCCAGTCAGAGAAAGACAAATACCATATGATTTCAGTCATATGTGGAATCTCATGAACAAACTGAACTAATAAGCATAATAGAGACAGACTCACAGATAGAGAGAAAGCTGACAGCTCTAGGGGAGGGGAGGAGTTTGGGGGGTGGAGGGACTAAGCAAAAAAGAAAAAGGACTCATAGACACAGGCAATAGTGTGGTGATTGTGGAGGGAAGAGGGCTGGGTGGAGGTGGAAAAGGGTATAAGGGGGATAAGTGGTAATGGAAAAATACAGTAAAAAAAGAAATTCTTTCCCCTTGGCTCAACTAATGGCCTCTTCCACACCCATAAAAAATATAAAAACTAAAATAAAAAAAATGCTATCCTTAGTGTATATTTTCTGGTATAGTTATATATTAACTTTGGCCAGTGATTTTTTTTTCTATTTTTATTCTGAATTTTTACTGTGCATTTTTCTCAGTACTTATTTAAAAGTGGACAAGGTATAAGTAAACGTGAATTAATATTTATTTCTTCTTTAATTCTTTTTTAAAGATTTTTTAGTTATTTATTTTTAGAGAGAAGGGGAGGGAGAAAGAGAGGGAAAGAAACATCAATGTGAGAGAGATATATTGATGGGTTGCCTCTCATACTCCCTCTGACCAGGGATCAAACCTGCATTCCAGGCCTGTGCCCTGACTGGAAAATGAACTGGCGACCTCTCAGTTTCCAGGCTGGCTATTCCTCATAAATCCCCAAATTCATCTAAACCTCTAAAAACCTCCAACAAATATATTACCTCAACTTCTACATTACACAAACAGATCATATCACGTCTACTTCCCTTCTCTGTTGCCTTTTCTAATTCTAGTAGGACTTAAAGTACATTGCAGATAGCTGATTTCAAATGACAATCAAATTGAACTTAACTCAAACTAAGTTAACACAGGTAATGAATATAAACTTGAAGTTTACATATGAAAGCATGTTGAAACTATCCTGTTCTTAAAATCCCACATTCTTTTACAAGAATAATTCCCCCTAGGTCTGAAGATTGCATGCTTAACTTCATTTTCTTAAGCTGCTAGGAAAAATAAGACAATATTATTCTTTATAAACTAGAAATGTATTAACATCCCAATTCATCTCTTAAAGTAGAGCTCTGTGCAGAAGCTTTACCCCATTACTCACTTTTCCTCAGTATAAAAAGGAACAGAATGTACCAAGGGTAGATTACCAGTGAAACTTTGGTCATGACAAAGGCTAAATTCACAATTAGAATCTGTCAGTGTTAACTTCACTTACGTCATTTTCAAGCAATAACAAGTGTCTATTAGAATAAAAAGTTCATTGGTATTTTTTCGGAAACCAATGTTGATGCAATACCTTCTCTTGGGTCTCATAGTAAGTAGGAATTAGACGCTGATGTCCAAAAGAAAACTGTCTGGTGCTGTTACTGCTCTGCAGTTCACCAAACAAAGAGATGACAACAAGACAACAGCAGGAACTGACATATTTGCTGCTGGTTAAGAATACAGACCCCAGCTCTTGTTGCAATATTTGAAAATTGATTTCACCCATTCATTTTCACTGTGGCCAGTAAGAGTAGCATTAACCAGAGAAAGTGTCATGTTTCCCATCTCTTCAGCATTAAAATTCTGCTGGCATTAACACTTGCAAGCTCCTTTACTAGCTATCTGTGCAGGATATATTTCACTGTTAAACCTTTATAGTATTATGCTCACCTCATAAATATCCATTGACAAGCTGAAGCATACAACTGCACTTTAGACTTTTCAAACATAGATAGATGATTTATTTATATTCTCACCTCAGAGAGAGTTTACTAAACCTTCCTGTTCTGTGCAACAGTAAATAATGATTCAAAATTAAAATTGTATATAAAGCACAGATACAAAAGAAATACACAAAAGACAATTTAAGAGGAAATTTCCAGGAAAACCCAAATATCAGGAGCAAATGCCAACTTGAGAACATAATAAGTTCTTTGAATAGATATTTTCTGTAGCTACTGAAGAGAGAGCACACACTATCATTTTCCTCTCTTATACATATAATATGACATATATCTAAGAGATCCATCAGTATGTGTGAGATATATATATATATACACACATGTATAGAGATTTATATATTAATTATTATATAATATGAGAGAATCTGTGCTATCCTCTGCTAAAAATAAATCTGCAAGATTTTGAGTTGAGGTATAAATTCCACATACTCTCTTCTAAAGGATGTCCAACATATAAATGTCCCATTTCACCATGCTAGCCACATAGCATATGGATATTTAGTAGATATTATGAAGGAAACTGCTGAGTTTGCCTGACAATGGACTTTCAATTTTTTTCCTCTTTGTTATGACACCAGCAAAACTTTAGTAACTCTACACATACTGTTAACATTTATTTTGCACATATTCAAGTCTCTTAATTTTTCTTGAAATTCAGGCATATAATGGGATGCTAATGAAATACATAACCCATACCTCAAAATAATAATATAAGAAATTGACCTCTGTAGTTTATTACTTTAAAATTATATATACATATGTATGGAGAGACAGAGAGAGAGAGTTAGAGTTAGAGATCTCCACAAATCATTGGTGGCAATACCTTCTCTTGGGCCTCATGATAAGTTATAACAAAAAGTAGATGCCCAATATATATATATATATAAAATCAGGAAAGGATTCCATGTATCTTTTTAGTTGTTTTTTTTTTGTTTTGTTTTGTTTTTTTTTTTTTTGGTTTGGGCACCTCATAGGAAGTATAGGAATAATTTCCATCTTCCTTTTCTTAGAGTACTAATTATGTCTTAGGTTTTAAACCAATAGTTTAAAAACTATATAAAAATTCAACTTATAGAAGAACAGAAAATAAGTTTTGCACATGCACATTGTGGCATTCCTGGCATTAATAAAAGGTTGAAAACAACCTGAATACCCCTAAGTAGGGATAAGATTAACAGTCTATAAAAATCAGATAGATAATGACCTGGCTGGTGTAGCTCAGTGGATTGAGCGCGGGCTGCGAACCAAAGTGTCGCAGGTTCGATTCCCAGTCAGGGCACATGCCAGGGTTGTGGGCCAGGTCCCCAGTGGGGGCCATGTGAGAAGCAACCACACATTGATGTTTCTCTCTCTTTCTCCCTCCCTTCCCCTCTCTAAAAATAAATAAATAAAATCTTAAAAAAAAATCAGATAGATAATGAAATGTTATAAATAATATACAGCTGTTGAAATAAATGAGGAAAATCTGTGTACATTATTCTGAAGTGATGATCAGGATGTATTAGGGGAAACAATCAAGGTGCATATAGTACACATGTGATGCTATATTTTATATTACAAAAAAGAAAATTAGATTAGAACTAATGTATTATATTTTCAAAGAGAAAAAACAAAATTTGTTTTGAAAACAAAATTAGTGAAATAGATGAGCATATAAATATCTGAATAGCTCTTGTTACATGCTATTAAATGCAACCATGCAAATATTTTATATTTGCAAAAAAAGTTATGTAAAAAAAAGAAATCTCTACAAACTAAAACAGCCTTTTCTAAGTTCAAGGCAGAACCCTGCCAAAAGCAAAGAAAATGGCAGGAAAGCTTAGAGATATTCCTTCACAGCACATTGGGTTTGCCTTGAGATCAAGGAATTTGTCAACTGAAGTCTGGGAGAAATACAGGAGGGCAGAGAAATATTTCTTTCTTCAAAAACACATGAAGCTGTCCCCAGGGGAAAGGGAACAGCTTACTGAGAGTTTGGGCATGGCAAGAGTAATGAGAAAAATAGCCCTGTGACAACAGCCTTTTGAAACCTGGGAGCAGAACTGAGAAATATTTCTCTACAGCTCATGGGGACTTCTGAGAGTGCAAGGGATTGGCAATGCAAGGCTATAGGCAGGAATCAATATAAAAATAGGTATCTCAGGGTACAAAAAGTGGTAGAAGCTGGTGAGACAGGTGTTCAGGATTTTGAAAGTAAAGAGAATTTGGATGCAACCCAAGAAGCTCAAAGGTGACAGAGAGAGAGAGAGAGACAGACAGACAGAGCGAGCATGCATGAGCACTTTGATGAAAGGAAATCTACAATTCTGCTCTCAAAATTTTGACAGTAATGAACAAAAATAACTAAGATGGCAAGATACCAAGAACTAGCCCAACTGCAGATGAGCAACATGACAGAGGGAGTGTTATATATGTTTCTAGAGGTAAACATCATCCAAATTAGTTCCAATTTGTACGTGCAAGGTCTGGCATTAAAATAAAAAATTATGGTATACACAAAAATTACAGACCATAAACTATGGGAAACAGAATTAAGCAAATTTACAGTTAATAGACAAGGCTTTACAATAACTATGATAGAAATATTTAAAGTTCTAGTGATAAAAATGTATAACACATAAATATGGTGAATTTCAGCAAAAATATACAAATTATAAATTAGAATAAAAAGAAAAAGGATAGAAAAGAAAATGCCAAATCAGGAATAATTTTTTATTCATGTAAATTAGACTGGACATAGCACAATAAAAATTCATTAAAGTTGAAGGTACGAGTACAGAAACTGTTCAAATTGAAAAACAAAGAGAAAAAATAACTAAAGAGAATCTGAAACTTGTGGAACAACACATAATGGTCTGTTATAGGAGTAACTGATGTCCCAGAAGGAGAAAAGAAATAATGGAGCAGAAGGAAAACTGGAATAATTATGACTGAGACCTTTCTAGAATTGATAAAAAGCATAAATATACAGGTCAAAGAAACTTAGTGACCTTCAAACAGAATAATGATATAGAAACCATAACAAAGAATATATAGTAAAACATATTAAAACCAAAGAATACCAGAAAAGCATATCTCTCTGTCCTTCATCACCACATCCCAAGACATACAAATACTTCTTAATTTACAGTGGGGTTATGTTTCAATAAACCCACGGCAAGTTGAAAATATCATAAATCAAAAATGCATTTAATACAACTAACTGCTAAACATCATAGCTTATCTTAAACATGCTCAGAACACTCACGTTAGCCTACAGTTGGGCAAAATCCTCTAAAACAATAAAAACACTGTAGAGGTCATTTATTTACCCTTGCAATCACATGGCTGACTGAGAGCTGCTGCTCATTGCTGTGGCCCAGCATCGCAAGAGAATATTGTACTATATATCACTGACCCAGCAAAAGATCAAAAATCAAAATTTGAATTATGGTTTACACTGAATGTATATCATTTTTGCACCACCATAAAGTAAAAAAAAAAATCATTAGTTGAACCATTGTAAACTGGGGTCCATTTTTATGCAGAGAAAACATTTATAGTCATGACAGCCAACTTTTTGTCTGAAACAATGGAATGTGCAAGGCAATGGAACTCTCTAAAATGCTAAATGAGCAGGTGGAGTCAACCTAAATTTCGCAGAAAAATATATTATTTAAAAATGTAGGAAAATAAAGACATTTTAAGAGAAGTAAACCTAACAATTTATCTGCAGAAGGCTTCAACAACCATAAGTGCTAGTAGCAATGGACTTCAACAACAATATGTGCTAGTAGAAGTTATTGAAACTGAAGGAAAAGACACTAGCTGGAAGCTTAGATTTGCAAAAAGAAATAAACAAAATAAAACAGTAAATATGTGAATAAGAAATACAAATATGGAACAGAAATAAAACTTTATGACATCATTGGTTGGTTAAAGCAAAAAGTGGTAATATATTATTAACTTATACATAGAAGTAAAATATACAACAATAAGAATGCATAGAGCTGGAAGAACAAATGGAAATTAGGCCACTATAATGTTTATTTATTTTTCTTAAACTACTATCATATTTGATGGTTTACTGTGAAACATTAAAGAAGCATATTGGCATATCTAAAGCAACCACTAAAAACAGTACAGAGATATAACTGAAAAAATAACAGTATATGGATTACAATAAAATGCTATATTAACACAAAACAGGCAGAAAAACAGAAGATCAAAGAATGGACAGGACAAGTAGAAATCAAGTACATTAGACAGAACTGGAAATAAACTGAAACAAAGCAATTGGAAACATCAGAAAAGAATCATATCAAGTGACTTAAGACAGTCTGCATACTAATAACAGAATATAATCTAAAAGTAAGTAGAGCAGCAAATAAATCTTTTACTTTATTCATTAGTCTTAATTTTACTACTACCATTTTATTATCAATTTTTAGCTATATATATTATAGAGTAGAGCAAATAAGTAGGTACTTTAATATTATTAAGACCAAAACTTCTCATGTAAGACCAAAGAGATATAAATATAAATTCAAAAATATTCAGTAAGATCCCTTAATGCTAAATTAGAATTTAAAATATAAACTCATAAATCTTTCAAAACTATTGAATTTCCTAGCTCTACCTGCTGAAAATGTGTAGAAGCAATGACAACCCAGTAACAATTAGCACACCTATTATTCAAAATATGTTCTCTAAATATTATTCCTACTAAAAACATCTAGGGCTTCTTGGATTGAAATAGAAAATGTAGAAGATGAGCTTAGGGCATATTTTTCCAAAACAAAAGAAATTTAACAAAGACTAATGTGGGCCATGGCAAAAATATATAATAATCAATATGATGGATCAGGCTTTTACCATCTGCTTTCTCTGACTTATCTTGGCATCACTAATAGTAGAAAAATTCATGTGATACATTATAAAATGTACAGCACCACTTATGAATACCCATGTCAAAGGAAAAAGGTGAATTTGAATCAGAGTAAGAAGGTACAGAATATCAGTATACGTCAGTGTGTGTTTGGGACCAGTGCTGGAGGAGTTGTGATTTCATAAAGAAGTATTCAGATGGCACTTGAGCAGACATTCAAAGGGAAGTCAATCAAACTGTGTCTATCTAGGGTGGAATGATTTTGGTAGAGAAACCTGCAAGTACAAAGGCCCTGGGGTAAAATGTCTTATCTGCAGAAAAGTAATACAGATAGTGTAGCAGGAGCAGATTAAGTAATAGAGAAAGTGGAAGAGGAAGGGAGAAAGGACGCAGAGACCCTATCATGCAAAGCCTTGTAGTGGTAAATGTTATAAATCCTCTTTTTGAAAAGAAAAGCTACTAATTATACAAAGTTAACATCTGGATCACTTGTCATTTCTTTTACATGTTAAATTACTTAATTTTCAAAGTTCTGAAAATTCACATGTACCACAACTCACTCTCTCTCATCTCTATCTTGCTCCACCTCTCATACACAAATGCACATGCACACATACCAGACAGTATCAGAATATGGAACCCAAATTCCAACCATTATGTCTGATAATGGTTAACTGAAAACTCAATCCATATTTAAATTATGCATTTAGGAAAAATGTTAGAAAAATCCGACTGAAAGACATATTATATCACTATTGTTTAATAAAGTGAGAAATATAATATATGAATTTACTCAACAGGGAAGAATACTGCATGAAAACACTAATTTTCACTTGACTATTTCTAGATTTAAAATTTTAACCTCAGTTATTAATACTATAAAACACAAATGTTATAGGTAATTCATGCATTTCTCCCTAGAAAATTAGGCTTTGAGATAATTCATCTTAACAAACTGATTTTTGCCCATTTAAGGAGAAATCCTGAAAGCTCATATATCATGAGCACTGACAAACATTATTAAGAGATTATCATAATGTACATGACCTTAAGGATGCAATGATTTATCCATAGCTAAGTTTGTAAGAATTAAGCCCTCACTTTTGGGAGCCTAAAATAGTATATGTTGTCAAAAATTAATAACTAAAAATGTGTTGGTGAATTCAGCCTACACTTTATTCACAGGAGTTTTCATTACCTCTCTCTACTCAAAAGTATCCATAGCAATTTGGGTCATTTGTTAGATGGCTAAATTCCCAGCTATTTCTTTTTTTTTTTTATGTGCAGATACAAGTCTGAACATGCATTTCATAATAACCACAGATTTATATCACAAAAATAGATGCCACTGAAACCCAGAGGTTACTTCACTGAGCAGTGAGTATATAATGGCATTTAATAGGAATCCTTTGCTCACAATTTGAAAAGAAACAAAACATGTATTAATTATGTCCCTTAATCAATACAGGCATTTCTAGCATGTCAACTAACAAGACTCTTAAAACAACTGTGAAAACACTGAACCATCTCTAGATTGCACCAGTGGAAAGGATAACTAATCCCACCAGTGGAAAGAATAAAGTTTCAAAGTTTAAGCATTTATACCAGTAGAAGCATGTAGATCCGTTCTAATGAACAAACATGATTGTGACAGTGTCTTAGAGTACTAATTACTTATTCATGTGTACTGAGTTGCCTCTATGTACAAAGGGTTGTTGGCTTTTTGGTCCACAGAACTCAAAAATACTAAAGACATGTCCATTTAAGAGTCAAATAACAAAAAGTGATTGCCTTTGATTATTTAATCTCCATTGGATTGTCTATATGTAATTATGTAACATAAATCCCAGACCCAGAAACTGGAGTTTAGGTCTATCTACAAGTCAAGGATTGAGTCTGGTGCTAATGCAAATCAGATGATTTATAGATAGGTAGGTAGGTAGGTAGGTAGATAGATGGATATGGATATAAAGAGTCCATTTTTCAGTTAGCTTACAGAAGCACATTCTGGTAGTCTAACATAAAATGATTTTCTAAACCGAAAGTATAATAAGACTAATATCCTACATTAAAAATATAATTAACTCTAGATAATGAAGTTTGTTCAGCATTACAACAGTTCTTCTAGTTTTTTTAAACAAAGAAACCTAAGTTTTGATTTAAACTCTATCTTCTGTCCTAGACTGTAATCTCATGATGGTTTTTTCATTACCATTTTGCAAATGCAGTGTTCACTCTACAGTTCAAAGTGCTTAAAAACAGCCAAATTAATGATAGTGACTGGGTTTGAAATAATGAATTTTTACCCATCTGGCTAATATAGCTCTGAAACATATAATTGATATTTGTATAAATATGAGATGGTTTAATCCAACAACACAATGATTAGCAAGCTGTAAAATAAAATATGATGCTTCACTTTTCTAAACTTGCAAGCACAAAACTAGAAAACTATACTTTAGGTTTTACCAACTGATTTGTAGCTAAGCAATAGTAGTAATCATTCCATGGGCAAAAGTCTTCCTGGTTTATTTTGGGACATGAATATTCAAGCATTCCTAGATGTCACATTTCTTATATGTTGGCTCAATGGTGAGGCATAATAGGATAATGGCTGAACTGCAGGACAGAAGTGTTCTAAGCTGGGAAACAAGTAGGCATCAGAGAGGAACTGAACTTGATGTCAATTTTAAATAGAGAGCAGATGGTTGGAAATGAAGTCTGTTTCATGCTGGAAACCACCAACAGACAGAAAAGATAAAGTATATATTCTAAGTCCATTATAATTCTTGTATCTAAATATAACACATTTTGAAAAGTGGGAAGTGGTCATTATGAGCAACCTAACACATGTAAACATATCATATAGTAATGAAACATTAAATCAGTGCCCACTTAATTATTGCTTTCATGGGTGCTTATTTTCCTTTATGCTCCTGTTATTCCCTGTCAATGAAACCAATATTCTTTATTCACACAAGTGGCTACTACTTGCTATCTCTGTGTGTATCAACAAAATTCCAGAGACCAGGTTATGTATCAAGGAGGTATTATTCTACATTTATTAGTTAATAACATCATTAAATTTGAAAGCTAATTTATGCGGATTTCCCAAAACACATATTAATATTTATTTTATTTTTCTAAAATATATTTTATTGATTATGCTATTACAGTTGTCCCATTTCTTCCCCATCAAAAAGCAAACAACTAGAACAGGAACAGAACCACAGAAATGGAGATCACATGGAGGGTTAACAACAGGGGAGTGGGAGGAGGAGGGTGGGGAAGGTACAGAGAAAAGTAGCATAGATGGTGGGTAGAAAATAGACAGGGGGAGGGCATATTAATATTTTTAAATACTCTCTAATTGATGGCATTTAATGACAAATATGAAAGTTTAAGATTTAGTTGATACTAAACTCTTCATCAACAAGTAAAGGTTCAGGCTTAAAAGGAATGAAAATATTCTTTAAAAGAATAAAATATAACTTGATAAATTAATTTCAATTGCTACATATTATCTAAATCTATGAAAAAGTCTTTACTGTACAATGCATTGTGGGAGTTGTTCTTCTTCTGGTGAGCAATAATTAGAGAGAGAGTATTAATTCCAGGGCAGGACTGGAGCACAAACATTCTTCAGACTCAGGAACATGAAAGGAAAAGACAAGAAACTGACTTTTTCAATTGCAAAAATATCTAGTGTGCATAAAGCTTGCTTTCTTTAAATGCAGTCTTTGGTATACTTTTTAAATATGACAATAAACATTCCACATCAAAACCTTGCTGCCCGAAAACATCTCTTTGACCAAAAGAAAAGAGAGGTGCTCGTGGTCATGCACCACTACAACGCCACGGCAAAATCTGTGCCGAGCTGTCACGCCCTCACCTAGCATCCAGAGAGGCTATGTGAGATGACAGTGTAACGTGCTGTTTGAATGGCATCGCTGAGAACAACCTAACAGCAGCACCACATTTTAAAATTTCAGTGTGAAAGCCTGGTCATTCTAAATCTGTATCATTGTATTTTTTCATCAAAGTCAACACCTATCATTGGAACTTAGAGAAGAATCAATGAATAAAATATTCTTCTATTGGCAAACCGAGACAATCATATCAGCATTTTTATTCAGTCTTTTCTGACAACATCAATGCACCTTGTGAAAAGAAAGCCAGATGTTCATTCTATTTCGTGCTATTAAAAGTCTGTTTTATAGACTTAAATTATATTCACTGTTTCTTTTTCTCTAAATGATGATAGCATTGAAGCCTCTGATAATGAAGAAAACATATTTTAATGTGGGCTTTTTGGTACTTCTAGCTTTAAATATACAACTTAACATATGTTTAAAACAGAGCATATGAAAATAAGAAGAAGCAAATATGAGTTCCAGGCACAAATACTGGTTCGAAAGCTCCTTTATAGTAACTTCAAATCATGCAGCCTCAAATCTATTGAGACTCAGAACTAACAGAAATACAATCTCTTTGTTGTATTCACACTAACCTTCAGGACTTCAAGTTGCCACAGCTGATATCTCATTGTTCAGGTTCTAAAAAATTTATTCCCAGATTTTAAAAGGATTACATCAAGAGAGTCCTTCTCTTTGTGTGACTTGGGATCATTTCTCATTGAGTAATAATACAAATAATACGTTTACAAATCGGCCAGCATATAAAGCAGTAACCAGTGAGTACTAATAGTGTAACAACATCCATCTATCCACTTAACTGCATTACCTTTCACAGAGGTGGTATCCATGAACACATAAGTAATAAGCAAACAAAGCTTGCCTCCCCCACAAAATTAACATCATTCAGTTGTTTTTAAAAATATTTTCTTCTGTTGCTTTTTGCTTTCATGGGAAAAAGCCAAACTATACCTAACAAAATAACCTACCTAAGAAATTACCTACCACCTATCAGTGTGTTTTTAAAGGATCACTTCAATGCCCTACATTCTTTTCCTTGGAAAAATTCTGTAATAAAATTAACTCCCAAAAATTGGCTTTGGAAGACTTCAAAGATGGCAAAAGGTCAACTGAATTAATAGTGATTTCTATTTGTTGAATAAAAGTACCAGTATTTTTGGAAAAGATTTTGAATCTAATTTCTTTAAGAATAATCTAAGATTCATGTTTTTATGTATGTTTCTGATATAATTCAGTTGATTATTAAACTTACCTAACACAGCAATCCCAATCATGTCTATAAAAAAAGTTTATTATACCATGTTCTCAGTGAGAGAGGGAACATGCCTAACTTGATTTCAGAAGGATCTAGTGCCGACCTTCCCATTTGACAAACCACACGCCAACATCCCATCTCGAAGGCTGTGTTAGCTCATGTGGATGGAAAGAGGAGTGAGATGGTTGCCATACTGAAGCAAATGAAGGCATTTGATTTAAAGTTTAAAAGGAAAACTGAGAATTTATAAAGGTCTATAAATACTTGCATGTGAAAATAACTTTTATTTTAAAGATAAGACAATTTCATCAAATGTGGAGATAGCTGAACACATCTAGATATTCTTAAATGAACTAAGAAGTCCAACTATACTTCATATATCAGAAAACTACAAGGTTAGAATAATTTATCATATAAGTCTTTTGTCTTTGTATTGTTATGTCAAGCAAAATACCTAAGTTGGAAGGACATACTACCTGTTTACAGGTGGAAAAACAAATATAACTAGAGAAGTAGAGGCTAAAAAATCTGTCACTATCCTACTTCACAACCATTACGATAGCTAGTATCAGAAAATTGATAAATAAATAAATAGCAAATATAAAGTTTTGGAGAAGATGTGGAGAAACTGGAATCCTCATGCTTTCCTGGAGGAGCTGTAAATGGTGCAGTGACTGGAAGACAGGATGGTGGTTTCTCAAAAAAATTAAATACAGCATTTCATGGGATCCAGCAATTCTTTTTTGGGTATATACCCAAAATAATCCAAAGCAGGGACTCAATATTTTAAATTCGTGTTGATAGTAGCATTATTTGCAATAGTCAAAAAGTATAAACAACCCAAATATCCAAGGACAGATTAACAGATAAGCAAAACATAGGAAATACATACAACAGAATGTTATTCACACTTAAAAAGAATAAAATTTTGATGTACGCTACAATACTGATGAACCTTGAAAACACTATGTTAAGTAAAATAAGCCAGGCAAAAGAGGTCAAATATTGTATGATTTCACTTTTATGTGGTGCCTAGAATAGTCCAATGAACGGACAGAAAATTAATGATTGTCAGGGATTAGGGACAGGGGACCATGGGGATTAATTGCTTAGTGGGTACAAAGTTTCAGTGTGGGATAATCAGAAAGTTCTGGAGATGGATGGTGGTGGTTGCACAATGTCAACGTACTTAATGTTACTGAACTGTAGGCTTAAAAATGGTTAAAAATGTAAATCTTATGCTTATCACAGTAAAAATTATTATTGCCCTGGCTGGCGTAGCTCAGTGGATTGAGTTCACCAGCCTGCAAACCAAAGGGTCACTGGTTCGATTCCCAGTCTAGGACACATGCCTTGGTTGCAGGCCTAGTCCTCAGGACAGGGTGTGTGAGAGGCAGCCACACACTGATGTTTCTCTCCCTCTCTTTCTCCCTCCCTTCCCCTCTCTCTAAAATTAAATAAGTAAAATGTTTAAAAAATTATTATTTATAGAATTTTAAAACTGATTCAAATTTATCATAATTTACATAATTTAGAAATCAGTAATAAGGTGGGTTCAAGAACCAAAAAGTCCCCCATGTTACGATAATTAAATTAGGAGTACTATTGAAGAATTATGTTTAAATTAAAACATTTATTAATTTATTTTAAATATATAATAGATTTTATTAAATGTGCTTATCTCTATATAGTTATCATGGTTATTTTATATACCAAACTAAGCTCATCAATTAGTTTTTTTCAATATTTTTTTAATTTTAATTGTTGTACAGTTTTCTGTCTTGTACTGGCATAAAAACAGGCATGTGGACCAGTGAAATAGAACAGAAAGCCCAGAAATAAACCCAAGTCTCATCAATTAGTTTTAATGAAATAAAACTTATGATGGTACGTTGCAAAAAAAAATGTTTCTTAATATACATTTTTGTAAGACATATAGCCAAAAAGTACTTGACATTTCAAATGTTAACTCAAAATTCTATTTTAGATATATTACTGTGTAATCTCACCAGAATGCTAACAAGTCAGAATCTTAACTGTATGTAACAGTTTGGAATAAGTAATTCAGAGTGGAATAATTATCATGATAATTGAGAGTGGGAGGCAAAGGAGCCTCCATTCCATCCCCCTGGGCTGTGAGAGTTGGCTCTTGTAGAGGTCTTCCTGATTGCCTACCATCTGGTGGAGGCAGGTGACCACTATTGAGCTCACAGACTTGGTCATCAAAGACCAAAACGTAAAGATTCTAACTGTTGGTATTGAAAGAATAAAGTTTTCATTAGCTTTTCTGAATGTTGCTGCCACCAGGAGTTTCTTCAACTGAGACAGGCCCCAGTGCCCAGGAGCGACTGCTGTGGCACTTCTTTCTTGTAGTGCTAATGCTGCCACACCCCACTCTGGTTCTCAAGCTCTTTCCAAATTGATACATAGTTAAATATAACTTAAAAAATCATAGAACTAGTTACAATCATTTTAAAGACGTAATCTGAACCATAACCAACTATTTTCCACATGTATATAATCAACGATTTTCTGACAGCAATACTAGTAATGACTATTATACGATTTAGTCCTTTTGTACCAGGTGCTTTTCCCTACGGGCTTTATAAGTACTAGAGTTATTTAATCATCACAATGGTTCTCTATGGCAGGTATTAGTTTCCTGAATATACAGATGAGGAAACTGATGCTTGGAGAACGCAAGCCATTTACTCAAAATTCCATCCTAAGTAAATGGCAGCTCCAGGATCTGGAGCCAGGAGAGTCAATCTCCAACACCCATAGTCATAAAATTCTGTATCTGGATATTGGTATAGATCTTCCAAAACTACATTACACATAATGAAGTATTACTGGATGGGAATATAGGGGAAAATGCCTACCTTTATGAAACTTAATCCAGCTAGAATACAGAAATTAAATATATTATTAATTAAGTCTGGAGAACATTATGAAAAGGAGTATAAAATAGATTATGGGAACTTATATGTGAGAGAACACACCTGTAGGACCGCAGAAAGTGAACCTTCTCTGGATCTCTAGAACTTAAAGCACAATACAGGCTAGTACATAAGGTTAACTGTGCATTAACTACATTAAGTCCTTCGACTTTATATAGTTTTCCACTTGGGATGGAACTCTTCAAGAATGTAGTCACAGTTCCATCTTCCTCAACTGAGTTGTCTGCACATGTTCTCATATCAAAGCTTTATAACGATGAATATTGATCATTACACCAGGATGTAGCCCAGCAATATCCTCAGAGCATTCTAGGGAATGTGAAGCTGTTTCTTCTTACATTACATGAGCCCGGATTGCAGTTTGTCCGAGTCCTGTGTTTCTGTTCTCTCTCTCACTCTCTTCTTTGTAACTCTGAACTCTCATTACTTTGCTGTATCCATCTTTCACAGTCCCTCTGTCCCAACTCTATTGTATTTCTTCTAATTTGCTACATATATGGAAGTCAGATAAGCCCACTAAAAGTAGGTGTAAAATAAAAATAGACAATTGTGTAAATGAGTTGGAACTCTACATATCTATTTTTACTGAACAGAGTTATTTATCTATGTATTTCCATTTACAGCAATAGAGGAAGTTGCTGATCTATTTTGCAATACCCTGTATCTTAAAATAATATAATCTCATAAAGATTCTACAGGATATATTGAGTACTAATTATACATTGACTATAGAACCAGACTTTTCCTACACATGATTGTAATGTTCGTAAATCTACACTTCAACACATTTACCAAAATAGAGTCCAACTCAAGCAGTCTACCAAATCTAAATGAAATCCAAATCACATATGTATATTCACTGTGATTTAAGAAGCGCACACATATTCGAATTGTACAAAATTTTTCTCAACTTGAAAATTTTGCAAATGTGTTTTGTTATATTTCCTTATTTAAATGCTTGGTTTGAACTTCTTTTGCATATCACAGGCTAAAAGTAAATAGCTATTATATATACATTTTTAAGAGAAGCAGATGAATAGAGTTAACTTTAAAAGGGTTGAAGTCAGGGACACCAACTGAAAATATTTTATGCTTACCGATGTGTCTCTTTACTAAATTCCACTTGTGCCAACAGTGAATAAAATAAATGCTCTGGGATCTCTCTCATTCATATTTTCTTTTCTCTCTCTCTACACCCCCCCTCTTTCTTTCCAGATAAATGCCAGTCACTTGGCCAGGGCTAACTCACAGAAGGTACAGCAGGCACAGATGGCACTAATGCATAAATGTAATCTAGCAAAAGAATGCCAACGCCAACCCAGATAAGGTTCCAAATAACTGCAGTGCACTTACAGGAAGTCTGTGATTGGCAAGGTTAAAGCTGCAACCATGAATGCTCGCTATTTGTTCCCAGATCAACAATAGAAACTCTTGAGCAAATGTGCATATTTAATTTGTTTTATTTGTTACAAATGTATTGATTTGGATGGTATTTAGATCAATGATACATCTTTAGAAATAATACTGAGTGAAAATCTGATTTGTGTGATGTCTGAATGCATTCACAAATCCATGTGCATCTGAATTATCTGCACACTCTTTCCTACCCATTCTCTATTTTCTTACCTCACAACAGTATTCTGGTGTATATTCAAATTTACAGCAAGCTGCTGATATAATGTTACTTTGAGGACAGTTAATATGTTCTCTCTTTTTTTTACCAAGTAATATCCCATACTGTAAATTTGGAATGCCCACAAAATATCCATTATATAGGTAAATTGACTAAGACTTTTAGTATTCATACTTATTTAAACTTTAAATAGAAGCAAAACATTAATGGACTTTGTGTGTAATCCTATCTGTGAGTGCCCACCCCATAGTTGTTTGTTTCATGAAGAATGTCACCAGGAAGAGAAAAGGGTTAAGTGTTTAATGCGTGATTCAGTCTAGAGAAAGCAGGGAGGTCAGCGAAGGAGGGTGTCCAGGCGGGGAGCACCGGCAGTGCAGAGAGGAGTTCCTTCTTCAGTTCTCTCAATGACTCACCACAACTCTTAAGGGCACAAAGGAGTGATGCATTTTCCTTAGAGAAAGATATCCCCTCCTAATTCTTCATTATAAAAGTATTTATTTTCTTCTCAAATATACCCAACTTGGAATAAAAGTCATCATTGCTGCATTAGTTATAATGGTGCCCTTCCCAACATCAAAAAACATTATTAAATATCCAAACATAGAGGATTCTTAAATTGACTATAGTAAGATGCTTGGTAAATGTTATGTGATTGCTATTTTGATATCTGTTTAACAGTGTAGAAAACAATAATGACACAGTTTTAAAGAAGAATAAAAATTAGTATTTATATAGTGTATTTCAACTATATATTTTTTAAAGGCTCATTAAAGATACCCTGGCTGGTATGGCTCAGTGGGTTGAGTGAAGACCTGTGAACCAAAAGGCAGCCGGTCAGGGCACATGCCTGCGTTGTGAGCCAGGTCCCCGGTTGGGGACATGTGAGGAGCAACCGATCAATGTTTCTCTTGCACATCAATGTTTCTCTCCCTCTCTTTCTCTTCCCTTCTTTCTAGAAAATAAATAAAATATTTAAAAAATAAAATAGCCCATCTTAAAAAGAAAAAACTTTGAAATATTATTTTCTTTAACAGTTTTGGTTTATAGAAGAAACTATACTTTTTTCCTTCTTTATCCTGAAAGTTTTGTGATTTTTCTTTAATAAGTACATATTCATTTTATGAAAAAATAAATCTTACCACTTTATTTTCTTATTTTATCCCACATCTACAAAAATGAAGTTATTTTTTTTCTCAATTATAATTTTACTATTGAATCAAATTACTGGAAGCAGCTAAAGAGCTGTTAATAACTTTGAGTTTGCTCTCAGATATAAGCTGCATGTGGAAGGAGCAAGAGAACAGAACTTCTGTGACAAGAGCAGCAGTACATCACCATCACTGCTATCAGACAGGATGGAAGGGGTGGTCAAGAACATGGGGTTTTTTTGTCTTTGGCAACCAAATCTACCATTTGAGAGTCATTGGACTTGAAGCAATGTATCTTTTCCATCTTATTTTCCTCATGTACAAAGTGTGGAAAACAGGGGCACTGCCTCACAGAGAGAATGGACACCCGTGGGCCTGGGCCTGAAGCTCAATGCCCGACACATGACAAAGTCAAATAAATGCCATGTATTCCTACTACCGCTTCTGTCTAACAGGGATGAACTGGTAAATAGTTTCATTCATAGAATTGTTTGAAATAAAACCTCAAAGTATGTATCGGAGGAAAAAAAGAGAACAAAAACAAACAAAAAAATTCCTTCATTACTCATGTTCCAAACCATAGACATGTCAATGTACTCAGCACTTCTTTTCCTGAAGCAAATACTCTAGCTGTGGGGGTGAGAACTCGTGTGCTTTCTGTCAGGAGGAAACCTAAACAGTGCTGGCCATAACTAAGAATAGACAGGTTTGTAACATGCTTCTAAAATTAAAGTGCATGCCACCTACCAATGTGAAAAGTTTAAAAAATTTTTATTCCCTTAAAAAAAAAAAAAGGCTCCTTGGCCAGATAGAACAAGTACCCTTTCCTCCAGGCCCACTCAGCGTGGCCAGCACAAAGTGGGTTGGTTTTTAGTGAACATCATCATGGCTCTGTCCACTTTTATGCAGCACATAATTTGCTCAACTAGAACTAGCATTCCTTAAATGATATATGACCTGTGCTAGTCTATCTCGAACCACCGATGTGAACTACAGTTGAGTGTACAGTAGATTATTCAAGAGAGGAATACTGGTCAGAAAAAGAGAAGCTCAAAGGCCAGCTGGATGGTAAAAAGGAACCTAAAACTGGCGGAAATACCAGAAGGAACAGTAAGTGGGGTGAAGGCTGGATCAAACAATAATATGAGGAAGTAAACTAGAAACCAAAATGCAAGACTGTACACTGATATTTACTTGCGTGCCTAAGGTATGTGAAATAAAGGGGAAGAAACTCTTGGTTCTTTTGGCTACAGATGCTGCAGTGTGAAGAAATTTTAAGCTATGTTTACAATTCAAGCAAGGAACTTGGAGTTGTAAGTTGAATTAGAGATGAGTGCCTGTGTGTGTCTAAGGTGGCAACTTGCTTTGGGAAGGAACCTTTGCTATGTCACATTCCTTGCAGTAATATGTAGTGCATTTCTACTGCTGTCTAGCTGTTGGATGGCCATATTAAAGAGTGACACTTGAGTTAGTGTACTCTCAAGAGATGACTCAGCTTCCAGTAGGATCTGTTTCTTAAACTAGTATTGTCTCATCCACAAAAAAGCACCAAGAATTATGATCAATTTTAAGGTTGTAAGAAAATGGGATTTATTAGCATTTGACATTTGTGCAACCAGATTAGAGATCACATATTCCAATCCTAAAATCTTTTTTTAAAATATATTTTATTGATTATGGTATTACAGTTGTCCCATTTCTCCCCCATCATTCCCCTCCACCCTACACACCCTCTCCCACCCACATTCCCCTGCTTTAGTTCATGTCCATGTGTCATAAGTTCTTTAGCTTCTGCATTTCCCATACTATTCTTGCCCTCCTAAAATCTTATTCATAGCTCTAGATGTAGGGAGTACTACATATCATTGCCAGTATGATTATGATGCTACTTTTGAAAGCTCAGTTGTTTCAAACGTCACTCTTAAATAAGTACTAAACATGACATAATTATTTAGTCGTGGGTGCATTTTCTTTTGCTGAATTTTTAATCAGTCTCTAGTCATGTAAATTTTAAATTGATATGCTGCTATTCAAGTGTACTATTTTCAGGTCTCTCAGCAGAACTTGGCTATTCTCTTTAAAATTATTACCATTCTCTTACCTCAATCAGCACTATAATTGGTAGTGCTACTTTAGACCATGTCAAGGCTTCTCATACAAGATTCCCCCTTAATCTCACAGCCAAAACCTAAATGAACAGCTGAAATGTTGTCACATTTTTCTAATTATATAAAAGTTTCTTTTCCTTTTCAGATCATTTATCCCCTCATAAAAGTTCAGGAGTAATTGCTGATAGAAGGAAATAGTGAGATATTTCAACAATATTCAAGCTGGTCTCAGAGATTGGAGAATGAGGAAAAAGAAATAAAAATCTTATACTAAATGTAAAAGATATGGAAGAAAAAAAACTAACATGACATAATTAGAAAACAATTAATTTTAAAATTATTGCACGATATTTAAAATAATTCACTTTAGGCCCCGGTTATCTGTCCAAAAAAAGTCCAGCCACTGTTAATGTATTGAGAACTGTTTACACAACATTGATGTAACCTGGCAGCCAAGGAGAGTGGGCTGGAATGTGCATACCTGAAACCGACTTCACTGCACTAGTCAGTGGGGGCAATAGATGTCATTTAGTTAGTAGATGCCATATAGTGAGCAATGAATCTGCATCAAATTTTGCATTAAGCTTGAACATTCCTCTGAGACACTGTTTGGATAATTGAGAAGGTTGCAGCTATGGGCAAGTGGTGATTGGCAGCTTCATCATGACAATGTGCCCACTCATGCATCATGTTTTATGCGGAGATTTTTGGCAAAATATCAAATCACCCAGGTTATTTAGCCCCCCTACAGCTGAGATTTGGCTCTCTGCAACTTCTGGCTTTTCCCAAAACTGAAATCACCTTTGAAAGGGAAGAGATTTCAGACCATCAATGAAATTCAGAAAAATATGACAGGGCAGCTGATGGCAAGTGGGAGAACTGTGTGAGGTCCCAAGGTACCTGCTTTGAAGGGGACTGAGGCATAATTGTCCTATGTACAATGTTTCTTGTATCTTGTACCTTCTTCAATAAATATCTCTATTTTTCATATTATATGACTGGATATCTTCTGGACAGACCTCATATATGACACTATGGTTTATAGTGATCTTTATACTTACAATCATTCCTACCCAGTACTACACAAGAGCAACAACTATGCTTGTAACTTGTATTTTCTATTTTTCCATCTTTTGCAGAAGCAATGAAAAATTTGGTTATGCATTTACTCAATCGTTTGAAGACATTTCTCATGTTAATCTTTGTTACAAAGAAGAAAAAGTGTATTGATGATAATTTTTGCTTTACTCTTATAAAATTAATAAATGAATTAGTCTTACCTTTATACATTTAAAAAAATACCCATAAACTTAATTAGGCTTTTAATTCAGTTATAAAGAATCAGAACCAGTCACTATAGTCTCAACTGTAGCATTAAGAAAACAAGGTGCCCATTTCAGTTTCTTAATGAGGTGATTACCAGTAACAGGAAAATCTCAAAAGATTCAGATCTGGCTTAATTAAGCTCATTGAAAACCAATCTCATATAACCATCTAAAACAGTATCAAATAGGGCAGAAGGAAACATTCTCTGATCGATAGTTTGCAATATCCATAAATATTTAGGCTGGTTTCTGATTATCTGCACGTGTATCTTCCTTGGAATTCTCACTGTACTGCATCCACAGAAAACTGACTGTGTGAAAGTGACTTTTTTCCTGCCACTCACTTGAGCTACTCACTCGAGCTACTCACTCCCAACTCTAATTTCTATCTATTCTGATAGAAATACTGCCTAGATTGTGCCATTCCCTAAAAGCAGATTTCTGTTTCAAGATCTAGCCTAGAAATAAAGAAATCATAAAATGCTGTGCACTGGTAACAAGGTACAACTTGAGCAATTACACATCTATTGAGTCAAATATGTATAATGAGTATCAACCATGTGCTGGTGTTGCTAAAACTCACTGATGGCACTGAATGATTTATTAGTTTTAGGTTAAAAGCAAGAAATGATATTGTGATATCTGTGTGCTATTTTATTGTTGTTTTACTCATAAATAACTGCCTTACCTATTTCTTACTTTTAGGAATTTGTTTGTTTCCAACTCTGCAAAAGCTTTCATGAGGTAGATTATAAACAATACGATTGCCCCGGTAGATAGAGAAGATCAAAAGGAAAGAACACTAACTGAAATGGCAAGTTCTCTTGCTCAGTCTCAGGCAGAGTGTCATTCATTTCTGAGTTTGAATCAAGCTAATTAAAACCTGCCAGTGGCTTTGCAAACCCTAACATCAGTGGTAGTGCTACTCACACAAATCACAAAATATTTTACTCTAGAGGATGTCTCTGTGAACCGCAGAGAGGTGAGAGAAAAGCAGGAAAAAGAAGAGAACTGTAAAATTCAAGCCCCTTAAATGTACCCAAAACATTGGGAAAAAATTTGGGTGGCATCAGCATTTTCATGCCAGCCTCTCTATAACCAGTTCAATCCCTACAGAAAAATTTAAATAATGCTGAAAAAGTAGAACATTACATTTAGTACTGCTACTTTGCTATCCATGGTGGTTAATATATTGTGTTATATATGGGAATAATTACTACTATTATATTCATTAAAAAGCACTACATCACAAGACCATTTTAAACTGCTGCTGTAGGAGAAAAACGGTCAGATTTTTACTGTACCATATTTTGGCACCACACCAAAAAAAAAAATGATGTACTGCATTGCTTGGGGTGGGGGGAATGTGAACATGAGTTCTTGTGTTTAAGTGTATATTTTAATTTGAGTGACAAATAAAAGGTATTTATTTCAGCCTTCACAATAAAAAGGCCTACTCTATGCCTGTCACAATACAAAAGCAAGCCATTGGCTTAAACTGTAGTCCATATGGTTGCTATACATACATTTGTGAGTTTGGTAAAACATGCTTTGTGTTGGCAATTTTAATTTCAGTAGCCTATTAAATACATTTCAGCAGGCCCGTCACTGCTGCCAGGCCCTCCCACCCCTGTGCTTCCCCTTCCTTCCCAGTGTTTTCTCCCTGGAGCTTGGGGTTTCAGCAGAGTGACTCCTGCCAACAGGAAGATAAAGAAATGCAATTAAAATTACAGACTTGTTTTGTGATTGCCAAATGACACCATGATTTTCTATTCCTGAGCTTTCTAAAATCAAGCATAAGTGCTTCTCCAACAGATAATTCTTGGTTTTTTACACCACCACCTGAATTCTTTAACTCATGTATCCAGGCTTGGTTCCAGGCAGCTTTAATGGTTCCTCCTCACAGAGCTGCTGAAATGAAGAGCGTGGGGCCCTCTCACCCTCCTCCCCTGCCCATGGAAGGCAAGGAAGGGAAGGCAAACACTCGAGAGTCCTTGTCCAATTAGAAGGCAGCTTATTATGTTAAGCAGTATGTACAAAAGTCTAATACGGAAATCTCTTTTCAGGAATATGCCCCCACATTTTTTAATATAGCAGTAGTTAACCTAAATATGGGATACTCTTACTCATCAAAATTCCCATTACAATTTCAGCTTCCAGATTTCCATGAGGGTCATCATCCACCTTGCATCATTTCAATGGAAGAAATGCACTATTTTATGTATTGTCATCAATGGTTAAAATATTTAACACTGACTGAGCATTTACTGAATGCCTGGGCACTGTTGTAAGTGTCTCACATGTATTAATTCACACAGCCGTCACAAAAATGAAGCAGGATATTCATATGACGTAAAATAAAGTGAAAGAGGCAATTTTATGATGTTGGTGGTGGTGGCTATTGTTGCTTTAATGAGCTTACCGTCCACTGAGTTGAGATCCCTAATACAAGTTTAAACCCAAATCCCTGGTTTTCATTAGCTACCTGTGCATCACAGACATTCAGATTCCTTTCCGGGCGTCCATTTGGCACTCCCCCAGAAGATTCAGCCATCCCTCCTCTGACAGAAGGAGAATGGATAATGGAGCCCATGCAGTCAAAAGGATCTGAATTACACCAGCTAAAACTTAAATTAAATTTATTTTGGGCATGATGAATACGTTCTGCTTTAATATATTTGTTCTTGCATGTATCCTAGATTTACCCACTTCATAATTATCTAAATTTAAAAAAAAATAAAATTTAAAAAGCTGAAAGCAGAGAAAGTGAGTTTTTCCTAAGTGGAATATTTAAAATGATAAAATGTAGAGTGAGGGTGAAACTGAGAACTAGAAACTACCAATTTTGAAAATAGAATAATAAAAGTGGTAAAAATAATACTAGTCAATATTTATTAAGAACTTTCTGAGTTTCAGTCACTGAGCTATGTGCTTTACTATCTTAATCTTCAAACAACCCTGTGTGGCAAGTGCTATTAATACAACTATTTCCATTTTAAATACTTAAAAAAGAATAATGAGTTTTAGAGCCTAAAAATGTGCTAAGGGCACAGAGCTGGTAAGTAGTAGAGTCAGAAATGGAACCCAGGTATGACCAGACAGTGAAGGGTTACTAAGTGAGGTCATGTGCTCCTGTAAACGCAAATGCACTCTTTAGATGAGCATTTGTGTGCAAAATGTTTTTTAGCGAGTGCTCTCATAAACAACCTGTTTCTGTGAAGGAAGTAGGACTGGGAAGGTGATAATTTATACTGTGTTGCAGTTGCAACAGAGGCCTCAGCCAACTCCATGGGGACCTCTGAAGTGGCAATGGCCCTGCTGCTTGCTGTTAATTGAGGTAGAGAGCCAAGCCTTGGTGTCCCACATCAATTGGTCATTGACTGTGGGCTGCACTACTCCATTCCTGGTGAACCATCAGAAGAAATACAGTTTCCCTATAGCTTTCATGAGCTGCCTAACTGAAAGAAAGGAAGAGGAGGGAAAGGGAGGGGAGGGGACGAAAAGAATAGGTAATGAGTCGTAAAACCCTCCCTGTTTTGGTTATTTTAATAGAAGACATTTATTTTATTGGGATGATCAATGCTACAATACTTAAAGCTATATATCAGATAGTTTATATTCTATAAAATCCTAATCCTAAAATCTTAAAATCTAGATACCATACAAAATAAAAAGGGCACAGTGCTTTACCTCTTTTCTTTCTAAAGCGAGGGTTTATATATCCATGTAGACAACATTCCAAATCTCTTTACTTTGAATCTCTTCGTGTGGAAGATGCCTGCTTCTTCTGGCCAGAAGCAAATAGAAACCAACTATAACAACTGAATTGCAGTCCCTGCTCCTCAGCCAGATGGGGCTGTTCTAAGACCACCGAGACCAGCTGCCCCAAGGTTTGCAGCTCTTCCCACTAGGAACGTTCTCCTTCCTTCAAATTTCAAGCTAAGAGGGTCATTGACATTTGTCTTATTTTAAGCTAGCATATTCAAACAGGAAAGATAGTTCTCATCAACAAAAGATAAAACTGGGAGAAAAAATAATAATTATGCTACTCCACATTGCTACCTCCTTTGATAACCAAATCTGCCCTTGCAAATTGGTTCAATTAGGTAAATCTGATTATTCAGGCAGCAAGATCCTATTGGCAGCAAGGGTTGGTTTGGCATGACCATCATTCATGTTTTGAGTCTATTAAAACTGAACAGTGAACTAAGCTCATAATATTGTACAAACAACAGCATAAAAATGTTTAATATTTTGTTTCAGCAGAACATTTTCTAACCTACAGCTTCCAATCTCCCTATATTGTGGGAGATGTCAAAAGCACTTATTGCCCAAGCAGAAATCTGTGTTTCCTTTGCCACAGACAATAAATCTTTAGTGTCTTCTGATACGCATCACTCCATGTGCTCTCAAGGGGCCCTGCATGACTCTCTTGCCTTCCCCTCACCTAGCAAGGTCACTTTTGAGTGACAATACAACTTACTGCAAAAGCATATATTCATGTACTATAATTATTGTCCACTGTTAAGTATCTGTCAGTAGATATTATAAAACTGTAAAAAAGTTTGCATTCCAAGTGCAACATAATATATACATAAACTTAGCATCACAGATACAGAACTGAATGAGATCATCTAAATACAGATTTCTTTCTTCACCGTTCATTATTGTTATAAAATTATACCTAATCTAAAAGGTACACATTTGAGAAATTAAATTTAGCTTCAGAGAAATCTCATCTTTTCTAAGTAATAATCTGGGAACTAAAAAAAAAATTGCTAGTTGGCTGCATTCACCTTTGGTTTGTAAAAGTAAATAATTTTTCTCAATTAATGAGAAAAATACTGGTAAATATGTAAAGTAAAAAAAACTTTTTAATCCTCATTAGCCTTTCTCAACCAGGATACATGAATACATTAAGAACTTGGAAGGCATCTATTATTTATGATAAAATAACTTCTCACCAAAGCCTTATGCTAGTTGTATGGCATACTTGGGAGAATGAGAAAATAGTCCCTTATATGATTTTCTCTGTTCTGTGATTCAGATAAAAACCTTAATTGAAAAATTTTGCTTAAGAAAAAAAGGTTCAGAGAGGCTGTATAACTTGCTCAAGACCAGTTAGTTGATAAATTCAAAACCTGGTATTTGAACTTCAATTTCTGACAATAAAATTGGGGTAAATCACATAATAAATACAAGGCATGTGTTATTCCAAATTTCAGGCATGACTTATTTTGTGTTCTTAAAGTGTCAAATTAGGATAAATAGAAATTCAGTAGCACATTTTAGGTTAACTCTCCTAAGTAAAATAAACCATAACAGATGCCTATAAGTAGGGCCTTAAGCAAAACAACAACAATACAAGTCTATAAAGAAAAGTTACAATCTTCACTCTCTGGGACAAAGTTATCTCTAAAACCATTCAACAGATATGCAACAACATTATGCTGACTCAAAACCATGGTAGAGGTCTCTTCCGTTCCCTACAATAATGTAGTGAATCCAGTGTTTCTTTCCTTCAAACTAAAGGAAAGAAAGAAGAGAAACAATTGCCCCTGAAAGTCACTCAGATCTTTAAACTGAAACAAAGTTGTTAATACAGGCATAATAATACCCTCTGTCCATGATTTATACCATTTGGATTTGGTCACCATGCTTTCTTTGCATCAGCACTGCTATGCCTTTCTCTGATTCTCACTTTAGCTGAGCACAACTATTCCTTTCTCTGATTCCCACTTTAGCTGACCAGTATTTTCAGCAGGACTAATAGAGATTCTAAATACATTGGCCATGCTTTATGTTCAGAAAATATTATCCCTTAATAAATGTCTGGCTATTATCTAAAAACTGAGGAGAAAAATCGTTTTGATATCAGTAATAAACTAAAATTACTTCACTTTAAGTATAAACTGTATTTGAACGTCATGAGGAAAAAGGAAAGACAGAGGACACAGCAACCCACAAACAGGATAAGGACACAAGAACTAACTCGGGTTTGGTACATCATCACATGACATTTGCAGGTCTGGGATGACTAAGAACTGTCTGTTAAATAGAGGATGACAGGCAGTAATTATTCTAATGCAATATATTGTACATTAAACAAGGATGGCTGAGATAAAGTGTCAAGTGCAGGTCATTAATGATGACAAGGGCTGGATGCAGCTGCAGCAGCTGTCGCCATCCCAGGCGGATGGCCATGCTGCCATAATCCTTATCTCCATGGAGGTCTTCCTGAGAAAGTACAGGCCACTACACCTGGTTAGATACAGGAATAATACTTCCTGTGTATAGGAACACATAACATCTCTGTCCTCAATGCCCCAAGAATTGACTCATTGGCAGATTATCTTTACAAGTCACCAACTCCAGTGTAATGTAAGTGAAGCTTTGGTGTCATTAAATTCTGAGGGTAAATTTCACCACTTACCAACTGTTTGACCTTTGTTAACCTCCTACGTGCATAATGGGGAACCTGCTTTTTATGAGGATTACATAGGCAAATTGATGTAACATACTTGGCACACAGAAAGTAGGAGATGAATTTTAGTTATCTCCTAAGCTACTAAACTGGCTGGTCAAATTAGAGTAAAATTACTTTCTGTTAGTGAACATGTGACATTCTTATAAAGTTTTGCTGAAAATACATCAACTTACAAATTCTATAATTTACGAATTATGGTCCATATTTAAAAATGATGACCATGTTAAAAATTTTATGATTAGAAAAGGACTACAATCACTATCATATCAGTGCTGTGCTCTTTGAATATGAATGATTCCAACTAAGTCTATAATAGTAAACTTCCACTCTTAAAAAGTTCCCACTCAATATTCATTATTTTGTTCAATACCTGTTTACACTCTGTTCAGTCATCCTGACTCTTAGTTGGATCATATGTCTTAGAAACCGCTATAGAAAACAGCCCAAAATTCCTTTATGACATCTTCAGTCATACTCTTTCCCTAGTCTAGCTGAGGTTTCAATAGTTTCTATTTGCACCATTCCTGTAAAAACATCAAATATCATTCCAAGAGTCTTTCACATTTTTTTAGATACAATGGTTCACAGGAACCTGCAGACTCTAATCTGTTGTTATTACCCTTGTTGATTTAAGAAACTCCCACTTCTTTAGGGAAAAAAAAGGCCACATCTCCAGTAGCTACATATCTGTATCTCTGGAAAGAACTATGTTGTTGAAAATAGCTGTAGCAAGTTAACAGTGTCAGAATTTTACAAACCAAAGCTACTGTTTCCTTTTTCTTCTCCCTCCTTTCTCAATTGTAGCTACCTGCTTACTTTCCCCCTTTGTGGATTATTAATATATTTTAGTTTTTGTATATTTCATTAAAAATGGCAGAGGTGGTCCAGGCAAGATGGAGGGGTAGGTAAACATGGCTTGCCTACTCACACAACCACAGCAAAAATTACAACTAAATTACAAAACAACTATCACTCAGAACGCTCAGAATATCAAGCTATATGGAAGTCTGACAACCAAGGAATTAAAGAAGTCACATTCATTCAGACTGGTAGGAGGGGTGGAGACACGGAGGGGTGGAGACTTGGAATGGGCAGTACCACATCCACGTGTGGTAGATAAAAATCAAGAGGGATATCTCGGGTGCGAGCGATTCCCCACCCCACACCAGAGCAACCAGCCCACGATTCCAGTGCCAGAAAGAAAAGTCCCCATAACTGTTGGCTGTAAAAATTAGTGGGAGTTGAAACAGCAGAAGAAACTGTAGGATTCTTAGGCATCTCCTCCTAAAGGGCCTGCTTCGGACTTAGGACTTAGACTCACTCCCTGAGGGCTCCAGCACCAGGGCAGCAGCTTGAAGGGCACCAGTGGCATATGGATAGCAGCTAAAGTGTCTGGCATCAGGGAAAGTGCCAGGGGACAGTTTCCTCCTGGACAAAACTCCAGAGGCCAGGCAGCAGCCATTGTTCCATTTTTGAACCCTCCTCCACACAGAGCCACAGAGTGGCAGCACTATACCTGAGACTCCATCAACCTGATTCACACAGACTGTCCTGCAGTGGCGATTATTTAAGGCTCCACCTCATCCAATCTACAGGCCCACCCAAGCAGTTAACAGTGACTTGTCCACATTAGGCCAACCTACTAAGACAGGGAATCAAGGCAGCTCTACCTAGTACATAGAAACAAAACACAGGAAGGTTGCCAAAATGAGGAAACAAAGAAATGTGGCCCAAATGAAAGAACAGAACAAAATTCCGGAAAAAGAACTAAACAAGTGGAGATAAGCAATCCATCAGATGCAGTACTCAAAACACTGGTTATTAGGGTGCTCAGGTAATTCACTGGGTACTTCAACAGCATAAAATGATCCAATCAGAAATGAAGGTTACACTAAGCGAAATAAAGAAAAATTAACATGGAATCAACAGTGGAGTGGATGAAGCTGAGAATCAAATCAACGATTTGGAACATAAGGAAAGAAAAAAATACAATTAATCAGAAGAGCAGTAAGAAAAAAGAATTTAAAAAATGAGATAGAGTAAGGAACCTCAGGGAAATCTCTAAATGTACCAACATCTGAATCACAGGGGTACCAAAAGGAAAAGAGGAAGAGCAAGAAACTAAAAACTCATTTGAAAAAATAATTAAGAAAAACTTCCTTAATTTGGTGAAGGAAATAGACATACAAATCCAGGAAGCACATAGTCCCAAACAAGATAAATGCAAAGAGGACCACACCAAGATGCATCATAATTAAACTACCAAAGGTTGAAGTTAAGATCTTAAAAGCAGCAAGAGAAAAGCAGATTGTTACCTACAAAGGAGTTCCTACAAGACTACTAGCTGATTTCTCAAAAGAAACTTTGCAGGCTAGAAGGGACTGGCAAGAAATATTCAAAGTGATGAAAAGCAAGGACCTACAACCTAAATGATTCTTTCCAGCAAAGCTATTGCTTAGAATCGAAGGGCAGATAAAGTGCTTCCCAGACAAAAAGCTAAAGGAGTTTATTATCACCAAGCCATTATTCTATAAATGTTAAATGGACTTATTTAAGAAAAAGATGATCAAAATTATGAACATTAAAATGGCAATAAATTCACAACTATCAACAATTGAATCCAAAACAAAATAAACTAAGCAAACAAACAGAACAGAAACAGAATAACAGATATGGAGATTATGTGGTTGGTTATCAGTCAGGAGGGGGAAGGAGGAGGATGGGGAAAATGCTGCAGGAATTAAGAAGTACAAGTTGGTAGTTACAGAATAGGCAGGGGGATATTAAGAGCAAAAATGGAGTAGCAAAAAAACTTATATGCTGACCCATGGACATGAACTATGGGGGGAAGATTGGCTGGAGGAGTCGAAGGATGTGGGGTGGAGGGGGGTATAGGAGGAAAACATTGAGACAACTGTAAAATCACAATCAATAAAATATATTTCAAAAAATGGCAGAGTAAGAAAATAAGAGAACATTAGACCAAAGAGATTACAGGATGGTATTTCTAATAAAAAACCTCTAAAACCTATGCTGCTTTTGACTCATAAGAGAGAAATTATCTGATAATTTATGAATATAGTAACCTATAATATGTCAGTTTTATGTGTACAACATAGTGATTCAACATTTATACTTTATGAAGTTATCACATGATCTAATAATTCCACCACCATACAAAATTATTTTAATATTTTTTGACTAACCCTATGCTGTATATTACACCCATGATTTATTTTATAATTGGAAATGTGTAACTTATTTTGCTTCACTTTCTTGCCAATCCTGAATCATCCATTTATTTCCTTTATTTATGAGTCTATATGTTTTGTTCTGTTTATTATTAATTTTGATATTAGCAATTCTGTATGAGAGAGAATACACAGAATGATACCCTGGGATTAAAGGTGACATCTTACAATTTAGTAAAGGGGTATTTTCTTATTAAAATAATAATAAGAATAATAATGATAATGTCAGCAGGCCATGATGTGAAGTCTTTCAAAATGCCCCAATCAAAGATAGCTTTATCATAAGGAAACATTGCCTTCCCCCACTGCACGTGAAATGTAAAGAACAGAAGGAACACACACATACACCGTAGACCATTATACTGACAGCAGAGAGACTGAAGAGGCCTTCAGATGTTCAATATTCAGTTCCCATTACTTAGACACTAAGGATTTGTCTTAAATGTAATGGGCCGCAGCCTGTTTGCCTGAAATTTCACTAATGTACCTAAAAGGACACTTTACAAACCACCTCAGTGAGGGAGTTTTGTTAGGATAATTTTGGGCACCTTATTTGCAGCTAGATCAAGGGTATACATTTGACAAGTGGAATCAGTCGCTCCATAGATCAAAATGAGAGCTCAAGCAAGAGAGAATGAGGAAATAAACAGTAAATTCAGAATAGATTTAACTGAAGTCTAAAATGATGAAATATTCTGAAAACCAGATTTTAAGAGGAATTATAAACAATAAATTATATGACTGTGCCAACACTATCCTGAACCAAAAATTATGACTTTTCCATAGTGAATATGAGTTTTGATACTAAGCACATTTGGAAACTGTAATTTGGGATTTTGCCATCATCTTAGCCTCCAGATGGAATTCTTCTTTCCAGTCTGATTTTATACATTAGAAAGAACAATTTTGCCCTGGCTGGTGTGGCCAGAGAGAAACATCAATGTGTGGTTGCCTCTTGCGTGCCCTCAACTGAGACCTGGCCCACAACCCAGGCATGTGCCCCGACTGGGAATAGAACCTGAGACCCTTTGGTTTGCAGCCCGAACTCAAGGGCTATGTTCTACATTTTTTAGTTAAGTGTATTCCTCAAGTTTTGACTTTCTATGCTGGCTGTCACAGCTGTGGATCCTCACTGGCCTGACATCACTACAATTATCTAAGGTAAATGCCACAATAAGGTCTTTCCTGATATTTTTTACTCTTGTAAAAATAAAGTTAAAGGTTCTCCATTTCCATGTCTTGCAGGATCCCTGCATTTCCCAATAACAGGTCAGTATTTCCATCCACATTTTATTTGTAATGAAATATTTCTGATATACATTTGAAACATTAATGGACTAAGAATTTGTGATTAAAATAATATTAACTCAGAATTTTTTCTATTTATAATATCTAAAATATACTTTATCTAAATGAGTAAGAGTAAGAAAATTCTAACAGAAAAATAAAATTATAATGAACCATTGACCTAGAGGTTTATGTTAAAAATATTTAAAGGGTAGACGTTATCACCAGTGTGACTTATCTTCACACACACACACACACACACACCACTTAACCAAGAGTACTGTATTCAGCTGATTTACAAAGTGATGGATTTTCATTTAGCATTTGTCTACTGTTGCTAGGCCAAGTTGGAAAATCAATTTCAGAGTGACCCCATGGCAGAACAGTTGCATGTAGCTATATATTACACATTTACAGACAGAAACACATTAGTACTTCATTGCTAATACTAGTATTACATAAAATAAACTTTGTGTTTAAATTATTTTGCAGTTATGACCCTCGGCAGCAAGGTGCAACACATCGAAATAACAATGAAAATAATCTAATATCATACATTAATATTTTCTCTTTTCTTGAAAGAAGAAAAACAGCAAGAAGTAGATAATTCTTATAAAGACAAAACTGGCATAAATTTTAAATATATTGCTCTTTTAATCTGTATCCTGTTTATTTTCTTCCATATGCAGTCTTTTCAATTTATTTTAAGCATAATGGTAGCAAACAAATATCCATTAGAGATATGTTGTATTGTTATAACATTCAAACGCATTCCAGAATATTGTGAGAAATATATGCCATTTTTTAATTCTTATAGTAACTCATAACATGTTTATATGTATTTATTATTTATTGGTGGCCTCATGAGATCTAATTAGTAAAAAAGTATGAATTTAAGCAGACTTGTGAAGAATGACCCACCTTTCTATCTACAAAAATTCCTTCACCCATCAAAAAGTATCAAAGCCCACGTGTGAGGGGCAAAGCACAAGGTCCCGGGCTCATCCGAATGAACTCAGCAGAAAAAGGGCTATCTTCGTAGAGCTAGTTTGGTTGGAATTAGATAAAATAACACTAAATTGCTAAAATTCAAAAGTATTTTTGTGATTATTCATTTTTCTATATACAAACAAGAAAACTGAGGATGAAAGATAGTCGATGAAAGAAAGCTGGGTTTCAAGATAATCGACGATCATAGTGAATCCCAAGTTTTATGACCCCAAATGTAGGGATCTTAGCAGTATGCCACCAAGGATATTAGGAATATCTGTAATTCTGCCATCTTACCATAACTTACCTCCCCAACTACCAGTTTCTTGCTCCAGCTTAGAAAACTGCTTACTATTCCTGGAATATACAAGTTAGTTCATCCTTTGGAAGGGGTTACATCCTGCAACTTCTAAGGTCCTTTGTGATGCAAATGAACTTTCTGTGGAATTTATTGCCACTTCTAAATACTGCCTTTTGTTTACATATGCATGCAGAATTAAATATATATAATATTAAGTGAATATTAAATATAAAATTAAATATATATAATATACATTCATTCTGAACACCTGCTGAAACGATTTATCAATTTATTGATAGACATGGATACAAAGTTAATAACTTCATTACGGAAGAATCAGATTCAAAAATGAAATTTTAAAAGTACTTCTCTACCTATAAAATAGCCCTAATTCACTCAGGTATTGACTGAAGAGAGAGAAGAATACAGTGTCACACTGCAAAATGACAGTATGGCATAATGGAGCACTTACTAAACTGGAAATGAGAAAAACCCTGGGTTTGAATCTAGACTTTGTTACCTTTTAGCAATGTAACCTTGGGAAATTCACAAAGCATCTCTGGGTCTCATATTCCTCATCTGTAAGATGGGAGTAGTATTATACCTCTCTCTTAACACCATTAAGAGTTGAACATGCCTAAGAATAGTAGGTGCTCAACAACTATTACCTGAATTTGAGTTCTAAATTGTTCCTATAAAATAAATGGTTCCCTCTTTTGCAAAATTATGAGTTGCTTTAACAAGTACAATGCTCTGACCCTCCCATCAGACACATGAACAGCTGCTCATATGTATACGCATGCACATACACATAAACACCTACATGCACTCACATACAAATCTGCAGTAAGCCTGCGCTTCAGTTACCTATCCAAACATGTCTAAGAAGTAAGAAACCCCCTGACAAATCAAGCAAAACTATCTGAAGCCATAAATCTCTGACATTTTTTAGCTAATGAACTTGAATTGACGTTCTTAAAAAAGAAAAAAAAAAAAAACAGGGTGAGATTTCTATTGGGGAAAAACATTATTTTATCTAAGAAATGACTTGGCAACATGATAATCCACCCCAAACCTGCTATATCATAATTTTATGTGATTCTTTTTGTGGTTCATGGTAAAAGACTACATACAAAGATAAAAACATTGATACAGGCTAAGCTATACCAAAAACACGTATTATCTGTACTCTTGTCAGACATTTACTTGCAAACTTTCCAAGAGCCTAATTCTAATTCCACTTCATCATGTTTCTGCCCGGTTTCAACACTTCGCTGGATCTCTACTGCTTATTTAGTAAAAATCTAAGCTCTTGACACTTGTGGATATTTTCATTCTCTCCAATAATTAGTTTCTATGTGAGAAAATAAAATAAATGAGCACTATTTCATTTTATGTTGTTTCTATTTACATTTAAAACTGATCATAAATGGGAGAAAAATGCTGTAAAGAAGAAATATATAACTCAAAGCTGAATTTGCATTTTAAATTTGTGGGCAACGATATTTAAGCCACTGACTCTAACTTGGATTGAAATGCAGGCTATAGTCATCGAAAGTAAGATATACATGTAAAAACTAAATTTGAAATTCAGTAAACTCTAAACTAATTTGGTATATTGTATGTTTTCATTACAGGTCTTTTCTTTTAATTTTGTCCAAATATATGGAGAACATGAGATATAACCCTGAAATTATATTTCTGAAGTTTTGAGCTTTATCTGCTTTTTAAAGATTTCCCCTTGAAGAATTACAAGACATTTTTTTGTAGCCAAAGTGCTTATAATTAATACAGTTGGTTGTAATTTCACATAGAAAAGTATCTCAGAATAATAACAGATTTAATAGTGAAGAGAGTTTAACCCCACAAACATGCGTGGAACAGCCACCAGGGGAGAGGAAAAAGAAGAGAGATTTTAAGAAAAGACTACTTAGTCATCTCAACACTCAGTTTGTTTAATTCCAAATGATTAAGGTTGCAACAGTGAAATGTGCCACCTTACAAGCATATAATTTGTAGTTTATTTAAATAAACAGTTCTTTCTCCTATGCCTTCATATATTTCAGGAGAATAATCTCTCTTCTCCATTCTTCATTTATTTTCCTTTGTTCTTCCCTTCCTTTCTCCTTACTAGCTCCTGACTCTCCCTGCTTCTATTTCATTCTCTAATCTGACATTTCCTCTTCAGTGAAGTATTTTGTATTCTGGTAACCATGAAAGTAATATTGCTCAGATTTACTGCTGTTGCTGTACCCAGGGATTTTATTTGGATTTATTGTTACTTGTCTATAACTCCTAACTGCCTTACAGTCCCTGTTAAAAGGTGAAGGCCTGAATATTAACCCGGGGAAATAGTTGATAGATGTAAATGAAAATATTTATGTAAAGTACACACACACACTCTCTCTCCTCTCCCTCATAAACCTCTTATCTCATAAAAGAACATCTGATGCTAACACATGAACAGTATATTAAGGGCTTAACTTCAGTATTAATAACTCAGATTTAAAACTCTTGGCAATTAATTAAGATTAATGACAGAAGTCATCCCCTTTTCCCCAACGTAACACTTCCTCCCATCTCTTCAATTCCCTACTCCCTGACCCTTCCATGCTCATTTCAGGCTGTTAAAACCTGAGGTCCTGAAACTTTGATCCTGTTATCTGCTGCCATTTGTATCTGAGATTAACGAAGTAGACATTAGCAAATTTACAACCAACAGATCAGACAGCTGCCCCTCTTTAAGTAGTTAATGAAAAAGGAACTAATCTAGTTAAGAGCACAGGACTAGTACATAAATCTGGATTCAGAGGACAGATAAAGCCATCACACCTCTTCTAGAGACTAGGAACAGGATTCAGTCTTCAGCCCTCTTCTCACTATTTGTTGAGAAGAGCCAGCATTTCCATAGACTGGACTAATGAGACACCAAGAGCTAGCACAAGCCATGTATATACCTGCACCAAAGATGATTATGCAAGAAGTTGACATCATAATATATGATTTCACTGGGATAAATACTATCTCACAAGAAATTCAATCACTGAAAACTCTTCTTTGGTCTAATAGGAAACAAAGATGAAATCTGCTTTAGAAAAGGTGAGAAGAATGCAACTGCAAGCAACAAAATAAACATATCCTGATAAAAAGAATTAATGAAAATTACAAGCCTTCATCTACTCAGAATTCAACCTAAGGAAAATGATTGTGTCATGCTTTTTAACTCAGAAAATGTTTAATAGATTTAATTATAAATTAAAAATTAATCATCCTCCAAAAATGATAAATCTTTGCTCCCTGTAAATAAATAACATTTTTAATGTAGCAGCATCCTCAGCCATATCTTTATAAGAAATAATTCAATTTTGTCAATTTAAGAATTGCTTTGATGTCTTAATCCTCTCAAGTAGCTTAGTTTCAGGGTAGAATCATGAAGGTAAAATTGTACGTCCTGATAATAAAAACATTTAAATTATACAATATCAAAATGACATCTCTTGTTATTTTGAATCACTAGAGTCTAATGCATATATTCATCAACAGCTCATTTTTATTTTTAATCACTTATAATAATACTAAGAGGGGCATTAATAGGCACAATTCTCTTCAATCAATCAATATCTTGTACATGTCACAGGGAAGTATTGTGACTTTTTGGCACAGGACATCACATCCAGAATTAGGCAGTTAAAGACCCTGCTCACTGAATTCAGGGAACCATGATGTCTGCTGGGCCTTAGCTTAGACACAACAGGTGAAGGAGAGAGAGAGTAAAAGAGAAAAGTTAAAATTTGAAAGCTGGAGGTAAGGAATATGGTAATCCATTTAAACACAGATCATGTGGTGACAATAGAATGTGCAAGAGGAAAATTCATGTAAGCTTCCAGAGGCATGCAAGTAGAAGTCAGGAGGGAGGATAGATTGCTGAAAAATGATGCGCCGAATGATGAGAGCGAAACAGTGAAAGCCTAGTGCTCTCCAGAAAAGTAGGATGTGAGAATGTAAGATCAAGGGTTAAATTTTAGGAAATCAACCAATGTTAGAAAGTACAAGAAAGGGGATACATGAGAGCTAGAGAAAGATAACCAGAGAGTAAATGCTCGTTTCTCTGGAACTTTTACCTTTTTGCCCTCTGTGTGTGTGTGCATGTATATGTGTGTGTGTGTGTGTGCATGTGTGTATCTATATGTGTGTGTGCTATTTATTCTTTATTAAAACATGTTTTACATATTTTCTTACTAACTCTTTTAGGCAATTAAGATATGATATGATATATGATATATGATATAATGTTATATACGTGTAGTTACAAACCCATATGACCCTGCGTATATCTGTGTCTGTACAATTCTCACTAGGGTTCTTAATGCTAAATGAATGAAATTTACTGAATTCATAATAAACTCTGTTCAGAAATCATCAGCATCAGGAAATCGCTCTCAAAGAAAAATTTATTGTAAGCAAGAAATAGTGCCTGATTTAAAAAAAAAACAGTTAGAAATCTCTAATTTTGATTCAAACAAAACATGTGCTTATTACTGAACAAAACAGTGAATATATGTATTTTCTTATATATATAAAACATCTTCATCTATATACTATTATTAGTATACTAACCTGCTTGCCAAGAAGCATTATGGGAATCTAGAGTTTAGGAAATTAGAACCACCTTTTTCCCCCCTCACATTTCCCATTTGAAAAGAACTCTCTAATGAGAGTTATGAGGTATATCACAGAATAAAATTATTTTGAAATGGGAAAGAGTTTGTAATAACTACAACTTCGTTAATTCAAAAATAGCAAATGGAGATAAAAAAGAAATTTCTTGTAACCCTTTGAAATAAAAAAGAGTTCATTTTTAATCCAAAGTCAGATAAGTAAAATGGTAAAGAAGTCCACTGGTATTCTTAAACATAATTTCATGCAAACTTTGAAAAGCAAACCATTTTTATTTTATACCTCAAAGTTACATCAGTTTCAAATTTCTCAGATGTTAGAGGCTGTGGTTTGATTCACAGCAGAATTAATGGAAAACATAAGATTATGTGAAGCAATTTTAAGCATGACTTACTTAGATATTGTAAATGCATATATTATATAAAAATCTAAGTGTCCTATTTAGAATAAAAGGATATTAAATGTATGTAGCCCGAAAAGGCATTTATTTCTCTTTAAAAGTATGTATTTGTAAAATGTGTTAATATAAACTCATTTTTAAGAATAAGGGGGCAATAAAAGCTTCCTACTTAAGCCAATTTCCTTAACTGAGCTATGAAGTTTTCCTTAAACTGAACTTATAAATGGGGGACAGGTAGACAGAAAGGCACCATCATAATGTACTTTGTTAAAATAATGAAGTATCTACAGTTTATTACTTTTCCCTACTGGGACTGAGTCCTTTGAACTCTAAATTGAAAACTGAATATTTAACATATGCAGCATAATATAGATTTTTGTAAATTATTAAATACTGCAAAGTGATTTATTTAAATAAACATAAATTCAATCCTCTGTAAAATTATATAAAGAATATACGTAAAGTACATGAAAAGCGGAAAATGAAGATTAAAAATTGTATTTGTGCTGACATTTCTGCTCTGAGTTGGGTGATTTAATCGATGACCTCAAGGTGCTCTCCATCAAAATTGTATGTTGAATCTAAGAAAACAATGTGTTTAACCCTGGACTACCAATGTTAATTTTTGATATTTTTAAAGTATTCTTTTAGTGTGCCAAAGCTCACTGATAATGAAAAAGAATTTATTTCTAATATCAGTGCATTGATTTAAAAAGAGAATATTTATACTAATGTAGTATAGTATACTATATATAATATATACTATGTAGTATTATTCTATACTATATATACTATATACGGTATAGTATAGTATATTGTCTCTCACTTATCAAAAGGTTGCTGATCCATTTCAACCCAAAAATACTAGTATATACCGTAATTAAGAAATGGGTTTATTTAAGCTAAGAAGTAGTATAAAAAAGCACTGTATGTCATAAATTTATTATTTTCCACTGAAACAGACATTAGTTGATGACATACACACTGAGAAAAATTTGTTCTAGAGAAATGGATATTTATATTAATCATATTATACACATATATACACACACATATTAGTAACAAAAATGACGTGTAATAAAAATGACATGTTCGTGATGTGGGTTATTGTAGTAGAAATTTATTTTTCAAGTACATATAAACCAAAGTTAATAATTACTTCTACTAATTTAAACAGGATATGTAAGGTATTTTAAGGATGCCATGAAATATAAAGACAATAAATAATAAGAGTGAAAGATACTAGCAATAACATAAAGGACAGGAAAGTCTAGTGGTCCTCCCTCCCAGTGATGCAACATCATAATTGGCTTAAAGAACCATATGAAATTTCAGGTCTCACAGAAATAAAAGGTAAGCAATCACTTTACAGTTTTAAAAAACTGATATTTTCTTCTACTATTGGGTTGGCCAAAAAGTCTGTTTATTTCTCCTTTAAAATAAAAGATACATTTTTTATTTTCACCAATAACTTTATTGATTTGGATATTTTGAGTATGTTGGTGATCTCCCATGTGGTATAACATTGGTTGTTCTCAATTAATGTCTCGACTTGATTGCTATCAACTTCAATTGTTCTACCTGGCCATGGAGCATCATCCAGAGAGAAATCTCTAGCACGAAACTTCGCAAACCACTTTTGACACACTCGATCAGTTGCAGCACCTTCTCCACACACTGCACAAAATCTTTTTGTGTGCTTTTATTTTTCTTGAAACAATAAAGCATAATATGCTGAAAGTGTTGCTTATTTTCTTCCATCTTCAATAGAAGATGTTTGGCTACACAAAAATTTGCCAATTTTGATAAGGTTTTTTCAAAGGCATGGTGATATGACAGCTGTCACAACACAAGCTAACAAAATTGTTTCGAATGAAGTTAAAGACAACTAAGTGCTACTAGAGCCATCTTAAGGATAAAAACAAACACACTTTTTGGCCAACCCAATTTTTAAGAGCAAAAAAAGGTAAGGTATGAAAGCACTGTGGACATTTTGTGTGCAATTAGACTGACTCAGGCTAAAAGCAAGGATTTTCTTACAGTCCCTACAATCTATCAACAAAGTTCAGCTATATGACTCAAAATACAGGGTGGGGCAAAAGTAGGTTTAAGTCATTTGTATGGAAAATAATACAATAATTAATAAATAATAATATAGACTAAACTGTTTCACATATTCCCAACTATAAGCCTATATTTGCCCCACTCTGTATTTAGATAGAACCGAAACATTAAGATTAAGAATGCAGTCATTAGCAGCATAATTCCAAGCACTAAAAACGCTTGAAATATAAAATCATTTGAGTGAAGGTTTCAATCTGTTCAGAAACACCCATAAGTGGTTCACATTTTGAAAATGTGATGGGGAACTGAAAGGCCATGTGGCACAAAGTCTCTGCTATCAGGCCGTCCATTCGGTCTGAAGGTGAAGTGGTTGACACTACTGAGCAGTGGGCAACCTGTCAGCATGACGAAGTTCAGGGTGATCGTGGGAGGTTTCGCCTCATTGAAGAAGCCACGCTGAAGAGCGTGAGGCCAGATGATTTTGCGCAGGAGAGTTCAAAAGCAGGACTGGCAGAAGGGGGAACGTAAATCTAGAACTAGAGCTGTGACAAGGAGCACCAGCCTGAGATCACGTGCCCCTGAGGTCGTCTGCTCACTCTGGGGCCTTTACATGACCCTGCCCTATGTTTTCAGATGCTTCTCTGCAGGTTTTTTAAAAATTGAAGACTAACACTGAGTTCTGTCAGAATGGACTTTTTTTTTTTTTTTTGAGCAGCTACCATTAATCTTTTTAAAAAATTAAAATTGTATTTGCATAATTAACAAAAGCAATCTCAACAAAATAAATTTAGCTTACTTGGAAATTCACCATGCACTCCTATTGCTTATTTCACCACTCACTGATGAAAACTTTGTCATCTACTAGCCTCTCTCCCCACGCCATTGTTCCCTGGCTACTCCCACTCCGATGGATGCTTTTCAATCAGCATCTTTCTTTTATCTTACAATGATCAAGTGGATAGTTCCTCAGGTGAGGGAGCCTAAATTTTCTCAATGACAATAGTTTACTTTACCATTGAGTAGTTTTTACCTTACCATACCTGGAGCTTTACTTGTCACAATAATAATTTAACCAGTTCTGTTTTGTCAAATATGTGTATGCACAATTACGAGTTTTGCCATATTCCCAGAAAAAATACACACATTAAAAAAAAATTGTGGGTGAATCTAGATGGAAGAGGGGGGAAAACCCCTCAAAAATGCTGCCTTTAACATGTAGTTCTTACTTTCGACTTCAAATGTTATTTTTAATAACCAATTATAGGCACAAAATGAATAAAATTAAAGTCAATGCAATTTTCTAACCGTTTTACTAAAGGAGTATACCCATCTTTAAAAAAATCTAATTATATTTCACCTCCATGTCATAAGAAGCCCTGTGATGTAAGTTTAAAAATAAACAGTGGGTGTACTTCACAGGTGTTACTATTACTAGGAGTGTTCCACTCTAGTATATAAATTTATGTCTGCTTACTGCTGAATGAGACCTCGCTGTCTGAAGGTTAACATAACCTCGATTACAGCCAAGAAGCTGCGCGGAGATTTAACGGGTTTGTGGAACAACTCCAAAACTAGTGCTAGGTTTTCCTCTTTCTTTGCCTTTCTGCTTCTCTAACTCTCCCTTTACAAATAAATTTAAATTAAAAAAAAAAAAGGAGGACGCATGGTAATGCATCATTTATAAATCACCTTGTTATTGCAAAAACAAAACACTGCTTTGAAAACCAAACAAACTCCTGCTGCGGACTCCAGCTTGTTTGATGGAGGCCCTTCAAAAGAGTCCATGGCTTAATGGAGGTTGTTTATGTGGCGACTTCGATCGGTACCTGCTGTCCCCCGTCACTCCCTGGAAACTTGGCGGCAGATGTTGCAGCGTTAAGGTGTCTCTGAAGTGGCTTTCTGTCCCTGTCTCCCCACCGCAACGGAGTCAAACTGCATTAGATCTCTTTATTTGTGCCTAAGGCAAGTTTGGGAGCGCAGCTGTGTCCACCCCTACTCCTACCTTTGTGTGTTTCGGGCCTCCAGGCAGCGAGTGAGACCAAAACGGTTCTGCCGCTCTCAACTACCTCCGCTGACAATCCTGCCGCTCTCCGCCGGCTGGGGAGGCCGCCGCGGCCGCTGCAAACAGATGTCGGCGACAACCTGCTAGCGTACACCTGGCCACGCGGCCCTCACCTCACGCGCGGGCGCTGAAACATTCATGACTCGGAGGAGTTGCAGCTACAATCAAAGCCCGTGTGTGGCTGGGGTGCGCGCAGCGCGCGGATTGCCACCTCGGCAGGCCTTGGCGGCGAGGGGAGGTAGTGGGAGCCAGGGACGGAGAGATTTCTCGCGCTGCTTTGATACTTTATGCCTGAACTTCAATTACTTGATCAAGGACTTCAATTCAGCAGTGAATTCTGCAAATGAGCCCAGTGCGGCCTCTGAGCCATAAAAAGAGAGTATTTGACTTGCAGAATAAATGTGCGTGGCTCTGGGTTTAGTTCTACATTGTGTGTTAGCTGATTTGTTTATTAAACCGCACTCTCAGGAGGCAGAATCTGCAGTAAACAATTTATAAATGGATGACAAGATTGTTTTCCAAGGTAGAAATCGTACCCCTGACTAGGCAGAGGTTCTGTTATTTTGGAACCATCAGCCACAGCCTGAAAACAATTGTATTTTATTGTTTCTTAAGCAGCATCAAGTTTTGTTCTTTTTTGTTTTTTGAGAGTGACTATTACTTCCTTTAAAGATGCAGACATGAAAGCGTTTGCATTTGTTTCTTGACAGTATAAAACAAACAGTATTCAATTCCAACTATTTAGAATATTTTCTTGAAAGTCTACCTAATTCCTACAACACACAAACTGGTTCACATTTACACACACAGCTCCTACACCATCGCACAACTACTTCACAAGGAGCGTAATCAATAGCGAACACACACCAGCCTTGATGAGTACAGAAAAATAACAATACTATTTGCAAAAGTTATTACCAATTTACATGTTGATAAACTTTCTTTTAAAAAGAATTGACCTTGAATAGCTAACAACTTTTGTTCCAATGAATTATTTGGTGTTCATATGCAAACCTTTTTCAGGGAGAATCAGTGTACTGCTCTAAACTAACAGCATACTACTGACAAATTTCCTAATATTTAATGGAAAAGTTTAATGGGAAAAATAGATTTGTGATATAAAGTTGATAACTGGTTCCAGAGGACAAGGAACATCTCATGTGTGTGGGGGGGGTGTGAACATACACACATACATACAATTTTTCATGAGTAGTCTGGCTCAGTGTTTAACTTAGTTTCACCCAGTATTGGTGTGTTTTAGGGGAGAAAAGGTTTTACCCTTCCTTATGCTGTGGAGCTCTGTCACAAGTGCGTGTGGTTAATGAAAAAACACAGTCAAAACAACTCCAAGATTAATTTTCTCACTCAATGATTATGACCTGGTTACCGAGAAAACCCAATGCCAAGAGCCAGAGAAGAAAATGCTGCCACTTGGACATCCCAGTTTCCTAAATTTAAAATTTTCTTTACATATATAAGCAAATTTAGTGAAAACCATGGAGTTCAGGCAGTTTAGTTTTATGGACTTAACTAACTAGACACAAGTAGGAGGTAACAGAGAACCATGGTCTTCTCATGAACAGATAAAGCACTACCAAAGCAAGTCACCCCATTTTTTACCATATGTCACAATGAACTGTGCCCAGTGCTACTTGCTGATTCTCTCTACCTCTGGAGCCACATTTTCATACTAGGTAAATTATTTAAGGTTTCTCAAATGTAAAATACTCTAAAGCAAAAAGTGGAATTTAAGCACTGGAATTTAAGGAATATTATATTCTCCCATTTTATAAAATAAAATCTGTGAGATGGAATCTCAGTAGGATTATGCTACTGCACCATGCAATTGTAATTTTATTTAAACAAATAATTAAATATGACTCTTTTGGATAATAATATTTGATGTGCTTCAGTTATTGTGAAGATTTTTAAATCAAATCCACCAAAATATTTACTATAATTAATTGTCCTGCGTGCGATTGGTGCAGATTCTTTTCAGAGCGAGTATCATAGAGTTACATGGTAGGCCTTGTCGGTAATGATATTTACTGTGTTCATTAGGATAAGAATAGAGAAACTAAAAGTCTTCAGTCATTCAAATGAAACCAAAAAGAAAATTGGCATAGTATGTAAGAAATGCATTAACTGGTATAAGGAATTAGAAAATCTGAAAATGAAAGCATAGTGGAGATAAATGTATTTAAGAGATAAGGAAGAAAAAAGATGGATATAAAGAAGGAGGGAAGGAAAAAGGGAAGGAGGGACAGGGAAAGCATTCTAGAGACCTTGTAACCAAAGCAGTATGATGGTTTTCTGAAACATAATGTAAACATGTGCAAAAATTGGAACTCTTTAGTTATCCTAAATTATTAGTATACACAACACTAATTCTGCTAAAGTATTGACATGATTCTTGCTAATTCTATCATTTAATCTCTGAAAAAGTCAGGTTATATTTCTGTGGGAGGGGAAGTTTACATTGTAAATAATTCTATCAAACATTGAGGACCTGGTTGATGATGTGGAATTCACAGAAACAAATATTCTTAATAGTTCTCGTGAAACGTGAAAAATGAGATGGGAAATAAAGGAGGCAGAGGGAAAAGACTTCCCAAGTTGTTGGAAGGGAAAAGGTTATATGTCAATAACTACAGACTTTGTATGAAACCCCATCCTAAAAAAAAATAGATATAAAGGATCACTGGCAAGAAAGCAGAAACAAAAGAATAACTCATGTAAAGCTTACCTGATTTCCATGATCAAATAATTTTGCATCATTGATTGGTTGGATGGGGGAGCACATAAATATACATTATACCTTAAATTCAGCAAACGATTTAACAAAATATGTTAATTAGCCTTATGAATAAAATGGTAATCTGAGCTTGTACGGTTGGGTGGTTGCTAGCTTTACCATACTAACACCAGCTAACTGGAGTGTCAGCCTGTTTCGAAAAGCTCTGATGTAGGGTCACACTGAGATTTTAACAATGGCTTGAAATAAGTGACAAAATTTGCAGGTGACAAAATGTTGGAACCATTAAATCTATCAAAAATAGGCATTATGAACAAAGATTAAGTCAGACTGTGTCAAGCACACAGAATCATATATATTTGACAGAACAACAAATTAGCTAATTGAACCAACAATAGATGTTTACTAAGCTTAAAGTAAAAACAAACAACAAATCATAAATAGCATACATAGAGTGGAAAAACTAATTTATCACACAGTAAAGGCCTACTATCTTTTATCGAAACTTTCAAAATATGAAATAGTTGAAAACAAATTTTTGTGCAAAGTTTGTCATTAAAATTCATTTACAAGTAAAAACCTGGCCTGAGCTAACTTGAGATTACTTACAGTCTATATTTAACCACTTTTAACAATTACTACTTTTGTGACAAAATGTCTTTGAGTAATGATCAGGAGGTGCTCTTTACATAAATATAATACATGGACTATATTGGATTCCTAAAATCTGAAAATTTCTGAATTTTGAAATAATTTGGCCTCAGGAGTTGGAATAGAAGGCGTTGAGGCTATATTAAATGAAAATGTGTGCAATTACTAAAAATCAAAGGAAATCTTGGTCAAAATAATGAAAGTGTTAGTCTTTCATCATGGAAAAATAAATACAAATTTAAACAGTTGGGGCAACACGTGGAATATTCCAGCACTATAATTTAAGAAGGATGCTAAGTTTATTTGGTATCTAACAAAGTTCTCAGTACAAGGTAGGTACTAGATAAGTATTTGTTGAATGAACACAAGAATGAGTGTAATGCATTGTTTTAAAAACCAAACATGTTAACTTATCCAAACTAAAAGATCTCTTCTGTTGCCAACTTATTCTGGTTTCCCCCCCAATCTCCAGACTATCTAGTACCCCTCAAGTCACTGTATTCTTGGCTACCTCAGGGACTTTTCTCATGATGCTTCCTCAATGGAAATGTTCATTCTTCATCCCACCTGACTCCACCTGATAAAATCCTACCCATTTTCAAAGTATAAGGCCTAAGGTTTTGAATAAGTATTCCCAAATCCCTCCAGGAAAAGTTAATCTCTCTTGCTGTACACACTCAAGAGTACTTGATACCTACCTACAATATGACCCAGATCACGTTCTGGAATAAACATTATCTTTGTATATATTTTGTTTCCCAAACAAATTTCAGGTTTCTTAACAACAAAGGCTATAGTTAACCCTTTAGTATTACCTGATGCCATTACTTGTACATATTTATAATTCAAATAGTATTGAATTAAATAAAAAATAGTAGGAATGTTGAAAGACTAAAAAACATTTTAATTATGAGCATTAAAAGAATGTATAGAGTATTGGCAAGAGCACTGGAAACGCTCTTTTTTCTGGCCTCACATCTTCAGTGTCAGCAATACTCAACACTTAGAAAGGTAAAGATGATGAACAAGTGAACTAGTGTTTAACATGAAGGACAGAAAACTAAAATGGAATAAAATGACAATGTCATAAAAACAATTTTAAAACATAAAGTGAAAGTCTCGCATGTTGCAGGGTCGGTAGAGTTGTTCTATGTTGTTCCAGAGGCAGAACTCCAAACCATACATGCACTCAAACAGGGGCACAGGTCTCATTAGATGTGAAGACCCTTCTAGTAACCACAGTGGTGTGGCAATGAAAGAGGCTGCTTCATAAACCACCTGGTTCTCTCCTACCTGTGGTCCTAGCAAAGGGTAGTGATGTGCTGGGAACATTCCAGAAATACTTTCTCAACTGGATTTCCTAAATGGTTGAACTCAGATATTTTTAAAATTACCCCCATTTCAAAGAAGTAAAATCTTAAGATTTAGACTTTTTTGTAGTTTAAGCAGCAAGACCGAATCACATAACATTGACTATAACAGGTTGGCACTAGAAAATAAATATGAATCTCATCAATTACATTATATTATCCTTTAAAAAATAGCTTATAATGGAGATCATATGGAGGGTTAGCAACAGGGGCATGGGAGGAGGAGAGGGGGGGAAGGTACAGAGAATGAGTAGCATAGATAGTGGGTAGAAAATAGACAGGGGCAGGGTAAGAATAGTATGGGAAATGTAGAAGCTAAAGAACTTATGACACATGGACATGAACTAAAGGGGGGAATGTGGGTGGGAGAGGGTGTGCAGGGTGGGGGGAATGATGGGGGAGAAACGGGACAACTGTAATAGCATAATCAATAAAATATATTTAAAAAAAGAAAAAAAAATAGCTTATTGGACCTGAATGACCCTAAAGTCCTCTGAAGCTTAAGTGAATGAAGTTCACAGACTTGCTGACACATAATGAAGAGATCCTGTTAATATCAGTAACAGTAGTGTGTTTCTGAACCAAACTTGCCACTGTTACATATTTAAAGGTTTAAGCCATTTTTCTTACATTGCCACAATAAAAAATAGTGCTACTATATTCAAGAAATTATAAAACTGTAGTTATTCCATAGGCTTCCTTGGTAGAGAAAGTACATACACACACGTGTGTGTGTATTATATATTTTGACATATATGTGTATGTGTGTATACACATGTATATATTTCTACAATGCTTTTAAAGACACTTTCATATATTCAAGAAATTAGATTACATAAACTGTTGGGGGCAGGGAAATGCCATATGTATACATAAAGAAATGGAAGCTCTGAGGCATGTTCTCCAGGCCTCATTGCTGGTAAGTGCTAGAGAAAGGCTTCAGTCCTAATCCCCACTTGGTAAAACCTCAGGATGAGATGTTGTCCAGGTCAAAGGCTGAAGCAACCAGTGTGCTTATTAAAGCATGTGTACAATGGGTCATAATTTTTTATGTGTTACTTGAAAAGGGATTTGCGTTAAACTGCAGCTTGAAGATGTATTCTAATAGATAATTTATTAAGCACCCTATGTAACAGGAATTTGCACAAGATGATATAATTCCTTCCTCTAGTGTAATGAAGGCTTTAAATTTTTTCTGATTATTATTTTACTGCTTTCATTATATGGACCCAAGCAGTCACCTCTTTCCCAACACAACCCCACACACAAACCTCATCTCCTTCCTGAGGTCGCATCAAGGAAACCCGGTCGTACTGTCGCCGCAGCAAAGCCCAGAGTGCATCAAGCCGACCCTAAAGGGAACATGATTTGTAAATTCCTAGGTGACATACTCAACATCTATCAACTGAATAAATGAGTTAAAGTAAAGACAGTAAAGCCTTATTTTCTACTCTCATTTACTTCATAAATTAAACTAATGAATAAGTAAATGACCAAAAAAGGAGGTTCTTGTTGAGAAAGCATCCATTGCTATAATGCAGAATGAATGTCTGCTGTTATAGATAGTCACAGTTACCCGGGAAATTTCAGTTCAATTACACAAAACTTGGCCAGTCACCTTAATGGGTGTGTACCACTTTGTCTGAGAAGGCTGGTATGTGGGTTTGGGTCGAGGTGGCCTAGGCCTGACAGGTTCCTCGGTTTCTTCAGGGATCTTCACCACAGCATTTTTGGCTTTCTCTAGCCTTGCACCTTCCTCAGTAGATCCTTTATCTCCCCAACGAACCTTTCAAATAAAGGAAAACAACCTATGTTAGACATACAGTATCCTAGAAAAATGAATTCTGATTTACCCAGTGGTCCTTCCATTAACCACCTCAGAGTGAAAAGATGAGTAGGTAGATTAACTCTAAATTCCTCCTCTTCTGAGTTTTAATAGATTTATCACCACTACTTATATACTTAACATAAGATCCCAGAAAAGAAAAAAAGACCCTTTGTAAAAATCTGGAGTCAATTAAAATTTGAAGCAAGCATTTCTTCACTGTTTTAAATAAGGAGTTAATTTGTAGTTTACATATTAAGTGCATGACACTGTGTAATCCTATTCTCTGATTAGGGAGGTTCCCCTTCCATAACACAGACTCATATATACTGATGGCACTGGAGGAAATAGATGATAGTAATGATAATGAGCATTTATTGAGTGCTTACTATGTGCCAATCTGCATTTAAGCCATACAAAAATGCAATGAGATAATGTATTTTTCCTTCTAGATGAGGAAGCTGAAACACAGAGAGGTTAATGACATGGCTAAAGCCACACAGCTAGTAAGTAGCAGGGCAGGGATTTGAAAATTGGCAGTCTGAAATAGGTTAATAATTTTCAAATACATTTGCATTGTATAAATGTATTTTACACAAAAGAGTTAATTGTTCCTTCCAAACTTTTTTTAAATAAATTTCTTTATTGTTGTTCAATTACAGTGGTCTGCATTTTCTCCCCACCCCTCCCCCACACCCCAGCCAAACCCACCTCCCTCCCTTGCTTCCACCCTTCCCCTTAGTTTTGTCCATGTGTCCTTTATATTAGTTCCTGAAAATGCTTCTCCCAACTTTCCCCTCCCCCCTCCCCTCTGGCTATTGTTAAATTGTTCTTAATTTCAATGTCACTGGTTATATTTTGTTTGCATTTTTCTTTTGTTGATTATGTTCCAGTTAAAGGTGAGATCATATGGTATTTGTCCTTCACTGCTTGGCTTATTTCACTTAGAATAATGCTCTCCAGTTCACCATGCTGTCTCAAAGGGTAGGAGCTCCTTCTTTCTCTCTGCTGCGTAGAATTCCATTGTATAAATGTAGCATAGTTTTTTTATCCACTCATTTGCTGATGGGCACTTAGGTTGCTTCCAGCAAATGGCTATTGTAAATTGTGCTGCTATGAATGATGGGGTGCATAGGTTCTTTTGGATTGGTGTTTCAGGACTCTTGGAGTATAATCCCAGCAGTGGAATTGCTGGGTCAAAAGGCAGTTCCATTTTTAGTTTTCTGAGGAAATTCCATACTGTTTTCCACAGTGGCTGCACAGTCTGCATTCTCACCAACAGTGCACTAGGGTTCCCTTTTCTCCACATCCTCCCCAACACTTGTTTATTGACTTGTTTATGATGGCCATTCTGACTGGTGTGAGGTGGTATCTCATTATGGTTTTAATTTGCATCTCTCTGATGGCTAGTGATGCTGAGCATCTTTTCATATGTCTCTGGGCCCTCTGTATGTCCTCCTTGGAGAAGTGCTTGTTCATCAAGTTCAATTAAGGCAAAATGTGTGATTTAAACATTTAGCCTTCAGAAGTAAAATATTTATATGACTTTTCCTTACTTTTGTAAAGTTTGATGTACTAAATCAGGACACATATCCTTGATTTTGTAAAGTAACTTTCAGTCTGTAGTTCCTGCTCTCATCTGAGTATGTTAGTTGACATAAAATTTTGCATTGAGGTAGACAAATCTGGAAAAAACTGCTTTGGAGAAAAAATTCAGGGAATTCCATAAATTTTAGGGAATTCCATTTCCTGAAAATTCTGGACACTGAAAAACCACAGGGTCAAATGACTGTTTTCTTTATTTTACAATGAACAAGAAATAAGAGCTAAATCTGAGCTAAACTTTTTCAAGCATGAGCATGTAAATAGGATGTGGCCCCTTGAGGAGGGCTTTGCACAACCAGAGCAGCGGGGAAGTCCAAAACCAAGGACATTTCCAAAGATGACAAAGATAACCTAAGTGAAGTGCTAAAAAGAAATAGGAAGTCCCATCCAGGGCTCCCTGACTCACCAGAGTTAAGTTATTTCTACAAAAAAAAAAAAGGATTAAATATACTTTAGAGCATTTTAATAACCTGAGTTCGTGGGTAGGAATACAGATTATCACTGTTCATAGGAAGAACTATTCACAGCTTTTTGATAAGGCTTACTTAGATATTTTTACCCATTTTTACTAGAATTTTAGAACAGGCTTTCAATTTCAATTGGACCCTATTGAGTCATTAAAATGTATCTGTATCTTTCAATGTGATCAGTGGTACTAGAACGTTCTTTATGAGGTTGTTAAAATTGTGTTAAATAGCATTAAACCTTTAGAGCTAGATACCTGGCTCTCTTTCCAGAGAAATGACCTTCTCTTTCAAGTCATAGTATCTTCACCTAGAAAAACTAAAACTTTTCAAATCTTTAGATATAGCTAAATTGAATTACAAAATCCTAAAATCGGGACAAATATCCTTGGAGTTGTAAAGTCTCCATTTTAAGGGAAAAAAACAAAACATGGAAAAAGATACACAATTAAGCCAATACATGACTATCATAACTCAGAGAAGTAACTCAGAATAGAAATGTAAGAAGGACACATTTTAGATCCATTCAGAAAGTACAGATTTAAACATTTACCGCTCCCTGGCCTGGCCTCCACAGCTGACATGTCCCCCAGAGGTAATGGTCATCACACTTTCCCTCTGAGTTTCACTGATGCCATTCTCAGATAAGAACACAAAGCTAGTTAGACTGGAGTTCTGACCCAGTGTGGCATTTCTAGGGTCTCAACTTTCAAAGGACTATACTTATGAAATATAGTTGCTGAGTTCTAAGGAAATTCATTAAATAAATCTACTAGGGTTAGCTCATGAAGTAGCTGTATTCATCATCACCAACATCAGCACAAACAACAAAACAATTCTCACTTAATCTCAAAGTCTAACTTTATAGTTTGTCCCAAACCCTCAAAAGCAGTTAAACATATGTGCAAGTATGTGCATAAATTCAGTATTTTAGTTTGACCACATTGGGCAGGTCATACAGGATAATAAAGGAATACCAGGATTAGATCACTAAAGGGGGCCTTAGCACAGTTCGCAGACTGGCTATTTTTACTGTGAAAAGAAAAATAAGCACAAGCTTGATAGCCAAATTCTTCTAACTCTACTTGGCTTTCATGATAAACAATAAAAGTCCATAATTCCCAGAGCATATTTGGATGACTAGGAGGTTATATCATAAAGGAGCAATTTCAGAATTGAGAAAAGAAACAAAAACAGTTTCACGCTGAATTGGCAGAAACACGCATTTGAAGTCATTAGGTATTGTGGATCAGTTGTGCTAACAGCTGTTATTAACATCAGCTCAGTTCCAGTTTTCTGCAAATTTCCATTACCATAGTGTTCAAATATTTAATTTAAAATAGGAGTAAAAAAATTTCTAGGTGAAATCCCCATACCAGCTTAAAATAACGTTAGTTATGAAGATTCTGTAATTCAGATGTAGTCATAATTTCTTTCATTCCTTTTACTTTCCCCACTTAAATGTATTTTTAAAAGGAAATGCTCTCCAGGTTTGAATAAGCATAATTGTAAAACAGATTATGTATCCTATTTTCCCTCTCCAAGTTTAAATAAGTTCATGTTTGAGAAAGTTTAATGATGCTTAATTCTCATTTCAATTTTTACTCTGCATTTTTATGTATTGTGTTTCCCCTTTGTAATGCCCTCATTTACTTTCTCATATTTTCTCATTCTCATTCCCATTTCCATCTCATTGATAGAATACACCATGAAATGTAGCCAGAATTATCTAAGGCTAAAATGGAGCTCAATTTATTAAAAGTGGGTGAGTCTTTTTCATAAATTCTTCTCAACTGAATAGAACGGGCAATATAATTTCACATATTAAGAGTCAATAACACTTAAAACTTGAAATGCAGGTTATTTAACAATATGCATGAGCCCTTGGCTTTCTTGAGCATAAACCAATAATATGCCCTTTAAGTCAGGAGCCATTTAGATCATGCCTGTGCTTTGCTTCCCTTTAGAAAGAGATCTCAGTCTTTGGAACACTGGAATATTGAACTAGCATAAATCTGGCATAATTTCTAGACTTTTCAGCAAGAACATAATTTACTCATTTAAAATATACTAATATATCACATACTAATATATCCATATCTTGTGTGTAGTATTTTACAAGTGTGGATTTCAAAATAGAATTTAATTTATTATTCTGAATATAGGGTTGGGCAAAAATAGGTTATGGTTGTTTGTATGGAAAATAATACAATAATTAACAAATAATAATACAAGAATAACTGTTTCACATAATCTCAACTGCAAACCTACTTTTGACTCACCCTGTATAAGTAGTGCATGCTCAATGTCAAATAAGTTAGGAAAAAATAGAGAAATATATAACACAAATTGAAAATCACTCCATCCAGAGACAACTATTCTAACATCTTATGGTGTATCCTGTCAAAACGTTTTTTTCCCCTTGCATACATCTTTTTACACATACATTTTGGAATGAGACTAAATTAAAAATAAGTTGTGACAGATCATATTTAGATACCCATATGTAACACTTTTATTTCCCACCGCTCCAAGCCTAGAATGACACGACAAAGGCAAGCTGAAGGAAGATGACCTGCCTTCCGTGTCAAGAAACAAGAGTTAGTCCAGCTACGCTCTTCATATTACTTGATATTCCCAGCCACCCTCATGCAAACACAGATGCCATCTCTTCTCCAAAACACACACTTAATAGCTTCTACCCCCTGCCTTTTCCGCAGCTTATTGGCAATGAGGTGCTTGTCTCAGAAGATATTTCAGCAATACAGTGGCAAGCTCTGAGGGGAAAATGAGCATTATTTTAACATCTAAAGTGTTCAAGGAAGTGACAATCACGATCAGGTGACTTGAATAACCATTTAGGTAATGACAATCATGTTAAGTAGGCCTGTACTTCTTTTTTAAAAATACTGAAATTTTTTCTGAAAAGGGGAAACTTTTCTTGGGAATTTGAATTTTACGGAAATATATAAAAACAAAATTGCAACAGTTTTGAAATTGTTCATTAGCTGACTTTTGCTGGCGGTAACGGGACAAAGCAGATGTGACAGTGGGCGACGTGTGCCATGACTGCAAGCACAAAAGAACCATCAAGAAGCCAAACTAAAGGATAACTAATCATGAGGAAAATGTCAAGATCTGAGTTTAATAATAAAGTCAATATATCAATGAGAAAATTCCTTCAGCTGCTCGTTGAAGTGAGATCCTGGCCTATCTAAAGTTGTTAAGGGCTCAGGGCTGGCAATGTTTGCTTATTATTAACTAATCACTTTTAAAAATATTTATGTGGTGGTAAGAAGACCTCATTTGATTTTTAAGGTATAATATTAAATTTCAATTTATTTCACAATTTGAGTCAGTCAAAAAATTCAATATTTTCTATAAATGATACCTAATATTAATTATCATTGTTCATAAGTGGTAACTAAAAGCTGTAAAAAAAAGCCTTAAATGTGCTTCCTCTACATTTGTGATAAGGGCATACTCATACTATTGAATATTTTAACATTTTTGTCCTCAAATAGTACATAACTAGTAGATCTTTTCAAAGATGAGCATTGTTGCAATTTTAAGTGGCTGGTTTCTTCAAAGTTGATGTTCTCTGCAGTCATTTTTTCCAAAATAGTGAGAAAAACCCTAACTTTGTTTTGCCCTTTAGAATTCAGACATCTTATCAATGCAATTCTTTGACTAATGAAGTCAGTTCTTCTTGAACAGTTTTGAATTGGCTAAAATGATTCCACAGGGGGAAAAAAATCCCCAAAAGACCCAGTGTTAAGTAAAAATGGCTGTATTGTGATAGTGAATTATAAAAAGTACAGTTTCCATGGCTTAATAGTTCTGGAAAATACATATTCCAAATTTGCAGCTTCTATTTTTTAAAGATACCAACCTCCATTCTTTTAATTCCTCCAACTCCTCGACCGCCATAGTAGGAAGCGTCCACCGTTGGCCATTTCTTGTTTGGAAGAGGATCTTCTTCCTCCTATTTTGATAAAAATTTTAAAAATTGGTTTAATTGAATTATTAAAATATTGTTTAGTTAGAACTGGCTTACATTTAACCATTTTTCTCATTAATGAAATTCATATAGCAGAAATGTAGTAAAAGTTATATATGAGGAACGTAGATATATTTATGCTTACATGCATAAATTTCCAGTGGAGTTCTAGAGAATATGAGGACTCCTTCCATTCTACAATTTTAGGGATCTCCCTTATTCACTACGTTGCCAAAAGTTGCTATGAGCATCATTTTTTTCCTGTTCATCACTTCATATTTAAGAAGATAAAACATAAAAATCAGAATGGCATTTTGATAATCATTTAAAGCAGCAAAGTATGTGTAAGTTTGAATTCTGTGAAGTACTAAATTGTTAGGTAGTTGAGAAGTTTTGAAAATGTACACCACCAGTACATTCTGTATTTCATATTCTAACACAATTCTGGCTAATAAATAGAGTTATATGAAAGTACAGGAGTCCCCTTCCATTTCCCGCAAGACCCCAGTGGGTGCCTGAAACTGGGAATAGTGCCAAACCTTAGATATAGGATTCTTTTCTGTACATACATACCTATAATACAGTTTAATTTATAAACTAGGAAATTTAATGGTGAGAAGATTTGTTCTCAATTTAGATCTTAGCGACCTCAGCATATTTTTTTCTTATTAAGTTGAGAACTTTCAATTTTTCACAAAAAGGAAGCCCTTTATGGATTCTTTTCAGCACATCCAAACTGCTAGCATCACGACTCTTGCACTTCGGGCCATCGTTAAATAAAACAAGGGTTAACGGAACACACGCACTGACATGCTGTGCCAGTGGGTCTGATAACTGAGATGGCGACTGAGTTAGTAAGAGGCGGGCGTACAGCACGGCTGCTCTGGACAAAGGGGTGACGCATGTCTGGGGCAGGACAGAGTGAGAGGGGATGCAACTCCATCACCCCATTCAGCATGGCATGTGGTTTAAAGCTTACAAATTGTTTATTTGTGAAATTTTCCATTTAATATTCTCAGGCCTCAGGTGACCGCAGCTGACCACTAGTAACTGAAACTACAGAAAGGGAAACTGTGGATAAGGGGCCTGCTGCAATAGTCCTTGTGAAGAAAGTAACAACAGCTTTAAACTGCCACTCTGGATTTTCCAACATTGTGTAAACGAAATAAGTGATATCAGAACTACTGATATATTGCTCTAAGAAGTCAATTAAATCTCTCTGCACCATTGATCTTGATAGCCAGTCTATGTTTATCAATGTGTGAAGGACTCATTCCTTTGACACATGAAAGAAATCATAAGAGGACAAATAATAACAATCAATTTTCATGAATTCAGAAGTCCATACACGGTTATCACAGTTATTCAAAAATAATGCAATTGATCAACGTTGGGGATTATACCTTCATACAGAGAAAAATACCTAAATCACTTATTCAGCACTCACTTACCTCTTTTGGTGCAGAGGGGGGTGGTGGAGGAGGATCCTTGATAACCTGTCCAAAAAAACAAAATCAAGTGTAAAAACTTTTGGTGGCATAGAGAGGAAAGAGTAAGGATGTGTAAAAAATAATTAGATTAGTATAATACTATGTTAGCGCCCACGATGTCCCCAGTAATCGTTGCCTCCCAATATGAATGCTCCTCCCTTTCAATCCGAACTTCACTGTAAGTAGGTTTTGAGTATCTAGCATGAGGTAGAAGTGGTACCATGTGACTTCTGAGGCTAGGTCACAAGAAGTTTTTCTGCTTCCCTTGAGCCCTTGAAATAATCATTCTGAGGGAAGCCTGCTGTCACATCAGAAGTCTACCCTGAGATCATCGAACTGTGAGGAAGCCCAGGATAACCTTCCTGAATGGTTGGGTGATCAGAGAGAGGCAGCTGGCTAGCCCCCAGCTATGTTAGCCATCCCAGCTGAGGTGCCAGATGTGTGAGGGAAGAATCTCTCTCAGACATAGAGACCTCTTAAACTTTTAATTAACTCTAGCCCAGCTGCCACCTGACTGCAATCACATGAGAGAACACCAGAGCAAGACTCTCCTAGTCAAGCCCAACTCTACAGAAGTGTGAAGGTACTAAATTGTTGTTGGAAGACATTAAGTTGTAGAGTCATTTGTTAGGCAAAACTAGATAAAAAGCACCTAAAATTCACACAACTCCTCACCCACATTCACTCATTTTATCTTATGGTATAGATATATCATTAGATTCATATTATTAGATTCGAAATTGTCAAATACCTTGCACAAAGTTTCACTAAGTAATTATTCTAATGTCAAAATGTAAATGTCACTAAACTGCAGTATGTCCCCCCAAACAGAGTAGGAATTGATGAGCGAAATCTTCCTGTTATGACTCATTGACTTTTTCATAAATTGGCAATACAAAACTTAATTTGCTTTAGAGAAGATAATAGAGAAATTATCCTTACTCCTTCCCCAGCCTTTAACCTAGAAACAAACCAACCTAGAAACCTAGAAACAAACCAACTTTTTAGCCAACATTCCTTTTCCTGTGGATAACTACTTATTATATTCTTTCTTGAAATTTCACATGATTAATTCTTTATGCAAGTGGAATGGAGCCTGACATCTAATTTAAATGAACTTAGCAGTGCTGGAGTATCTGGACTTTCACACCATCATGTTAGAAAATTATTGACCAAGTGCCAGTGGCTTCCGATTATTCAGGTACACATCCAAGTCTCTACACCAAGAGAAAAAAAAACTTTGGAAAAAAAACTCTTCACTTTATCTAATGCCAAATGTTCCGATTATATTAATAAATTTTTGAAAGTTTAAAATAATAACTTTGAAAATGAATATCATCGAGGAATTATTACTATTTAGGTATGTTACTATTAATTATCCTGGATTTGTTTTTTTCAAAGACTGCTTGTCTTTTGAAAATATGTGCTGAAGTTTTTCCAGGTTAAATGATATGATGCTGACACTTTCACCAAAATAATTTGGACTTCGGGTTAGCCCAAAATTGATAATCATTGAAGCTGAGTGAAGGAGACAGACATACATGATTCATTATTTTAGTCTTTCTCTGTGCATATGTTTAAAATTTTCCTTAATGAAAGGTATTTTTTTTAAAAAATAATGTTATTTATAATGTGGAGAGAACTGGCTCTTAATTTTTTTATGTATAATATTTTCATCATTCAAATTTAATTTAGATGTAAATCTCAGGGAAAAAATACACAGACAGTAATTACAACCCCACAGATATAACTGGACAGTAATTTAGCATGACTATATCTCAAACTAACTGATTCTTGTTATTTTTGAATGCTACAAGAAGTGCTATTATTTCTATGTAATCATTTTGTTTAATTCAATTTTATTTTATTAATAAAATTCTAGTTCTTTCTGGTAATTCTGAAAGATAAAATTTGTGAACTTTTACAGTTAACCCAGAAATAAATACCAGTAAAGGGTTAAGATTTCAAATATCATAGTAAAATAAAAGAAAGTTAAGAATATTAAGCTACAGGTGAATTTCCTGTATAAAAAGAAGCACTTCATATTATTATCAACCTAAATATCCAAAATCAATCAATGAAAACTGGACCTGTCCACATTTTACACTCGACAGACAAAATCAACTTAAACATCTTCATTTAAAAGCCAACTCTTCCTTCTCTGTTTCTTTTAGTTGCAGCCTTAAATTTTTCACATAATCTGTAATTTCTTCTTCCCTTCTAAATGACTTCACGAAATCATTTACCATATCCAATAGATTCTTTGAAGTACTTCCCCCTTCCATGAATTCCTCCAAATTTCCCAAAGCAGATCAGATCCCCTTCATATGCACGGATGCATGTTTGTTCTTGCCTAGCATTTATTAGAGTTGATAACAGCTCCAAAAAAACTGTAACTTCCATAAGGATGGGTTCTCTGTCTTCTTTGTTCCTCACTGTATTCCAAGTACTAACCAAATTTTCTATTTTGTAAGGGAGAAGGAAGGAAAAGGGGGAACTTAAAAGGAGAAGAAATGAGGAAGGTGGGAAAGGTAGAAAAGAGGGGGAAGGAAGGGTCAAATAGAGAAAGGGGAGGGGAAAAGGGGGGAAGGGAGGGGAGGAGAGGGAAGGGGGGGAAAGTACAACATTTTTCAACTTCTCCAATGCACATTCAACCAAAACTTCAATATTGTGAAAAATTCCCACCAAGCTGTAATCCAACTATGTTCGAACTCCTGCAATAAAAGTAATTCGCTACCTCACAAAACAAGTCATTCCACTGGCAAGAAACTCGTATCACTCGAAAGTTTTTCCCCAGAAATAAGCCAAAGCCTCCCTCTCTGCAGTTTCCACTCTTTAGTACTAATCCTTAGATGTGGAAACACAGACACACAACTAATTTTTCATCCAGAAGAGAGCAATTCCTATTTTTGAATCCTAGGATGATAACCATATATCTATTGAGCCTATTCATCTGGAAGCTAAACATCACAACCATTTCTCATGCAGTGTTTCTGAGTTATTTGTTCATCTCATTCAGTTTCCTTAGTATATATTCACTTGATCAATATGTCAAAGTGTGGTTTCCAGAACTGCTATCAACATATTAAGTATGGCCAACCTATTTTAAGTAAATGAATGGTGCTCAGAGAAAAGAGATGCATCCCACCACTCCTCACTCCCATTTTATAAATTCTAATTAATAACATTGATAACATTGACTGATAGTCTTTAATTACCATAAGCTTTTATTTTTGGTATCAATATCTACATGCTCTCCTTACTTAAATTAGACATCTATCTTGTTTCTTTATCTCTAAATCCATCCCTTTATCTAACCTCTGTAGCCAGGTCAATATTTTTCTAAAAGAAGATTAATTGATCACTTCATTGGTCAAAATGGATCAATGGTTCCAATGATCACAATTGAAATCAATGAATTACTGAATGCTATTTGGACAAATTTATAAATCACACCCCCACTGTTAATTTTGCAAATTACCATAATGTGTTCTCTAAAGTTCTCTCACTAGAAAAAGACAAAGATATATCCTTCATTCCAGTGAGTATTTGAGTATAATGTATCTAAACTCATTTTTATTTCCTTGTGAGGATTTCAAATTTACTCCACCTATTACCTCTACTTGTTGCACTGGTATATAAATTTCTAAGGACATAAACAGTATCCCTGGCCTTGTTCTATAGACCTCCCAAGAACTACTGAACATCCCACTCTACGATTCCACCATTTTTATGTCATACTCATTATCCTGCATAGCATCCAGTATTAGCATTGATATAGACAAACTAAATTTCAATTTAAAATACTTATATGATCACTGCTCATAAACTCATAAACAGGATAGTGAGAGGTATCTTTGCACTCTTTCACTTTATTGGAGACCCGTTATCTGGTATCATAAGCCACAGTCTGAAAAACCAAAGTTCTTTTTCAGTACATTTACATGAGCCAGGTCTTCTATTCTGATTGTTTAAATGCCTCAGTGTGGTGTGGTTCTACACTAACGCCTATTTACAAACATCCCTTTACAAGGACCTCGACTCCAAGCAGACTAAAGATCTCTTTGCTTCCTCCAAATAATACGACCATTTCCATGTTGAGTCCTACCCAGCTTTCACAGACTAGTCTATCAAATTACTATTGTTTTATATGGAAGCTTAAAAACTTCTAAAACTGTATTTTGTTGCTCAGTTGAACCATTCTTGATTTATATGTTTATTTTGGAATTTTTCAATTACTCGTTAAGACCGTAGATTTCTTACGAGCAATAATCATTTCTCCTTCTTTGTAAACATCACTAGTGACTAATAAAGTACTCTGCAAACAGCAGGTAATAAAAAATATGAAAGTAAGCTAAAGGAAATAGCTGAGAACTTTCTCAAAGGCTCACAGCCTACCTCTAAATTTGTAAGAAAAACAGGAAGGAAAAATATAAATGATAAACAGAGATGACTTCCATGAAACTAAAATTTGCTTGTTCCAAAGAAAATAAAGCATCAAATTTCTCTTTCAACCAATAAAGTCAGAGAACTTAGGGACTCATTGGCAGATGGGAAGATATAAGACTACCCAAGTTTCTTCATTTGGAAAATTAATGTAATTAATTTTAGGTCTTTTCCAGTATGAAAATCCTAATAGAATGTTTTTAAAAACCTACAAATCATATTTCCACCAGGACTTTTGCTTCTGTGCCTTTCCGTAATTAAGTAGGCCATATGTCTAAATGCAATTGTACTCACTTTATTCCAGAAAAGAATATTAGTGTTTGTTTTCCAATAACATGTAATTAATTTTACAAATGACTAAATGCATTACATTATAAATTTAAATAAATTTTGAAACTCTGACAGATATATACATTGTTAACAATGGAAACAAAGGCCTTAAAACTCTGCTTAAATCAAATATTTATCTGGTAAATTAAGAGACACAACCACAACCACAACAACTAACAGCACCTTCAGAAACTGACCAGAGCTATGGCTAATAACTACCCTTTATTGGTTCGACCATATACCACACACTGTGTTTCTCTTATTTTCATAATCCTGTGTGGTTACTATGCTTCTCTCCATTTTAAGTACAAAGAGAGGGAGACTCTTACTTCAATAACTTGCTCAAGGATATACAAAAACGATACGTTAGAATTAGGATTCAAACCCAGGGCTCAGGTCCATCTACCTCCAAACTCTAAATTTACCATCTTCTGCCATATGACATCCTTTTAAAATAAGATTTGGACTGCAAAGGGAAAGAGTGCAGAAGAAAAGGTTTAAGATTTTTTGAGAAGTTGTTACTGGCTAAGATACATAGATGAATAGATGGATAGATGAATGGATAAATGTATAAATAGATAGGTAGGTATATATACAGATAGAAATAGCTTAATATTAACGGTAACTGTGTGAAATGGAGGTTATCATCCCCATTTTATTGAGATCTAACTTGTCAACTCACGTACCCAACATCACTAACCTAGAGATGATGCAATGGAAAGTAAAATGGTGTGTGTGTGTGTGACATTTCAAAATGCTCCCTCTCTTCACTCTACCACGTGACCTCATAAGCAACAAAGGAGGGGGGAAAAATCTGAAGTCATTCAGCCCAAAAGCCAAAAGTGGCAAATATCTGTGTCCGATATTCCTGTATTTCATTAAAACTACTACAGTATAAAAGAAAACCTTACTGTTAGTCCAAATACATTTTTTAAAAAAAGTCATGAGAATCCCATTCTTGTATTAAATAGTGCAAGAACACATTCATTTCAGAAAAAGATGTATTCATATGCACCATATTTTATGAGAATTTGCAGATTTTAAAAGGCATAATATTGCCCAGTTGCCAGGATTTTTTTCACTTAGCATCCTTCAGCTCTGTATTGAAGATTCTGGAAAACACTTTCACCACTTTATGAACCATATGCAGAGTTTGATTCTTCTCCAATTTTTTTTTCATTTGTTATTATCATCATCAGGGAGGATTACATCTCATCTACTTAGCTGCTAGAATTAAGATTTCAGTTTGGAGGAGAGCCGATTTCTTAAGGAAAAAAAGTTAGCTGCTTCAGGCAACAGTCCTTTTGATCTGCTCATTAACACTTTTCAAATGTTCGAGTGATGTGGGCATTCTTTGCGCTAGAAAATGTCAGCACTGGAGCCTGCAGCCAGCTTGCTGCAATCATATGTTCTGATATTCAGAAAAGAGTGAAAAGAACTGTCAACAGTGAACTGTATTGAATTAGAAAAAGGAAAAAAAACCTACAGTACAACAACTGTAGATCAACGACTATTTCAGACCTGATTCCTGCCAGTGACAAAAACAAATGCCCAGTTTGTCAGCAATGTCATCTAAGTGAGTGCCTAGGAGCCCACAGACAATAGAGAAATCATTCTTACTGGTCACAAAAGTTTGTTTAAAATATCAGTGGGTCTTCTTTTCATTCTCCCATCTCTTTTTGATAAGAGGGCAAGCGTAGCTCCTCTCCTCCGAAACACATGAATACAAAGTTTCTTACCCTGGTGTTTGGGATGTCCTTTTCTGAATCTCACAAAACTAGATGCTTTCAACATCCAGACCAAAATACGGTCTGGATTACCTTATTCTCCCTTCCCTTTCCTCCTTGACAGACTCAACAATGGTCAAAGACTCTTACTATGCACAAATAACTGGTGGGAAGTCTGGACAATAAATATTTGAAATGCCAAATGGGGACTAGAAAGAACTGTGAGAGAGTTTATTCTGCCAGGGGTTAAGTCAAGGTTCTGCTGTCAAAGCAAATACACTAAGACCAGGAAGAGTTTGCAAATGATGCTCTGTTGGAAAACATCTCCATGGAAGCAGTAAGTACTAACATCACACACTATTTCAAGGAGGCAACCAAACATAAATCATTTTAATTAATGATGCAAGGAAGACATATTAAAATTTAAATTACTTCTGTTTTATTGTATATTCTAAAAAAAATACGCTGCTCTCAAAGAAACTCAATAAAGGCACCAAGAGCCCTCCTCAACAATAAAAAAATAAGTGAATGTAGAAGCATTATAACTAGTTAGAAAAAAACAGCACAGCTGTTGCTGGCTAAGAAAATGATTCCATAGAGCTCCAGTCAGATATATCCTCGTCCTGAAAGCTCAACTTACTCATAAGCAAATTGGGCTTTAAATAGATAACTTTTAAAATGGTTTTTTAAATTAAGATTTATGAGATTTTTATGTAATGTTTTAAATGCACTAAGAAAAATGAACTTGCAGTATTCCCTTGAGGATGGAGAACTTTGGCCAAGGACACTAGAGCAAAGTAAACATTTATCATTTCCAGCATATTCAGATATTTATTTGCAGCTGTATAACACACTGTAATTGACAGCACTCCAGAAAGCCTTTGTTTGCCACCTCATTAGCCTTACATCTGTAATTCTGTGGAGTGTCTGGTTATTCCAAATGATGCAACTATAGGGCTGTCATTTCTGCCATGCTGATACTACAACAAATCTGCTATAAACGCAACATACCTTCTGAGTTAAAAATGATGAAAGCATCCATATTTTCTGATATCTCACTCATGATTCAATACATAAATTCATTTTTAATCTTTCCTGTGCCTTTTTTTTTTTTAATTTAAGGGGAAAGAAAGGATGCTGTTGATGTCTTTGTTAAAGAAAAGCAGTTGTAAAAGAGGGATGTGAGAGTAGTCAATAAGCAGGATGCAGACTCTCAACAGATGGTGAGAAATAACTCCACACAAAAATGAGAACTTCTCCCCTTATGGAAGAGTTTGCAAACTCCACACACTCCATAATTCACTATTGGTAGCGCCTAAAAATTTCAGTTTTGCATGAGGATTCTTTCATTATTATCATAACTAGATGAAGCTCTCCAAATATCATTGGTTTAGATTTTTATTTGTCATGGAAAGCCCAGGCACACAGAAGACACTATTCTGCAACATTCTAAATTAATATCATCTTCTGGCTGGTATAGCTCAGTGGATTGAGTGTCGGCCTGTGAACCAAAGGATCATTGGTTCAATTCCCAGTCAGGGCACAAGCCTGGGTTGTGGGCCAGGTCCCCAGCAGGGGGTGTGCAAGAGAGGCAAGCACACATTGAGTTTCTCTCCCTCTTTTTCTCCTCTCCTTCCCCTCCCTCTAAAAATAAATAAATAAAATCTTTAAGACAATAAATTAATATCATCTCTCTTTTATCCTTGAAAATACTCATTCAAATGAAGTGAAGAAAATTTTAAAATAGTCTGTTCAGATTCTACTGCAGCATTCTTTTTCCTTCAACCTTTTTTATTCTAAGCCCCTCTGTGGTAATCTAGTGAACCTACAAAACCCCTTTTCAGAATAATTAACCTAAATTAAATACACATGATTTAAAGAAAACCAATTACATGAAAATATAATTATCAAATATGTAAAAGAAACAATCTTTGATATAGAAATATATGCTTCTTCATGAATTCATTAAATAATGAAATATAGTAGGTCTAGGAACTTTCATATTTTTGAAGTAGTGGTATGTGTAAAAGATATTTCAAAAATATCTGGACAATAATAAATATGATATAGGATATCTATGATTACTGCTAGTGACCAACTTTTCAGAACTGCTAATACTTTTGTGGACAGCAGTCTTCATTCATAAATGAAAAAAATGATAAATTTCAGTTAAAGGTAAATATACATATTTTTTCCATCCAAGTTCCTAATCCTCAAGTCAGAGATCCTTGTGGGTATATGTACAAGCAACTAGAAAAGAGTTAAATTATTTCTACTTCAGCGTTTTATTACAATCAAAATTTTGCATGCAATTGTAATCATAGTTCCCTTTACATAGAGTTATGAAGGTCACAGTTCCTATTGTTTATACATTATAAGGTACACAGTTTAAATAAAGTCAGTGAAAATCCTACAAGGAACTGATATTGTACCATGAGTCCCCTTACGCATAATACTTCCTAATAGTTGACGGAATTTTTATTAAAACTGTGTATAGTTTGCCCTATTTTGAAATTATCTTCCAGGTAAAAAGATAAGAAGTATCTCACTTTTAAGAACTGAGAAATTTCAAGAAGATTAAGTGCTTACTGTGCACTATGCCTGGTTTACAATGATGAGTAAAACACGTACAATACTTCATAAAATGTTCAAAAATTCATAAAGCTAGTTGTTTAATCATAATTTCATTTAAGTGTCACCAAAAAAGTACCATTTTCTAACCTGAGTAAACTTTTAAGGATTTTGGTTAAAATTTTGATGTAAAATATTCTAGAGAAGATACTTAAGACTTTGATGCGCTTCTTATTCCTGATACTAAATCGGTACAGCCAAGGAGGCATATGCCCCAGGTTCACAGACACAGGATTCACTTAAGTGCTCAAGTTCTTTGATTTTCCCAGAAGAGTAAAATGGTCAATTTCTAGCTTTCAGAGAATTTGATGGCTGAACATCTAAATATGAATGGGATTGTATGGGCTTCTTCCAACAAATAAGCAACCTGAGAAAGCTGTCCCCAGATCCCTATTGTCAATTAATTCTAATGCCTTGGATACTTCTGAAATTAAGAAACCTGTTTCTTCCAAAACTTCCTTGTCACTCTGAAACAGTAAGCAAATTCTACTAAGCTTACAAAGCACTATGCAGATTTACTCCACAATTACCCCAAACAAACAAAATGGTAATTCTAACTTTAAAGAATGAGCATTAACTTCAGTAACCTTGGAACCACTGCAAACATTTTAAAGAAGAGTTCTTTGTCTACCACCTTCCAACCTCATGTATATCTCTTGTGTACTCCATGTACAGTTTTTGTAATGTGTTGATCTGAAAATATATTACATAAAAATTCCCAAATCCATAGCCTGAAGCAATGATTCCCAACCCTGAGGAATATCAGAACCATTTAAGGAACATATTAGTTTCTTAATGGTGCTGTAACAAATCACCACAAACTTTGTGGCTTAAATAAGAGAAATTTACTCTCTAATAGTTCTGGAGGCCAGAAGTCTCACTGAGTCTCACAAGGCTAAACTCAGGTGTTGGCAGAGCTGGTTCCCTCTGCAGATAGCGGAGGTATGTTTGTTCTTTGCTTCTTCCATTGTCTGGTAACCCTCAGCACTCCCTGGCTAATACCTCTATCACCCCAAACTCTGCCTCTAGGGTCACATTGTTTTCTCCCCTTCTGTAGTCTGATCTCCTGCACTCTAACTCTTATTAGGACACCTGTGATTACATTTAGAGCCCACCTAGTCATCCCCAATAACCTCCTTATCTCAAGATCCTTAGAGGATCCAAGATGGCAGAGGAGTACGTGGAAGCTACACTAACCTCCTCCCAGGACTAATCTGGAATTACAACTAAATTGTAGAGAAATCATCCAGAATAACCAACTGACCACTTAGCTGAACAGAAGCCTTATATCGGAGGACAGACAGAGGAAACCACTTCACCACAACAAGGCTAGTAGGCAGTACAGAGGTGGCATGAGAGAGTTGGCTGGGATCCCACAAGTGGCAGCTGAAATTCCACAGGAATAGTTCAGAGGCCAGGGTGTTGCCCTGAGAAGTGTAGGGTCTAAACCCCAGTCTGGGCTCCCCAGCCTACAGTACCAGAGCCAGAAAGGAACCCAGATAATATCCAGCTGTGAAAAGCAACAGTGTTTTCTGGCTGCTGGGGAGAGAAGACTGGAGACACAGAGACCCTCTTAAAGGGCAATACACAAAGTTTTATCTGCAGCCACCTTCCCTGAGCTCTAGCAGAGAAAAGACAGAGTGGACTAGAGAAGCTTGAGGAGAGTATGGGGTTGGTGACTCTGGGGAGAGAACTGAATGAACAGCCACCAGAATCCCTGTGCTGAGTCATTCCCCATACTCCACAAGCCGGGCAGAGCACTCCCCTCCAAGTGGCATCTACCTGAGGGGAAGCAATAGCCCTGCCCATAGGAATTACTCTGCTCCAACCTGTGGAGCTTAAGCCTGGCTGCTGATTATAGCTTGATTATATTAACAGATCAATGAATACAAGAGCTGGTTCTTTGAAAAGATAAACAAGATTGACAAAACTTAAACAGACTCATCAAGAAGAAAGAGAAGGATGCAAACAAATAAAATCAGAAATGAAAAAGGAGAAAAAACAAGTGACACCAAAGAAATACAAAGGATGGTGGTAAGAAAATATTATGAACAACTATATGCCAACAAACTGGACAACTTGGATAAAATGGATAAATTCGTAGAATCATACAATCTTTGAAAACTAAATCAGGAAGTATCAGAGAATCTGAATAGACAGAATACACCTAATGAAATTAAAGCGGTAATCAAAAAACAACCAACAAACAAAAGTCCTGGACCAGATGGCTTCACAGGTGAATTTTACCAAATGTTTCAAGAAGAATTAACACCTGTCCTTCTCAAAGTCCTTCATAAAATTCAAGAGGTGGGAAGGCTCCCAAACTTATTTTGGGAGGCCAGGATTATCCTAATTCCAAAACCAGTTAAAGACACTAAAAAGAAAAAAAATTATAGGCCTATATCATTGATGAACACAAATGTTAAAATATTCAACAAAATATTAGCAATCCAAATACAGTAATGCTTCAAAAAGGTGATATATCATGATTAAGTGGGACTTATTCCAGGTATGCAAGGTTGATACAACATATGCAAATCAATAAATGTGATTTGCCCCATAAACAAAATGAAGGGAAAAACCACATGATCATATCAATAGATGCAGAAAAGATATTTGATAAAATCCAGAACCCAATTATGATAAAAACTCTCAGCAAAGTGGAAATAGAAGGAACATACCTAAACCCAATAAAGGCCATACATGACAAACCCACTGCCAGCATCATACTCAATGGGTAAAAACTACAAGTGTTCCCCTTAAGATCAGGAACAAGATAATGATGTCTGCATTCACCTCTCTTATGCAACAATCCTAGCTACAGCAATTAAACAAGAAGAAGAAATAAAAGGCATCCAAATTGGAAAGGAAGAAGTAAAACTATCTCTATTTGCAGATGACATGGTACTATACATAGAAAACCCCAAAGATTCCACCAAGAAACTACTAGAACTGATAAATGAATTCAGCAAAGTAGCAGGATACAAAATTAATATCCAGAAATCAGTTGCATGTTTAAATGCCAATAACAAACTAACAGAAAGGGCCCTGGCTGGTGTAGCTCAGTGGATTGAGCGCGGGCCTGCGAACCGAAGGATCGCGGTTCGATTCTCAGTCAGGGCACATGCCTGGGTTGCCAGGCCAGTTCCCGGCAGGGGACATACGAGAGGCAGCCGCACATTGATGTTTCTCTCCCTCTCTCCTTCCCTTCCTCTCTAAAGATAAATAAATAAAATCTAAAAGGAAAAAAAAAAACTAACAGAAAGGGAAAGTAAGAAAACAATCTCATTTGTAATTGCTTCAAAAAGAATAAAATACCCAGGAATAACGTAGCCAAGGATGTAGAAGACCTATTCTTGGACAATTATAAGACACTGAAGAAAGAAATTGAAGAAGATACAAATAAGTAGAAGCACATACTGCGTTCATGGATAGGAAGAATTAGCATCATTAAAATGTCCATACTAACCAAAGCAAACTATAGATTCAATGCAATTCCTATCAAGATTCCAAGATTCCAATGACAGATTTCACAGAACTAGAATAAATATTTCAAAAATGTATATGGAACCACAAAAGGTCTCACATACCAACAGCAACCCTGAAATAGAAGAACAAAGTTGGCAGAATCATGCTGTAATGTCAAACTATACTACAAGGCCATAGTAATCAAAACAGCATGGTACTGGCATAAAAACAGACACACAGATCGATGGAACAGAATAGAGAGCCCAGAATCAATCCACACCTTTATAATCAATTAACATTTGACAGAGGAAGAAAGCACATACAAGGGGTTAAATATAGTTTATTTAACAAATGGTGTTGGGAAAATTGGAGAGATACGTGCAGAAAAATGAAACTAGACCACCTTTTGACACCACACACAAGAATAAATTCCAAGTGGAATAAAGACTTAAATGGTAAACCAGAAACCGTAAATATTCCAGAAGAAAACATAGGCAGCAAAATCTGAGGCATTGCTCATAGAAATTTTTTATCAGATATATCTCCCCAGGGAAGGGAAGCAAAAGAAAAAAATAAATAAACAAAAGGGACTACATCGAACTAAAATGTTTTTTTTTTGTACAGCAAAGGAAATAATCAACAAAATAAAAAAACAATTTACCAAATGGGAGAAGATATTCACCAATATCTAATAAGGGCTTTATTCTGAAATTTATAAAGAACTTACAAAACTCAATATAAAAAAAAAACCACCAAAAAATGGGCAAAGGACCTGAATAGACAGTTCTCCAAAAAGGATATACAGATGGCCACTAGACATATGAAAAGATGTTCAATGTCGCTAATCTAATTGTCAGAGAAATGCAAATTAAAACCACAGTGAGATTCATCTAGTACCTGTCATAATGGCTACCATCAATAAGTCAACAAACAACAAGTGCTGGCAAGGATGTGGAGAAAAGGGAAGCCTTTTGCATTGTTGGTGGGAATGCAGACTGGTACAGCCACTGTGGAAAGCAGAGTGGAAATACCTCAGAAAATTAAAAATGGATCTGCCTTTTGACCCAGCGATCCCACTACTGGGAATATATCTGAAGGAACCCATAACCTTAATGGAAAGAATATAAGCACCCCGATGTTTATTGCAGCATTATTTACAATCACCAAAATAAGAAAGCAGCCCAAGTGTCCATCAGTAGATGAGTGGATAACACAACTATGGGACATTTACACAGTGGAATTCTACTGGGCCATAAAAAAGAAGAAAATTTTTGCCTTTGCCACAGCATGGGTGGACCTAAAGAACATTATACTAAGTGAAATAAGCCTGTTAGAAAAAGACAAATACCATATGATTTCACTCATATGTGGGATCTAATGAACAAACTGAACTAACGAGCAAAACAGAGACAGACTCAGAGATGGAGAGCAGATGACAGCTTGTGGTGGGGGAAGTGGTTAGGGGGTGGAGGGATTAAGCAAAAAGGAAAAAGAAGTCATGGACAAGCACAACAGCGTGGTGATTGCTGGGGTGAGGGGCTAAATGGTAATGGAAAAGAATACAATAAAGATTTTTCAAAAAAAAAAGAATATAAATTAAAGAAAAATAAAGACAAGTAAAAGTTTGAAAAAAAATCCTTAATTTAATCACATTTGCAAAGCCTTTTTACCCATATGACATACCATTCAGTTTCCAGGAATTACTTTAGATAACCTTAGGGATCAGTATTCAACCTACCACACTGGGCTTTCCAAACTGCACTGATCCCTGGAGATACCTCACCCAGCCCCCATGCCTTCCCTGGGGGAAAGAGCCACCAGCAGAAACCCGATAAGCACTGCTCTAAGGGCCTTCCCGGACAAAAAACAACTGAGAATCACATCTAAGATCTAAGCGCCACTGTCACATTTGAGTCATTATTACATACCCATGAAATCTTACTCTCTAAACAATGAATGAATAAATCATTTCATAAGATACTTCCACTGTCAGCCTATTCTCAATTTCAGTGTTTTTGGTTATATTTTGCTTGCCTGTTTGTTTTGTTGACTAGGTTCCTGTTAAGGGGAGATCACATGGTATTTGACAAGGCTCAGAGGGGAGAGGGGAGGGAATTTCAGGGGAAAGGGGAGGGAAGCATTTGCAGGAACAAGTATAAAGGACACATGGTCAGTAACAACGGAGCAGAGCGGGGGAACGGGAGGGAGGTGGGGAGAACTGGGGGGCGTGGGCTGGGATGGGAATAAAAGACAGAAAACTACTTGAACAACAATTAAAATAAAAATTAAAAAAGGTATTTTCATAAAATATGAAATGATTGAAGGAAGAACGTGTGACAGATATTGAGGCCCCTGGTCAGGGCTTTCCCCCAGGCTGTCTATCTTGATAAGAGGTCTGGAGCGCAGGACTCCCAAAAAGGTGCATCGCAGACATAATTTAAATGTGCTGGAGGACGGACCTTTTAGACTGTCAGTCACGCTTGGGTCGGAAGATTAGTCTTAACTCTCTATCACTGGTACTTAAAACACACTGGAACAGAAAGAAACTTGTGCAATACCAAGCTGAAATAAATATATATCTTTTCCCATTAAAAATAATACAACTGCTAATAACAGATAATCAAAGTCAAATTTATCCCTAGTATGTTAATGCTAAGGATTATTTAACTAAGCACATTCTAATTCCAGCATTGCACATGTATATTCTCTAAAAGGAACAAAATAAAATAAATATCCCTCAGCTGTCCTACAACACCGGGTACACTCAAGATCTCTGTTTTTCCACAAGGTTAGCCTCCTTTGCCCCTTCTTGGATCACCTCTTCACTGTTCTCCAGCTCACGTAGCCTCTGTGTTACACCCCAGCTCGCCACACTTCGTCAGAGACACTTTGCTCCAGCCTTCCCTAACGTGCACTATCTGTCACTGGCTTTCCATTTCAATTGTTGCTGAAACTGAGCTGGACACAGACTTTAATCCCTGCCAGGACCAGACCTCCAGCCAAGAAGCAAGCAAAGCTTCTTTCAGGGGATTTTACAGATCTAATCTCTCCAGTGGCTTCTCAGCATCCCTGTGGGGAGTTCGAACTTACTAAAAGACACAGGAGGCCCTCCCTGCTGGGGTTCAGTCCTGGATCTCAAACCACCTTTCACACTCCCTGTCAGCGGTACCCGAGGCCTCTGTCTAGGCCTCCCCAAAGCATGGCAGAATAACTTGTAATTCTGCACACACTTCGACTGAAACGTCCTTCATCAACTGCCAACAGTTTATTCATTATTCCAAACTCAGTTTGGAGTCAGCAGCTTAGGTTTCTCTGAAACAGTCCCTTAATGCTAGCAAATCCCTCCTCCTTTGTGTTCTTACTGTTCTTTACGTGTGTTCCTCTGGGACACTCACCACCCTCTGTGTGCATTTTGCCCACAGTGCTGTTTTTACATGAAAATGTGAGCTTCCATACCATATGATAATCATTTTTGTATCGCCCAGCTCCTAGCACAATACTGGCACAGAGTAGATTGCTAAGGGCTGAAGGCAGAAGTTTGCCTTTACCTTCTCCCTGCTTTCAAACCTACTTTGGGGAAGATTTGCTGTGATTCATTTGTACCTAGATCTATAAGTATCAGGTCGTACACAGGGACAGCTGCCCTCTAAATCTACATTTCTAAATGTAAAGTAAAAGTGTTTTTTTCCGTTAAACCAGCTTCAGACATTAGCAAGCATTCATGATGTTTCTGAGGATTGGAAGCCCTCACGTCTTAAAGGTATAGTAGGCCTGGCATAAAGAAATATACTCTGTGACTTGCAATCTTCAGAGTCCGGGGTGAGAATGGATCTTTCCTCCAGACTTGGTGATTGAATCTTCTCTATAATATCTAAAACTATAGTCAAGACCTCATCTGAGCACATCCAGCAACCTTCCAAAGAAGTCTGTTTCAGTTTTTGCAAGTGTCTTTAAAAAATATCTTATACTTAGACGCTTTTGAGTCTGCTGGTCAATATTATATGAAACTGCAAAGTAATAAAGAAAGAAAATCCCCCACTGCAAAGTTAAAAAAAAAACAACAACAAGTAGTACAAATCATTGTAGGGCACAGTTTTGCTTTTTAATGTGAGACTCAAGAATGCTAGCCAACCTAAACTTTAGGCATCACTAGGAAAGTCAAGATTACAACAGGAAGCCGTTTGTGCATATATTGCTATGGCAGGAAACTGATTAGTTCACCAAGGAGACAGGATGCTTCTTGTTTCTACTGTTGTTTAATTCTGTGCCTCCTGCTCTGAGATAAAGGATTGTAAAGTTTCCTCATGAAAGCAGACTGTAGTACAGGCACTTCGGGATGTTGCGAGAAAGCTGAAATCAGTCAGCAAAGGTGAGGGCGTGAAAGGCAGTCTAGTAATATTATGTAAAACAATACTGTGATTTACAGAATACAAAGTTCTATATAATGTGCTGATAATAAAAGGAGCGCTATCAAAATAAGTAGTAGGCATGCTTTGAAAAAGTGCTTCTCTGGAATAATCTTTTCTATGAAACCTGAAGAATCCGAATTGGATTGCCTGAAATCTGCTGCTATTTATTACTCAACATTCCACCCTGTGGTAGGCAGAATTACAACTCCACAAAGATATCCACAGTCTAATTTCCTGGAACTGTGACTAAATTGCCTTAGATGGCAAAAGGAACTTTTTAGATGTGATTTAGATTAATGACCTTGAGATGGCAGATTATCCTGGATTATCCAAGTGTCCAACCTAATCACATGGTTCCTTAACATTGGAGGTCCTGTCCCAGCTGAGTTCAGAGTCAGAGGGAAATGTGACTACAGAAGAATGGCGGAAGAGATGCATCTTGCTGGCTTTGAAGATCCAGGAAGGGGCCCTGGAGGCAAGGAATGTGGGTGGCCTCTAAAAGGTGGAAAAGGCAAGAGAACAGATTCTCCTCCAGAGCATTAAGGGAGGAATGCGCCCATGCCAATACCTTTCAGCCCACTGTAGCCCCGGGAGACGCATGCTGCATCAGTGATTGCAGCAGGGTTAGATAGATAGTAAATCCGCATTGCTTGAAGCTGAAATACCAAATGTGTGGCACTTTATTATGGTAGCAACAGAAAACTAATATACACCCATAGGTCCTTTTAGAGGTTTTACTCAAACACGAAAAATGATATAAACTAAAACCAACTGTCACAACTTCAAAAGTGACTGTTTTAACAGAAACCCTGACATCTGCACATGATTTGTATCTAAAGTGTTTTTCTGAGGTGCAATGAAGGTTCTGAAATAGCAGATCTCTCAAAAAGGTAATGAGAGATTCAATAAGCACTTAAAAAGATATCTGACAGATTATCAACTTCTTCCAATAATCCCGTAGACAATATCATTCACTTTACTTGAAATTCTTTTGTAATTGAGTGGAAAACCCTTTATCCCTATGACCGATCTCTTATCTTCCTCTCCCCTTCTTCCTCCCAACCTGATTTTGAAATTTTGTTAGATGAAGTTTTATAATAAATATTTATTGGCATGCATGTTTTCTAGAAGTTATTGCAGTGATAAAAACTATTAAAATTCAATTTGCTCATTGAAACTGCTGTTGTTGAACAATGTAGCATTGGTTCACATTTTGGGCTTTATTTATATCTTACTGGTTAAAACAAAAAGAGTAGACTTGGAAATCTTACTCACCACTTTGCAGCAAAGGGGCCAAAACCACCACATCAAACCGATACCCAAGAGTAGCAGTAACACCAAAATAACAATGATGGCTGCAATCCCACTAGACTGGAGCAGGAAGAAAACAAAAATAAGGCAGTCAGCAAAGCTAAGGGCCAAATCCCTGTGGAGAAAAAAGAGGCTACATATTAAACCTGATAAGCTCAGGGGAAGCCTGCATGGGGGCCTTACAAACTCAAGAGAATGGAAAACACCACATAGGATGGTCTGAACATAAAACTTCCTAACTAAAAGTGAGTCATGGTGGGTAGTCATGTCCTAGGCCAGTAACTTCCTTGGCAAAAGGCAATCTTCACCTGAAGGGAGCCAGTCCATTGTCTTTTTGCATCTAAGATGACGCACCTTTAAAATGTCAGAGTGATCTCCTTTTCCAGACGCCTCAGGGCACACCGCACCAGAACGCCCCACTGTCATTTTGTTCCTTGTTTCCTGCCCCCATCTCTGTGCTGTAAATGTTAATTGTTAACTATTGTGTGTCTCTCTCTTTTATATTCCATCGAATCCTAAAGATCCCCCCCCCCCCCCCCCCCCGCCTTTGCTTTCTCCCATCCCTTTAATCTACCAACAATGGATTTTCTATAACTTTATTTAGGTCTCTTCCTCTGATTCTAATGGTTAAGTAAGCTGCAAAACTGCCTTTCTCTGGAGCATTTTCTCAATCCATTGAGATTTCGTTTCCTAGCAATGTCATCAGTTTGACTCAAATAAGCTAAAAAATTTTCAATGGGTACATTGACAAACAATACTTTTTTTTTTTAGGAAACACCAGAAAATACTACAAGAACCCTTGTAATGTCAAACCAGATTTCTATCACATTCCTTTAAATTCTTTAAATTGTATAAATTCCTTTATATTCTATTTCATATGTGTTATTATATAGCAAATAATAATAAATATAAAATCTTTCAAGATGCTAGAGATTGTTTTCAATTATGCCTTGTAGACTGTAGAAAGGAATGTAGAAAAAATCACCATGTGGGGTTACAGGAATGGTCCCTGTGGTCCCCATCTTTTGTCTCTGGGAAAGGATTATTTTGGTTACAACCATGATTACCTCTAGGCAGAGTTTCCCCAGACTATTTGGAGAATGGAAGACTATTTGCTTTATATATTTAATGATAGAGCAGGCGAATATCATAAATCACCAGGAGGGTGACAAATGAACAACAGTGGTTCTTGTGGGCAAATGGCGTACACGCACCAATGGAAGAATGCAATCTCATGTACCCATGTACCAAAAATCTCTCATGGCAGATCAAGCACTATCTTTCCAAAGCCACAGTGGTATTTTTTTCCTTTTCATTGAATTTATTGGGGTGCCTCTGGTTAACAAAATTATACAGATTTCAGGTGCACAATTATAGGACATAATATCCATATACCGTATTGTGTGTTCACCACTCCAAGTCTGTCCATCTCTTGTCCATTACCATTTATCTCTTTACCCTCCACCTCTCCTCACCCCCTGCACCTCCCAGCAGTCACCACACTGTTGTCCATCAGTTCTTTCTCTTTTTTGTTTCTTTTTTGCCCTATCCCTCCACCTCCCACCTCCCAGGTCCTCCAGCCCCAAGGTCCTGCTCTGGGCTTGGCCTCCAACCTCCTTCATCTAGCAACCACCTGATTCATCCCACAAAGCTTAGCTGAAGCCACTTCCCCAGGAAGCCTTCCTTGCATCCTCTGGCTAGAAATGTTCCTCCTTACTATACAATGCAGAGTTCTCTACACTTTAATCTTTAGCACTTATCGCAATTTATTTGTATATTTATTTGTTTATGAATAACTATGATCATTTAATTTCTCTTTTCTGACACTATTCACTATGAGCTCTAGGAAGGAGGGGCTATGTCCAACCCACTTACCAATGTATACTCCATGCTTGGCTATTTACTAAGAGAATGAACTCCAAAGAAATAAGACTGCAAAAACCACAATCATGACGAAGAGTGATTACTGAACTTTTAATGTAGAGCTAAAGTTTCCAAGGGAGCAGGTGTCTCTTCCTAATCTACTCCATGGGATCCCCAGTAATAATGGGGTTTTTTTGTTTGTTTTTTAAGGAAAAGAATTCAGGGAAGAAACAAGAAGTAGAAGCCAAGAGGTCAGGGTGAGAGCCACATTTATCCAAAGCGGTGAGACACAGAGGGGTTGGGGGGCAGGGCAGAGAACCTGCCAGTATGTATCTTAGAATGTCATTGTATTAAAAGTATTAGAAAGTGGAGGCCCCGAGAACTTAAGTAATATGATAAAATTAGACCTCTATACTAATCCACAGAACAAGAAAGCCTGTTGTTCCCAAAGCAACAAACTCTGTGGAAAAGCCATGACTAATATATCTCTCCTAGAAAATCACTTTGCACATTAACATATTTATAAAGCTCTGAACTGTTTCGGAGAAAAGAAGTTCAACTTAATATCAGCATATAACTGTTCTTTTTTAACATTTTCAATATCCTACAGAACCAGTTTTTCTAGAATCCACTTTGTAAAATATTAGCATCGATTAAAGCTGAGAGACTTTCTTATGTTTAAGCAAGAATAGTTAGTAGCTTTTAATTAGAACATTTTATAATGGAATTTGAAGCATAATACATAATGACCTATGTCCAAAAAGAAAGAACAATTATTATGTAAAGAGTTATTTGTAAATAACTGAAAAAAAGAAGAAATAGTAGTTTTCAAAAGGATTAGCAAGGAAGTGCTGCTAATGTACTTGGTTTAGTTAATCTGAAAAATCTTGAAATGTGTCATTTCCGTATCATCTGTTAGTATCACAATGAAAGACAAAGAAAAAGATTACAGATAGTTGCTTGGAAACTATCCCAAAACAAATTGTTTCAAAGATATTTATTATTAGCAGACTTTCAGTTTTAATAAATCCATTTAACTTTTCAAACAGTTCTTAGGGGGACTGAGTGAAAGAGGTGACGGGGTTGAGAAGCACACGTTGGCAGTTACAGAACAGTCACAGGGATGCGAAGTTGAGCAGAGGGCACATAGTCGATACTACTGCAGTAACTGTGTGCGGTGCCAGGTGGGTACCTGCAATACCAGGGGGGTTACTGTGTAAAGTGTATGATTGTCTAACCACTGAGCTGTACATCTGAAAATGCTACAAAATAACACGGAACATAAACTGTAATTGAAAAATAAAATAAATTTTTTAAAAAATAAATAAATACTTCTCAGAACAGCATAGACCATAAAACATTAATTAATTTCAGAAATTTTCAGGAAAAGATTAAGCATCAAGTATACTTGAACAATTACACTATCATTTGTTTTCTAATTTTCTACTGGGATGGAAGAGGGAATAATCATGGAAGCTACTTAGGTAGCAGATGTCATGTTGCAAATTAACCAAAACGGACACCACAAAAGTATTACTTAGAATCCTTGATCATTTCACTAAATTTATCTTTCAGAAGACAACAGGAAATTCCAGCCAAGATGGAAGCATAGGTAGACACGCTTTGCCTTCTTGCACCACCAAAGGAAGGACAACAACAAATTTAAAAACAAAAAATAAGCAGAAGTTCCAGCAAATTGAACTGTACAGAAGTCCCACAACCAAAGAGTTAAAGAAGAAACATTCATCCAGACTGGTAGGAGGGGCAGAGATGGGCAGTCAGGGTGGACAGGACATGAGGCAAGGTGGCAGCTGGCAGACAGGACAGTGTCACATTCGAGTGTGGATAAACAGGGAGGAACAACTAAGGAGCAAGGTAGACCTAGGGTTCCAAAGCAGGCAAAATAAAGCCTCAGAACCTCTGGCTGTAAAAACTTGTGGGGTTGTGGTGGCAGAAGAAACTACCAGCTTCTTGAAATCTTATAGGCAAGAAGGGGCTGGAAAGAAGTATTTTCAAAGTCATGAAAAGCAAGGTCCTACATCCTCTATCCAGCAAAGCTATCATTTAAGATGGAAGGGCAGATAAAGTGTTTCCCAGACAAGGTCAAGTTAAAGGAGTTCATCATCACCAAACTCTTACTACATGAAATGTTAATGGGGCTTATCTAAGAAAAAGAAGATTGAAACTATAAACAGTAAAATGACAACAAACTCCCAACTATCAACAACAGAACCTAAAAAAAAAAAAAAAAAAAACAAATTAAGCAAACAAGTGGAACAGGGACAGAATCACAGAAATGGATATCACATGGAAGGTTATCTGTGGGGAGAGGGAAGGAGGAGAATAGGAGAAAAGGTACAGGGAATAAGAAGCATAACTGGTAGGTACAAAATAGACAGGGAGAGGTTAAGAATAGTATGGGAAATTGAGAAGCCAAAGAACTTATATGTACATACCATGGACATGAACTAATGGGGTGGGGGGAATGCTAGAGTGGGGGGAGGGGTCCAGAGCAGAGTGAGATAAAGGGGAGAAAAAAATGAGACAACTGTAAAAGCATAATCAATAAAACATACTTAAAAATAAAAAAAATCTGCTCCGAAATAAAAAAATTACACTTAAGTACTTCTTAAAAAAAAGAAGACAACAAAAATAACCACAAAAACTTCTCATACCCACACTATTTTCACATTGCTCTACCATCTACAATTAATCCATTCTTAAGGCACTGAAAGATGCTATTACATGATATTTCCCATAAAAAGTTAATTTAAAATAATAAATAAAAGGGCATGTACACATCTTGCAATTTCTTAGTGTAGAGTTAGGGAGAAAGAAAATGTCAGCTCATTATTTGGTTACTGATATATCTTAAACATCTAAATAAGTGTTTTGCATATAGAAAGGGGTGTACATGAGAGAGAGAGAGAGAGAAAGAGAGAATAAATACTTTATAGCAATTTTTCCAGGCAAATACCTAAGTTCTCTTAAAACCAATGAAAACAATTCAAACATGCATCAGCCTACTTAAAAGGACACTCAAAGTACATCTCTCTACACAGAATTCTAAACATTCATGAAAAAAATCATGCAACTCTCTACAGGTTTGATTATGTTTAGCTCTAAAATCTAGGCAAACAGGAATGTTAACAGGAAAAGAATGTCAAAGAAATAACATGCAAACTGTGATATCCTATGGAGGAAATGTCAAATCCATGATCCCACCTTCAAATGTAAGGGCTTATATAAGATACATCCAATGTGTGACTGTTCCTGTGTGGACTAAGCACAGCATGCCCCAGCAGGCCACTCCTGCACAGGGATCTAGCTGTGGCACTCATGGAAACTGCTCACCATTCAGCTGTGCTTTGCAACTTTCAAAAGTCTTCTACGAACATTTGGCTTCCTTTCTTAGAATCTAAATCCTGTGTACAGAAATAAGGATATGCAACTAGGAGATATGAATCTGCTAAAAGTTTACTGGTTAGTTTTTTTTCTATGAATGTTTCATGAATAGGAAATTCAGAAAATCCAACTGACTATATATAAATAACTCAGTAATATAAAGTAGATGAGCTGGGCATGACAGACAGGTAAACTTCTTGATGCCCCCCACCATAAAAGTCCCTACTAAGAACATTGACAAAACACTATGCATGTCCAGATACAACATACATTTAGTATGACAATATTATTATCTCAGCTGATTCCAAAGATTTGTCTACAATAAAATTAAGACAAAAATACATACTTTCTAAAGACCTACAGACCTAATCTTTATCATATTTAAGCTAAGCATGACAGAACATAGGTCAGAAAAAGCAGAGAATTTCATGCATCCTGGACTTGCTGTAAATGTATGAAACCCAGCCCTGGATAACAGGACCCAGACTTAGGTATACAAATTCAGACTCTCCCAGTTCCTTTGTTTTGATTTCCAGAGCCATTATCAGAGCATGAAGGACTTCAGTCATGAAAGGAAAATAATTTCATTGTTCACATAACTTTATAAACAAATTAAGGAAAGGTTAAACCCATAGACTGCAATCCTGTGAGCAGATACCACGCTGCAAACCACAGACTTAGATGAAACTAGATATGATTTCACATAGATCTATATCATAGGCAGAAACTAAATGCCTCTCACTTCTGGTTAGGCTCATCTCTGTTTAAATACCAGGCAGCTGAATAGGCACCAAGGGCATAATGCACAAGTCTTCATGAAGCCCACAGGTTAGTTGGAGAGATAAACCTTGAACAAATAATTACAAATGTGAGTAGAATGGAAGGAAATTACAATAGAAACATGTCAAACTGGGAACTACTTGGTCTAGGGTTCTGAGAGGACCTCGTGGAGGAAGTATAAGAAAGCCCAGGGAAGGGGTGGGGGGCAGAATTAGTGGCTTCTAGCAAAACCAAGAAAAAGACAACTTCATCTAGAACGCAGAGTTTGAGGATACTTGGTAGCACCTGAAGAAGCTGAAGAAAAGATATAAACACAAATTTCTAAAAAAGCAGTAACTCTCCTTATTACAGGAGGAATTGGTCATTTGTTGATCAGTTTTTCCTGACAACAGTGTTGAACACGCAACATCATAAGATGTCCAAGGAGGCCAGGGTGTAAGAGTGAACTGAGGGGTCCAGTCAGCCACCTAGTACCTTGATGCTGGCCAAGGCCGTGAAGCCAAAACACTGTTAAGAGTTAACTGGGACTATATCAGAAAATTGAACTTGACGTTAAGGTAGAAGAAATACATTTCCTAATCATCTTGGACATATTAAGTTTTTTAACTTCCTCTGCATCTGATTTCCTTCATTGAAAGCAAGTTATTAATGTACAGTCAAAAACTTAGCCAAACATAACTAAAATCCTAGATAAGAGAATCATAGAAGTACAAAAACAAACCAGAGTCACTACTGTATTTGCAAAATAACTACAGGAAAGAAGAATCACTCAAAATTTTTGAAACTGCATGAATCACATGTTTTTATCTAGAAAACAATCACAGCAACCATGTTAAAAATAAAACAGACACAGAAAGGGGGGAATAGGTCCCCACAATTTTGTTTCCATGAATTCAGAGTTGGGAAAAAATAATCATGGAATTAGTGATAACTTCATTTACTGGATTCTTCCAGAATATTCCATATTAAGGACTGGCAAACTATGGCCCAAAGGCTAAATCAACTCATCTATTTCATAAGACCTCTGACAAACTAAGAAAATTTTTTTTACAATATTACATAACTGGAAAAAATCAAAAGAAGAACATGTTTCATGAAATTAAAATTTCAGTGTGCATATTTGTGTTGCACCCAGCCATGCCCATTTGTTTACAGAAATCTATAGCTGCTTTTGCACAGCATGGCAGAGTTGAGTAGTTGTGACAAAAACAGTACAGCCTTCAAAACTTGAAACGCTTACACTCTCATTTCTCTCTCTCTCACACACACACACACACACACACACACACACAATACCGACCTGTTTTATAAAAATCAATTTAGGACCTAGTTACAAACAGCAGATTGTGCAAGTGTTCAGGCTGGGAGTAAGTCATATTTGGGTTCCATTGTCAATTCTAGTGTTTACTCATTTGGGAAACTGAACAAGTAACTGAACAGGCTTCAGAGCCTCTAGGTTCAAAGTTCCCCCTCTCTGGGGCACAGTGAGGGCTGAAATCAGGCCACGTTCTGCTCATCAAGCCATGTACCCCTGCTGAGGGCTGGGACCACCTAATAGAAAAAGTACCTTGTAACATCTTTGCATAAATGTGCACTAACATTTGAAGGTGGTTCTCTGTTCCTCAGTTTTCTAAGCTGTAAATTAAGCTAATAGCAATAGTCTCTTGAGTTTGAAGTATTATATGAGTCATAAAGGGATTAACACATACATAGTGCTTAGCACAGTGTCTTGCACTTAATCATGCTCAAAAAACATGTTCATGGTATTATTTTTTCTTTTGTTTAATAGACTTTATTTATTTATTCTTAGAGAGAGGGAAAGAGAGGAAGAGAAACATCAGCTGCCTTTCACATGCCCCCAGCTGGGGACCTGTCCCACTACCCAGGCATGCGCCCTGACTGGGAATCCACAGGTCTGTGCTAAAACCACCGAGCCACAGCAGCCGGGGATGTTCTTGGTATTATTATTCCAGGTGATTCAGAAGAGTGGTTCCAAGGAGGGAAAGAAGACATCTTTAACTATGTTTTTTTAAACAGACACATTTAGATCTTCTGAGATGGAAGAGAAATGACTGCCTAAATACCTCCTCAGGCTCTAACCTTAAATCTCTTCAACTTAAACCTTGTTTTTTCCACTTTCAAACCAGATATACGACCACTTTCATTCATTCATTTAACAAGTAACTTTGGAGCATGAACCCTATGCAAGGACCAGGCACTGGGGCGGGGGGCAATAAACAAGGTGCAAGCCCTGTATCAGCTTCTCAAGACTGCTAAAAAAGGCCCAGAGTAAACAGGAAATGACAGCTCAGTAACATAAGTGCCTTCACAGAACTGAGCCCGGATGTTCTTGCAGCACTGAGACAGGCCTCTATTTGTGGGATGGCCACAATTAATCAATTGCTAAACTAATGGTGTTTTCAAATGCCTGTGAAATCCCAAAGCATCACCCTATAATAAGTAATATTACTAAGCATATCTCATCTAACTAGCACATCTGAATGTGCAGAAATACTGAATATGTTCATTATAATGCCTGGGTAGTTTCCATAATTTTACCCACTGTCTTCTTCTATTCTGAATAGAGATTTCATGCATATGTCAGCAGGTACATGTGATCAGCCCCAGTCTTTTTATATCTATAAAATAGTAATATTACTACCACACACAGAGGAATGTGAGTTTGAATATAAAATAATAGTTACATTTAATAAGAAAAAGGACTATCCTATGATAATCTTCAATATAAAGTAGATTATAGTATTTATTATCCTATAATAATCAGTGTAATAATAAACTTCACACAAAAGTCTATAAAACATCAGCCTGGACTGAAGCATCAAGGTCACTATGACCTCTCTGACCTTTTCTCCTTCCACTGTCTGAGGCATCTTATGCTGCCTTATTTTCACGTTGGAAGTCCATCCTCCTTTGGCGTCTTCATAGAGCAGGCATCCTGATTGTTCCATTTCTTGAGCTGTTCCTTCTCTAATTCACTTTGCTTACTCTATCGGCCAAGATAGCCTTACATTTTTTCCTCAGCTTGATTAAACTTTAAACAGGTTTCTTCCTGACTATAAGTCCCTGACTGCTCTTTTTTTAGGGAATCTACTTTAGAAAATTTATAGCTGCAAAATCTTTCTCTGCTAGTTTGAAATACATACATTTCCTTTAAAGTCACTTTCCAGTGTCACAGACCCCAGGGGGACTGTGTTTCTGGACCTAAAAACCAGCCCTTTGAAATGTGATCATCACAGTGTCTGTGGGATGGTAGGAGCCTAACGTTGATGGGTGCTTTGCTCCAAGTTTTAACATTACCTTACGTCAGGAAGATGGGAAAAAGATTACTCTTCCTTCAGGTAAGGTTAATTAGCAGGCACAGATGCCTGAAGTTTCCTACACTCCAGGTCTTACAAACTCTCCAACCCTTTGTCTCAGCAGAGTTGAGTTCAATCTATTGTAATAGTGTTAAATAAGATCTTCCTTACCTGCTTAACTTTGTCCATTGTAATTTTTTCTTTATCACTATGTATTCCTCCCACATCAAGAAAGAAAGAAAGAAAGAGAAAGAAAGAAAGAAAGAAAGAAAGAAAGAAAGAAAGAAAGGAAGAAAGAAAGAAAGAAAGAAAGAAAGAAAGAAAGAAAGAAAGAAAGAAAGAAAGAAAGAAGGAGAACGAAGGGAGAGGAAAAAAGAAAGGAAGGAAGGAAGGTAGCAAGGATGATTATAGTTATCTTTTCTTCAAAGTATATTTTAAAATTAAATGGGACAGAAAACAAATTCAGAATAAAAAATATTCTTTCATGTTGAATAAACCTAGCATCATGAAAAATATCATCTAATTTTATTCCTTTTTATTAGTTTAGATATCACTGGTTTATTATAAAGATACACAAAAATTATTTACATCATGAAAGATTTCAGAACTTCAGTGGAATGTGCAGCTTCACATGATGCCATTTCTTTTCTTTTTTTTAAGATTTTATTTATTTTTAAAGAGAGGGAAAGGGAGGGAGAATGAGAGGGAGAGAAACATCGATGTGTGATTGCTTCTCACATGTCCCCCACTGGGGACCTGGCCTGCAACCCATGCATGTGCTGACTGGGAATGGAACCAGCGATCCTTCGGTTTGCCGGCTCAATCCACTGAGCTACACCAGCTGGGTGCGTGATGCCATTTCAATAATGACTTATTTCAATCTACATACTTTCCAAGAATGTCAGCATCTCTAAGTAAGAAATAATTTTTGCCTTCTAGAACTACTTTGGTGCCTCCATATTCTGGGAGAAGTACTTTATCTCCAATTTCATGCCAACTGGTTAAGTCTTTCCACCGTTGCCTGTACAGCCTGCTCCAACAGCTAGTACCATCAGTTGCAACACTTTTTCTTGAGACTTTTCTGAATGCATAATGTCTCCTTTGGTCACAGCTTCAGCTGCACTCCTTTGAATGAATGATCAAGTAGAGAAAGAAAATTTCTAAATGCCTGCCTGCCATGATTCCACTGTGGAAGTTCATACTCTGCTGTCACCCAGCCACAAGAGGGGCACACGGATTGGTCCTTGGGTTGTGAATGTGGGAGATTTTCTTTCTTTTTTTATCTCAACACTGACATTTCTGTGTACTGGAGTTTAGTACAAAAATTTTCTCTTATACTCTTTCACTTCTTGCTCTATCTTCCAAAAGTCCCCCACCCCCATTAAAAATCAGGTGGAATTTGGTTGACTACCTCATTCCATACAACACCTCCTGAATATGTGCCTCCAATCCAGAGCTCTCTCTAGCACTTTAGGCTTGTGTATTCAACTCCCTTTCTGACATTTCAAGGGAGATGACTAAGTAAATATCTTTCACTCAGTATTTTCAAAACAGAAATCCTCATCTTCTTCTACAAACTGCTCTACATGAAGACAACCCATCCTAGCTACTCAGGTGAAAAAGCTCGAAACTGTTCTTAATGTCTTTCTCTCACATCCACAACTACTCTGTCTAGGCATCCATCCCATGGGCTCTACCTTTAAAATATGTTTAAATTTAATCCAACAATTTCTCACCATCCCCACTGTCATCCCCATAGTGGAGCCATGCCCCCCTCGCCTAGATTACGGAAAAGAGCTACAAAATTGGTCTCCAATTTCCACTTTGGCCCCTACCTGCAAAGTCTATTTTTACATAAGAGCCAGCATGATTCTTTTAAAACATTAAGTCATACCATGTCACTTTCCAATGGCTCCGTTTTACTACGAAGAAAAACTGAAGTCTTTACAATGACTTAACAAAACCTTGCATAATTTGTTTCCCTCCCTCCACTCCCTTCCACTCATCTAAAGACTCTGACTTCCCCCAGCTACCATCACTCCAGGAAACTGGCTACCTTGCTCCTCTTTAAATTTGCCAAATAGCGTCCTGCCTTAGGCTTTGTTCTAGCTGTTTCCTCTGCATGAAACACTCTTCCCCTGGATGATCTTCAGGGTTCACCCCCTCACCTTCCTTAAGTATTTTCTAATATCTTTTCAATAAAAATTACTTTGATCCCCTATTAAATATTACAACTTGTCCTTTCTCTCTCTCTCCATCTGACACAACCAATGTCTTTTCTCAAAATTACCTTACTCCTAAACCACCTTAAGTCACATTACATTTTCCTGAGAACTAGCAAGATCTAGGAAGACCTCCTTACGGCGCATGACTTACAAATTCCAGATGAGTCATTTAACCCCAGCATCCCTGCACACTGCAATCGTGCATGGTTATGGGATACCGAAAAGGTTTGTTTTCCTGCTTGAAGCGAAAAGACAGCCAGAGGTGCAGAATAGGAAGAAGGATGGAGGAAAAAAATGCCATTTCAGTGAGCTAAACACTATCTATCATAAGTGTTTGTAATCTCAACCACATCCTGAAAGACCAGAAAACCTACAAATTGCAACATTCACAAAACCTATAAATTACAACATGAATGACAGATGAAAAGAGGGGAAAATATTTTCAAAATGAAACAGGTATTGATAAAGAGCTACCCAGAGAATTCCATAGCCATCCAAGAGTCCATATAGATTTTGTTTTCTTTGTAATGTTTTCTCACAATGCGAAACACAACTATCTCTTTACAGACAATACTGAGTTGTTCTGTTTGATTTCTGGAGAACGAATGTCTCTCAAGTTAAAAATCAACATGTAAAACTATTAAATCACAAGATGTGAGAAAAAGTTTAGTTTAGGGATTTTCTTTTGAAGGGCAGGAGTTTTTTGTGCTTTGATTTATATATATTTTTACAAAGAAAATATACTCATAAAAACAATAGCCATGTGGTCACTCTATTTTAGTGTTCTGTTTTCATGTTCAACAATCTATTATCAAAAGTTTTCATAAATCCAAAAAATTAACTAGAAGGAAAACAGTGTCTTATCGATGGAGTTTGCATTTCAAAACATTGACAGGTAATGTAAATCAATAATCTCAGCTAAAATATAGTTTCAGTGCGATTTCAAACTAAGATGTTTTCAAGCTATCAAAATCAAATTCCTTACTCATATGAGAAAGCACCAACATTAAAATAGTAAAATCATAAGCTCACTCATTAAGATGCACTAATAATTTCAAAAACAGGATGTCTTAGATACTATAATTCACCCTTCATAACAAAAAGCATTATTCTGTTTATATTTAATGTTTTAAAAATAATTCTTCATTTGGAAATCATTCACTTACAACATTTTGATTTTAAATGACTTAGATTTTATAAATATCAAAATAAAATCTCTTTTAAAGGCAGCCACACGGGGGGAAACCTAAAATAAATTCTATACAAATTTTTCCTTATAATGATCTCCAGCTTTATTGTTTGCACGCTCTTTATTATAGTATGCAACGACACTGAGGGTCCATAGTTATTTCTGGATAGAATTATTTTTAAACGGTAACTTTAGGCAAACTTTTTACTTACACATTCTGTGGCTGTGACTATTAATGAGCTTGAGATGACAGATTTTCCTCCATTAAAGCTCACTGATACATCGAGAGTTCTGAAAGAAAATGAAGACATCATAATTAAAAGTAAATTAAAATCTAGATTATTGTGGAATACTTTTATTTCCTTACATAATTCAAAACCAACCAGAAAGTCTACTCAAAAAGTCAAAGCTTTTGATCAGTTAGCTCAGCATTTTTCTTTCTTAGTTCCAGTCCTTACTGGAACAGCCAGAGGAAAATTCCTTAAGTGATATAATTGTTGCTAAAGGAAGTATTAACATAAGTGGAAACATTAAGAAATTCCTGTTTGTTTGTTTGTTTACAGTAGTCCTCTCCTTATCTGAAGTTTTGCTTACAGTGGTTTTAGTTACCCATGGTCAACTATGGTCTGAAAAAATTAAATGGAGAATTCCAGAAATAAAAAATTCATGTTTTAAATTACATGCTGTTTTGAGTAGCATGATGAATTTCTCACCATCCTGCTCTGTCTGGCCCAGGACTCAATCATCCCTTCCTCCAGCTTATTCATGCTGTACATGCTTTTCCCCCTGTAGGCACTTAGCAGCCTTCTCCATTATCAGATGACTATCAAGCTATCTCAGTGCTTATATTCACGTGACCCTTATTTTATTTAATAATGACCCCAGAGTGTAACAGTGATGCTTGCAATTCAGATATGCCAAAATGAAGTCACTATGTGCTCCTTTTAAATGAAAGGTATATGTGTACAGGAAAAATATAATATATGAACAGATAGGGTCTGGTCCTATCCACAGTTTCAGGCACCCACTAACAACCTTGGAATGTATCCCCTATGGATAAGAGGAAACTACTGTAGTTTAAATACATTAGAAAAAAATTCCTTAATCCAGAGGAATATTGAGATAGTTTTAGGTTCAAAAATATCTAAAGAGAAAAAAAATTCTTAATTTCCATTTAGTTTATTTTTCCCACCTATAGGTATTACTATCATCACAAGATCATTGATTAAGAATATACAATTGGAAATAATAAACTATTCAAAAATAAAACAGAGAAAGTGATAATAAAAGACAAAGATAAACTGAAAGGAAAAAAAGAATGTTATTTATTTGTAGGCATTGGTTATAGATGGTCCCACGATACTGGGTTAGCCAAAAAGTTTATTTGGTTTTTTCTATAAGATGCCTCTAATAGCACTTAGTTGTCTTGAATTTCATTCAAAAAGATTTTGTTAAATTATATTGTGACAACTGTCACATCAGCATGCATTTTCAAAAACTTATCAAAATTGGTGAATTTTATGTAGTCATTTTAATATTGAAGATGGAAGAAAATAAACAACATTTTCAGCATATTATGCCTTATTATTTTAAGAAAGGTAAAAATGCAACTGAAATGCAAAAAAAGATTTGTGCAGTGTATGGAGAAGATGCTGTGACTGATCGAACATGTCAAAAGTGGTTTGCAAAGTTTTGTGCTAGAGATTTCTCACTGAACAATACTCTATGGCCAGGGTAGACCAGTTGAAGTTGATAGTGGTCAAATTCAGACATTAATTGAGAACAATCAATGTTATACCAAGTGGGAGATAGCCACCATACTCAAAATATCCAAATCAATAAAGTTATTGATGAAAATGAAAATATGTGTCTTTTATTTTAAGGAAAAAACTTTTTGGCCAGTTCAATATTACAATATCCTGACAAAGCTAGAAAAGAGAGAGTGTAAATTTTGTCCACGGCTAAGAAATATCATAGTTAAAATATAGTTCTCATTTCCTAAATATAACTTAAAATTATAAAATAACTCATAATAATTAAAATTCTATTAATTTAGAATCTAGTAGTTTATCATTTGGGATCAGTCAGCCAGAAGTTAGTAATTTTTTAAAAATAGCTCTAACAAAATATCAGGGGAAAAAAATGACAAAGGGATGTTAAACTATTAAGGAAACAGCTATTTTCAAAAGAGTTGACAAAAAATATTATCATATAATCATCGATTGGCTAACAAATCAAACCTATCCATTCATTAAAACAAAAATATAGGTAACATTTTGTTAATTTGGCTTCTATACAATGCTGTGTTCCCAATTCTCATAAAGTATCTAAATTGCAAAAATTAATAGCCAGAAACTTTACCCTAATTACTGAATTAATATAATTTTGTTATATTTAAAAGATTTCTCCTCTATGTTTTTGAATCAATTCCCAAATACTATTAGTTATGAAGAGTTAGGACTAAGCAGAAACAATCTCAAGCCACTGGTAAAAATTTCAATAACGATACCGGAGAGGGGAGATGAGAAATGTTGTTTAGTGCCTGCTGCGTGCCAGATGCTATCACGGGCATTTTATGGACATTGTCTCTTTTAATCCTTACAATAACCGTTCCAGCAAGGAGTAGTTTCACGGTTCTGCAAAGAGGGTACGTGAAGCCCAGAAATGTTAATTATCTTGCCCAGAGTGGTAAAACTATGATTCTAACAAATTTTGAACTCTTTCCATCATACTACAGATGCTTGATGAAATGAAAATTCTTAATGTGTTTCTTGCCTCAAGGTGATATTTTGTTTGGATTTGTACAGAAATGGAGCCAACAGAAAAGTAACTACTAGAAAACTTCAAATGTGTTTTTTCAAAATTCAGGGATACTCTTATTAAAAATATTTCTTGTAAAATATTCTCTTCAAAACATTAAAAAAAAAGCTTAGCTAAATCCACAAAAGAATGAGAACTTGGAGTGTTTATATCAACTTCACTGAACTTCTGAACTATTCCAAAGCGGAATGCCAAGTGGTTTGCTTAAAAAAGAAAACTTAAAACTAATTGCTTATTCTGCAAAACTGAGAGTCTTGTTTTATTTTGTTTTGTTTTGTTGAAAACTAAGCATGATTGAATCCAAAAATAATCTTTTCTATTTCCTAATTCCTCCACTTTAAAGCATGTACCAGAAACATATGACATGGTAGACATGGTTTTCATTGGGAGAGAGATTATTTGATCTATGATAATATATGATGGTTGCAGGCAATTTTACTGATTCAACTTGCAAGAGATCAATAGAGCACAGTTTTTATTTTACAACCAAGTTCACTCTTTCCTATAGAGGAAATGCATGCTGATCAGATCTTGTAGGCAACCAAAATAACTGCACATTATCCCCAAATCTCAGTCTAGTATAATGTGTCTGGTGTTATATGAAACTGAATTAAGGCTCCACAGACATGGAAAGCCACGTGATGATTCTTTTGACATCTGGACTCAATTAAAACAACATAATCCTCACCTTCTTGATCAAAGCATTGCCGTCAACAACAGTACTAATAATGATGGCATTCTTTGATTCCTTACTATGAGCCATACATATTACATTTATCTTCTCATTTACTTCTCACAGTAAACCACTGAGTTTGGCAGTAGCTTTATCTCCAATTTCCAAATAAATAAACTGAGGCTTAAAAGATAACTTGCCCAAATATTGGGCTTCTCTAATTCTGTAGTCACTTTTACTGCATACTACCTTAATCTTCAGTAAATATTTTAGGTTGTTATATTTCAATTCATCTCACTGGCAAGAGCTTAGTATCATTCCTCTAAATTTTCACTATATTCACATATTTGTCATGACTAACTATAATGACATTTACTATATGCTATTTATTTGTGAATGTATACACACACATACACATATATATATTTGCTGGGAAATATTTTTGTAAGTGTTGCAAACATGACAAACACACTTTGAACGTTCCTTCTATTGTTTTTTAAGATTTTATTTATTTATTTTTAGACAGAGGGGAAATGGAGGGAGAAAGAGAGGGAGAGAAACGTCAATATGTGGTTGCCTCTTGCACACCCCCCACCAGGGGCCTGACCCACAACCCAGGCATAGGCCCAGATTGGGAATCGAACCAGTGATTTTTTGGTTCACAGGCCCACCTTCAATCCACTGAGCTATACCAGTTGGGCTGAAAGTTAATTCTGCTTTTAAATTTTGTAGCTTCTTCAGAAACACAGTTTGTAAACCATTGGGACAATTTTGGCAGGGTTATGAGCTGATGCCTTTGGCCAAAGCTGTGCCACTCCCTCGCTAGCACACAGCATGACAAAGCCACCTCACCCTCTAATCCAAACCAATATCTCGACCTTTCTTTACCGCAAGACTCCAACATGTGTATTTAATGTTTTCTGTCATATTTTATGTTTCTTCTCTTAGTATCTATGGATTTCTCTCTCCTATTGCCATGTAACTTCTGCATAAGTATGAGAGTAGAACACGTACTCTCATTTATAGAGACTTTATTACAAACAAAAATGCATAAAACCATGTTGTTTTTTACTTAATTCCATACAGGGTGGGGCAACAGCAGGTTTACAGTTGCTAGTATGGACAGTAATACAATAATTAATAAATAATAATACAAGAATAAACTGTTTCACATAGTCACAATTATAAACTTACTTTTGTCCCACTTTCCATATAAGTGAGAAGTGAGGGAGGATTTCATCTATATTTGTCATAAGAAGAAAATAAAACTTAAAAAGAGGATATAGATTCAGTTCACATGTTAGGGAATAAGGAGTTCTGGGGTTTTAACCCTAGTCACTACCTCCTCAATCTTGCATTCCTCAATCTGTTCAATGAGTATAATTATATCCATTTCATAGTTATTTTGGAGAGGAGAACTTGACAAAATAACATACATAAAATGTTCAACCCAGTGTCCGGAACACAATACTTACTCTATAAATTATTGTAACACTTATTTGTCTAACAGATTATTCAGAATATCAAGGTAACCTTTTGATCCAAGTTTAAAAAAAAAAAAAAAGTTATTCCAGAAGAATGTAAAGCAGCAGTGAAATAAATACCTAACACTTTTTTTGTTTTACTTAAAGAATTTTATTCTCCTACTGCCATATAAAAATAGAGAGAGCTAAGCTGGTCACAAAATACCTAGTATATAATGTCATGCAGGTTCGTGTAAAGACATTTCTCAAGGCTATTTCCTTCCTATTGCAAAACATTATCTTGATTAAACCCAACATTATAGCAACACTGAGCTGTGTGTTAAACCTAAAATCTAAAACTGCAGTCTAAATTGGTTGACAAATGTTTGCCAATAAGTTTATTCAATCAATCCCTCAATCACTTTATTACTAGTTAATTAAATATATATTCATAAATTACCTATAATAGACCATCCTTGGCTGTGCTTGATAACAGAACTGCAACAGCCAATAAAACAAAGCATTATAATGTAATTGAAAGGAAGTCACATAAACCATTACAAATAGGTAAGACACCAGGGTCCTAGAGGACAAGACGGGAACTACAATGACTCAGCCTTGCCTTGGGAGCATCAACAAAGGTTTTCTGCAGGAAGATCTCTCTAAAATGAATCCTGAAGAATAACTGGAGAACCAACTATATGGGAAAACATATTTGCCAATGATACCTCAGACAAGGGTTTAATCTCCAAAATATATAAAGAACTTACACAACTCCACTCTAAGAAGATGAGCAACCCAATCAAAACATGGGCAAAGGACTTGAACAGACACTTCTCCAAGGAGGACATACAGAGGATCCAGAGACACATGAAAAGATGCTCAGTATCGCTAGCTATCAAAGAGATGCAAATTAAAACCACAATGAGATACCGCCTCACACCGGTCAGAATGGCCATCATAAACAAAGCAACAAACAGCAAGTGTTGGAGAGGTTGTGGAGAAAAGGGTTTACAGGAACAAGTATAAAGGACACATGGATAAAAACTAGGGGGTGTGGAAATGGGAGGGAGGTGGGGAAGGATGGGGAGGTGCACTGGGATGGGAGTAAAAGACAGAAAACTGTACAAGAACAACAATTAAAATAAAATTAGAAAAAGAGATTAGATGGGAATTCAAACGGATGGAGTACTATTTCACAGGCTGAAGGCAAGAAAGGCAAAGAACAATCAAGGAACCAAAGGCCATTCAATGTGACAGCAACATAGAGTGCAAGAGTGAGAATATATGCCTTCAGCCTGAAAAAGGCAGTAGGGGAAGGATCATGAAGAACCCAGGATGCCACCTTTAGCCATTTGGAATTAGCCTTAACAGGTTTGCAGGTAGGTAGAAATATGGTTAAAATTGTGCTTTACAGGTATCATTCTTGTTGCAGTGTAGAGCATGGGTTGGAAGAGTACATTTCTACATAGAAAGACCAGTTAAGAATGCATTTCAGGAAAAAAAAAAAAGTAGAATTGAACCAAAATAGTGGCAATGAGGGTAGTATGAAAATGAAAATGGAGAGATAGTAAGGGCTTAGAATAAAAAGGACCGGGACATTTATTGGTTGCAGGTGAGGAATAAGGGATACAGGAAACTTCAAGGGTTCTATCCTGCACAGGTGGGTGGGTTTACATAGTAAATTACTTCATTCAGGAATCTTTTAACCATTTCGAAGAATATAATTTTAGACAAAACATTAATTTACATATATATTCTTACTATGTAAGTTTCCCATGTAAACTTACATAGGAAGCACAGGAAAAGAAGCAGGTTTGAACAGAAGTACATGAGTTTGACTTGGGAACTTCAAATTTAAGGTGGCTGTGGGAAATCCCAATGAGTTAGCAGACACTTGGATGGTGGGTTTTGAGCTAAGAAAAAGATCTTGTTGGAGAGCTAGAGCCCATCTGCAGGAAAAGGGAGCCTTAGAGAAGATGTGTTTGTGGGTCAGGAATCCAAACATGGTGAAAACTGAGAGTTAAAGGGCTGTAAGAAGAGGAGCCTGAGGTAACACCTGAAAAGAAACAGCCAGGCTGGTGAGAAAATGAAGTTGTGAAACACAGGGAGGACCTTCTGGAAGAGGACAGGCTGCAGCACACACCGCAGAGTGGGCAGGGAAGACAAGGCTGAGCACTGACAGCTCTTCCCAGTTCCTTTCCTATCAATTGGTTCCACACTGTTTAGACCTCCTGGCAAATAGCTTAGTCTACTCTGCTCCATCCTTGAAATATTTTTTCAAAGTAGATGGTGAGAAGAAACCTAAACAACCTAACATAACAAAAAGATTGTTTGGAGTGCATTTTAATATCAATGATCACTACTGATACTCAATAGTGATAAAACTAAATTCATTCCATATGAGAAATTATTCAGTAGTATTGTGATGTATAATTGAGTAAATAAAATTCAATAAGGCCTAATGGTCACAGTGCTTATATTTAATTTTTAAAGATGTATGACAATTCCAAAACAGGAGAATAGCTCAGTGCCATATGTCAGAGCTACTATGATCTCAGAAATTTCACACTCCATGAAATATGACTGACATTTCAATCCACAGTAACCAATTTGCAAGGTATTCATTTGCTACTGACTTTATGCATATCCAATAAAAGACTGCCATTTTATGATCCATTAAAAAAAAGATAAAAAAATTAAATAAAATTGTGAAAGACATTTGCTGGAAGTAATAAATAATTTACCTTCAATTTGCACATGCTGAAAATTAAACTGGCAACTACTCAAAAAGTTATTAAAATTAAAGTGACTTCAGCTATTTTGAAATCAAGTGCTACTATTAAATATTCTGCAGAGCTTTTTAAAAGTTAGCATTATACATAATAAAGATCTCAAGTTAAAACATAAGATTTCATATTTGCGATAAAGATTCTAGTTAAGAATGTATATGTAAATTAATGTTTTGTCTAAAATTATGTTCTTCAAAATGGTTAAAAGATTCCTGAATGAAGTAATTTCTTGTTTGGCTATCCCAATATATGTGTATAACTAAAAAAAACATTGCATTCAGGAAGATTGCTGGATTTCAGAAGAAAAAAAAGCTATTTTCAGAGATGTTTTGAACATAACACCTAAAGTTGTATTGTAAATGTTTTCAGTATTACACTAAAGATAACCTCTTTTTTATTGATTTACATATTTTAATAAAATAAAGAAGACACTTGAAAATAATCACTCAGGTTTTAGTACCTTTCATTCAAATATGTTAAACATCTTAGTAATATTAAAACCTTGATAATATAAAGTTTAGAAGTAGATATATAAGAATATTTACATACATATTTAAGAATATGCTCTACCTCATCACACAGTTGTCCCTCTTTGAAAATTTTAATTACCAAACGCTCTAAAAATAATTCTAATTGTTAGAAAGATCTCTCTAATGGTGAATTGAAATGTGCCTCCCTCTACCTTCCACTCTTTTTTCCTCCTTTCCTAGGGGCAAATCAATCTTTCACATGACAGATCAGACCTGATGTTTGAAGGGAGCTGATATGTCACACCTGAACTCTGTCATTTTCAGAATTTAAAATTTTATCTTATTTAGACTTCCAGTCATGATGGAGGCATAGGTGAACATGCTTTGCCTCCTCAATCAACCACAGAAAGAATTACAACTAGACTTCCAAACAAATAACACCAGAACCGTCAGAAAATCAAGCTGTATGGAAATATGACAACCAAGAATTTGAAGACGCCACGTTCACCCAGATGGGTAGGAGGAGCAGAGAACAGAAATGCAGAGATGGCAGAGAGGCGCAGAGACACGGTGTGGCATGGAGAGATTGTAGTGGCAGAACAGGCAGTCCTACATTCACATGTGGTAAATAAAAATTGGGAGGGATGCCTTGCAGCGAGTGATCTCAGGCCCAGGCCAGACCACACAGCCCAGGGTTCCAGTGCCTAGAAGATAAATCCCAGTAACTTCTGGCTGTTAAAATCAGTGGAGGTTAGGGTGGCAGGAAAAAACTACCAGATTTTCAGGAGACTCTGCTTAAAGGGGCTACATGGCCTTAGAACATACATGGACTCACCCCCTCTGGGATTCAGCACCAGGGCAACAGCTGGAAGGGCATCAGTTGCACACAGGGAGTAAGTGAAGTGACTAGAAACAGGGAAAGTGCCAGGCAAACCTCCGGAAGCCAGGCAATGGCATTGCCTCCTTAGTAAGCTTTCCCTCCACACAGAGCCACAAAGTGGTGCAGTGGGTTTCTCACCCCAACAATTACCTAGAACTCCACCCAACACAAGTTGCCCATGCCTTTTCTACACAGGCCATGCTACTAAGACAGGGAGTCAAAGCAACCCTACCTAATACACAGAAACAAACACACGGAGGCTGCCAACTCTAGAAGACAAAGAAAGATGGCCCAAATGAAAGAACAGATCAAAACCCCAGAAAAAAGAACTAAAAAAAATGGAGATAACCTACCCATCAGATGCAGAGTTCAAAACACTATTTATCAGGCTGCTCAAAGAACTCATTGAGTCTGGTGATGGTGCAAAAAAGACCAAGGAAGAAATGAAGGTCACATTAAGTAAAATAAGGAAAGATTTACAAGGAACCAACAGTGGAGGCGATAAAGCTGAGATTCAAACCAATTATTTGGAACATAAGAAAGAAATAGGCATTCATCACAACAGCAAGAAGAAAAAAGAATTCAAAGATATGAGGACAGGCTAACGAGCCTCTGGGACATCTCCAAATATACCAACATCCAAATAATAGGGATGACAGAAGGAAAGAGGAAGAACAGGAAATTGAAAACTTATTTGAAAAAAATAATGAAAGAAAACTCCCCTCATTTGGAAAAGGAAATAGACATACAAACCCAGGAAGCACAGAGTCCCAAACAAGTTAGACACAAAGAGGACCACACCAAGACACATCATAATTAAAATGCCAAAGGTTAAAGATAAAAGAACATCTTAAAAGCAGCAAGACAAAAGCAGAGAGTTACCTACAAAGGAGCTCCCATAAGATTGCCAGCTGATTTCTCAAAACAAACTTTGTGGCAAGAGGAACTGGCAAGAAGTATTGAAAGTGTTGAAAAACAAGGACCTACCACCGAGATTACTCTGTCCAGCAAAGCTATCACTTAGAATGGAAGGGCAATAAAAGTGCTTCCCATACAAGGTAAAGCTAAAGGAGTTCACCATCACCAAGCCATTATTACAGGAAGTATTAAAGGGACTTATTTAAGAAAAAGATCAAAACTATGAACATTAAAATGGCAATAAATTCACAACTATCAACAACTGAATCTAAAAAAAAAAAAAAAACTAAATGAGCAACTAGAACAGGGACAGATCCACAGATATGGAGATCATTTGGAGGGTTATCAGCTGGGAGGGGAAAGGGAGCGTATAGGAGAAAAGGTACAGGGATTAAGAAGCATACTAATAGGAACAAAGCAGACAGGAGGATGTTAAGAATAGCACAGGAAATGGAGAAGCCAAAGAACTTACTCGTATGACCCATGGACATGAGGGGGCGTGATTGCTAGAGGGAAAGTGGGTATTGGGCCAAGGGGGGACAAACAGGGAAAAACTGGGACAATTATAATAACATAATCAATAAAACATACTTTTTAAAATTTCTACCCTATTTAATATTTCCATACTTGGCAATACCTTGTTAGCTACCCCTAGTAGTGCTTAAATTAATTGTTTTTCCTCTTAAAAGACAATTTCCAGAACTGAATATAATATTTAAAATAGAAATATAATGCAGATTAAGTGAACTTATCACATTTCTATATATAAAATCAGAAAGCAAGACACCCTGTGAAAGATAAATATCTCACCACCCAAGGGCAAGTAACAAGATAGAGAAACAGAGACAGTCATCAGCCTCAATGCATCTCACCAAGATTCCAACGTTTATGTTCAAAACAAAGGCATAACTAAAGTCTGGTATTCATGATAAAAATAGATAAATTAAGTCTCATTCTTCATAGGAAACAGAAGAATGAAGTTGTGAAAGTATCATCTGCTAATAAAATAGTGGAATTAGGGATTGTACAAGTAAACATTACGCATGTATCTCCATGATATCCCTCCACTTCTTACTCAGAACACTCTGTCAAGTGTCTTCCCACACTGCCTTCTAAGAGAACTAATACTATCAGTTTTATCTGATTTAGATACCGATTTCATATTTGCCAGAAGATTCTGGCCAACATTTCCGAAAGCACATTTAACTATACCATATGCCTCCTTAAATCATCTCTATCAAACGAGCTGTAGGATAAGGCTCTGGATCATTCTGTTCTGTTTTTCTTTCTTCACAATGTGTTTATGTATATTTACCCAATTTGCTCTGTTCTTCTTGCCAAATTACAGGTTTGAGATCTCAGAGCAGCTGTGTCATTGTTGATGTCTCACTAAACAAGGGGCAGAGCACGAGGCCACCCTGCAAATACTGGTCACGCGTGTGCTTAACACCACAGAGTGACTGTCCTGAAATGGGGAGGGTTCAAAGAACTTCCCAGAGTCCTTTCCACTCAACCTTAAGGCATTTTGGCACAAATGAACTGCTGTTAGAAATAAATTCCCAAACAATCTACAGATTTTTCTTGGTGAGAAAGTTTAATCACGTGATATTGAAAAATCAACTTGTATCCAATGAAAGAATAGAAAAAAACAACCTTGTTACTACCACCTTTACATAACTTCTGCTTAAATACTAAGAATTTGTTCATCTCAGACTAAACATCTCTATGAAATAAAGAAATTTAATAGAGATTCTCCCAAAGAAAGTACTTCAGAGACCTGCTTCAACAATGCTAAGCATGAAGTACCTGCGTAAGATTTTCCCAGACGGCTTTCCCTTTTGCTTATTGAGCCCATGACATCAACTTCCAAATGCAAACCTGAGTCCTAACCACTCGGCTACATTCTTCGTTCTCATCTCCAAGTCAGCATTTTCATGTTAACTCTCTTTCGAACCCAAATTTGCAAGCCCTGGGTTTTTAAAGAAATAATCCTCAAACAAACGTAATTTGGGAAATATGACACAAAGAAGAGAAAGGAACGGCGAGAGTAGGCTAATGAGATGAGGCACATGCCCACGGCGCCAGCTCTGAGACTACGCGCATCTGGCTCTGAGGCTGTCTGTCTAAGGTTACTTCACCAGCACGGTGTTAATTATTTAAGTGAGAGAACAGGGGGAACCATCACCACATCTGTCACCCTCGCACAGGAAAAACCTTCATTCATTGTTGGGCCAGATGTGTTTAGTTGAAATGTAGACTAACTAGCTACTTAATGGGTTTGAGTCCTTAGCCAAAAGATAATTAGGCAAGTAAATTAAGCATCAGTCACCTTACAGGGCTAAACTGTTTCAATTGTGTTGATTTTAATCCAATCTCAGAAGAGAGCTCATCATCTACAAAAGTATATGAAGAAAATTCAAAGCAAAGCTCAGCTCCAAATTACTTGCAACATACTTAGTAGAACAAATAATGATGTCCCCAAATGCCCAATACATTAACAAATAAAATCTTCTTAAGTTTTGCCCAGTGGTATCATGTACTTGATTTTTTAAAAAAGTAAGTCAAAAGTAATGATTTTACTTTAGCTGGGGTGGGTGGGAGTGGTGGGGGTGGAAATGGAGACAATCGTACTTGGACAACAATAAAAGAGAGGGAGAGAGAGAGAAAGTAATTCTTTTGAACAGTGCTCCTTCCCCAAAACAATCTATTTGCTTGTTGGTGGAATCCTAGCGTCAAAAGCCAAACAGATGATGACTTCTCAGGTCTGATATTTATTATGCTCTATATGATTTTTAAAAATCACATCTCCTGAATATTTAGCCTATCTAGCGATCACTAAACATTATCATCAGTCTCTATGGTAGTTTCTTCAAAAGGAGACTGTGCCCAAAGGTAAATTCTAAAGAAAATACTTCAGTATCTGAGAACAGGCATACTACATTTTATCATTGTTTTGGAGTAGAAAGTAAGGTGTCTTCCTTAAATAGACACTGTTATTAATAAGCCAAGATAATTTTCTTCTCTCTTAAATGGCATTCCTTCCAAAATAGGAATCTGATCATTTTTCTCCTGCCTGATATAGGCTCCTGCCCCGCAACTATCAAATGCACTCTTTTAACTGTTTATATAACTAGTAAATCAAAGTATTTGAGAGAAATATATTCATCTTTCAGGTAACAAACATTGAGCAAATCTCCTGTAGGTCAGGCATTGTGTCAGGTGCTAGAGATACAGCAAGAAACAAGGCAAACAAAATTCATCCCAGCAAAAAAGAGACACAATAATAAATAAATGCTTTGGAGGAAAACAAAAACATTAAAAGGGAATGGAGTGCCAAACAAAGAAGGGGGAAGATCACATGATTAAATAGGGTGGCCAGGAAGATCTTCCTAAGAAGGTAACCTCAGAATAAGACTTGAAGAAGATGAGAGAGTGAGCCATGAGAGGAAGAGCATTTCAAGCTGAGGGAACAGCAAGTATAAAAGTACTGATGTGGGAGCAAGCTGACGTGGCTAAGGAACAGCAAAGAGGCCAGCATGACTATAACTGAAAGGTTAAAAAGAAGATGAAGTATAGGACTTAGTGAGGAGCCAGAACCTATAGGCCCTTGTGGAACATTTCAGTGACTCGACTTTCACTGTGAGTGGAATGGGGAACTCATTATGGAGGATTTCATAAACCAATTTGCTTTAATAGGGTCACTCCTGCAAAGAACAGATGTGGAAAGTCCAGTGGAGAGGCTAATATACCAGGCAAGAGATGAAAGCAGCTAGGTCTAGGATGGTATCAGCAAAGGTGGTGGGGAGGAATTGTATTGTGAATATACAATACACTTTTGAAATTAGAGCTAATAAGGTTTGCTGATAGCCTGCATGGAAGAGAAATCATTAATGAATCAAAGGTCTTTGACTTGAACAACAAAAAGGGTGGAGCTGCCAATGACTAAGAGAGAGAAGACAGCTGTGGAAGCAGAGGGGAACAATCAAGAGGATCAATATGGAATTATAGATTTGTTAAAATAGGACCAAACACCAAGTCAATAGGTTTATCATTGCTAATATAAGATATGATTACCCAGCAAGTCATAGAGTCTCACTATGCACTTGGGGTTAAGATGGCTCAGGCAGAATGGATCTACTTCGAATTCTAAGACACAGTCTAATATAGCCATAAGCATGTTGTCAGTAACAGTAGATTCTTAGATGACACAGAAAATGAATAGTTTTTTTATAGAAAGAAAAAAAATGATTCTCAGAGTCTTGCCTTTGTAAGTTATATTATGCACTCTTTTAATCAATGTAAAATAGAAAATGATATTGCTCTAACCTACTTAGATGACCAGAAGTGATGTCCAACAGATATCTTGAATATATTTGCATCCACAGAAGTTGAGTGCTCAAGTAAACTTCAAATTACTAGATTCCGTTGGGTCCAAGGAGAAAAATATAATCTTCACTCTCTGAACACCAATCCAGACTTTGGGTTGTATATTTTATTTTCCTCTGTTCTAAGTTCAAAACCAGTATACAGTGTACACTACATTCTATTCATTATCATAAACATATTTCATCCAATACTGTTGGGCTAGGAAATATTTGAAACGTTTCCAATCATTTCCTTCATAATCAAATGGATAGAAAAAAATCGTAAGTGGAAATACTAAATTACTAGCAAAATTACTTGTAAGTGATCAAAATAAAGGTCTTCTTCCAAACTAAATATCCCTTAGTTTAATCAGTTATCATTATGGTTCATTACCACACTAAGGCAACATAAGAATATAGACCTTAACAAGACTGAGAAACAAAGTACAAATATTTCCCACTCTGAGGTGTGCCTTATTGAGCCACTTTCCTTTTTAACTTTAACCTTAATATTTAAAAACTACAGTAATTACTCAGTCAGAATCTCACTGTGGAACTCATGTGTTTGTGCATGTGTGAATTTAATACACTGAGGTAAAATATTGGCTGTGACTCTGATTATTTAAAAGCTCTAACAATACTTCTCAAACCCAGCTAGATAAATATTTATAGAGTTTTTTAATCAACAAGTAAGAAGTGAGACATAACAGACTTCACTGTTTTCAATGTGCTGAGAGTATAGTTAAAGTACTAACCAGAGTGGTTTGTTCAGGGCTTACTATTTCATGTTCAATCTGTACAACAAAATATAATAAAACAACCAATGTATATTTGTCACCATTTCCTAATCATCTGGAGCCAAAATGTTTTTGAAATGTTTTTAATGACGTACTCACTCTCCAACTTTACTCAGGGAAGGTGCAGGACAAAGCATAGAATTCAGCTCCACACTTACTGGCTGTACACCTGGAAGATAAAATGCCACTGATTTGGTAAAGCATTTTATAAATCTCATAGTCTCATTAATAATATGAAGGGTATAGGGCAATCAGAGTTCAAGTGTGAAACATTAGCTCTATTAGCATGAAAAAGCAAAAAGACACGCATCTAAAGAAAGAGAAGAAAAAGAAAGTGAAAAATAGAGATTATAGTATGCCTCATTGATACAAAATATTGGTAAATTATAAATCATGACTTTTTTCACTTAGACTAAGTTCATACATTGTAGACACTGTAATGTTATCATTTACCCCCTCAATAAGTCAAATATTTTAGATTTTTTAAAGCTAAATGGCATATATGTATATAAAAGCAGAATTTTAAAATGATAAAAAAAAGGAATATCCAAAGGAGAATGAATTTATTTCAAGAATTTAATAAAACAGAGCATCTATAATAAAAAATACATTTTATAAAGCTGAATGCTTAAACTGCCCTTGTAATTTTAATAATATATGAGAAAAGTGATCTAGACTATAAATCTTCAGAAAAGTTATATAATCGAATAGATAATCCTAGAATGGGAATGACGGAAATGCAATCTGACTTCCCTTACTCATTTGAATATTTACTTTGATAAGCTTAGTTTTATGTAGCTAAGTGTAAGATATGTTTATAGTATAATCAATCCAGCTATGTAATCAAAAGGAATTAGGTAAATCTAATTCTTAGATACAGATAATTACTGAATAAAAATAAAATTATTTTTTCTCTTCAATTGTGGAAACTACTAGGAAGAGAATTTGTTACAGAATATTATTATCTTGCCTTACCAAAATGATCTTAATAGGAAATAAAGGAATTCATTATGACATTTATCACGCTGAGATCATCACCACTTGAATTCAACAAACACATATTGAGCAGTTACTGTGTGTATAGACCAAGCTGTGCTAATTGGAGTGTTTAGTACCATCAGATAAACAGCAAAATTGGAGATGAACCTCTCAAAAAACAATTCTACCAGAGTTCAGAGTTATAGCATATGCCTTCCAGTATAAAATTTTAGAAGATACAATAATCATCAATGAGGAAAACTTATCTTAATAGAAATGCAAAAATGTTCAAAATACTAACATCATTTAAGTGTAGGTTTTCTCAGAATGAAGACCAAAATATCATACTCATCTGCTTTTTTGAAAACCAAGCTAGGAAAACTAAAACCTGATTCCATAAATGTGATTTATGGAATCATAAATTACATATTAAATATGTGACAATAATCACATATCTCTGCCTACCCAGTGGGCACTGGAGATACAAAATATCTTTAAGACAAAAGTCTGTCTCAAAAAAGCTAGCTGACAAATTATGGAGAAACTATTTAGATAGAAAGCAAGTGACAATACAACAAATAGTAGAGTAGTCCAAGTAAGATTTCTAAACAAGAGTAATAAGAAGTTCATAAATCTAGAAAAAGAGGCAATTAAATCAGACAATTGAGATAATCCATACGGAGCAGAGACAGGACAACTGGGTTCAACTGTCAGCTCTGCCTATTATTAACTGTGTCACCACAAACAACTTATTTGACTCTTTCAGCCACGAGACCATCCATCATCCATATAATGAGGTTGCTCAGAATGGGGCCCAGTATTCATTAAGCTGTGAATAAACATTGCCATCATTGAATAACTACCAAATGATTATTATTTGTATTATCATGGGACCGCATTTCTTTCTCCTTTGTTAAAAAATACAGCAGAGTTGGTTACAGTTGGGGAAAAGTAGGAAACATCTGATGCTGACTTGCTGTGCAGGTATTAGAGCAACATGGAGATTCTGGGGACTTACTCTTTGTGTAGGTTTCATTCACTACGTAAGTGCAGAGAACACTGCCACTGCGACTGCCCAAGTTGAATCCTCTTCCCTTCAAAACAATTTGAAATTCATCTAGAAGTCAAAGGAAAAATAAACATTTTAATCATTGCTTTACAAAAGAAAAAAGAAAAAGAAGATATAACTTAAACGTATCAAGTTGCATAGAATGAATTTTCTTCATACTATTCAGCCAACTGACATAGTTATGTTCCCAACTCTACTTGCTTTCTTAGACCCTTTAGGGAAAGAGTGGAGATATTCACTACATCACAGGGAGGCATTTTATTTTTTAAATAAAGTATTTTCCAATAGTGACCAAGATATCAGAATTAAAGCATAGCAGTCATTCCCAGATAGACACCATACAAACTTCCCCAAATTCTATCCTTAGGAAAATATCAGCAGAAATGAAACTTCTTTGTTTACTCTACTATCAGGTATTGAAGTGTGGAAATGTAAAGAACATTAATTATTCCCGTGTTTTGGTTCTTAGAACTATCATATATTGTATTTTCTTTAATCTATGACACTCCATAGTTCTTCTTTAATAACTTCTTCACATTACTGATCCTATTTTCATTTTTTTGTTGCATACAAAGTTGTAACTCCTCAGAGGTAACGTACTTTGGACTACTAATAATCTATAGCCAGTCACTAAAGTCGATTTAACTTATTGTACTTTAGGTATATAGTAGGAGCAATCGCTTAATAGTAAAGAGTAAGACAATATGCTAGAAAAAAAACTTAACATCTAATATCTTGATTGGCAACTAAATGTTTGCTGCTTACCTGCAATATGATATAATTGATTTAACAGTGAATGACTCTCAGTCCTCTCAAACACCTCCTATCTAACGTCATTTAACACTTACACAGTAAGTAACTATGGAAGAAAATACTGCAATGCCATTCTCCATTAAGAGTGTTTGTTATTAAAGGAATTCTACTTGTAAGTTAAAATAAAATGCATGTAAGACTTAAAATATGCTTCAGTAAAAAGGATACTAGTTTTAGCATAGCAAATACTGAACCTGTGTCTGCCTTGGTTTCCCCATCAGAGAACCAGGGATTATAAAAGTGCTGGGACGTTAGAATGCACTATTCCTCTTAAACATCTCAGTAACCATTAGTCAGGAGACTCACAGATGCAGAACTTAATACCATGTTCTGGTTTTTTTTGTTTTGTTTTTTTAATATATTTTATTGATTATGCTATTACAGTTGTCCCGTTTCTACCCCATCATTCCCCCCACCCTGCACACCCTCTCCCACCCACATTCCCCCTTTTAGTTCATGTCCATGTTCTGCAGTTGGGAGGCTCTATGATAAATTACCCAGCCCCAACCAGACACAATATTTTTTCTTTCCCTAAGTTAAGTTGGGTTAAAATTAACTGCAGGTCAGACTTGAAGAGGAAACAGAATAGTCCAAAGAGAATCGCACTCTCTTTGGATAAGGATGGCTTTGAAGTTTCAACACTTTCTTTTCTTAACACCAGTGATGAAGCCACTGGCTTCCTCCCTGCCATGAAGCCATAAGTCACTTCCTTATGAGCCCCACGCTGACAGACACTGCACTTTGGCCAGGTTATCAAAGCATGGAGCTAAAAATCTGCATATACATGATTGTTCACACAATCAGAGAAAAGAAAAAATTTCATATTTTATTTCAGTTGTCATAGGAAAGGTCTCAAACATGAACTAAATATACAGAAGATTCTAAAAGCCTGTCACACAATATGTTCATTATTTAAAATAACACTCCAATCTTAAAAAATTTAAATTTAAAATAGAAATATTTCAAGGAATTATTTTAAAATTCTTACAGAAAAAGATGCCAAAAAAGTTAATTTTGCTATTCTCTTTCCAACATGAGTTTCAAATCATATATTTTAACTAGGAAAAAATACATTTTCTTACATGATATTTTTAAATTCTAACCACTTACCCCCAACACATACACTTGAGGGCTGCAATTCCAGGATTTCAGTGCATGACTGAGCGAGTATCTGAAAAAGAAATAAAGGAGACCAAGATATAGAAGTGAATTATAACATATGAATCCATTATGAGATTACTAATAATCTTGAGGTCCTCCCTTTAACATCAATAGATGGCAGAACAATCTATTAATTATCACATACACAGTTATGAAGCTCTTAGGAAATTTCTGTGATGTTTTTCAGTATATAGTCTAAGACTTCATTCTGTAGGAATCCTTATTTGATCAAACATAGATAACAGATAAAGTGAGTGTTGCCTCCAAGTCCATAGCCTTGGCTATAAAAAGATAAAGTTAAGCCAGCCATAAATTCAGTGCTGGCTTTTTCCCATTAGGCAAAAACAAGATAGCAAATAAGACTTTCTGTTTAATTATTGTAATTTAATGTTTTCTAGTAAGAGGTTCAATATAGACTGATAAATAAACACTTCTTTGTGGCATTTCTATTTGATTTCTCAGCCTCAAGTCCCACAAATGCTACTACTTCTTATATGTATCAGATACTAAACTTGAAGAACACAGACTCTTCATATGAGCCACATATTATTCTCAAAAACGGAGACTGGCCCTGGCTGGTGTGGCTCAGTAGACTGAGGGCCAGCCTGTGAACCGAGGGGTCACTAGTTTGATTCCCAGTCAGGGCACATGCTTGGGTTGTGGGCCAGGTCTGGGAGAGGCAACTGATCGATGTTTCATTCCCTCTCTTTCTCCCTCCCTTCCCCTCTCTCTAAAAAATAAATAAATAAAAATCTAAAAAAAAAAAAAAACCCACAGACTGCACTCCCTCATTCCCAGAGCACAGAAACACAATGGTTCTTCTCAGTGAACTTTTTCTGAAAAACAGAAACCACCATACAAGGCACAGGGGCTACAAGTGAAAAACAACAATGATGAAATAAGCTGTTCCTAATGGACACACAATCCTGCCTTTATTTTTGGAACTGCTCTGCACTTCATTATCAAAGTCAGACAAACTCCAGATGATCTTTGAACAACATTCCTTTCTCGGCGGAAGTTGAAGACATGATGTACGCGCAGTGGTTTCTAGCATCTCCTGCTCATAACTAGAACAGGAAGAACTGTAGCAGGAAATAATGCTTTCAGTGCTCTATTTGCTAACAGTGAAAATATAAACTGTCAGCCTCTGACAATAAGCTATGTCAAATCAGGGAACTTTTGTGGCTAAATATAAATCAAAATATGCACTTTCTGTACTTTTTAAAATCATTTCCCTGTGAATCCACTTTTCAGCTGGTGATTAGAGAACATATATAGTAAAATTTTATAGCTGAGAAACTCTAGATGAGGTCTGTATAAATGCAGAAATTACCAAAGAGATTCCACAGCACCCAAAAACCTTTCAACACCCAAATACCTCCTCTGAGTCTATTATATCTCTTATCCACTGAGGAGTGAGTTCCATTGTTCAATTAAGAATTGAACTAAGAATTGAAAACTATTGTCAAAGGCTAACGTGCCCTCTTGGACCAGACATATCTCAAATCACTAACATCTTTAAATATTTTGACATGTTCTAGATAACAAGACTATAAAGAGCACAGAAAAAAAGTTTTGCAAAAGGAATATGGATATAAAAATGTTCCAACTAATAACAACAACAAAAAGGCATTATAGCTTTAGCTTTGGCCAATCTGAGATGGAAGCGAGAACAGTGAGCCACCGAAACGGAAGGTTAAAGGAAAACACAAAGCCCCCAAATCTGTTTTGTCCAGCAGCAGTTCTGTAAGAGTTTATTTTGAAACAGATCTTATTAAGGACATTGACTCTGTCATTTTTAGCCACACCTTCGTTAGAATCACTAAAAAAAGTTTCAGGCATCGGAAAAAGTATGAGAGTGGTTTAAAGATTTAATCTATTGGAAATAGACATTTTTTTAAGTTTCTTAGAACAAGGCAAATTGAAAAGTTACAGAGATTTTATAAAGGTGATGTCAATGAATATGTATCCCAGAATGACCTGTGTGAATTTCTGAAATTGTATTGGTTTTCTCTCTCCTACCAATATTGACCATCATTAAATTAGATCTCATAATACTTAAGACAAATGTATGTGTGTTGACTTCCTCTCTCACTTGAGGTAATCTATCAAAACATTTTTTAAAAGCTAGTTTCACTAGAAAGACCAATGAGCAGTTCTGCTTATGGAGCTCTCCTTCAGACTGAAGGTTAAACACCTGCAAGTATCACTGATGGTCTACATCTCTGAAACCAGACCCTGTTAATGCCCTGCAAGGTATTTTTATTTTAAAGAAAAAGTTCAAGATCATTTAGCAATTCACATTGTACTCAGATCTGAGATTTAAAAATCAAGTTACAGCCCAGACTGGTGTGTTTCAGTGGGTTGGGCGTCGTCCCTCAAACCGAAAGGTCAACGGTTTGATTCTTGGTCAGGGCACATGCCTGGTTTGTGGCCAGGTGTCCAGGTGGGGGCATGTGAGAGGCAACCAGTCAATGTTTCTCCCACATGGAGATGTTTCTCTCCCATTCTTTCTCCCTCCTTCCCCCTCTCTCTAAAAATAAATAAGTAAAATATTTTAAAAAATTTTTAAAACTTACAAAAATAAAAAGTCACGGTACATTAAGCAGGGATGAATAGTTAAAGGTTGGTTATATCTTGCAGTAACTTGTATAACATACACTTATACATAAGAATATATATACATTTGTTTAATATTTATACTTAATAATTTTAATAAAATTAGTTTCACAGAAATGAGTTTCACAGAATTGAAAAGTAACTCAGGTAACACATTCATTTAAAGATAAGCAGGTTAGACTGAGTCACAAAATTGGCATCACCATCTGATGTAATGCATTTGAATTTCCCACAGACCATTACCTGCCCTTCTCTAAAGTTCATTTTCACCTTTTAAATTTCTTTGGACTTTATATCATATTGTTTGAGTGAATGGATCACCTCCTTTATCAGAAGACAAACTCTGGGTGTAGAAATGGAGTCACACTAAAACTGCACAACCCTTCCGGGACCGGCACGTGGTTTCGTGTACGCAGCACAACCCAAACACGCTTGGGGTCTACAGACTGGATGCATGAATTAATGAGAATATTAAGAATGTCTATCTAGTAAGGAAAGCAACAATCATACTAGACAAAGATAAGGCAGAATAAAGTTAATTTGTCTGAAAAAGCATCTAGCCCTTCAATAAATTGTGAAGATTGGAAATCCAGGAAGGTGTAATTTGAAACTAAGTTAACCAAAACCATTTCCAAATGAAAAATAATCAGAGACAGAGAGAAAATGTGGTAGGGGAAAAAAGAAAGTGTATGAATTTTTAGAAAATAATATTTTTTCTAACTTTATTTTTTTCATCTAGTTTACCATGTTTCTATTTTAAGAAAACAACTAGAAGTCAAAGTAACTTAATGTGCATATGCAAAAAGTTTACATCATTAAATTTTTTAAACAGTTCAATAAATACAAAATAGCCCATAATTTATTTTTACCAAGTAATTGTACAAGATCAAATGTTCAAAATTTCAAAATGGGTCTATAATTAAAATTGTCTTCACTAAATGACAATGAACAGAGAGGGACAGATATTTTAAATGCTCTAGTTAATTTTTCCCAAATTAAATACTCTCATTGATTGACTGAGCATTGGATCAGGTGTCCTATCTGTGACTACTGATTCATTATATTTCATACTCTGCACTTTAATCATTTGTATAACAGAGGATCTTGTAAGGATGTTTCTTCAAATATGTGGTGCCATCTGTCTTCATTATATCCCAATAGAAACAGAAAATAGTTTCCACGAAAGGTTGGCCTTAGTTGACATCAGAGAGAGCTAAGAGCCCCACAGACCAAATTTAAAGACAAGCCAAATACTATTAATACAACCAGGGCATTTTAAGTCATGTTGACACTAGATGTAAATAAAATTGCACCATTTGAGATTTTGGAATATAAAATATTTATAAATTGACAATGAGCTTAATGCTTACCACAAAAAATTATGCTACTGAAGCGTCAGTTTAATCAGAAGCACCAGTTCACTCAAAAGGTGATATTAGTATTATATTAAGGAATATTTATAAATGCAAATAATATGGACATCATTACCTAATCCCTACTTTTAAATCATGAAATATTAATATGGATGACAAAAGTCAAACTTTCTAAATTTAGTACAAAGATCAGTAGTCAAAAATTCAAACAAATTTCTAGCCATGATACAATTTATCCATAACCATAATTACAATTTGTTGTACAACTATTATGTTCCAGAAACTGTGCTATGCACTTTATCTGAATTTCTTCCAGAGTATTATAAATACTATTGCTATCTACCTACTATTGCTACCTACTATTGCTATCACCATTTTATATGTGAGGAGACTGGGGTTCACAGAGGTTGTTTTTTAAGTTGCCCTAGAACACCTAATCTTGCAGTAGCAGGGCCAGGTCTCCGCAGGTCTGATGAGTCCAAAGCCATCTTCTAACCAGTGCGCTCTACTGCCCTCCACGCCTTCGACAGTCTCATCATTACACAGCCTGATATCTGACAAACTAGTGAAATTTAGCTTCTTGTTTGCCTGGACTCCTTTTATACTATTAAAAACAATAAAAAATCTGGTTTATATTGTATCTTCAAATGCATGTCACTAAGCTTTGACTTTGGGGGGAGACAGCTTTTATGTTTGTTTTAAAATTTCTAATACCACTGAGTTTGAATAAATTAAAAATTTAGATAATCCTATAAACTAGTAATATATATAGGATATCCAAATGCATAGGATTCTCTTTCTTTTTATTTTTTTCTCTATTATCTTACTTTTGTACTGGCCTCTATCGCAAATTTGTTTTATACAGATAAAACACTTATCCTTTTTACTTCTCAGCATCATCCAGAACCTAAAAGACAGGCTACCAGAAACTCTGGCTCTTGTCTGGGGACACAGCAAGCATTTGGAAAACTACAATTAAACTGTGTTTAGAAAAATTAATTTGTTTTTCAATCAAAGAGCACATTTTTTTCATAAAGGTAATGACAACAATGGCATTTAGTTGTCATAGTTCAAAAACCCTAGAACCTGCCTGGAGTTCTGGAAACAGAAAGGACATTCAGAGGGAGAAGGCAGAGGTTTAGGGCTTTTATTTTGTTTTCAGAGATAGAAGGCAGAGGTTTAGGGCTTTTATTTTGTTTTGTTTTTCTCTATTTTTTCTGGACACAGAACGGACTTCGGGAAAATTTTTAACAAGGAATAAGTTAGTCTTAGTCCCTCCTCACCCCCATTGTCTCACACAGATGCTTCCTTTCTAGACTAGATCACTCTCTAGGTTTGCCTCACCTCCTAAAATGCTCTATTTCAATGTAACTGTTCTCACTTCACCACCTCATTCACACTAATACAGGGTGAGGCAAAAGGAGGTTTGCAGTTGTGAGTATGTAAAAAGTTTATTTTTGTATTGTTGTTTATTATTATATTGTTTTCCACACAAACTATAAACCTACTTTTGCCCCACCCTCTATGTGAATGTGAATGTGTGAACTGATGATCCTTCAAACAACCTAGATAGGATTATATCTAAGAAAAATCAAGAGGATTTTTTTTTTAGCCATAAAAATCCACACATGGAACTTCAGACAGCATAACCACTAGTAAAGCAAGCGATGCGAGCAGTACGAGGGAAAACGATTCCTAAAATGAGATGCCAACACTGGAAGATGCGGTCTGCCTACACATGTGCCTGAAGGAGATCTGCCCTCTGCTCTTTCTCTTAGTTTCTTTCCCTCCTGTGTGTGTGAACCACAGGACACTTTTCAGCTAGCAGCTGCACCTACAGGGCACAGGCTGGGTAGGAGGTAAATGTGTGAACTTCCAAGAGGGAGAGGTCTAGACAGAGAAGCTGTCTACTAGTATACAGAGGACCATCTGCAAAATTTGTATTTATAATCTAGGGAAAAAATCTATAATAGAAAAGATGTTAAAATACATAGAATTCTAAGTTCTAGTACTTTGTGTAAAAATGCTACATTCCAGCATATTGTTGCAAACTGTGAATAAAATACATAAAGATGGTTTATATATTTACTCTCTATAATAACAGTCACTGTCCTCATCATCAAAACTTTGTCCTATTTAAAATGTATTTGTTTTGAAAGCCTCCTTTAACATGCATGATTAAAGCCTGCCATATATTAACATAAGAAAGTTAAAAGCCAAATGTTTTCTCTTACTAAATTCAATGATACCCAAACATCTCCAACATTTTAAAAACTTTATCAAAAATTCAAACTATTCACCACAGCAGTAGTTTTCTAACACTGACTTTGGGTATGTAACACCACCTACAATAGCACACTATAGATAATTTACAAGCACCCTAGGTCTGTCCTTAACAGATAGAAACTGCTCATTTCCATGACATACAGCATGTCAGACAGTATCAGCAGGAACAATAATAAAGTCTAAAAAGCAAGCATTTTATGTTCTGACATTCTGAGCAGCTTTAAGCACTACAGGAGCTCATCCCAAATATGACAGATTCCAAGGTTAAATCTCATAAGGAAAAAAAATCATTGAAACAATAGTTTAAAGCTGCCCCCAATATGAAGCATCAGTAATTTGCCATACATGTGCATAAAATAAACAGCTAAAGCAACGGGGAAGATGTTTCTCATAATTTTTTCTTGCTTGCTTTTTACCTTTCAATACACAGATTTATAATTTTTATTTTCTCTCTGGCTGCCAAATATATTTTGGCAACACTACCAAATATATTTTCCTCTAAGAGGTAATACTTCAGTGAAAAACAATGGTAATTTGTAATCACATGTTTTGGTTGAGTTCATTTTTAAAAAATGCTTGGAGATTCAAAACACCAGTTGCTCAATACAGCGTGTTCTGCACCGACCCGTTTCTAAATATGGATTCTCCCTTCCTCTGCAAGTAAGCCAGTAGTACAATCACAGTGACAAATTTCTAAACAAACTTTTACCCAAAGAAATCTGGGGAAGAATGTAAGTTATAATCATTGCCTTTTACTATTCTCAGTTCCAAACATAACAGATGCAGAGTTCTGATTATACTGTTGGTGAAAATTGTGGGGGGAAAAACCCAAATGACATTTAAAGTCCTCTGCATTCACAATTGCAATTTTTACAACAAACCATACCAGCAGGTCTTCCTTTATCATGTTTTCTACAACATGGAAATATGCCAAAAATGGACTGTGATTTGAAAGAAGAGTTTATCTACTTCTACTTTTTTTTTCTTTTCTTTTGGTCAGCACAAACTCAGAATGATCATTTCATGTTTTCTTAAAGGATGAATTGAATTTCCACAAAAAGTGCACAGAAATTGTGAGATAAAGTAATAATAAATGTATATGTTTAAACACCTAAAGAAATTGAGTCCCAACATGTTTCTCACTCTGATGCACATATTACTTCAAATTAGTTTTATTTACCCATTCTCTTGTTTTATTAACTAAAACGTGAAATAAATCTACCAAGCATTCTAAGTCTATTTTTGCTCCATTTGATTTTTCAAAATTCCAGAGTGGCAAATAAAATATTTTCTTATGCAACAAAAATAGAAAAAAAGCTTTATCAGTTTCTCCATTAATTTTACAATCAAATATATGTACCTAAAAACTGTGAGCTCAGAAAAGTCAGGGGTACCATATCTACTTTTATAACCCAACATCCAGAAAGTATCTTGAATACAGTGCATATTCAATAAGTGTTTCTGAATAAATTAAGAATTATAAGATTTGGGGGAAAATAAGATATAATGGAGAAATCATGCATTTTACCAGTTATAATTTATACTGATGAGACAGTTAGTCATAAATCTTAGCCATTTTATCCTCTTTTTCAGTGGCCTTCTATGGAATTGAATCTGCTTTTTCAAGAACAGGTGATTCTCTAAAGGTTGTCTCCTTATGTAGCCCTACAAATGACTATTAAGAAATAAACATCGGGCACTAATTTTGGCTATGTAAACTTACATTACCAGTTAAGCTTTCTCACAAAATATCACAAAGCTGTAATTATTTATTTAAAGTGATTTGACTTCCTTAACCTGCAATCCCAACCAACTAAAGAAAAATAAATGAATAATGTTAGTATTAAGTAAAATTATTGTGTAAATACAAGTAGAACACTGGATAATGAATATCAAGACAACATTGTAAAATTTCAGTAAATAAAATGAATAATTTGAAGCAAATTTTCTATTTTTTTAGTTCATTGGAATTTAGAAGAGATGGAGTACCTTATTAGAATATACATCAAAAATATTTTAAATGCATTTGAATATATTAGACCATAGTAGCCACTAATTTTCTTTTCTCCCCAGAACACTTTTTTATCTTTAACATGTCTATGAACAGTGTTTCTGTTTCTGTTGGGGAAATTATTCTCCACTCCATGTGGTCCTAGCAAGGCTATGGATCAGGATGTCTTCTATCCTCTCCACCTTGCTCCCAACCTCTATAGGAATGGCAAGCTACTCAAGCTAGTCCACACAATGTCAACAACATAATCAGCAGAGGGATGAGCACTTGACCCAATTGAGTTCATCAGGGTCCTTATCTAAAACCAAATATCCCAATGTCCAGACACAATAGCTCTTTCTTTTCAATGGGTTTGCTAACTGAAGGCCATATAAGCCTGAAACCATTGACAATTACTTCATCTGACCCTCATCTGAACAAGGAGAATGAGGCAAATAGAAGCACAGGCAAAATTTACAAAGGAAGAAGACCCTAAGAACATGGATTGATCAATTACCTGGATCCATCTGTAACTAAGGCAATTTCCTCCTCTGGGCCACCCAGTTATACTTGTACAAGCCAATTACATGTTTTTCCCCTTAAGCTAGCATGAACTTGGTTTTTGTCACTGAAAACCAAAAATCTTAATAGAGTGGAATATAAATAAGAGAATGAAATCTAAGTTATATGGAACCAGAAGTCAATTCAAAATTAAGCATTTCCTGCCCCCATTAAAAAAGAGTTGCTTTTCTTAATGCTTAAATATACCATAACTCTATTATAAAAATAAAAATATTGTCAAGAAGCATGGATTTTATTTATTGATAAATTTGAATTAAGCAGACTGCTTACCAATGCTATATTAGACACTAGGTATAAAAAAAAAGGAGGAGGAAAATACAATCCCAACCTTCCTACCATTAATATAAAAGATGTCATAATAAGGCTCCTCATCTACATTCAGTACTAAGATCCTTGGGTAAACAGAGGTCCAGAAGAATCTGATTTATAGTGAGCCTTACAGTATACCCAGCCTTGTTTAAAAGGTATCCTAGAAACCGAGTTCCAATTTTGAGTAAGTCCTGCCAGTTTGGTTGTTTTTCCTGTTAATATATCTATACAGTTAACTGAGACTTTAGGTTTATAATCAAACAGTGATTTTATAATTAGAGATTTCCACAACTAATCAGTCAACATTCATAGTAGAACCTGCTAAAAATCACTTAAACTAAGGTCTTATCTGAATATTTTTTAGATACACTCTTTTAGGGAAATGTTTTACCTGAGGAGGAAATGATTTTTTAATGTCTTCTAATTCCATTAAAACATAGTTTGATAGCTTCCTTAGATATTAAAAATAAATAACAACAATAGACATTACTGAGAAAAATAATTTGGCTCCAAGGTCCAGTGAAGTTTCTATTTCCAGCAGTAGGAATGAAGTTACTTTTGAAATGTATGTTGCACTTTTTTCCCCTTTAAAAAGAACCTGTTATAGTTTTAATTACATTTCCTACACGTATGAGTGACCATTCCCTTCCTGTTTCTGTCCCTGTGCTTCCCCACTAGGAATGAGGAACTGGGACATTAGCTGCCATCACCTAGGATGCAGTGCTCTTAACTCTTTTCTATCAGGATTATTTATTAAACCAGCTTCACAATTGATCCATCTCTTCTGGTTAATACTTTCTAATGTACTCTATCAAAAACAAGTGTGGAAATAATTGCAAAGAGAAAAACATCCCATGGTCTTGCTTTTAGAAAAAAAAAAAGAAGGAAGGAAGGAAGGAAGGAAGGAAGGAAGGAAGGAAGGAAGGAAGGAAGGAGGAAGGAAGGAAGGAAAGGAGGGAGGGAGAAAGGAAGAAAGAAGGGGGATTTTCCACAGAGCATTTTGATTTTTATTCTTTCCACATTTTTCTGGAATCTTGACTTTTAAACTTTTTAACATTTTCTTCCACAGGACTGCATTATGAAACACTAATCTAGAAACCACGTGATACTCACATGTTAGTCTGACTTAGTTTGAATAATATTTTACTTTCAAGTAAAAGTTCTGCATTCACCTCTCCAAGAATACAAAAATAATTGTTAAACATTCTGAGATGTTAAGGATAATCTAAAGTGGAAAATAGAAGAATTATATCTGTGTGTTTGTGGGCAATGGAAGAGAAGACAGAACAGGAGGAGGAACAATACCTGAGATTCTGGTTTTCTGACTTGAGCATTTCACTGGACTCCCACACTCTACCAAGGAACATCTCCACCAGGATTTCTCCCTAGGCCCAACTAGTCATCTCTCTCTAGCCTTCTACCCAATTCCAGCTTGTCTTCCAACACCCCAGGACCCTCTGTAAAAACAGCGTTCACTCTCACTGTTTCTAGTCAGTAATCTTAGGGGGACAATGCCCAAGTTACATTTGACCCACTCTTTTTACTTTTCATTATATATCCAGTGAGCTCTCAAGGTCCGTTAACTTTTTAAAGCTTCCCAGATTTACCTTTTTATTTTCAGTGTCACTGCTACCACAATAACACAGCAACAAATAGATACCAGGTAGTATTTACCAGAGCCTTCAGAGACTGACTCAGCAAGAGAAAAGGGTTTCATATCTAGAACCTCAGCCCCACCCTGTCGCCGACAAGATTCTGACCAGGACAGAGCATTTATTAGTCATTTCCCTTAAGGTTCTTGGCCTAGTTTTATTTCAAAAGATCTAGAATCTCAGTGCCTGAAATAAGCCCTGAGGAACTAGTATCCTTTAGGGATTCTCTTTTCCCCTTAATAACTTAAGTTTCTGCTCCAAATCACTAATTAGCACTGCAGGTTCCCCCAAAAGAATGGTGGCTCTTTTCCAAGTGCAGGGTCCTGAAATTCCTCAGAGCTTCTGTCCTGGGAATACTGAATCTCCTCTCCCAGCTGTTGACTGGGTTCTAGGCCCAAGACCTCAGGATTTAGAACTAGGGCACAGCCAAATACTTGACTTTGGGTAATTATGTCATCTAGGAATCTTTGTTATTATGACCCACTTGCTAGATTTGATCATCTCACATATAAATGCCATACACTTTCAGACCCAAATCATTGATTGTTCAGAATGCTGGCCATCTCTCTCAGGGCACACCTCTACAGAAGAATCAACACACTCCATCCTACACCATCCTAGCTTTGTGCCATTCTTAGCTTCCTACCAACTGTTTTAAAAAACAGCCCTTGTGAGTCAGATCGTTCTTAAACATTATCTCATTTAATTCACAAAACAACCCAATGAAACAGACATCATTATCCTCATTTGAATGATAAGAATTTTAAAACTCAGAGAGATTACATTATAGAATACACAATAGGTCACCGCTAGGCAGCGACAATTGAAACTCACAGTCAGGTCTTCCTGTTGCCAACTGTATTTTTCCATCACTACATTAGGTTTCCTTCACTATACGTCACAAAAATTATTGCAAGGGACTTCGAATACACCTTTCCATCTTCCAAACCATCCTATATATTATTATGAGTATTCTTCCTAAACATTCACTGCTATCATATAAATTTTGTGTTTTTAATTAATCTTCCATGGTTCCCCAATTATTTATAAAAAAGGGACAATTCCTCACCCAAACTTTTTAAGGGTCTCCATTATCAGGATCCAGCCTACTAGTCAATGTTTATCCCCCATATCCCTCCATAATCCCAACCAAGCCACACTCCCTCCTATGCCTCAGCTACTCAGCCCAGGTTGGCCCAAAAATTATGTTTCCTGCTTCTAATTAAATCTATGCCAACTGTCACAGCACAATCCAAATCCCACCACAAAAAGCCTTCCATGACTTCAGATAACCAAACTTAATCCATCCTTCTGTTACCTTTTACCATATTGGCATTTTAACATAAATTGCATTACAGGATTCCTTTGTATCACATAGGGGGACTCAATGAAATTCCCTCCTCCAGATCTCCACACTTCATAATTCTTTCAGGGGACACCATATTTCAAACCTCAAATCATCATTATCATCAGGCCCCTTCAGAGCAGATAACTTATCTTATTTAAGTGTGTGTCCCTTCTTCCAAGCCTAACATGGTGCCCCAAAGGATAGTAAAAGCTCAATAAATGAGTATATAGAAGAATAAATTAGACAATGAGAAAAGAAGAGTGAAAAAGAGGAAAGATTTTTTTTACCAGTACCTACTTGAGATAATGAATTTTAAACCTACATACATGCTAGTTAACATTGGAGATTAAACCAATATTCCAAAAACTGTTACATATCATGTTTGCCTGGAGAGAAATCTAAAAACTTTGAAGTGATATATTTCCCTCCCAATTAAAATTGAACATTAAAATGACCTTCTGAATCAAGTAAATTTTTCAAAATGTATTAAATTGTTAACAGGCAAAGCGTTCATAACAAAGGTTTTTTTCAGCCTTTTGCTTTTGAAGTTATCATAGATCGAATTACTATCATGTTACTTTTCCTTTAACCACAATAAAGAAAGGCTCCAAAGCAAAACTCCTATGCCCGATGATTAAGAAGCTGATTCTACAGAAACGATGTCTGAACAAAATGTAGCATCTTATGCAGTGCCGGGTGCAGACCATGCAGGTCACTGGATTTTGATGGGTAAGAGAGGGAGGACAAAAATCAAAAATAGAACAGGAAAACCATGTTATCAATTTTTCTCAATTAAAGATTAACTTCAAATAATGAACCAATAATTTAAAAAGCCAGATCTATTTAAATAACTTCTAGCAAGAAAATACAATCAATTTAGCAAATATTCTGCTTTCACAGTCCCAAAGATCTGAAAGATTTAAACGTTTAGATTTCCTCCATTTGTTTGGCTTTGTATAAATTTTATACATTAGTTTGGTAAATCATAAAAAAATACAGTGATATTCTCTTCTATCTGCCATTACCCTGAAATACATATACTTTATTTGTTTTAAATATCAAATATAATTTCTAAGATAAGATTGTACTTTATAAAGTATAAAGTGCTATTCTAATTTGAGGCAGAATTATAGTTTTTCTATGTTATTGGGTGGAGAAATTTCTACCTTGAGAAAAGTTATAGTGCTTGAAAGTCCTTAAATTTTTACAAAGTGGGCAAAAATCCCAAACTATCATCATGTTGATAAAAATCTCAGCTATTAGTGAGATCATCTTTGGTTGTAAAGGCTCTGTTTGTCCACCTACTGACTCTGCCAGGGTTTCCCCAGAGGCTGGCTTCCCTGAGGATAATTTACTCCTTTTGTGACAAAATAGCTAAAGTTTAACTGTATTGAGATGAATGCTGTAATCATCAGCCTCTTCCAGATGAAATTCAAGAGGTTCTGTTAGCCATTTATGGTTAAAATAATACAAATCTCTCTATTATTATACTGTCTTTCTTAAATTAAATTCAGTTTAATTTAATTTATTGAGGTGACATTGGTTAATATAAGCTTCAAGTGTACAATTATATAATTCGTCATCTGCAGATTGCATTGTATGCTTACCACCCAAAGCCTAGTTTCCTTCTGTCGCCATATATCTGGCCCCCTTGACCCTCTTCATCCTTCTCCCAACCCCATTCCCCTCTGGTAACCACCATGTTGCTGTCTGTGTCTATGAGTTTGTTTGTTTGTGTTGCTTGTTTGCTTTTTCTGTTTAATATCTCACATATGAGTGAAATCATATGGTTCTTGTCCTTTTCAATCTGATTTATTTTGCTTAGCACGATACTCGTAAGATCTATGCATGTTGTCTCAAATGGCGGTATTCCATCCTTTCTTTTGGCTGAGTGGTATTCCATTGTATTTATGTACCACTTCTTTATCCAATCATCCATCAAAGGACACTTAGGTTGTTTCAATGTCTTGGCTACTGTGAAAAAGCTGTAATGAATGTAAGGGTGCATATATCTTTACAAATAAATGTTTTCAAATTTTTTGAGGAGATACCCAGAAGAGGGATTGTTGGTCAGTTGGAGGCTCCATTCTCAATTTTTTGAGGGACCTCTGTACAGTTTTCCATAGTGGCTGCACCAGCTTACATTCCCACTAGCAGTGCATGAGGGTTCCTTTTTCTCCACATCTGCTCCAACATATGCTAAGTCTTTCAACACAACTCACTCAAGCTAAAGTCCATCAATAACTTCAGGAAAGAAAGACTATAGTTAGATATTCCATTCTAAAGTTTCCCTAGTACAAGTTTAAAAAAATAAAATCACAAATAAATATAACAAAGAACAATAACTTTATCTTCTCTGATAGTCAACTACTAATTTCTTGAAAGAGAACTCTGTAGTCATAACCCATAAAGAGTTTTGAAAAGGCAATTAATCACCTGGAGAAGTTTGAATTAAACATTTTATATTCAGAAAAAAAATTCTAAAGAGAATAACAGTGAGGATTTTTTCCTCCCAGTACAATTATTAAAATAATTGAGAATTCCCAAGCAAAATAAAATACTATTTAAAATACAATCCATTGATTTATTTATTTATAGGGTCAAATTATCCTCCATTTGGCAATGCCATCCATACTCCTATATTTTAAAACAAATCACAGTTGTATTTATCTTGAATCCAGCTATAAAAATATTGCTTTTTTTCATAAAAACTAAATACAATAATATATGTAAACTCTTAAAATACTTAAATCTATGTTCCATTCTGCATTCACACCTTGCCTGTCCACTAGAAGTACTAATATGTGATAGAGCCAAATTGTATGTTTTCTCTGAAAAGCTCCATCAATTAAAAAAAGAAATAAAGCCTACATGATACTAAAATCAAATTCAATAAATCTCACTCTGTATTTCTAAAAAAACATGATCTTTAAAGGGAAATTTTAATGCCAGAGCCAAATATCAGAAGAAATTGTGACTTTTCCCCTCAATAAATACCTAAAGATTAAAGGAAAAGCTTTGACTTAGAGAATATTATATTATTCACTTCCATTTTAGGATGATGTTTACCCAAATATCATAAATACTTAATAGCAACTGTTCCTAGTGCTTCTAGCAAAAAGCAGTAAAATGAAACATAAACCTCAGCTGTGAAAGCCCAGGAGTTTTGCTTTGCATTTCATCATTCCACTTCCCCATACCCTGCTTAGGATAGCCCAGATTCTGATGATCACCAGAGACAGCTCAGCTGAATTCAAAACAGAAATGTTATGATCTCCAATGACACTATTAATCATGAAAATGGAAAGAACAACAAGAGCAGTCAAATATTCAGCCGGTGGTTCAAGTTGCCTGACTAACAGCTAGAAAATACCATATTGGAAAGAAAGCAATCACACATTCCAATCCCAATTTTTATTTTACATTTCTTCTATAAAGCCTATAAAACTATCCAGATATCAAGACGGTGAGAAACTCCATGCTCAAATGGTGAAGCATCTAAGATGGTTTATGAAAATCTTAAACTTGAAATCACAAACCCAATCCCACGGAGCTCAATTTGCAAGAATTAATACAAAATCTAACAAACAAAATCCAAATAGAATCACACTGCGTTTGCAGTACTGAACAAACTTCTTTCTTAATCTATTTCTTCAAGATAATGACTATCTGAACTGGATATCAAGATTACTTCTTACAGTTTAAAATACGCCTGAAATGATGAGCCTTTCCTTGCTCCCAGAGAAATACTCACAGAATTAATTATTCCTTTAAGAGCTTGAAATCCACCTTTGACAGGAAAAACTTGTTCCTTGGAATCAGCAATTCTTTCAAGCTTTAGAAAGAGGAGGGAAATTTAATTAAGAGGTGGTTGAGACATATAACACTTTATAAACTTCATTACATTTTAATTATGTTCTTTTGAAAAATTATACCACAGGATTAATTCACTTGGGTAGCCTGTCAGAAACAGACGGTGATGGTACTAGAGAAACTCTCATGTGTTACAATGACATGAACTGAGATCAGCCACAGCCCCTTTACATTGACCTCAAGTTCCAATTTCAAAACAGTATGAAGCCCTACTGGCTATAAATGTCATGAGAAACAGAACTCTTAGTCATGCTCAATCAAAAATTTAAATGTAAAATCACTTTAGGAGTGCAAAAATTTTTTAATATATAAACTCTTAAAACTTCATGAAAAAATTGTTTTTAAAAAAATTATTAAAGATTTCTTGTAAGCAAACTTCATAAATCCCTGCATCCCTAAGGATTTAGTTTTAAGTCAAATTAGAATACCTAAATATGACTGTCATAATAATCTTGTCAGTTGAGTTAAAGAACAGGAGTACTCATATTATTTTAACCCAAATATTTGTCCTATATTAGTTCCTCAAATAAATATTCTATAAATTTAGAGTTTTATTTTCAGTAATGAAACCTGTCAAAATCAGACATTATTAATGAAGACATACAAGAATATGGCCCTTGTTATAGAAAATCTCTAACAATTAATGTCATAAGTCATCAATGAAAAGAATTTGATAAACTATCCTTGAAACAATTATGTGATTTAAATTAAAGTTTGCAGGTCGGCTGTACTCACCTGAGCTTGTTCAAAGTCAAGGACACCAACACAATAAACTCTAGCCCCAAATGACCTGGATGTCTTTGCCTATGGAGAGAAGTAGAAATAGAGGTAGATGGAGAATGAGAGAGGTGCATTATTCAAATATCAGGTTACACAGAGACACACAGCAAAATACACTGGGGTGTAAAGAACAGTTTCAGTTCAATACTCACCTCTTTCTCTGCATATGATGGCACCAGACCGTCCAGCTTACCATCTGTCAGAGCAATTATGATACTGGAGGTTTTTAAGCCTCCTGCTTTCTCGATTTGTTCATTTGCCTGAAAATGAAGAATAATTATCCAACTCACAATTTAATCTTAACTTTGAACCTACATGTTCTATCAAGTTGAATCAGTAAGCCTGACAAAATCAAAATATTATAGACTGGCTTTTGAAACACGATATTTGTGTTAACTATTTTCTTTGAAATATGCATGTATTTATATTATAGAGTGGTTACTATTGGGTTTAAGTGACATAGATTTTTAGCTTTGGTTGACTATAACCATAGAGAAAATAGAAAATTCCTTAAAAGGCAAAATGGCATCTAAACTTTTCTTATTACCATGATACATAAAGTTTTCCATCAGCCTCATTCCTAGAACAACTAAAAGAATTTAAAGTTTACTTCTGGGATAAACATGTAATGGGGTCTTTCAGTTTTACTAGAAAGTTAGAAATTACTTCATTTCAGCATAAGAAAACAATCTCTCCCATATGCATAAATGTAAAAGAACTTACTAGTTTCAGTCCTTCGTGGATGTATGTCTCTCCTGTTGGAACAACACGTTTTAAATCCTCCAAGCCTTTATTGATTTTGCCTCTGAAAATAATGTTTTATAATATTAAAATAAAGAAAAATGAGCAAAGGTCATAATAAGCACCTCTCAAAAAACATGGTCGCATTGCAAGGAAGGCATCTTCAGTAAGAAAAGGAAAGATGGGCTTTGAGGGCAGATAGCTCCTCATATACTTTGTCATGTTAATGAGTATTTACTAATGTCTGTTTTAACTACAAAAAAATAAAAGCATTAATAGTGTGACATGTCTTGAAAATCTAAGCATATTCGAGACATTTCAAGTTGAGGACAACTATCTTCAATCATACTAGGTTACTGAATGCTAAGGAGTAAACATGTTCCTTCATCCGAAAAAGGAGCACCAAAGACTGAATAGGTCAGTTGAACTAAACAAGTTTTTCTGGAGCCCTTAACCCACCTCCCTACAGGTTGAAAGTTTTCTTCATTATCTGCAAATTCCTAAATCATGTTACTTAACCATGTTACTAATGAAAATTAATATTTTCTACTTTTTTCTCTCCCACAGTCTCATGAGGTAGGCAATTTTGTAGTACTTTATAACCCATCCAGACACCAGTTCATTCTCTTGAATATTGTGGATACTTAACACATATTTGATGAACAAATAAAAGAATGAAGATGAGCAAATAAGAGAATAATTGGATGGATGGATGACAATGGATTCTTCAGAGGAGCAATATAACTTAAAAAGAGAAGGAACCACAAACTAATCTTTTTCATCATGACTAATTAGTTGCCCCAAAGGAGTATATCTAAATGAAGTATGACTATAATATTAAAAGCTATTTTTGTGTATGAGTAAGAGAAGATTCTTTTTTCAGGTTATTTAAACATAGGTTCCAAACATAGGTCTCTTTAAGGAAAAAAAAATAGCCCACAAGAATCTTGAGATAAATACAATAATGTTGCAAAAACAACCCAAAATAAACTCAAAACTTATTTTTAGAATGTTAAATTTAAAAGATCGGAAGGAAGATCTTAACATATTGTTTTGTGAATTTTAGTTTTTAAATAGAAGCAAAGAAAAATACCTTTCTAAATAAAAATCTTGAAGTATTAAAGTATAGGGCTTTAAATAAAACATGAACAGTCACACTATTGAGGATGACAGATGACAGGTAAAAGAAAACTGAAATTTAATTTTACACCAACAGATGATAAAAAGTGTAGTATCTGAACATCAAGGAACTTGCTGGGTTTATACACAAAATTATATACACATACGTATATATATGTATATGTAAAATACACTATTAAACAGATGTCAAAAATAATAAAAAATACTAATTATTTTGTCTTACTGTAATATTGTTTCAAATATTTGAATAAATGAGTCATTCACCAGATCTTCACTTATATTTTAAAAGTAACCTATTGATTATATTTTAATATTCTAATGAAAATTATTTTCAGACAGGTTCTCTAACTCAAAAACTTTCCCCAAAACACAAAACAACTTTCAAAGCATGATCTTAATCTCCACCTTCCTGATTCAGTCATGTCTACTGATACATGCTGTCTCCTTTAGAACTTGGTTTAAAATCTATCTACTCTGCACCTCTTTCTAACTTCATCATACTCTCTTTCCTATGGTGCCCCAAACACATGCATGTCCAATGTTCACTACAGTGAATGACTTGGTCTCTGAAAAACATTCTACTTTAAAATAATTTAACTAATTTAATTTAATATTTTCACTTCTCAACAAGACTAGAAGTTTAAAGTGGGCTGGCCCCATGTCTATTACAACTAATGTATCTCCCTACTCCATTAAAATGCCTTTTACAAAGTAAGTGTTCAATAAATTTTTCAATCTACTATAGGAAACAATTCATAATTCCACAGATGATGGAGTAAATTACATAATTTATAGCCTTGTTTTATCTAAATATTTACATTTAGTATATACAGAAACAACTTGAAACTGATTTTGTCTGAATACAGAAAAAAACCAAATATTTGGTGCTTTCCAAAGATGAGTGGCAGCGTGTCCTCAAGCATTAATGTTTGCTGCCAAAAAGAAAATGAAAAAGACAACTGAAATTCAAGTTTACACAAACAGATTTTGCATGGCAAAAATTGCCTTCTCCATTCAGTTCAGATTCGGCTCACCATTACTCCTGAGGGACAGACAACAAAAGTAGAAGACTCTAAGAAAGAAGAAGAAGGAAAAAAAAAATCTTTTACCAAACATGGAATTCAGTCTTTTGGGAAGGTGGGTGGCTGGGGCTTTGCCAGCTAATTTCATTGGAAGAAGCAGAGCAGCTCTTGCTTTTCTATCTGTGCGCATGCCTGCCACCATAATATTTTAGGGTGCACTAAATCCCACCATTACTTTTGCATCTACATAGTCATTGGAGGAAAGGTGTTTCTGGCTCATGTCAATAACATCCACACATGTGAGTCCTGGTCGTGTGACCTTCCAGACAGACAACTCGGCCTGTCAGCCCATTCCCCCATCCACAAATGTCACTAAGGAAAATGAAAGCCAACACAAGGCTGGGCAGATCTCAGGCCTTTGAAGGATCCTGAGCAAGTAAAAGTAAGTTCTAAATTTCTCTGTTAGTAAACAGTTAACTGAGGGAAAACAAAATGGTGTCATAGGTTAAAAACAGAATTTATTCGTCTATGCTGTGACTTAAAGGAATCTCTAATGGAAAGCAAGGAGGAAATGATAAAAATAAACAAAGAAAAAATGGGTATATTATAAAGATCAGCTCAAATCCAACATCTCCTTAGAAGGTCAATGGTACTGAGTTGGGCTTTAACATTATGTCTTCAACTACCAGGAACAGAAATAACAAAGCTACTTGTTATTTGTTTTGAAGCCCTAGTCAAGGATGTTGCTATCCTGACACATAATGTCCCCTGTAAAGTCTCAAGGCAGAAGTTTCTTGTCATCCCTGAGTAATCACTGTACACTTCCTCCTTTTTGCTAACTGCATAGTGTAAACTGTTTCTTCTCCTTCTGTCCGGAAGTCCACAGTAAATTTCTTACTCATTCAGAAAATTCAGCTAAGCTCCTATGGTTATCATAATGCTATGTCATCTTTTCTAAGATATTTACTTTTATCTTTATTTCTGCAAGTTATGTTGTATGCAGCTTCAAATACTTTTGGAAAAGAAGAATAAGTTAAACAAAATGGTATATTTAACCTCTGACTTTTTGTTTTTGTTTTTGTTGAGAATTGGCAGACCAAACTCTATAATCAACTCTTTCTTCTTTATAATTATATGGACTGAGGGTGAGGGGCACACACACAAAAAAAAGATCCTTTTTTTTTAATCTATAAAATTAACACTTTCATGGATATTAGTATCTCTCAAATTTCTCTTCTGAGTAGGGAAAGGAAGAGATAAAACAGACGGGAAAGGATAAGAAGACCAGGGAAGGATGGGAAGGAAGGAAATGTAGCAATTACTACTATCGGACACATGTTTCTCAAGGGCTTTTCTCCATCCCTAGACGCTTTGGATTGTGGAAGGTGCCCATGACATCACAACTTAAATAAATATATATTTTTATAAATCATAGCATAATAAAAAGTTTATGAACAAATTCTGACTTTCCCAACTAACACAATTAGGCACAATATTATGGTAAGTACCTTTTACTTATGACAAGGGATGCACATTTATACAATATACCTGTGTAGCACTTTTCAATGCACATAATCTTAACTTTCCAGATTTCAGTCATTCAGTCTACACACAGCTGTTGCACATACACTCCACGTTAATCCTGTGGTTCTATAGGGCAATGAGAGAACAACTCACACACTGACCATGGCTGTTCCCTCATAATTCTCTACAGATGCAGTGTAGCTATCCACCCTGGCTGCACCCTGGACTCACCTAAAGTGCTTTTTTTTAAAATCGCTTCTAGGTGTTGACTGAAAAGATTTTAACTTACTTGCTTTGTGATAGGGTTGAGTATTTTCTGGAAGCTCCCCAGAGTATTCTAAAGTGCAGCCATAACTAAGAACCTCTGGCCTAATCTAACTTAAAAACCTTTCCATGTTGTTGAAATCTTGTTTTCCTTACCAATTTTGCCAGTCGGTCCTTCTGTTGAAGGGGTTTTTGAGTGACTAGGATAATCTTTTACATTATAAAATACAATTTCTGAAATGGTATGCCTTATAGCCAGGGAGAATGCCAGGCCCTATCATGTTTCCTCATCTATAAAATAGGGTTGAAAATACCTGCCCTATGGGGCCATTGTGAGGACTAAATGGCACATAATAAGTACAGAGCAGGTCGTCGCTACTAGTGTCATTTTTTGACATTAGTCATTCCCCTGTTAGTAGGACTTTGTTCACCCAGTTTACTTTGCCTCTTAATTCCAAGGAGAGCTCACTCAGCAGACTGAGAGTTAAAAAATTTCAATACAGAGGCAGAAAAAGAGGAGGAAAAAGAAAAGAGAGGGAAAAAAGTGTTATATTGAAACTTTGGTGAGAAGACCCTGGAGGAATTAAATGGGAAGCTTTAAAATGAGGTGGGAACACTCAGGGACTGGAGTAAATCAGAGATGAACTGAAACTCTAGTTCTACAACTAATAAATTATGTAACCATCAGCAGTTATTTAATTTCCTGGAGCTCAGTTTCCATAAATAATAATGCCTGCTCCAATGAGGTTCAATCATTCAGTCTATAAATATTTATTAGGTGTCCATTATGATATTTATAGTACGATGTTATTTGGAAGCTTTGAACATTCAGTAAGTAGTGGGTGCCTAGATAAAAGAAATATTAGAGAGAGATAAGAAAAAGAAAGTGAGTAGCACCCAAAACAAACCCTCCGCTATATTTCTCCTTCACACTGCACGTTGCTCTTCTAGAAAACATACAAATGGTGGCAGGGTGGTTGTGAGGTAACAGCCATCATAATGGTAAGACACCGGGCTCTGGAGCCAGACCACTCCTCCACCTCCTAGGCACATGAGCCTGGGCAAGTTATCGAACCTTCACGGTCTTCAGCTGCTTCATGCATAAATAAAAGTAACGCTAATTCAAACTCTGTAAGTCTGCTGTGAAAATCAAATGAGTTTATCCTTATAAAGTGTTTGGTACAAAGTAAGTGTTACACAGATATTAGTTACTATTCTTTTACCACGTGATAGATATGTCAGGGACCAAGCCAGGTCATATGCCAATCAACCCTCAATTCCTTCATTATGTCACTTCACATCAAACAATGAGTACAACATACGGATCAAGCATGGGGACTTGGCCTCAATTCCTGGCTCAGATACTTACTAGTCTTGTGACTTTGGGTAAATTATGTAGCATCCCTGGTCCTGCATTTCTCCCATAAGAAAAAAAATCATGAAAATTGCAGTGATCTCTAATAACCAAAATTTCCATCTTCACATTGTACTATCAAAGTATTTCTACATATTGTTAGTTCTTAAGTGCTTGAGAGTTTGAATTTAATAATACTATTCAAAATTATGGAGGTAAAGGAAAATGTGCCATTCTATTGTAACTTCACTCAAGAAGGAAATAATGGTAATATTATTAAAATAATAAAAGAATATATCAAAGTTGTCAATAAACAAATATTTTAATTTATACAAAAGAATAAAAGGAATGAGAGGGAATGGTTAATAACAAGTAACAAAAGTAAAAGACATTTGTCATTAAAAACTTACTGGGATGGGTCCTTGGTTGCACTAGAATCTAAAGGCTAGTACCAAAATTACCTATCTAATTTGTTATATTTGTTGTTTAAACCGCTAAGTTTTCAGGTATTTTCTCATGCATCACTAAATAACCAAAAACAAAAAAATAAAACAAAACAAACAAACAAACAAAAAACCCTGGTACCATAAGTGTCAGATATTTTATTGCTGCATATGTTCCCAACTCTCTGCTTCTCACTCCTACTTCCTGGAAATGTACCTTCGTGGCTCTCGACTCCACTCCCTGGGCTTTGACTACACTTTCTGAGTCATCCTTATCTTCTCATTAGAAATGGCCACGTGTACGGGCTATTCCTGCCTGTAGGACACTGGGGGCCCAGAAGTTACTTTTATTTCAAACTCTCTCTCTCAATCTACGTTTATAAAACTCCTTTGAAATTTTTGTGAAATTCCAGTGTGTCAAATTATAATTCACTGTATTAGATAAAAGGCAAAGGCACAAAATATCTTCAAAAGAGGCTCCTCTCTACTTTAGGCTGTGAGTCAGGCAAGGCACACACCCAAAGATTTAGAAGCCGTGTGTTTACTCGAGTGTATCTATGAGGCACATTTTTCAGATTCTTATAAGCCTTTTTGTCTAGATAAATGGTCTACCAGAGACCATCATAAATCTTTCTGAAGACATAACAAAGGGTCTTTTAACTGCGCCCTTAGTCTGATTTTTCTTCCAACATCACGCTTTACAGGCAGCAATCTGGGTTTGATTGTTGAACTACGGTCATTTCTTAAATCGGCGTAATATTTTTGCCAATGGAGACTAGGGATAAGAGTTTTATTTTCAAGTCCATCAAGTCCTGGCTCTTTCTATTTCTTCTAAATCCTGTTTGAAAACTAAAAAGTTTCTTCTTTAGCTCATGTCATATCTCCCGTATGTCACTAGAGGTAGTTGAGAGAAGCAAAACGACACCTTCAACACTCTTCCTGGAAATCTACTTGGCTATATCCACAAGTGCATTATGTACATTTCCTATTTTCCACCTTACCTCCAAACTTTCTACCACTACATAAAAATGGTCATCTCTGCTTCAGCCTCCAATAACAATTTGTCACTGCTCTTCCAGTTTTTACTATCAGATCATCCAGCTTCCATTCTAGCCACAATTTCTACTGTGGTTACCTATTACTATATAATAAACTACCCAGAAATTAGTGCTATAAACACATTTTATTGTTTCTTATGATACTATGCATTGAACAGGAAGTTCTTAGACTTCAGAGGGTGAGCTGGGAAGACAGAACGGCTGGAAGGGTAGAAGTGACTTCACTCACATGGTTGGCAAGTTGATGGGCGTGCTGGTGCTACCTATGGCCTAGGAGCTCAGCCAGGACTGCTGCCCAGAGTCTTTATTCTCCTCTATGTGGGTTTCCTCCTACCACAGTGGTCTCACAGTAATCAATGTTTTTATATGGCAGCTGACTAGCAAACCCACAAAAAAGGACACCCCCGTGGCTTACTAAGACTTAGACCTGGAATGGATACAGTTCCATGTTTATGTCTCCTGCAATCTACTAATTAAAGTAAGCAACAGGGGCAACCCAGATTTTTAAAGTTACATATTTAGGTAAATAAATATATGTATTTTATATACACATATATTTTATATATTGTACATATTACATATATAATCATATATACAAATATATATGTATGTATTCTGTGCTTTTTTTGAGGCCACAAAAGAACGATCTACCACAAAAGCTGATAGCTTTATACATCTATGTTACCAAATGTGAATTCTGGTAACTGCATAAGCATAAATGTATAGGTATTTATATCATAGGTCAATTCTGTTATTTATCCTTGAGGAATTATTAGCGAGGAACATTATTCCTTGAAATAAACAGTAACTACAAACAAAATATAGCAATTTCTACGAATTATATTATATAAATTGCTTATTATTATAAAATTAAATTTTCCTTTTAGAAGTAAAACTTAGTAGATTGAGTAGAAACAAAATTCTCAAGATGTTCTCAAGGTGTTATTCATATCCATACAAAATTACTAATGATCTGAATCCACTTAGCACTGTACTTTATCTGCACTATTGCATATAAAGCATTTAGCAAAATGTCTGATACATAGTAAGTGCTCAATGGACTTTACTACTTTTACTGTCTCCTTCCTATAATAAGCCACAATATTAAAAATATCAATCAGGTAGACAAAAACAGAAAAAAAAATTACAAAGAGAAACTTGTTCATTCATTCAAACATACCCACTCTAATTATCTATTTAATTGTGTTATTATGTACTGCTATATTACATAGTGCACGAAGGATAAATGCAAAAAATTAATTGTTCTTTTATTAGCTCTTCAAATGCAAAAAAATTTTATAGGTTTCAAAAGAACAAAAGGTCATTTTTTAAATGCAAACATTGCTAGTATATTCTATTATCTTAGGAACTAACAAGTTTAGCCATCACTGTATATAAAAACTTGCTTATTGTTTACATAACATGTCACTCTAAGGCCAACATATGCCCCGGTCTCTGTGGTCTCGAGTCCAAACCAATGAACCCAAAGGCAGCAGTCCTGATTCAAAAGCATCTGCTTACAAAATGCTCCACACGATCTATGTTTTGTGAGAGATTTTCCTCCAGTGTGGTTTACACTAACCCACATGTGCTACATGGATAATACCTGAAGTCCATACCTCCTGCGTTTTGTATATTTTTATTCCATTTCCCCACTTAATGGCTGACTGAGAAACTGACCTCTGTGTGTTACCCCTTCAGGGTGCCAGGACTGCCGCACAGGCATGAGCAACAGTGTAGTTGATTTTCTAGAACATACTCATGAAGCAGATGTGAGACTTCATTGGAAGTAAGTATTAACCCATTTGTGACTAGAACTTGAGCTGCTGCCACGCCCTGACAACCCAGCATTAGCACAATGTGTTGCAGAACCACTTCCCTCTCAGAATTTTTTGTAAACCCAACTATAGTCACTTCCTCTCACCACATCACTGGTTTTTAAGGTAGAATAAATTTAGAGGATGAATATATCTTTGAATTATGACAAATCCTGAGTAGCTGTGAAGACTGGAGAAGGAAGAACACAGTCCCAGGCAGGGCAGCTGTTCATGCTCAGGCTCAGGAGTCAGACGGGGCCTGAATTCTGAACCTAACTGCTTAGCCGTGTCACTTTAAGCAAATCACTTCTCTGAACTTCTGTTAGAATCCTGGCAGGTCACTACAAGAATGATGATAACAGTGTACCCTGATTACCTCCAAATCCCATTTCAACCTCAGCCTCGGTCCCACCCTGTCATTACGAAGGCCTTCTCTCACATTATATGCATTTATTGTCCCAATATTGCTGTAGGGTAGGAATGATTAGCTCCATTTAACAAGCAAGGGAATGAGCAATGAGGTGAAGTCATTTGTCCAAGGTCACACAGCTAGTATAGAGTTCCTCTGTTTATTTGACCCCAGGTCTAATCCTAGTGTTTTCATTCTAACAAGGAAACTCTAAGAGCTTCCAATGCAAGAGCTGAATATGCTCTATTCCTAACGCCCACTCTTCCCCACCCCCGAACTTGTTCTGATTTCAAGAGAGCTATCACTGGCTACAGAAAAAGTCACTAACGTTTCTTTTAAATTTAAGCATTTGCTTAATTTTTACATAATACATTATGGTTGAAATAAAATTGAGTAAGCTGCATGTACGGAAATTGAAAATGTGAAGGCCTTACCCACCTTGAATCTCACTACAAAGGCAATAACTTTGTGAATAGTTCACTGCATATCTTCCATACATTTTTCTAGGCATTTATAATCACACACACACACACACACACACACACACACACACCCCATAAAGACAGTTAAAATTTTTGTTTTTATTCTTTAAAACTAAAAGACACTTAACAGAGTATCCTACAGCTTTGTTTTCTCAATCGATATATCTTAGATATATTTTCATGTCAATATATATGGATTTTCTAATTCTTCAAATGACTGCATAGTATCTCATTCTATGTACATACTCTAATTAAAGTACCCTCAATTTATGGGCATTTAGATTGAACAGTTTCTCACTGTTACGCACAAGGCTGTAATACCTAGTGTCTAACATGCTTGTCTTTGCACACTGGTGCTGGTGAACATAAAACTGCTAACAGGAACCTTCTAAACTTTCACAGCTGCTGTCAAATGTCCTTGCACCATGAATATGTCGATTGTAAGTGACCAGCTCTCAAAAGGACTGTTTTAACACAAGTAAATTTTTAATCAAAATTAAAAGGAATTAGGAGAAATTCTTTCAAATAATAGAAATATCCATATTATCTAAACTTAATCAAATGACTTCTCTTCAATTTCCAACAAGTTTGCCTAAGGAATATTTTTTTTTCCTAAGTAACTGATCATTGTGTTCAGGTCAAACAATTATATAACTGTTTCAATTTGGGAATATTGAAAACAGAGTTGGACATGTTTATAACTTATCTATAAGAGTAAGAGTGAGAAAATTAGAAAATATGTCATCATTTACCATCTCTCAAAGAGAGAAAATACATTATCACAGTTAATAACTGAGATTCCAGAGTCAGACAAACTCAATCATTCATTCACAAATATTTATTGAGCATTTAATGTGTGCCAGGCTCTGTTCTAGGTGTTGGATATATGGGTGAATAAGACAAAGACCCCTTTACTCTCATGCAATTTACATTACAGTCATGGAGATAAAAATAAATTGATTAATTAACAGAATAATTTCAAAAAGTGATAACTAAATAGAGTATTGTGAGCAATTACTGAGGAGGAGGGTCTGTGTTCCTTTAGACTTGATGGCCAGGCAAAGCCTCTCAGAGGAGGTAACACATAGGATAAGCCCTAAATGACAACAATGACCTAGCCATCACAAGATCTGGGGCAGAGACAGAACAAAATTCCTACCATGGAAACAAGCCTGGCCTTTTCAGGGAATGCAAAGGCCAGTGGGCTAGCCTGTGGCAACTGATGTAAAAGAGGATTGGGCAATCAGGTAGAACTTTTAGGCAATTGGGAGACATGTGCTCCTATTCTAAGCCATTAGACTGTATTAAGCATGAGAGTGGCATGATCTACTTTATACATTAAGAACCCATTCTGGCTAATATGCTGCTCACCACTTATTCACTAAGTATCTTTGGACAAGCTACATTACCTTTCTTAGCTTCAGTTTCCTCATTTGTAATGTTGAGATAATAATAGTATGTATTACATGGAGTTGATATAAGGATTAAATGAGGTAATGAATGGAAAGCATTTCGCACACTGCCTAGCACATAATAATTGTTCACTAAATGATTTCAACTAAATCATTTTTATATCATTAAGATCATATTAAACAGAACTGAGCATAATCCACTATCCCCAATTATGCACCATACTAACTAAAAATATCCTTTAAAAATAGTCCTGTTTCAAATTCTCTAATATTGAGAGGCTGGATATTTCCATATTTAAAAAGAAACACTCAGCACTTTCCTCTTACCTGATCCTTTCATACAGCCCTGAACTGTTTGTGTGTATGTGCACGCCCCTTACTCTAACACACACCAAATCACACATCTTCGTGTTACCCCCAGAGCCCACAGTGCTCAATACAGCTTATAAAGAAGGCAAGCAGGTAAGTGGGTAGGAGAAAAAAAATGGACTAACAGATGTGTGGAGGATAAAAATCACATGACAAGAGAAAAGAAGGGAGTGTTTTTAAATTGAAATACTTAAAATAAAATAAGTAAGTATATAAAATATATTACTGATCATTTTTTTTCCATGAGTATTATTCTATTCGTGCATTTACATAGTACCAGACACTATGCTGAAACCCTAAGGGAGACCTAGCCAACAGAAGCACTACCGTAAGGATGTATTACCTTCCCATCTTGCTTCATCTCTACTGAAAATATTGAGCAACACTCTGAGAAACACGAAGGAAGCACTTCTCATATTTACCAAGGTACTGAAGAATTATGAGTACTAGAACTAAAAATTGTGAAACCTGCTGTACTTAAACTTTTGTGCTTTTCATGTACTCAGATCTATTTGTCAGTGTGACATCAAGGAAGGTACCATATAGAATACCCATTCTTAGGCTTTGAAACAAAGATCCACAATAGTTGTGGAAACATTTGTTCAGTGATCTTGATCTAAATAGGCAAATTATTTCCACACACTTGGAAGTGTGTAATAGATGAGAAATGACCCTCTATCCAAATATAGAGAACCATAGAAATTTAAAGAGTTACTGATTTACTTAAATAAAGCTAGTATAAGAACAACTACAAGCAAAAAACAATATCCTTCAGTGGAGACTATTCTGTGACATACAAAGTAATTTTCTATGTATTGTCTTATTTTGATCTTCATAACATCTCTCTTAAGAAAACCTGATAGTTTATGTCTACAGTTCATACATATAAAAAGTAACACACTGAGTAGATACTTTGACCCAAGTCTCCAAATCAGTAAGTAACAAAACTGGAACTCTTCTTCATAGTGTATTTTCTGCCATCCCAAACCAATTCAACATGCCACAAATAGTACAATTCATTAAAACTGAGTGTATTTCTATTTAAAGAGACAGGCATGCAAACCACATACAAAATGAGTTGCAAGTAGCATTATGAAAATTCTGCCTGGAATATTATAAATACTTCCAAATAGAATAATACACTCTTTATAGCCTCCCTGATTATTAAAATACTATATATTCTCTAGCTCCAGCTCACAACAAACAAGAAGAAAGTTTTAATCTTTGAACACATGAATGCCAGAATCTGTCCTAGATTCTCCTCATTGACTTCAATTCTTACAAAAATCTTATGAGGTAGGTATTGTTACCATCATCACCACTGTCATTAGTAAATACATGGGGAAACAAGGAGGCATAAAGAGGTTAAGTAACTTGTCCATCACCACTTGACTAGAAATTGGTTCAGCGACTCTTAACAACATGCTATGCTGTCTTTTCAAGAAGAAGCCTCTTCAACCATTCCAACCTCTCCCCTATTAGATTCAACCAGTGATAAGGCAAGAATCTATGATCTAGATTCATGATTTAAACTCTTTTTGTGCACATCTAAGCAATATCAGTCTTGTCGACCAGTGACTGCTCTTTATCTTAGAAGTGTGGGAGGACCCATATATCAAGTGTCTAACAGAGAATCTGGCACAGCATATGCAGGTGACAATTGCTGAGAGTCTACTGTGTGTCTGGTATTACCCTAAGAACTTTTCTCTATATGTGCACGCTGTAAATGTCAATATTGTTCTCTTTTCTGGCCTAATGATAGGCAGGATCCAAAGCCATTTTTTTGGAAATTAAGCTGGGCAGTGGAAAAAAATTTTCATGAAGGCAAGGACTGTTACATCACTGGGTATAGAAAGCTGTCATGTAGGACTACTATTGCTCCAGCCCTTGAAGAAATCCAGATTCACATAGGAAGTGTGGAAGGGAAGTCTCAGTAAGAAGACTGAAGTTGTAAGCTGGACATCCCATCCACAGAGAGATTCCCTCTCCAGAGAAACTAATACTTGAAGCACAAATAAATTAAAAGTTTATATAAGTACTCTCCCTGAATCCTTTTAAATATTATGCAGTTTGACCTATTTAAAGAAAAAATTAATTTATAAAAGAAACCTGCATTCAAACATAACTCTTAAGAAATCCACATAAGCAAAACAAAGTATACCAGCCTCCCCTGCTAAAACCGCAATTTGGAGAAATTTGATTTCAAAATAATGTAAACCCATTCATTAATTCAAAAAGAACTGATAAGAACTATCTTGCATATTCTGTGTTAAATAAAGTAGATATAAAAATGAAGAAGAAAATCTCCCATCGCTATGGAACTCAAAGTCTAGTAAACAAAACTGATCTCATAGAAACCAGCCATTTTTTAAAATATAGCAATGACTATTTCCAACTTGCTACAGCATGTTCAAATGACAGAGACGGTCACATGAAATATTTGACATTGGCTTGGAAAAAGAGGCAACTGTTACAAAAGGTATATATCTGTGTGTGTATGTAAACAGACACATATATTCATATTATATGTCTTATAAAAGAGGTAAGATATATATGTAGTTTTTATGTGTGAGTTATACATATATATTAATGTAATGTAAATTAATATAATATAATATAATATAATATAATATAATATAATATAATATAATATAAATTATCCAGATAAACCTTATCTTTCTTCTCCTAATGATCTTCAAATTCCTAGCTGATTAATGTGTTACATCTAAACAAGAAAGATGTAGAGCTATTAACGGTAATAGAGAAGGGAAAAGGTGGGAAGTAGTAAATATACAACGAAAGCAGAATTCTGGGTTTCATTGTACATTCCACAGCCAATATGAATGATATTGATTTTCAGATTATCTGCTCTTTTATATCACTCATACCTCCTTTCCTCTCTATTAGTGAAGAGAACCCGATTGTATGTGCATTTGCTTGAGTCCACTGAGAGGCCTGAATCACCACTTGGAATATCAATCATTCTTTTAAGATTAGTCTCTACTAAAAGCTTGCAGTGAAATGATAATGCACTAACCTGTCTCCAGTTAATGGCAAAATAATAGTTGCTTGAGAAGAAAATACAATGAAAGATAATCTCATTTGAGGGCTGCAAAATAAGAAGAGAGGCAGTTAAAACATTTTTAAAAGAAATATCAATACAGTACAGATGTATAGCTAGGGAGTCTCATTTAAAATCGGTCCCCCTGAATGGTCCAGGCTTCTTTTAAATGGAACCCTCTAAGCAGATACACTAACTCTGCTTAATGTTACTGCATAAATCATTTTGGATTTAGTCAGTGCTTCTCAGCACTCAAGCACTCCTCCATGACCCATGGGGCCATTTAGGAAGAAACTAACTAGCAAGATGAATTCTAGGCCAGTGTAATTTTTTTTTTTTTTTTTTTTTTTTTTTGTAGAAACTGCTTGATATCCTTAAAGGAATCCAAACACTGCAGAATGATTATTGCTAGCAATATTTAGGACTAGAGAGTAGCCGGTTTGATTTAATTACAACTCTGATATGAATTCACACAAAAGTTACCCTGAAGTAAGAATACTTAAAGAGTGCCATGGACAATGTGAAAGAGACCAACAGACCCTCCTATTTTGAGGAGGCGTTTTCAATTTTCCAGGTCTCAAACGTCATACTTCCCCTTGTCAACAGTTGCCCCAGTTAGCTACATCTTTTAAACTTGAGGTACTTATGTCACAGAATGGTTCTTATTTTCAAGACACTTTTGCAACTATTACTGAGGTTGAAATCTGCAGATATGAAACTAAGTAAGATCTATAAACTGGAGATCAGAACGATCTCACAAAGGCTTATACGTATTTTGAAAGTCATTCGCTTTAGCAGCCACCCCTTACTCACTTCCTACAATGTATGGTTAGTAACCAAGCAACTAAACTTGAGCCAGAAAACAGTGTATTCCAGAATTCCAACTTGCAAACCAGACCAAATAAGAACCCTGCTTCTTGAAAATGTTGTACTGAAATGATCCATTGCTTTTGGTCAAATTTTGTGGTGTTCTCTGCACACTCTTGGGTAAAATCAGAAAATTTATAAACAACTGTCTCTTCTGCCTTTCACATGTAAAAATATAGAGCCCTGTTTACTTTTCTTTCCTAGGCATTTTCACCTCAGACACTATCGGGAAATGAGTGTTATACTTGGCTTCTTAAACAGAAGACTGATGATTGAACATGGACAAGCATACATTTTTATAGGGGTAAGTTTACTGCTGCCAATAGATGAAAGCAAGGATTGCCTAGGCCTCTACAGATTGTTGAAGTTACTTGCAACATGACTTTCAAAATGTTTTGATCATCCAAGCCTGTTTTACAGACAACATTTGGGCTAACAAGACTGAAAGAAGCAATATTTAATGATACAGCTCTTTTTTGTGTCCTTTCCATTATCTTGATAAACTTGCATTTGCTCATTGCATTTTTCTCTAAAAAAGAAAAATGAAAGGGAAAAAAAGCCTCAAAAGCCTGGCATCTTAAGGCTAATTTTAAGTAGGGATGCCACTAATTCCTAGTTACTTCTAAATAAGAGAGTAAGCTGGATTTCATAGTAGTTATGCTTTTTATAGGAGGGGAAAAATCAGTCTTTCCTAGTAAGGCTTATTGCATATATAGAACAGTTAAATTTTAAACCAGCTACACACCCACACATTGTGTAAACACAAGTCATTTCTTTAAACATACACACAAGTGCTTTTGCTGGTAGTAGTTATTAACACATGTTCATTTGAAGTTTACCAACACTTTTTTTTTAATGAGGACCTCTACAATGCTAAGAATTGTATGGAAAGAAAAATACATTACAGATACTATTAGCATAAAATTGTTAATGTGACAAATTACGAGAAAGCATAACTGAAATTTAAAACAGATGAAAATTCAAAAAGGAAAGACATTTGGAATAGTATTTAAAGATGCTTCCCCAGAGCCTGGGCCAAGTTTCTGGGATCCAGATGAAATGAGCCCTCCACAACTGAAGGGTTGTCCTAATAACAGCATATGTGTAATAATGATCTGGAGGCACATTAAAACCAACATTTCAGTGAGGTCTTTTCCTGCAAAGGGTCTCACAAAAGGGATACCCTACATTTTAGTCTACTTCCTTCCACCTCAAACTCCAGTGGCTAGAAAGTGAGAGAAAATACCTCACAAATCGGTCCGTGAGTTGCTGGACAAAATCGTAAATTTCAATCCAGTTATTTGCCACACTCCCAGACCTGAGAAAATGAAATTGAACAAATAAGAAAAAGAAACATTTACATGGGGGTACCCTGGCCTCTTCTAGATGCAAAGTAACAATGTCAGTAACTGAAACTTAGATGCTCCAAGAATCAGGGTAGTCAACCCATTTTGGGGACCACCTGTCTGCTAATTGTTTGGAATAGGATTCCCAGCTCTTTAAAATAAACATCGCCTTCCTTTGAAGGAAATGGAAACCACGTGGGGTATGTTAACCTAAGCATTTCTTAGGATAAAACCAGGCAAACTTCAGCCAGCATCACGGAGTGAGGACAGAGGCTGAGCAACAGTCTTGTCCGCGTTCTAGGGACACAGAAGGGTATCCCCAGCGGTTGCACTTCCATTTCTCAAAAGGCCCTTGACTGGCAAGCAGTGACTACCCCACCTCCCGTGAGAGTCCAGCCCCATGGGGCTCCCGTCACCAACCCCAGCCAGCAAAGATCGGAAGGCACTTGAATTGTGCACGGAGACAGCAAAAGGGCACCTATCAACAGATTTCTAACACCCCTCCCCAGGGCGCGCACACATCTCAGATTCCCCAGCCGCAGCTCATCCAGTGCAACCCTCACCAGAAGACACTGGACCTCCCTCTTGCACTCACTTGTCCAGGACGAAGTAGAGATCAAAAGCTCCTCTGCAGGAGGGCTGCTCCTGAGCTCTCAGCAGGCCCCCCGGGCCACTAAGCGCCAGCAGCCACAGCCCGGGGACCAGCCAGCTCCCGGGACTGCCGGCCAGGGACAGCCGCGCCACCATCCTGTGGCCAGGGGCCTGCGACTCGGTCCTGCTCACAGCCCCCTCGGCTTGACTCGGTGGGACACTATGGTGATAGGAGTTACCAGGGGCCCTGGGGTGGGGACAGCGAGTAGCTAGGGCGCTGGGGCCTGGGTCAGCGTAACCCACTAACTGACAGAGGGAGGAAAAAAGGGTGGGAGGGAGGTCCTAGGAGGACAAAGGGAGACTCGGCAACCTCCGCAGCTGCCGCCGGAACTCTTGACGAATCCCAGTGGAAGAGCGATCCAGTCCTTCCCCACCGGATTCCGGAGAGTTCCTGCACACAGGAGGGCCCACGGCGACAGCTCGCAAAACAAGTTCCTCCTCGTCCTCTAGCCGAGCCCCTAGCGCCCGCCTCGGACCCGGACCGAGAGCTTCATTCCTACGGGTGCACTGAAGTCCGGCTGCTGCATGGCGCCGTGGGGCGGATGCCCCCGGAACGCGGCGACAGCCGCTCAAACTTTGAGTGGAGGTCCCTGTCCTCTTGTTCCCTTCCTCCGGCGGCCCAACTCCCCCAGGCGCTCCAAACTTTTCTCCTTGTGCTGGGCTCTGGCACCACGCAGCCGGGCGGTCCCCTTTAGGGGAGGAGGCTGAGCGAGCTCCGGGCTAGTGGCTGGGATCAGCCACTGCAACCCCAGCCAAGAGCAAGATCAGCCCAAATCGCGTCTAAGTGTGGGCGGGGCCTGATCTGAAGCGAGCGAGCCTCTCAGGCACACTGGCGGGTTCGTGCCGAGTTGGAAATGACTAAGGCTCGCCAAATTTTGGAAAGAGGAGGAGTTTAGAAAAAACAAATGTCCTGTAGAAACTAAACATACCCATGTATCCTACGGGCCTGGTCTATTTCAGCGCTGCGTGGCTGAGAGACCAAAGACCAAAGACTAGCAATTCCAGGGGAAGTGATAGCCTGCTTACTCCGCTCCACCCCCCATTACCACGAGCAAAACATGCTTTTTACTTGCCCAACCCTCTACCTAGGAAGTCAACTTCTTCTTTTTCTATTATAAACCTACGTTGTACTTTCATCTCACCAAGCCAAGGAAAGGTGGTGGAGAGGGTAAGAGGGGGAAGACAGAAATCTTTAGAAGTGAAAAGTTGAACTTCAAAATATTTATTTCCATTGTCATTTACCCCAAGCTCCGGATATTAAGAATTTCATCTTCGGGCAAGCCAGGCTGCCTTTGCCAAACTTGTGCAGGAGCTGAAGTTTGCATGCATTCAAACACTCTGTACTGAATCTACACTCCCTCCCTTCCTCCTCTGCCCTCTCCACCACTTCCACCTAACACTTTTCCTGCCTTCCTGTTGAAACTAGCTTTTAGAACTTATAATTATTGACAGTAATACGAGGTGTCATCTACTCCTTTGTCTTTTTTTATTGATTATGTTATTATAGTTGTCCCAATTTTTCCCTGTTTGCCCCCCTCAGCTGGATATCCCTTCCCTTTAGCAATCACCCCCCTTTCATGTTCATGGGTTTTATATGTGAGTTCTTTGACTCTTCCATTTCCTGTGCTATTCTTAACATCCTCCTGTCTACTTTGCTCCTACCGATATGCTTCTTAATTTTTATACCATTTCCCCATTCTCCCCCTTCTACCTCATAGCTGATAACCCTCCAAATGATCTCCATATCTATGATTCTGTTCCTGTTCTGGCCGTTTGCTCAGTTTGTTGGGGGTGCTTTTTGTTCTTATTTTTGCTTTTAGATTCAGTTGTTGATAGTTGTGAATTTGTTGCCATTTTAATGTTCATGGTTTTGATCCTTTTCTTTTTCTTAAATAAGTCCCTTTTATACTTCCTGTAATAATGGCTTGGTGATGGTGAACTCCTTTAACTTTACCTTGTATGGGAAGCACTTTATCTGCCCTTGCATTCTAAATGATAGCTTTGCTGGATAAATTAATCTAGGTTGTAGGTCCTTGTTTTTCATCACTTTGAATACTTCTTGTCAGTCCCTCTTGCCTGCAAAGTTTCTTTTGAGAAATCAGCTGACAGTCTTATGGGAACTCCTTTGTAGGTAACTCTCTGCTTTTCTCTTGCTGCTTTTCTCTTGCTGCTTTTAAGATTCTCTCTTTATCTTTATCCTTTGACCTTTGAATTATGATGTGCCTTGGTATGGTCCTCTTTGTGTCCAATTTGTTTGGGATTCTCTGTGCTTCTTAGACTTGTATGTCTATTTCCTTCACCAAATGAGGGAAGTTTTCGTTCATGATTTTTTTCAAATGAGTTTTCAATTCCTTGCTCTTCCTCTTTGCCTTCTGGCACCCTATGATTTGGATGTTGGCACACTTGGAGATGTCCCAGAGGTTCCTGAGCCTATCCTCATTTTTTTGAATTTTTGTTTCTTCTTTTAGTTCTGGTTGAATGTTTATCTCTTCCTTATGTTCCAAATAGTTGATTTGAATCCCACCTTCCTTCCCCTCTCTGTTGATTTCCTATGGATTATTCTTTATTTCACTTAGGGTAACCTTCATTTCTTCTTTTATTTTTCTGCCATACTCAAGGAGTTATCTGAGCACCCTGATAAACAGTGTTTGGATCTCTGCATCTAATAGGTTGGCTATCTCTGTTTCACTTAGTTCCTTTTCTGGGGTTTTATTCTGTTCTGTCATTTGGGCCATATTTCTTTATCTCCTCAATTTAGCAGCCTCCTTATGTTTGTGTATTAGGAAGAGCTGCTTTGACTCACTATCTTAGTAGTGTGGCCTATGTAGAAAAGGCACCTGTAAATTGTGTGGGGTGGAGCCTTAGGTAATTGCCAAGGTGGGGCACCTGCTTCACCACTTTGTGGCTGTGTGGGGAGGGCTCGGAGAGAAGACAGTGCTGCCACCTGGCTTTGATGGTTTGCCCGGAGCTCACTGCATTTGCAGTCACTTCACCCCTTGCCATGTGCCATTGGTGCCATTCCAGCTGCTGGCCTGGTGGTGAATCCCAAAGTATGTGGGTTTGCATATGTTCTAAGACTATGCTGGCCCTTTAAGAGGTGAAAAATCTGGCAATTTCTTCTGCCTCCCCAACCCCCACTAATTTTTACAGCCAGAAATATCAGGGATCTATCTTCCCGATGCTGGCACCCTGGGACGTACAGTCTGGCATGAGGCTGGGACTCACCCCTGAGGTATCCTGCCCATCTGTGCCACCCCACCACCTTTTCACCACACTACCTCTTCACCCATCTCCATGATTCCACCCCTCCTGCCCATCTGGATGAATGTGTCTTCTTTAAATCCTTGTTTGTCGAACTTCCATACAGCTTGATTTTCTGATGGTTCTGATGGTGTTATTGGTTTTGAGATCTGGTTGTAATTCTTTTTATGGCTGCACAAGGAGGCAAAGCATGTCTACCTTTGCCTCCATCTTGACTGGAAGTCTCCTCTTCCTTTGTGTTTTAACTAAATCAATGCTTTATGATAAAAGTTCATATAGTACTTAATCACATTTTGTCTTTTAGTATCTCTTCTGTTTGTTGTCATGTGTATATAGCTCTTCTTTTATATTATCTCTGATATGCAACCAGATTTCTTTGTGAGCATTTTGCAAATAAAAACCTGTCACTTTAACAAAGATTTACTGAATATCATCTATCTATTAGGCACTGTTCTAGGACTTACAGTTAATGCACAGAACAAGGTGACTAGCCCCTGCTTTCATGAAGCTAGCAGTTTGGGCAAGGAGGAAAAACAAACAAAAATAAATAAATGAATGTCCATGTGAAAAGGTGATTTGCAGTTTAAGATATGCTAATATAATAAAGAATGACTGACTAGATAACTAACAAATAAAAGGTGGTATTACAACAGCTGAAAGAGGAAACATCCCTAGCTCCCGTTACACCACGTAAGCATTACCTTAGCATGTTCAAAAAACAGAAAAAGCAATGTGGCTGGAGCTTTGTGGATGAGATGAAGTAAGAGAGGTAAGTGGGGGCAAAATCATGTGATGCCTTGTAAACTGTGATAAAGATTTCAGATATTGTATATTAAGTGTAATAGGAGCCCATTAGAGGAGTTTAACCCTGACAGTGGGGTAGGGAATAAAGTAATATGATCTAAGTTTTTCAAAGATCACTCTGACTGATATGATACAATGGACTTGGAGGCAGCAAGAATGTAAACAGGAATACCAGTTAGGAGACTATTACAGCATCAGAGCACAGTAAAATGGCACCATGGACTATCATCCTTTAGCATAGCAACTAAACTGAGAAAAATGAATGGATACGAGCTTCGATAAATACAAATGGACCTTCAGTTTGGAAATATCTGCCACTTAGAGATGGAAATTATCTTCCACTGGACCCACCAATTCCTAAGTGATGGGGTAGGGAAGGTACTGATGGGGCAAGGAAGTGATTGAATGAAAGATAACTTACACTTTTGTTATGAAGAAACACAAACCCTCCATTGTTTTCAAGTAATTGAGCTCTAGAAGAAAAATGGCTATATTAAAAGCATCCTCATTCTGTCCCCCTTGGCTTCATCTTTTCTTGAGGTTCTGAAATTCTGATTCCTTTGCGGACGTTAGGCCTCCAGGGATGTGTTTCCACTTGTCATTTCACCTTTGAACCCAAAGGTAGATACATTTATCCCCTTGATTTCTCAGAGCGAAGCTGAAACAGGCTGGCATTTTCAGGAAACTTGTATTAACAGCTTGTTAAAGTTTCTTTTCAAGGTTTTTATTATTTATTGTTGGTTAAAACTGGTCTCCATTTTCAATGTTAGTTTTAATCAAGACAATCAAAGATATCACATACCTTTAGCAATGAATACCTTATCAGTATGACTGTGTAAAATCTGGGGAACAAATCTGCCGACAAGTAATGATAACTGGTTTCAAGTTAGAGGGGGACAGAAGGTAAAGAAATCTGAGATGGGATGCTAACCATGTACTCTATCCTCATGATGAAGTATTTTGAACTCACATTTATTGGCTTCCTTTTCCCCTAGCTTCTTGACCTATTGTTTATCTTCTGGGACTCCACAAATTGATCTAAAAAAATTGTCTTATCTTAGCCCCAAAGAAAAGCAGAATACCTTGAACTAAAATTTGTTCTTCCTCAAAATTCCCAGGCCGTCCTTAAGTTCTCCTACTCAGTTTCTCCCTCCTGGCTACAAGGCCAGCAGAGGTAATTGACGTACTAAAGCAGGTCACCGTTCCTTTGTTTGGGTAAGAAATTCAGCCCATTCTGAAACTCTTTTCATTTGACTCACTTGCACATATAAGACCACCAGCAAAGCAGAGAAATGTCCTCTCATCGCAGAGACCAATAATTAATACTTATATAATTATCAGAATCACTTTCATCTAATCATTGGGAAGGGCTTTAGTTACTGGACAAACATATAGTTACTACCCTGATCTGTCCCAGATGAGGGATTTCCAAAGACTTTCAGTGCTAAAACTGGGGCAGTCCCTGGGATAGTCCCTGGCAAAGGAGGCTGTTGGTCACTGTATTTCCAAGCAATAATGAGGGCAGAGTTGAAATGTCACCAAACTATGAAGAAGGAACAGTAACAACAGCAACGCTTTCTCTCCTCCTCTGTCAGGTGAGAGGTCTAGGGCATTGTGAGAGCTAGACACCAGCCAGGTTAAGGTTTCAAAGTTACTCTTGTACCATAGCAGACATGCTGGAACTCTGTTTAACCTTCAATTTTAAATTGTGAATGGGATAGGGAATGTAGACTTTTCAGCACAGAGAGAGAAAAAAGAAAAGGGGGGATTAGGGAGGGAAAGGAGTAAGAGGGAGGGGGAGGGAGGAAGGGGCTAAACTAGACTGAATTATTTAGATAAATAAATCTAAAATATTTCTCTTTTATGAAATTAGCTAGATGTCTGCTGAAGTATTTTGCTTCACAATCCATGTAAGCTCCTACTCTGAAGATTATTCTTTGTATCAAGCTAAACTTCAAATTCAATGTTAGAATTTATCACCTCATTATAGAAAATATGCTACTAAATACAAAACCCTTTTAAACCTGAATTAATGCAGTTACAATAGGTTCAGATTGACACCTGATGACTAAAAATGTTCAGTAGGCCCTCTATCACTATCTGTTTGACCTGCAGAGCTCCTACGAACTTCATGTTAAATTTCATTTAATTATTTCTTTACTAAGTTTTGTTTAACAAATACGTATTGATACCTACTATGTATCTGGTAACATTCTAAGCACAAGTGTTATACCCCCTCCTCTCGGGAGTTCCCCTTTCCAATATCTTATCATTAATTTACTTCTATCTCCCTCACCCTGAAAAACAACAAACAGGAGGGGCAAATAAGCAACAACAAAAAACGTAGGAAAATAAAACAAATGTATCCTTTATGTGTAAAAAATCGTATGATCCATACGATTTACAAGTAGATAATTTCGTATCACACCCACAGGGATAAACGCCACTCTTCTGGAAGGAGCACGCTGGAAGTGACTCAGAGTCACATCACACATACAGTGATTCGTCACATCTCTGCAGGGATTCAGAGGAGGGAAATGCATCTTTGGCACCTATGGGTGGCAAGGCTTATTTGAACTTTTATCAGGTACAGTCATCAAAGAGTTGGGCTTCCCCGATGTCGGAGTGACTTCCTGAGAGGAAACAAAATGCTTTGGGAAGGTGCAATTGCTTCTAAATTAAGATCTCCATGTATGACAACAGGGGATGTCAGTCAATGACGAATGATTGCCAACATCGGCATTTGGGATTGAATGTGTTTCAAATCCAGTTTCCCGGAAACAGACCTGAGACTCCGAGGTCTGCATGCAGGAGGGATTTGAAGCATGCCCTCAGGAGCTCACACTCTGACAGGTGAGAGAAGCAGGAATGATCAGAGGGAAAGTTGAACATGATGCAGTTGCAAAGGAGTCCCCAGGCAACCCTAGGGGTGGCTCCTGGAGGTGGAATGGTCCTTCACAATTGTCCCGATTGGAGTAAGGCAATGCAGCCCCTCATGGACCAGTCATTACCTGTAGGCTGAGTCTTTACAGGGAGCATAACCTAGAGCAAGGCAGCTTCCTTTCACTCAGGAGGGACTCAGTGGTGAGCTGTCAGCAGCCAAACTCCTGGTCACGGGGAACACATGCTTCAGTCCTGAAGGAGGAATTTAGGGGAGACAGCTCTAAAATCTAGAACATCTCCAAAAAGCCAAGACACCTGGCAGCTTGTTTGATGAAAGTCACATCTCACATGCAATGTCAGACCACTACAAACCAGGTCAGACTCAGAAAGGTGTTCTGGAATGATAAAGTCCTATAACCACACTGCCACTGCATCCCTTCTTCTCATGCCCTCTGTCATGGACCTGGTCCGGGTCGGTTTCTCAATTCTCAGTGGACTTATTCCAATAGTATTCCATCTTCCCATACCTCCTACACACTTTGGTGTGATTTATTTTTCTGAAATATAAAAGTCAATCACCTACTTAATAACTACCCATAAGGCATCATTCCCTAACAATTTAAGGCCCTCCACAGTAGCATCACAAATTAGCGCTGTATCCTCACCTCTCACAAGTTAAGTCCCCTCATGTAGTCTATGTTCTGGAGAAACCAGGAGAGTCACTATGTCCCTCATATTCACACACAATTATACTTTTAGGTCTTATCTCATTTTGTACCCCATTTCCCTGATACCAATTTCCACATGTCAAATCCTATCTCCTATTTGTCTTCCCTTCCATTGCCTTAATGAACAAGTCAGGTTAAAATCCACTAGGTAGAGCCAAGAAATGGTGTCAGGGTGGAGAGGAGCTATAGTAGTCCAGTACAGGGTGTCAGAAGCCAAGCAGACAGAGGAGTGTCCCCTTGGTGCAGGGAGAGACATCCTGGCTTGGGTCTTGAAGTCCAAAAAGGGTAAGAGTGATGTTCAGTTGCCTCTTGTATGTCCCCTGCCTGGAACTGGCCTGGCAATCCAGGCATGTGCCCTGACTGGGAATCGAACCACGATCCTTTGGTTCGCAGGCCCGCGCTCAATCCACTGAGCTACACCAGCCAGGGCTGGAGGACCTCTTCATGGGGGAAGCTCATCATGGAGTAGCTGGAGCCCAAGCACGGACTTCTGTGTGGGGGAGTCACCCCCACGGGTGACACCCATGGAAGGTGTCAGAGCGTGAACAGGAAGAGAAGAGAGTCTGCGCTGGAAGGTGCACTGTCCAGGATGTTGAAGCAAGAGTGGAGCAAATGGGACAGGACAGCACAGTCCAGATCTAAGAGCCCGAGTGCAGCAGTGTGAAGACGAATTCTGCACAAGGGAGCGAGCCAGGTATAGGGCTGGACCCAAGCAGGGGGAGAAGAACTTCAGAACAAGGATCATCCAGGCATGGGAGATTAAAACCTATGTAATGTATTGGAGATTTTTTTTTCGGGGATCACTTTCCCCCATAGGGTGTCAGAAAATCTGGGGTGGGCTGTAGAAAGTGCCCAGGCAGACCGGCAGCCAAATACGGAGGTTCAGAGCCTGAGTGTGGGGGCAGCCTGGTGACAGTGTCAGAACTGCTGCAGGCCCAGGGAATCAGCACTGGGGGAGGCACACAGTGGGGACGAGTAACTGGTTACGTACAGGGGAGACTGATGAATTGAGTAAATATAGATAATGGGAGCCACATTCTCACCATCAGAGAAGAAAGTTATACAGAAGGAAATGGGAAAACAGTTATTTTTCACATTGCTCTTTGATGCATGGTGACACAACTTGATTCATAAGCCAGTTTTCAAATGCTAGTCATTTTTGCTGCTTACCAGCCTCCCAGCTGGGGGAGAGGTGGGAATCAAAGTAAAGAGAGAATAAAAGTTGCCTGATGTGGCAGACTCTGTGGATGAACCCAACACTGATCCGACTCCCTCAGACATGTCTTTCTGCATGCTAAGAAAAGCTTAAAATAGACATTTCCTAGATTCCCCTACAGGCAGGTTTCCTCATGATTGAGAATCCACCCGTGTAGGCTCATGCCAGACTTTGAATCAGAACTGAGTCACACCAGGAGAGGCAGGACATGAGGTGTCTCTTTTACTGGTGTGGGTCCTGACAGAGGCAGCATGCAGGAGGGAGCTGGGGACCCGTGGGATGGATCTGTGGGATGCATCTCCTCCAGATCACAGCAGAGAGAGCAGCTCCCTTGCAGCTCAGTGCTGGAGTCTACTTTGGGAATTGTTCCTGGAAGCTCAGCCTCCACTGCCCTGCAGCAATCCAAATGACTCCGTAAGCTACTTACACCCCTGAATATACCCTAGCCACTCAAGGACGCTAGAGTCTCTTTTCAAAGACATTGACAAGTCCTAACATTCTATCCTCTCTATGAGCCTTAAATGAGCCATTTTGTTGGCATTTATAATTATGATAAAAAGTTGTAAATGAAAGGGTAGAGATAAGGAGTTGTGAATTTTTAAATTATCCATTGCGCTGTTTTGATATTATTCCCGTCCTCGGTAAATACACATGCCCTAGAGGAAAAAGAAAAATTAGATATTTAAAAAAGAAGATCCAATCTGCTTCTTTGAGGATACTGCAAGACAAGTACAAATCTTTTTAGCTACCCATGGATTTTTCTAAATTTATTTTTATAGTCCTTTTCCCATTGCCATTGAGCTCCCTTACACCCTTCCCTGCCATCACCGCACTGTTGTCCATGTCCACAAGTCCTGTTACCTTTGGCTTGATCCCTGTCCCCCTAAAGCACTCCCCGCATAGCTGTCATCCTGCTTTCTCTCTCGGAGTCTGTCTCTATCTTGAAATAACCAACTGTTAGTTCCGTTTGTCCATTAGATTCCACATATGAGTGAAATCATGTGGTATTTGTCTTTCTCTGACTGGCTTCTTTCACTCAGCATAAATAACAACATTCAAAGAATAGGAGTGAATAGAGATAGAAGCAGACAACTCAGAAGGGAGAGGAAACAAGTTCCAGCTAAAATTAATTAAAACGGCAAAGGACATCAGGAATCTTTCAATCTGCCACTCCCAGACTACTTTAACAAATAAATCACATATTTATACCTACTTCCCAGAGGTTACAATGTAGGATAACTCAGAAGAATTTAAATTACTATTGCAATACTTATTTTATAATATGTTTTGATAATACAAAGCCTGAAAACTAATAACTGAAACAAATTTGGATGGCCATTGATTTGGCTCTTTTTGCTCTCTTGCCTGCCACCTGCTGTGGGAGAGGGGTGCCCTGTGCCTGTATCTCCACCATTTTCAAAAAGAAAAAAAAAAAAATCTTGCTTTTAAGCTAAGCACTAATTTAAAGATTTTGCAGGCAACGTGAAAGAAAAAAACTTTCTTTTGCTTGTTTCAAACTTGTTTTACAACATTTTAAACAGCCACAGTGTTTTCGCTCCGGGATATTTAAGCTTTGGTACAAACTAGTTCTTTAGATAAAAAAGTTTGAAATGTAATTTTGCTTTTTGGAGCGCCTACCATAAGTACTACAATTAAAAAGATTTTTCATGTTTTGGAGGCCTTGCGTTTCTCATGGAAACCGCTTGATCAGTGCATATCCAACTTTATTTTAACAGCACATATGGCACATAGATTATCCATCCCAGTTTTCTTGGGAAGTTCTTTGAAAGGAGCAGTAGGAGAGTTGTCAATCCCCAAATGGCCAGTGGGTTTCATATGTAGCAAATTTGGCTAGCAAAAACGCCAACTTAAGTTCAACAACACTGGACCACAAGTGCCTGAGGATATTTTTTAAAGATTAGTAAACCAGAGGTTTGCTTTTGACCTTGATCTTTATACAGAATTAACACTTTTTCATCAAATAAAGGGAGCTTCAATTTGAAGAAAACCATTTTTACAAGTGTTAAAAATTTATTAATCAGATAACCATTTAATGCCTACTCTCTGCAAAACACTGGTCTGTGCTCTCTAGGATACATAGAGTCTATTAGGAGAGATACTCTAGTTAGATATTTTAGTTATTGAATTAAAATACTTAAAAATAACCATAATACCAAGATCAAAATGCGTGGTGGGGTGCAACAGGAACCCCAAAGAGGGAGGAATTACTGCTAGTTGGAAAGATCAGGCTTAACAAACAACAGAGCATTTAACCTGCAATATAAAGGGTGAGTAATACTTTTATGATTAGAAAAGAAAAAGGAAAGAGAATGAAGAAAGAAAGGCACACCCAGCTTTTATATCTGAGGATAGGGGCTGATGAAAGGGCAGCATCATTAATTAAGATGGGTAGAAGAAGAAACATATTTTAAAAAGTGGGCACAACCCTTTGACTACCTTCTTTATCTGTTTCACAGTATTAGTGTTGAGTATTAGTCATATATTTTCCTATGCTTTCTTCAGAATATTGTCATCATCCGCTTAACAAGCAGTAAGACTATCAGGTTGACATATAGTCACTTCTTATGGAAATGTGCTTGGTGAAACCACAGGCCCCCATGCCCTGCCCCAGCCCTCCTCCAAGGGAACATAATTGTAGAGTGGTGAATGTGCAGTGTAGCTAATGGGCACAGAAAGAAATTTAATTTTAGTGGAGACCTGAGTGTGTGAAGGCATGGAGTAGAAAGTAAAGTGACAGAGCTGACTGGTGTCCAATATGAATAAGGCTTTAAGTCAATCCTGTGTCTACCATCTGTTTTGTAAATAAAGTTTTATTAGACACAGCCATGCTCATTTGCTTATACACTGTCTGTGACCACTTTTATTCTACCGTAGCAGAGTTGAGAAGTTGAGACTGAAGCCATGTGACCCCTAAGACTAAAATAGTTACTACCTGGCCTTTAATGAAAAGTTGTGCTAAACTTTGCCTCAGATAAGAACCTTTTAGTGTATGAACATTTTTGAGTAGACAAGATGGAGACAATAATAAATTTTAAATATTGGTAGGATTCCCACAGCATTATGCTTTTTGAAGGATAATCAGATACTTTGGCGAGATAAATTGGAGAGGAATAATACTGAGGAGCTGAGAGCACTTAAAACTATTTTCAAAATAGGTAACATTTAGTATTGTTTTATTGCTTTTTAATCTTATGTTCAACAAAATATTAAAGCCTACATTGCTTTAAAACTGTAAATTTAACAGTAAATTGGAAGAATGACACTCTTAACAGTAGGAAGGTAAGAGAATTTCTATGCCTCAGAAAAATATATGTATTCTGAAGGTGAGAAAGTCTGGAAGAAAATTGGAGACTGGGCACCCGTGCATGGGACTGTGCCGGGCGTGGGGTGGTGGGGGGGAGGCTTGGAGGAAGCAGTACAGGGAAAATCTTGCTGTTGGAATAGCGTCCCAGAAGGTCTTGACAATAGTCAGCCTGCATTTTCAAACCAAAGTCTTCAATCCAATCCGTTGGGTTCACCCCAAAGAAGAAGTAAATCTGGTGATAGTAATAGATATTAATGTGAACGAGGTAAAAACAAAAGGAAGCATTACTAAGGTACAGAGTGGGTCACATAGAGAAGCAAAGGAGAGGACCATAGTATAACTTACAGATGAGACTAGAGTCTAATTGGAAAAGTCCAGGTCCCAATTTCCAATTCCCAGGAAAAAAAGATTGTATTGTATTGATCTAGTTTGGATCCATTGTCCAGCCTTGTTCACAGCTCAAGTTCATAGGCATGAACATGTAACGAAAACATGGTAGACAGGGCTCCACCCATGGCGGTGAGAGGACATTTCCTAGAGATAGAGTCCTAGAAGGATACCTCAAAAGGTATCTTCCACGAGAGATGTAGCCCCTATTTTATAAAGCGAGTCCCCAAAGGAGCAAGATTCACTTTCAAAAATTCTACTTACACCCAAACTCTTTGGGATGCCTCAGTTCCACAGGGTGAAATATCTGTAGTGTTGATATTGACTGTATTCTCATCTCCTCTCTGTCCAAAAGATTTTTGCCTCACATGAAGCTCAATTAGACAAAGAAAAGGCTGATAATGACTCTTATAAATTAATTTTTAACTATTGTAGTCAACATTTTGATTGATAATCTAACCAACTACTAAAGAGAAGTAAAATGCAGTGCATGGTTCAACACAAGCCTCTGCTTTTGCAACTCTGACCTTGACAAATTTGCATTTTAAAGGCATTTATTAATGACTTCCCTTCTGTGGCAAATATTGAATATAAACCAAGGGAGTAAAGTAGGCAGAAACATCAATATGTAAAGAACACTGCAGACAAATTCATTGCACCTTGAGGTGATTAGTTTAAAACTCATTGAATTTCTAGTCTTTGAATTAATGACTTTTTTGTTCATACATGCTATAGTACCTGAAGAATCATGTGGCAGTAAAAAAAAAAATAAGCTAACAAAGTCAAAACCTTCATCATTCATCGTATCCTTGACCCTTCTGATAAAATGGTTTTCCACCAGGAACTGACAGTCCAAAAAGGGGGACTTCACATAGAATTTTAAACTGCAATCATGTTAGATGGTGTCATACCACAATACCAAACTCACAGCATCAAACAAATAATTTCTCTTTTCCCTGATGCATACTTAAGAAGTGTATCATCCCCTTTAACTAGCAGTTTTTCTTACGAGAGCATCTTGTAGGAGATAAAGCACATTGATATTCTTCATCTATTACTGTATGCTGGGATTTTAACAGAAAGCTAGCTCCATAGGGAAACAAGGCCAAAAAAAAAAAAAAAAACCCAAAAACATATTTTTAAGACTCCTTGCTGTGGCTTAATAAGAAAGTTAACAGTGCAGACTAAAAATATATATGTGTATAAAGAAAATTTCTAGGAATATGACCAAAGATTTAAAATCGCCCCATTGCTGAAACTACAACAAGCTGCTCCATTCTCAGAACATGACTGGGGCAGCCCTGCGATGGTGTTTGCACCTGTGGCTGGCTCGTTAGTCGGACCTCCACTAGCAAAACAGGTGTTTACTAATCTTGATCCTAATGCTTCAGGCAAATGTTTTGGATTTGGGGGTGGGGTGGTATTTTCCCTCTTTCTCTCTCTCTTTCTAACTTTGTGGACTTAGTTGGCCCAATAGTTATACACATGTGTCTCTGAAACATTTATCTGTGAGCGCATATATGCACATTACATCCCATGTATTAGCCTTAGGACCTGTCTCAGGTAAAGACATCTTCCTTTTATTTTACCTGTGCTTTTAATTTTTGCATCCTCTTGAAATTAACCATTTATTTTTTTCCAACCTTCCTTCCCTGTAGGGCTCTGTTTGGAGTGTTCATATAAATGGTATTATCTGACACACCTATAGTCTCTGGAAAAGATTTATATCTTCTGGATGAGAAAACTAAGGCACAGAGAATCAAGACTTAAGAAATCCGAGTTCAAGTCTCCTGATACACGCTCAGGGTAGTTTGCTTTCCACTGTGCCGTGGCCCTTGCTCTGCAGGGTCTCCCCCTCAAGGGCAACCAGGTCTATGAAGAAGTCCTCTCGACACAGCTCTCTGCTACTACAATCTACTCCTTTCTGACCTATTCCTACCACATCCTTTATAAATCACTTCTCCATTAGGTTATTTGATTCAAATGTTTTCCATCTGTTTCCTGCTAAAAACCTGATTGGCATGGCTCAGCCCTAAACAGCACCCTCCAACTCTCCCAGCTTTCAATCCCACTTCCCATTTCTACCAGGCTCCGTCTCAACTACTCTCTCCCTTGCTCCCTTTAGAGTACATTCTCCTATTTCTTGCTCTAGACAAAACATGTTCTTCAAGTTTTCCTCATAAAAAAGAAAACAGTCTGAAAAAATTCACACAAATTTCTGCATCAGTAATAAATATTTAATGTATTCCCTTTCCTTCTATTCCATCTCCAAGCAGACCTACGGTATTTGCATATTTGCCTTAATCTCAAAGAGTAAACATCGAATGGGAGAATGCACCTGTTGCAGGTGGCTTAGGGGCAGCTGTCTTTCTGAGTGCAAATTCTGAGTGAAGGGCAGAGAGGCTCAAAATTCTGAGTGAAGGGCAGGGAGTGTTGCTAGAGCAGAATTTCAAAGCTACTTTTAAAGCATCAAACTCATACCCTACCTTGAATCTGATTGGTGATAAAAGCATCTAATATAAAAATTAGTAGGTAATGCATTAATATGAAACAAAAGCAAAAGAATGTGCTTTAATGGAAAGTTTCAAGAGTTTCCTCTGTAGAAAGTTTCTATATAGGATGCTTGTGTGAGATCTCCAACTCTAAACACATGGGCAGTTTGCTTAACAACGACAGCAACAACAAAACCCTCAATGAGAAAATATAATCAAGTACTTTTCAATGAACACATTCTTTGTTATTCCAGGTAATTACTTATTATCTTCTTATTTAATATGAGTGCAAGAAATCTTATGTAAGGTCTTAACTAAATAAAATAGAAAACTTTAAAATACAACCATTTAAAATTTTCCTGTGGACTTTTTAAAAAATAGACACATTAAAAAGGATTGTAGGTTGGATTGTCTGTACATTATCAAATAATAACCCAAATAAAAATATGCCTCCAGACATGTACAGATGGCTGTTTTATAATGAAACTTAAGAAATGATGAAATATGGCTGGCCTTTAGGTTTCCTGGATAAAGTCTATTACAGGATGATTTAGCATCTGAGGATCCAGAGGATATATAACAAGTGTTATCACCAAAACAATCTTGGATAAAGGCTTGAGCCTAGCAGAAACAAGAAAGCAGCCTGGAGCCTTGGCAACCTTCTGCCTGGCCCGTGGCACCGCTATCTGCCGCAGTATCTAGTCTGTACAGAAACCTTATTTTAATTTCCCTTGCAATCCATATGTTTCTGCTGACCTTTCCTTGCAAGGATGACTTTTTTCCCACATTTTGCTATTTTTTGCTTTTAAGCATGTGGGTATTTTTAAAAATTCTTTTGGTTTTGTTGAAGTGACATTTCTCTAGCTAAGACAAACAAAGCTTCTAACATAAGGATAGCGATTAAAAGAGTTTGATCGTATCTTAAATGTACACACAAGTTAAAGAATATCCAGACTGTGCATTCAATATTCTGACACCAACACCTACGCTTCTAATGCCATATTTATTTAATCCAATAGATAAATCATCTTTAACTTCATTCTTATCAAAATGAACTCAAGTTCATTTTAGTTGATTTTTGGGTTTATTTTTAATGTACTTATGGCAGTATTAAAAAACCAAATGGATATATTACTCATTTTTAATCCTTACGGGAACTGAGTTTTCTCACTTCAATGTAAAATATATCATATTCATCAAGAAGAAATGCCTGGAGTGTGATCTGATATAAAAGAAGGCTTTAACCTAATCAACTGAAATATATGAAGCATAGCTGAAGAGTAAGCGTCACAGACGGGCTGCACGAGGTCAAAGAACACAGCTCTGTCAGCACACCTCCAGCACCCCCCAGAGATGAAGGCGACGTGGCCTGCTAACGTGGATGTTCTGGTGGCCTGGTGAATACAGACTCTGAGTGTGCTGGGGGCCACCATCTGTCATTATCTGATGAGATCAGCCCTTGATACCATCCCACAAGGATGCCTTCATTGCATTTCTACCAAGCAATTTGAATTTCCATGGAAATATATTTTATAGGGAAGAAGATGAGCAAATCGGGTGATATCAGTATTTTAGTTCAGTTGGTAGTTGTACTCCTCACTGAAAATTAATAAACAAATTGTCACACTGAGTTACAAAAACAGGTACCTATAACAAAATTATTATCTCTAACTTCCATAGCTATGCTAATGGTTAGGCAATTTCTGTAGTTTCTTTTTCTTTTTATCACTCTTTCCCAAATCCTTCCTCCTAACACTGCCAACTGTAAAGTGTTATCTATCCTATTTTACAGGGCAACTGTAAAAATAAAGTGGAAGACTAAAAATAAAAGTGTTTTCATTAAATATAATATATGTATAATTTTATAATGGAAATTGGTGCCTTGTACATTGTAGGTGCTCAGCAAATCCTTCAGATATATTTGTGTCGCCTTGTTCTACAAAGTAGAGTTAAGGTGAGTCAACAAAAGATTATTTAAGAATTTTATCTCTACATCTTTCTAAGTTGAATTGGCTGTTTCTTTTAATCTGATTCTTTTAACTTAAACATTAAGGACAAATGTAACTGTCCCTATAATGTGCTTATCCTTCATTCACTTCCCCTTCTATTTATGTGCTCTGTGTGTGGATGCTTGGAGTCAAATATTTATTTCTCTCCTTACTCTGGGTTGATTTTTCTTCCCATCTTTCACGAAGCATTGCCATAATAGTATTAGTTCAGCTTTATTGAGTACTACGCTAAGTATTTATATATGTTATCTTATTTAATATTCAAAACAACCCTAAGATATTTATTGAATGCTTGGTCCTTTTTTTCCCATTCATTTACCAAGGAGAGAACTAAAGTTCAGAAAATTTAAGGAACACAACCAAGGTCACAGAGCTCACAGGTGGAGAAGCTGAATCCGGCTATGTTTGACTTTATGGCACTCTACTGATTTTCCCTATATAGTTTTTATTTTTATAAAGTAATATATTTCTCATCCCACTCCTAAACCTTGATAGGAGAAACACAATGGATAAATCTATTTTCAAATACATTAGCAACATCTTCTGGGATTATCTCTATGTTTCTAATACTATGTAAAAACAACATAATTATTGTGATATGTCTTAATTTTTCACTAAATGACTACATGCTGTAAAAGGCAGGATTTAACTCCCTTATACCACTGCCTCACATGCCAACCTTTCCCTCCCCTTTCTTCCCAGAAGATCTATATTACTGGCAATACATATCTATGCAGCCTTTTTTATGGGCTATGCTTCCCCAGAGAAGAGTCCTACAATCTCCTGCCTGAAGAATACAAATTGGGCTTCCAGAATTCGAGATGTTGAGAACCCCATGGAAAAGGAGTCTTTGAATCTCATTTTTCAGAAGTTAGACTTTCACATTTTCTTCATTTTTATTATGCTATCTCCATAACCACTCTTAACTGAATCTGGTATCTCCAAGAGCAGAATATCTTTGGTTCAACCAGTTACCTCCAGGCTTCTGCTTGGAGAGAAGTGAGAGTAAGGAGGAATGGAGACTCGTCCTTATAATTCTGTCCACTTATTCTCCTATGTTCAGCCCCACCCTGCATTCTCACCTCCAGGAGCACCTTGTGGTTTCAACTGGAGAGCATTTCCAGGATTCAGTAGTTTAGCTTATTGGTAGGCTTATATTTCAGCTTTCCTAGACCTTCCAAGTCAGTTACCATTCATCCATCTGCTTGGCAGCTTCTAAAATTACCCATTTTCAAAAAATGTACTGGAATGTTAAGTGAGCAATTAAGAAGTAAGGTCTTACACTTTGATTTAGCAAGCCAGGTCAACCAATGAGAACTCATTTATCCACAATGTTCTCATTATCCTGGCCTTCTCCAAAGCTATTTAGGGAACAAGAATGTTGTTTCAGGGAGGATATTACAGATTGTTTAATTTCCACTTGAGTCTATGATTAAATGAACATGTGAAAATTACTTGTAAGAACCGTAACTCCCATCACTCCTATTTCACATGGAATCTAGCTTGTCTGCTGCATACAGTCCTTCCCCTGGACCATGTATGCTTCATATTGGTATGTCCCCTGTGCCTGATATACAATTGGTGCTCAATGTTTGTTGAAAGAATAAACACGAAGACCTATCTCTCACGTAGAGATTTAGTTCACCAAGAAAGTTTTAGCATTTATTGTCATTGTTTTCAAATAGAGCTATATTGTATCAATACTGGCTTTATAATTATGGAGAACACAGTAAACTCTCCATGAGAAACTTCTTTGTACTTCCTTATTCATAAGTATTACAAGAATATAAATCTTTCTTAAAATATTCTACCTAATGTCTATTTTGGGTGGAAATAAGAAATTCAATTGGAATATCTATATATATTTTTCCAATTATGTATATATGTGATATATATATACATCATATGTATGATGTATATGTTTCATATATACATCATGTGCATATGTGTCACATTTGAATCTCATCTGCAAACTCAGATGTTCAAGAATTTAGTATTATTTCCTTTGTTCTAACTACTAAATTTCAACTGGAGTAGAAAGTCCCTGAAGTAATTAAGCAACCTCCATCAATCCCAGTGGAGCCCACTCCCTTTTTCAGGGTGCATCTACCACCAGAGGGGCTTTTCAGTACCAAGGTATTTAAAATATACGAAGACGTTTAAACTGTATAAAAGAAGTGGAGGAAGGACAGATAGATTTCGTTCTCAGTATCATCTTTCCATGTGGCATGTGCTAACCAGCTTCAGTTCACAAAGAGGGAAGGGGTGGAGGATGAGCTCAGGAGGAAGGACAATAGGAATGAAAAATGCCAAGAAAAACTTGATTCGTAACTCAGAAATATTATCCCACCTTCTCCAGTTGGAATCCCATGGGGTTGATCTACTTCAGTTTTTATTTTAATACATCCCTACCCAGACTTCTTCCTCAATCTTATTTGTCTTCCACAAGCTCTCTGCACCCCCTTCCCACATTCCCCAGTGGTTTATTTTGCCAGGCCCAGGCCGTTTGTTTGTCTCACAGTTGTCCAGCTGCCAATAGGGTGGGATAACCAGGCTGAGCAAAGCAGTCCCGATAATGTCACTCTTGGCAGCGAGAGAGATTTGCAACAGTAACACACATTGCACCCCCTTCACATTCCAGACACTCCCAGGAATCGTGGGGCCCACTTATACAGAACTGGCTCTCGGCTTCATTCATCTGGCAGCCAAGACCCATAAACTAAATCTGGTTTCCAGCAACGGTGGTGGTAACAACAATATCAAACTGGTTTGGGTCATTCCACAGATGTAAAAATTTGTTTTTTACTGGCTTTGACAAATACTCCTGCAAGCAGTGTTTCTGGAGACCACCAACAGCCATTATTTTTACTGAGAACTTCAGTTTTTATGACTCATAACAACAATAACAACTGACATACAATAAACTGTTTTCTGAGCTTACGCTAAATAGCTTACATAAACGATCTCCTTCAGTCCTCATCACAATCTCATCTTCACTGGACAGATAAAGAAGTAGAATTTTAAAGAGAGTAGTCACATTACTTGCCTAAAGTCACATAACTTGTAAATACTGAGTCCAGAGTTAACCAAGAATCATACCAGAACCTTAACTCTTAACCACTATCATATTCAGCCAACCAGACGAATATAGGAATTTTAAAGTAATCTGCAACTTAAAAGATAGTACAAGAAAATTAAATGTCTTAGAAAAAAAAGAAATTCAGACTCATAATAACTGTTTTAGGTTAAAACAATTTTTATTTTTCAATTAAAATACTAGCACAGATATACAATGAACATAAAAATGTGTTTGAAGAAAGCAACCATGAATATGTCCATGTTTTAACTTTAGAAACATTCATAATTTTCACAATGGTGAAACCAGATAACTAAAAAAAATTCCCAAATAAAAAACATTGATTCAATTCATTTCAGCCTCTATTCCTTAAAAAAATTTTTTTCATCTGGTACCTGTATATAAAATATTACTATGGAAATGTACATTTCTTTATCCTCATATTATGAAAAGACAGCCTGAAGTACTTGAACCATCACAAAACCAGGATCAGAAACTATATTTAGTGTAAACTCAACCACTAATCAGCTATTAAAACATAGCAAAATAGCCCTGGCTGGTATAGCTCAGTGGATTGAGCTCGGTCTGTGAACCAAAAGGTCACGGTTCGATTCCCAGTCGGGGCACATGCCTAGGTTGCAGGCCAGGTCCCCAGTGAGGGCGTGTGAGAGGCAACCACACACTGATGTTTCTCTCCCTCTCTTTCTCCTTCCCTTCCCCTCTCTCTAAAAAAATAAAGAAATAAAAAATTTAAAAAAATAAGTAAAACATAGTAAAATAAAAGAGCTGGACTGAATAAACCTGCAGGTTCTTCACAGCTAGAACATTCTATGATTTCAATTATGCAGCTCAAATTATGAATATTCCTGTTTAAAACTAGCAGGCCCAGATGGAGACTTTGAAGAAGAAAAGTATAACAGGAAATTAAAAGTAATTAAGGATTGATCACTACAGACAAGCTTAAAGTTCCATATATCTAAAGTTAAGTAATCCTATCCTCTAGACTCTTACATTCTATAAACGCAGTTGAAAATGACTCAGTATTGCTAGCTGGTGTGGGTCAGTGGATTGAGTGCTGGCCTGTGAACCAAAGGGTCTCTAGTTCAATTTCCAGTCAGGGCACATGCCTGGGTTGCTGACCAGGTCCCCAGTGAGGGGTGCAAGAGAGGCAACCATGCATTGATTTTTCTATCCCTTTCTTTCTCCCTTCCTTCTCCTTTTTCTAAAAACAAATAAATAAAATTTAAAAAATACTTCTGTTAAAAAAAGAAAATGAGCAAATAATAGCATTTTTATACCATAAGCAGGATCTATCTTAAATACTACTCCATCTCTTTGTTTCAATGCTACATATTATTTTCTGTTTTCACCTTAAACATAATTTACTCGACAAACACTTCTCTAACTCCCTCCAGAGAAAGATAAATGTACCCTCTACATGTCCTAGTACTCTGTGCATTTCTTCACAGAGACCTTTTATAATTTATTTTATTTGTTTATGACTTAACTTTTCTTCCAATATCATAAGCTCAAATTGAGAATCTATCTCTTTTAGTCATCAGCACTGAAACAATTGCTGGCACAAGGTAGTTGCTCCATAAATGTTAACTAAAATTTTCTCTAGCCCAATTTCCTTACTTTACAGATGAGAAACCGGAGCTACTGAACATGAACTCCAAACCACTAGTAAACAGCTCTTTTTACCACACAACACTCTCTCTTAAACTTTAAAGTATGTATTATATATTTTCCAAGTAACTTTAAGTAGAGGTAGGAATGACAATAACTAACTATAAAATACAAATATGATAAGACATGTGGAATTTAAAAAAAAAAAAAAAGCTTTGCTCTAGATCAGCAACTTTCAACTGGTGTGCCACAAGAATTTTTAAAGCATGTAACACCTGACTAATTAGTCAGGGGCACTGACCTGTTTTCCCTTAGACTGTCGAATTAGAAAATGACAATAGTCATCCAATGTAAAGGAGTCAAAATTACACCTCTTTTTTGTCAGATTGAAAAATATATATTTATTTTTGGTGTGCTGAAGAATTTTAGAAATTAGTTTAAGTGTGCCATGAGATGAAAACAGCTGAAAATGGCTGCCCTAGATAAATGCTAACAAAGGAACTTGAACTTGCCAGCTGAGCGTGTTCACAGAGATGTGGTCAAAGGAGTGGCAGGGGATTCCTCAGTTTTTAAATCTGATCACCACTGTGGTCAGTTCAAACCCAGAACATGGGGTTGGGAGGAGGAAGAAAAACACCAGAGAGTTATGACACTTCAAAGGAAAGAGAAAGTTTGAAGCATTTTTTGGTTTTTTTTTTCATCACCGTTTTTCTCCCTTTTACCTTCTTCCACCTCCACACACCCGCGTCCCCACTGCGATCACAACAGTGTTGCCCAGGTCCGTGAGTCCTTTTTCTTTTTAGCTCAATCTACCCCCAATTCCACCCCCAGAGCTGTCAGCCTACTCTCCATCTATGAGTCTGTTTTGCTTGTTAGTTCAGTTTATTCATTAGATTCCAATATGAGTAAAATCAAGTGGTATTTGTTTTCTCTGACTGGCGTATTTCACATAGCATATGTTCTTCAGGTCCATCCATACTGTCAGAACAGTAAAATTTTCTTCTTTTTTATGGCCAAGTAGTAGTCCATTGTGTAAATGTACCACAGCTGTTTTTTCCATTCATCTACCGATGGACAGTTGGGCAGCTTCCAACTCTTGACTACTGTAAATAATGTTGCAATGAACACAAGCATGCTTATATTCTTTTGAATCAGTGTTCAGGTCTCTTCAGATAAATTCACAGAAGTGCAATTGTTGGATCGTAAGGCAGTTCCATTTTTAATTTTTTGAGGTAACCCCATACTGTTTTCCACAGTGGCAGCACTGGTCTATAGTCCTACCAACAGTGCACTAGGGTTCCCCTTTCTCCATATCCTTGCCAACAAGGATTGTTGTTTGTTGTTTGTTGATTTATTGATGATAGTCATTCTGACAGGTGTGAGGTGACATCTCATTGTGGTTTTAATTTGCATTTTCCTGATGATCAGTGACACTGAACCCCACTCACAAACTAGCATTCATATATACACGTAACTAACCACACGATTGATAACAGCCAGTAATTCATAATTTGTACATTAATGTAAGTCAAAGTGAGGAAAATGATTAAGGAGCTAGGTTATGTATTCCTAATTTGGAGGCTTTCTCTTATTTGCAAACTGTTGAAAAGTCGCCTCTTTCTAATGCTTTTGAGAGGAAAAATAAACATACATTTCCCAGGTAACCTCCCAGTTATTTTGTTATAAAAATGCGCCTATGCCACCCTTAAATGTACGAACCCCATGCTCACTAGAACATACCAGCAAGTCTGCATCAGAAGCAAAGGGCTCCTATTAACACAGAACCGGTACACATTCCACGCTAGTTATTATACATATTTAGATTATCAAACATTTTATCTGTTACAACTTAGATGTTATTAATAAAACTCACAACAATAAAATAGAACACTTCTGCACACTGGTAAGCAAACCAATATGGGAAACAGAGTAGATAATATATTTTTAAATGGGATCTTTAAAAATACAAAATATGTCATTTTAAAAAATACGTAGTTTCAGCAATGTAAAATAAAACTGGAGGAGACAAGAGAGATCCTTTACATCATTTTAAGGAAAAGGAAATTATCAGAATTACTAAGTAACTAAAAGTGAAAGAACTCCTCAACCAATGGTTCTGCAGAAGATTTTTTAAACCTTTAATAACCAAAGAAAATAGGGAGGGGGTATACTGCCTGCCCTTCACAGCCATGCTGTTCCACCTCACCTAATTCGACCTTCTGTTCTCTATTAGTCTCAAACCCTGAGTGAATTCTTTCTCCAACTTCTCTCTTGTCCCTCTGCATTACATTCCCCACAGCTAGGTTGGGTCTAGTTTTTCTTTTTGTAGACTAAGAAAAATATACCACGTGAAAGATACTGCTACCACTTCACTCATTTTATAAAACGCTCTGGTTCTAAGATTTTCCTCTAAACTTCTTTTAAAGAAAGAGAAATCCTTAGAATAACAAGTGACCACTCCTTCACCAGGAGTAGGAATGGAAAGAAATAATAACCCAAGAGAGAAAAAGTGATTTAAAAAAAAACACCGCCTATAGCGGTGTTTGGAGAAAAATTATGTAAATATTTATGCAAAGACAGCTTTGCAGAACACATCGAGCTGCATCAGAACTGCTTGTTCCAGTGCACACAGGCAGCCTCACAGTTGGATCAACAGCCTGAAAAGCAGATGTGCCAATTTCCTGTATTTGATTATGATGATTCCTAATTATGCCAAAGCTGTGGCAATGTCCTTCCCTAGAATGACTCTTAATTTTGTTTTGCTAAACCACACACACAACCTGTTTTGGACGTGTAATTCATTGTCACGTTAAGTCTATGAAATACTCATTCGTTTGCGTAATAGTTCTGAGGACAATGGCTCACATGGATGCTGTTTTCTTTTTAAACCTGGCATTCTCAAGCATGTAGGGGAGAAAAGACAGAAAACATGCATAGTGAAAGGGCCATGCTGTTTAACACCAGTGACGCTTAGGCTTTTCCACCAAGGGTCTGCAAATGAAAAGGATACTATTATATGGTTGACCCTGGAAAGGCAGTTTTCCTGCTTTACTTGTGTTTACAATTACAGTGTCATTATCAACAAAAATCTCAGCACCATTAATAATTAGACAGGGGCCGTAAGCCATGGCAAAGTGATAATACCTATATCAGACATCAACATTAACAAAGAGCTTGGCCACACTAAAGTGCTTGAACCTAATTGTACAATAGCTTGAGCGGGAACAGCAAAATACAATTGATTCAATAGTCATAGAAGCTTCCATCTGATATTTGAAGTTCTCTGGCACATACACCTATAGAAACATTTGCTAATCTGAACTTTAATAGAAACATTCCTTTGCAGTTCTGACCCCACAATTGATACTCATAGTTGCTTTATAATTTAAATTGTGTTTTCACTTATAATCCTTTACTTACACTGCATAACAATACTATGAGGTCAATATTGTTGTTATCCTTATTTATAGTTGTAGAAGTCAGTATAGAGAGGTTAAATCATGTCTTTAAAGTATGCAGTAGAACAAGTACTTAAACTACAACTTGTACACCAATAAAAATTATTTATTAAGTACTTATTTGTTAACTAGGCTTTACTCTGATGAAAAACAGTGACATAGGTAAAGCATGAGTTTGGTTCCTTCCCATCTCAAACTTTTAACACACTGTAACTGTGTCTCTCTCCCTCCAGGAATCTAGTGGCTTCCTGCTTCTCTCTGTATGAGGAACCAACACCGGCTCATCTGCCTCAGGTTCTGGACCTTTCTGTCCAGGTTTCTCTCAATTTCTACTTACTTTCCTCTTCACAAACCTAATCCAGGCTCACTTGCTATGAAAACACTTGGGTGAAGCTTGATGAAGAGAGTCTTTGTCTGTTTTCTTCATTCTGCTTTTCCAGTAGGACCCTGAGCGGCACTGGGAACACTGTAGGTCTCAGTGAATATTTGTTAAGTGGATATGGTTGTAGTCCATCCTTAAATTCATAAAGGAACTAGCTAACTATAGTTAGCTAGTTAATACAGGTTCTTAATACAGGATCCCCAAAAGCAGAGCTTCAGACAAGGACTTAGATTGTTGTAGTTTATATGGAACATGATCCCTGGAAGCAGAAACAATGGAGTAGGGTTAATGATTAGGGAAGGAGAAAGAGGTTTCATAATGAAGGGTGCTTTCTAGGTGATAGTTGCTCAACACACCCCCCTCTCCTGGCCCCAACCCCTTAACTATGTATAGCACACTTACAGAACTGTCCACTTGAGAAATAGGAGGCTGGAGCATTGATCTGTTGGCTCTATTGATTGAGGGCCATCGTGGGAACATTAATATGCCCCTATTTCCAAGAAGCACAAGTAGGTTTCCTCGGCTTTAGAGAAGAAGGTCCTGAGGAAGAAAGGAAGACACAGGATAGCAATGCTATCAACGTGAGGTGAATTGGAGCTGCCACATAACTAAATACAGTAGTAACAGCTAAAATTAGTGGGCAGAGAGGGCGTGGTACAAAGAACCAAAGCATTTGTTCCACCAATGCAAAAGAAAATAAAGGGGTACTTATTCTTCTAATTTCAGAAACTAGAAGAATTTCTGGAATTTTGAAAAATCATGAAGAAGATCATATTCTGATGACTGCATTAATTAAATATCTCAAACATTGCACCTTCTCTTTCAATTATCCAACAAAGTTGAAAGGCACCTAGAGAGCAGTTCAAACTTAAAAAGATGCTACAAGTTGAATAATAAGATTCTTAAACCATATACTCAAATAGAAAAAAAGAAATCCAGATCATTATTGTTAAATTCACTTCCACTTGAAGACCAAAAGACCCCTTTTAGAAGGAATTCCTATATTATTTAAATATGAAAAAGATTGTTTCAGGCTGAAATATACACTCAGAACCAATGGCCTTACCAGATTTTAAGAAAACCACGGAGGCTTAAAATAGATTTATATTGGCCAAGCAACTACTACATACATAACTATTAGATATTAAAATGTTTGCATGCTCAACACATCATGAGGTCAGAGAGTAAAAGTACCTACTATAAGGAAACCAACACTGAGCTGGGAAAATAAATCACTCGAGGTCATAACTAGTATTACAGTCAATTCACTATATTTGCTAAATAAAAGGTCAGGCAAACAATGCTATGAGCTTATTGTGAAAAGTAGCTTCATAAAGAAGATCAGATTGGGAGTTGGCCCAGAAGGTGAAAGAGATGAGGATTTGGTAAACAGAAGATAGCTCTCCAGGTAGGAAAATGCTGGCACAGAAATGATAAAGAGGAAGAGTATATCCCTCGGGTACAAGATAAATTATTTTTACAAAATAAAAGTAAATTTTGAGAAATAATGGAAGAAGATAAGATAGAAAAGGTAGACAGGTCATTTTTAAGAGAATTGTAAATTACCAACACTACAATTTGAACTCTTAAGCTCTGAACAGTGGATAGCCATTGAAGATTTGGGACAGGTGGTGGAGTGACGATTAACGTATTGTTTTTAGAATACCGAAAAAATGATGGCTGAAGGGAAAATAGGTATTTTGTAGCCCATCTTCAATATCCCTGGCTCCGATTGAATTAAAGGTATAGCAGAGTATCTCTAAATGTAAGAAGCACATGTAAAATCTCTTTGGAAAAATATACTATCTCTTAGGCCTCAAATCAGTGTCCCATATGCCATGTCATATCTGCAATCCAAATTAAAGAGGACTTGAGAAGACAAAACAACCTGATCAAAACTAAGAAAAATATGAGAAAATAAAAGAGCCACAGGGACATCAACAGTAACTTTAAATAACTGTGCTGGAAACATTAAAGAAAATAAAACTGATAATTAGTGAACTTGAAAGTGAGTCAGAGGAAAAGATTCAGAGAAACTATAGGGAGACAAAAGTATGGAAAACAGAGAAGAACATGTTAAAGACATGGAAGATACACTAAAGAGAAATCTAACATAATGGAAGAAAAAGAATTGAGAAGGATGAATAGAAATGATAGCAGCCTAATAACTGCCACTTGGAATTTGCCACTGAGGGAAAATATCTTCCAAAAACTAAGAAGAAATAAAATCATTTTTAGACAAATATAAACAAGAATTTGTTGATTTCAAATGAACATTGGAGGAAATTCTGAAGTGTATTCTTCAAGCTGGGGAACTATGATCCCAAATAGAAATGCAGAGATTCAAAAAGAATAGGAAAGAAAGAAAGGTAATTATGTGTGCAGTTCTATGTAAATACTAATGTTTATGAAATAATAATAATGTCTTGTAAACTTTAAAATTTCCTAAGAAATAAAATAAATGGCAACAATGGCATACAATTGGGAGGGGGGTTAATGGAGTTAAAGTGCGCTAAGATCTTTGTACCATCACAAAAAGGTAATAATAATACTAACATTACTTTGAAAATTTAAGGATGCATGCTTTAATCTCTAGTTCAATTACTAATAGAATTGAAAAAATGTATGAGATAAAAAGGAAAAAATAAATGATTTGGAATTAATTGAAAGCAGATAGAAATATGGTAGATTTATATTCAAATATATCAGTAATTGCATTAAATATGAGTGGCTTAAGTGTTCCAATTAAAAGACAAAGATTGATCAGAGAGAAATGATAAACAATAAAAACAAAACTCAGCTGTGGCTTGTGTGACTCAGTGGATTGAGCACCAGCCTGCGAACCAGAAGGTCACTGGTTGGATTCCTAGCCAGGGCACATGCCTGGGTTTCACGGTTAGATTATGGGGCATGCAAGAGGTGATCGCACATTGATTTTTCTCTCCCTCTCTTTCTCCCACCCGTCCCCTAAAAATAAATAAATAAAATCTTTAAAAAAGAAAAAGAAAAAGCAAATTTAATTATTTGCCACTTATAAGCGAAACAAGCAAATAAAAGGATATAGATTAAAAACAAAAGGAATATACATATGTATAATGTTTTTCTGTTTTTTTAAACACAAATTGTGGTTTCTTTTTTTTAAAAAAATTATTTATTTATTTTTAGAGAGAAGGGAAAGGAGGGAGAAAGAAAGAGAGAGAAACATCAATGTGTGGTTGCCTTCATGTGTCTCCTGCTGGGGACCTGGCCTGCAACCCAGGCATATGCCCTGACTGGGAATTGAATCAGTGACCCTTTGCTTCACAGGCCTGTGCTCAATCCACTGAGCTACACCAGCCAGGGCCATATGTATAATGTTTTGAGAAATATATCTTTCAAATATATATACATATCACAAACATTTGAGATATATATCTCAAATATATATTTATATATCATATGTATTATATATGATACATATATATATATTTGATATATATATATATCAAAACATTAACCAAAAGAAAGCTGGAATAGCTGTATTAATGTTAAACCAAGTAGATTTTAAGGCAAAATCATTACAGAGTTCAAGAGGACATTTCCTAATGACAAAAGGCTCAATTCACCAGGAAGATGCAACAATTCTAAAAGGGGAAAGCAAAAATTAAGAGAACCTTTAGAAGAAATAGGTAAATCTACACCCATAGTAGTATATTATAGCATACTTCTCTCAGAAACTAATAGGATAAGCAGAAAAAAATTAGTAAAGATATGGAAGATTTTATCAACATAGTTAACAAATATAAACTATTGCCATGTAACAGACACTGCAAGCAAACTCTGTAAAATACACATTATTTTCGGATGCCCACAGGACTCTGACAAAAACTGACCATACACTAGGTCAATAACTGAAATTGCATACAAAGTATGTACGAAGTATAACCACAATAAAAATAAAGAAAAAATGTTAAAAAATAAAAATATAGTTTTAAATAATCAAACAATAAAAGAAAAGTGAGAATCCTGAATTTTTAAAACAATTTTAAATGAATACTAGTAAAAATACTACTATCAAAATGTGTGGAATACAGCTAAAGCTGAAATTATAACAGTAAATGAACATACAAAAGAAATCAAGGCTAAAATTCAATCACCTAAATATCTACTTCAATTTTTAAAAACAGCCCAAAGAAATTAGGAAAAAAAAATGCAATAAAACATAAGAAAAAATTAACAAAATGGAAAACAAACATGCAATAAGGAGGATCGATGAAGTCAAAAACTGGTTCTTTGAAAATAAGCCACAATTTAGGCAAACAGCAAAAAATAGAAAACTGGGGATGAATGTTTCATGGTTAAATGACCTGTAATGCTGACAAAAACAAAGATCTTTATTTTCACATTTTTGTTCTTGACATTTAGTCCTCTTATTTCTTGTCTAATCTCTATCTCTCCATCTCATTATTGCCTGTGTAATAATGCAAATATTTGTTGAGCAAATGAAAAAATATTGTTGACACGTGGAAAACTTCTCCTGAGGGTACTCCTAATTGGGATCCTTAGTAGTCAATCGCTGCACATGCAAACCACTCCACATTGTCCAAGCTTTCTCAAGCATTCAGATAACTTTTCGGTCTCCATTAAGGTTATTGCTCTTGCAACAGATAGGCCTTAGTATAGGCCATGAAATTTGATCTCAGACTCTTGCTATAACCTATTTTGTTTCCACTTCCAACTTAGAATTACATATTGTCTTTGGCGTCTAGTCTTCTGAGTCTTAGGGAGACTAAAATTTTTTCATCTTTGTACTATATAAAATGATGGAGAGCTGATGGGTAGAAGCCATAGTCCTGCCATAACCACCTCCATTACACCTAGAGACCCACCATAACCAAAATGGACAGGTTTAGCAGGCAAAAAATCCGCAAGGACACAGTTGAACTCAAGAACATGATCAATCAGTACATGCTGACAGACTACTTTATTCAGCACCAGTGGAAGACACATTCTTCTCAAGCTGTCATGGAATAGTCACCAAGATAGAGCACCTCTGGGCCAGGGATCAAATTTAACAAATTTAAAAAGAATAAAAATCAAACCAAAATATGAAATGCTTAGGTATAAGTCTTATAAAATATATACAAGATCTATATAAAGAAAACTATACAATTCTAATGAATGAAATAAAAAAACTATATAAACAAGAAGACATTGTTAAGATGTCAGTTCTTCCCAAGGTAACCTATAGACTAATACAATCCCTTTCAAAATCCTTGCAAGTTATCTTGTGGGTACCCACAAAGTAACTCTAAAGTTTATAGACAGTCAGAAGACCCAGAATAGCCAACACAGTATTAAAAAAAAAGAAGAAGTTGGAGGACTGACACTACCTGACTTCAGTTGGTCCCAATTAGAATTAAAACTTTCATATGCTGTACCAAGGGTCTTTATTCAAAGAAGCCCTGCCTGAGCCCAAAGCCAAGCAGCAGAGAGAAGAGCAAAATATCTGGGGGTGGGGGACTGAGCTCCTTATGGCATTAGTTGAGCCTTGGATTTGCAATTATAGGAAATGATAATATGTTGGGAAGGGGGGTTGTTTTTTGTCTTCTGCTTAAGCTAGTTCAAGTTGGGTTTTCTGTTATTAGCAACAGAGTCTTAAAGAGTCTTACCTGATAAGACTTATTTTGTCAACCTACTACTGAGGTCCTGGAAATACAATAGTAAAAAAGACACTATTTTTGTTTCCAAAGGTCCTGGAGATACAATAGTAAAAAAGACACTTTTTTTGTCCCCAGAATGTTTAAAACCTGGATGAAGAGATAAGTAAGTAAACAGTATGTTAAATACTGAGACAAAAAAAATTCAGGAAGCTATTTGGGTATATGTAAATTATAGAGAGCATCAGTTCTTTGGATCCAGTGAAAACTAGGCTATCACCAAGATGATAATTTAGATATGAAGTGATAAAAACTGGCTGGAGTTTAACACTTAAAACTTTGTGGAAAGGCTGGTTGGAACCTTGGGAGCATCAGTGACCCTGTATTGACTGTGATCCAGAATCCAAATTCCTCACTGTCAGGGTGACACTAACAAAGAAACCACTTATCAAGGGCCATGGCCAATTTGGCAGCACAGCTTCATAAAAGTGAGTTTTAGGAAGATAAGCTTCAGGATAGTTTTCTCATTAGATATATACAGTGTTCCAAAGTCTCTTGAGCAGAAGACTATACTTATACAGCAGGAAAAGAGAAAAAAGGGGGAGGGTTATATTAGTTTCATATTCTAATCTTAAAAAGCTCAAATCTCTCCCTTTAATATAAAACTAAAGAGAGTTTAAAAAAAGATTTAGAATAAAGCAGCAGTAACAAAACAGTGGTGTTAGTTAAAGAAAATCGGCAAATAGATCCATGGCCTACAAATAGATACATATAAAAAGAATCAAGTGACCTTTGACAAAGGAGAAAAGACAATTAAATGGAGCAAAGATAGTCTCTTCAACAAATGCTGCTGAGACCACTAGACATCCACATGCCGAAAGAAAACATTTCCAAAAGACACATCTGGTGAAGAACTGTTATCGAAAATATACAAAGAAATCCTAAAACATAACAATAAGAAAATAAACAGAGTGACTGAAAAGTGGGCCAGCCCTGACTGGTATGGATCTGTGGGTAGAGCATTGTCCTCTGAACTGAAAGGTCACCAGTTTGATCCAAGGTCAGGGCACATGCCTGGGTTGCAGGCCAGGTTCCCAGTTGGTGGTGTTTGAGAGGCAATTGATCAATGTTTCTCTCACACGTCCATGTTTCTCTCTGTCTCTTTTTCCCTCCCTTTCCCTTTATCCAAAAATAAATATTTTTTTTCTTTTTTTTTAATATATTTTATTGATTATGCTATTACAGTTGTCCCATTTCTCCCCCATCATTCCCCCCACCCTGCACACCCTCTCCCACCCACATTCACCCCTTTAGTTCATGTCCATATGTCATAAGTTCTTTAGCTTCTACATTTCCCATACTATTCTTGCCCTCCCCCTGTCTATTTTCTACCCACTATCTATGCTACTCATTCTCTGTACCTTCCCCCCCTCCTCCTCCCATGCCCCTGTTGCTAACCCTCCATATGATCTCCATTTCTGTGGTTCTGTTCCTGTTCTAGCTGTTTGCTTAGTTTGCTTTTGTTTTAGGTGTGGTTCTTAATAGCTGTGAGTTTGCTGTCTTTTCACTGTCATATTTTTGATCTTCTTTTTCTTAGATAAGTCCCTTTAACATTTCATATAATAAGAGCTTGGTGATGATGAACTCCTTGAACTTGACCTTATCTGAGAAGCGCTTTATCTGTCCTTCCATTCTAAATGACAGCTTTGCTGGAAAGAGCAATTTTGGATGTAGGTCCCTGCTTTTCAAGATTTCAAATATTTCTTTCCAGCCCCTTCTTGCCTGTAAGGTCTCTTTTGAGAAATCAGCTGACAGTCCGATGGGAACTCCTTTGTAGGTGACTGTCCCCTTATCCCTTGCTGTTTCTAGAATTCTCTGCTTCATTTTAATCTTGGCTAATGTAATTACAATGTGCCTTGATGTGTTCCTCCTTGGGCCCAACTTCTTTGGGACTCTCTGAGCTTCCTGGACGTCCTGGTAGTCTATTTCCTTTGCCATATTGGGGAGGTTCTCCTTTATTGTTTGTTGAAATAAGTTTTCTACTTGTTGCTCTTCTTCCCCTTCTGGGACCCCTATAATTGGGATGTTGGGACATTTAACGATGTCCCGGAGGTTCCTAAGCCTCTCCTCCTTTTTTTGAATTCTTGTTTCTTCCTCGTTTTCTGTTTGGTTGTTAATTTCTTCCTTCTGGTCCACTCCATTGATTTGAGTCCCAGTTTTCCTTCCATCTCTATCGGTTCCCCATGCGTCTTCCTTCATTTCACGTATTGTAGCCTGCATTTTTTCATCTAGTTTGTGAGCAAAATCAACCAATTCTGTGAGCATTTTGATGACCAGTGCTTTGAACTGTGCATCTGATAGGTTGGCTATCTCTTCACTGCTTAGAGGAATTGACTCCGGCGTTTTCATTTTTTCTCCAGTTTGAGTCATTTTTGGTGGGGTTTTTTGTTTTGTTTTGTTTTGGTTTTAGTCTGGTCGCAGCTATTACGTATGAGGGGTGGAGCCTTAGCAGCCCAGTCGCTGGGTTGTGAAGCGTGGGGGCGGGGTCCGAGAGGGAAGAATGGCACCCGTTCCGCTCTCTTCTGGACTCCGGTCACTTCCACTGCTTCCCCTTCACCTGGATTATCTGCGCACACGTGCGTGCTGTTACGTAGTGAGGGGTGGAGCCTCAGGCGCTCCCCAGTGTGTGGCAGCCCAGTCGCTGGGTTGTGACGCTGTATGTGGGGGCGGGGTCTGAGAGGGAACAATGGCGCCTGCTCCGCTCTTTCCTGGATTCAGTCCCTTCCGCCACTTCCCCTCTGCCTGGACTGTCTGCGTGCGCGAATGTGGGACCCCCTGGTCAGCCAGCCGCCTTGTGCATCCTCACTGGATCTGCACAGTTGCCCGCCTGTGCCCGGGGTCCGCCAGCTGCCGCCTGTGTGCCCCAGGACCGCCAGCCACCGCCCGTGCACCTGGGAACTGCGAGCCGCTGCTACTTGCGTTCCTGAGTCCGCACCTCCACTTTTTCCTACTGCGACTCCGCCCCTCTTACCGGTCTGGATGAATGGTTGTTGGACTTCCGTACAGTTCAATTTTCTATAAGTTCTGGTTGTTTTCTTGTTTCTAAATATTTGTTGTCCTTAATTTTGGTTGTGAGAGGAGGCACAGTGTGTCCGCCTACGCCTCCATCTTGGCCGGAAGTCCCAAAAATAAATAAAATATTTTTAAAAAAGAAAAAGAAAAGTAGGCCAAAGTTCTTAACAGTCACTTCATTAAAAAATAAAAATACACACACACACACACACACACACACACAGATGGTAAGCAAGCATATGAAAAGATACTCATCATATGTCATCAGGGAAATGCAAATTAAAAAACAATAAGACATCACTACACATCCATTAAAGTGGACAAAATTACGAACAGTAACAACAGCAAATGCTAGCAAGGATGTGGAGCAATGGGAATTCATTAGGGCTGGGAATAAAAAATGGTACAACCACTTTGGAAGACGGTTTGTTTATTTCTTACAAACTGAACATACTCTTACCATGAGATCCAGCAATACTACTTCTTGACACTTACCAAATCAAGTTGAAAACTATGTCCACACAAAAGCCTGCGCATAAATGTTTCTAACAGCTTGAATCATAATTGCCAAAACCTAGAAGAAATGAAGTTGTCCTTCAGTAGGTGAATGGGTAAGCAAGCTGCGGCTCATCCAGACAATGCAATATTATTCAGTGCTAAAAAGAAATGAGCTATCAAGCGATGAAAAGACGTGAAGGAATCTGAAATGCATAATGCTAAGTAAAAAAAGCCAATCTGAAAAGGCTACATACTGTATGATTTCAACAAAGACATTCTGAAACAGTCAAAACTACAAAGACAGTAAAAAGATCAGTGGTTGTCAGGGGTTGGGGAGGAAGGGGTGAATATAGGTGGAGTACAGAGGATTTTTAGGCCAGTTGAAAGTATTCTGAATGATATCATTACGATGGATACAAGCAGTTATATATTTGTCCGAACTCATAGATTGTATAATACCAATGTCACCAGCAAAGGGATTCTTGCCTCATCCCCCCAGTAGAAATCAGGAGAGGGGGCAAAACAGATTCAAAAGAAGAGGTTTACTGAAAACAAGACAGAGGGAAAGAGGAGAGGGAGGGAGCTTGATGCACCAAGGGAGCACACACTAAGACAGCGTGGTTCCTTCCCCTTCCAACTGCTGCTGGGTCTGGCTTATACAGGGCTGGGTTCTTTGTGCACGTGCACAGTGGAGTTCCTTGACTTCTAGGAGCTCTTTCCAGGTTCCTGTGGTTGGCTGGTATCCACCCCCACAGGCTCAGAGCACTTTGGGGAGTGCCTGAAGAGAAACTTTAAACTTATCTAGAAGAGGCTTAAAATAAATAATTGAAGAGTATTCCCATCCTTTTAAGAAAGGCTACGCTTATCTCACCAAGAGTGAACCTTAATGTAAATTATGGACTTGGGGTGATTATGGTGTGTCAATATAGGTTCATCAATCACAACAAATGTACCATTCTGGTGAGCAATATTAGTAATGAGGGAAGCTGTACATGTAGGGGGTGGGGGGAAGGCAGGGGTGTATGGAAAACCTCTGTACCTTCCCTTTACTTTTTCTGTGACTTAAAAAAATAAAGCTTAAAAAAGTGAATAAAAATAAACTAACAAAAGTGAAATATTAGCATCATGATTAAGAGTACTGGTTGTATAGCTAGACTGACTCTCTTCACATCACAGCTGTAACATTCACTAACATTATAATCTACAGCAGAGTAGTGAACTTCTCAGTACCTCAGTTTCCTTATCTTTAGAACAGGGATAATAGTAGTACCTACCTCATAGAGTTGTCGTGATTTAAGAACACCTGGAAAGTGCTATGAACAATGCCTGGAACAGAAGTGCTCAGTAAGTATAGCTGTGGTTACTATAAATTGGAATATTGAGGTTATCACAATTGTCAGAATCCTTAAATTACCAGTATTTAGAGTTTCTGCCAACTCCTGAAAATCTACAAATCCAATAACAAGAAAATTCTTACTAGAGATGCTCAATATATTTCTCAGTGATATTGAATGTTACTATCCCACTAAGAATGTGCTAATTAAAATTCAGCAAAACAAGTCTTTTCACAACTTGTACAAATGTTCTGCAAACACCCAGAAAAAAATCTAACTGCATTTGGTACTGGATTTCATGTATCTATTTTAGAACATGGAGGCACTATCCTTGAGGCAGGATGTCTGGCTTTAAAATACCAGGCCGGGTCAGGAGAGACCCAAAAGCCCACGTAGTAAATGTGTTTCCAAATGTTTCACAGAGAGCTGACCCCAGACCCCTTATACTGTCTCAGACACCTGAGAGTAAACAATGTGGATATGCAGTGCTGCCTTTTGAACCAACATAAAAGTTCTGGGCAAAACGATCTGTTCATCAGATGTTCACAAATTCAAAAGCTTACCGCATCCCATAATGTGTTGACACATTTACCATGATTTGCTAAGAAGCAGGGGAGACTTTTTCCCACTTAACAGGAGGCTTCTATGGTCAGGCTCCTGAAGGGTTTTAGCAGTTCAGGCAGGTTAGTGACAAATGGGATTCCAGTCAACAGGAAATGGAAGCTGGATCTGCAGCTTCTTCTACCCACCCCTCCCTTATAAAATATTCACCTTAAAATGCTGCAATGATGAACCTCAGAAAATGTAGCCCAGTGATGCTCACATTTTCAAGCTGTTATGAACAACTAGTCAGACATCTAATTAATACTGTTATGCTTTGTGTGACTTAAGTACTGGAGAGCCTGAGTGCTTTGCTTCTCACCATCATCCGGTACTGTCATCTTTTTTTTTAAATAATTTTTTTCTTTATTTTAATTGTTGTTCTTGTACAGTTTTCTGTCTTTTACTCCCACCCCAGCCCACCACCCAAGCTCTCCCCACCTCCCTCCTATTTCCACCCCCCATAGTTTCTGTCCATGTGTCTTTTATACTTGTTGCTCTAAACCCTTCCCCTTTTCCCCTGAAATTCCCTCCCCTCACCCCTCTGGTGTCTGTCAGCCTGTTATCGATTTCAATGTCTTTGGTTATATTTTGCTTATTTGTTTGTTTTGTTGATTAGGTTCCTGTTAAAGGTGAGATCATATGGTATTTGTCCTTCATTGCCTGGCTTATTTCGCTTACCATAATGCTCTCCAGTTCCATCCATGCTGTTGCAAAGGGTAGGAGTTCCTTCTTTCTTTCTGCTGCATAGAATTCCTTTGCGTAAATGTACCACAGTTTTTTGATCCATTCATTTACTGATGGGCACCTAGGTTGCTTCCAACACTGGGCTATTGTAAATTGTGCTGCTATGAACATTGGGGTGCATAGGTTCTTTTGGACTGGTGTTTCAGGGTTCTTAGGATATAATCCTGGCAGTGGAATTGCTGGGTCAAAAGGTAGATCCATTTTTAGTTTTCTTAGAAAATTCCATTCTGCTTTCCGCAGTGGTTGTACAGGCATGTGGACCAGTGGAATAGAACAGAGAGCCCAGAAATAAACCCAAGTCTCTACAGTCAATTAATATTCAGTACTGTCATCTTATAGTAGTTGGGACAGGGAGGAAGAATTCATGACAAGGAAGACATGGTATTATTAAAAAGGAAATGAACTGGATTGCTGCCAGTCAAAAAATAAAGACGGTAGTCTTTCACATGCCAGTTGGACTTTTCACTAACTTTTCCTACATACTACCTCTTACAATCTTCTCAATGATTTTTACGAAGTTTAACCTGTAAGATTACTCTGCACAGAAGTGTCTAGGGCTCACACCCTGATGATCCTAAGAACAAGGGATCTGAAAACTCAAGGAACAAGTATTTACAGCCAAGCAATTTTCATCAAGCCTGGTCATTATATTTCTTTGCTATTTTTATATGTCTTCTCTCTATATAAGGAACATGACATTCTTGGGGAAAGAAAGTCAGATTTGCTAAAATCTAGTTTTTAAAAATTTTTCTATAAGTGATTTTCACTTAGCTCTCAAGTTTGCATTAATGACAAACAATCTTCCTAATTCAGGGTGGCTCAGTCACTTGCAGATATGCCTCAATCTCTTTGGGATTAAAAATCTATTATTTCATGCTTTTCCCCTTCCCTCTCTCCTGAAGCATAATCAAAGTTCTAGGAGGCTCACGTTATCTCCAGCAGCGAACCCAGAATGGTCTATCAAGTGCACCATCCTCAGTCCTCAAGGGCTCAGGCTAAGTTTTGTTTGCTCTGTCTTTGGGTGTAATGTTATCATTTGATGCCTGTCCTGACTCTCACAAGCCTGACCTGTCATAGCCTCCAGTCATCACCCCTTTGGGATGACTGGCCTACATTTAGCTCTTCTTGCCTCTCCCTCTAGGGTGTATGGGGCTCTGAGAGTCTGTCCTTGAACCTATTGATCAGACATCTCCTTCAGCAGGGCCAATCAACAAGTCAGGCATGATACTGGACTTGGGGCTTCCCAAATTTTCAGTTTGGAGGCCGCAGTCTGTGGAGCTCCACCATGGTCCCACCTGCTGGGGGATTCCCATGCACCTAACCAGATTTTCTTTTGCCCTCCCTCTGGGGTTTAGACTCCAAAGAATGGAAGTAAGCAGGGCCCTTTCTGGCACCACCAAAGCTCAAGTAGGGCGCTCTCAAATTTTCCACCAGCTGGAAAAATTCATCTCATCTAAATGAATCTTCATCTCATCTAAAAGTGACAAAAAAAAACAAAAAAAAAAAACCATGCCCTGGTGTGGCTCAGTGGATTAAGCATCAGCCTGCAGACTGAAAAGGTCACCAGTTCAATTTCAGGTGAGGGCACATTCCTGGGTTGCAGGCCAGATCCTCAATTAAGGGTGTGCTAGAGGCAACCAATCTATGTTTCTCTTGCGCATGTTTCTCTCCCTCTCTTTCTCCTCTCTCTAAAAAATAAATAAATAAAATCTTTAAAAAAAAGACCCTTATCCTACACTATCCTGCATTTTGCCAGCTATATGTTACAGTATTCGGCACATGGTAACTAACAATTGCTAGGAGCTATTAAGTCTAAGGAAGTTACCCAAAAATCTTTTATGTACATTAGAGTTTGGCTAAGTGAGTAATTTTAATTGAAATTACTTGATAAGAAGGTTAGAGGAGTGGTAAACTGAATAATGGCCCACCAAGATGTCAAGGTCCTAATCCCCAGAACCTGCGACCATTACCTTAGATGTCAAAAGGGATTTTGCATATGTGATTAATTTATGGATCTTTAAGTAAGAGGTCATCCTGGATTATCTAGGCAGGTCCAAAATTCCAGGCTTCACAAGGAACTTTATAAAAAGGAGATAGGAGACATCAAGGAGACAGTAAAAGATGTGAAGACAAAAACAAGACATAGTAATTATGAGCCAAGGCATGCAGGCAGCCATTAGTAGCTGAAAAAGGCCAGAGGGGGTTGGGGGGGGAGAGAGAGAGAGAGAGAGAGAGAGAGAGAGAGAGAGAGAGAGAGAGAGAGAGAGAGAAGATTCTCCCCTCAGAGACTCCATAAGGAATCAGCCCTACCAACACCCTGACTTTCTCTTCAGAAGCCTCATTTTATAATTCTGACCTCCAGGACTGTACGATAATACATAAGTTGTTTTAAATCACTAAATTTATGATAATTTGGTATAGCAGCAACAAGAAAATTAATAAAGAGACTATGAAACAAAAATCAAGCTATTACCACTTTAAAAAACAATTTAGTAATATATTAAAAAGTTAAACATATATTACACTCCTAGGTACTTGTCCAAGAGAAATTTAAACATAGATTCTTGTACAAAGTCTTCATAATAGCTAAAACTTGACAGCACACCATCAATGGGTAAATAGATAAAATTATGATAAACTCACACAATAGAATACTATAGCATAACAATGAAAAGAAATGAATAATTGATACAACGACATGGATGAATGTCTAAAACATTATGCTGGCTGAAGCCTAGAACAAGGAAGTACATACTACATAACTTCACTTTTGTAAATATTAATCTATAGTGTTAGATATTAGATGAGTGGTTGCCTATGGATGTGGGACATTGTCCGTAAAGGAGCATAAGTTGAGGTAAAGGAAATGGTTTGCATTTGATTGTAGTGGTGAGTGCATAGGTGGGTGAATGTAACACAACTCCTTAAATTGTTCTGCTGAACCAATGGCTATATTCAACACTTTAAAAATGTGAGTCCAGATTAGAGCCTTAAATCCATGTGGATTCCTGATGTTTCCACCTAATTTCTAGAAAATAACATGCCAAAGTTGCATAGACAAATATTTTTCTGATGAATTACAAGTGATATAGTTGCAAAGTTTAAGATACTATTCCAAATATATAAAACAAGAAAGAGTTGCTGTTTTAAAAAGTATCCCTTTCTGGGGAGATGTTATGCCTTTGAAACAGCCCTACATTTCAGGTTGAATCATGTGAAATCACCCTCTGTGTAGGTTAAAAACATTTTTTTAATATCAGCAATTTCATAGAATTCAATCTAATGAAAATCCAACTCTTTTGAAAGATTTTATTTATTACCAGAGAGAGAGAGAGGGAGGGAGAAAGAGAGGGTGAGGAATATGCATCGGTTGCCTCTCACACTCCCCCAACTGAGGACCGGGCTTGCAGCCCAGGCATGTGCCCTGACCAGGAATCAAACTAGTGACCTTTTTGTCTGTGGGATGACACCCAGCCTACTGAGCCACACTGGTGAAGGAAAAGCCAATTTTTCAACCAACTTCTCTTCACAGATAAGTATTAAAAAACAAAAACAAAAACAAACAAAAAAACCCCATCACCCTGACCTGTGTGGCTCAGTCCTTTGTGTCATCCTGCAAAGCCACAGGGCTGGTTCCATTCCTGTCAGGGCAGATGCCTGGGATGTAGGCTCAGCACTTGTCGTGGTGCGCACCAGAGGACCAACTGACATTTCCCTCTCACACTGACATTGCTCTCCCTCTCTTTCTCCCTCCCCTCCCCTCTTTCTAAAAAAGATTATGATGCCTACTAGGGTTGATTCAACTGATTTGGCTACTGGGCTGGAGTTTATATTCTTCATTCATAACTCTAAAAGCTGTGCATTAGCAGAGGATGATAACACACCCAGAGAGACCAGAACCACTTCATTTTTGTCAAAATGAAATGATGTTTTGCTGTTAGCATGTGTTGATTCAACCTGTGACTAAGGTTCTGATAGACTACTTTAAAATAAAAGCTAAAATTATTTAACAAAAAAATGTTTAAAAACTGAGAAGATATTCACTGCTTTCTAACAAAGTAAAGAAATATATCCTTGATTAAATATCCTCTTCCAGTGCATACTTCAAAAATTAGAATAGGCCCTGGCTGGTGTTGGCTCAGTTGGTTGGAGCGTCGGCCGTAAACCAAAAGGTTGGTTCAGTTTCCTGTCAGGGCACAAGCCTAGGTTGCAGGTTCAGTCCCAGGTCAGGACGACCAATAGATGTTTCCCTCCCTCTCTTTCTCTCTCTTCCCCTCTCTTTAAAAGCAGTAAGCATTTCCTTGGGTGAGGTTTTGAAAAACAATAGAATAGAATGATTGTTGTTGTTTTACTCTCCGTAAGTTGAATTTCAAATATATGAGTATTTTTACATAAAAAAAATGCTGTCAGTTTAAAACACCCTGCATATATTTACATTCCAAATCAGTGTCACTTTAATCATATGTTACTGTAGTGGAGTGTTTCTTCTGTAATGTATTTTTAAAAAGAGCAAAAACAGGGTATTCTTAAGCAAACAGACTTTGACAAGCTGCTCTGCAAAGCTTAAGTACATGTTTGTGATTACTTCAGGTATGTATAATTACCTAAAAAGCAATACAGAGACAAGTAATTTTAATCCAATGCAGGTCATTCCTTCAAGTCTTTCTGCCCCTACTTACTGATTAAAATAACAGTCTTGTTAAGTTTGAAAACTACTGTCTCATGACTGAGTTGAGTGACAGCGGTAAGATGAGAACCTATTGTAAAAATAAAATTTAAAAGTCAGATATCTGTGCTACCTACTTCTACTTGGTGGTAGCAACCGTAATTGATCTGGATGAAGAGAATTCTGAGGGAAACCTTTAACACTATGTTTTCTTGCTTTCTCTATCATTGAATTAAAAATAAGTATAAACATATCTGTCTTATGTTTCCAAAAGACTTCAGTCTTCTTGGAAGCATAATCCTAGGAATCTTTTTCTTTTGACTGGAAGGGGCTTAAGTTTGGAATCAGAAAAAGAAATTTCTGTGAAAAAACATTCAGAATGATTTATCTTATTAAGATGGAGGATTTGGCACCTGAAGAAAGGCCCTATAAAATTCTGCTTGTCATTATTGAATAATACCCAAGATGCTAAATCTGAAACAGAGAGAGAGGGCATGCCCACGTGCATTTTCCCCCTGGATATTTAGGAAATATCCAAAATCATTTTCCTCCATTCTTAAACTCGGAAAAAATATTAAATGTCATTAATTTTTTGACCTTAATTTTTTTCCAAAATGATTTTCCTCTTTGGGAACCCTAGAGAGTATTTCATAGAATTTTCACAGTGTCTTTCCTGAAAGTAATGAATTTCTTTCTGTCACGTATCAAACCACTCCCATTCTTCTTGTCCCCCATATCTTACTGTTCTTCCTTTCCCAGTAAGTGCAAACTTCCAGTTCCACTCCAGAATAACACAAGGTACAATTCTTCAGCATGTTTTTCAATTGTTGCTGGTATAGCCTAGTCCACGTATAGTCCAGTGACCGAACATAACTATGAGATAAGAAGATATTTCAAATACTTCTTTTTTAAGATGAAAATAAAGCCCTCTTAAATTGTTTGTTTCTCCTTAAACAGTCATACTTTTAACCTTCTGTCTGCCAGATGGTGGAACTGAAGATCTACTTAATATGAATGTGGTACCTAAATAGGTTAGTCTGAGTCATAACAGACAGAAAAATTGGAATGTCATTTCTCTATGCTTCAAAAAAATATGCTTTCTATTTTCTCCTCATTTGTCTGACTGAGACAGTGAATACTTATTACAAAAGACACACTGGTGCACCCAACTTCAGTCCATTTTATCCATCTGGGTAGAGAAAGTATGACAGGCGTGCGTGGGTGTGGATGTGTGCTGCGAGAATGTATAAGCAGGAACACAGGCTCGAGACAGCGAGAGAGTGAGAGCAAGAAAATGGACTGTGAAAATTTAAGTCTACCCCAAATCCTGATTAACAAGTCTGTTATTTAATCTTCATTTATCTTAACTCATTTTGTAGTCAGGGCACACGGATGTCACTTTTTTCAAGGTAGCTTTCCCTGATTAGAAATGCAGAACGAATAGAACTGTGGGCTATTATTTGAAATGCTTCCCTGGTCCTTATCTTTGGATGCCTGTCAGAAAATACAGATACAAATGGGAAGGTTTCAAGTGTAATAACTAAAACAAAGTGTAGAAGACAAAATGGTCACACTGGTAATGAGGACAGATAAGCCCAGAGCTGCAAGCTTTCTATTCAGTGCTATGCCTGCAGACTTCATATTTACCCTGAACTGGATGTACATTCCTTAACTTTGCCTTTTTAATTCTTTTCCACATTAAATTCCCATTGCTGGCCCTATTTTGGTTTTGCCCCTTGACTTACCAATCGTCTTCCACTTGTTTTATTTCTCTAATTTCTTGCTCTCTAACATTCTTTTCTTCTTCCTTTTTTTAATCCTCACTTGAGGATGTTTACTGATTGTAGAGATAGAGGAAAAGAGAGAGAAGGAAATGTCAGTGTGAGAGAGAAACACTGACCAGTTATCTTCCTCACATACCCCTACCAGGGATTGAACCTGCAACTTAGGCATGTGCCCTGAGTGGGGATGGATTGATACCAATCCCACAACCCTTTGGGGTGCTAGATGACACTTTGGCAAACTGAACCACCCAGCCAGGACCATTTTTTCCTTCTTAAATGCTTATTATCATTTTTATCATTTATATCAACTACTATAACTTCTCTTTATCGTTTCTTTTTACAAATTTTAGGGTTTATTTTTGTTTATAAATATACAATTCTTAAAACCACACAATTATTTTAGTGCAGATTTTATTTCCAGATTCTCCTTGGATTATCCACTTCTCATTTAGGGAAAGTGTACAAATTAGCCTGTGAAGCTACTCAGAGAAAAAAATGGCATTTGTTAACCAATGACCCAGGATAATGGTAACAGTACTGTTACTGCATTTGAATGTTTATAGGTGCTTTTTACAAAGTCCTTCTAATTATCTAATTTAATTCTTACAACTAAATGTGACTATAGTCTCATTTTACAGAGGAAGAACAAAGGCTTAGAGAAGGTAAGCACCTTGCTCAAGAGGACACAGGTAGCAAGTAGAACAGGCCCTGATCCTAGACCCTTCCATTGCAAATCTCACGCTCATTTCAACATAAAACCCTGGGTGCAGCAGGACAGGTTTCAAAAGTAAAGGTCTACTGTACACACCAATTCAGCTAAAGAGAATTCCTATGAAATATATGCTTTAATTTATTGTCTTTACTTGGGAAAGTTTACGTAAGTTATGTTTAATATTAGCTACTCCTTAGTTTAGATGTCAGTGGACCTATAAGTCAAATGAGGCCTGGTGCCTGTTTTTGGAAGCCAAGCTTTATCGGAACAAATAGCCTCATTGGTTTGTTCAGGTATTGTTTGGGGCTGTCTTTGCCCCACAATGGCAGAGCTGAGTAATTGCAACAGAGGTCATATGGTCCAGAGAACCTGGAATGTTTATGCTTAGGACCTTTTCAAAAAGTGTTTGTTGACACCTGCCTTTGACAATTTGTCCACTATTGTTCATCTTTAAAAATCTCCAGACAAATAGGAATATATCATAGCTATCGAAGTTTAATTTCTGTAGAAGTAGACTGTGTCTATGCATGTCTGTCAAATAACCATTCTAAGGTTGTTTTTGAATAGCATCAGGTGCCACTCACACTGTAGTTGACTGATTCTACCCCAGGGCACTCTTACTTACTAAAAAGCAACAGAACTGAAGCAATTAAGGCATGGTCCAGTTATTTTAAACCATAAACTCGAATCGCAGAGAAATTCCCGAGTTTCAGCAGGATTCCCCCAAAATTCAGGATGTTTCAGTAGGGATTTTGCTAATATTGGCTAGTCTCTCCCAGATGAGAATTTATTAATTTGCTTAAGAAAGAAAAATATTGGGAAATGTTTCTGTTTTACAAAGATTAAATCTGTTAGATGTTCACTGCCTTGTCTCAATAGTAACTAAACAAGATGATGTGACAGATGTGTGAGAAACACATGTACTAATTATACGTCTCCATTTGTATCTTCTCGACTCAAGAAACTACTGGTCCGGAGGAACTGCCGTTTGTTTTTTTCCATCTCTGAGGAACACCAAAGGGTAGGTCATAAGAATATTCAGCTTAAAGAACTAGAAATAAATCTGCAATCATGTTTCCCCCTAAATAACAACTTAAATGCACACTACAAGGGTTTATTAAATTCTGTTTGGAAATTCTACTTTCACCAGGAATGATCTCTCCAGGAAACAAGTTTCATAAATCTACTCTCTGCTGAATCTTCCAATTAAACATTCCTTTGGATTTTGTCTTTGTTTGGGCTCTTTTAAGAGACTTACCTAGTAGTATTCAGATACAAAATAGACTTCTTAAGGATTTTGAAGGTTTTGACTCTATTTTCTCTCACACATTGCCATTTTATATTGGAGTTTACATGTTTTTAGTCTGTGATACTATGTTTACATGGCAGTATTGCCAGTCTTTTTGGTTGTTTTGGGTGTCTTATCCTTTAGTGCTTTCTATTTTATTATATTCTTGAATATAAGGATCAGACCTACAAAAAAACAGGCATATCTGTGCCATGATTTTCTGTAAGAGGAGGATACTGTTTTATTTTGTTTCTCTTCTATTCTTGGTGACTGTAAGAATTTTATCAGCTTTTAATGGACACATAACTTTCATCAGAGAAGAGCCTACAATGATCCCTGAGTTGTGACAGCTAACTCCAAGCTATTGCTCTACAGGTACTGTTTGGGTTATTTTCTTCCTGTATGCATTGGCTCATTATCTTTTTCGTACCCTCTCTGAGGGTCACCTGTCATTTTTTTCCCACTAACCAGCCTCATGAGGTCTTCCTGCAGTTTAGCCCCAATCAGCTTGTTATTTCAGTAATCAGAGGAACTTAGGGTCATTGGTAAACTTGGGAATTTCACTGTGAACACTTCCTTTTTCACATTGTTTGTAAAGATGTTAATAAGACCAGCCTCAGCCAGTCCCACATACTGAGTAGTTGAAGAGGTTGCCAAAATAAAATAGTTTATAGAGAAGCATTAAATCCTATATTTGTTATGTCAGTGCAAGAGACAGTTTTGAATCATGTGATTTAGAAATGAAGTAAATCAACTGTTGTATAAGGTGAAACAATAGTTAAGGAAACACTTAACTATTCATAGTAAGATGCTGTAGCAAACAACTTTTAGCAGAAGGCAAAGCCCACACAGTGTGGTTTAGACACTGCTCCTGAAGATTCTCTTACTCATAAACCATCACCAGGACACAAGATGTGGATGTTATTGTCTCTTAACATGAAGGGCCAATTGCGAACACCAAATTTTTTCCTTAATATCCACTAGCATGACAAAGAATGAACTAAAACATTTCAACAAGGTTCTATTTAATGTCAGAGGACAACAAAAGAAAAATACACAGAAAGAAACTGAATATAGCCCTGGATCAGTTGGTTATCAATATGCCAAGGTTGTAGGTTCAATTCCTGATCAGAGCACATACAGGAATCAACCAATGAATGCGTAAATAAGTGGAACAACAAAATGATGTTTCTCTCTCTCTCTCTCTCTCTCTCCCCCCCCCCTTCCTCCTTATCTTCATTGTTCTCTCTCTAAGATCAATCACTTTTTTTAAAGAAAGTGAATCTAGAGAGCCTGGACTATTAATTATGACATTTTTCCCCTGGAGCTTATGTTGCTTGTTTTATGCAGTTTCTGGATGACTTCCAAAAGAGATATTCTCTTCAGCACACACACTCAGTAACCTAAGTTTTCAAATTCATTTTCTTCCCTGAGGACTGCCTTCTTTCCCTGTTGGTAGCAGCATTCAAGAAGAAAAGCACTTTGTAACCTATGAAGCCCTAACTTCACTTTCGTAAAGTTAATCATACTGGGATAATCATCATCTTGAAATCACAAGACAATCCCAACTTTTGAACCAGAGATACACACATACAAGAGTAAGGAGGAGCAGTTTCCTTACAAGGATCAATTAATTAACTGTCAATTAATGTTATTTAGATATTAATATCAATACAGAATTTTTCCGGTAGTACACATGATTAACCCACAAGATAAGGAAGTTGTGAGTGGGTCAGTGGAGAGACAGACAGACAGAGAGATATAAAGATACAGATATATCTGACTGCTCTGGAATTTGGAAGGACTCAAAGCAACTTTACTTGAATTTGTGAAACAATTGGTTAGCCATACAAGGTCCACAGGGAAGGTAGTTATTGGTGGGATGGATTTAGTCGCTCTCTTTTGAAGGTTTTCTAGGTAAATATTTCTCCAGGTAACACTTGAAGCAGGCCCTTAGAGACCTGTGTCCCATCCCTTCAATTTATACTGGTCTTCAGCTCTAGCTGTGGTGCACAAACTGTGGCAGAAGCCTGCCGGTGCGAGTTTCTCCACACCCACAAGTCCCTGCTGGATCATTCCACGTTCCTTCATTCTGCTTGCACAAGGGGCAGCCCAGAAGTTGGGAGTAGTTAATTATCCCAGTAACAACCATCGAGCAATTGAAAAGGAGAATAACTTTTGGCCAGACAAATGACCTGGTCTCCTGATCTCTTGTCCTTTGGAAGGACAATTCTGAGTGCATTTTACATGGTTCTTCAGAGGATCCCAGTAGGAATGAGCTCCTGTTTTACATAGCAGAAATCAATTCAGTAAGATATCCTTTATAAACTTGTCTTCCTTCCCTGTCTCACTCTCCTAACAACTTCTAACCAGAATCCCTCCCACCCCCAAGCAAATAAACTAGCAGCATCCAAAGTGCTTGTTTCAGTCTCTGCTTCAAAGGAACTCAAATTAGCACAGTATCTGTATATCAGATTTATCAACACACTTGCCATTAAATAGTCCATATTAATACCTGAAAAATAAGGAAATCAGTCATAACATGTAGCAATGTTAACCATGGGCAGCATGGACATTACTAACAAATAAAAGAAAAAGAACTTCTTGTCCATTAAGAACAATTTTGTAAAGTAAAATTATAGAAGAATGACAAAATATATCACAGTCTTAGAAAAGTTGTAGAAATATATGTCTGATTGGTTTTAAAAAAATAGAAATCCAACTGTAGATGTGAGATTTGTGGAAGAGGAACTACATTCATGACCAGAAATTGTGTAACATTGCAATCATTGTCATTTGTAACTATATACAAAAAGGAAGAGTCTGTCAGGAAATTTCAAACTTTCTATGGCTTGAAGGTAGGATGATGTTGGAGTGGGAATAATAGATAACACCTTTATTTTCATAACCACATTTTGCATAAATAAGAAACAAGGGGAAAACTAGCATACAGAAATCAAAATACCACTCTTATTACTTAGACTTGTTAACAGGCCAGAGGTTTTCCTCATACTTACTCATTCAATCACAGGGAACAGTTTATTGCCACAGGCATCCCTGAGTGGAGAGGCGTGTGCTGTAAAACTTATAGCAGGAGAAGTGAAACCATATGTTTATTTTCTCTGTACAGCTAAATATTAAGAGAAATGGGAGATTAGAAGAATAAACTATGCGTGGCTACTTTCTCAACTATCATTTAAGTTGCCAAACTCAACCATCAAATAAGTTGCTTTTTACTTCTCTAAGAGAAGAGTAAGGGCATGGGCAGAAGGCACAAATTTCACACTAATTAAATGCCTTCCACTTGGGACAAAACACCAGGAGTGGGGACAAAGCAAAGTATCAACCCCTTACAGAATAGGAAGAAGTTTCTCAGGATCTGTCACTACCTGGAATATCATACAATGCCCTAGAACCCTTGCCGTTGTCTACTTCTTGCTCCTGTGAGGAAAAGAAAGTATATATTTGTCCAAGTGAATTTAAATATAACATGGGAGATTACAGAGTAAATACAGACCCCTATTAGTTACCTAAAAATTACTCAAGAATGAGTTATTCTGAATACTTTCATTTTAATTAGAGTTCCTTGCATACATTTGAATTAGAGTTCCTGGGTAGTAAGAAGTGCAAGGATTTCCAAGGGTAACCTACATGTGCATGTTTGTGTATAATATTTCTTACATTCTTTCTGAAGCAAACATTGCTGTTTGGCTGAGTCAATAGTCACCTTTATCCCCCTTCACTTTTGTTGCTTCACATTATAGCAGGTAGGGAAACTAAATACTCACTTGAATAGTCATCAATACAATTAGGCCATGTGCCACAATTCTGGGCAACGAGATGGGAGTTGGTAAATCTACATGCAATTGAATCCTTAGAATATTCTTCTAGAGGGACAGCAATGAAATGGTGGTAATTCCTATACTACTGTAGCAACATAATAAGAGTCTTACCCATGGTGAATTGGGATGGAATTCATGTGAAAGAGGAACACTGGTTTATGCCACATCTCTGGGTTTTGAGAGGCTAGGGGACAGTGGTAATGATAAAACCTGGGAAGATGTCTGGGTGTTGTTTGCACCATCAAAGTGATGAAGGAAGCAAATCGCCAGGTCATATCAAGGAACTGTCAACTCAAAACATGGTGTGAATGCCAGTGAGTGGTCTGTTACCTCAATATTTAAAGAGACACTTATCTTCAGCAGCCAGAAGGTACACTGTACTGAAAATCAGGCTATGGATCTTATAGGAAAAGTAGCAGTTACAAATAAAAGTGGAATTTACAATCCCCTGACAAATCCCTCTGCTAAATTCATGGCCCTGATTGAGAAGAAAGGGACCTAAAAGCTGGAATAAGAACATGTGTGTATATACACACAGGAATCTTGAACCACTATATCCTCTAAAACTCTGCTGTAAAAGCAACTCTATTCTTGGTAGAGAATCATAGACTCTCCTTGCCTGGAGACCGTGAAAAGTCATCACTGTAGGTAGATGACCCATAAGATGAATATCTGTCCCTGCTTCTGCTCATGGCTTCTAGATAAGTGGTTTACTATGCATCAGCATCACCTGGGATGCTTGTTAAGTCACACGTTATTGAGCTACCACCCCAGAGTTTCTGATTCGGTAGGTCTAGGATAAGACTTTGGAATTTGCCTTTAGTATTAGTTTAGTATTAGTATTCCCATGTTATACTAATGCTGCTGGTCTGGAGACCACACTTTCAGAACCACTGTTTTAGAACAACATAATCAGGAACAACTCTCAGGCCAGCCCAGATTAAGGAAGTACTGTCTCTTCCAGGAAGACAGAAGTGATTTCCCAAAAAAGTCACAGAACCTGACTCATTTGTATCAGTTGTAATGAAGAAATGGTTACAAGTGATACAAAGAAAATTTGTATCAGTTGCCCAAAAATGGACCTGAGGGTAGAGGATGAGGAAGGAACAGATGTAAAGCAGTTTTGAGTTTGTGGATCTGCAGCCATACCCCCATAACTCAGGGCTCCATGAACAAAGAAGATGCTTTGAGTCAATCCAACCACGATGCTGAGATAGCTCCTTGAAATACGGAGATGACAGTGGTCTATAGTAAGTGAGATAGAATTGCCTTGGCAAAGTATTGAAGATAGAGTCAAAGCTTCAGAGGAATGGACATGTTAAAGTTGACTTATCATATATGACCAGAAAACCCACCAGCTATGTTCCCCAGGAGGGCCCAAAGGATATTCCTTTCATTAAAGTAATAAGAAAGGTATCAGCATCCTTGAGTAGAGGTGTCAGTCCTTGTTAAGTCAGAGATGTAAACAGGATTTGTCCATATGGAATGGGGTCCCCTAGTTTCAATGGGAAAGATGGAATTCAAAATAGGAGAGGCCAAGCGATAGCATTTAACCTCCTGAAGCAAGATGGATGTAGGCAGCAAAACTGGAATGGCCACAACAGGTCCTCACCCAAAGAAACCATATAGAAATAGCTAATAGACCTTTGTGTTTCAAGAGGCAAACTTGACAATGTGTGTATTCCTTTACCTGTAGAACCAAAAAACAAAAAGATCATGAGCAAATAAGCAGAAAATTGGTGTCAGTGCAATTAAATGTCACAATCTTTTACCCAGTTTCCAGATCTCAGCTAGTTTTCAGACCTGGCTCAGTTTTAGAGCCCATCAATCAAAGGGGAAGTCCATCCCTTGCAGAAGGAGCCTGCACACTACAAATACTGTGTATACAATAGTGATCCCCTTATACAGCCCTGGAGTGACCACTTAGAGGAGAAATTTTACACTCATAAAGTGGAACACCCAAATATTTACAAGGTCCTGGATACTAAAGACTGAAATAATACTAACACAATACCAACATGTTATAAAAAAGGAAGTAAGACACATGACCACCAGACCCCCTATCCTACAGTATAGGGCATCATCCAGAAGGTGCAAGCCTGACAGAATGTTGGAATGACCTCTTAAATGTGAAGCCAACTGCTAACTAGGGTTGACACCCTGTAAGAAGTACTGTCCTTTAATATAGGCTATAAACTTTGAAACAATGGCCATTACATGGTGCTGAATCCACCACTAAGAAGTGGAAGTAGGAATGGCCTCTCACACCATTATTCCTAGAGCTTCCTTGGAGGGAATTTGTGCATCCCATTACACAGTTCTAAGCTCTGCAGAACAGGGATTCATGATTCCCCATGGGTGGCTTCTACCAGGAGATATAGTAAGTTTTTCAATAAACCTAAAGCCACAGTGACACCTAGTTGTTTCGAGCAGAGAAAGGCCACAATACTACCTGATGATCATTACCAATCACTATACTGTCTGATACCAAATAGGGAGAAGTATGTCTGGAATTCAGGGAATTCACTGAAGTACCTTTTACTGCCTGCATGCCTGATGGTAACCACAAGTGGAGAAAGTTAAAAAAAAAAAAAAAAAAAAAAAAGGAAACTAAGCCAGACAAAGACATAGTAACTAGGCATTCAGACCCCTCTGGGTGAAGCTTTAGGATACTTGAGTGAGCAACCTAGATGAGCAGAAATGCTTTCTATAGCTCAATGTGTAATAGAGGAGGAAAATAAGTGGATTTCAGTTACAACCACAACATTAACTACAGAAGTGAGGTCTGTAGTTTGTCCCAGTAACCCTCATTGATAGTTTATTTGGGGATTTAGTATTGTTTTGTTTTCTTGAGTTCTGACCAAGTACAAATTTGAAAAATCAATAACAGAACAGGGTAAACTCATCATGGGTCATGAGTGTATCTAAGTGGGACCAGGTGGAGACTGTTGCAGGCACGGCTGATGCCCAGCCATATATATCCCCACGGCCCTCACCATCTGTGCATGCCAGCTGGAATTCCAATGACAGCACCTACATCCCTCTGCCTGATGGCTTTCTCCGGCCACCAGTGAATGCTCTGCTTCCACACACAGAAGACAGAGAGGTCTTGAATATGAAGGATCCCAAGATCAACTCTCAAGCCAAGACTGGTGGACATGGTATATAAATACCCCAACTCAGTGCTCCCTTGAACAAAATAACTCCGAGGCTTATGTTCTACTCTGTTTCAAACCACATCATTAGTTGCTTGATCATGCACTCTTTGCTGGCTTTTTTCTTTCCTGGTCTCAGTTTCCCACTTCTCTACTGATGTTTGCACAGATCCCCTCCCAAATAGGTGCACGCAAATATTTGTTTCTGGGGAGAAATTCATATTATAATACACAAGTAAGCAGCATAGGAAGTAAAGTTTCTTCCCTTTCTCATTTGGAATTCTAGCAGACCGACCCCTAGGCTGCCCATCATCAACACAGAATATCTGATGGAGATTAGAAACTGTCCTGTGACACTTAAGCACAAAAAGGGGGCAAGAAATAGCACCTGCTGAGTCTTTCACCATGTGGCTTGTAAGAGATTTAGAAACTGATGTGACATAAATGAGTCAAGGGCCAGAAGACTTACAAGGCTGAAATGAGAAATGAGGTAGCATCATTATTAAAACTTCTGAGGATCAGTGAGGTTACCAAGAGATAAGATGAAGCCCTTTCTGGGAGTGAGGGCATCACTGTGCCCTGGCCATAACAACAGGCCAAAAAAACAAGTTTCATCATCTTCAGACTTCTGCAGGTGATTCCATGCTGGTGCTCATGATAAGGAGCTATAAGAAGCATTGCCCAGCAAACGGGGAGAACACAAACCCCCACACAGATCAGTCTCCTTCTTTCCCAAGATCATGAGGACACATAAGCCCTCTTGAACACAGATACCGTATTTCAAGTTGGACAGGAGAGGAGGAGTCATAGGAAGCTGAATTTTGGAATGTCTGACTATTTCTAGAAAATGGGACTGTTTTAAGCTGAAAGACAGATCATTTTAACTGGCAAGTGAAAATGCAGCCCAGCACAATCCACACCATCTAGCAAAGGGAGATTGAGAGGGAGAGTTTCATGTTAATGTCATCCCACTGTATAGATTAATGCCTCTCAAGGGTAACTAAATCCACAATTTCCCTCATTTATTAAGGGAAAAATGCTTTTGCTTTTGATATCTCATTTTTTAATATGCATCCTGGAGTACATCAAGAAATATATAAATAAATACATTTACACTTTCCAGAGACTTAGAGAAAGAGAAAGGCAAGTGAGTTAGCACAGCAGGCTGTACAGACAGGAGAGTCCTCGGGTAAAGCCAGCACACCCACCTGCATCCAGGAACGAAATGAGGCTTTGTGTTAAAAGTTTCTGAACCTCAGGGCACTTGAAAGGTCTAACTGGCTAAAAAGCAAATAACAACTGTCCCTGATCCTTCTCTTTCTCTCTGAAGACTCATGTCCTCTCACTTTTTCATACCTGTCTTATGTCTTCTTTTAACAATTTATAATTCAACTACTCTGAAACAAAATGCCATTAAGAAAGATAATCACACAGAAAGTGAATCTTTAGACAACTTCAACCTGAAAAACTTCATTCAGAGGAAGAAATATATACTGTATTTTGCAATGTATAATGCACACATTTTGTCCAGATTTTTAAAGGAAAAAATAAGGATGTGGTAGCACATGAAATACCCTGTATCTATTCTTATGTTTTGTAATTATTTGCTACATAAAATTTCTTGTACCATACTATGTTGAAAAATAAATGCTAAAATTCCTTTATAATACAAAAACAAGTATCTATATATAAATAAATAAATAGTTGAATTAAAAAATTAAAACCAGGGTGAAACAGAAAGTAGGAGCTGCATAGAGAGGGAGCAAAAAGCAGGGCTGAGGGGACACCATCACAGCTGGGAAACCACACCAAGAGTCAGTGCGCTGGTGGTCCCAGCTGGCCCAAGAGCCAGCTCTGCTTCTAAGGTAGAGCAAGAACGCCCAGTAATCCAAAGATGAGGTACCAAGGTAGCCACCTTCCTCCACCCTGAAGCAGCATGGCTCGGAGAGCTGGAGCGTTTCCCAGTATATTAGTATCTTATTGATAATGGCAGAACATCCACTGCTACTGGACACATCTCAGATTTTAACTAATGATATTTCTCTTCTATCTGCCCCTCCTGTAAGTGCAAATGGAATACAACAAGATACAAGATGAGGCAAGAGTTGTGATTATCAGTAAGCTCACTGGAGGGGTGAACCCACCAACAAAGAAGCCACCAACAAGTAAAGCCCAAGCCCAATAAGATACCCACACAAATGGAAGGAAAGGCAACCCTAGAGCATCCAGACAAGGAGATCAAAGAATCTGTACCAGTGAGTCCCACAGAACCCCTACCACAGAAGTCCACCCCATGAAGACAGGTAGGCAAAGCAGAGCACCTTGAGATGTAGAAACATATAAAAAGAGTAACCTAAAATGGGGAGACAAAGAAAGAACCTCCAATCAAAAGGAATGGAAGAATCCCCAGTAAAAGAGCTAAATGAAATTGTGGCAAGCAATCTATCAGACATAGAATTCAAAAGAAAAAAATGGTTATAAGACTGTTCAAGGAACTCAATGACAACTACAAGGAACTGAGTGGCAATTACAACAGAATAAAAAAGGAAATAGAAACTATAAACAAGCACTAGGAAGAAATGAAGAATACAACCTCCAAAATAAAAAATACACTAGAAGGAATTATGAGCAGGCTAGATGCATATATGCACCCAACATAGGAGCATCCAAATATATAAGGAAAATCTTGAAGGACTTCTAGAAAGATATAGACAGAAACACACTTATAGAAGGGAATTTTAACGCCACAGTCAACAATAGACAGATCTTCCAAACAAAGAATCAACAAGGGCATTGTGGCACTGAACAACATGCTAGATCAAATGGGCTTAACCGATATGTACAGAACCTTTCACCCCAAAGAAGCAAAATATACATTCTTTTCAAAAACTCCTACCCTTCACAATAGCATGGATGAAACTAGAGAGCACTATGCTAAGCGAAATAAACCATATGATCTCAATTGTAAATGGAACCTAACAACAAAACAAACAAATGAGCCAAATAGAACCAGAAACTTGGAAATAAAGAACGAACTGACAGTGACCAGAGGAGAGGGGAGGGTGATAATGGAGGAAAGAAGGGTAAGAGCCAAGCAAAGGAACACAAATAGAGGGCTTATGGGCATGGACAATGCGGGGGATTGACTGTGGGAATTGGAGGGGTGGGGCAGGGGAGAGCAATATGGAAAAAAGTAGGACAACTGTAACTGAACAACAATAAATGGGAAAAATATTAAAAATAAAAAATTAAATTGGAAGACTTTTTTCCTCAAAGTTTGGGCCAAAAACATGGGTATGCACTATACACAGCACAGAAAAACAAAAGGAAGGAAGGAAGGAAGGAAGGAAGGAAGGAAGGAAGGAAGGAAGGAAGGAAGGAAGGAAGGAGAAAAAGAGATCTCAGAGAGTAACTAGTTCATACAACTGTTAGTCTGTGCATCAAACCCACATCAGTATTAATCAAGATACATTAAATTACACCTCTAGAGTACTTTGTAATGTGCCATATCAAGAGTATTATTATTGAAAACCTAAACCAGAAAAGAATACAAGATATAAAATTTATTTTACATACTCAATCTGATAGTTGGTATAGGGAAAAGAAAAGATGAGGATGGATTATGTCTTCCATATGTCTGGGAAGTAGGAGAGATTTCAATGATGAAGAATCAGGGGTTTCATCAATGCCTCTGTTAAGGAAAGCAGCAAAGTAATTAAAGCCTGGCTTTGATAACAGATGGACTTGGATTTTAATCCCAGCTCTGCCACCTGCTACCTGTACAATTTTAAGTAATTTATGTAACCTTTCTGAGAATTAATTGGATGTTGTTGTATAGATTAATTGAGATAATATGTTTCAGGAACATCATAGATGCCCAATAACTGTTAATCTTTCCACCCCACCCAAAGCCTTATACATTCCACATCCAGGAGAGGAAAGGAGTGGAACCTCGGTAAACAAAGCTGAATGTACAGAGAAGAAAACAGAGCACCAGGGGAAAGAGCAGAAAGAAGAATAAAAGACAAAATATTCTAGGTGCTTGATTTTCTAGCACAGACACCCTAATAAATTCAAGTAAATTTTTATGTCTAGTCTGAGAAGCCAAGTACTCATGTCATTATAACACTGACTAGGTCATTTTCAGTCTCTTCAAAATCCTCTGGAATCCATCTGATGTCAGTGTCCAACTTGAGAAACCTGCTAAAATGCTAGTATTTTCAGATAACACCTGAGGTTTCTCTACCCCATTTATCACCCAATTACTAAATCCTCTTGTTGCTTTTCCCCTATTCAGTCAGAAAGAGCATTACCTTAGGACAAAAACAATAACAAGAATCTAATATCAGTGTTCAATGGATATTTTAATTCCACAGAGCCTACAGCTTTGAAAGCGGGCCGGGGGGCGGGGGGGGGAGCGTACAGCAAAATACAAAGATTATACCATAGACAATGGATTTGAAAGAAGGCAGATAACATCTCATCTCCTAACCGCCCCCAGCCCAAGAAGGGATGGAGCTTGCCCAACTAGAGGGAAAGGAACCTGACAGAGGGAGAATGCAATTATGTGTAATGTGAAATTCCTGGCCAGCAAAGATCAAGAAGCTTAGAGAACAGTGAAGACCAAACTTCTAATGCTGTAGAACCATTTAAAAATAACTCTGAATCTCAGATACAACCTCAGGAGAAAGCAGAAAACTGTTGCCAGTGACCTTTCACTGGGAACATGCCACCTACTACTCCTTCAGACAGAGAGAGAGTCTGTCCCTATAGTGAAGTTCACCTGGGTCCAGCATTATCTGTACTTGGGAAATTCTATTCACCTTTGCCTCAGTTAGTAGGCACATTTAGCTTTCACATCATCTAACTTACCTTCTCTAGGAAACAAGATCCTATTTTGGTCTACAAATGCATTCCTTTGTATTATGTATCAGTTTGTTTGAAAACTGGATAGTGAAGAAGACTGTTATTTAATGAGTTGCTAAGAAATCCCAGCACTTATTTTAAATGGGATAAGTAATAGCCATAAAATTTACCCAAAAGGTCTTGGCTTTTACACTCTTTGACCCAGAAATTTTATCTAAAAATTTAAACAAGTGTAAAAATATTTATGCATAACAATTTTTATATTTATGCATAATAAATTTTACAGTTGAAAAAATGTAAATATCCAACTAGTTAAATTATGGTACATCTGTAAAATTGAATATTATGAAGACATTAAAAATAACATTATAGATTTCCAATTCTGACCAGGTGAGTAACAGAGACTAGATACACTCTTCCGATTTAAACAACTAAAAACATGGACAAATACATAAAGAAACAATTTTCAGCCTGGAACAACAGCAGCACAGGACTGTGACCCCTGGAAGCTGGGAACCAACACATAGCTGAGCCCTACATTTTCACTAGCTTATTGCTTGGAGACAGTTTCCAGCCCACAGAACAGGAAGGAAGAACCCCAGCAAAGATGATCAGTATTGCCCAGCTGAGGAGACAGAAATGGAGTACAAGGCAGTTATAATTTACAGGACAAAGTAATGAAAAGGTGAGAACTCTATAAAAAGCTCCATAGCTCTACATCTACAAGTGGATCCTACTGAGTCTTTGGCTGAGTAGTGATCTCCACATGTGTGAGAGAAAACTACACAAAGCTATGGTTGGGAAGGTACCAAAGAGGAATAGGCAAAGCAATGCTATAACTCACAGAGAGCTGAGAATAGTTTGCCTTCCCACCGGTCAGAATGAAAAGATCTCATAATAGGTCATCAGGTGACATTCTCAGAAGGGGCTAAATGTCACCTGACATTCTCAGGTGACATTCTCAGAATAAGCCCCACCTTATTAGTGGGGCTAAATTAGTCCCAGACTAAAGGGTTGTCTGTACTTATGAAGAGTAAACCTTGAAAGAAAACAACTGATTAGCGTGAACAAAATCCGACATTACTTAAAATAATAAATCAAAATCCATCCACCAACAACATAAATTTACAATGTCTGGTATGTAATAAAAAATTACAATTCATGCACATAAACAAGAAAATATGGTAATTAATCAGAATAAAAATCAAACTATGGAAATACACAGAAAAATAACATAAGTGATACAAATAGCAGAAAAGAATACTAAAATAGTTAATATAAATAAGCTCCATATGGTTGAGAAAGTAAAGGAAAACATGACACTTATGAGGAGAGAAATGGAAGAAATTATATATATATATAATTGTACTTCTAGAGATGTTAAATACCATATCTGAAAAGAAAAAAAAAAAGACATGGAATGGAATCAACAGAAGATTAGACACTGGAGAACAAAATATCAGTGAATTTGAAGACATAGATTAACTTTCTAAAATGAAAGACAACAGGGGAAAAGTACTGAAAAATAAGTAGGCAGAGCATTAGTAACGTAATCAAACATACAAGTGGTTAGAGCCTCAATAGGAAAAGAGGAGGTGGAGAGAGAAACAATATTTAAAAAAATAATGGATGAAAATTTTCCAATTTTTTTATTGTTGTTCAAGTACAGTTGTCTCCATTTTTACCGCATCACTCCCCCCTGCCCCACCCATTCCAACCTCCCACCCCTGCACCTACCCCCTTTGGCATTGTCCATGTGTCCTTTATACATTGTCCTTAATGGCTCTTCCCCTCTCCTCTCTGGTAACTGTCGCTTTGTTCTTTATTTCAATGTTTCTGTTTGTATTTTGCTTGCTTGTTTGTTTTGTTGATTAGGTTCCACTTATTTTCCAATTTTGATTTAATACTAAACCTACAAATCTAGCAAACTGAGTAAACCCAAGAAAGACAAACTTGAAAAAAAATAAAATATGCTAAGACACATAATAATCAAATTGCTGAAATGTTTCAGTAGATGCAAAAAAACAAAAAAGGTTGACTAAATTCAATGCCTATTTGTGATAAAATTCTCTGTGCTACAGACAGAAAGGACCTTCCTCAATCTAAAGATACCTATGAAAAACCTATCATAGAATACATAGTGGTGAGTGACTGGTTACATAACCTGTAAGATTTGGAATACGTCTAGAATGGTCACTCTCAGCACTTTTTTTCACAATGTGCTGGAGATCCTAGACAGTGAAATAAGGCAACAAAAATATATCAAATTAACTCTATTGGAAAGAAATAAATGTTAAGAGTTTCTTTTTTCACAGAGGACACATAGTCTTTGTAGAAAACCCTAAGAAATTAAAAAAAAAAAAACTAATTCTAATAAGTGAATTAAGTCACATTATACAAGGTCAATCTATAAATACCAATTTTATTTCTGTATTCTAGCAATACACATTTGAAAATTAAAATTAGATATGTGTTAACTTTAAAAGTATTGCAAATTCTGTTTCCTCTAAATAAATGTTCACTATTGTACTTAATTTTCTGTTCATTCTGTATTATTGTTCTTAATGAACTTCAAAATTCTACAAGCTTCAAGCCCCACAAAACCTGGGTCCTTCCATAACACAAATTTTAGGGTCTACTTAAACAAAGTTTTACTGTGGACCACCGTAATGCAGAGCATACTTGAGAGACAATTAAATTTATCAATGTAATATTCTGTATGCTTCCCTCCAACAGAATAGTTCTGAATTATCTATGAGATCGTTGATGGAAAGCATTCTGAAAAGTAGTAAGTGCCATATCAGTGCAAACTATTATCTTTATTGCCCTTTTAAATGAAACCATCTGGAGCTCTCAACATTTGTTGATAACTATTTTGTGATCTTCCGGTAAGTGCATGATACTCTCAGGGCTGTGGAGAGTATAAAGATGAAATACATCCAATATTTGCCTTCAGGAAGTTTTTGGTCTCCAGCATGAAAATACTGTAAACTAAGCACAAAATTAAGATATAAACTGTTAGTGCTAGAAACTGATTTGTGTGCTCCCCAAATTCTTTTGATGAAGCTCTAACCCCTGATACGATTGTATTTGGAGAAGAGGCCTTTGGGAGGTAGTAAGATTTTGATGAGGTCATGAGGATGGAACCCGGGTGATGAGATCGGTGTCTAAGAAAAGAGCTTACTCTCTACCTCCCCCATCATGTGAGGAAGGCAGCTGTCTGCAAGCTGAGGAGAGAGTTTTCACCACAACCCAACCATACTGGCACCCTGATCTCTGACTTTCATCCTCCAGAACTGTGAAAAAATAACTTTCTGTTGTGTAAGAACCCAGTCGATGGTATTTTGTTATGAAAACTTGGTAATACAGTCAGCATATTTCAACCTTTTTAAAATTACAATCCATATTTTAAAGTGGAAATTGTGATCCAATACACATAAACACACATACTTGCACAAAGGTTTCATATACAAAACATACACACAAACAAACAATACTGACATTTATTATACGCTATATACACTCTCCCATAGTTTTCTATTCTACTTTAGTTTATAAAATGCTGTTCACAACTCTATCTTAATGGATCATAACCTATCATTTGAAAAATACTGTTCTATCTATGTGACTCCTTTGTTTTGAGGGTGACAACTGAAAAATCCATTAATGTAACCTGAATGAAAATCTCTGTTAGCACTGATAAATTTGAACTCTATTGAATGAAAAGGGGGCATGGGAGTGCTAACAGGCCCCTTCTGCCAATTATTCAGTATGTTTTATTAGAGCAAAGTCCTCAGCTGTCCCTCTATATACGTACAACACACATACACAGGAGCACGTGCACACACCTGCCTTCACTCCCTGTATCTACATGTTAAGTCTGAACGCTTTTTCACAGTGACAACTGCAGCGAAAGCTCCCAGCAGGGAGTCTGAGTGAAGGGGTTATTTTAGTGGCTCTTCGGCATCTGAGAACCACATTGAGCCACAAGAGCTTTCTGACAGGACTTGGCAAGCTTTGCATTATATTCAAGATTGTTTATTTTGTTGGCAAATTTGTCATAAAGGGGTTTAGCTGTTCTCTAAAATATATTTTGTGTGAATGTGCATGCATGTATATACATAAATATTCTATAAAATACATATAGATGATATATTAAAATATTTTCACCTATCTTTAATGGTAACATTTGTACCTGAGTTATTATAATGTCATTATAATGATAAATAATTATTTACTTAGAAAATACATCATGTTAATGGAATAACCCTGAGCTCCTACCTCCTCAGCCAGTACTTACCTCTATTTAAAATGCACTTTCCATACTGGCAATTAGTACTTCTTAATCTCTTTCACCTTTTCACCCATCATTTCAACCCCCCACCCATCTGGCAATATAAACGTCTAATTACTATGTTGTACACCTAAATCTAATATAATATTGTATGTCAAATGTAATTGAAAAGTAAATAAATAAAAATGCCTTTCCCAGCATCAACTCTGCATATCTTCAGAGATGACCCACAAGAATAGGTAGAGAAAATATGCTTTAAAATACAAAGATATTAATAAGCTTTCATCATTACTGTAGATGCTTTAAAATACAATATTAATAAGGATTTACAGCCCCCTTAGATGAACAAAAGTTTGACTGAATTAATTTTCCCTTTCTTCATCTGAAGGAGACATGTTACCATTGCCCTCCTTTGGCTATTCCATTGACCAGAATTCACCTGCAGATTTGTTCCCTTTGGTCATTTCAAGAATGGGTAAAATCAGGCTGAAGTAAGGGCATGACCAGCAACTGTGGGGAATCCAAGAAACGTCCTTGTTGAAACTCCTGGAGTGATACACAATAGCCTGTGGTAAAATTAATCACTCTCAAACCACCACCTGTTTAACCATGCCGCAATACCATGTAGATTCGCTACAGAGACATTTAGTGAGGTGAGGGTCAGGGGATGCAGGGAATGGAAGGATAAAAAGGTGGGGAAAATCTAGAATTACAGATATATGACACACCTGTCACCATTTGGTAGTGTGCCTAAACTATGCCAATTTTAACTCAAGTTGCACTTTGCATCTACTAGTTGACTAATCACAATAACTGGACCATCAATATTTTCCTTATTCTGCAAATTACTAGTAATATCTAGTTGCTGTATTTCAAGTTCCCAAAGTCCTATTTATAGTTCATCTTCTAGTTTATCTTTTCTGTTACTCATTTTTTCAATAAATCCCAATCTTTTATTTCCTGCTCTTTCCAATATGATTCTTTCAGCCCTCCTAAATCCACCACCTCCTGTTTCCTCTCTGACTGTAAGATCTTCCCTCCCTTTTTGGCAGGATCCTCTTGATCTCTCAAGATCAAACTCAGCTAATTCTTCTTTGAAGCCTTCTCTGGTCAATCTAAACCGAATGAATCATGTCCTACCTCATACCAGGCCAATAGTGAGTCTTACATAGTTTTCTTCCTCTTCCATCAGACTATCAACTCCTTGAGGGTTGAGACTGTGTCACACTTATGTACTGTGTCTCTTATAGAATCTTGTTTTAGGGTATTTAATTGAGTGACTGATCTATTAACTAATGTGTCTGCCCTGTGTTAATGTGTCTGTCATTCTTGGGAGCCCTATTTTTTTAGGAAGCACTTTTCTCAGTCCACTCTGAATTTCTCAAAAAGTATTTATTAGAAGTTCATGAGGGTGCCCACTTTGGCAACATATATACTAGAATTCCATGAAAGTAGGTTGAACTTCTTTTGAAGTCTGACTTCTTTATGTAAGTTGTAAGCATTGTGGCCTAGTCTCACTTGGGAATTGTTATAATCGATGGTGGATGATGGTAGTAGTGTCTGAGTAGGTCTGCATTATGTTGGGCCCTTCTAATGATCAAAGGTAAGCTATTTGGAACTTTCATCACCACTATTAGTTTTGTCTGATGGAAGGACTTCTCTAGTAGAGCAGGTATATCTAAAAGGTCCAAGGTTGATGATAAAACTAGGATAATAGGATGTTGCAGTTTCTGCTAAATTTGAGAATGCTATTTTCTCTAACCCAGACATCTCATGTCTGAAGATAAAAATGTTAAAATTCTACATGGTTCCAGAATTGGCATTATTTCCTCAGTAATTGGAGCCCAATAAAAAGGGACTACTTGTTCCTAATTGCTGATTCTCTGCATGTCTGTCCAATATGCCATAACTAAAAGGAGAGAAAGTGTTGTTACACTTAGTGTTTTTTATTATTTTTTTTCTTGGCAGAAATTTGGAACAATTTCACCTGTAGTGAAACTCAACCGTAACTTCCTTTTATTTTCCTTGGAATTCTGAGACAAGTTTTTCCTATTTTATGTATGGATATATATACATATATATATCAAAATACTTAATAATCAAATAAAATTCCTAAACAAAAGCAGCTTTGAAAGGAGAATTTATTTATTTATTTTCTTTCAATTCAGTGATGGAACTTTTCAAAAAAGAGTTCAGCAACTTTAAGTTACCTCGTTTCAAAAAAAATGTCACAATTACCCATTTTATCTGTACCCATGGGAAGGAAAAGTTATTATTACATTATTTTAGGGACCTCAGACCTCATTTGGGAATTTTTCTATGGAGTTCCCTGTAACATAAGTCCATCTGCTTTTCCTATAGGTAGTCTAAGTTCTCAAGTTTCCTAGAGAAACAATCCTTCCAGGCAATTTTCTCCTACAGGTAAGAAGAGGTGTATCCCCCGACCCCAATGGCTTTCAGTGGGACTATGGATAGTTTTAATAACTCTTCCAATGCAAGTTCTGTTACCTTGTCCTAGAGCTCCCTGATCCTTGATCCTATCTTCCTCTTTGGAACAGCTCTTAGCACCCACTTCCTAAGCATGCAGTTTCTCCTCCAACTTTCGGTTAATGTTTTTAACATCTCTTCATACTTATATCTTGGACCTCCGATTAGACCTGGAGAGAGTTTTCACTTCTGCAGACTACATTCCACCTCCCCTTCCCAATGCCCTCAAATTACCTTCGCAGCTACCACAGAGAATTATTGGGTAAAATATTACATAGAAGGATACTTCAATAATCTAAACAAGAAATGAAGACTTGGACTGAGGCTTAGCAGTACAAAATGAGGTTCCCATTTGAGAGGCATTTCAGAATTACAAACAAAATACTTTGGTGACTAATTGGGGGCGATAGAAAGGAAAGAAGCTATTAAGCAGAAATGGACATCAGAATGCTCTTCCAGTTACTAGTTACTTCTTAAAACAATGGGAGCGAGTGTGTGTGTGTGTGTGTGTGTGTGTGTGTGTGTGTGTTATCATGAGGGATCCATCAAAACATCTACAAAGATCCAAATGCAATTTCTTCTGTTAGACCACTTTTGATTTATAAAATGGCAATTGCATTTGATTTAACCTAAAAGAATTAAACCCAGAAGGAGTAATTTTCATTGCTGAACATCTTATCGGCATGTTCACAATTTTCCATTTCCATTACTTCTTCTAGGTTTTTGTACAGAAAAATACTCAGTGGTAAGTAGTCTCTACGGCTGCATTCTTTTTAATAATAATAATCCTAGACAAGTGCACTTCTGCAATGATTATATCATATTATCCTGACAGCAACACCCCCCGAGAAGATATCATCCTCATTGTACATCTGGAAACAGGCTCCAAGAGGCTTGTGCAGTGACAATGGAAAGTACTGACCTCCAAGTATTTCGACTGCTGGTCTGCTCCTCTTTCTGCTTTGTGTGCATTGCCCATCTATGAAACAGAAAGGAAGAGATTAGGTGTGCTTCCCATCAGCTATGTCTAAATCAGCAAGAAAAAAAACAATGCACCAAAACAAGATTATTATTTTTTCTCTAAACTGAGATCATTTCACATGGCTTGAATGCTTGCAAGAACTTCAAAATATGAAAATTATCATTATGTCTCTTTCTGAAGTAATTATGTGTACAGACCTCCTCTCACTTTGCATCCTACAGGACTTCACTGCTGGGAAGACCACTGAACACCTTCACAGTAAAGACACTGCTCCCCAAATTCGCCTTTGTCAGTGTTCACTACTTTCCCCTAATGACTACATGCTGTGTAGAGAACATGCCTAGTGCGTTTTCTTTGTTTAAAGAAGAGGCCTGCAGAAGACTTTGGATTTCAATTCGAAAAAAAACAAAACAAATAAATGCCATTCAAAAAAGATTAGTGTATTCCCCTAGGCCTCTTTCATTAATATGAGCTTCATGAAATGCAGAGTTCAGTAGTGGGATTCAAGGTTAGAGGCAAAAGACCACACGAACTTGGAGAAGCCTTAAAAAAATAAGAGAGGAAAATGTGGTTTATTAGTTACACTAGTTACAGAATGAACAGCATATTGTATGTGCTGTGTTAGAGGTATGTTATGAATAACAAAAGCCCTGGAGCATTTACATATTTGTTTTCAGCAATCCTGGCAGTTGGATTTCACCATTCTATGCCTCTTTGCCAGAATCACTAAACACTGGTACATATGGCATCTGAAGCACCATATGCCATAGGAAATGTTAGCTGATGCCTATACTTCTATATTATATTTTTATTTCAGATTTTTGCAGTTTGAACAAAGAATAGTAGAAAAAACAAAATATTGGACAGGCAGTAAACAGTAAAGTGAAAAAAATGCCTTCAGAGAAAGCAAATAAAGGAAATGAATCTATCATGAGTTAACATGGCTACATGGTAATGAATCAGATAGGAGAAGTAATTGTTTTGCATGAATAAATTTAGATAGCCTTTCATTCTATTATTTTGGAACTAAAGGCTGCAACATGAATAGTGAGTGTCGACATGTTTTTTTACCTTCTTTTTTCTGATATTTCTTACTAAAATCATAGTCTCCCCTTGATTGAACTTAACATGAAGACGATAGTGACATTGAAAATGCAGGTTAAAACAGAAAAATTCAAATACCAGGAATTATTTTGCAACAGATATTTAAATTTTGGGCTGAAATTTTTAGCTAGTGTCTAGATTTTTTTCTTTTGTGCTTAGATACAGAAGATTTTAAAATTAAAAACAATGTAATCAAATATTTAACTTTCTCAAAACAGAGAAATAAACAAAACCCCCACAGCCAATGGTTTACCAATAAGAAAAACATCAAAATAACTGGATGGTTCTGGTATGCAGCAGGTAGCAACTAGCCTAGTGGAATGACTTGGCAAATGTATTAATTGCAGGAGGAAACTGCTTATTCACAATTTTCCAAAGGCATCTTACTCTTTTTAGTAGTGTCAAAAATGGGACACAAATTTCTTAGTCTGAATTTGGCCTGAAATAAGTAAATAGACTAAAATGTGGGAACTGATAAGAAGTTGACTCAGGATTGAATGAGTGAGCCTAATGGAGTAAAGAGTGAGAAAACAAAAACAAAATGAATTAACAGTGTAAAGCAAAAAGTTGTAATACTTGGGCTTTAAATGTTCTAACGAAATTGATAGATTTAAGGTAAATTTGTGTAATGTGTTAGGGTTCTCCAGAAAGAGGGAAACAACACAGAACTAGAACCAAGAAAGATGATTGATGGATAGATAGACAGACAAGTAGACAGATAGACAGGTAGATAGATAATGAGGAACTAACACACAAGATTATGGAGGCCAAGAAGTCTCACAATCTGCCATCTGCAAACAGAGACTATGGAAAGCCAGGAGTATAATTTAGAGTTCTAGTCTGAAGGCCTAAGAACCAGAGGGCCCGCTACAGTAATCCTACCCCAAGGGCTGGCAAAGACTGAAGTCCCAGCTGAAGCAGGCAGTCATGAAGGGATCAAAGATTCCCACCTCTTTTTGTTCTGTTCAAGCCCTCAACAGATTGGATGCTGCCCATCGACATTTGGGAGGGAGATCTACTTTACTGAGTCCACTGATTCCAATGCTAATCTCTTCCACAAACACTCTCACAGACACACCCAGAAATAATCCTTACTCCGGGCATCCCAGGGCTCAGTCAAATTTACACATAAAATCACAAGTACTGCTTTACAGCTTTAAAAGCACATTCACATGCTTTATGATAAAAAAAAGTCAACAAATTTGCAATTATTGTTTCCCCATTTCACAGATGAGAAAACCAGCTTAGAAAGGTTGCCCTCTTGTTCTTACGTCTGAACTATATATTGGAAATACATCCTATTCTAGAAATAAGTCCACCACCAACTGGAGGGAGATTGAAAACAAGATAACTTTTTCAGAGGAGATGCATAGTGTTCAATAGGATGCAAAATTAGGTGTAATACAGAATCTTAAGCTTTTCTCAAGAGTTTACTTTGCTCAGGGGGTGTGAAGGGTCTGTGTAAACTTAGGGCTGTATTTCCCACATCCCAGTCATTCCAGAACCAAGAATCCTAGGGTCCTAAAGTTAGACAAAGAAACCAAATACATATGAGGGCTCTTGGATAATGCTAGCAATCCTCCCTTGACAGAGCTCTAAATCTAAAAACATAACAAGTAGGTATATTTGCTTCTTAGGAATGCCACAACACATTACTGTAAACCCTGTGGATTTAAACAACAGAAATGAGTTCTGTCATATTTCTGGGAGACAGAAGTCCAAAATAAAAGTGGTGCTCTCTCTGAAATTCTAAGGAAGAAAACATCCTTGCTTCTTCCAACTTCTGATGTCTCCAGGCATTATTTAGTTTCTGGCAAATAACTCCAGTCTCTGCCTCCACCTTCCCATGGCCTTTTCCTCATCTTCTTATGCATCATATTTCTGTGTCTTTTACAAGGACACTTGTCATTACATTTAGAGCCCACTCAGGTAATTCAGAATGATTTCATCTTTAAGATCCTTAACTTAATTACATCTGCAAAGATGCTTTTAAAAAATAAGATCACATTCTTAGATTCTAGGGATTAGAATGTGAACGTATCTTTTGGAGGGTGACGCCATTCAACTCATTACAGTCTACTCTCTGGTCCCCCCAAATTCACATCTGTCTCACATGGAAAGTATACATCTTCCAAAGCCTCAACTCATTAAGTCTAAGACCAAATTCTCATCTAAATATCAATTCAAAAGTCCCAGATTTCATCATCTACCTCAGGTATGGGTTAGACTCTTAGTATATATAATCCATCTTGGGACAACAGTTGTCTTTCTGTGGACAAGTAAAACAAAAGAACAAATTATCTGTTTCCTAGACACAATGGTGGGATAAGCATAGATGTTAGATATAGAAAGAAAAACATTTCCTTTAAAGGTGTCCCCAGTTTCAGGTAAATACAGACAGAAAAATTCCATTAGGTTTTAAGACCCATAAATAATACTCTACTCCTCAGTACTATAGTTTTGTCTCTTTGAGAATGTCATATAAATAAAAACAACAGTATGTAATCTTTTTGGATTAGCTTTTTTCACTCAGCTTAATTCCTTTGAGAATCATCCATGTTTTTCTATATACCAACAATTTGTTTTTTTTTTTTTTTTTTTTTTTTTTTGCTGAGTAGAAAAGCATACATACATATATTCCACTGTATGTATGTACCAAATTGAGTTATCCATTCCCCATTGAAAGAACTTTGGGTTATTTCTAGTTTTTGGCAATTATGAGTACAGCTGCTATGGGCATTAGTGGCTGATATTTTGTGAGTATCAGTTTCATTTCTCTAGGTTAAATACCCAAACAATAGGATTGCTAGGTCAAACAAGTATATGATTAACTTTATTGTTTTTAAAGATTTTATTTATTTGTAGAGAGAGAGGAAGGGAAGGAGAAAGAGAGGGAGAGAAACATCTCATAAATTGCCTCTCACACATGCCCAGCTGGGGACCCAGACTGCAATCCAGGCATGTGCCCTGGCTGGGAATAGAACCAGTGATGTTTCAGTTCTCAGGCCAGCACTCAGTGCACTGAACCACACCAGCCAGGGCTGATTAACTTTATTTTTAAAACTTTCAAATTTTTCCAGAGTGACTAGATATCACATTCCCATCAGCATTATACAAGAGTTCCAATTCCTCTGCATCCTCCTTAGCTGCTGTGAACTAAATGTTTGTGTTCGATCCAAAATTCATATATTGAATCCCCAGTGTAATGGTATTTGGAGGTGGGGGCCTTTGAGGGATAATTAGGTCATAAGAGCGAAGCCTTCATGGACGGGATTAGTGCTCATATGAGAAGAGACTTGATACTGATATTCCCTCTCTCTCCCCCTCCCTCCCTCCCACCTTCCCTCTCCTGTTTGAAGAGGGAAAACAAGAAGGTAGCTCTGCAAACCAGCAAAAGGACCTTCACCATGCTGACACCTCAATCTTCTTAGATTTCCAGCCTCCAGAACTATGAGAAATAAATTCCTGTTTTTTGAGCCACTTAGTCTATGGTATTTTTTTTTTTTTAACAGCATCCCAAGCAGACTAGTACACTAGTGCTTGGTATTATCAGTATTTTTTTTTAACTTTTAATCATTCTAATATTTAAAATCATTGTGGTTTTTAAGTTTCCTATCTGTATTGACTAAAGATATTGAACATCACTTCATGTGATGTTCATGTGTGAATACACTTGCCATCCAAGCATCCTCATGGGTGTCTCTTCAAATCGTTTACCCATATTATAATTGGGCTCCTTATTTACTTACTGTTGAGTTTTAAGAGGTTTTTTTTTTAGTTTTGGATATAAGTGCTTTGTTAGATATCTGATTTGCAGATATTTTCTCTTTGTCTATAGCTTGTCTTTTCATTTTCTTAACAGTGCCTTTCATTTTTAAAAAGTTTTAAGTTTTTGTTAAGTTCAGTTTATCATCTTTTCTTTTATAAATCATTCTTTTGATATCATGCCTAAGAACTCTTTTCCTAACACCAGGTCATGAAGATTTTGCTGCTATGTTTTCTTCTAAAAGTTGTCTATGTATGGTGTCAATGAGTACTAGCCTTATTGGGATGAGTTATGTAAAAATGTCCAATCAGTACATTGTATACTTGAAACTAATATAATATTGTATGTTAACTATAATTGAAGAAAATTAAAAATGAAGTTTTATAGTTTTAGGTTTTACATTTAGATCCATGACCATTTTGCAATAGTATTGGTACAAGGTGTAATACTTAGCTGTTTTCTTTTGGTTTTTACATAAGGATTGTTCCAAATCACTTTTCAAAAATATGTTTCTTTTGCCCTGGCTGGTGTATGTCAGTGGACTTAGTGCCAGCCTATGAACCAAAGGGTCCCCAGTTTGATTCCATGTCCGGGCTCATGTCTGGGTTGCCAGCCAGGTCCCCAGTTGGGGGCATGCAATAGGCAACCGATTGATGTTTCTCTTGCACATCCATGTTTCTCTCCTTCTCTTTCTCCCTCCCTTTCCCTCTCTCTAAAATATAAATAAAATCTTTAAAAAACATTCCTTTCTCTATTTAATTACTTTTTCACCTTTGCAAAAAATCAAATCGTTATTATATTTGTCTGAATCTATTTCTGTACTCTCTATCCTATATCATTAATCTATTTACCTATTCTTTTGCCAATATCACACTGTCTTGATTCCTGTAGCTTTTTAAAAAGATTTTATTTATTTGTTGAGAGAGGAGAAAAGAAGGAGGAAGAGAGGGAGCAACATATCAACATGTGATTGTCTCTCACATGCTGCCTCTACTGGGGACCTGGCCCACACCACAGGCATGTGCCCTGACTGGGAATCAAACCAGCCACCCTTTGGTTCCCAGCCCATGCTCAATCCACTGAGCTACACCAGCCAGGGCTGATTACTGTAGCCTTACATTAAGTCTAGAAGTCAGGTATTAGAAATTCTATAAATTTATTTCTCTTTATCAAAATTGTTTTAGCTATTCTGTTTGTCTGTCTATATAAATTTTAGAATCATCTTGTCTATATATACAAAATATGCCTCTGTATTTTGATTATAATTATGTTAGATCTACAGATTAATTTAGAAAACTTGACAACCTTCCTATATTGAGTATTCCAGCCCATAAAAAAGGCATTTTTTCCATTATTTAAGTTTTCTTTATTTCCTTCATCCTCACTTTGTTGTTTTCATCTTATAAATCCTGCAAGTTTGGTTAAATTTTACTTCTAGGTATACCTCTTTATTATGGGAAAATTTTGCTTGTAATTTTCAAATTTTCTGGTATTCAATTGTAGAATGATTGTTTTTGTGTATCTATTTGGTGAGATTGTATTCAGTGACCTTGTTTAACTCACATATTCATCACAGGATTAAAAAAATGAATTCCTGGGTATTTTGTTATATTGGAAATCATATCATCTGTAAATATTTTAAAATTTGTTTTCATTTCTACTTTATAGTCTTCCTTTCTACCCTATACAACTTGTATTTCTTCATTTCCACCCTGTACATCTCTTATTCTTTTTCTTGCTTTATTGCAATGGCTAAGACTTCCAAGATGCTGTTCAATAGCAATGGAGAAATCAGACATTCTTGCCTTTTTATAGTCAGCAAAGAGAAACATTCTGTCACCAACAAGTACAATGTTAGTGGAAGATTATTTCTAGATTTCCTTTACCAGGTTAAAGAAGTTCTTCTCTACTGCTAGTTTGCTGAGAGGCTTGTTTGTTTGTTTGTTTGTTTTAAATCAATAATAGATACTAAGTTTTGTCAAATGTTATTTCAGCATCACTTGATATGATCATGTGGGTTTTTCTTCTTCTGCCTGTTAGTATAACGGATTATTTTATTGATTTTCAAATATTGAACCAGCCTTTCATTTCTTAGATAAACTACATTTTTCTTCTGCACCACTTTTATTTTATATAATGCTTGGTTCAATTTACTAATAATTTACTGGGGACTTTGTGTTAGTTCATAAGTAATATTGATCTGTATGATTTTTTTTCTGGATTGCCTTTTTCTGGATTTCATATGTGGTCTCATAAAACAAATTTTGAAATATTTCCTTCTTTTGTATTTGCTGGAAGAGAGATTTTGTAGACTTGGTATTATATCCTCTTTAAACATTTAGTAGAATTCACCAGGTAAGACAATTTAGCATGGAGTTTTCTTTTTCAGAATGTTTTGTTGTTGTTTTGTTTTACTATAAATTCAATCTCTTCAATATTTATAGGACTGTTCAAGTTATCTATTCCATCTTGGATGAGTTTTGGTAGTTTGGTGTTCAAGGAATTGGCATTTCAGCTAATGTGTGAAATTTGTTGAGTTTTCAGAGTATTAGCTTAATATCCTTTTATCTGCATCTCCTCCTTTATTCCTGATGTTAGAAACATTTGCCTTCTCTCTCTTTGCCAGCCATAATAGAGTTTGTCTATTTTATAAATATTTTCCACGAACTATCTGTTTTTTCATTCATTATATTTGTTTCTTGTTAGATTCCTTTTATTTGTCTTTTTTACTTCTTTTCTCCTTCTTTCTCTAGTTTAAGGTAGAAGCTTAGATTATTTATTTGAGATCTTTCTTCTTCTTTAGTGTGCTATATGAGAATAGCTCTCAGGAAGCAGGCTCAACCAAGCAGGTGTTTATTTTTTTCTTTAAGTATATTTAATATGTTAGCCCACAGTCTTCTGGCCTCCATTATTTCTGCTGAGAAGTAAGCTATTAATTTTATGAGGGTTCCTTTACAAATAAAGCATATTTTTTTCTTGCTGCTTTCAAATTTTTTTCCTTTCCTTTGACTTCCAACATATTTATTATGATATGCTTCTTCGTAGCTCTCTTTTCATTTATCCTACTTGGAATTCATTGAATATACTGGATGCATAGGTTTTTGTTTTTCAATAAATAAAAGATTTTTCCAGCTATTATTTCTCATACTTTTTCTTCTCTTTTCCTTCCAATACTACTACTACATACATATTGGTACACTTAATAGTGTCCCACATTTCTTTGAAGCTATGTTCATTATTCTTCCTTCTTTTTTCTTACTGTTTCTCAGCTTGTTCACTCTCTAGCAATCAATATTCAAGTCTGCAGATTCTTTTTCCTGTCAATTCAATTTTACTGTTAGGCCTATCCAGTGAATTTTTTACCTCAGTTATTTTGCTTCCTAACTCCAGAGTTTCCTTTAAAAAAATTCTCATTATTTATATTATCTACTTGATGTATAGTACTGTCATCATACCTTTCTTTATTTCTTTAGTCATATATATTTCTTTATTCTATGAATATCTTTATATTAGTAACTTTGAAATCTTTGTCTGCTAAATCCAGTATCTAGTCATTTCCATGGGCATTTTCTTGCCTGCTTCTTATCCAATATATGAATCATACATTCCTGTTCCTTTTCATGCCTTGCAATTTTTTCTTGGAAACTTGAGAATTTAGATAATCCACTGTAGCCACTATGGGACCTGGTCCCCTGCCTCAAGCTCATTATTCTTATTACCTACCCCTACTCCTACACAGACACAAACATGTGTGTTCTGATCAGGGAGATACAACCTATAGTGGAACTACTAGGATTCTGTTCCACACTGTCCATGATCATGCCTACCTGCTAAACTGTACTAATTCCTAGCCTATTACTTATTTCAATAGTGCCCTCACCTCACATTTTCCAAAGAAATAGAAAAAAATCCTAAAATTTGTAAGGAACCCAAGTAGCTAAAGCAATTTTAGAAAGAATAAAGTTGGAAGTATCACACTTCCTGGTTTCAAACTATATTACAAAGCTGTAATAATCAAAAGAGAATGATAATGGCATAAAAAGACATATAGACTAATGGAATAGTATAGAGAGCCCAGAAATAAACCCATGCATATACCAACTAATCTTTGACAAGAATGTCAAGAACACCCAATGGATAAATGATAGTACTTTCAATAAATCATGTTGGGAAAAAATGGATATCCACTTGCTAAAGAATAAAATTGAACCCCTATCTTATATAATTCACAAAAACTAACATGAAATGGACTAAAGACTTAAATGTAAGAGTTGAAACTCTGAAATTTGTAGAAGAAAACATAGACTAAAAGTTTCCTGACATTGGTCTTGGCAATGAGTTGTTGTATATGCCACCAAAAGCACAAATAGGAAAAGTGAAAATAGAGAAGCAGGACTACATCAAACTAAAAAGCTTCTGCATAGCAAATGAAACAATTAACAAAATGTAAAGGAAACTTACAGAATGAGATAAAATATATGCAAATCATCTGATAAGTGGTTAATAACCAAAATATATAAGGAACTCCTATAACTTAATAGTCAAAAAAATGCAAGCAATCCAATTAAAAAATGGAGAAAGGACCTGAAGAGACAGATACACAAAATGATGCTCAATAGATAAGCACATGAAAAGATGCTTAGCATCACTAATGATTAGAGAAATACAAATCAAAACCACAATGTGATATCACCTCATACTTGTTAGGATGGCTATTACTGAAAAGTATTGGTAAGGAGGTAAAGAAAATAGATCCCTTATACACTATCGGTGAGGATGTAAATTGAAATAGCCATTATGGAAGATAGAATAGAGGTTCCTCAAAAAGTTAAAAACAGATCTGCCAGATGGTCCAGCAATCCCACTTCTGGGAGGGAGAAACGAAATTAGTATTGTGAATATGTATTTGCACTACCACATGCATTGCCATATTATTCACAATATAGTATCTGTTAATGGATCAGTAGATCAAGAAAATTTCATATATGTATATGTATGTACATGTATATATGTATAAACATGAAATTTTATAAATAATATATACATATACATACAGTGGAATAGTATTCAGCCATAAAAATGAGAAAATCCTTCCATTTTTGACATGGATAAACATGAATGTCATTATGCTAAGTAAAGTAAACCAAAGAAAAACAAATACTGTATCGTTTCACTCATATGTGGAATAAAAAAAAGTCAAACTCAGAGAGACAGAGAATAGAATGGTGGTTGCCAGGGACAGTGGGTGGGGGCACTGGGGAGATATTGATCAAAGGATATAAATGCTCAGTGAGGAGTAAGTATTGAGGATATAATACACAGCATGGTGACTGTAGTTAATGATACTGTATTGTATATTGAAGATTTGCGAGGAGAGTAGATCTTAAACATTCTCAACAAAAATGTAACTATTTGAGATGATGGATGTTAAATTAACTTGGCTGTGGTAATCATTTATTTATATGTATATATTTGACAAATATATTTATATCATATATTTACCTTGTACACTTTAAATATATTTGTCAATAAAGCTGGAAAAAGATTTTTTTAAAACAGTTCCCATGAGCAGAATTCCTCTATACACTAATACAATCATATCATGGCTCTTTGGATGGAACAGTTTCTGAGGTCAGTGTTTGATTTTCATATTAACCCTGGGAGGGCTCCTCACAGCTCTTATTCCCTAGTTCTTTCATACAAACTAGCTAGTTTACACTCTATGCTATATCTCCAGTAGATTCACAAATCTCCTCTGAATTACCTTTAACTACAACCTCTACTGTTCTTGAAAGTAGCCCTTAAGTTTAAACTTCACCCTGCTGTTGCAAATGAAGTCAATTCTTTCAGGAAGAGATTAAGAGCTATCTGCTTCCTGACCTAGTTTTTCCCCTTCTTCTCAGAGGCCAAATTCCTGAGCTAGGGGTATAGAACTGTGGGTGGGAACAATGATAAGCTTCTCTCTCTGAAAGACAACCCTGCTCCAGGAGTTGAGTGTTTGGAGAGAAGTTGGGGTGGGGATGTTGCAGCAATTTATAATCCTCTAAACTTGCTTCTCTCCTGGCATGGAACCTCTTCCTCACAGACTGGAGGAAGGGTTATGCAAGGATGGGTGCAGGATTCTCAATGCACCACACCCAAAGTAGATCCTCCATTCCACAAGTAAGTGTTGAGCAGAAGAAGGAAGCTTCCCCCGATCGAACCACACTCCGCTGAGACTTAGCCTTAGCAACAGGCAGCTGGGACCAGGATCAGATAAGCAGATATGCTGTTCCTATTGCATAGAAAACTGTCCAATTGGGATATGAGGAATAGAGGAAGCCCTGTGCTCTTGACTGCAGCAGTCTGGAGTTAAGTCTATGGCTTACTGAGTTGGGAGGGGGCAGGAAGGGTGTAGTCTTGGTTCAAATACCACAAACTCTAACCTTTCTTACCAAATTTTCATAGAATTTCTTAAATTGTTATTTCTCCATTTGTTGTTTGCCTTTAGGACCATTTCTAGAGGCTTTAAATTATTCTTTTTGTATACATATAATTTTTACCTGTTGCAATGGGGAGTGAGTTAACAGATCTCCCTATGTTGCCATGCCAGAAGTTGATCTATTTCTGTTGCATTTATTTTTTAGTTCTACACAGCCCTTCCAAAAGTATTAATCTTTGATTCTCCCTCCTAACTCTATAATTTTCTACTCGCCATTTAAACAGTGACTGCTAATTTTATATCAGTCCTCTCAAATATTCAAACTCTTAGTTTCTAGGAGATTAAGAAATTAGGCTTTTGCTGTGCAAATATCTAGAGAGAACACTCAGACTCTGATATTAGTTATAATTTTTATCTAAAATTAGGGAACAGAACATCTTTCTCCACTACTGTCCTCTTTCATCATTTTTTGTCTATGGGCTAGTCCAAGTTCAGGAAGAAAGGATGGGACAGCAAAGTTGGAAAGAGGAAAAATTACTTCAATCTGAAGTCCACACAGACTCTGAACTCAAGGGAAGCCATTAGTAGAATTTCCTGTTGCTACAGGGTTGATGTGTTATGAGGTAGTCATCTTTTGCTGAAGCCTGGCTGGCTTCCTTGAAAACAGCAGTCAGTAAGTGACTAACTAGGCCTAACAAGACTAATCCCAACACAGGAAGCCACACAATGATGAGAGGCCTGAGGATGCCCAAAGGAAGTCAGAAGGGTGTACTCTCAAATTCTTTCAGGTCAGAAAGACCTCTGGAAATCTTTCATGAGTGGTAGTAAGAACCTTTCTGCCAAAGGGCTCCAAGAGATAATTCTTAAAATTTTGGATGCTTAGGTTTGCAATGCTTGTTAACTTTTTACTTCCAGTTGGCATTGTGCCTTGAAAAGATGTTTGCAGAAAGGGTTCTCTAAGAACATTATTTATGAATAGTAATACTTGCATACTAGTTATTCTACATTTGTCTCCCCAAGATCCATTCTACCCATTCTTCTGTGTCTGGATCTTTGTCCTCTGAAGCAGACCCGTGCAGATTCATCACCATGCTCCAGCACCCTGTGGACTAGTTTCCAGCTGGGTTTGGCCAAGGGAAGATATCAATATGAAATTGGAGGATGTGAAAAGAGAAAGATTGGGCTGTTTCTTCACTGGTCCCTCCCTGGCAGTAGCTGTGTCCCAGGACTCTCATTGGGCCTCTAGAAATACTACCTCCTCTCCAAAGAGCTTCTGGCTGTCCTGTTTCTGCGTGCTTCATCATCACGTTTGTTCCCATAACTGCGCCCACATCTTTTTAAATAGTCTCTTCCTATGATCCATTTATACTGGGTTCTGTTTCCTGTTGGGTCCCTAACAATTACATTTTAAAACCTATATGTATCATTATTTTAAGACTCACCATAACACTGCAAGGCATTATTAACACTATTAACTCATTTACAGATAAGGACATATAACTTACATAAGTAACACACCCAAAGTCACACATCTAGTGAGTCGCAGAGTTGGGACTAAAATTCTTGTTCTTCTAACAAAAGCCATTTTTCCTTGTTTCATTTAAATTTATAAACAGGTTCTATTTATATTTTCTTCCAGACATTTTACTTAAGTATAAGTCAAATTTTATGTCGGGTATCTTATAAGCATATTAAGTGAAAGCCCTTATTTGAAATGGGATTTGATGAAATTCACAAAGAAATTGCTAAATTCAAGTACAGTATCCCTGGCTGATAAGTTTTAATGGTTACAGTAAAAACAAAAGATTTCATTCAAAACAATGATAAAACTTGACAATCTGCTTTTGCCAGATGCTACCATTAAGTCTTCAGTTTTTTAGCAGATTCCCTTGTTGCAACTCAACAACCATTTCCAATCCTCTTTCCCTCTCTTCAACACTTAAAGGTTAGTTCTCCCAGACTCCTTTCACGGGTATCTGTGGCCTGGTGACTCTGGTCTGACTTTATCAGTGAAGGAACTACTTTTCTTTGCCCTATCCCTTTCTCCATGATTAGAACAATGCTATAATTCCTGGAATTATAACAGTCATCTTGTAACCATAAGACAATATAAGTATGTCCCACATACTTCATAATTCTATATACCTATACTAAAAAGAATTACAATTTTATACATAACATATTTGTATGAATATATTCAATAAAGGGCTAGAGACTCATCGTAAACACTGAGTTCTGCAAACCCTTAAACTTCTGAGTTTTGTTATTGTTTTATCAAATATTGAATGGATAAAAAGAATATTTCTAAAATATATGCATGCCATAAAGAAAAACAATACACTGACCACCTAGGTAACTATGGTTCAGAAAAAAGAATGTTATAAACGATCTCTATTCTAGATTTTATGTTTATCCATCCTTTGTCATTTGAATAATTCCCTTGCTGAAATAAGAACTTTACCTTTTTTAATCCATGTTGTTAATATACACAACACCCTTTATCTTTTAAAACACAGTAAAGATTTTATGCAGTGAAGCCTGCATCCTCAAATTACAAGGTGAAGAGAGGGATGCAATACTGAAAACAGTTAGGTGCTGTTTATATTGGTAATCACAAAGCTCTGAGGAGGACAGAGAAGTTCATCTTTTCAGAGCTAGTTAGATAAGGAGTACATTTGGGGAGTAGAGGTCTTACTGTTAGGGTTGTGGGGTAGGTCTTTGTGTGTTCTTAGAGTAGCAACTGCAACTTTGAAGTTTCTGAAGGGGTTTCCCTGCCTCTCCCTCAGCTCAGTCCTAGGCAGGCAGACCTCTGCCCCAGCCTCCCTCCTGAGATCCTGCATATGCTTTCTTGCTAAATGACTCTTCGTACCGTTATCTCCTCACGGGATACATCTGTCGGGTGCCTCGCATCCTCAGCTCTGCTTTCATCTTTTCGCTGCTCAACACATTGTTTCCTCCAGTCCTGGTGCCAGGGTGGAAGGGAGCCATCCCGCTCGGCCGCGCTGTGGGATTGGCAGCGAATGAATGATTGGCAGCGGGCATCTCTGTCAGGGCTTTGGCATGCTTCAGAGTAGAAGCCCTGTGCTAATGAATGCCATCTACACCTACCAGATGTGCCACTGGGTGACATGCCAGATCTTTTACATAATGCCATTCTGCCGGACATGAGACAGCTGGGGGGAGGGAGGTGTATTTTAATGCCTCGGGGTGGGAATGGGCCTGCCTCTCTCTCTCTTTTTTAAAATTCAGACCTCCCGCCACAACCCATGCACCCAATCAGCTCCCCTTACCTTCGGCTAAACCGTGGCTAAGGGCATCCCCGTCAAAGATAGCTCCGGAAGCTGGAGAGCTTTGTTCCGGGAACTTCTCCTTGGCCCGCTCCCACACTCGTCATCTTTTCCCTTCCTTGAGTTTGCTCCCTGCCCCCATCCAAACTCGAGGATGGGCGAATGATTTTTTTAAAAGATATGAAAACACTGGAAGAATCTGTAACAAAAGGAGGGGAGGAAAGAAACCACGTTTATTATAATTGGGAAATCCCCCTCCCAATTATTCTCCCCTTCCCTATGCTAAATGTTCGAGGATGAACTTCCCTCACCCCCTCTCCTTCTTTTTCCACACTCCATCTGAAACTAAAAGTATTTCTTCCCAAGGGTGATGCCGGGTCAGTGTCTGCCTCACGTTCTGGTTGAAGTAGTGTCTTAGTGCAGAGGTGTCCAAATACCCATGCTATTTGGAGAGGAATATTTCCTGGAGCGGGATGGACTAGGTGGGAGGAGAGGGAAATGGGAAAACCACTTCTGATGGAAAGCAGTTGTGCGCGCGTGTAGGAGTGTTTTGGTTCCCACCCTCCCGGCTCCCCACCTCGTGAAGGGTGCGGAGGCATGGGGACGACTCCCAAGCTGATGCCAGGCCTTTCTCTAGACTGCCCCGGAACTCTGGGGACTTAGGAGGGGTAGGCCTCTGCTCCTCCTCCTCCCTAGGGGCCGCACAGCCCCACGCAAACTCTCCCCGCACACACACACTCCGGCGTTGGGGCCGACCGGGCGCTGCTCCCACGCTCAGAGCCCGGCCCTAGTGCGTCGCGGGCCCAGCCACTAGGTCCTTTGCCTAGCATCCGCACCCCCGCCCGCTACCGAGGCTCCAGATGGCGACTCCTCCAGCTCGGCTCGCGGCCCCCAGACGCCGCCCGGCAGCCGCCGGCGGTCGCTCCCTCCCTCCCAGCTGCTGCGGCGAGACGGGGCGCCTGGCAAAGAGGGCGAGCTCTTCTGCAGGCTCGGACTGGGGCGGGACCCGGGCCTCCAAGGGATACGCCGGAGTTGTGGGAGCGGGGAAGGAGTCCCGCAGGCACCAGGTGAGAAGGTCGCGGGGGAGCGCGCAGGGTGGGGACAGCCTAACTGCTCCCGTACTGCCCTCACATCCCACTCCGACCCCTGCCCTTCCTCCCTTCCTGCACCACCACCACGCCTCCGCGCCGCGGGCAGACAACCACAGCTGCAAGGGAGCACCCTCGGGACCGCGGGAAACCCGCGCGCAATCTCCAGGAGGGGGCGCCCCGCATGGCGGAGTGCGGATAGAGGGCAGCACTGCTTGAGCGTCCCGCCCCCGCCCACTGGAAGGCTGTCATGTCCTGAAAGGTGCCCCCTACTGCCGGAGAGAAGTAATGCCCACCAGCTGCTACACCACTTCTCACATTTCTCTCTTCTCAGCACCTCTCCTTTCTCGCTTCCCATTTGCTCTTTTCCCCTCACTCCCTTGCTTGCAGGGCTACTTTCCTTTCCCCTGACTCTTTGCATCCTGGAACTTTGCTCCCCTGCCCCTGCCCCTTCACCGCTCGTCAAGGGTTTGTCCGCTCTCTGGGGGTGGTGGGAAGGAGAATGTACTTCCTGCCTAGGCTCTGGCTGATCTCTTCAGGTGCCTCCCAGGGTGCCCGAGAAAGCAGTCTTGAGAATGGCAGGCTTGCGGAGGTGAGGTCATTCACCTCGGCTGGGGCCCCCGGGCTCTTTGATTTGGTGGTGAGTGGTGCTTTTGGGAGCAGCGCTTCCCCTGAATACGGAGTTCGGAACTCCCCTTACTGGATGAATGTATGAAGTTCAGTGGCTTGGTAATGATCCCTTTTCTCCCACACTTTAGGGCATCCTCCCCTTACACATACCCTTAAAAACCCCAAATCCTCCAGCCAGGGCAATCCTCACTGCAGTCCTCCGAAGCAGTTGTGCTGGGGCGGGATGGGAGGAGGAAGAAGGTAAAAGGCCACCTCGCTTGGCGCCCTGCGCGCACCTGACGTCTCTCTAATCTTTCAGCTATCGGGTGTGTGCCCACAGACCCTCTGCCTGCCCCTGCGCAGGGCATTAGACCCCCGAGAGCACATTTCGTAAGCTCCCAGCACAAATCCCTTCGGAAACATTAATCAGAACCAACAGTAAATACAAAATGTGTTTTCATGACGTGTCTTCCTTTTAATCCAGAACGTAATTCTGGAAAGCAGCAACAGACAGGGGCTCTATTAATCCCTTACACAAGGAAATGCAATCTCTGACCTACTAGACTCTTGCAATTTCACGAGGAATTAGCCTCACTAGAAGAATGTTCAAAGACAGAAGGAAAATTGAGAGACTTGGAGCGCGTTAGCCCGATAATGGGGTAAATTTCAATCCAAAGGCGCTCCGGAAGTGGAGTGGATCACTGGCCAGGAGTCCTGAAATTCCGAAGGAGCAACGGAGTGTGCGTTGGGAGGGCGGGGAGCAGGCGCCTCGTGAGTTAGGAGCCCTAGAGGAAACCCAGTTCTCTCTCCTCTGAAAGCTTCGGATCCAAGTGACCTAACCTGGGGACTGTCCCCTTGCCACGACGCTAGAGCGGGAGCGACCCACCCGCAAGAACCCCTGAGGCCTGTACATCGTACTTGAGATTTCTCTATCATGTCCTTCAATCAATCATATTTCTATTCTCCCATTTTATTCAAAACCGTCTTCCAGTTTCCTCATAATCATAATTTGCACCATTGCCTTTTATCTTTGATTAATTAGGAAATCGAGAAAGATAATGAAAGGTCATGCCAATAAATTAGCTTTAGGAACCAACGGACGGATGTCTGGAACAGCTGTGTGGGTGAGCACTGCCCACTGAGGCTGGTGGGGGTCGCCTCCTGCGCTGCAGTTTGGGCTAAGAGGAGAGATCCGCTCCAGAACAAACCCAGTAGGGCCAAGACTTTTCACCATAGTAGCTGGAGAGCCTCCTGTGAATGTTAGCTTTTCCTGTTTGAGTCTAGAAAAGGGGAGAGGAGAGATCTTGGGGTAGGGTGAGGGCAGGACTCTGGTTCTTTCAAAGAGCCATTCCTTCTGACCTAAAAACCTGATGTTTTAAGGCAGGGGTGGTGGAGTGGGAGAGGTCTATTTCTTCAGGGGATGGGAAGATAGGTTTACTTTTTTTGCAACCTTTCCTTCCCTCTCCATTAGCCTATCAGTAGGGTAGAAGGTAGGGAGAGGGGGTGGGAGGAGGAAGAGAAAGAGATTGGGAGATTCTGTTATTCCCATTAGATCAGTTACTCCCTGGCCAAAGAAGAGGAGGCTAGTAACATGGAGCTGCTCCTGCTGTGGCAAAGGTACTGGCTGTTCTGGGTTCACCCCCCATGGCCATGAAATCGATCACGCCTCCCAGACGGCTGAGAGAGAGCACTTTGCCACTCCTCACAGTTTCGCTCCAGCCTCTTAAGCTTTCAATTGAAAACCAATTAAAGGTTTCTATAAATCTGTTAGCTCTCCTTTTATCTGGAGACCCCTGATGCATGCGATATTGCCCTTTAGATGCCTCTTCCGTGTTTTGTTTTACAATTGTTGTATCAATATAATGCCGTCTTTCTTCCCCTGTCTCTATAGATACAGATACACAAGGAAGGCCAAAGCTATTCAGTCTCCTCATTTGTCCAGCAGCCGAACAGTGGTGCCCTTTCTCTGCTGCTGCTTTCCCTGCTTCGGGAGCAGCAGTCGTGGTAGAAGCAGATGGCTACTGATTGGGGGAGCTTTGTGGCTCTAATACTGAATACTTTATGGAAAAGGACTTTATCGTGCTCCATTGGGCAGACGAACAAGGGGATGAGATTTATGGCCAGGAAAAAGAAATCTTCTCCAAGTTGTGGCTCCTTCTCACTAGTTTCCTCCTTTGCCTGGGGTTCACAGCACTGAGGAATTGGTTTTATTTTATTTTATTCTTCTTTCTGCTAACAGTACTCTTTGGTCAGAGTCTGAGAGGACAGGACACTAAAAGTCAAAAGTTTATGAAAAACACCCTAGATCAGCGATTTTCAACTAGTATGCCACACAATTTTTTAAAACATGCAATACCTGACTATTTTAGTCAGGGGCACTGACCTCTTTTCCCTTTGAGTGTCAATTTTTTTTTTTTAAGTCAACAGCCAACGCAACAATAGCCATCTGGTGTGAATGAATCAAAATACCTATTTTTGGTCAGATAGGCAAAAAATATAATTTTGGGTATGCCACAGAATTTTAGTAAATAGTTTATGTGTGCCATCAGATGAAAACAGTTGAGAACCACTGCCTTAGATTGTTGTTGCTATACCAGCATTCTCTGCCCTCAGGAAAAAAGCAGAAGAGTCAGGTGTTGAACACTATGTTAAGGGGGGCCACATTTTCCTGGAGGTCCTGTTAGTTGTGAAGAAAACACCATCATCCATTATCCTACTATGGATAGAGAACAAAAGAAAGATGTGAGTGACATCAGAAAAGTCAGAGGAAGGCACTGGTATTGAAGGAGTGGAGCAGTGATGAGGCATGTGGTATAGATATGCTTGCCCACTCTGAAAGGGCCTGAGTTGTAAGGATGGTTAAGGGGTGTCCATTAATGTACCATATTTTTCGGACTATAAGACACACCTCCCCCCCACCCCCGATAATTTGGGAGGAATAATGGTTGTTAATGCTGCTGTTGAGTTGTTTACATTTACATTGGTGAAATACTGTGTTAGTTATGTTATTAAATATTTTACTACATTTTTTGCTTCAATTTTTTCCTCTACTTTCCTCCTTCAAAACCCAGATGTGTCATATGTTCCAAAAAATATGGTAAGTGTTTGGGCTCCAAACTGAATTTTCAAGCTTTGGGGAACATACAGATTCCACTGGAGGCCTAATTCACCATGTCCGGGACCTGACATAAAGATACACAGAAATGCTCCCAGTATGCCTACTGCTGGCGAAGCACAGACATGGAAACCAACCCAAGGCTGAGTCTTCCACTCTACTTCACACTGACTCCTTGTCTCCTCACTAGGTGAATATGTGAAATGTCATTTTTGACAGAAGAAACACTTGTCGAACACCTTCCCTTTTCTAAGCTCTATTCCTCTGCCTTTCCTATTCTTTTACCTTGTTGCTAGAAATTGGAAAGGACAGGACAGGAGAGGCATGGAGCTTCCAGAAGTGTTACCTAACTTTCTGCCCCAAGCTACTCTCCCCAATTCTGTGCACACTGCCACCCCACATATTGGCATGCACCTGTGCACGTTGTTTCTCTCTGAAGAAGAGAAAAAGTGGAGCGGGAAAGGTACAATTTAAAAATTATATTTACCCAGCATTTCAAAGTGGCAGGCACTAAGATGCTTTAAATAATTAACTATTTTGGCTCTTACTCTATGCTAGGTTGAATGCACTGCCATGCTTATTGTATTTAATTCTTATGACCTTTTGAGTTAAGTATTATTTATCCCTAGGTCACAGATCCACTTCCTTCACAGGAAACAGAAGCACAGAGTAGCTAATGAACCCAAGCAAGCAGTCCAGCTGGTATGTGAACCCAGGCTTGTCCTTGCAATACTCTTAGCCACCCTATGAGGTCAATGTTGTTTTTGCTATTTTACAAATGAGGGAACTACAACTTCAGAGAGGGTAGGTGATTTGCTGGAAGACACACAGCTAGTAGACTGCAGACCTGAGTTCAAACGTGTTTCGGATTCCAAATTGCTTGCTCTTAACCGATTGCCTCTCAGATCCTTCGGAAGAAAGCTCAATGACGATCCCACAGTTGCCCCCTGGGCGGGACGTTTCAGGCCTGAGGTGACCGTGAAACGCCTTGCTCCGGGCTTCAGCGGCGCCACAGTGGCGCTCCCCGCAGCAGCGCAGGCCGGGACACGGGTACCGTCCGCTGGGCCCACAATGCCCCGCGCACAGCCCGGTGCGTGCGTCGGGGGCGGGGCTTGGCGGCGGCCGGCCTGGAGCCGCCTTGCTCGAAGCCCGGTTGCCAGCGTGCGTGGACGGAGGCTCCCGCGCGGTAGTGCTTCGCCCTGCCCTGCTTCCCAACCTGGGCGTGAGGGGCGGACTGAGGCTTCCCACCCTGATTCCCGGCCCGCCCGCCTCCGAGGCCTGCTGAGCCGCGGCCCTTCGAGGCGGAGGAGGATCCGCAGCACGTGGAGGCGTGGAGCGCCAGCCAGGGCGGACTACCTTGTCCCCCAGCGCTCTAGGCAGGCACGGTTACTCCTCAGGGGTAATGGTAACAGTAATGGTAGCCAGCACCGCAGTGGGCGTTTATGGTGTTCTGGTCTGAGCTTGCTAAGTGCCAACTCAGCCCCCCCCCCCCCCCAATAACTTTATGGAGAGGGTTTCCATTATTACCCCGGTTCACAGATGAAGGCCTGAAGCACAGACGGGTTAAATTTCCTGCGTACCCTCAGGAGTCGGGATTCGTTCAAACCCTAGCTGCCTCCTGATGGGAGTTTTAGCCTGAACCCGAGTTGTTGCCCCTTCTTGGTCAGTTCTCCAGACTTATGTTTCTTCATGAAGGTAACGGAGGCCTCTCTTGGGGATGCCCAAGGCTGAAATGCAACTAACCCAAGCTCTTGCAAGTAATTCTTTACCATACGGTCAGCAACAGGATTTCCAAAGTCTTTTTTGTTTTCTTTCTTTCTTTCTTTCTTTTTACTGAGTCCTCACCGAGAGCGGGGAGGCAACTCTCCCCAGCCTTGGTTTACCAGAGGAGGAAAACTGAGCCTGGGAGAGGTTTCTGTCTGCCCAACTAGTAAGAGACAAGAAAGCAGAACCACAACCTGTGAAAGTTGGTCGGGGAACCAGATAGGGGACCTGCGCAGGGGACAAGGGTGATGAGGGAGGAAAGAGCACAGCTGTTTCTGAAAACCCAGCCCTTGGACGCCTTTCCTCTGGGAAACTGGTCGCCTAGCAGAAGGCAAGTTTTGACACTTTCCAAGGAGGTGATAGGAGGTTGAAGAAGGCAGAAAACGTGCCTGGCCCTTGGTTGGCTTGGTCCCTGCTTTGAACTCCGTGGACCTTGGAGTGTCCAGAGCATACTGCTGCGTGGTGTCTTTCTGCCTCATGTTCGTGATTTGCTCGCGCTGCTTCTAAAAGAGTGACGCCCAGCTGAAGGTGGCTTGTTTTGTTCTGCCCGTTGCTCTACTGCACCAGAGCTCTGCACACTTGGTGAACCATCCAAACAAATGCAATGGGAATGGTGTCTATCTTTTCGTGATGCTGCTGGGGGGATGCCCTCCCTGGTCTCTACCAGAGACCTCCTTAGCCTGCACTGAAGCCCATCTCTGTCGTTTGGCCTTCTCTGCACACTTCACTCTGTTGTGGTGCCCTTTACTGAGACATGAACACCACAGAATTCAGACAGGCATCGTCTGGGTCTAGCAGGTACTTCTTGCCTTGCCTTGCCACCCAAAAGTTGGGTCCAAACTCTGCTGTGAGTGGCTTGGGGGATAGAGCAGCTAATTCAGTCCCCCAGGTAAGAAAGGGAACTTCCTGCGCTCTCTCAGCCAGCTGGTTCTTGCCAGGCTGTTTCCACAAGTTCAGAGGATCTGTGCTTGTCTGCAAACATTAACTTACTAGGGTCTAAGGTAAACTGACTCTAGAATGGATAATGCTATGAGGCAACTGATCTTGTGCACAAGGTCCTAGATACAAAAATCACATGTAGAAAACATATTCTATAGAACTCTCTTCAGTTTTGCTTCTCTAGAACCAACTGTTCTCTCCTATGACTTCACACAAACTATTTTCTCCAAACCATCTTACACAAAAACATGGGAAAAGCAGCATTGACTACTTTATGGACACGAGCCAGAAAAATGATACATCTAAAAAGTTATTTTTTTAATTGCTACCCTCAATAATAATCACCCCCAACCTTCACACATGGGACTATATCTGATCAGGTATGAACTTGTTCAGACCTAAATTGAATTCCAGGCCTTCAAAAAATCTGAACATCCAGGTCTTTATATACAATATGTTTATTCTGATTCTAAATTTGTGAATGATTTAATTTGACAATTCTGGATATTCTTAAAATATGGGTTTTCCTTAAAACTTTAAAAGATTATTAATATCTTGGTTATCTTTATTACATTACCAGATGGCTACCAAATCAATCAGAGAATTGGCTTTTCAACCAGTAAGTTCAAGAGAACAGATATATTTTGATCCCCCTGCCTATTGTTTCTGCCACTTTAAAATATAGGTACAGGGTAGGGGAGGGTAGTAAACAGTAAAGGGGGCCAAATACATGATGATGGAAAATGATTTTACTTTGGGTGATGGGCACACAATGGAATATACAGACCATGTATCATAGAAATGTACATTTGAAATCTATATGATCTGATTAACCAATGTCACCCCAATAAATTTAATAAATAAAATATAGGTAGTGTTATTTATAGTACTCATGCTATTACTATTGTATGTGACAAGTTGATCTCGGAATTCTTTAAGAGACCACTTCTCCAAGTATTAGAATTGAAGAAAGACTTAATTAAAAACTTGGTAGTTTTTATTTGCTCATGAAAAATCTGTTAAAAGCTATTGACTTTCCATGTAATGTTTGGGGAAACATTCTCCCATTGATGCTGCAGTAATAGCCCTGGATTAAATAATGAAACTTGCAATTTATTTGAACCAAAATCATGAAAGATGGTTTTCACTCAAACAGTCCAGTCTGCGATATGAGCGGGGGGGGCACTTTGGGTATGAGAGCATAGTTTGTGAAGAAATAAGCTATATTTCCAAGGCTCTCATAAAGCAATGTGAATCACCACTGTATGGTAACTACTTGTTATCTACACCCACAAATCCTTTTCATGTCTTTTTTGCCTCTCTTTTCCTTGGAGAAAAGTAGTCAGGTATCTGTGTCTCTCTCTGGCTTCAGGGAAGTATGCCATGGAAAGATTCCAAGCTAGAATGTCCTGGGCATGTTCTGCCTCGACCCCATCCCAGGAGAGGAGTGGTGTATACTGCTCATCTCCCAGCAGTCCAATTTACAGTCTAAATCCACACCTCAGAAAGCAAGCTGAGTCCAGGTGCCAGGGAATCTGCCCACACTGTGGTATACACTGTGTGTCAATCCACATATCTCTTTTTAACTCAGGAATTACACAGAGCCTAAAATGGAGAGAAAATGAGGTGAAACTCAGGTACTGAGTGTTGGGATAATACCCCTTTTCCTGGTGGTTCAAAGAAATTTAATGTAAAGCCTCTCAGCTTGATGACATTCCTAAGGCCTAGAGTCAATTTTCCTCAAAATCTGTTGTTCCTTTCCATTTTAGACTGCTAGACACCCCTGAGTCCCCAGTCTGCCTGGAAAGCCCATCCAGGAGGGTGAGGAGGCCCAGAGTGACTGGCTGTGGCCCTGCCTACGTTTCCATCCTCCCACCCTCCTCCTACTACTGAGGTCTATTCAAGGACTGCAGTGTCTGACTATGGAAAAACTTTGTAACCTGCAGATTTGACAGAAAACCTTGCCAGCTCTCTAGATAGTCATCTGGGATGGGATGTAAAAGCTGAAAGAACCCAGGGGGTCAAGATTCTGGGTATTGGATCTGGATCACAGGTCAAAGACAGGTGAGCATGAGACATCGATTTTGGATCTGTGGTAGTTGCCTTTAATGTCACCCCAGTTGCTAGTCCTGCTGGAATTCATACTCAGAAGCCATTAAGCCTACTGACTATAATCCAGATCCAGGAGAGGAAATGAATTACACAAATTTCTCAAAGACCATCCAGCTTGCAGCTGAATTATAGCAGTGTCGGATAGAACTTGACAACCTTACAAGAGAAGGTTTTAAACTTGAGAAAGGCAGGTTATAATCTTAAGAATGGCAGCAGTTTTAATGGTAGCAGCAGCAGCAGCAGCAGCATTAGAAACAGCTACCATTTATTGGAAAAGAGGAAAAGCTGAAGAGAAAAAATGTGAATCGGGAGTTGGGAGTCCTGAGGGCTTCTGTAGCCCTCACAGGCTGCAGAAATATCCGTCCTTCCCTTAAGTCTCTTGCTCACCCAGAACCAGTCTGGGAAACACTGATTTCTCACCTGATGAACCAACAGTAATACTTAGTGTAAGGAATAAACCCAAACTGAAATGGCCATGTGTGTACGTACATGTGTGTGTATAAAAGTATCCCCAATCCTACTCTGCAAATATGTCTCTTCTTGCCCCTAAGTGATTCCTCAGAAACTTAAATTCTCCATGGTGAGGCTGTGAAGTTCCATTGCCTTCCTTCCCCAACCCCCACTATCCCTTCCAGAGATCTCCTTTTGGGAAAATTATAAGCAAAGCATAGGAAAAAGTCTCCATTGTCTGCTTTCTTGGTATTTCTCTTGACTTTCAGTGTGTTCTTCCTTCACCATGATAATATATATTTATATCAACAAAACTTTGCTGTTGTAGAGGTTTGTAAATGGGATTTTAGCAGAGGATAAAATAGGGCCTAGAAAAGGATAAAGAAAATGTGTGTTCATTCTTATAGGGTAATAATCTAAGTGGGTTATTCTCAGAGACTTTACCTGCCCCCATCACAGAAGTTGAGATATTTGGGGCCCCATTTCTCTACCCTGGGAAGAGAAAGGTCATATGTGTTGTAATACTCTCTAAGAATCAGATTTCCTTTCTTACCCTTTCTTCATCTTCTCACTTAGGTCATAAAAGTCACCACTCAAGAATCATTCATTCATCAGCCTTCTCTTCAAAAACAATAATGCAGTTGCCTACACATATATTTTTACCATAACTGCTGGAAGGCTTGCTAAAGTAGAGTTAGGTGAACATACCCTCACTCTTCATTGTCATCCTTCTAACTATTTAATTGGAAATAAAATCCCAGGAAAAAGAGCTCCAACTATATGAGTAAACCCATTGTTCCATGTGAATTAAACAAAAACTATTGACTGAGGTGCACTTTTACAGCATTGTTTATGACTAAATAAATGCCTCAAGCCTTCATGTAATATCAGTGAATCCCAGAAAGTAGTAATGCAGAGTGATTTCAAAATAGTTTATGCACTATTTTATCTCATAAATTTCTAGAGAAATAAACATAATTTGCAGATTTTTAAGCTATCACTGATTGTCATTTACACCATTTATATTACCAAGCAAATATGTATCACTTAAAATACTAGAAAACCCTCAAAATAGGAATTTATAGCTTAATCTTGCCTATATTTGCCTTTTTGTTATGGCAGTCATTTAATACATAAGACAAATAATTGATTGGATTAATAAAATGTTAGAAAATCTTTTATTTGTTTTTTTTTCTGAAATCAGTAGGGGAAATGTAATCATGGAGGCAGAAAAATGAAACTGAGAGAAGATGTCATCTAATGGTCAACTTCTCAAGACATCCCTCCCCTTTTTGTGTGTAGAATCTTAGCTATTTTCTGCTTGAGCTTTGGAAAGTCAAGCTCCTCCACTCCCAATTTAAGTGTCGGAAGCATTCTTTATTTTATACAAACTGGAGTCTAGGTGTCAGTACCCCAAAGGAGACATAATCTAAGACATGACCTTTATGTGTTAGGAGGGAAAAGCCAGGGTAAAGAAAAATGCCTTCCATTTAAAGTTTAAGGTTTTCTAGAATGTCCACATCCTGGAATAGATGCTTTTATATTTAGAATATGTAATAGAAAATTTTTTAAGTGGCCTGCATGGGCAGATGATTTTTCCTGGGAAAGGCAAACTTCCTGTTCTCTAAATAACAGCAAAAGGAGGCTCTAAGGAATGTTCTGTTCGCCAGTTTAATGGAATTCGGTTTGAGGACATGATCCCCAAAGCCCACCCATACACCTCCCTTTGCTTTGTCAGACTACAGTGTCTAAGGGACCACAACTCTCTTATAGCTACTTCTTTATCCAACTCTTGTTTACACCTGTGCCTCCTTCTTTATCCTTTTCTCCTTCTCTGAATTCACTTAAGTGTTTGGAGACTATTTTCCCACTGTGTGGATTATTTTTCAGATGTTTGGGGCAATTCTTTTGACGTTTCTAATCCTCCTTCCTTTTCTTTAAACAAGAGATAGAGGGTGAGAGGGCGGGTGGGAGGAGGAAGAGAGGGAGGGAGGTGAATGGAACATCTAGTCCTAAAACAATTGGTAGCCAAATGCAGTGATTCTCATATACCAACTGTGAGAGCCCTCAGCTTTGTGCTTTGGTCATAACATGAGTTGCCCTTAGCCAAACTATGCGAAGATGTTCGCACATGTATACAGAGAAGTGATATGTGAAGACAGCTGCAGTTGGAAAGCTTTCTTGGCAAACCCAGTAGCTAACATGAAAATTAAGGGAGAATTACCTTCATTCTCCCCTCTGCCCCCACCGCAATATATAGGGATTTTTCAGCCCTACTTTTCTGGAGTACCAGCTAATCCTAGGCAACGCTGGCTGGCTGACTGTATCTGATAGGAAGGATTGCAAATTTATTTGTGGGGGCTGACCAGGGGCTGTTGACAAGTGAAGGGGAGGAGAGGGAGGGAGAGAGAGAGGGAGAGATGGAGAGAGAGGGAGAGAGAGGGAGAGAGAGGGAAGAAAAGAACTCACTTTTCCTGGCTTTCTTGGACCACAGGCGCCAGCGAGGAGAGGCGCTCAGAGCCTCGCTACCTCACTACTGGGTTCCGGAGGGAGGTCTTGAAGCTGCGAGAGAGAATCAAACTGACACCATGAGCACCTTTTCCTTTTAAGCTGCTCTTTGCCAACCCACAACCCACTACTTTATTCCAACACCGGATAAAAATGAGGCTGTCTTCTCTCCTCCTCAAATTGTTCGGCTTCGTCCAGTGTAGCCGGCTACACATCCGGCTTGTCCTAAAGCTAACCGATTATCCTCTTCCATGTAAGGTTTTGTGGGTGGGGCTGAAGGAGTAGGACGGTCTATACCACTCAAAGGCCTTTCTTCTCTTAGGATTAGAAAGTTGAACGGTGAAAAAATACCCCGAGAATTCCCCAGCGAAAACGTGTTGCGGCCCCAGTGGAAGGAGTCAACTTTCAGGCTCTTAAAAGACCTCCAGTCGTTAGCACCAGCCGCTGCCCTAAAGGGGCCAGCCAACACCTTTAAGTGGCCTAGCGCGCAAAATCAGGCTCCCGAGGCGGCCCCGGTGACTCCATCCACTCTTCCACCACCGGCTGGACGTGAAAAGCTCCCCGGAGCACATCCCGGTAATAATTTTTATATTGACCCCACACACACACCCAGAAGTCTTAGTATGTGGGCCTCCCCCAACATGGGCCCCCTCCCTCCGCGACTACGCGGAATGCGTGGGGCAGAGGGCGGAACAGCGGGAATAGCGGGCGGGTACAGTAACCTGGGTTCATCCCGCCCATCTGTCTCTCACCCCTTCGCCCTTTCCAGGTACTTATGTCCTGGGACCAGACGAACCCTGTAAATCCCCTTAGGAAATCTGGCAGCGTTCCCACTTTATTGTCCTTTCTCCATCTCCAGCTCCACAGAAGAACTGGATCAAGTTCTCACCAAAGCGCATCTTTTCTGAATCATGCTTGAAAGGGCTTGGTGGAGTGAGCGCTCCTGGAGAGAGCAGGAGCTGTTTTATCAGCCCCAAGCAACTAGCTGCGTGAACCAGCGACGCCTCAATGGCCAGAGAATCCCTTGGAGCTAATCTGAAAACCCCCTCCCCAGCACAAAACTCAGGTTCCGGAGATGCGCCTGGGCTCCGCGCGCTCGTCGAGTGCCCACCTTTCTGTCAGAGGTTCCCTAAGTGCCAGGGGAAATGGGAAAAGGCCATTTCCACTTCTTTTGGTGCTTCCCTTTAGGACCCCGAAACTGATTTCCCCCTTCCTACCAGTCCCAGAGGGGTGATGCTTTAGGAAGAGGAGGGCCAGCCACGCTCAGAGAGGCGTTGCCACTTGGGGAAGGAGCTCAGGACCTGCGGACAGCCGGCAGGCCGGAGAGAGACCGCTTCCAGGCAGGCAGCGCCGGAGGGAGCGCCCAGCCCAGCAAAGAGTTAAAGGGAGGGGACGTGGGCTGTCACGCGTCATTGGGCAGATTATGTGCGGCAAACAAAAAGTGTGTGTCTGCGTGCCAGTCAGTCACTGCATCGGGTCCATCTGTACAACTCTCATTCTCTCTCTCTCTCTTTCCTCTTACTCTCCCCTCATTTCGCTCTCCCCATCTCTCCATCTCTCTTTCCCCTCTTTAGGCAGCGCCTACTAGACAGCAATACCAACACCTCTTGACATGGAAATACACTGATACAATAGGCAAAAGAAACAGTCGATAGCATCTCTCGGTTCCAGGTGGCGTTATTTGGCCGATTCTATCCTGACCTTATTCCTGGTAAGTCTATTTGCATTGATGGGGAAGGGGGATGGGAGGAAGGCTGGTTTCGTAGGAAGAGTGGAAAATTTTGTCCTCCGTTTCCTTAGTACCCAGAAGAGGGGGGGAAATAATTGTAGAGGGGATCTCTGCTGCCAATAAGATTATACAAAGGGAGGAGCTGGTGGAGAGTACTTTGCCGGAGAAGCTAGCGACTGGGGCGCGCGCGCCCGCCAGACAATGCCTGCTCCCAGGGCAGGGCGAGCGGCCGGCGACAGCGCCGGCTTCCCAGCGAGCTCAGCCGGCCCTGGAAAGGATGCCCTGGCGGACGAGAACCCGGGCCCTGGAAGAGGACGCCGAGCTGTGAAAGGTTGGGTGGCAGAGACCACCGCGAGCGGGCGGGCGAGCCCGGGCTTTCTCTCGCCCTGCGATGATTGTGACTGGCTCAATGCTCCCGGCGGCCGCCACGGCGTCGCGGTCCCCTATTAGCGCGGTGCGGCGAGGACCTTTTCACCGTATTGTTAGGTAAAACTGCATTTTAGTGATTGTGTCCCTGCTGTTGCCCGACGTGACAGGGCGACCTCCCGGCACAATGAAACGTTTGTTTGAAAGACACTTTTAAAAGGACGAGAGAGATTGGGGCATAAAACGCTGAGTTGGGGAAATTGAAAAGGAGAGAATAGGATTCCGTTGAAAAGGAGGTGGGAGGTTCTGGAGGATTTTTAAAATATAGCTAAAATTTCAATTGGCGATAAGAAACGCGCTATCTTGTGTGGGGTAAAAATGTCCAGGGATAGATGCTCTATCATAAAGTAAGTTTCTACTTTATGGATCTTTCTCTCATTTCTGTCTGGCAGATGCTGCCCAATACTTGACTTTTGGGGGGTGTAGCCGAGTGAATGAAAGAAGGGGCTGACCAAAGTTTCATACTCTGTTAGTGTGAAGGGGGGGGGGAGCAGTACCTTGTAATCACATTGGCAAAATTATTTAGTTAATAGACATTAAGATAAAAATGGGCATCACTAACATTATTCCATAATGAAGAACTTCTTAGGAAAAGAATTAGGTCTACTCTTAACTGCTATTTAAATTACACAAAACATACATTAATTTCTGCCTACAGTGGCATTATTGGGGAAAAACCAACTTGCAGAAATCTTTTAATCAATCAGAAAGAGTGAACAATGCAGTTAGTTCAAAGCCAGTTTAAATTTTAAATAACAGGTTTTTAAAATGATAAATATTGTAGGCAGTGTCCAGTGACAAAGGAAAAAAAGCCAAATGATAGCTTAATAGAGAGCCCTCCATTGGGGCATCGCTTTCTAAATTGCTGCGGATTAAACAGCTGGAGTGTCCACTGAGGTCTACTTAAGCGGGGCTGCTCCCTCTTGCCCAGACTGGGTTGCATTTAGGGAGCAAGAATTCACCAGTCATTACACACACTGTGTTTCACACAAGGGACACTTCGGACCTGCCCTGTACCTTTTCACTTCATGAAGCACGTGTGACTCAATCCACCCCCTTGTATAACAAGGTAACTGGGATTCACCCTCATCCATAAATAAGCATGTTGAGAAAAAAATAATTACCTCTGCTTGCTGCTTTTAATTAAAGCCTCGGAGGGACAGTGTTGGATTATGGTAATGAGCAGACATACGTCCTTTCTTGTAGGCTGCAGAGAAAGGTTAGCTGACACGGAATCAGTGGCCCTGACACTCCACTTGAAATCCATTCGCCATGCTTGGCTGTCTCCACCTGTTCGCTAATGCTGCTTCCCTCTTTGGAAGAAAATAAAATAAAATCAGCTCTCAGGCATCCAGTCCAGTGCATAAGAGAAAAGGAGAGGAGCTTTCCCCCAAAAGTTAGAAGTTTCTTTCAGTCAAGAAAGTCTATAGGCTAGTAAAAAAACACGATTGTTTTCCTCTACCCTCACCTCCCCCAAATCCTGCCCCATCCTCCCCAATTTTACCGCAAAAAAAAATCTTGTCTCCCCTAGCCCTACACTTTCTCTCTCACAAGCAGTCTACCTTGAGCTGACACTATTCCAATTTTTTAGTTGGCATCTTCAAAATATGCCAGATTTAATCTGCCATTGGCTTTATTTCTGAAATAAGATCTATGCAAAAAAGCAGGCGAATTCAAGAAAAATCTGTCAAGTAGTTAAAATGTTCTGTCTGGATTCATAAAGGGAAAAAGAGTAATGTAGTTCACTTTGGTGTCCTGTGTGTCTGTCTCTAGTGATGGAGGATTCAGGCATCCAGCGAGGCATCTGGGATGGAGATGCCAAGGCTGTCCAACAGTGTCTGACAGATATTTTCACCAGCGTTTACACCACCTGCGACATTCCCGAGAATGCTATATTTGGTCCCTGCGTCCTGAGCCATACTTCCCTGTATGACAGCATAGCTTTCATAGCTCTCAAGTCCACTGACAAGAGAACAGTTCCTTACATCTTCAGGGTAAGTCTTTGCTGCTGCTGCTTGGGGTAGGAAGGTAATGTCCAGTTGAAAACTGACTATTATTCTAATGACAAGCTGAGACAGGTTGTGGATGTAGAAATTGCAGTAAAGTGAGTCGTCCTGTTTCACACACCAAAAATCGAAAAGGATAAATTAAACTGAAATCATTGTCCACTGATTTTTCTGGAATAAATGACAACATTTGGTTTGGAGTACCTGCTATACCTAAATTACTGGCTCAATCCTGGGCTTTCCTGATGATGATATTGACTCTGGGAGATTTCGGAAGACTGAGGCTATTTGCATAATGAGTACTTTCTGTAAGTATGGGAGTATTTGCCTTCCAATATAGGCAAATATATTTGCCCTTCCCCTAAATATATTACCCTTTCTGGGAGAGGTAGCTAATGCCCAGAATTTGTATTTGAATAAAAATGTTAATGGTTTGACAATAAAACATCATTAAGTCCATATGTTTTAGTGTGAATATAAAAGTCCTTTTCTCATTCTTTCTTTACAAAGAAGAACTAATAATTGTTTAAGTCAAAATTAAGATGAGTGAATGCCATAAGACAATTTCTGAGTTCTAAACTTTTCATTTCCAAAGCAAGCAAAATTCCCCCACATTTTTGTAGTGTGGAATAATCTAGAAGTAAATTCTCAAGACGTTAACACTAATTTGCATTGGAAGAAATTTCTTCATGTGATGTTCAACCGATATATGAAAACAATGACTTAAATAATCTACATGGTTGATCCAGCATTTCAAAGAACAATTCTCTTGCCTACTGGGTACAAACAAAAGGATGGGTGCCAACTTGGGTCAAGTTTTTTTGAATCTTGATCTCAAATAATTCTTTGGGAAAGAGTGATGGGTAGGAAATGGCCCCGGTTCCTCTGGCTTTATTCTCTCACAAGAGTCTCCCTCCCCAAACCCCTTCCTTCTTGTATTTTTTCTTTTCCTTTTTTTTTTTTTTTTTTTAACTGTAGGTAGACACCTCAGCAGCAAATGGTTCCTCAGAAGGTCTCATGTGGCTGCGCCTGGTCCAATCAGCCAGAGATAAAGAAGAGCAGAACCTTGAAGCCTATATAAAAAACGGACAGCTGTTCTACCGCTCTCTCCGAAGGATCGCCAAAGATGAGGAGTTACTAGTTTGGTACGGCAAAGAACTGACCGAGTTACTCTTGCTCTGCCCCTCTAGACCCCACAGCAAAATGAATGGTAGGTTGGCTTTTGACCCGCGTGTGGGCCCTTAGCAAACGGGGGAGAAATGCAGGGAGCAGGGCTTTCTCACTGGCTCCTGGGCGCGCCTTTCCTCTCTTTGGGCGTCTCTTAGGAAGCTTCTGTGATCTAGTCTGTAATGAGGCTGGGGCAGATAGGTGAGGATAAATAGGGGGACACTTGGCTTAATTACTGCCCTCCCCTCAAATCAGGAGGGAAAGTTAGATCAAGTCCTACAGGATCCCCTTTTTTCAGGCACTGAGGCCTGAGAGATTAAGGTGGATTTGTGAAGCGGGAGATGACAAACTGGCCTGAAGACGACCCTGAGTAACTATGTGGTGTGCGTGTGTGTGTCTGCATGCGTGTGTGCGTCTGTGTGGTGTTTGCTCACTAAGCAGGGTCGTCCCCTTACACATGCCTGGAATGCAGCCAACGTTTCCAGTTTGAGTTCCCCTATGTGGCGCATCTGCGCTTCCGCTGCCCCAAGAAAATTCACAGCGCTGACAGGAGCCCCCAAGAGGAACAGGGTGGCGGCGTGGGCACCAAGGATCACGGGGGCGGCGGTGGCGGCGGTGGCAAGGAGCAGCAGCAGCAGCAACAGCAGCAGCAACAGCAGCAGCAACAGCAACAGGAGTCGCCCTTGGGCCCGGGCCCCAAGTTCTGCAAAGCCGGTCCATTCCACCATTACCCGACCCCCTCGCCCGAGGGCAGTAACCCTCCTGCGACTGGCAGCGGAGGCTCGAAGCCATCCACGGACTTTCACAACCTGGCTCGGGAGCTGGAAAACTCCGGGGGAGGCAGCAGCTGCTCCCCGGTTCGGAGCCTCAGCAGCAGCAGCAGCGGCAGTGGCCACCAGGAGGCAGAGCTGAGTCCCGACGGCATCGCCACGGGCCTGGGCAAAGGGAAGAGGAAATTCCCGGAGGATGCGACGGAGGGCGGTGGCGGCGCGGGGCTTGCAGGGGGCCGAGGCCGCTTCGCGGAGCGGCCCCTACCGGCCTCCAAGGAGGACCTGGTATGCACGCCCCAGCAGTACCGCGCCTCCGGCAGCTACTTCGGCCTGGAAGAGAACGGCCGCCTCTTCGCGCCGCCCAGCCCGGAGACGGGCGAGGCGAAGCGCAGCGCCTTCGTGGAGGTGAAGAAGGTGGCCCGAGCACCTGGACTGCAGGAGGAGGCAGCAGCCGACGGCGGGGCTGCAACCGTCGACGACCAGGACGCGGGCAGCGGCGGCGGCTCCTCCACGCCCGTGGCCGCGTCGCCGGCTAGTGCCGAGAAGCTGCTGGCCCCGCGGCCCGGGGGCCCGCTACCCAGCCGGTTGGAGGGAGGCAGCCCGGCTCGTGGCAGCGCTTTCACCTCGGTGCCGCAGCTGGGCGGCGGCGGCGCTGGGGGCAGCGCGGGCGCGGGCAGTGCGGGTGGCGCAGGCGGCGCGGGCAGCTGCCAAGGCGCCGCGTCGGACGAGCGCAAAAGCGCCTTTTCGCAGCCGGCGCGCTCCTTCTCGCAGCTGTCCCCGCTGGTGCTGGGCCAGAAGCTGAGCGCGCTCGAGCCATGCCACCCCAGCGACGGTGTGGGCCCCACCAGACTCTACCCCGCAGCTCCCGACCCTCTGGCCGTGAAGCTCCAGGGAGCCGCAGACCTGAACGGAGGTTGCGCGGCCCTGCAAAGCGGCGGTGGCGGCCTACCCAAACAGAGCCCCTTCCTCTACGCCACCGCCTTCTGGCCCAAGAGCTCCGCGGCCGCGGGGCCTCTGCAGCTACAGTTGCCTTCGGCGCTTACGCTGCTGCCGCCCTCCTTCACCTCGCTGTGTCTGCCTGCGCAGAACTGGTGTGCCAAGTGCAATGCCTCCTTCCGCATGACCTCAGACCTAGTGTACCACATGAGATCGCATCACAAAAAGGAGTACGCCATGGAGCCCTTGGTGAAGCGAAGGCGGGAAGAGAAACTCAAGTGCCCCATTTGCAACGAGTCCTTCAGGGAGCGCCACCACCTCTCCAGGCACATGACCTCCCATAATTGACACGGAAAGGACCCCGGCTTTCCACTCGGCACGTCCACGCACAGCAGTCAAGCCACCTGTAGGAACAAACACGTGAAGGCATCCACCACCTCCTAGTGACCTGAGACATTGCACTCAGAGAGACAGTCACATCACACACATACTCTCAAACACGTGTGCTCCTCCAGTAATCTCATTCAAATGTTTACCTGCCACCTACACTACGCACACACGCACACGCACACAGGATGGTGGATTTTTGATTGGGTGGGTTGTTTGAGGGGTTTTCTTTTGAATGCACGCATTTTCACTTTCCTAAAAACAAAGGTACATTTTTTAAAATGTCATATATTGCAACATATTGATGCATTTGTCATACGTTTCTACTTAAATTATTAAGCACTTACAGTTTAGATGTAATAATTGTATGTAAGGGCAAAATTTATTTTAGATAAAAAGTAAAGGAGGAGAACGAGATGCTTTCTGCATTTCTTGATGACAGTTTGTGTTCTTACAAAAATAAACAAAATAAAAATGGGGGTCACCATTCAATCGAAGTTTCCAGGGGGAAGTGCATGTATCATGAAACGATTATGGACTTCAATGAAGAATGTCATCATTATGTAAATATGTATTTCCTTTTAATACAAAGTGTAATTTTGTGCCAGTGAAATGGAGTCTGAATAGTTATGTGTTTCTTTTATCCCTGGAAAGATTTATTAAACTTTATAGATTATCTGGGTATGTTGGATGCTTTGACAATAAATGACTATTTTCTTCAGAGCAATTATTTGGAAAGTTTTTAAATAGACTTTTGTAGCCAAGAACTACACTTTGAGGAGATACCCTGTATTTTCACTGAGTCCCTGGAAAGAAGAGATAGCAGGAGAGGGGCGATAAACTCTGCCCCACTTGCATTTATTTACTCTAAGACAATTTCGAGCCCCAAAGAGAGAAGACCAGGTTTGGTTATTATTTGGAGAATCTTTAGCTGGAACGCGGTGAGCGTCCTGATGAAAGGACAAAACATTTAAGCAGAGATGCCTGCCGCGAAGCTAGCCTGTCACTGGGACTTCAGTATTCTTTTCAGCAGCAGGATAATTAGCATCTTCACATGTGACCAGAGGCAATTTTCAGGCCTGGATCAGAGAAACCAGATGAAAAACCTACTTAAGTTTCTATTGGTGGTGCCTACATGGAAGAGTATGTTGTCCTCTAGAATCGGTTAGCATTCTCTCACTACCCATTAAGAGACCCTATAGAGAGTTTCTTTAGAAACCAAAGTAAAATGACCACAGTCATCTGTATTGCAGGGCACAGCTTTCCTTCTAAAGGCTTGAGCAGCGGCACAGCTTCTGGAAAATACTAGTCCTGGAGTATTGCTATACAGAAGAACCTGATAACTTTCCTCCTCTCCTTGTCCTTCCTCTTATGAAAAGTCCCTTTGTATTCATATACTGACAACAGATCTGAGTTAAATAGAGTGTATATGAGAGTGTGTGGTATATCCAGCAACCATTAGATGCGAAACTAAATGGATGATCGTCCTTTAGGTATTAGGATGGTATGAACTTAATCCACGGGCATCTTCGGAGTCACTCAGTGCATGCTCCAGTTACAGACATGACACTGCGTGGATCACAGGTGTTCTTCCCTACTTTCCCCCTTCCCTCACATCTAGCCCACCCTCCCCTGTCAGATGGAGGACACTTGTGAAGAGGACTGAAGTGGCAAACTTGCACAAGTTCTCATCATAGGCATTCAAAGCTTTTTCCTAAAAGTGTTTCAAAGACTTCATTATCTTGGGGTGATTACAGAACAAGTTATGATCAGGGCAGGGAGCAGGTAAAGACCAGAGGCAGGGCAAATAGATGTATCCATAGTGTGACCCAGGTTGGCGAAAATGCAGACTGACTTTCTTAAGATCATCCAACTACATTTTGTACTATGTATTGTTGAGGCCTGCTCTCACTTTTGCTAGGCAACAATGGAATAATCTGAAACATTCATCCCCAGCAATGTGTGATAAGAGCAGCAGTACAAAATTCCAGTTCCAGCTGCTGTTCATGACTAGGATGACCCTGCATCATTATCAGCATCATTTGATTTACCTACACCTTGGTTTTCTCATCTGTACAGAGTGAGACAGGTTGTACAATCTTTAAAGTACTTGTAGTGAGGAATTGATTTTTCTCATGGTTAACCAGGCTCCTATTAAATCTACAGGACTTTGTAGAGAAAAGAACAAGGCTGGTTGTGAAGCAAAGTTGATGGCAAGAATTGAGAAGGATATTTGGGGCAAATGGAAAATGGGCTTAAATGAGACCCTTAAATCATACTGCTTTAGAGGCTAACTAAATTGTCCATGCCTGGAGCACTAGTGGGTCTCTGAAGAAAGTTTCTTAAAAACAAACAGACCCCAGGTTGTCTGGGGCCTAACTGTAAAAACAAACAAAAAATAAACAAACTCAAATGCCCTTTGTTAGGTCCCATCCTTCCAGAATCTCTTTTTCACTAGGTGGCTTTATTACCTGTTGGGGATTCAGAAATGGACTTAGGTCCCAAACAATGTGAGCCAATACTGTTTTTTGATAAGGGCCTCCTCGTAGTTGGAATCACTTTTTTTTTTTTGTGTGATTTCTTTGTGTTTTCATTAACTTAATCGCACAATCAGGAAGAAAGCCAAGCATTGGCTAAGCTACTTCCCAGATGATCCAGGTAGGTGTGTTGTGGCAGACACTTTAGGGCTGGGCAGCTATGCCGTTCAATCTGCCCACAAGACCTTTTGGGCAGGAAGTAGTAAGGGAAGAGTGCCCAGAGCTAGTTTTGCTCTCAGCCAAGACAAACTGACAAATATTTTATTTTATGCTTGCATTTTCAAGCTTTCGGATGTATCAACTCTCTGTGTCTGAATTTTCTCAGACGAGAGTTCCTAAATTCCATAACCCCATCGTCTGCCCAGCTAACTGAGGTCGCTGGCTCAAGTGGTGGGCTTAAACGTCTGCACACAGCTGAGGAAGAAAAAAGGTCACGGGGTCATGCGGACTTGGAGCTACTATGAAGTCCCGGCGGGTGGCCTAAGTTCCCAGTGCCAACACCACAGGTCCTAAGTAGGGACAGGGAAAACCTACTGGTTGTTGCATCAGCATTTGTTGCGTCCCAGGGCCGGAAAGTCTGGGAATGTAGCGCCACCGATCTCCAAGCGTGCGCTAGGGCGGATCTAACTCCCTCTCCTCATTTGGCGTTTGTGAGTTGGGGGATACTTGTATTACCCACGATGTGCTTGCAGGGTATGCCCATAGGCGTGTGGGAACCAGAGGACGCTTATAGAGACCCACGCACATCTCAGCACCAGTTCACAGGTGCAGGAGAATCCAGACCGAAACCGATCCTCCCGGGGAAAATTCCCATGATCCCGGGCCCACTCCTAGGCTCTGCGGCCCTCTGAGGACCAGAGTCACGACTGTTGCAGTTGCAGCCACGCGTGGACCAGTTGCAAGCCCAGACGTGGGGCCTCCGTTGGTCGCCGAGGAGGGCGGGATGGGGTGGGGGATGGAGATAGTTGTCCACCCCTTGTTCGCATTTCCCGCATCCCACCGGGTGTCTGAACCGCTCAGCACCGCCTTTCCGGCCCTGTGTTGAGTTCCACCCCCGCACCCCGCGCAGTTTATCAGCTTAGGCGCTCAGCCCAATGGGCGTGACCCGGAGCGGGGAAACGTTGGACACCCGGGGCCAGTCTTACCCAGAAAACCGGCCAGGAAATGGGCCCTCTCCCCACTCTATGGATTGAGCGGCTCTCCTAGGGAGTCCAGGTCTTCCCATCTCTTTCTCCACTTACTACCGGCCAGACTCCCCTCTGCTGCGAACTCTGTGGAGGAGTCTGCGCGCGTCCGCAGGGCCCAGGGCAAGTGCGCACACAGCCCCTTCCTCCTCCAGCGTGGCCAGCGGCTGGGGTCTGCACCGAGACTCGGCTGGTAAGCGCACCGCCGCTTACCCACAAACTGTGGGGCACGCAGGTGGAAGGATTCGCCTGGAAGTTTTAGATTTTCTTTCTATTTTCTCTCCTTGCCTAATCCCATGCTCTGGAATCAATTTGGCTCTTTCTGTGATGTCTTCAGGTTTCTCTTCCCTCAATCCTTCCTCACCTCCATGCTCTCTTCCATCTTTATGGATTTATGGAGCTTTGAGATAATTTCTGGAGTTTTGTGAGGAAACCCCCTTGATGATTCTCAGCCGTACAGACCACTCCTAGGGTGCTTGAACCAGCCCCTCAGGAAACTACACTGTCAATTATCCGGCACTGAGGACCACCCCACACGCCACCCAGGGTGAAAAGAGGTGGGCAAAGTGCCAGTGCCCACACGCACACGCACACACATACAGCCACCTGTTGGGCAGTTCCTCCCAGGAGAGGAAGTAGCAGGTCTGGCTTTTGAAGTGGTGCACTTTTGGCTTTCCTTGCAAATGTCGTCCTCCCCTGGAGGTGCAAAAATATCTTCAAGGAATGTAGAAAATTTAGCCTGCCCAAAAGCTGAACTGGGAATGAAGTGAGAAGCTGGGACACCCCCTTTTCCTCTTCCAAATGCATTTTGGTAGACAGGTGGGCCACGGGGCCTAGAATGTTGAGACAAAAACATATGTCTTACTGGTGGGCCCAAGTGCCTTGCGGCTTTGTAGTCTGGGTGGCCAGGAGAAGTGATGCTCTCTGACTGTGCTTCACAAATCGTAGTGCCAAGGCAAACTTTGTTTTTCTTACTTTAAATAGAGACTTAAAAATTTTTAAGAAACATGTCTATTCTCCAAAACTAGTAGATGAAGATGCTGAAGAAAAAGTTCTTTTAAAAATTCTTCTGTTTTTTTAATCTCTGGGGTTAGGGGTATAGTAAGGAGTCCTATTTGATTAGCTAACCTGGTTATGGTAACTATTATTTCCTTAGCCCTTTTCAAGTTGTGTGTGTGTATCTCTACATGCACTGGAACATATACACATGCATGTTTGCACATATGGCATATGCACACACACATATATATACTATACACACATATATTTACATATAGAAATGCACATATCTATTTTAGTGCATACACATGTAGGCATACAACTGACAGGCACTATTCTTAGTACTTTTTACATGTTGACTCGGTTTAATTCTAACAACGTCCCCAAGAGGTGGACCATGAAGGATCCTACTCCATCACATTTTAGGATTGTATGGTTCGTATGGCTGTCACCTTGGGACAGTAGGATGAGAAATAATGGAAAGACTAACTGGCTCCTAAGTCAGAAGGCATGCTCCAAATTTTGTGAGTCTTTCATCTATGTGTCTCAATTTATTGTACTTGAACTTATGAATGGTACCACCTTTGGATGTATCACACAGCTGTGTCTTGAAAAGCAAGTAAAATCACTAATGTAGAACCTTTTCATACTATTATATATGATTGCCTTCCCTGTTGGTGAAAGAGATATCCTTTTAGCTGAAACTTATCTTCCTCAGCTGATCAGGATGCTCTAGTAATTCTATAAGAAATCTTTTGTGGCCTTGACTTCCTTCAATGATCTTTGCTCATTCTTAAGCAGAGGTGGTAGTGATAGCTGGTTTGAGTTTGTAGATGTGTACTTAACTATTTAGTGGTTCTTCTTAAGTATCCCAAACATACAGAAGGGTCACTGAAAAAATATTTTAAAATAAAGTTTAGTAAACCTATAGTCTATTCAAGTAAATGAAGTTTAATTGGTTTACCTATAATAATCCTAAATTATAAGTACATTGTGTTCTCAGTACTTAAAAATTCTAAGCCAGCCTAGCACTGGCTGAAGAATGAAAAGGGCTATAAGAAGAGTCCTAGCTATAATTTGCCCTGCTGTAGAAAAGATGGTCAAAATGCAGACGAGTAACCCCCTTTTCCTCCTAGGTACCATGTAACAAATGACAGCTTGCTTAGAAAGCTATTCTGTGCTTGGCGCTTAAAGAAGACAACTCTGGGTCTGCAGATTATGGCAATTCATGAATGATACTCATCATCAGATAATATCCTTAGAAGGGACCCTTGATTCCAAATGAAGGTGGGGTTTTTTTTTAGTGTTTTTCAATGAAGCTTGAGCTGTAAATGCATTATTTCATCATACATTTTCCCTTCTTTTAAAATGGAGATTTGAAGAATGCATACTGTATCTTCTTCTTTTTCTCAAATTCTTGAGAGAATGAATTCTTTGGGGGTAACGGTTATGATCCTTTGTAAACCCCAGAAAAGGAATGAGATTTGCAACAAAAAGATCATGGGGCAAAACCAATTAACTCTATATCTATCCTTTTGTTGGCTCTTCACTTCTATTAGATGTCCAGCCATCAATTCCAAATTCTTTTCGTCACTTATTTTTCATTTTCTCTGGAGAAAAGCAGGACTGTGGGTGTCAGGGGAGAAATCTGGAAATCAATCCTACCCTTGACCAGGATTCTAGAGCACACCTGCCACAGGGGTTCAAATCTGGAAACCTGCAACATGAGTCCACTTTCCCCTGGGGCTTCATCTCCATCGGGTGTGCTGGTCTTCCACCATGGCTTGTAGAACCTCAAGTGGCTTTTTCTGCATTTAGTTACTTTTCAGTGAAGTATGAAACTTGAAGGAGGAGGAGGAGAAGGAGAAGAATTATTAGAAGAATTATTTAATGACTCTTTTCTCCTAAACAAATGGATTATCTGTATTCCACATACCCTCACCCCCCACAACACATTATTGGGTGTTTGAAAAAGGCAAACACACAGCCACACAGCAACACCCATCCCTGCAAATGGTGCAAGCCACCTAGTTAAAAAGATCTTAGTGTCTATACTGTTCTCTAGGCAAGAGGGTCTAGTGTAGGAGATTAATGAGGGTGAGAAAAAAAAAAGAAAGTAAAAGGAATATTACTGCAAGATCCCTTCTAGAAAGAGGGGTAAATTAGACTTCTTTGTGCAAATGCTTTCGGAGAGAGCACAAGTTTTAGCAAAGCTGGATAGAGGTAAACAGTTACTGCCAGCAAGCTTATCTTTATGGACATTTGCTCTGCTTTACGAATTCTATCTCAGAACCTTTCATCTTCAGTTGCCTCCTGACTTGAACCTTTCTTAGACTGCTCTTGGTCATTTGCCCTCCAGCAAAGCCATCGTATACAAAGTTCCTATTGGTGTGAATACGTAGCAAAAAAACCCCAAACCAAACCAAACCAAAACCAAAACAAAACACAACAAAAAAAGAATTTGTATAAATGTATTTTTCCTCTGTTTGTTTTTTTAATCTTAATTTCTAATTTTGGAACAACCTAAGGAAAGATGAGGCATTAATAGCAAAGATCCTTTTCCTCCTGGGCTGATAATGCCTAAAATGGCTTCCAAATCAAGGGTCTTTGATTTTGAGGTTGCATTTGAAAGTGTTTATTAAGCTTTCAAACATGCCTAAACTTAATACCGGTGAGATATTTAGAAAATCTACCTTTCGAAAATCTAATTCCATGCATACTAAAGATAATAGCATGGTAAAACAAGTTTCATCAAGTTATGATTGCCAACAGCTCACATCTGAGTTTCTTAAGACCTTTAAATATTCAAAATACATTTATTTTGGTATTTAGCCAATGTTATAATAGCTCAGAAACAGGGACTTGAGATTTCAGATAGTACAGATTTCTTCTCTGGAATGGTGGCTTGCCTTTGAACACGTGACAGGAGGAGAAATTTCAAGTTTAATATGTATATTTTCTGAGTCTCTGTCATATCAGCACTTTCCAACAGCCAGCTCAGGGACCCAGGAACAGGGTCACCTCTCAAATCAGAAGGAAATACTGAAAAAGAGAGGATTTCTGATAATGACATCATACTTTTATTGACTCAGTAAAGAAACAACTCAAAAAGGAGATAATTTCCCCCAAAGACCCATCTGCAGAAACCTTCACTAGAAGTGGTAGATATCAAGATCTTATAGAGGAGGGAAGAATTAATAACGTCTACAGGAAGACATAATAGAGATCTCTCCAAGTCACCTCAGTAGCTGTTAAAAGTGCAGATTCCCAGACATACCTCCAGAGACTGGAGAGATCTTGTGAGGGGCCTGGGATTTGATCTTAGGTCATTATGCTAGGTGACCTAAGATCCCTGCTAGAACAGGAGTTTCTTGATCCCAACTTTGAGAAACACTGATGGGTTTAGAACAATAACCAGCTCTGTAGAGACTTAAATTTTCTAGTACCTCAGTCTAGAAAATTGCTATATATCTGACATATTAAGGCTCGATTGAATTATATAGTTATAATATACATACAAATTTTTAAAATTTTCAGCAGTGCTTTGTTTCAGATCAGTTTTCAATTTCTGGTTATTTGTAACATGTCAACATTTTGCTCATCCTTCCCCACTCAAGTCTGGGTCACTAACATGAACAAAAAATATGAATGCATAATAAGGCTCTGTTTCAGGAAACCTTTAAGCTACATCTTTAAAGAAAGGTTCTAAAATGTTCGTGGATCACCACCCCCTGAGGGGGGTTGCCTTTTAATTTTTGGAAGTCAGTACATTAGGTTTTCTAAAATTGTATCATGATTTATTTACATGTGTGAATTCGTGACCTTCACCAGCTAAGTGAAGGTCATGAATACAAGGTCTGACATCAAGCTCCCAAGATCTCTCTCACCCATGGTTTTTGATGTATAAGAGCAGCAGAATTGAAAATCTCTTGAGCTACCAGTTTGTTTTCTATTCCAGCTCACTGGTCAATCACGATGCCTCTCTGCTAGCCAGTTGATGCTACTCAGAGGCTGCCATTCTCTGATGGTGAGTGACTCTAAGCCACCAATTCCTGAGGCAGAAGCTACTGGTAGCAGGAAAACAGACACTTCCACTGGCTTCATCTCCTTGGATTTGCTAACCGGGTACTAGTCTCCTTCCACCTAAGGCTTAGGCGTCAACCTGAGGAGGCTGGGTCAGAAGAGTCTGGCAGTACCAGCTGTAATGCAGTAGTAACCAAATCCCAACATTTCTATTGATACCTATTACCCCTGAAAACAGTATGGGCTCCTAGAATGCATTTTTAAAAATGATTTTGTTTATTTTCAGAGAGAAGGGAAGGGAGAGAGAAAGAGAAGGAGAGAAACATTGATGTGTGAGAGATACATCGATCAGTTGCCTCTTGCATGCCCCCAACTGGGGACCAGGTATACAACCCAGGTATGTGTCCTGACTGGGAATCAAACCTGTGACCCTTCAATTCTCAGGCTGGCACTCAATCCACTGAGCCACAGCAGCCAGATCTAAACCACATTTTTAAATGCAAACATAGCTGTGATGATCCTGCCCTAGTAGGCTTCCAAAATTGTCAAGACATGTCTGAATTCAAGAACAGATGCAGTCTAATACTGGGGTCAGAGCTACAAGATTATTTTAAAGTCCACGCAATTCTTTATTAGCACAGGGAATTCTTATAAAAATTAGATCGGATGTCAGAAGATCTAACATCAATCTAATCTTCTGTCTCTGTCCTTTTGCAGCTGTGTGAGCTTGGATGAACTAACTTCTCTAAACCTCAATCTTTTCACCTGTAAAATGACAGAGTTAGGCTATATCAGATCTTCTCATACATTAGGGCTCATGGTCATTATAAGGAGGCTTGGTAAGTGGATGCAGCTTTGTTTCTGAAGATTATAATGAAGGTGCAGTGGTCAGTGTGTTGAAATTTAAATTTTAATAAACTTCCAGGTGATTCTGCAACCACTTTGGAAAAATATTCGTCTAGATCAGTGGTTCTCCACTCTACCCTGATATTAGAAACATTTGGAAGGTTTAAAAAAAATACTCATGACTGATCCCACTCCAAATTAATTAATCAGAATACGCAGGTGTGAGGTCAGGACATTAGTGTGCTTTAAAAAGTTCTTTGGTGAAGTGAGGGGTGAGAATCAATGAATTGGGTCACGTCTAAGATTTTTCTTTCACTCTAGAACTGTGACTTCCAATCTAGGATTCTTGGTTCTATATCATAATACTCAGTTTGGAATTATGGAAAATGCTGTGTGGACAGATTTACCAGTTGTTTTGGGCTGAATTCTGTTCCTCTAGAATTCATATAGTGAAGTCCTAACCCCTAGTACTTCAGAATGTGCCTGTATTTGGAGAGAGAATCTTTAAAGTAATTAGGATAAAATGAGTTTGTACCAGTGGCCCCAAAGCCAATGTGACAAAAGTCTTTATAAGAAGAGCTCCAGAAACACACCCCTCAGCAGGACGGACGACCATGTCAGGACACAGTGAGAAAGGGGTCTTTTATGAGCCAAAGAGAGAAGCCTCAGAAGAAACCCACCCTGCCAACATCTTGATCTTGGACTTCTAGCTTCCAGAATTGGGAGAAAATAAGTTTCTGTTGTTTACCTCCCCCCCCTCCCCCCCTCCCCCCCGCAAACCACTGTGTGGTATTTTACACAGTAGCCCTAGCAAACTAACATAGTAGTCAAATAGTTGACTGGAGATTACCTACTTTAAAGAAAATATTGTTTGTCTTATTAATAGTTCAGAATGAAGTTAACTCCAAGCATGAATGAAATAAACTAAACTAAAAGAAAAAAACTTTAAAAATATGGACAAAAATGAATGTGATTTTGGGTATTTTTTAAAGTTCTGATTGAAGAAAGGCTATGGAAATAAGTAATGCAGTTTAAAATACTGTGACCTAATCTTGAGGATGATGTTTTAACTAACAGGACCTAGAAAAATTTCAGTGATTTTTGCTACCAATCATAAACAACAATGCTAATTTCAATGAAAGCACAAATGACTGTCATTTTTAAAATGTGGTCATACAAATTTAATGTATAATTTAAATATGAATGTATTTGAAGCTGAATTTGTTATTTCAATTTTAATTCTGGGTTTTATGGGACAGCACTGTTTCTATCTAATAAACCTCTAATTTCTCAGGTCCTTTTCTTAAGGTTTTCTAAACTTAATTTTCAATTGACCTGGAGAAACAGTGTAAAGAAAAATGACATATTGCCACCTAGTGGGAAACAAGCAGAATCATCTGGGTATAATTCCATTTTGAAACCACAAAATGATTGCTACAAGAAATATTTAAAATGCCTTTGATCATGAATAATTATGCTTTGTTAATTAAAGGATGCCTTCCATATTTAGCTGCTATGTCACTTTTAACATTTTTAATAATGGGAAGTTTTTTTATTTTCTTATTTTGTAATAGGAAGTTTTTGATTTTCTTTTTTTAAATATATTTTATTGATTTTGCTATTATGTTGTCCCAATTCTTTCCCCTTAGCCCCACTCCACCTGGGACCCCTGCTTCCTTCCAGCAATTCCCCCTTAGTTCATGTCCATGAGTCTTGCATATGAGTTCTTTGGCTTCTCCATTTCCTGTTCTTAATATCTGCCTGTCTATTTTGTACCTACCAATTATGCTCCTTAATCACTGTAACTTCCCCCATTCTCTACCTTCCCCCTCCCAGCTAATGATCCTTCAAATTATCTCCATATCTATGATTCTGTTCCTGTTCTAGTTGTTTGCTTAATTTGATTTTTTAGATTTAGTTGTTGATAATTGCTAATTTCTTGCCAGTTTAATGTTCATAGTTTTGATCTTCTTTTTCTTAAGTATGTCCCTTTACCATTTCATGTAATAATGGCTCAAAGATAATGAACTCCTTTATGTTTACCTTGTCTGGGAAGTACTTTATCTGTCCTTCCATTTTAAATGATAGCTTTACTGGATAGAATAATCTAGGTTGTAGGTCCTTGCTTTTCATCACTTCGAATACTTCTTGCCAGTCCTTTCTTGTCTGCAAAGTTTCTCTTGAGAAATCAGCTGACAGTCTTATGGGAACTTCTTTGTAGGTAACTCTCTATTTTTCTCTTGCTGCTTTTAAGATTCTTTAACTTTTGGCATTTTAATTATGATGTGTCTTGGTGTGGTTCTCTTTGAGTCCATCTTGTTTGGGACTCTCTGTGCTCTCCTGGACTTGTGTGTTTATTTCCTTCACTAAATTGGGGAAGTTTTCCTTCATTATTTTTTCAAATGAGTTTTCAATTTCTTGCTCTTCCTCTTCTTCTTCTGGCACCCCTGTGATTTTGATGTTGATATGTTTGGAGATGTCCTAGAGACATCTTATACTATTCTTGTTTGTTCTGTTTTGTTTTTTGAATTCTTGTTTCTTCTTGCTATTCTGGTTGAGACTTATTTTTTCCTTATGTTTCAAATCATTGATTTGAATCCTGGCTCCCCCCGCTTCACTGTTAGTTCTCTCTAGATTTTTCTTTATTTAACTTAGAATAACTTTCATTTCTTCATTTATGTTGTTGCCATACTCAGTGAGTTCTTTGAGCATCCTGATTACCAGTGTTTTGAATTCTGCATCTGATAGGTTGACTATCTCCATTTCCTTTAGCTCTTTTTCTGGGTTTTGTTCTGTTCTTTTATTTGGGCCATATTTCTTTGTCTTCTCAATTTGGCAGCCTCCCTGTGTTTGTTTCTGTGTATTAGGTAGAACTGTTTAGACTCCCTTTCTTAGTAGTGTGGCCTTTTAGGGAAAAGGCACCTGTAAATTGTGTGTGGGGCAATGCTATTGCCTGGCTTCTGGATGTCAGCCTAGCACTCACCCCATTTCCAGTCACCTCACTCACTTCTCATATGTGACTGGTGCTCTTCTAATTCTTGCCTTGATGGTGAATACCATAGTGCATGGGTTTGTGTATGTTCTAGGATGCTACATGTGCAGGGCCTTTAGGCAGAACTTCCTGAAAACCTGGCAGTTTCTTCCACTGCTCCAACCCCCACTAGTTTTTGCAGCCAGAAGTTATGGGGACTTATCTTCCCCATGCTGGAATCCTGGGCAGTACAGTATGGCCTGGGACTGTGATTGCTCACTCCCAAGGCATCCTTCCCAATTTTTATCCAGTGCACTTGAATGTGGGACCATTCTTTCTGCCACTACTGCTTCTCCACACCAAACTACGTCTCCTTGCCTCTCTGCCCATCTCCATGTCTCTACCTCTCATGCCAGTCTGGATGAATGTGGCTTCTTTAAATATTTGGCTGTTGGACAAATACATTTTGATTTCCTAACAGTTCTGGTTGTTATTCGTTTTGAGATTTAGTTGTAACTCTCCTTGTTGTTCTGTGAGAAGGTGAAGCATGTCTACCCATCCTCCATCTTGACCAGAAGTCCTCATTTTTTACTTTTAAGATAAATATTCTTTATTTTTATTTAGGAATTATTCATATACAGTACTCATATTCTTGCTATATGCTGAGTGATAAAGTTAAATGTAATTTTCCTCAAAGACATTTAGCTAAAGTGACAAAAATGTACAAGTTTACAGGTAAATATAAAAAATATTTACCACTCTCAGAAGGTCAGTAGTATAGTAAATATCCAATGTAATTATAGGTGACTGATCTTGGACAAGTCACAGCTCTGGACCTGTTTTCTCATCTGAAAACATTAGGTTGAACTACAAGATTTAAGATATTTTCAATTCTAATGTGATCAGATTACATAACTAAAATACATGCTCAGGATCTTTTAATTAATTAGGTGAGTGCCCAAACTAGATTTAGGATGTAGCGTTGGTGAGTTTATAGGTGCATCTCTTTGGAATAACATTTCGTCATAGAACTAAAAGAAGTTTATTAAGGGGAAGGAAGTTCCTATCTATTTATTTGGTTGCCAGGATCCCAGGGATTTTTTTTCCATCAGAGTAAGGTCACCTGGCTAATTTTAACTTCAGCAATTACATTCTATCCTTCTAAGTTATCCTTGCAGCTTGTATTTGGATACAGCATCCTTTATTGTTTCCTGTCCTAAACTTTTAGGAAGTTGCTATTAACTGATTTACTGTTGTTGACCTTTAATAAGCATGAGGGATGATATTCACTACTTGGTAATTCTGTAAGTCTTTCTTACTAAAGGGCAGGGAGGGAAAGGAGAGTTTAAAGATACTTCCCTTTTAATAGCCCTTGGTATGTCTCAAGAATGTCACAGTCCTTAATTAGTTAACCCTACTATGTGTATGGCCTCTGAAAGGGTCCTATTTCAGGTGATGTAATTCAGGGAGCTTAAGTTATCAAGTTGTTTTGGCTCAAATTGTTGGATACAATTTTATTTTGTGTAGTGTTAAATAGAAGTATTACCAAAAGTCTTTCTCTTTCAAATAGAATGGGCTTAGTGTGAAAATGTTCATATATATATTCAAAATAAAGAAGTATGCTGAGTTGTTAGGTGTTATGATATACTTACTATAGGTAGGTAGTTTGCTGTAATCACTCAACTTTTAAATAATTAGTTGTGAGAATCTGCTTATATACGAGCATTAATAAAACAGAGGACATAGTAAAAATTAATATTGAACTTCAATTTGATGTTTTGTCCAGAGAAAAGGAACTAAAAAAGCCAATTATAATATTTTTAAACACATGTTATTGTTTATGCTATTCTAGTTGTCACAATGTTTCCCCCTTTGCCCCCTTCCACCCGGCAATCCCCTCTCCCCTTAGTTCATGTCCTTAGGTCATGCGTATAAGTTCTATGGCTACTCCATTTCCTATACTTTTCGTAACACCCCTCTGTCTGTTCTGTGCTTACAAATTTGTACTTCCTAATCCCTGCGGTTTTGCATTCTCCCCATACCTCTTCCCAACTGATAACCCTCCAAATGATCTCCATGTCTATGATTCTGTTCCTGTTCTGTTTGTTTGCTTAGTTTGTTTTTTAGATTCAGCTGTTGATAGTTGTGAATTTGTTGCCATAGTTTTAATCTTCTTAAATATGTCCCTTTAACATTTCTTATAATATTGGCTTGGTGATATTGAAGTCCTTTAGGTTTTCCTTCTCTGGGAAGCACTTTATCTGCCCTTCCATTCTAAATGATAACTTTGCTGGGTAGAATAATCTATGTTGTAGGTCCTTACTTTTCATGACTTTGAGTACTTCTTGCCAGTCCCTTCTTGCCTGCAAAGTTTCTTCTGAGAAATCACCTGAGAGTCTTATGGAAAGTCCTTTGTAGGTGACTCTCTGCTTTTCTCTTGCTGCTTTTAAGAATCTCTCTTTCTCTTTAACCTTTGACATTTTAATTATGATGGGTCTTGGTGTGATCCTCTTTGGGTCTAACTTGTTTGGGACTCTCTGTGCTTCCTGGACTTGTGTGTCTATTTCCTTCACTAAATTGGGGAATTTTTCCTTCATTATTTTTTCAAATGAATTCTCAATTTCTTGCTCTTCCTCTTCTTCTGGCACCCCTGTGATTTAAATGTTGGTATGTTTGAAGTTGTTCCAGAGGCTTCTTAGTCTATCTTTGTTTTTGTTTTCTGGATTCTTTTTTCTTCTTGCTGTTCCTATTGAATGTTTTTTCTTCCTCATGTTCCAAATCATTGACTTGATTCTCAGCTTCATCCCCTCCATTGTTGGTTCCCTGTAAATTTTTATTTCACTTAGTGTAAACTTCATTTCTATCTGGGTCTTTTTATGCTGTTGAAGTACCCACTGAGTTCCTTGAGCATCCTAATAACCAGTGTTTTGAACTCTGCATTTCATTTGGGCCATATTTCTTTGTCTTCTCATTTTGGCAAGCTCCCTGTGTTTGTTTCTATGTATAAGGTAGAGTTGTTTTGACTCCCTGTCTTAGTAGTATGGCCTATTATAGAAAAGTGCACCGGTAAATTGGATGAGGTAGAGCCTTAAGTAATCACCAGGGTGGGGCAACCCTAGTGAACCAGGTTGATGGACTCTCTAATATGCTGTCACCACTCTGTGTCTCTGCATTGGGGAAGGCTCAAAAAGGCGACAATGCCACTGCCTGGCCTCTGGAGTTTTGTCCAGGAGGATACTTCCCTCAGCACTCACCCTGATGCCAGACACTTCAGATTCTCCCCCTTTGACACTGGTGCCCTTCCAACTGCTGTCCCACTGCTAAAGCCCAGAGGGAGTGAGTCTGTATATATCCTAAATCTATTGAAGCCCCTTTAGTAGGAGACACCTTAGAATCTAGAAGTTTCTTCTGCTGCCCCAACCCCCACTGATTTTTATAGCCAGAACTTATGGGGACTTATCTTCCTGGCATCAGAACCCTGGGCTGGGTGATCTGGTGTGGGTCTGGGATCTCTCACTCCCAAAGTACCCTCCCAATTTTTGTCTACCACACATGGGTATAGGACCACCCATTCCACATTTCTGGGTCTCTGCCTCTCCTACCCATATGGATGAGTTTGATTTTTTTAATTCCTTGCTTGTGGGACTTCCATACAGCTCAACTTTCTGGTGATTCTTAGTGATAGTTGTTTCATAGTTTAGTTGTAATTTTCACTGTAGTTGTGTGAGGAGGTGAGCCATGTTTACCTACTCCCCCATCTTGACGGCTAATTATAGTATTTATAATAATTTCTCTTACTTCTCCCATCCCCCCACACAATAGACAAAAAGGAGAATAAAGAAGAAAGAGAAAAATGGTTAATTTCCAAGACTATATTTATTATGAATAATGTCTAAGAAAGTTGCTTCTGACAGCTGAGGGGAGCGGAGAAGACCTCTAGAGTCACATTTTTTTCTTCCCAGAAACTCTTTTTGTGTATTCTCCTTAGTAATAATTTATTCTTAGGTGGATTATGTGGCATTTGTTGCCCATTTTACCTATTATCTTTGAAATGAAAGAAAACAGAAAAATAATGTTCTAAGTCCTAAATATAAAACGGCTTGCTCTCTGTCTTCTTAGAATGTATAACTGTTTCTCCTCTATTGCTCTTTCTGTAAAAATAATTTAGTAACCAGATCCACCTAGTTTCAGAGATGAAGATTTTAGTTAATAATGTGAAATGCTACTTAGTCTATCAGATTATAGGACTGCCTCACATCACTTTGATTATCAATGTCACCAGCTTATTATATATCTTTTAAATTCTCAATTACATAGGTAGATTCAGCAAGAAACTATGGAAAATTGGTACTGCATGCCTGAAACAACAGTTGGATATGACAAGGACAAATTAAAGATCATGACACTTCATTAGGGAAGTAGTTTCCAGAGGCTTGAAAAATGCCTGAGATTTATCTATGACTTAAATGTCAGCATCATTTAATATATCTCTTCCTTGAAGAGATACATCTGTCAACTGATTACTATTATTATTTTCTTCAAGGTAGCACTTTTTCCTGCATTGTGGTGGAACAGTACTTAATAACATGCGTGATGATATGATGCCCCCTTTGGTAATCTATAATTAAAGTATTCCAGTTCAGTTAAAGAAGGTGTCTTAAGTGTAGACCCATGGAGTGGGGACTTTGTAAGGTAACTTTGTTTTAACAGTGGTTTTTTTTTTATTATTATCCAAATGCACACTCATTTGTTACACATTCTGCAAAAGCAGAGTAAAGAAAGTTAAAAGTCTTTGTCATAATAAATGAGAAGAGATTTCTGAAGTTGTACATGTTAAATTCTAGGCATTTTTCATAGCTTATAGTAGAAAGAAGTTGTACTATAATGAGATAAGTTGGAAGTACTGCTGATATGTAGAATTCAGACTGTGTTAAGATGGAAATATGTTCTGGAAACATAGACAAAATTGACAGTGGTTCTTTCTGATGACCTTTCATCTGCTTAGGTATAAAATGTTCTATTAATCCTCAATTCTATTGTACACATACATGATAATAAACATTTATATTTAACCGAACATTTATTTAGAAAGCAGCCTAGAATATTTTAGTGTTCTAAGAGTCAAGTGAGTGCCTCAGAAATTCAAATTCTATGTTTCTTTTTCAATATCTCAAATCATAATAATTCTTTGCCCTTTTTCTGCCATACTCTAATAAGTATATTAATTGCCAGGTGACATAAACTACTTAATTACTTTCTATTTCTAATCTTAGAGTTAGAAGCTTCATTTAGGGATTATAGCTGATATCTTTAATACTTCTGTGTGCTTGAGTGGATGTATTTGGTTTCCAGGTGGCCCAAGAAAAGTCAAAAGTTTATGTTTTATTTTGTTATTAATTTCTTTTTCGTTTACCTTACTAAGTCAGAGTTAAGATTTATTGGCTAGGCAGCTAAGAGGAATGCCGTTTAGATATAGAGATTACTGAGAACTTAAAGAATGACCACTGACCTTCCTTGCTTTCCTAGCCTGTGTTGAAAGGTGGAGTGAAACAGGTATTGGAGTCAGAAAGACCTGGGTGTTACACTGGGTAGTGTCCTGTTACAGTGTGCACTGTTGGCAAGCCACCAGCTTTTCTGAACCTTAATTTTTTTCCCACTGTAAAATGCAATATCAGAAACCATATGGGATTATTGTAAAGACTGGAGATAAAGAATGGAAGTCCAAGTCATATAGTAGGCACTAGATACATAAAAATATTATTTTCATAATCTCCCCTTATAGGTCTTTGTGAATTTTCTATTTTCTTGTGTTTTCTCAACTTTAGGGCTATAAACTCTCTTCTCCATTTTGTGAAGGAAGTGAGACGTCTCCTATACTCTTTCTCTGTGGAAAGGAGCATGTTGTTGGGAAATTGTGAAGACATGAATGTTCCTTTTCCTGAGAACTGTAGATGGGAAACTATGACATTTAAAGCTGGAGTCTGAACCTGGACTCCTCTACTTCTCAGAGGTGAATATTTATCTCTTCTAACCATCTTGGGTAAAAATCCCCCCCCCCCGCCCCGCCCCAGAATCCTTTGAAAGCTCACCACTCCAGAGAGCTCCCTTCCCGGTGGTCTGCTGGAGCCCAGGAATGCTGGCCTTTAGGGCACACCGGCCAGACCTGTTTGCTCATTCCTGCTTGGAGTGAGCAGCTTGGGAGGTCCTGATAAGCTGGCTACTTCAGGACGGAGGATGCCTTCTAAGCACCTACATACATGTGCTGGTAGACAGATCTCAAGTGGTCACTAAGAAGTCTGTATTCAAAAAAAAAAATAATACAAGCACAAATATTATTACAAAATTATCATATTAGATCCTAAGAATGATTTTTGTAGATCATTTTCAAATATCTATGTTTGATACTGGAAAAGAATTATCCTATTTCTCTAAATAACCATCCAGGTCTTCCCCGCCCCCCCTCTAAATTACCTCTGTACTAAGCGTTTAAACCAATAAAGATGAAAAAAAGCTCATGGTTCTGTAGTTTTCATTCAAAGAGAGTGGAGTAAAAAGAAAAAAGCAAAATGCAGATCAGAAGGTAAAATTCAATCCTTGTTCAGTCTCAGCCCAAATTGTTGAAGTATATATGAAAAGTAGATGAAAATAATAATAAGCCTATATACCCTATTCCATTTTAATAGTTCTCTGATTGGGTGTAGGTTGAACTAGGGGGAGGTTTCCAACAGTTACTGAAGTCTCAATAGCCCCACTGACTTATATTACTGGAGGAAGACCTAAAAATTTCTGCATCTAAAAATCTTTACAAACCTCAAAATGATTACTGATTTGACAATTTTCCCGGGTTAGAAAGAGTAAAATGGTCATTCAGGTAATTTCCATATGCACTTGGAACTTATACAAAATTTCCATTTACTTGGATATATAGTTTCTGAATATTTACTTTTTATTCAATAAATTTCATTTTATTTTTTTTTCATTTTTTGGGAAAAATGGTTATCTGTCCTTTATAAAGATATATTTTATGGTGTTTTTTGAAGAGAAATCTTTAACTCAGTGAGGACTTCTTCACTATTTAATCACACTACTATAGAGCAGCATCTTGTTTTTGACATGTGCTTTTTAACAAATTTCCTTCAGGACCCTGAAGTCGGGAAACAACTGGTACTCGTTCGTGGCACTTGTTCAGCAGAGGCCCCAGATGCCTGAGGAGGATTAGCCTTATTTTAGAACGTGAGAAGACAGCAGGAGCTGGGTGGTCAGTGTTGTAGAGGTGCATCATTGGCCAGCAGTGGGGGAGGGAGAAGAAGTGAAACATCAGGCCCACAGATGCACATGCTGATGAGATCCTACCACTCATTTCTTTTTCCTTTTCTTTTAAAAAAAGATTTTACTTTACCTGTAGAGAGAGGGTAAAGAAGAGAGAAAGAGAGAAACATCAATGTGTGAGATACATTGATTGGCTGTCTCTCGCATGCCCCCAACCAGGGACCTGGCCTGCAATCCAGGCATGTGCCCTGATGAGGGAACCAATAGGTGACCTTTCGATTTGCAGGAAGACACCCAACCCACTGAGTCACAGCATTCAGAGCAATTTATGTTATTTTAAATTTATTAGATTATATCAGGAGGATATGTGAACTCCGTTTGAAATAATGGTTGTTAAATTTTGAAAACAATCAAAATAACACATTATTACTAAATGTATTTTTAATATGTTATCCAGATCCTAGGTCCTCAGGAAATTATGTTCATCATAAAAACTTTTATTTCTATTTTACAAAGTAAAAGCCAGTTGTATACATGAAGCTAAGAGTCCACTAGAGGTCACTTTTTCAACTTATTTCCCTTAAAAATAGAAAAATTCAGCCTTGATCCTTATCATTCATTGAATGTTTGTATATATGACTTTGTTCTCAGTGTTGGAATTTTGTTTCCCCCCAGAAAAATTTCTGCTATGTCTCAAACTTCTTTTTTAATAAAATCTTTCTGATACTGGGGTTATATATTCTTATATTTCAAGTATATTGTTATCTTTTCAGTGACTTCTTGGATACCTAATTAAACCTATATTAATTTTGACTATTTAATGTCACTTTGAACACTAGCAGCATGTATCTATTTCCTAAAGTTTTAATAGACTTTATAAGGCTGTATTAGTGTGTACAGCCTTCTTAAAACTTAGAAGTACAATTGATCTCTCTCTTTTCCTTCTTAGAAGAGAGATGTCTGTGTTTATCCACCAACACAGGATCAAGCATTCCTCTACAGTGGATACTGTAAACAGAATCACTGAGATGATAGAAAAGAGGCGTTAAGTGCTTCAGTATGTACTGCCAGATAGCTCATCAAGTGTTTACACCAATGCCTTCTCAATTAGCAACAACTGGAGAATAATAGGCTCCCCACCCCCTGGACAGCATGAAGTATCAAACTTTATATTTTTGTAATGTCTATGCTATCTTATGTTTGAAATTGTATTTGCTGAATTATTAGTACTATTCAGTTACATCGTCTTTCCATACATTTATTGGGTATTTGTATTTCCTTGGTTGTGAGTTTCTTACTCATATTTTTTTGCCCACTTTTCTATTGCATCATTTGCTTTTTTTATATCAAGTGCTTATTAGTTACAGTCATGCAAATGTGTTCCAGTGTGTCTTTTTTTAAAAGATTTTATTTATGTATTTTTAGAGTCAGGAGAATGGAGGGAGAAAGAAAGGGAAAGAAACATGAATGTGAAAGAGAAACATCAAACCCGCAGCCCAGGTGTGTGCCCTGACCAGGAATCCAATAGATGACCTTTTCCTTTGTGGGGGCACCCTACCAACTGAGCCACACTAGTCAGGGCTCCAGTTTGTCTTTTAATTTTAACTTTGTTTCTGATATCTCTGTCATAAGGAATTTTTAAATTTTATATGTCAGTTTATCAATTCTTTTCCTTATAACTTTAATTTTGGTATCTTGCTTAAGAAAACTACACTTACCCTCAAAACAAATGTGTATCTTGTATATTTAGCTTTACCTCATATTTAATTCTTGTATAGTTTGATTGCTACAATTATTAAATTTTCAGATTTTCTGAGGATTTGCATGTGTAAGGTACAAATATCATTTCATTCTTTTCCCCAAATGGATAAGAAATATCTCTAACATTATATGATGAGTAGCTTATATCTTCCTATTCATTTAAGATGTTAGTTCTAGCCCTGGCTGGTGTAGCTCAGTGGATTGAGCGCGGGCCTGCGAACCAAAGGATCGCGGTTTGATTCCCAGTCAGGGCACATGCCTGGGTTACATGCCTGGGTTGCCAGGCCAGTTCCCGGCAGGGGACATACAAGAGGCAACCGCACATTGATGTTTCTCTCCCTCTCTCCTTCCCTTCCTCTCTAAATATAAATAAATAGAATCTAAAAGGAAAAAAAAAAGTACTTAAAAAAATCTTTAAGATGTTAGTTCTGTAATAATGTAAATTTCCTTTTGTTTATAGAGTTACTTCTGGGTACTTTACTATTAATTTATTATTATTATTAATATTATATTCTTGTTTAACACCACATTTTAAAAAATTAACACATTTTGCTAACTGACATCACTTTTTCCTTGATTTTTGTTAAAATTTTCTTTGGCATTTTTGCTCAGTTTTATTTTTATTTCTTATATTTCAAAATATTTTATTGTTTATGCTATTACAGTTGTCCCAATTTTCCCCCTTTGCCTCCCTCCACCCAGCCCACCCTTCACTTCCATGGTCAGTCCCAACACCATTGTCCATGTCCATGGGCCCTTTGTATATGTTCTTTGGCCAATCTCTTCACTTATCAATCAGTCCCCAGTTCCTCCCTCCCGTCTTACAGCTGTCAGTCTATTCCATGATTCTATGCCTCCGGTTCTATTTTGCTCATTAATTTATTTTATTCATGAGATTCCTCTTATAAGTGAGATTATATGGTATTTGTCTTTGACTGACTGGCTTATTTCAATTAGAATAATAGTCTCCAGTTCCAGCCATACTGTCACAAAAGGTAGGAATTCTTTTTTTTTGCTGCGTAGTGTTCCATCATGTACCCTCATCTACTGATGGGCCCTCAGGCTGTTTCCAAATCTTGGCTATTATAAATAGTGCTGCTATGAACATAGGGGTGCATAAATTCTTCTGAATTGATAACTCAGTGTTCTTAGGGTATATTCCTAGCAGTGGAATTGCTGGATCAAAAGGCAGTTCCAGTTTTAATTTTTTGACGAAATTCATACTATTTCCACAGTGGCTGCACCAGTCCGTATTCCCACCAACAATGCGCTAGGATTTCCTTTTCTTCACATCACCACTACTTGTTACTGGCATAACAGGAGACACACAAATCAATGGAACAGAATAGAGAGCCCAGAAATAAACTCACATTATTATGGTCAATTAATATTTGACAAAGGAGACAAGAACATACAATGGGATAAAGACAGTCTCTTCTATCAATGGTGTTGGAAGAACTGGACTGGTACATGAAAGAAAGAAAGAAAGAAAGAAAGAAAGAAAGAAAGAAAGAAAGAAAGAAAGAAAGAAAGAAGGAAGGAAGGAAGGAAGGAAGGAAGGAAGGAAGGAAGGAAGGAAGGAAGGAAGGAAAGAAAGAAAAGAAAAGAAAAGAAAAGAAAAGAAAAGAAAAGAAAAGAAAAGAAAAGAAGAAAGAAAGAGAGAGAAAGAGAGAAAGGAAGGAAAGAAGGAAGGAAGGAAGGAAGGAAAGAAAGCCACCAACTTACACCATGTACTAGAATAAACTCAAAATGTATAAGACTTAAATATCAATTGTTATACCATAAAAATCCTAGAGAAGAATATAGGAAGTAAAATTTCATTTATATTTTATATTAATTTCAGAATTAACTTGTTATGGTTACTGAAAAGTCCCATCAAAAGTGAAAATTGCACTGAGTTCACATATTCATCTGTGAAGAAATGGCATATTGAGTCTTCTCATCACTGCATACGTGTATCTCTGAGATTTTTGTCATATATGTCTGCTGGTTAATGTACTTTTCTAACAGGCTGTTCTTTCCAGGTTTGTTCACAGTCATGCTATAATTATTGACATTGTGAATGGAACCTTTTATTCTCTTGCCATTTCTGTTGATTGTTAGTGTAAAAGAAAATCACAGGTTTTTGAAGACTGATCTTGTGTCTGTCTACTTGAATGAAAATTCTAATAGTTTATCAAGTGATCTTCTTGGATAGTTTTTACATCAGTGATCACTATCATTTTTGAATAATGGTAATTTTGTTTCTTCTTTATTAAGATATACACCTTTTATTTGTTTTTCTGGTTTATTGCATTAAATAAGATCTTTTAAATGTTGAATGGAAAGAATATTGGGTGTCTATGTCTTCTATTATCTTTCATAAGAAAAATTTTAATATATCATCATGATTTTGCTGAAGTTTTTGACAGCCACCCTTCATTAAGTTAGAGAACATAGTATTAATTTTAAATTTGCATTTAACATAATAAAATACTATTCTTGTTAAACAAGGTCATTACTATTTTGAAAGTGTTGAGCTATAGTAAATTATTTTGTTGCCCAATATGCTTAATAAACTACATACAATATGCATTAGTCTATTTGACATTTAATGTGAGCGAAACTGCAATTAATCCTAGAAAAATATTCAGAGGCAGCTAAAACACCTAATCTTTGTTTTCTCTTAAATTGTTTTTAAGGCTGCTTGTCAGTAAAACCTGTAGCTAAAAATATAAAGAATATACCACTAGTGTTGATTAAAATACCAAATGCAGTGAGGTTTTAAACTACATAGTACATATTGTACCCATTTTTTCCTAAGAACACTGGTGCCTAAGATTTACTAATAGATAGTCCAATATTGGTCTTAATACTGTTATCATGAATATTTCTAACCCATGACAGGATTGGGAGCCTGTAATTAATTCAAAAAACATTTAAAGCATGCTTATGTTGTGCTGGGCATAGAAAATGAATGTTGAAAATTGGAAGAATATCATGCCTCTGAAAGTCTGAGGGATTGATTCAATTACTATTCCCATGTTCAAGAAGTAGAAACAGGCATTCGAGCTGAAATATTTACCAGTTGTTTACAAAGTCAGTTCAGAGAACCCTGAGATACTTTTCGGGAGTCTGTAATGTTAACACTATCTCACTTCATCTCAATTTCTCACACTGAATTGGAGTGTTTTAGAGGCTACAGGGTTTGTGCTATCTCCACAAAATGCAGGCATATTTGAATCTCCAGCTCTCTTTTAATACAGGTAAAAAAGAAATTCACAGATATGTTAAACAATGCTTCTCTTTCTACTAAATCATTGTTGGTTTTGGAAAATATGATTATTCTTTATAAATATATGCAACTCTACTCTCACAATTTCTTAGGCTAAAAAACTTGGAAGTAATCCCTGATTCCTTTATTTTCTCCCATTCTACATGCAATTTGTCAATAGATCCTATTGGCTCCACATCAAAATGTATCAGAGTATGATACACATATTATTTTTGCCACTACCAACCTTCCTGGTCCAAGCCATGATGATCTCAAGCCTGCATTATTTTAATAACCTTCTAATACTTTGCTAAAACCCTTTTTCACCTTCAGTAACTCGAGCTGACTTAAGTTTTATAATAATTACTCTAGCAGCTGTGCTGAGGATGGACTGCAGAGAAGGCAAGAGTGGGATCAGCGGGATCGATTACGAGGCATTGCAATCATTCAGGTGAGAGGTGATTGTAGCCCTCTACCTGACCTAGTGGGGGTAGAGGTAGTGGCAGTGAATGATTAAGTTCTGGGTGCTTTTCATTATGGGAAACTTCAAACATACAAATGTAAAAGAATAGAATAATGAACCCATATGTAACCATCTCCCAACTTCAACAATGATTACCTCTGCATTAATAGATTATTTTGAAGCAAAATCCAGAGAGCAAATAATTTCATTCATAAATATTTCAATAGGTGATAATAAAAGATAAGGGATCCTTTTAAAACAAAAAAGAGCATTATCACATTTCAACAATTAAGGATAGCTTCTTTACATCATCAAATATCAAATCAGTGTTTAAATTTCCTTGATTGTTTTTAATACTAATATTACAGTCTGTTTGAATCAAGATCTAAATTACAACTGATTTATAAATTACAACTGATATATATGTGTGTGTGTGTGTGTATGTATATATCCCTTTTTAAATCTACAAATCCTTTATTTTTTCCTGCAATTTATTTCATGACAAAACTGAAAGGTTTGTTCTACAAAGTTTCCAACATTTTAGATTTTTATGATTGCAGTATCATTAAACCATACTGCTCTGTCACATTTATTTCTTGTAAACTGGCAGTTAGAGCACTAGGGACTTGATCCAAATTCTTCATAGGTGATATTATGAACATACATCAGGAGTCACCTGTCCGTTTCATTTAGAAATGTTAATGATCATTGATGGTTAGCTTCTTGATTCATTATTTCATTAAATCTTCAAAATTTTCTATGCAAATCTTTGCTCATGAGTAAATCTAATAAGTTTCCAAGATGAAAGGGTCCCTTTAAACTTTGGTCAACATTCCTTGGTTTCCTCTCTTAAATATTTGTATTATCACCCAAACTTCATTTTCTCTAACTATGCAAAAACTAAATGATCTTTCTTCAGTTGTATTTTATTATTTAATGTTTTCACTTAGTGAAACTATCAGTAATGCATATTTACAATGGTTTTCATTTTAAGAGACATATGAATAATAGATTTCAAATTTCTTTAGTATTTTATATTTACAACAGCATTCACATACATTTTTAAAAATTTATTCTTTATGGAAACCATGGGAATGATCTATGAGTATATTTTTAGTCTTAAAATTAACAATGTTTTAAACAGTATATATAAACACTTATTTCTCCTTTTCTGAGGTTTAAACTTTTACAACAACTTTCTTGGAAAATATAAAGCAGCCTCCCTCACCTTGTCCCTGTCTCCCAAAAGTCTCCAATAGAGAGAATATCAGGCCTTCCTGGCAAACAAATGAAATAGCTGTTTGGGGGTCTGTCAGCTGGGCTGATAGCCTACTGCAGTCAGTCAGTCTAAAAACACAATAGAATAACTTTAAAATAAATGACCTTTATTTCAATACATTTTAAATTTACCCCATGCTGTTTTTTCTAGGTCAAATGTAGCACACAGTAACAGAGGAGGCTGAGAAATCAGGCCTGGTCCCCTGTAGCTCCTCTGGTGTTAACAGAACTCAGCAATTCATTGTTTCAAAACATGGGTGCAAACATATCATAAAACCAAACCCAAGTCCCCACTTTCCTTGAAAATAGTTTTTCTGTTCAAAACTTAAATTACATATATTCATTCTTGAAATAGAATTGCTGCAAAAAACTTTTTCTTACCATAGCAACATATGAGGAGAGTTTGGCAAATCACTCAACTTTAACTGCTGGTCAAATGAGTCAACCTTTGCAGTTCACTAACAAGAGTGGTTCGTAGAATTCTAATCATATTCCTATTCTGACTGTATAACCTGTTTAACTCTTCTAGAAATTATTTTTACATAATGTATAATATTTATAATTACATGATGCACAATATATAATATATAAATATATCTCTGGGACCAAATTTGTAATTCTTTGATAGAGTCTAAGCTATCTATTCTTAGGTATGTTTTAACAAAGCTCTCACAGCTTGCTGCCTTCTTTAAATTTTGTTCCGATGACCCATCTCTATTTTAAATTCAGATTTCTTTTCCTTCTGCTCACTTTCCATTCCTTCAGCTGGGACACACTAATACTTGGAATTCCTCTTAACACTCACACTTCCTCTCTTCGTGGTGTCACTTTCCTTGCTTTTTTCCTTTCTCAGGTGTTCAGTTTCCCTCCTCGGGTCCCTCTGCCCTCCTTCCTTCTGGTTGGTGTAGCTGACCAGGAGCTGTGAGTTCCTTCCCAAAAGGAGAAAGCATATTCATATTCTATAGTTTTTGGTTACTTTTCTGGTCTTTCTCCTCCTCTACCCATACCTCCGCCCCTTCTCTGGGCTATTATCCTCTTTTCTAGCATATTCTCCTCATTCTTTTTCTCTTTTGGATATTTCTTATGAGTACTACTGAATTTCTTTCAATACTTAGTTCTCCTTCCTTCCAGGTATTAGTTATCACATAATGGCTTAAGAATAAAGGTGAAAAGATACAATGATTAATTTTAAAAAATAAACACTAGTTATTAAAGTCACCAAGGAAGGGTCACACGGGCAGTATCGGAGTTTACACTGGAGACTGGCGTCCCCACTCCCACGCAGTTCCCGGGCTCTCACATACTTCTTAAGGAAGTATCATTACAGAGGATTCTGGCTTGCCACTGCCAAAATCCACACCAAAGGGAGTGCCCCTGCTTTTGGCAGAAGGCCAATGGTATATATTTAAGATAATTATGCATTCATGGAAGAAGCAAAACTGTGGCTCTTGTCGGTGTCTTAGGAGACATGTCTGTTGAGTACCTAAAGCAGCCCTGAGGGTGAACACTCTCCATTATAGCCACTCAGAAGCGAACACACTTTTGATTTTTTTCCTCCAGGGCCCCCATGAAAATGATTCACAAGAAAAATCTACCAGCATGTGAAGTTGGATGATGGGGTTTGGAATGATTAACTCGAAAAGGGTAAGAACTTGGAAGGGACATGATAACTGTCTTCAAATAACTGAAGTGCTATTAAATGGAATAGCAATTAAATAAATGATTAAAGTATTTTTCTAGAGGATGGTAATTGGACTAAAAGTGGAAACGCATTTTTACTGTATAAGAGAGTGGGGGAGCCTAATTATACATTTCCCCCTCCATTTGGGCTATACCCTTTTTCTATGGCTTAGTTACTCCAGGTAAAAGGAGTATTTTCTTCATCTTATGGACAATTTTATCATGTAAGTCCTTCAGACCTGACTTGATGTACTAAGGGATGTATAAATGGAACCAAAAAGAATTTAACAACTATTCTGTCACAGGTGTTCTCAACTAAGGGTGTTTTCTGGGGAAATTTTTGATGTCACACTTGAGGAAGAGTGCTGCTAGGTAGAAGCTGAATATGCTGTTAGACTTCTTACAATGCACGGGATGGGCCCCTGAGAAAGAGACATTGTTGAGGTTGAGAAACCTGGTCCATCAAGACAGTGGAATGGTTTGCAAAGCTATTCTTAACTAGTCTTGCTGCCTAATTCTATTTTGCTTGTCAGAAGTAAGATATTATTTCATTCTTTCTCTTCATGTTTTACAACAAATCCTTATTATAATTTTCCTTTCCCAAATAATTTTATATTTTGGTTCAGCTTGATAAAGTTCTTATACTGAAAAAGATGAAGGAGAAAACTATATTTACAATTTTCAAAATACGACCCTTGTTAGAGGTATCTTTCTATTAGTAGTCATCATGAATAGCTTGTTTTTTTTAACTTTTTCAGCTTTATTGAGGTATAATTGATAAATAAGTTTATAATAGATATATTTAAAGTATACAATGTGGTGATTTGATATATGTATACGTTGTGAAAGGATTCCCTCTAGTGAGTGCATTAACGCATCCATCACCTCACACGTTTACCTTCTTTTTTCAAAAATTCATACATTTTTTTGTTGTTCAGGTACACTTGTCCTCATTTCCCCCCATCACTCCCCCGCCACCCCAGCCATCCCTACCTCCCACCCTCTATCCTACCCTTCTGTGGCTTTGTCCATGTGTCCTTTATACCTGTTCCTTTACAACCTTTCCTCTTTCCCCCACATTATTCCCTCCCACCTCTCCTCTGGTTACTGTCAGTTTGTTCTTAATTTCAGTGTCTCTGATTATATTTTGCTTGCTTTGTTTTGTTGATTAGGTTCCACTTATAGGTGAGATCATACGGTATTTGTCTTTCACTGCCTGGCTTATTTCACTTAGCGTAATGCTCTCCAGATCCATCCTAGCTGTTGCAAAGGGTAGGAGCTACTTCTTTCTTTCTGCTGCAATATGACAAGATAATACTCTGAGCAACTAATTCTAAGCCCTTTCTCCACGTGTTTCACTTTCCCTGATATAAATCCATTGTGCTATTGGGCCAGAATTGAAGTTAAGTGTTCTTCCAAACTATTACCCTCCACTTATTCCTAAAATCCCAGTTTTGAAGTTCATGTCATCAGGTTTTACAACTTATTACTCCTTATTGGAGACATCTTCAGATGCCCAGATCTTATTTCTTAAAGATGTTATCTTCTCTCTCTTTCTCCCATACCTATATCTATATCTATCTATATATAATTTATTATTTCTGTTTTATATCTTAATGATTTCCATAGTCATATTATATATCCTTCAGAACCCTTGCCTTTCAGTTTCTTGTTCTCCACTCACAACCATAGTCCTCTTACCTTAATCATGCTGGTTTTACTTTAAATTCATTACCACTAGCTTTGGTGCTCTCTGGCAATCCAACTACATTTTTCTAAACTATTCACTTTCCCATTTTTCTCAGAGGCTGCTTCTCTCTTCTCCAATTTCCAGGGCATACTTTGCCTCTCACATTTTCAGGTGAAACCAAATTAACCAGAAGTAATCCTCACATTTGCAATATCACATCTTCAGGATTATCTGAATCCATGACCGTTTACTCTGCCTTTCCTCCTGCTACTGGAGATGAACTGCCTGTACTCTTACCTAAGACCAAGCCCTGTACCAATAGTTCAGTAATTTTGGCCCCCAGATTCTAGAGACATTTTTGATCATCACAACTCAACTTTGGGGAAGGGGTGCTTCTGGCATCTAATGGGTAGAGGCCACGTATGCTGCTAAACATTTTACAATATACAAGGGAGCCCCCACAACGAAGTATTGCCTGGCTCAATATGTCAATGCCAAAGTTGGGAAATCCTGTCCTTCACTAGAGCACTGAATCCCATCCGGCACCTTTCCCCTTCTTCTTTTACATCAAGGTTTTCCTCTTACTTGGGCATTCCTATCTTCATACACATATACTCTCATCTTAAAATATCTCTTAAGAAAACTTTTTTTCTCATTCCCACATTCCCTTTTTGGTACCTCCCCATTTCTCTGATCCCTGAACAACAAAATTCAAAAATGAGTAAAAGAATTTCCAAGTCCTCTTTTCTCACTCTCTCTTGACCTCACTGTAGTCAATATTTCTTTTTTTTTTCTTTTGTAGTCAAGATTTCTTTCTCACCATTCACAAAAATATTATTTGCCCAGGTCACTTGTGAGTTTCAGGCTCTCAAATATAATGGTTAGTTCTTCGATCTCATCTGACTTAACTATCAACTTTATTGATTATTTTTCCTTTTTAAATAATTTCTTCTCTTTTTCTGGGCACTTCTCTCCATTTTTCTTTCCCCACTAACTGAAGGTTTCAGAGGTCCTTTGCTTTCATTTTACTCATAGCTCAAGTGAGAGGTCTTTAGACCTCTTTTCCACCTGCAGTAATTTCCTGGGTGACCTCAACTGGTAACAGGGCCTAAAATTTCATCTATATGCCCATGACCTTTGAATTTACATCTCTAGCTGACTTATCCTTAACTCCAGACTTTTATAATTAATACAAATTCAGTATCTTCTCATAGTTACCTAATTGACAGCCAAAACACAACTCCTTATTTTCTCCCCAAAATCTACTCTTCCCGTGGTCTTCCTTATCTCAGTCAATGGCATATCGACTCTACTAAGTTGTTTAGTTAAAAAATCTCGATGTCTTTTCTGGCATCCTGTTTTCCTTGCACTCCACACATTCTATCCTGTTGCCCTATCTTTAACATGTATCTAGCAACCAACTACTTCAGTTCTTTCCAATGCAAATACATGAGTCCAAACCACATCATCTCTGGGCTCCAAACAGAACTCCTGGCTTTGACCATTGCTCCTTATTGTTCATTATCTACCCCATAGCCAGAGCAATCTTTTGGAAAATTAATTCAGACCATATAACTTTGCTCAGAGCCCTTCAACAGTTTCCCTTATCTTGCAGAATATTTTCACAATCTTTACCATCATATATAAGGTTACACATGATAAGCACCCCCCCCCCACCCTTTGACATACTTCTCATACCACTCTCATTCTGTCTCGCTCTGTTTCAATTATATTGGCAAAGAGGTTCTTCCCCAATGGCACCAAGCACATTTTTTTCCAGGATACATTTCCCTTATACCTGCACAGCTTGCTTTCTTGCTTTTGATGTCTCTGTCCAATGGCAAATTGTCAGAATGTCTCCTTGCTCTCTCCATATACAATAGCAGTGTTCTGCTTTCCAACCTGATGTCTTCATCCTGCTTGTTCTGTTGAATACTTTTTAGTGGTTTATTTATTTATCATTTACCTCCTTTACTTTTAGTGAAAGTTCAATAAAGGTCATGGTTGGTTTTGCGTTGCTGTTTATGACATCTCTGGCACCTAAAACAACATCTTGTACAAAGTAAGCACTAGGAAAATCTTTCTGAATGAATAAACCAATTTTGTCATTGCTACTAGTTGATGTTTTAAAAATTGTGATGTTTAAAATTATTATTGGGTGTATCAGAAAATGTAATGTATTGTAAGTTACTGAAATTAAAATGTGCTTTGTAACTCAGTTCTTCCCTGAGCAGGATTGACACTTTCTAATACTATCCTCCTAGAGGAATATCTTCATGTGTGAGACAATTTTCAAAGTAAACATAATAAAATTTTGATGGAAATCTATCACTCGGCATGAAAATGCCTTCACACTGTATAGTTGCATTGTGTTGAGGCTGTATCCAAACGCAGCATAGCAGCAGTCCTCCATGATTCCCTGCCTTATAGAACTTTTATGCAGTAACCTGGCATCAGTAAATATTTACTCAATAGAACCATATGAGAGAAGTATTTCACAGTCATCTATAATTAGCCATCTTGATACGTGGTCTCAACACAGCTATAGAATAGATAGAATCGGGGCTATAATGAGATGTTTAATCTCTGATTCCAACCTAAGACCTCTGGGTTCTTAGAACATTCAGGGATGCCTAGATGCTCCTCTAAAATCATTGCTTCTTGAGTGGATAGAAACCAAAGCATCGACAATAAATGGAAAATAAAATATCACTGTGTTTCCTTTCTCTTTGTTTTTATCTCTCCACGGTGGCTGCCGTGAATGGACTGCCTTCTGAAGTGTGAGCTCTGGGTGACTCGCACGTCTGCTGGGGTACTGCAGGCTTCCCTGCGGTCATGGTGTGATCCTCCCAAGCCAATTTGGGGCTGCAGGCCACCACTTCCACTCTCATCACGCTCCCTGTTTGTGTTTGGTCAGGGGGTACCTGTCACCCTGCTACGACAGTCTGTTCTGCCCTGCTCCTCTATCCCCGTGCCACAATCTCCACGTTTTTTCTGCAATTGGTAGTTCCTGAACTCTGGTTACCGACAGCTTGCCAACAGCACACTCTGTGCCCTTGTCATCTCTCGCCTATCACACCTGCTGCTGCCACCTGTTCCCGTACCTTGCCAACATCTCCCCCACTGCCTTCGGTGCTGGCCATGCTCCTTCAGGGGGGAAAGGAGTTTTTTCTAATCAGTGGCTGCTGCTGGACAGTGACACAACTACACAGTGACATCTGGGAAATACCATGTCATCTGTCCTTGAGCTGGTTTACTACTCTCTTTGCTGCCAAGATATTTAACCACCAAGCTCTGAGGTCTGTGGTGTTTACTGTTCTAAGAATATTTTATTTTCCTGGCTTTCTAAGAACTGCAACCTCTACCAAAACAAAATCTAACTGTTAAATAAAAGTACTTCTTTAATTTTCATGTAAAATTTCATTAGCAGGAGACAAAGGGAGGGATGTATTACAATTTGGTTCCAGCATCATTTACATTAGCCATCGTAATGAAAATAAGTCTAAATCAGAGATTCCTATTACATCTGTAGATAAATCTGAAATAAACTTATAGATTTTAAAGTAAATATTAAGTTATTGTCTGACCTGTAAAAGATAATTAGGATATTGATGACTGTACCACATACTCCTGTATAAATGGTGTACCCTACAATATTCTGCTTTTCCAAAATGCCAAAGAGAAAACTGGGTGGAAGAAAGAGAGAAAGAGGGAAAAATGAGATATTTTAAACTGATATGAACTTTCAGAAAACAAGCTTTAAAACGAAAACAAACATCTGCATATCTAGCTCGAGCCAGGTAGCTCAACTGGTCAGAGCATCGTCCCCATGTGCTGAGGTGCAGATGTGATCCTCCATCAGGGCAGATATAAGAATCAATCAATGAATGCATACATAAAGTGGAACAGCACATTGATGTTTCTCTCTTTCATCAATAAGTAATAAAATTTTAAAAAAGCTTGCATATCTATAGAATGATAGATTAATGAAGATTCAAAGATTAATGGAAATCAAAAGATATGAATGGGTTAGGTAAATAATAAGTTACTATGCAAATATAAAGATTATTTTAGTCAGGTTATTTCTAAAGCATGGCTTCCAGAAACAGTAAACTGATGTCTTAGTAAGGCACTCTATTTCATTTATAAACAGCTCTAATATTTAGAAAAAATTATACCAAGCCAAAAGCTGATTTCACTTGTACTAACTAGTTCTGGTAGTACAGAACTAGAATGATACAAAACAGTCCAATGTCGTTAGAAGATCCTTTTAAATAATTAAATACATTTCTGCAACAATGTAAACTCTGTAATAGTCATGTAATAGTGGAGAGTCAAGAGTTCCATGCACTGCTGGAGGGGTCTATGGAGATCTATACTTCTTGAAAAGTAATCTGGAAAAATTATTCAAATAGAAATTGCATGTAACCTTTGACCTAGTATCCTAGTTTGGGGAATCTATCTCATGGAAATAAATTTATAGGTACATTTGAATGTTTTGCATTATGAGTAATTATAAAAACTACTGGAAACAACTATGAAAGAACATATATTTATTGTATATGAGTTCATGAAACAGAAAACATATTTAAGAGAACAAATTCACTCTACACATATTAATATTCCAAGAAGATTACCTTTGGTATATTTTTATGTGAGGGAAACACAAGCATGGGTACTAATAGATTTCATTTCCTAAAGCAAACCAAAACAACCCAAATGTATCCTGAGGGATAAATGTTTGAAACACCATAGGAAAAGCATAGAATAGCATAACTACACATCAACATTGATAATATATTTTAAATATGTATCTGTTTTGTTTGAATAAGTTTGCATTCCTTTGAAATTTAAATTACCTGATAGCTAAAACACAAAAATTACAAGGTCAGTCCAGAAAGTATCCAGCCATGTAATGTGAAAAATAGAGATATTTATTGAAGACGATACAAGATACAATAACATCATACATAGGACAATGACATCTCAGTCCCCTTCAAAGGAGGCACCTTGGGACTTCACACAGTTCTCTCAATGGCCATCAGCTTCCCTGTTGTATTTTCCTGAATCTCATTCACAGTGTGAAATCTCTTCCTTTTCAAAGATGATTTTAGTCTTGAGGAAAGCCAAAAGTTATAGGGCACCAAATCTGGGCTGTAGAGGGGCTGAGTCATCTGGATAATTTGAAGTTTAACCAAAAGACTCTGCATGAGACGTGGTACATGATTGGGCACATTGTTGTGATGAAGCTGCCAATCACCAGTTGCCCATAGCTGTGGTCTTCTGAATCATCTGAATAGTTTCCGAAGAGGAATTTTCAAGGTTAATGCAAAATTTGATGCAGATTTGTGGCCCTACTCACTGAGTTATTTAGAATGTGACAGCTACACAGTACACACGCTCATTCATTGGTGTCTACTGCCACCGTTGCCACCAGTTCACCGTTGCCATCATTGTTCACACATGTGCATTTCAGTCCACTCTCCTTGGCTGCTAGGTTACAATGATACCACACAAACTGTTCTCCTTACATTAATAATGGTTAGAGTTTTACCATACAGATTTTATATCTTTAAAAGTAAAACTCAATCTATCATTTTCTATAACTGTACATGAAATTGAAGTTGCTGCTAGGATTTCTTCTGGTTTGGAAATCGTACACTCACTTTCCCGTAAAATGTATTTATTTTAATTTTTTAGTTGTTATTCTATTACTGTTGTCCCAATTTTTTCCCTTTGCCCTCTTCTGCCCAGCCCACCCCCCACTCCCACTGTCAGTCCCCACATTGTTGTCCATGTCTGTGGGTTATTCATGCATGTTCTTTGACTAGTCCCTTCCCCTTCCTTCTACAATTATCCCTCTCCCCTCTCCCCTCTGGTTGTTGTCTGTCTCTTCCATGTTTCCCTGTCTCTGGTTCTATTTTGCTCATTAGTTTATTTTTGTTCATTAGGTTCCCCTTACAGGTGAGATCATATGGTATTTGTCTTTCACTGACTGGCTTATTTCACTTAGCATAGTTCTATCCATGCTGTCATGAAGGTAGGAGTTCCTTCTTTCTTTCTGCTGTGTCATATTCCATTGTATGAATGTACCACAGTTTTTGTTCCACTCATTTACTGATGGGTACTTAAGCTGTTTCCAGCATTCGGCAACTATAAATAGTGCTGCTGTGAACATAGGGGTGTGTAGGTTATTTTGAATTTGTGACTTGGGATTCTTAGGGTATATTCCCAACAGTGGAATTTCTGGGTCAGAAGACAGTTCCATTTTTAGTTTTTTGAGGAAATTCAATGCTGTTTTCCACAGTAGTGGCATCAGTCTGCATTCCCACCAACAGTGTACTAGGATTCCCTTTTCTCCACAACCTCGCCAGCACTTGTTTGTTGATTTGTTGTGATGACCATTCTGACAGGTGTGAAGTGGTAGCTCATTGTGGTTTTAATTTGCATTTCTCTGATGGCTAGTGATATTGAGCATCTTTTCATATGTCTATGGGCCCTTTGTATGTCCTTCTTGGAGAAGTATCTATTCAGGATCTTTGTCCATTTTTAAATTGGATTGTTTGTCTTCCTGTTGTTGAGTTGTATGAGTTCTTGATATATTTTGGTGATCAAACACTTGTCCAAATATCATTGGCAAATATGTTCTCCCATAAAGTCAAGTCCTCTTTTCATTTTGATGATGGTTTCTTTAGCTATACAGAAGTTTTTTAATTTGATATAGTCCCATTTGTTTATTTTTCCTTTATTTCCCTTATCCTAGGAAATATTATCGGTAAAAATGTTGCTACATGGGATATATGAAATTTTCCTGCCTATATTTTCCTCTAGGACTTTTATGGTGTCAAGACTTATATTTAAGTCTTTTATCCATTTTGAGTTTATTCTGGTGTATAATGTAAAATTGGTCATCTAGTTTCATTTCTTTGCATGTCTAATTTTCCCAACACCATTTATTGAAGAGGCTATTTTTCATTGTATGCTCAGGCTCCCTTTGTCAAATATTAATTGACTATAGAGACATGGGTTTATTTCTGGGCTCTCTACTGTATTGATCTGTGTCTGTTCTTATGTCAGTGCCAGGCTGTTTTGATAACAGTGGCCTTGTACTATAGTTTGTTATCAGATATTGTGATCCTTCCTATTTTGTTCATATTTCTCAAAACTGCTGAGGCTACTTGGGGTCTTTTTTGACCCATATAAATTGTTGAAATATTTATTCTAGATTTGTGAAATATGCCATTGGTATTTTAATAGAAATTACATTGAATCTGTAGATTGCTTTGCGTAGTATGAACATTTTAATCCCAATAAAATTTATACTAAAAGCATTATTGTTTCCATCCATGAATCATTAAAGTATCCCAATATTGCAACTGAATTTTAGAAGCCTTATCTCAACAGAGATATACATTGAGATTACTGCAGGTCTTTTACTTGTGTGTTGTATTTGTGAATGTTTTAACATAAATTATGTTAGATCTTCTATCATCTATTTTGTACATGAGCGATTGGTACTTTTCAGCCTACATATAGGACTTAGTCATTATCTATATTATTTATTTATAAATTTTCCAAATCTTTAAAAAAATATTTTTTTATTTATTTTTTCTGGGAAAGAGAGTTGCCTCTTAACAACAATGCGTGGTTGCCTCTTGCACACTCCCTACTGGATACCTGGCCCACAACCCAGGCATGTGCCCTGACTGGGAATCAAACAGGTGACCCTTTGGTTCACAGCTCATGCTCAATCCACTGAGCTATACCAGCCAGGGCTCATTATCTATATTAAAATAAAAAGGATATATATTGTACACATAACATGATTACAGCTCTGTGAAATATATAGCTATGTGTTTTAAGAAAATAAACAGACCAAACTATTGATTATAAAATGTTCAGGTATTAAAATCATAAATAATTTGCCCTTTTTGATAGTTTTCTAATTCTCAAGGTTCTTAAGTGAAAAGTTATATTATTTCAAACAAAAACTTAAATGTTTATTGAATTTATTGTAGTGACATAGGTTAATAGAATTATATAGGTTTCAGGTGTACAATGCTATAATGCATCATCTGTGCATTGTATTGTGTGCTCACCACCCCACGTCAAGTCTCCTGTCACCGTTTATCTCCCCTGTATCCTCTCATACCCCACCCCCCTTTCCCTCTGGTAATCACCAAACTGTTGTTTGTATCTATGAGTTTGTTCACTTTTGTTGCTATATCTTTTCACGTCTTTTTACCATGTTCTCCAAACTCCCTCCCCTCTGTTCTCTGTGCCCGTGCCTGTTTCTATGCTGTTTGTTTATTTTGTTCATTAGATTCCACATATAAGTGAAATCATATGTTCCTTGTCTTTCTTTAACTGTCCTATTTCACTTAGCAAAATATTTTCCAGGTCCATCCATGCTGTCACAAAAGGTAAGATTTCCTTCTTTTTTACAGCCAATTAGTATTCCATTGTGCAAATGTACTGCACAGCTTTTTTATCTGCTCATCTATTGATGGGCATTTAAGCTGTTTCCAGATCTTGGCTATTGTAAATAACACTGCTATGAACATCGGGGTGCATCTATTTTTTCTATTGGTGTTTCAGGTTTCTTAGTATCTATTCCCAGAAGTGGAATTGCTGGGTCATAAGGCAGTTCCATTTTTAATTATTTTAGGAAACTCCATACTGTTTTCCACAGTGGCTGCACCAGTCTGCATTCCCACCAGCTGTGCATGAGAGTCCTCTTTTCTTCACATCCTCAACAAACACTTGTCATTTGTGCATTTATTGATGATAACCATTCTGACAGGTGTGAGGTGACATCTCATTGTGGTTTTAATTTACATTTCTCTGATGATTAATGATGTTGAATATTTTTTCATATGTCTATTGGCCATCTGTATGCCCTCCTTGGAGATGTGCCTATTTGGATCTTTTGCCCATTTTATAATTAAATTGTTTGTTTCTTTGGTGTTGAGCTTTATGAGTTGTTTATAAATTTTGGATATTAATGCCCTATCAGATATATCATTGGATAATGTGTTTCCCATTAAATGGGGTGTCTTTTCATTTTGTTAATTTTTTTAGTTTAATTTAGTCCCACTTGTTTATTTTTTGTTTCCGTTGCCTGAGATGATATAATGGCAAAAATACTGCTATGAAAGATGTCTGAGATTTTACTGCTTATGTTTTCTTCTGGGATTTTTATGGTCTTTAGTCTTATATTTAAGTCTGTAATCCATTTTGAATTTATGCTTGTACATGGTATAAGGAGTTTCTTTTTTTTTACACAATATCTGTCCAACTTTCCCAAAACCATTTATTGTGTGTTACCCCATTGTATGTAAACTGTCTTTACCCCACTGTATGTTCTTGCCTCCTTTGAGAGATAGTAATTGACCATAAAGGCATGGGTTTATTTCTGGCCTATCTATTCTGTTCCCTTAATCTATATGTCTGTTTTTATTTGAGTACCATGTTATATTGGCTACTATGAACTTATAGTATAGTTTGACATCAGGTAGCATGATTCCTTCAATTTTGTTCTCAATATTGCTGTAGCTATTCGGAGTCTTTTGTGGTTCCATACAAATTTTGAGATTATTTGTTCTAGTTCTGTGAAATATGTTATCAATAGTTTGATAGCAATTGCTTTGACTCCATAAAGTGCTCTGGAATGTATGAACATTTTAAACAATGTTAATTCTTCCTATCCATGAACACAGTTCATGTTTTCATTTATTTGTACCTTTTTAATTTCTTTCTTCAGTGTCTTATAGTTTTCTGAGTACAGATCTTTCAATGAAATGAAAAATTAAAATGACCTTTATCTTATTTTTTGTTTTCTAACAAACTGCTATATATCTGTTACTGGAGGTTTTTCTGTGGTGTTGTAGGAAAAGAATTTCAGGAACACTCACATACAAGAAGTTTTAAGAGATAGAGACCCGGTTTATTAAAACTAAAAGCGACAATACTCTCTCAGAGAGACAGAGAATGGGCAGGAACACACTGCTGTGTATCCAAGGATGACACAGGAAAGAGAACTGGAGAACATTTAATCGTGGAGTAGCATGAATTCCTTGTTGTTAGGATCTTGGATGTTGATATGTCCTGTTCCCTACCTACAAGTATAAAAGGCAAAAAGGAAGGGGGAGTTGTAGTTTAGTGGGTATGAAGTTCCAGTTTCACAAAATGAAATATTTCTGGAAGTCTGTTTCACAGCAATGTGTCTATACTTAACACAAGTGAACTAATACTACTTAAAAATGGTGAAGATGATGAAGGAAGGAACCAAAATTCTGCCATCCTGAAGTTGCCCTTTTGGAATACTAATTTTAGGCTATTTATTAAAAAACAAGACTCAGAGGGAGGTTTTGATGCTCCCCTCTTTCCTGCCGAAGAGATTCAGACAGAAAAACCTGCTTCAGGAAGATCTTTGGATGTTCCCCCAGCCTAATGGAAATCAAGTGCAATAAACAAGAGGGCTTCAGACAGGCGCCTCTTAACTTACATGCCCACCAAGTCCCATTGTTTCTGAGTTGCCAAGCAAGGATTTTCCTGCAATGTGTATTGCTCTTCCTCAACCACCTGTAGGTCACCCACTCTCAGGTCTGAAATCTAATACTCCGTCTCCCACCCCGCTTTCTCCTTTGTCCAAAATGTCTTATGTACCCAATGTTGTCTCACAGTCTTTGGAATTTTCGTGCCTGTGTAAATTCCCCATGCCCATATATTTAAACCTTGATTTTCTCCTTTAATCAGTCTCTGTTAATTTGATTATTAACTAGAAAAACTTAGATGGTAACATAAAATGTATTAACATTTTTAGCCCCTACAATGGTAAGTTTTATGTTATTTGTCTTTTACCACAATTTTTAAAAAAGTGTGGAAAGAGCCTTGACTGGTGTGGTTCAGTGGGTTGGCATCATCTCACACACCAAAAGGTCACCAATTCCATTCCTGGTCTGGGCACACGCCTGGTTTGCAGGCCAGGTCCCCGGTTGGGGACATGCCAGAGGCAATCAATCTATTTCTCTCCTTTTCTTTCTCCTTTACTTCCCCTCTCTCCAAAAAGTAAATAAAAAAAATTAAAAAATAAACATGTGGAGAGAGCACAGCATTTCAATATTAATTATGGTGCATGAAAAAGTATTTGATCACTCAAAGCATTGTGGCCCATGAAACTTGGTAGGAGGTGATTACATTAATGGAAAAGGTGAATATATATGAGGAGGAGCAATTTGGAGTGAAGATATTAATAGATACTCTGACACTTTGCACCATCTCTCCTTTACTCAAGTGATTTCAGCACTGCTGCAGTTAGCAGTTTTATGTGTCTTACCAAGATGCCAACTCAATTGGGAACAATTGCACCTTTCTGCTTTTCTACCTCGGAGCTTTCTCCCATGGCATCAGTACCCTCAGCCAGCCCACAACTGCAACCAGGAAATGGGAGAAAGGAATCCATGGATAATTGTTCCAACTTCCCTGTCCTTCTGTGAGACCATTTTGAAGCAGGTTCTACAGGGTGCCTACCATGTCCCAAGTGGGCCTGAGCCTCAGTTACTGGTGCTGGTAATCAGTTCAATAATCTATTTTCCTACACTTTTTTTTTTTTTTTTTTTTTTTGCTTTTTCCCATTTCTAGTTTCATACTGTAGAGGCTAAAAAAAGTCCTTTTCTTCCTACCTTCTAAATTCTTCTAGCTGGGCTAATAATCAAATCAACAGAGATGTTAACAGGAGAAAATGGGTGTACCTGCTGGAGGTGTCATAAGATATAAGACCCCAAGCACATTGGGCAGTTGAGGTATATATACCATTATGAACAAAGGAGAAACTAGGGGGGGTCTCATATTTTGAAGGAGATGGGCAATTTACAGGTAGCTGAGGAAGATCAGAACACAGATGGCAGGAAAATGGAGTGGGAATGTGTAAAACTCTGGTTACCAGGCCCCTGTGTGGAGTCTTCCTGTCTAATTCTAAGGTGACAATGTAAGACTTGCTTCCTGACGCAGGCTTTTCTATCTGAATCTCTTAGGTAGGGAAGGAGGAGAATCAAAGTTTCTTTCTGAACGTTTTGTTTCTTAATAACCAGCTTAAAATCAATATCCCAAAAGGCACATTTTGGGGAGGCAAAACTTTGGTGTCCTTCAACTCCCTCTTTTCTGCTTCCTAAGATCATCTTCTGATAAACACTAACATAAAGATATTTAGGTCATAACATCTTATGAGTCTTTGTGGAGCATAAGTAGCTAGATATTAATAAAAGAATGGAGTTAAGAAAATCAGACATTAGGAAGCCAGGCGAACTGGGGACTGAGAAAGATAATAAGCCTACTTGCTTCACTAGGAAGCTACAGCTTCCCAAACTCCCCAGGGAACCACTGGTCCTTTCCCCACAGATTGCTGGGGTGAGAGATAGAACAATAAAGTGGAAATACCTCTGCAGGGCACATGCCCAGCAGAAGCCAAGATGGTACAGGGGGAGGTTCTTCTACTATGAGGCACGGGCATTGGGAGCCAAGATGGCAACCACAAACGGGAGGAGCTTAGTCTGAGAAAAGGATCAGATTGGATAAGGGACACAAACCCTTGAAGATACAGAAAATGAATTGGTAGTGGAGAGGGCCCAATGCAAGCCCATGAAGGATTGGAAAGCTGATTGGCAAGTTTGAAAGAGAGCTTGGTTCTTCCCAAGCTCCGGATAATATAACCCAAGTTTAACAAAGAGTTCTCTCTCCTTCCCTCCTTCTCTCCCACCCCCCACAACAACACTCACTAAATCGGTTTGTTCCCACATCCTCTCCTTCTAAAAGCTGTGCATTCCTAGCAGTGGCCTGTGTCCTGGCAGCCTTGCGGACTCCAAGTGGGGGCCTGGGCATAGCACCAGCCAGCACACAGCCAGAACAGACTAGGCTAATCAGATGGGGACAGACATGGACTAAACTGGACTAAGCTGGAGTAAGCTTTGGCATGGCACAGAATTTTGGAACTTGGCCTTTGTACTAGGCTTGCTGAAGACAAGGTTGGAATTTTTTTCATAGCAGAACAGACATAGATGAGACACCAAAGCTGAATCCAGGACAGTGCTTTGTGTTTTCTCCAGTGACTTCAAAAATCTTACCACATCCTCCCATAAGGGGGTTCCCAGAATGCTTTCCTGGTGACCCTGTGACTGAGACCCATTTTCCAATGGCAGCATTTAGGAGATTAATTGAAGATGCCCCTTAGAAAATTTGAAATTAATTAAATCATCTCAAAAATAAATCTTTTCTATTGCCTTGAGCTATTTTCCTCTTCATCTTTAAAAATTATTCTTTTTGTCAATCGTTTACAGTTATTATTATTCTGTGTCCCCTCTCATATTTTACTGTTTTTTTTTTAAAGTCTTAGTTCTTAAGAATGCTACTGAACAGAAATTTGGTTTAAATCGTCTCAGCTTTTTCTTCTTCAGATGCATCATGTGTGACTATATACAGCTCTCGTTTCTTTCCAGGCATCTGTCACTCTTGAGTATCTGGGCCATAGGGCTGCACCTAATTTTTTCTCAATCCAGTTGCTCTGGACAAGAGTATATTCTTTACATTCTCTGTGCCTTTATTCCATCAGATACAATATAATATCCTTAAAAGATGTGATAGAACACAACAAAAGATGTTTGATCTTTCCTGGTCTTATCAGTTTAAGAAAGGTTAACTTTTGTAATGAAAAAGTGAGTTTTATTTTTTTTCTTTCTTTTTAAATACCTCTAGGGACCTTCATGCCCATGTGTCACATCTTATTGGATGCACAGGGTCAGAAATGTGGTTGATATCTGGAGAAATCCAAGATCTTTGGCATTTTTCCAAGGCTAAAAGAAATCTTTGTAGAAATTAAAACTGTTTGTGTCCTGGGAGAAGTAAAATTTTTCTGCTTGAATCAAAATTGTGGTCTTAAAGAGACAAACAATGAAAAGTTTTGGAGATGAAATGGTGTTTAATCCAGTCTTGTAAGTTAGAGCATTCTTCCTCATCTTGTGGCAAGGACACTGTGATCGTGTTTCCTTATCCTAATCTTTTTCCAAACACAGTGACCCCCCTCTCCTGGGATATCATTTCCCCCTTATGTTTCCTTTCTCCCTGTTTTATACCTCTCTCTACTGTTTTTTTTTTCCCAGAAGTAGCTTTTTCCCATGATATTTATCCTCTTTATAAGCTTTGTTGATTTGACTTAAATTTAAAAAGAATCATTGGAAATCAGGCATTTAAAAGGCATTAATTTAAGGATTTTAACTAAAAAGAGCAACTTTAAACAAAACATAAAAACCTAACTAAAATAAGTAAATATTGGCGATAAAAAAGGTAAGAAATGGTTGTTTTTGTTTCTGAAGTTCATATATAAGAAAATGAAAGTTAGGGCAGGTTAAATGATACACAAAGTCACATACTAACAATAAACAACACCGGGACTAAAATATAATCTACCTGCCATTTAATGTAGTTTAATTTAAATAGGCTGCAATATGATTAAGAAAAGTTAGGAATAGAGATAAGTGACTTTTTATTTTTGATTTTATGTCTATGATATTTGTGTCATTTTTAAAAGAATCTTGATGATGATTTAATGGAATCACCTCTGCATCTTACCGTGTGGAAAGCCTGGTACATGGAGAAAGTAAGCAACTTGGCCAACCTCATGGTTAAGCAATGGCAGAGTCAGAACCAGAACCCAGTTATTCATTCATTTCTACATGTATGAGTATTTCCTAGCACATTCTCAGTTGCAGACACCATGGTAGGGAATGGGGATATAAATAGTGACCAAAACAGACACAGTTCCTTCACTCATGGAGCCCATGGTACATCATGGCTGAGCTGCTGTAAACCCAATGACAGCATAAGGAAGAGAACTTGGGAACATTTCATTGTAATAGCAAAGATTTCTAGCTGAAAAAAATATTGGCTGCTGATGTGGCCTATTCCCCCAGCTTTAAAGTATAACAGGCAGTAGGCTTATGGTTTTTTGACTCCTCTTACATTGTTGGTTCTTTACGGGATGGAATAAACCAATGCATTTTGCATACAGCAGTGTGCAGAACTGAGAAGAAATGATCAGTCCCATATACTCCCTTGTAAACTCTGTGGTTCCTAACTTTTACTCTGCTTAATTGTTGGTTCTGTAATAAAGCAAAGTGAAAGCAATGTTTGCTAGCATCTACGTGACCTTTTTTGTCAGTACTTGAACCTGGATCAATCTTAGTGGCCCAGCCTGGTCTAGAGTTTATTGTCCAGTTCAAAGCTACTAAAAAGTGGAGCTAACTCCGGGGTCTTGCCCTAGAAGGAGGGTGGCTGGTGGCAGGTCTTGTGCCACTTGTTGGTTGAAAACAAATTTGTGCAAAAAAGCTTTCACATTTAATTTCATAAATTATACTGTTGGTTTCCGTTGTACACACTGACCTTTACCTTTATACAGCTTTTATCTAACCATTAGAGGAAAGTTGGTAGATGTATTTACAAATTTAATGAAATAATTGGGCTTTTTTAAACCTCATGCCTGAAAAATATTGAAACAAATCCCATTTTTGGAGAGGCGATCAGGACCAATCACACACTCAACTCCTTTTTTTTAGCTTAGGCTGTGTGGAAGGAGATAGATATTAGACTAATTATTCCAAAAAAATCTATGTACAAAAAGAAAGCTGTATAGCTACAATTGTAATAAGTAGGCATAGTTTAAACAGAATGGGATGCTCTGGAAACAAAACATGGATGGGAGGCTCTTATCTAGGTTTGAGGTTGGAGATGGGTCAGGCAAAGCTCTTGTGAGAAAGCAGCTTTTAAGCTAATATATTAAAAAATAAAGAAATAAGAGAGAAGAAATGAGTCACTGAAAAGTATGGGAGGTGGAATGTTCACTTCAGAAAAAAGAACCCCCCCATACCTTTCCTCTAAAATTTCCCCCCATTCTTCGCATTTTCTGTTTAAGGAACTGAGTCAGTCATACTTTGTCATTAATACTGTATCATTTAATCTTAGGGACAATTAAAATGAAATTAAGATCTTGATTGTGGTGATGGCTCCATGCCCCTGCATTTGTCGAAACTTAGACCAGTACACAAAAAAGGAATGAATGTTACTGTATGTAAAATTAAAAAAACAAAACAAAATAAAGCAACACACAACTTAGACATAGCATTGACTATTGCTGTCCAGTTGCTCCTTTGGCCCCAGGTTGAAAAACAGCAAGTAACATCTAAGTGTGCCCAGAATTATGTGTGCTTCCTGGGGACTCTTCCCTTCCCCGTGCTAATGGAATGTTTGCTCTTGCTTGTATTTGTCTTAGTGATTTAGGTTTCTAATATGAGCAGGACTCTTTAATATGGCTATAATATGTAGACAGGCTGGGGAAATCTCTGAAAGAAAAATACATTTGGTAACATTCCGATTTGACAAATGGAGTGTCATTTGAAGACTTGATTCTGGCATTACGTGACAGGTGTCTGTGTTATCTGGAAGAGATACGGCTGCACTCACTGGTGGAACACACGGTATCACTGCTTGAATGTCATCACTCCATTAATGGAAGGCACGGAAGATCATTAGTTCATACCCTGCAAAACCTGCACACCATTGTCCTTAGCTAGGAGGCCTGTCATTTCTCTACGTATCATATGATGACATAGTCTCTATGTTTATGACAATGAAAATCCCATGGTTTTTACCACTGAAGTTAACTCCTGTTTTCTTTGCCTTTCACAGATTTGAAGAAATCTGACTTAGAAAAGTCTGTTTAGATGCACTTGTTGATTTGCATTAAAATGTAAATCCTCCTCTTCTCCAACATAATTTTCTCCTAAATTGGTGAGAAAGAGAGGGATTATATTTTTTTAAATATTTTTATTTGTTTATTTTTAGAGAGAGAGGAAGGGAGGGAGAAAGAGAGGGAGGAAAGGAGGGAGAAAGAGAGGGAGAAAGGAAGAAACATCAATCTTTTGTGCACCCCTACTGGGAACTGAACCCACAACCCAGGCTTGTACCCTGACCGGGAATCAAATCAGTGACCTTTTGCTTTGTGGGACAAAACACCCAACCAACTGAGCCATACCAGTCAGGGCAAGGGGGCTTGTATTTTGATGGTTATCCATGTTGAGGCACCCAGTGTGCCAGGGAAAGACTGTGCTGCTTCATTTATGTGCATTAGCTCCTTAGGTTTCACACCAATAATCAAAACAGCACTCAGAGGCAGAAGTTATTACTGTCTCTATTATACAAACAGAGAATGAGGCCCAGAGAGGTTAAGAAACTGGCTCCAGGTTGCAGAGCTAAGAAGTGTTTTTATCTTTGTGCCTGCAACAGAGAATTGATTGTTTTATGTGCCAAGGCCAGTTGTGCTTGTGGAGAGGAGTAATGCTGAGTCATTCACTCAAGCAGCCTCTGATTCCGATGTTGAGGTGTACGCTGATTTCTTCCCATCAGAGGTCTGCATCCTGTGTCAATTTATATTGAGACCTCAGCACTTGCTGGTTCTTAGCATTCCATAGAAGGTAGTTTCGTGTGATTCCTTGTAAGAAGCTATAACCAAAGAGTCCTCCAAGATTTTGCTTTATTAACAACCCCATTTTCAATGGCAATAATTTAAGTGTGAAATAATTGCAAAGGAAAGTGCATGAGTTTTCCTCCTCCTTATTAATAAATACAAAAGTAATATTTTAATAATTTAAGATGTTTCAAAGGCTTTGCCACTGAAATAGACAATTCTTTTATTTTTTCTTACAGCATCACCTTTAAATTTTTCAATCTTAGATATGCCTCGAACTTTCACTATGTTACATTAAGTATAACTTTAAAGATTAATCATACATGAGAAAAGCTCTTAAAGCTGCCAGGTTTGTATCTCAGTTGCACTAATGGAGAAAATAAGGTAAAAATGGGTTAGAGCTTGTCTCAAGTGTGGGAGTTCAGTTGAGCCTATTCAGAACGTGCCACCCTGGATTACAGATTATGTTGAGCTTTAAACAATTAGAGCCCAATGCACTCAGGAAGAGAGTTATTTTTGTTTTTGTTTTTACCCTCCTCCCCTTTTCCTTAAAGAGATTCCAATAGAAAAAGAAAACAAAACCTGCTTTGGGAAGGGAACCTTAGCAAAATTACCTTAGCACAATCACTTTAGCACATTTGAATTAAGTGTGGCTGACAGAAACGATCCAAGCAAAAATCTGTTCACTAGATTCCCCTCTGTCCCAGTGTTTCTGAGTTGCCTAGCATGAATTTGTCCGCCACTTTCTCTGCAACTTGTGAATGCCTATTTCTTCTTTGAAATTCCAGATTCTTTCCTCCCTTTTTAACTTTGTCCTATATTCTTCACTTTACCTCGTTGTCTTTGGGTTTTTTAAGCATATGTGAATTCCCCGTGCACATGTATTAAAACTGATTTTCTCCTGTTAATATACCCTACGTGGTTTGAATTATTCAATCAGCCAGAAGATCTGAAGGGGTAAGGAGGAAGTTTCCCTGGTCTCAGCTCAAATTATCTTCTCTAGCACTCAGGCACTGTGAGATCATTTGTGTGATTTTAAGACACATAGTTTTAACTACCATGGCATTAAGGTGGCTGCTACAAAGGTATTGAAATGTGGAAATCTGAAGAGAAACCACTTTCTTCCAAAGGGTGGACGAGTTATCTGGGCAGATCCTTGTGTCCTGCAAGCTGCTGTACCAGCTGTAGGCCTGAGAGTCAGAGAGGACGACCCGGAGTGACTCTTGCTGCCTTTCTCCTTCTGGCGATAAAGAGGATCACTATTTGAAGAAGGCAGCTGAAAATGTAACTGGGCTTCTTTACTTTGTCTTCTTTTCCTTCAGTGTTCTTCAAAATAAGGCAGATGAATCTCATTTATCCTAAAAGTCACAGTGTTCGCTGGAATCGTCTTTCAGCTGCTAAAATATCTGTAGTTATTCATAATCCAGCCTTGTAAAAAGCTACTGGACCAGGATCTTCTGCTATAAATTACGGTATACAAGAGCATTAATGTTTTATTCTATTATCTACATTTCTCCAAAGGCAAGATGAACTGATAAAATATTTTATACTCATACTCTACACTTTTTTGTATATTAAGAAAGTACAGTATTTTTGACAAATTTAACATAAACAACTAGAATTTTTATTTTAAATTGAATTTGTGTAATGATTTCACGTTCATAGTCACACCTATGTTCTTGTTTACTTCTCAAAGTATTTTGGAACAGAAATTATTGCCCTTACTCCTTATTTTTATAGAGAACAAAAATGAGGTTACGGGGTTGACCAGGGCTATACAGTTACTCTGTGTACGTGTGTATTCATTTGTGAAGGTAAGCTGCAGAATTTAGAATTCAAGTATATTGGGTCTCAATAAACAGTTTTTCACCACTTCCCTACTGTCTTTACAAAATGAACAAATTTGTGGAGCATGGCAGGCTTCCACTTTGCTTTCATGGAATTTTAAGAAATCTGGATTGTGAGGTTTGCTTTGTTTCATTTTCAAGTGTGGGTACCACAAGGAACCAGAAACATTTCTGCCACATAGTCCCCATTTTCTGACTCCAGAACCCTCTATCCTGTGTATTGTCTTTATTACAAAATTCTTACAGGAAATAAGATTTCAAAGGCTAACTGGTGTTCAGTACATGTGTAAGAACAAGACTGAACCGCTCCCTTCTCCTTTTCTTCTTTATTTCTTCTCACATCTACCTACTCCAAATACGAGTTGGAGAGGAGTAGGTGAAGTTGCAAAGAAAATTTAAAGTGAAAACAAAATTAAAGACAAGTAAAAGCATCATTGTTACTTAACTAAAAGGGTTAATTTGCCTGGGCTCATCAAAGCCCAGTAAGACACAAATAGGATCTTGCAGCAAAGAAAGTAAGGTGTTATTCATTGAAGAAGTGGCCCACGTCTGGGGCCCCAGGTGAGCAGTACTCCAAGACCTGACTCTCCAATGGATTTCAGGAAATGGCTTTTCAGGAAATATCCATACAGGAGAAAAATCACTAATCATGGTGACTAAGGGAGTTAGGGTCATGGTTAGGGTTGTGGTCTTTATTGATTGGTCATGCTAGGGTAGGGGGCAGTTGACCAATGCACCTGGTTCTAATGTCAGCCTTGGTGTCATTCTGTCTGGTTTTGCAAGGATCTGGTGGGTAGAATGTTCCATTTTCCTGAGTCCAGAGCTGAAATATAACTGAGGTCTAGATGTTATTTTCCCATAAGGTTATTAGACCTCAGACTTTGTTCCGAAGGTTGTTTGATGCTGACCAGGGCTTTACCATTCTGAGGACTTAATGCATAAGGCAGCGGTCCTGTAAGAGAGAAGGAGGCAGATGAGTCAGGGTGCTGGAGGAAGTGAGTTTGAATCAAAAGGAAAGAACAGAGAAAAGTTCAAATGAAAGAAATGAAGTTTCTGCATGGTTACAGCATCTCTAAAGCAATTTCACTCTTTCCAAAATTATAGGGTGAGATAAAGTATCTGAACTAGAATGCTGTTTCTCCTCATTCTTCTCCATCTGAAGTCTCACAGAGGATGAATTGAGGGTCCTGAGAAGTGGAAGTTTTGGTAACGAACTTAAAATAATGTATCTCAAGATGGGGAGCAGACTCTCTATCATCAAGTTCATGTACTCATCCAACAAATACTTATTGTGCCCCAAGAGCGTGTCAAACATCATTCTTTGTGTTTGTGAACAGAGAAAAGATTCTTACTCTCATAGAGCTTACATGCTAACAGGGTGAAACACGCAATAAACAATAAACAAAACACAAGGAATATACCCTATAGTATAAATGCAACAAAACAGAGCTGTAACAGCATTGCTCCTGAAATCAGACTCTCTAATTCTGAACCGCAGCTCCACCACTTCTTAGCTGTGTGACTTGGGTAAGTTACTTACCCTCCCTGTGTCTCAGTTTTCTTATGACCTATTCAATAGACAAGACATTCGTACCTGCTCCATAATGTTGCTCTGTGCTTTGGATGAATTAATATGTAGCTAAAATGACTGGATGATAGTAAGAGCTATGTAACTGCTCATAAATAAATCATTGCAGTGAGAAAAATTAAAAAGTGTGTTAGGGAATATGTGGAGCAAGTAATTTTATATTAGGTAGTCAGATGACATTTGAGAAGGAAAAATATGAGCAAAGCCTAGAAGAAGAGTTAGCCAGGTAAGTATACTGTGGGGGAGCAGTCCTCCACAGTAAGTGACCTTTGTGAATGTCCTAAGGTGAGCAGGTGGCTGCTAAGTTGAGAAAGCAGGGGTTTGAAGGGGTGAGCATGAGTATCATCAGGTAGGAGTTTTGGGACCACTGGGATGATGTTAGCTTTTATTTTGAGTGAAGTGAGAAGTGATTGGTAGTTTTAGGAAAAGGAGTGGTATAAACTAACTTTTATCTTTAAAACAATTATTTTGCTATATTGAAAATAAATCATAAGGGGCCAGGCTAAAAGTAGGGAGACCAGTCATCCATGTGAAAGACGATGATGGTTTAACTGTGAGCATTGCAGCAGATACAGTAAAAGTGTTCGGATTCTGCATGTATTTGGAAGATAGGGCCAAAAGGAGTTCCTGATGGGTTGCAAAGAGTGTGCACAAGAAAGAGAAAAAGCAAGGCTAGATCTAAGATGAAGTATTGTCTTAATGATTTCTGCTATCGGCTCTCCTTCCTACCTACAATTTTATTCATCTGCCGCCATTTTCCCTTTGCATGTAATGCCAGGAGAGTTCTCAAGTCTAGTGGGAAACATCATAATGTAAGAAAAGGAGAGTTGATCTGTGAGAGAACAGGACAGAGAAGAGAAGCATAATCCATCTGGAGGAGGCATTCAGGCAGGCAGCCCCTCCCACAGGGTATCCTGGACAACAGCTCCAACTGGAAAGAGGTACAGATGGAAAGGCTCGATGGCTCCATCCTGGTAATACCCAGCTCTGTGGGTAATCTTTCACAGGATGAAGCAGGTTCAAGAAATTTCTCTGAGCCAGCACAGATTTCTGTATTTCTTTACTTCTCTATTTTGGGGAACGAAAGGTTAGAAAACCTAAAAATAAATATTGTTGCTATCTTTGAAAAATGTAGGCTTTTTATCTCCCCTCTCGTCTTCCCAGTCCTTTTTTGTCCTTTCATTCTCCTCCTTCTCTATGGGTGGGAATAAGCCATATCTAAATGTCTAAACTGTCAAAGGATAATTGATTACTTCAGTAATTGATACTGACATTTTCCAATGATGCCTATTAGACTAGAATAGCGGTCTCTACATAGAACCAGCCCAGTACTGCCAAAGCACTCAAAATGGTGATTTTCTGAAGAAGATGGTCATATGGAAAACATCTTCTTTTTCCCATTTTTATACTCTCCCAACATTTTTTTGTGTCTCCTCTCTTTTCTTCTTGCTTCCTTTCCTCCACTCTTACCAGCTAAATATTCATCCATAAAAGCCATTTAGAGTTTGATGCCTCAAAGTCCTGTATCTATTAAACTACAATCTCCTTTAAAAAGAATTTTTTTCTCGAATCACCACATTCATTCACTCATTAACAGATGTTGCAGCCCCAGGCTGCATTTCTCTGGAGTAGGCCAAGGAAGGGAATGGATTCATCGACATCTTCTGTCATAAGTCAATAAGCCATCATTCAGCCCTCCTGGGCTCTGAGCAGGTGCTCTGTCCTTTCTTCTGACAGTAGCAAAGATTCCCAAGACCCTGGATGACAGCCCCTAAGTTAGTACTTAGTAGTTCCACTGGCAGGTGTTTCTCTGTATATCCAGACAACAGGTGTTTGTCTGGTGCCTCCTGCCAAAAGCCAAAGAGCCGGAGTAGAAAACAAAGCCCATTTGCGAAAATGATTGCTGTAATTAAGAGCAACGGTAATGCAAACGATGAAAACACATACATACTCATACTCTCTCACTTTCCCAAATCCTCGTCCCCTTGACAGAGAAAATGACAGACACATTACCCAGCATGATGATATACTATTTTTTCCATGTTTTTCTTCCTCTTAAAAAAATAGTTGACATACATATAACGTCTTTTTAAGTACTAAAGTTCTCACTTCTTTGGGGGAGAAACTGCAATGATTTTTAAGCTATCTTTTGAAACCGTTTCTCATAAGGCTTTCCATTTAGAAGTTATACTTTATTGTGCATCTGGGGGGTTACAACGCAGTGTATGCTGAAAGAAGACCGCTTTTGAAGAGCTTATGATTTATTTGAGACTGTACATGCCCATACGAAGAGTGAAACAGCTGTGCAGTAATCAAATCATAGTACTTTTGGTAGCGACTTTCTTCACAGTCCCATTGTGTGCCTACCCCTCTGTCTCCCAGCAGGAAGTTGCCTTACTTACAACCAAGAAGTCTATGTATGTATGTATGTATGTGTGTATGTGTATGTATGTATTTATTTATAGAGAGAGGGGGAGGGAGGGAGAAATAGAAGGAGAGAAACATCAACTGGTTGCCTCTCACACACCCCTAATGGGGGACCTGGCCCAACTCAAACATGTGCCATGATAGGTAATCAACCAGAGACCTTTCAGTTCACAGGCTAGCACTCAATTCACTGAGCCAGGGCAAAGATTTTATTTACTTTTTTTGCTTTTTAAATTTTTTTAGAGAGAGGGGGAGGGAGGGAGGGAAACATTGATGTGTGAGAGAAACAGCAATCAGGGAGTGGTAGGGGGTGGGGTGGTGGTGGACCCGGCCTACAATGCAGGCACGTGCTCTGACTGGGAACGGAACAGGTGACCTTTCCAGGCCAGTGCTCCATCCACTGAGCTACACCAGCCAGGGTGAACCAAGAAAAGTCTTTATGGTAATATGTTGCATGCTCCTCAATCCCTCCCTTAAGGATCATGCAGAAGTTTCAAAGACAGGGCAAATAGCATTGTGGTTTGCCTAAGACAGATTCTTTTTAAAAAAAAAAAACTGTGAATATGAATTAGCCACTCATTTTTCTCTTTTCTAAGACCTAAGGATCCCTTCTCTGCTCTCATCTGAACCAGCTATTGGAATGATAAGCAAAGGATGGTTTGGGCTGAAGGAGAGGATGCAGATAAATCAGAAGTCATAGACTTTGTCAACATGATTTCCATATTATGTATATAAGATCACAATATTCCAATCAATTATGTGTTGAATTCTTCCACTCCATTTTAAGTCTCTTTTGTATGCTGCTTGAGAGCTTAACAGCTAATCATTTAGGTAAACTCTTGCTGTTATATATTGTGATTATCAAATAGTTTTATACTGCAATTGCCAAAAGAATAGCCTAGGTTTTTTGAGCTAGCAATTTTACAATGTAAAAAAAAAAAAAAAAAGGAAGAAACAATAAGGGCTGTTCACAAATAATTCTCCTTCAAAAGGACACAGAGATAGGATGCTGTTCCCCGCCCCCCCCCGCAAGTTTTTGGTTAAGCTGAAATCACTTTTTTTCTTTGTAGAAAATTCCTGATTTTAGAAAAAGAATGCAAGGAGTATTTCTCTAGAATGTGAAGCCTAAGCTTTTCTTGGGGAAAAAAAATTAAACTGAAACAAGACGCTCACTTGCTATTGTTGAAGTTATCTTTAAAATTTTGTGCACTTGCCCTCCAATAGTTGCATCTCTGATTTTGGTCCCCCTAACCTTTTAACACTGAAGAAAACTAAGCATTTTATTATGTGGGGGAAAAAACAGTCTGTGTGGACAGGCTCTCAGACTTGATCTGAGAAACCAGCCTTGATCAAATTACTTCCTGAACAAGTGGCCTTTGACTGGTTGGTGAATGGAGAGCCCAGGCACCCTGGGTTTCAGCAGCTTCCTATCTGTTTATCACTGGTACCAGGCTTGGTCTCACTTCTGTTCTCTTCCGGCCTCCCATTTGGCACAAGAAGAATGTCCTAGAAGAGGACACTGTGCTTCCTTTCTCACTATTTCCCCACCCTCATTTTTCTTGAATGAGTACTGGTTTGCTTATGGTCTCTCTGATACAAACCAAACATCCAGAGTGCTAGAGCTACTATAACAGCAGTAATTCTAATTCACTCTTTTTCTCTCATAGATGAGGGAAGTCTCTGATTCCCCACCCTTCTTATGAGGAATCAGGACTGGAAGAACCATACCTCTCCATCTACATACACTCAGAATGACCTCTTCTGACATTATTATATTCAGATGTGCCAGGAACAGAACCCATTACAAAGGACAGAGTGGGCTCTGTTTGGGGAAATGGATAGTGACATGATCTTTAAAAATGGCATTTGCACTCACAGGGAACTGCATCCTCCATCCTTAATGGCTGGCCCTAGACAGGGGGAGGGGTTTCTAGTAGTATTTTAAGAGCAGTTATTTCCCTATGATTGGATTCCATTGCATGCTGGGATAACTGGGAGCCAGTAGTGCTTTGGGAATCAGTGCACAGATGTACCAGAAGCTTGTTGGAAAGCACCTGAGTTGACCTGAGTTGAGCTTCATAGTTAAGCTTTCAATTACTTTTATTTTATTTTAAGTAACTGTTTTCATTGAGTCAGTTCAGGTCACAAAATCCCTTTCTACTAGAAAATGTTGCTTTGCTTTCTGACTTCACAGATACAGAGAAGATCAGCTGCCTGTGGCCATTTCAAAACAAATGCCTCCTCAGAGGGAAGTAATACACCCTGGAGAAAGAGGATGAGATCAAACCCCAGGACCTGCAGAATCTCTAATCACACCGTCATCACCCTGCGTGTACACTCTTGGTCTTTGTTTCCTTCTCACAGTGGGCCCTTCCTTCCCTCCCAGCCTGCTCCATGCTCCTTGAGCCACAGGCTATTTTTTGTGTAGTTGCTGCCAACTTGGCTGGTGAGAAGCCAGGCCTGGAGGAAATAGAGGGTCCTGGCAAGAACACAAACAGAAGGCCCAAAAGGGTCAGCTCCTGATTTCTTCCACAATACAACTATGCCTCCATTAATACTTGTATGGAATATAGAAGTCACTCTGGAGTCACCAGAGACCTGGCTAGCAAAAAAGCTGTCCTGCTATCCTGATACAGCCTCGCCTCTGAGTGTGGCAGGGTGGCAGGAATGGAAAGAGAGGGTTGCACGGTCCTTTAGGGAGGGCCAGGATCAAGGAGATCACTTAGGAAAACATTGTGAAAACCACTAGGCTCTTGTGTGCTTGGATCAAACAAAGAAAATTCTTGCTTTCCATGATAATAAACCTCAAACCAGGCAAACGTCATAGAGTGTAGGCACCTCCAGAAACTGAGATTTGGTATGACTCAGGCTCTCTGGACAAAGGCCTGTGAGAGGTCCACTGGCAGGGCGGCATAGTGTTCGTGGGTTGGAGAGTCAGTCCCCAGGGACTCTGTCTTGCACTGCCCAGCGTTGCTAACCCTGTATCATTAGCTACCTCTTTTCCTTCCCTCAGTCCCAGCACGATGCCCCCTGGTACAGACTGGTCCCTGGCGGCCCTGCCTTAGGAGCGCTGGTCTCTGGGCAGCTCTGGCCTCTGTATACAGTCAGAGGAAGCTTGTAAATAGTGAGCTTGTCCCTTCAGTGGAGGGAAACTTATGCATTAACTTCTCCTTCCCCTCTCTCTCTCTTTAGGCTTTTGGGTGCCAGCCTGGAGATACAGGCTTTAAATTGATTCCTGTCGTTAATGACTGGATCATACCTATAGCCATAGAAGACAAGAGATATTTACCGCCCGGTTTCTGCATAGAACTAGGGGAGGAGAGGAAAAAAGGTTCAGGTGCTTGGGCTGGGAGAGGCGAGCCTGAGGTGGTGGGGCTACCGAACGTGAAGCGGAGGGATGGAGGAGCTACAGAAGCGGAGTGCCAGGAGATCCGGACCCCGGAGCTGACGCACGCGCACTAGGAGCCTGGCGCCTAGGCTGCTGGTGGGCCAAGTTAACCTGTTCAGTTTTGGTGCCCCTATCGGATGGCGATGATTGAAAACTAGTCTTCGAAGACCGTTCGTTTTCTCTCTGCAGGTAGCCAGAAGCATGCACCTTCTTCTCCCCAACTTTGCTTTTGGGGCCGGGAAAGCGTGGGGATAACAGCACCACGCACGCACCTAGCCCTGGCGACTTGGACTAGGCTCCGCGGTTTGTGAATACATCTTGGTAACATCTGCTGCCAGGGGGCTTTTGATCGTAAAGCAACCACCGTAAGCGTGGTACAGGCGTGCACTCTCTGTTGAGTGGAGTGTACGAGTGTAGATCCCGGAGTAGACCAAATGGTGAAATTAAAAATTTTCCCACCGCAGATTTTTCCGACACGGTCTCAGGGGAAATCGAACGCTTCGCGGGTTAGGCAGGGCGTCTGCGAGGACCGGCGCAGCCCGGGAGCGCAGGGCGACCGGCTCCTCTCTCTGCGGAGCTGCGGAGGGACTTAGCTGCTCCAGGCCGGGAACACGTGCAGTGTCGTCATCTTTCACCGTTCAGCGTTTGCAGGTCTCTCTCTCTCTTTTTTTTTTAAGTGACCCAAATACATGTTCAACACTTGTTATAGATTTTAAAAGTTTAGCGGCATCTACCCTACTTGCTTACTCACACGATGCAAATTCAGTTTTAAGAGCGCACTTTTTTTAACCCCTTAGTATTGAAGAGAGCTGAGAAGGGGCCTTGGGGTCTGGCTTGCCACACTGCCCGCAAGAACTGGTCACTTCTTCAGTAAGCACTCAGCTCTTCCTAAAGTCTCACTATCTGAACCCAGAGGAGGTCGGGATGCACCTTGCCACCCCCTCAGGTAAAGCCCAAGAAGGTGTCTTGGCCTTCCTGGGTCATCTCTAGACAAAAGTTTTATCCCCAACTGTAATCTTGCGGGGATGAGAGATACAGGAATGGATATTGCAGTGCGAGTAGGGCTCGAAAGTTAAAACAAAGAAGAAATAACAAGAGGCGGAATCAGCTCCAGAAACTTGGCCCCAGAGTTGTCTTGCCCTCCCGGGTTCAAGGAACCGGATAATAGTTCGTTTGGGGTGGGATCCACTCTCCTGCTCTTTCAGCAGATAAAGGAAGAGGGGGGACACACACAATTAGATTAACTTTGGAAAATCTTTGCCACCTGATACATGCAGAGGAACTTACTGATGGCATTCAGCAGCACCATCAGGCCTTAAACCATGGCAGATTTGTCACAGACCCAAAGGCATCACTTGAAAAAGGCACAGTGTTCAATATCTCACAATTTTTCACCCTGGAAAGAGGTCAAGTGGACAGTTTTGAGGGACCAAGTGTTTGCTTTCAAGGTCCACTTTTGGGATTGCTTTGTAAGGGTCTGAGTACTCTAGTTAAGCCAGAAGCATAGAGTTTGAACCTTCAACAGTGGGAAGGGAAGGGGTGTTCAGCCCCAGACAGCAACTCACTAGCGTCAGGGTCACAGTGCCTGGGCACTGTGCCCAGGCTGTGCTCATCTCTGTGAGATGTGTTCTTTTTCCTCCACAGTGGCTTTAGTAAGTTGTCAAGGTGATTTGTTTTACAGCAGCCTTGATGTTAAATGTATTCTAGCCATGGAAAGTTTCCAATCTTGAAAAATCTACGTGTTTTTGGTAATGCTTTTAATTAGGAAATAGGAATTTTTAAGTGGATAGTCAGTAATAGATAAGGCCGTATCATAGCGTCAATTTTGGCTTACGTGAATTGACCTTATCAGTCAAAATCATAGCCTTTTCATTAAAATGAATAATGTATCAGAGCGTAGTTTAAAGCTTCAAATTGTTTTCAGACAGAAATATTCCAAAAATGCAAGTCAGGTATATTTCTTAGATAAATGACAGTGGGGGCATTGCATACACTGAAATTCCGAGTTCTCAGGTTTCCTGAAATCCAGCGCGCATCATTAATCATTCATTGGGGTCGGTCCTTCAGTCAATGGCAGCTCTGAGTAAATTGAAGCTAGTCGTCAGCTAATCCGTCCTGCCAAGGGGATCCTGGGGCGAGAGAGGACAACTGGACAGTCATTCACACGTGCTAGTGCCCAGACCTTGCCCCTCTTGCCCGGCTCCCAGGGTGGGTATGCGTGTGCGCTCACCCTCCCAGACCACAGCCAGGGCTTCCCAGAAGGAAAAACAAATTCGGCATAATGTTTAGCGCGACCAAGAATTTCCAATACAAAGCATCTCGAGTTGTGGCATAATGGCTCAGGGTGGCTCTCTAAACCCTGAATAAATCCGTCTCTTAGCTCTTTAGTCAGTGAGAACTACCATTACAACAAAAAGTCTTCTCCCACCGCTCCGCACCAAAACCTTCCCAAGTTGGGCTGCGAATCCGGGCTTGGTTCCCCGCGGAAGCACTTGGAGTGGTGAGATCTCCCAGTGGGATCTCCCTGTGGGACGCAGTTCCCTAGGGATTCGCGGGGTTATTATGAAAGCGGAGTCTGCAGCGGATAGGGAAGGAAACATGGAAATTGGGTCCTGACCGCGTTGGCCAGAGTGTTTGTCTGGGACGCAGGTGCGTGCAGAGGTTGCGAGGACTAGAACTCACTTCCACGCTTTAACCCCCCACTTCCCTCGCTATCCTTGGAGGACTCAACTGCACGAGCGCAGCTGAATTCCGCGCAGCGTTGGCTGGAGTCTGAGGGTGGCCGTGTGGCACGTGAGAACAGCTGGGATGCGGCGTGGCCCCGAGTCCGGTGCAGCTCCTCTGCACTCGGCTTCTCCACCCCCTCACTCTCTCTCATCCCCTCCCTCCTCCACACCCCCGCCCCCGGGACCGCCAGCCTCCTTCTCCGCACCCGCCAGATAGTACACAAAGCGGCGGGTGAGAGGAAGCCTCGCAGGCGTGCACCGAGCAGTGAGATCACTGGCGTTATAAATATCTCAGTGCCAGCGCCGAGATCCGTTCGGGTGGCCTCTCTCTCTCTCCCTCTCCCCCTGTCTTTCCCGAGGCTATGTCCACCCAGCGCGGCGAGGGGGGCAGCGCCAGAGGCACGCAGCCGCGCGGGGGCTACAGAGCCCAGACCCAGCTCTACAAGATGCACTTAGGACCCCCGCGGCTGGAAGAATGAGCTTGTCCTTCCTCCTCCTCTTCCTCAGCCACCTGATCTTCAGCGCCTGGGCTCAAGGGGAGAAGCTCCTCGCCCCTAAAGGGCAACTCGGATCCGCTGCCACTGATAGAAACCTGGGAGGCTCCAGCAGTAGCCAGAGCAGCAGTAGCACGACGTCTTCCTCTTCCTCCTCCCCTACGACTTCTCTGGGCAGCCAAGGAAGTGGCTTGGAGCAGAGCAGTTTCCAGTGGACCCCCTCGGGGCGCCGGACTGGCAGCCTCTACTGCAGAGTGGGCATCGGTTTCCATCTGCAGATTTACCCGGATGGCAAAGTCAATGGCTCCCACGAAGCCAATATGTTAAGTAAGTTGTTCGCTCTTCAGCAAAGCCAGTCCTAAGCGGGTGGCCAGACATTCGGGAGGGACAACCCACTATTCTCTGGGCCACTAGGTCATCTTCGCAAGGCCGGGTCGCTGGAACCCAGCTGGCTTTCAAAAGAGCCTGGCGGGTGGGGTGGAGATTCGTTTCTATGGCGTGCACACACGTACGGACTGGTGGGTACAAGGAATGGCGATTCCTGAAGTGTAGGCTGCCTGGGGGCTGGTGCGCAGAGAGAGGCACCTTGTTCCCAGTATGCCCTGGTCCCAAAGAAGAGCCTCCAGCCTGTGCCTGGCGGAAAAATCAAAATCATCTTTCTCCTTCAGTTTCTGTTTACTAGGTTAGCATTGTTCATTAGGTATCAAAGTGCATCCTTTTTTCTTACCCATGACTAAAGGTATTTTTTAGAAGAATCAAATCTCACATACCACCAGAACTGCCACCATAAACCCCAAATTATGTGTGTATATTTATATATATGCATACATATGTCTATTGAGTATACATATTTACACATTATATACCTATGGAATACATGTATATGCTAGGGAAGACCAGACATTGCTTGTTTGGAAGAAAACAGTGATCTGGAAAACTGGACATCTTTAGAAAGGGTGATGTGATAGACATTCGAAGTATTAGCTCTAGAGTTGGGTTTAGCAATGTTCAGTATCTTGAGATCAAGAAAACACCTTTTTAGGAAGACTGACCAGCCTTTGATCATCAAAGACAAATAGGGTAAAGTTCTTTCTTTTAGAAGAAACACAGAAGATGTTCAATTTGGTACAGGTGAAAATTGTGTAGGGTTTTATTTTGAAGCCAAGTTTTAAATTTTCTTTGAGTTTTCTGTGTAGGTATTTCTTTCTCTGCTTCCTCATTTCTCTTCTCTTCCACTCCATCTGCAATTCCAGACCATCACCTCCACTCCTCTGCTTCCTCTCACTGCCTCTAGACAGCTGGGGGCTGTGTGCAGGACTGGGGCGATCTCTGCCCAGCTTTTCTTCTGTAGGGCCAGGTTGCTCTTTCAGCAGGGTTAGTCCATCAGATAGAGTCACAGCCTGGTCCCCGAGATACCAAAGAGGGAAATGTGTCCCAGCGCTGCGTAAGGTCACTCGCCTCAGGAGGTCGGTCTGGTCGTTCCCAGGTGTATACTTCAATCTGAGCCCTCTATAAATTTGATTGTTTTGACCACCATGTATTTTTTTTCCTTCTGTAGAGCAATGCCTGGCTCATGGAAATCGCTCACTTAATCTGTTGCTCACTTAAATTACTCATTTAAGAATGAGGAAACTGAGGCTGGTAACTTGCTCCTTCTCAAACCCAGGACCACATGGGCTATTTTTTGGGTTTCTTCTTTCCCAGGCTCCAGAGGAGCATGCAGGGCTCACCACAGCAGGGCTGGCTTCTAGAGCCCTATTGGAGGTGCCCACATTGACAGGGTGGCTGGCTGGCAAGCCTCTTCCCAGGGTTCAGGAATCAGGGTGAAAAAGACTGGCAGTTTGCTGCAGAAGAGAAGCAGGTGGACGCCCGCCCCATCCCTCCCCCGCAGACTAGTCGCTCAGGCTGTGCAGCTCCAGCTGACTGTGTTACACGTGGTGAGGTGGCCTGGACGCAGCCAGAGAGGCCTTTCATACACACCCAGCGGTCCCAGGGCCTCCCACATGCTTCTTACAGGAGCCTGTGCCTATGTTTTAAGGTTCATTTAACTCTTATCAAACAACTCACCATTTTTGGTGGGAGGGTGAAAGGAAATTTCCTGAGATTTCAGGGGCAGCAAGAGTTAAGTCTATTTCAGTATTTCCATTTGTCCTTGTTTTGTCCCACACAACCTTTTACTCCTTCAGACATCAGAGCTCATTCCCTACTGCTAGGAACCTTTCCTCCTTTTCTCAAGTGAAAACCTCTTCTCTTCTGTTCTTGTGGTTTGTCTAGGAAATTGGTATCCACAGAGGATGACTTCTGTGTCCCCAAGAGGCAGACCCAGAGTTAGCATGCATCAAGGGGAGTAAAAGGATGTGTCTGGGGTGGGGTTTGTGTGCTAGGGATCTCTAAAAAACGGACTTATTCCCATGACATTCACCCTCTTCTCTTGGGGGAAAAAACACATAGGCAAAAAAATGTTTGCAGCTTAGGGCTTGAGCAAGGGACAGTTGCAGAAAAGTGTAGGAAGGGAAAGGAGGACAGCTCAGCAAAGAATATGTTCAGCTAAAGGAGACCTTGACCAATATGTTACATCCAACGTCCAATTTATCTTAAAATCCACCTGAAAGGTATCTATGAAAGAACAAGAATGTTTCCTAAACAGTGACTAAGGAACTTTCTTTCAACTAACAATTTCTTAATTCATTGCAACTTACAGTAGCCTTTCAGAGTTCAGTGTGTATGTTTCACATGACATGTGATCATTCACTTATTTATTTATTCATTTATTTATTCATTCATGCACCTAGGATACCTACCTCCCACAACTTGATATTTTGGTTACTTTTAGATTTGTTGGGGGATTGTTTTGTTTTGGGCTTCCACAAATTTTTGTCACAGAAGAAGGAGTGACTAAAGTGTTCAAATCATGGTGATTTTTCTACTTTGTGATGCCCAAGTGTCCAATACTACTTCACAAGATTTTGCTACCTTTGACTCATGAAGAATTTATGGAACACGTCATGTTTACCAGGGTAGCATGTAATTTGGAAATTTAAAATGAATCTCTGCCCTTAAGTAGTTGTGAATGAGAAACAGAGGCCTAATTACCTCTTTGAAGGTGCAGTACTTGGTTTCCTGCCACACTGGTTAGGGTACATGAGGAAACATTTGTCTAAGTCTCACAAGGGACACTGAGAAAGCTGGGGTCATAGAGGGTGCATGAGAGTTTTATCTGATCGTCTAGTTCTACTGTCTACGAGTGAGGAATGATAGAAAACTTACTTTTTGTCATAGCTTGCTACTTCAGAAAAGAGTCAGAACTTTGCCATAAAACTGCATTCTAACAGGTTCTTTTAAGCTCAATAGTTTTCTGTAATATCTGTGAGAACAAATATGTTTCTCAACTATCATTTGACATCAAAATTTTTGTAAACTACGAATGTCTTCTAGTTTCACCATCAGAAATACACACTGGCGATAAATTTTTGAAACATAATTTGTTTAGTTAAAGTGTACCACTTAGTATATTCTTAGCTCCTCTTACACAATAGTTATCCCATGTTTTGAACACAGAGAGAAGAATCAAGCTCATTGCACATAAACTCTTTTTGTGAGGAGATACTACGGAAGGGTTGAGAAAAATGGGGCAAAGATAGATGATGACATCCAACTGTTGAGTGTTAACAAAGGCTTTGCGTTCATTTAAATTTGGTAAAGTTAGTTTCAATACAATGCTTCTGCTGACTTATCTTGGGCCATTAAAGAATAAGCAATTGAATAATTGTCAATCTAAGGAGCAAAAGTTTGAGGCTATGACTACTGAAAACCTAAGTTTCATATAAAATATGAAAATTCCAATCACATATTTTGGTTAAACTGAAACCTCAATTTAACTGATTTTTAGAAATCTGAATTCACTATCAATATTTGTCATATAAGGTCAGCCTTTATATTGTTCTCCAAACCTAGATAAACTAGAGATTCTCTATCTACTGTATAGAAAAACTCCAGTGGAAAAATTCTGTTACTAATGTAATCAATGAAGACAGCTAAACTGGATATTTTAAAACTCAGATTTGATAATGATGCAGCATATTGGTCACTGTTTGAACGCAAATAGAGAAATTTCAGTTTTGAATTATTTTTTCTTGAGGACTTTCAGATGGGCTGTTGAAAGCCTTTGAATACATGGACTATCCATGTCTTATTCACTAGGTACGAATAGAGAGAAAAGGGTGAAGAAGCCTACATAATTATATTAGCCATCTTTAATAGAGCTTTATTGTTTTAAAAATCTGGAACATACTAAAAAAGTCTAAATTTGTATTTTCTTACTGAAATACTTACTTTGTAATGCATGCTTATGGTTGTAAGTCAGTGGATTAAACAGTTGTGTGTATAATTTGGGAGACACCAAGTGCTTGCCCTCCTGCAACCTAGATGTTAACCCCAAAATCCCATGCAGAGAATTCCCTCTGTGAGCACTGCCCTTTTCTTTTGATGCTCTTACATGTGAACACCCTAGGAAATATAACACATTGTTGCCTGCACTTTAATATGAATTAATTTATATTGATCTTTCCCCCTTGCCAGGAGAGTACTAAAACACACTTCTACAGATGTGCGCATATGGCGGGTCCTCAAAATGAAAAGAGAGGTAGTGAGGCCAAGAAAGTCCAATTTAGCAAACATTCATTGACTCTCTATGATCTTTGAGACACACTTGGACTTAACACACTTTTGCTTAAGGATATTATCTTGGCATCCACAATGTAAATTGTAAATGCTCATTAAATTTATTATTCCTGACTCCCAGAAAGAGTCAGGAAATTACGGAAATTGGGAAAAGAATTTGTTGCAGAGAAATGTTTCTTAGGATTTAGATATGTGTGATTTAATGCACATAGATTTATTATCTAGAATGTTATGTAGAAAATCTTTAGTGAGTTACTTACTGAGATTTAGCATAGTAAAATCATAGTAGTCTCTTGAGGGAGGCAGGAAGTTGCATCGTGGGGCTTACAGACTCTGCCCTAATATTCCAGAAAAAAATATTGTCAAATTACTCTTGCAGTTACTTTGGAAATTCTGACCTTACCAACATTCATAATATTATGACATAATTAAAGGAAGACTTAGGAAAATCACACCAAAGTTGCCTATGTGGAAAAAAACAATTATTTTATTTAATCTCATTTACTCTCTATTTCTCATAATTTTAAATAGAATGATATAAGTAAAAATATTCTTAAGCTTTCCATTAAATATAATTTATGAGAGTGGAATAAAACACCTCTAACAATGTAGAACCATGGGTAAATTGGGGGGAAACAGCAACCATATCTCTTTTACAAAGTCTGCACTGTCTCTTTGGCAGCGATTATGCCACACCTAGACAATATCTCACGTCCTCCCTGTCTCACTATTCAACGCATTTACACAGCATTCACAATTACAGCCCCCATCTCTCAGAGATCTAAAACCCATTAATGCTGTTTTGTCAAGATCATTCTGTACTATTGATAGAAATATAACTTTCTAGCAGATCTCTATTTATACTTTACAAATATTATTAAACCTGCTCTATCTTGTAGTGTTTTTACCTATAAAAATATTCTGTGCACTTCATTACTATTTGATAAAATGATAATGCTTCTAAATCTTTGGATGTACATCATAGTTTATAATTTATATGGCCAAATATATTGTAAATAGCATTTTTGAAAACATTTTGCAAAAAAGGATTTGAGACAGTTTCTTTCTACAAGCAATAGAAGTTCCTTTCTAACAGTTTTTAGTTTTTCTTTTTCCTTTTAAAGAAACATCTAATAAATTGGTAGCTGCACTTTTCTTGAGATGTGTTTTATTTATTCTAGGTTAAGAAAACTTAGTTCTGCTACTCCCCCCACCCAAGCTTTCTGATCAAGTATTGTTCAAAAATCAATTTGAACAAATAAGTGGCAGTATTTGTTACAATTGTAGGTGTTAGCTCACATTGTGCAACATCAGTGCTCAATAAAGTTATTCTTAAAAAAAGATATTCTCCTGTGTTTATACATATATATGCATATCCATGATATACTACTTTTTGGTAAGTTGAATAAATTTTTGTATGTATTTAAAATACTCCAGGAGAATATTGTTATTTCAAGAACAGATGAATTATTCTATCCCACAGTGAGGTCTTAATTATTATATAGTATATACTCAAAATATTATAGATTGAAATATAGATTTTCTCTGTCCCTCCCATATTTGCTTTCTTACTTCCTAAGATAGGAGATAGGCCCCTTTGTAGTATTAATGAACTATATTATTTTCTCCTTTTTTAAAACCAATTTGATGTAGGCAATTAACAAAAAGCACTATACATTTTTCTTGTTCATATAACATCTATGGGACTATAAAACAGGTAGGAATTCCAAGAACATACAGACTGAATCTCATTTTTAAAAATGCTCTGTGAACTGTGGTATGTGATTCTCCTGACCTAGTGGATTTGGGCTTTCAAATTATTATAGGAGACAGAGCAACTTTGACTTGGTAAAACTAAATATAAGCATTAACATAATAAAACACTTCATTAAATTTTTTCCGAGAAAAGTCATTCAAAATGCAAGATGTCTCAAACCATAATCCATTAAACACTTCATTGAGCCAACAATCCCAAGTGATTTATAATGCTTTTAGTATCTTATACATAATCTTAAATAAGCTACTCACTAAATGATTAAGTATGGTATATATTGATTTGTACTCTTGTGATTATGATACTTTCGGAAGAGGGATTTCTTTTATGTAAATAAGTATTTTTATGTCTTTCAACAGTTTATGCTAGTCTTGAGTTTTAATATTAAGTATTGCATTACTTCTGATAGAAAGCAATGCAAAAGTCATTTTGAAAAATATTTTTTGAAAGTCCTTCAATTCCTTTAAAAGTTGAAAAGATTCTGTCAAACATTATTTACTAAAAGTGACTTATCATTTGCAAAAAAGAAAAGAATTACTAATGAGCAGAACTGCATTTTTGAATCTTGAAATCTATCATATTAAATAATCATTTTATGGCTAGCCTTTTAAAAAATATAATGAATATCATAAAAATGTTAAATACGTTTTAAAAATCACATTAATAAAGAATGGAAATAATTTATGTAGAAATTTAATTCTTCACAATGGTATATGGAGGAGTCTGTGTTTTATTTTGGGATTTCTGTCATCCTAGGTATTTTGGAAATATTTGCTGTGTCTCAGGGGATTGTAGGAATACGAGGAGTTTTCAGCAACAAATTTTTAGCGATGTCAAAAAAAGGAAAACTCCATGCAAGTGTAAGTAGAACCACTTTGTATTTGTTAAAGGCGTTATGGAGATTTTACATTTGTAAAGTGGAATGAAGTGACTTTTTAAATTAGTAAGTAGGTGGGACAATTTGTCCAGAGAACTTAATGGTTTTTGTTTTTATAAAATTATACATACATTTAACCAAAAACATTGTATATATTTTTGTAAGTAATCATGTAAATGTTTTATTTACTTGAAAAGGTAGAGCCTACAAAAAATTGTAAGGGTAATTGCATTTGAAAATAACATTCTTGAAGTGATTGCCATTACTTATTTCTTAGAGTGTTTCAAGTGAGAGGAAATATTATAGAAATAATACATTATGTAACATTTTAAATTTGTATGTTTATGATGGTTGTGTGTGTGTGTATTTAGTTGACCAGGTTCTTATTTAATTTTACAAGTTATTCATGATGTCAACAATTGGGTCTAAGTAATATAACATATTTTCATTTTAAAAATACTGGGGAAAGAAACCAATAATGAGAACATTTTGACCTTTCATAGAGAAATTTTATTTTATTCATTTGCAAAATTTTCACCTTGTATTTTTGGAACATCAAAACAATTATTAAAACTATGAAGACTTAACTTACACTCATAAACACTTCTTCAGACCACCTATACAGTTTGTGAGCAATTTATAAATTATAGAGTTCTGTGCTTTGTTCTGAAAACGTTGATTACTTGGGAAGCATTAACACATTTTAAAGTTAATAAAATATGTTTAGCTTAGTTTTCCTACTCACAGATTCTGTTAATTTGTATTAGTACATATGCATAGTACTTAAAAGTGATTTGTGCTTTTTCTATAGTATACTAAGTTAGTTTTTTAGTTTTTACTTATTTATTTTTCAGAGAGAAGGGAAGGGAAGGAGAAAAAGAGGGGGAGAAACATAGATGTAAGAGAGAAACATGATTTGGTTGCTTCTTGTGTGCACCCTGACCAGCATCAAACCTGCAGCCAAAGCATGTGCCCTGACCAGCAGTCGAGCTGGCAACCTTTTGCTCTGTGGGACAATGCTCCCACCAGCTGAGCTGTGCCAGTCGGTGTACTTCATGTACTACGTGCACTGTAGTGTACTCTGTTTTGTAACATCAAATCGTTGGAAAAAGCAAGTCTTTAATGCTAGTCCTTTAATTCTTATGCCCCTTAATTCTTATTAAGTGAATTGGGGAACCATTACTTTTCCAGTTTTCCAAAATATATAGCAAGTTTTAGTTGAGTGCCATCAATTGAAACATCATTTATGATTTCTACTTTACAGGCCTTTAGAAAATTCAATGAGAATTCCATTTGGTTCAGTGTGTAAGACTTTCAATTTTCCTTTCCCTAACATCTAAAGGTGGTTTGTTAAATACCTCTTGGAGGAGGCAGTAGAATTCAAGCTATTTCTATAGCTACCTGAGGATTAAATGAGATAATACATATAAACCTTATATATTAGTATTTGGTGCATTGAAAGTGTTCAACAAATATTAGTTATCAGTGTATAATTATCTAAATATAATAAACTACTGAAATCTCAGTTTATTAAAATAAACAGAAAACCTTTATTAAGTTTTTTAATCACACACTGTCAGAATTTTTAAAAGATTTACCTATTTCATTTTCTGGGGTGGTTATTATATTTTAGCAAGGTATAATATTGCATTCATAAAATAATTACTTTTTGATTATTTTATTACAATAAAATTTCTGCATTGCTTTGGAAAAGTAGGACATGCCACATTATTTTTTAAAAACCAACTGTGAAGAACCCACATACAGAATAGAGAACAATTGACCGAATATCTGCATGGGATAAATTTTCCTTAGTCAGCGTCAAGGTTACAAAAAGATTGAAACCCTCAAAATCTAAACATCAGAATAATATGTGGTGCATGTAAAAAAATCTTTCTCTTACTGGTTTGTTTTGGGTGAAAATCTTGATTTTTTAAACATTCAGATTTGTGCCTTAGAACATGCAAAACATAGACTAAACTTAGGCTGGCTTAAGGATAATTGCCACAGAAAGCAAAGTATTACAAATGGATGCCAATTAGAAAGGTCAAACCAAGAGGTTAGGATATATGAATCCTGTGTCAAAAGCGAGTAACAAATTTCCAGAAATTTGACCCAAATGTCTAAGGACGGCTGGCTGAAATAATGCAGATAATGCAAAAACAGCATCTGTTATTCTTTCTCATCTTGGCAGGCTAAAGTTATTTCATGGAATAATGACTTTTAAACAGTACAAAGCAAGTCTTGCTCTTGTCACTCATTGAAGCTCTTTGATATAAAAGTCATTCTGTGACTTTGAGCTGAATTGTAGGTAAAAAATTAAGCCCTATGATTATGTGGATTCTTTTTAAACCAGTTGTCTAAGCCCACTTTTTCTTATCAGAGCTTTTATTAGCACTTTTTTTCCTAGATGGGAGCCTAATTAAATTATAAAGTGATTTGCTTTTAAGAAAGTTGAATTTAGAAACAGTATTAATCCTAGCAATGATCAGTTTTAAGCACAGATGGCTTCTTTCCTGTTATCAGTTTTTATTTAAACATGTTGAAAAATTGTTCTTGTCATGTTAAATATACTTCCAGTATTTGATTTAGTTGTTTTACAAAATTGCATCATCACTAAAAAGGCTACAAACCCTTCTAATTTCAGGATAAAATGTGTAATTTGTTATTTTTTTCAATTTAATTATTGTAAAGAGGCATTTAACAAGTACCTTTGTAATCATTGTGAGACACATACACCCGCACATGACTGTGAGTCTCAATGTCATCAATAAGCTCTTAGAAATTGCAACTTCAAGCAAAACTGTGGATAAGGAAAACGAGTTTACTATAGGCTAATTGATACAAACACAAGTTAACTATTATGGCATATCTCATCATAAAATATCACCAAGCTTCAAATAAAGATCCAAAATACTTCTAATATTAAGCATGGAAACATATGTGAGCTCTACAGACATTTAAGAAAGATCAATGAGAACAAGAATGAGAATTCTTTCTGAAGCCACTTATTCCAGTTCAGGTTCCAGGTGGCCGGAGCCTCTGCCAGCAGCTCAGAGCGCCAGGTGGGGACCCACCCTGGACAGGACACCCTTTCCATAAGGATGCACTCACGCACACCCACACTCACTCATGCTGGTGCAATGTAGACACACCCGTTCACCCCATGTTCACATCTTTGGGATGTGGGGAGACACTGGAGTTCCCGGACAGAGAAAACCCATGCAGACATGGGGAGAACATGCAGGCTCCACAAGGACAGTAGACTCGACTCAAAATAGATTTTTTCTCATCAATGTTATAGTAAAATGATATTGAAAGAAGCAAATCTTACTTGAGGACCTGCTGTGTGTATAATATCATCACATATATCTTAAATTTACACAATTTTATATGCCAATTATATCTCAATAAAACTGGGAAAAATTTAAAAATTAATAAAGAGTAGTTTTAGGGTTTTATCTACAAAGTAAATGTGTACTAAAAATATAAAGTGTTCATATAATTATGGAAAAAGTAAATCTATACTCTTAAAAATATTCATGGATAATTGTAGATTCTCAATTTGATTTTTATAGTAATGAATCAGAATATTAAATATTAGTTACTAAACAGAGATAATGTATTTACGTAATTCTTTAAAAGCTCTTTCAGTCACATTATTTCATTACATACTTTGGTGAGGAAGAGTCTCAGAGATGTTGAATATATTCCTAAGTTCACACAGTTAAGTGACTGAACCAGTCCCATGTCCTTATAGGCTTAAATGCTGGGTAGGTAAAAGTTAGTTTGAAAGAAGATATTATGTTTTGTTCGGAACTAATTATTGGCACATTGTTTTCACCTATCATTTTATAAGAATTACTAATTTCATGATTTAATAATACTTTCTATGTTACATTTCAAAGAGTGTATACCGTGGTTCACTCTTAAAATATTTTGCTGGCCCACCCTCTTCGCACCGTCTATCTCTCTTCTTCACTCATTTCAAGCTCTTTTTGAAGTCTTGTTATCCCCATCCACTTCTGTATTTTCCAATGCTTGCTTTTAAAATCTGGGTAGGAGGGGATGTGCCCACCACTGAGCAAATCACTGAGTTTTAGAAATGTTGGTTATTCAATGTGATGATGACTTTCATAGGGAACCCCTGTCAGATGAACTTTCAAAACAGAAAAGACACGTTTTGTTCTAGAAAATCTTCATCTAGAAATGCTTCATCATCAATGGACACAAAGATGGTACATGGTTTTATCAACTCAGAATGGTTAGACTTTGGCAACATTTATTCTGATTTCTTTTGTGTGCTAAGTTTGTAAATTTGGTAAGAAGTTTTCTTTGAACTTCAACTGTCTCTGTCCACACTGCTCCCTGCACTCATTCAAGGTGCATACGCCTACTAATCTCCTCGCAGCTCTCCTTAAAACCTCTGCTGGTATATACTTTAAATATACTGTGCAGCCAAATTCCTACCATGGAGGTTTTTTCAGTATACTTTACAAGGATGAAGGTGTATGGTCTTCCCAAAATGAGCTGGGGATCATGGAGAGTAGGAGCAGAAAACTGCTTCCCAAACGGGCATGGGGGTTAGTCAGAGCTCCCCCTGTGGCCTCTTTCTCAACACATTCCCATGCTGGGCTCACTGGCAGAACAGCACTCTTCTTCTCTGTCTCTGCCTGTTTGTTCCTGTTCCTTCTTGACACTGTTCCTGTTCTCTCCTCAGGTTTGTTGTCTTTATTGAAAGTCCCATTGAGAGCCTTTCTGCATTTATCTGAGGTGGGTCCAGCTGTAAGAGGCCTTGAGTGGGGTGGTTAAAAGCACAATTAGATCCTGTCATTCTACTTAAACTGTATCATTACCTCTCATTTTTCTATTCCTTGGCTTTACCAGGAAAACGCAAGGTACAATCTATTGTGATGGTGGAGCATTTTAAATGAAACAATACATATAAGCACTTAGAATAGTGTCTGAGAAGTGTATCAACATTGCATGTTAAAAAAGGATCTTGAATTTGCTCTCAGGCAGCTGTTTGATGATCCTCAATCTTCTCTCTTAGAAGACTTTCTGATTTGGGGGTCAGGCAGCTGTGACCCCTTGGATATTTAGACCATCCCCAAATCCTATTTATCATTGACCTTTTTTTCTTGAGGTTCAAACTTTTTATGTATTATATAGCTCCTTATCTCCTGAGTTTTTCCTTTTCCAAGGAACTTAATTTGAAAGCAAAATTCCCAGGCTTAAGCTCTTAAAGAGGCAAGGATTTCCAGTGCTCATAATCTCATAATTCTTTCAGAGCTCTATGGTGCATCTTTATTTTTTTCTTCCAAAAGCGTAAATCCCAGAAAAGGTGGTTATCATGTATTCTTCGGTGTTTTCATAAAATATGGGTGATAGCTCATTGCCTATTGCGGAAAATGTTTCAGCTTACTTTAAAGATCCAGACAGAAGCATGCGGTGAAATTATTTTTGTTTCTCGGGGTTTTAGGGGATCATGTTTGGAAGGAAAGCTAATTGCAGAGTTTACGAAACAGGCATGGAATGTGTGCTTGATCACCCCTAAGTAAGGACGAGAACGTCCTCTTTTCCTGGTTTCAGAGGATGCCAGCTGGCTTCCTGGGATAAGAGTCTGGACTGGACTTCCTGTGCCAGGCAGAGTAAGAGGAGTGGGTGGCCCTAGAGCTGGGCATGTTAATGGAAAGGGGAAACGGAGGCTTGAGCAATAGTTACCATCATTAAAAAGTAACTTATTAAGCACTACACTCTTCTAGTCAAGACTATGAGCTATATAAAGACACTCAAATAGAAACTTCCCTTGCCCTCTAAGAGCTTTACATTTACATAATAAAGGTGAATGTGTAGTAATTCAAGCTCAAAAAAGGGTTCAGGACTCTGCCTTTACAGTCAGTAATTACCAGTTTCCCTGTCTTTTTTTCACACTATGTAAATCTAGTTGGAGGACCTATTTTACTGAGGAAGTCTGGTTGTGAGGAAATGACTTGTAGCTTTAGAGATTCAGTTCAGCCTAAAGAGACACATGGGGTTAATATTTCTCTGATGGTTTGGGGAGTGGCACTTGGTTTTCACCAGTTTTTTAACATGGAGCAACTTCAGGGCAAGTGAAACTTGAAAAATCTAGGGCGTGCCCTTGGGTGGTGTGGTGTTACCGAAAGAGCTTGAATCTGACATTTAAGTCACAGGCCTACCCTGGCACTTGATAAATGTGAGGCTTTACATGAATCATTTTATTTACATCTCTGACTAGAAAATCAGAAAAAAACCCTAATAATCATAAAATTATTGTGAGAATTAAGTAATATATGTAAAATACCTCAATAGCCCAGTTTTATTGAGTAATTAAGAACATTTCAAAGAAAACTTCTATCTTATGATCTCGAAGTGTGGTCCTCACCTCACCTACATCAAAATCACCTGGGATGCTGAATGGTGATGCAGACCCACAGTCTTACCTCAGACTTACTAAAACACAATCTCTGGAGATAGGGTGTGGGGAATCTGCATTTTGTACCAACTCCCTGGGTCACTTTAAGTCAATTCATGAAATTTGGAGAAGAAATTCTGTAGTTGGATTTCTTCAGCACATCACTTCAAGTTGGTTTATTATTAAACCAACTTGTATGTGCCTTTGGTTGCTGAGTATGAAGAAGTGAGATATAAAATAGACAGATGGGAAATATGCCATGTCCTGGACATAGCATGGTATGGCTACAACTGGCCCATGTGAAACTTCTGTTACAGTAAAGAGTAAAAGGCAGTGTGCCCTTGCAGGCACAGGACCCTGTTCTGGAGCATTCTGTTTGGGAGCAATTGTAGCAGGGTCTGGCTTCCAGCCTTCACTCACCATCAAAGGCAGGTGCCTTTGTGCAGGGTACATCCCACACAACCGAACAGAATAGACTGGGGTAAAGGACACCTGTGGGGGTGCCCCACTGGTGGCAGTAAGAAGCACTTTAAGGATGCAGGGAGAAAGTGAAGTAGAGATGAGTATAGCAAGAAAACTTTACTTAGGGCACAATTTGGTCTATAATTGTTTTTTACCACAGTCTATAATAGTATTTTAATTATTTAATAAGCATATAGCCTATAAAACATTTTAATTATTCATATTTGGTTAATTATTTAACTTTATAAAGTTTAAGGAAAAGAGGCAAGTCAAAGGAAATAAAGTGAAATCAAGAATTCAAGTTGATTAAATACCTAGCAAACACCAAGATTTATAATGATGTTAATCCAAATTTACTCATCTTTCTGTACTTCTTTCACAGACTGCCCATTTACTTTTCCAGCTGCACATAATGAGAACTTGTTTGCATAGCCTCAGCTCACTCACAACAAGATCCTCAATTACCTTACAGCATGATATTTACCCCAAAAACCAGAACTATGTTCAAAGGGTTTAGAAATTTTTTTAAATACCATTTCAGATAGCATTTTGTTTGGTTTAATTGAACCTCAGATTTTAATTAACCAGAATTACTTTTTTTGGAATATCCCAGTTAATCAAAGTTTTATCTTCTTTGAACTGAATTTGATCTGTCTTCTAAATATCCATTGTATCCTTATGTGTGAAGAGATGAGTACAATCAAGGCAAAGTGCCCCTCTAATTCTGAAGTTCTTGTTTTCATTAACAGCACCACATTTAAAAAAAACATTTTATTTATTTATTTTTAAGAGAGGGAGAAGGGAGGGAGAAAGAAAGGGAGAGAAACATCAGTTGGTTGCAGCTCCTTTGCCCTGGGACTGGGGACTGAGCCTGCAGTCTGGGCGTGCACCCTGACCAGGAATCCAGTGGGCCACCTCCCACTTTGCAGGACGATGCCCAACCACCTCAGCCACACTGGTCAGGGCAACAGCACTATGTTTTCCCTTCTCTGAATAATTTGGGCATTCAAGCAAAAATAGTTTAAGTTGTATTTGTTTTGTCAATTAGGACTATATTAAATTGCACAGAAGTTAGCTCACTTAAACATTTCATTTTAATTATGCAATTATGGCTTATTGAATGAAACTTTTGTTCTAATGACTATTTTTAAAGTTTATTTTATTTGTAGTTGACATACAATGTTAAATTATTTTTGTGTTGTGCAAGAAAGTGATTCAATACATATATACCTTAAAAAGTGACCTCAACAGTACGTCTAGTACCCCCTCATACTATACATAATTATTACTATATTAATAGCTCTATTCCCTATACTGTACTTCACATCCCCATTATTTATTTTATAACGTGATATTTTCGGTTCTTTTTTGTTCCTTTCTTTTCATTGCATTTACTGGGGTGACATTGGTTGATAAAATTATAGAATACACCATCTGTATATTTTATTGTGTTCAACACCCCAAGTCAAATCTCCTTTCATCACCATTTATCTCCTTTCACCCTCCTCCCATCCTCCTTTCCCGCTGGTAATCACTATACTGTCGTCTGTGTCTATGAGTTTTTTTGATGTTTTCTTAATCCCCTTTTTTTCCACCCTGCACCCTACCCCTCCTCTCTCCTGGCTGTCAGTCTATTCTCTGTCTAGGTAGCTCTTAATCTCCTTTCTCTTTTCTGCCAAACCTCCCACCCTCTCACACTCTGGAAACCATCGGTTTGTTCTCTGTATCTACCAGTTTGTTTCCTTTTCATTTTGTTTGTTCATTTATTTTGTTTTTTAGATTCCACATAAAAGTGAAATTATGTGGGATTTGTATTTTTTTGGTCCAACTAATTTCATTTAACATAATACTCTCTAGCTCCATCTGTGTTGTCACAAATGGCAAGATTCCATTCTTTTTTATGGCTGAGTAATATCCCATTGTTTTTACACTTGCAAAATCAATTAAAAACATAGATAATTTAAGTCAACAAAGAACACAGGCAGGACAATGTGTATACTGTTTTTCATTGTAAATGTGGTAACTAGCACTGTGCCTGGCACATAATACAGTCAATAAGCATCTAATTAATAAATTTGTGAAAAAAATGAATTTGAAACATTAATAGGAATGCTTTACAAACATCTTAATGATTGGTTTTGTTGTAGTGGTCAATGGAGGCAAGACAATGAATGAAGTGATGGGTTTTTCTTTAAATTCTATTTCTTTTTTTAAATTTTATTTTAATTGTTCATGTACAGTTTTCTGTCTTTTACTCCCATCCCAGCCCACCCCCCTGCCCTCCCCACCTCCCTCCCATTTCCACTTCCCTAGTTTTTGTCCATGTGTCCTTTATACTTGTTCCTGTAAACCCTTCCCCTTTTCCCCTGAAATTTCCTCCCCTCTCCCCTCTGGTCACTGTCAGCCTGTTCTCAATTTCAGTGTCTTTGATTATATTTTGCTTGTTTGTTTGTTTTGTTGTTTAGGTTCCTGTTAAAGGTGAAATCATATTGTATTTGTCTTTCACTGCCTGGCTTATTTTACTTAGCATAGTGCTTTCCAGTTCATGATGGGGGTCTTGATTTCAATATCTTATTTGAAATTTGATTTTCCATCCACAGCTTAACTGTAGGAAAAAAAAGTCTTTATATCAATTTCACTTTGCCTAGGGAAATAATACAGTTCTATTTTAAAAATACATATTTTGCTATAGGGCTTTTTATAATTCAAAGAAGATTTTAAAAATTAAAAGTTAGCCTGAAAAATTTATTATGCAAAATTATGTCATGGTAAATGTATATATATTTAAATTCCTGTAGCTAAGATGCTGCTTATTGGCTCTGCTATAAAGATGCTTCATGAGTGACTTTAGAGACAGAGACACACTGCTCAGGGTCACGATCTTGTCAAGATGAGTGACGGGAACAGTCGAACCCTCAAGAAGAAACCAAATCTCCAGATGAAAAAGCTCACTGAAATGTTTGTTTCAAATGGGTCTGTTCCATTGTAGCTGGGGGAATTTTTTAGACAAAACATTAAATTAGAAGTCAATTAAGAAAGCCAAAACAGTCTGACTGCCTTTACCCCGTCTTAATGTGGGATTTAGAGTGACTGAGTGACTGCAAGTAGTGTGCAAGCCCTCAGATTGTGAACATTTCTACCCCTGTGACAGTTAGGTGACCTTTGAAAAATCCAGAACCTGAACAGCCATCTTTTATCTTAAGAAAGAACTTCTAAACCTGAGTCTCGAGGAAGAAAAGAGAACGTTGTTAGATTAATTAATTTTAGAAGGTGGTATCAGTGGGCTTTCACTCATATGAAGACTTGAAGGAGGAATGGCTGTAGGTTTCATTCACTGTGGGCCATGTGTGTATGGGCCACACCAATAAAAAAAAGGATGTTTTTTCTTTATTTTCTTTGACACTGCCAGGGGAAAAAATAGCTTATATAATGCAGTGTACTTAAACCTAACAGTCAAAATTAAAAGCAGTCAAAGCTATCTCTAGTTTAGGAAAATGGATTGTGTGTGTGTGAAATGAGAAGAAATCAAGTCAAAGCATAATGTGTTATGTATTTATTTTTAAATGTTTTGAAATGTATTTTAAGAAAAATTGTCTGAGACAGGGTAAATATACCTGCTGGTTTTGTTTTTTTTTTAATCTTCAACCTAGGACAGTTTTTTCCCATTGCTTTCAGAGAGAGAGAAAGGCAGACAGGAAGGGAGAGAAGCATCATCGATCAGTTGCCTCCCATACACACCCAGACTGGGGATCATGCACTGCACACTGGGAATTGTAGGCATCTGGACCGCACCTGGTCCAGGAACAATCCTGCAACCTAAGCATGTTCTGTGAACAGGAATTGAACCCACATTCTTTTGGTTATGGACCACACTCCAACCAACTGAGCAACCCTGACCAGGGCCCTGCCACTTTTTAAAATGAAACATCTTACACTTTTCTAAGATGCTTATCCTTTTATGTAGCAGAAAACATTCCAAGTGGCTATAGCCTTTATTTTGAAATAAAACTTTGGGGTTATCTAATTGAATTAAAGAACATTTACCTGTATTTTGGGGACCATAAGGTGCACCTAGGTTTTAGAGGAGGAAATAGGGGGAAAAATTTGAAGCAAAAAAAGTGGTAAAATATTTAATAACATAAATAACATAATATTTCACCAATGTAAATGTAAACAGAACTCAACAGCAGTGTTAACAACTATTATTCCTCCCAAATTGAGGGGGGGGTGCATCTTATAGTCTGAAAAATAAGGTAAGTCCTTTAAAGAGCTAGGCAACTATAGACAAATCTAGATTTGAATTGTAAGAAACTATTTTTAATAAAAAATAGGAGCAATAAATGTGCTCTTCTAAAGTGAGGTTAGTGTCAACCTTGGCCTAGATGTAGGCTAAAGATTATAGGATGAGAAAAAGCGATAGGCGGCAGTTTTTTAAAACACCTGCTTCCAACCTGCTAAAGATCAAATCCAGGGAATCACCAGTAGATACGTGACTGTTCCAAATATATACCTTCATAGCCCCCAAATAAAGAGCCTCATTGATTGAACTATACTTGAATGTAAACTATCCTACATAAAGTAAATGTGCTGTTGGAAATGCTCTGGAACTGGTTAACTTCTACTGTCCATCCTCTGCATAAACAATATCCCATGTGGCCCTATCAACAGATCTGTGTAAATTGCTTCCCAGTGTCCAGGCTTCTAGTTGGCATTGTGATTTATACTGCAGAGAAAAGTCTGGCATTATTAGAAAAAACAAGGACTTTTAATTCCAGTATAGAACGTCTTGATCTGATATAAAAATATATCATATACAGCAGGTCTTCAAATAACATTGCTTTGTTCAATGTGGTTTCATTATAATGTGGATGAGGGGAAAAGATTGATTCCTGGCCCAGGTCTCTGTCTGTGTCGAGTCTGCTATTGTCCCCTGTCTGTGTGGGTTTTCTCTGGGGATTCTAGTTCCCTCCCACATCCCAAAGATATGCCCACAAAATGAACTGACCTGTCAAATTGTCCCAGGCCGCCCTTCACCCTGAACTACAATCAGAGGACTGGAAAATAATTATCTTACTTGTTTTTGTTAATGTTTTTTAATGAAGCTTTCTGTCTTTCTGTGTTTAATATTAGAAGTATTTGGTTCTTTATTTAGAAGTTTGGTGTTTTTTGATAAAAAATATGTTGTCGGAACTTAACTTGCGTTTATAACAATTAGCCTATGGTAACATCAGTTTCCTCATATACCATTTCACTTAAGTCCTTGGTGTCCAAGAATGATGCTAACTGAGGACTTTTACTTTATATATATTTAGTGTTTTAATACATAGGCATCAGGTATTTGATGCCTAGATTTTAAATGTATATATTTAACACAGAATATATACATTTAATATATTTTATATTAATATTTATGTAAATATATTTAATATTTAACATATATGTATATATTTCTAAGCCCAGGATTTCTATACAAATTGTGCTCACTGCAATTGTAAAACCTGGTGGTCTGGTTTATGACAGGAACTCTAATTGTTTTGAGGGTTATGAACTCTTGTGTTTGGTGAAAGCTACAGATCTTTCCTTAGAAAAATATTTTGATTCTCACAATAGCCCTATGTGTGTAAAGACTGTGGATAAGAGCTAAGACCTCAATCAACAGAACTGGGACCCCATACTCAGGCTCTTCCCCCATACCATACTCTTTTAGCCATTTCAGAGCTCATACTGGCCTACTCTGTCAGCCTCATCTCTCGTTCCTTCTCTTGTGCATCCTGAGTGGAAGTCACACTGAATTACTTACAGTAGGGTCATGCTGACCTGTGAACGCACTGTTCCAGCTCTGCTCCCTGAAAATCCTTCATTACCTGACTACTCACTACTGGAAGACTGAGTTCAGATGTCACCTTTTCCAGGAAGACTTTCCAGCCCTCTTGCCTGCTACCTCTATCCTTTTAGACTCCTTCCCTTTGCACTAGCATTGTACACTCTGCATACTGCTGTCATAAATCCATTTATTTATCAAGCTGCACTGTGATGGATGTTGACTTGTCTGCTGCTTCTACTATTTCTACTATTTCTACTATTTCAAAGGCAGATGTTGTGTGTGTGTGTGTGTGTGTGTGTATGGGGGAGACAGAGAGAAGTCAATATTTGCCTGAAGTGTTGCTAATGATTCAAAAAGTAACTTTTTCTTCCTGGCATCAGATATACTCTTCTGTATCACTGTGTGAAGATATATTTTTTACTAAAAGAACTCTAACACATGCAATATTAATAGGGCCATATGTTATCCCCCTTTCAGTACCATGAATCCTACTGATAACACTGAAAAAACATTCTCGTTTCAAAGGAATGACATGACCACATTTCTCTGAACATGAATTCCTATTTTATCAAGCAATTATTTTTTAGTAATATAGTTCTATTTTCTTGATGGCTTAAAAGAGGAAAATCCTATAAGTTAATTGTTAACTACAAATTTAAAAGTAGTTTAAAAGCAGTAACAGAATTTAAGTATGAGTTTCTGTTATCGTGTTTATATATGTTGATATTATTACTAAGTACAGAGTAGACAGAAATCAGTTTATAAAGATGACTAAAGTAGGAATATAGAAACAAAATAGTAATTTTAAAGTGACTTTAAAAAACAAATATTTCTTTACAAAATAGAATGTAATAGGAAGGCAGTGGTTGATGGAATTCTTGTTTTTTTCTTTATAGTACAAGACCTCTTTTTATTACACACTAAAAATACTTCATATTTTTGTTCCCTAGGCCAAATTTACAGATGACTGCAAGTTCAGGGAGCGATTTCAAGAGAACAGCTATAATACCTATGCCTCAGCAATACACAGAACTGAAAAAACAGGACGTGAGTGGTACGTGGCCCTGAACAAGAGAGGAAAAGCTAAACGGGGCTGCAGCCCCCGGGTGAAACCCCAGCACATCTCTACCCACTTCTTGCCCAGATTCAAGCAGTCGGAGCAACCAGAACTCTCTTTCACAGTTACTGTTCCTGAGAAGAAAAAGCCACCTAATCCTATCAAGCCAAAGGTTCCCCTTTCTGCACCCCGGAAGAGTCCCAACACAGTGAAATACAGACTCAAGTTTCGTTTTGGATAATGTTCAGCTTGGCCTTGTGAGAAAGCACACTTCCCCCTCAGGAGTTTCCATAGGAGTCTTTACAGATCTGAAGAAACGTTTTTGGACATAGCTTCAGCTCTACTACACTGTAGTGAAGTCAGGTCATTTGTTTCAGTGTGGCTGAAACAAAAATGTTTTCTGATAGGAACTGAACTGGAATTCTTTGTATAAATACAGGGAGCACTCTGCTCAGTTCAGTAAGACATAAAGCCTTTATGTGTAGTGCATACCAGGACTCTGAGTTTTCAAAGAGTTAAATAGCGTGGACTATGTATTTTTCTGACTTTTACATATCAACCTGAAAGAAAACACATGATATGTTTTTATTTTTGGTTTCCAAAGAATATTTTGATGCAGATAAAATATTTTATTAACTTTTGGTGGGGTTTTTTTTTGTTTTTTTTTTAAAAAAGTACCTCTGCATTGAGCATATTTTCTTACTTTTATTATTTTAATTAATATGACATGAACAATCATTTAAATGAATTATAAATATGTTTATAACCCATGTGTAACATGTGAATTTCTTTTTCATTTTTCTTATTCATTGCACTTTTAATTTTTATTATAATTATTTTTACCATACCTCAGATAATGTAAGTTTAGTTTTTACATCTTAAAATGTTTAAATTTTCTTCAACACACCAAAGGCTCAGATTCATGTGTGTGTGTGTGTGTGTGTGTGTGTAAATTCATGACGTGAAATTGTACCCCTTTTGTGGCTGAGTTATAATGGGTTAGAAGTAAGGAGACAATATGAGGACTTTCTGATGGAATTAAAAGTTGGAGAAAAGGAAGAGGATTAGAGGTACAAGTATGCTAAATTTACAGCATTTATTGGTAATCTCATTCTGCCTTGCCTTCATTTCTCCTTTTATCAATCCCTACCCTCATTCTTGAGCAGCAGGGGGAAAACAGTTTATTCTGTCCATCAAGCATACACTATGAGGTTGGAGTAATTAAAATACCTCTTCTATGACCCTCTGCTATCCCCACTGTATAGATCCATGGGGAGCAACTCACTTCCTGAGAACATGTGGAGAACGGAAGGACTTGAATCGTGTAAGAGTGACCCCATGTCGAGTCCCAGTCTGAAAAACATTCTTAATTCTCAGAACACCCTTTGGGTTTCCTGTCTGAACGGAAACCATTCCAGTGAGTAGATTTGCCCTTTTCTAAGGACACTTTCTGGTGTATATTTTTAAAAAGCTGATACGTGATATGGGGTACTTAATTTGAGAAGTCAATGAGCTGAAAATGGCATTTAATACTAAATATTGGCCATAAATCAGAAGATTTCACTTAAGAGAATTTGCATTATTTATTTGTTTTCTTAGGTAGTAATTTTTATGGAGTTCTATGAAATACAAGCACTTATCTTCCAAAATGTCACAATAAAAAAGGTATAGCTAATGTTTAGAAGCATGTCTTTCATAGGAAGAGCAAGAGTCCACAGAAGGTTTGTGGGTTTTTTTAAAGAATATTGGTAATATATTTTTTAAAAAGTATAGTTTATTTTGGTGCACAATTGCCAAGTGGTAACTTGTCAAAATTGAACTTGCTACCCCTTAAGCAGACTGCTTTGTTTTAATAAAAGCAAACAATACCCCTATATGTGTAATATAAATAATTATATATGAAATCCATCCATCAACTAAAACATAATGCATATACTCCAGTATAATGTTTTATTATAAAGCTAATAATCTAACATTTTCCACATTTAATGCATGATTTTTAAAAGTATAAAATGAAATACCAAACTTTACATTAAAATTCTCCTGGGTTAAATGAAACAATGAAGTTTTGCAAACAAAGATGTGTCCAACTCTTATTCAATTGCCATCTCACCTTACATCATGGTATAAAGCTAAAAGTAACCCTCTAGTTTATTCTAATATATTGTTAAGAATTATGCATTGTATGTCAAGTTCTTGGTACAAATAAAAATTAAAGTCACAGAACAGGAGAACAGTAAGCATGTGCTCCTAAATTGGCAAGGAAAAGATGATATTAATGATGATTAACAACAAACTAAATTAATGCATATATTGTATTAGGCTAATGCTGCTGATAGTTTATATTAACTAAAAATAATAGCTTGTCTTGTACTCTTAGTTTAATTTGATTAGTATATGAAGGTTAAGGTAAGATAGCTACCACATATATATTATGCAAGTCAAGACTCATTAATTTCAAATTTTAAAGACAAGCTAAAATTTTAAAATACCACCTTTAAATTACACTTATCTTTAATTTACTGGCCATACATAATTCCATTTAATTAAAGCTCACTGAAGCAAAAAGTTACCTAAATTAATTAATCAAATGAACTCATCAAGTACAGAAAACATGTACACTATAAATATAATTCCTTACTAAAACCTAGAACTTTCTAAGGGGATGCTTGCTTATATAGTTTCTGATGATTTTTTAAAGTGATCGGACCTATCTAACATCAAATAAAGTTGTTTAACTCTGATTATGTTCATTGAGAAACATCAATGAATTTTACATTAAAATTTAAAAACTTAATTTGCCTAGAAGATGAATGACAGACACACTTTCACACTGATGTTTCAGTTTAATTATACATGTTTAAGAAATTCTTTATTTGGAACATCAGTAGAGGTAAACAGAGATTTCCAATTGGATTCCATAACACTGTGGATTTGTCTCACAAAACATACCATCACTGCCTTCTACAAAAACTAATTTGAGAGTGTGGATGTATATAAATTACCTTAGTTCCTTTTGCTGAGTTAAGAGGCCCAGCAGTTCAAAATCATATGACAACAGTAGAGGATACTAACAAGAGTTATTTTCAAATTTAATAATTACATCATCTTGGATGCATTTATTTTATGTAATTGAAAATAAAACCATACATCTGGTCAGTAAATTTTCTATAAAATTGACCTTGAAACAAAAAACTGAAGAATTTTCTTAATTTAACAGTTTTTAGCCTTCCAAAGGACACAGGAGCTAGGTCATGGCTCCCCACATTTTCAATAACAAAATAAAAATATTGCATTAACCCAATACTTGAATTCTGGCACCATTCTTACAGTTGCAGAAAACTGCTCAGTTAATTTTAAAAATAAAAATAATATTATAGTCATTGCTGTAATGGGAAGCAAACAAAAATAACTTGTCAAGGGAATTCTACACTTCCTTTGATACTTACTTCATTAATATATCTAAATTTTAATCATATAAAATCAAATTTTAAGCCAATTTATCTTTTTAAAATTTTTGAAACAAATTTTCAGGAAAATGAACATGACATATATATATATATATTTTTTTTTTAGAAGTCAGTCCAAGTGCACAGCCCAGTGTTTGAAATTCGATTATCAGATGATTAGGTGTCAGTCAAAGAAGTTACCCACTGCATCCTCCTATGGGAGAAAAGGGAGAGAAACCCCACCTGAGCTGAGTCAGTGGAGTCATTTTTACATCTAAGACTCATTTTCAACATTCAGATGCACCATCAGACAACTGTGCTACAAATCCTCCTTCAGTATTTTAACGACTTCGTGTAATAAAAAAAATAGATCGGATATCAGGGGTTCTCACTTTTGATTTTATTGTGGTTTGTCCTAACTCTGTCGTATAATAATGATCACAGGTCACTCTCTAGGCCTTGTTCTGTCCTCCACCATGTGCTCTCTAAGGTCATGTCCAGCTTTGTCCTCAGTGGCTGCGTGAGTCATGAGTTAGCGAATGTTGAGGTGCCGGAAAAAGGACATGGTTCCTCTTCAGGTAAAACTGGACAATCACATGAAAAAAAGTCAATGAATTAATAAACATATTCTTAAAGGCTTGTCTTAGATTTAAGAAATTAGATAAATGTGAGATTGGATCAAAAGATTTTAAAAATGGGAACCAATTCTGGGCTTCATGTTTTATGAGGGACTTTATAGATTTGAATTAATCTGGAGGGGATAGTCAGAGTGTTATCGTTGTTGATAACAGTTCTAGAACCTTAATTAAACATGAAATTTTTGAACATCTCTGTTTTGACTGAAATCTCACTTTCTCCATGAAGCCTTCTAAAACTTTATGAAGAAATATCAGTAATCTTATTATGACACTCTCCAAATAAGTATAGCTAGTAACATAACTTTCCACCATCATTCCCTTACTTTCCTCAATAATTCAGTATTTTCTGAGTTCTTGCTCTGTATAAGGCACTCAGATAGTGAAACATTTCTTTATTCACTCAGTACGTGTTCAGTTCATTCCTTGTGGATGTTAACATCAATGTACTCTCACATTTTGAACTTCTGGAGGGACTATGGCTGTCCTCATTGAACATTGTCCAAACCAGAGTCACACTTATAAAGGGAACTTATGTGCTCTTAGCTGACAGTAATTTTGAATATATTCTTCTGATTTAAATACTTTGTGGAGGCTATTGGATATGCTACTAATTCACATAACTGGGTATCTAATTATAGGTCCCTGTAATGTTTCAGGTGCTCGAAAATACTTGTAGGATGGATATAACGGATTAATAAGTGATGAATAAGATCTTATAAGATAAGTGATGATTATGGTTAAGAGAATTTCATGTGAAATATGAAATGGCTCCTTCAACAAGAGTAAGAACATCACATAACACCCTCACTGTGTTTGGACTTGTGAAATGCAAACTTTGAGTCCAAATTGAAAAATATTAGGCATTGATATTTTTGCAAGCTGCATTTAAGTATCAATAAATTAGTCCTTATATGAAACTTCAAGTTCATCAGCAATCTTAAAAATAGGTGACTATGCAAATCCTTTGCATAGGAGAAACTATGATGATTTTGTTATTTGTAGGCCAAACATGCAGTCCAGTGGGAAAGTGAAAATTTTTTGGGGGGGTAATTTGTTTCTAGAGTGTGTTTTTTTTCTCTTTTCTCAGATAAACTCTCTCAGGGAAGACAGCCTTTTTTCTGTACCCTACAGAGAGCTTAGTGAACGCATAATCACACAGTAACAGGTCTGGTTCCAAGGCATTTCTCATTAAATTCTGTCATTCCCTCTGCGGGAAACTGGGAAATTTATCAGATTTTCATATAGGGAGGTGAATTTCTGCTGAGAAGGCAACACGATGTCTTTTACTCTCTCCAGAGTGCAGTTATGACTGCTTCCACAGCAGAACTTCCTTTTACCATAGCGCTCTCTCTGTAGGAAGGATGTGTTCCATAACCTGTTTCCACATCCTGACACAGCTTATATGTGCCCATTTTTAAAGCTCACTAGTTGTTCTACATTCTCTTCAATAAAGGATCCCAAGAATGAGTGTAACTGTTGACTGTATACTAGAATGTTAAATGTACCAGAAAACCATACAAAGACCTCCCTAGCAGTCGCCATCCTAATGGAGCATGAGACAAAACATATTTAAATTTTAGAAACAAAAAGCTGACTAAAAGTTGTATGTTCTCAGTTTATTTATTTTTTGTATAAAGTGTGCATTACAAAGGGGTAAAGCATGTTTTCTGTTGAAGTGATGAAAGGATAAGTCATCACAATGCCCACTCTAAATCTCCACGGAAGCTTGCAGTTCCTGTAAATTATGATCAGGGGAAAAGCCATGCCCAGTATGTTGCTACGTTAGTTGTACCACTGGGTAATAAAATTGGGTCAGCACTGAGAGAGTGTTTGTTTTCACCTTAAAAACCTGTTGCTTAAGATTCTCCGCCTTTACCACTGGAGAACAGGAGATTGAATGAGAAAAAGACATGTATCCCAGTGTGCTGGCACAGAACACAAACCACAAGATCTCTCTACTAGTCAAGGGAGTTTAATGTTTAATGATGCGAAATCAACGTGGTCTAGCAAGTTCCGGGGTCCAGAGGAGCCTACACAAAAGGAAAGAAAAATGATTTCTTGGTTGCTAATAATTTATGGCAGAAATCTTTAATAAATTTCTAATAAAACATTCAATGTTTACTTAACCCCTCACAGTATAGTGGTGTTGTGCTGGGGTCTTAGGAATGAAACAAAACACGTCACCTGTTTGGGGGAAAACTGGCATTCTTGCTTGTATTGTCAGGGCCATAGATCATATTTTTCAGTGTTTTTATTCGGTTCTCAGTTAAAATGACAATCTTGACAAAGGAATTTAACATGTCAGGATACTATTTGCTGCAATAGACCCAAAAACTTAGACTAGGTTACATTATATACTTTAGGAGTGTTTCACAAATTCCTTTGAGGCTCCCTTTGGGAATGTATGGCATGCTTTCCATTGCTTATTGACCCAATGCAAGATAATTCTACACCCATTAAAAGATAATTAGGGGCCCAATAGAGCATAGAAAAAATGGGATACAGGCTGTTCTAGAGAGACTTCAAATTCTATTACAACCAAGATTCACTTGATAGTTGGGTTTGGAAGATCAACAGCTACCTAATTTCAGGATTGCTCAGAAATGGGAAAAGCTGATATGTGTTTCCCAGGGTCTGATTTATTTCACAAGAAAAAGATGTCTACAGGATAGAAACCAGTGTGTGGATTGAAAAACCAAGAAGTGAATATGGTCCCGAGTCTCACCTGAGTTTTAGCTCTTTTTTTTAATCTGTTTGTATGAAGTTGCAAAATTGTGAACAATTTAGCTCTTTAAAAAAAGTAAAAAAAATGCTACCTCCCACTCTTGGTCTTAAACAAAGGATTATATCAGGCTCCTGAGAACAGCTGCTGCTTTGGGGGCTGCTAGGATTAGTGCAAATGCACCTCCCCCAGGACATTTGAGGGGGTTGGCAAGTGTTGCTGTATCTACCTGGTGTTAGAGAGGCACCCTCACAGTGGTTTCAGCCAGCGTTCCTGGCCTACAGTCAATAAGTATTGCATGTCTTCTGCCTGAGGGTGTGCTCAGAGGACCACCCTGCAAGTGTCTGCCTCTGTAGTCACAGCTTCATACTGTGGGCGTAAAGGTAGGTATGGAGCCAGAGGCAGGATGTGCAGGCAGGATCCGATGTGGTTAAAATTTGGGATCGCTGGTCTGGCTGTAGGGGAACTGGAAACTTCTTCATGTCAACACTCATTCTGGAAAGAGAGGCATGTCCACCAAGGGATTATCATTAAGCATCAGCGTGACTCACTCAAGGGTTAATGGAAGGAAGCATTCATAAGAGGTGAGGTTGCAGGTTAAGAGAGAAATAGAGGCCTCTTGTACTCAGCAGGCGTTCATGGTTAAGGTAAAGTAGAATGCCCTCTTCCATTTAGGAAGGAAACTCTCTAAATTTCAAATGACAGGAACCCAAGTATAAAAGGGTCCATGTCGCCTTAACTCTTTAAAGCATGTCATGACTTGTACATCAAAACAGTAAGCACTAAGTGAGTATCTAATGAACTGAATGATTCAGATTTTGATCAAGGTTCTAATTGCCTAATAAAGAGACTCAAAGACCACAGAAGGTAGAACCAGTTTTGTATCCTGAAGAAAATAGGAAGAAAAATGAAAATGATGTCTCATATTGATTTTGGAGCCTAAAATTGGCTTTGCTCCACCCTGATGAAGGTTGGGTCTTGCTCTCCTAAATTATAATTTAGATGCCTTGCTTATTTATTTACTTCTTGTTTATTTTCCATAGACTGTATATATAATGTAGTACTAAGTATTGGGTACATAGAAAGGAATAAGACATGGTTTCTTCCCTCAAGAAGTTTATAGTCTAGATAGGAAAATGAACAATTAAACAAATAAGCCCTAATATTAGTGTTAGCAATTTGACTACTATAATTGCTACCATTACTTCAATCTGAACATCAATTTTTAGCTTAGTTTAGCACTTCTAGTCTTCAGAATGTATTTAGCTACCTTATCTGATTAGATATAGAGATAAGCCACCTAAAAGGCAACAGATACATTTTAAAGTCCTGGCATTTAAACCTTGGATATTGTGGTGCTCAGTGCAGATTCCCTCTTCAGTGCTGGGACACTCTTTCCCAACTGCTGGAGATGCAGTTGCTCAAGGCTGTGCCCCTTTCCTTGGGAAACTGTCCCATCCAGAGTTACACTCACAGCCAGGGGCATGGTGAGGCCAATGGCTGGCAGATGCAGGAACACAATGTCCTGGCCCACCTGGCACAATATGCAATAAGTATGGAAGGCCATACTAGCTTCCCTGGCACGATATGCAATAAGTATGGAAGGCCATACTAGCTTCAAAGCACTGGCAGGATCCCTCTGTTGGAACCATATAAAGGATCACCTTCTCTTTCTACCCTGCCTTCTTTACTTCCTTGTAACATAAGGATGCAGATATAGTACAACGGTCTCAGTTAAATGTGAATTCTAAGTTTTAAAAAAATTTTAGTATTAGTATATTCAAATAGTGCATGGGCCTTCTGTATTTTTATTTGCTAAATTTGACAACCTTACTTACAGATGTGACTCTGAATCATGCTCTCCAATAAAACTGTGTGTTCCTCTCAGCCTCAGACTGTTTCCAATGAATCTATACTTTAACAAAAGGTATTATGGTTAGTAAATACCAAGCAGTACCCTGGACAGCAAAGGGAAATGCAGAAGAGCACAAGAGGATCTAGAAAGATCTCTTTCCACATTTGGGGGAACATATTTCAACATTCTTATGGGCATAAAGACCTTTAGTCATAAGCAGTACTAAATCATAAGTTTCAGTGGGTATACTACCCTAAAATATTATTTATGCAAAGCATGATCTTCAGGCATTAACTCTTCATTCCACCAATTCCACAAGAAATTAGCTGTCATTCTGTGTTATACTTATTACACCAACATACATGAACTGCATTTTCTTAAAATTATACAAGAAATGTAATCAATTTGTGACATATCACCAAGGTTTTGAAAGTCTCTTAAAAAGCTGATGACCCCCTCCTTCATGAACTACATATTTAAATTATTATTCCAAGTGACAGATCATCCTGGTCTTGCTGCCAGCTCAGTGGCAGCTTCTTCCTTTTCTCTTTGCTGAACTCCTCTTCTATCTGACCTCTAAATCGTGCAGGACTCCAGGGCTTAGTTTTTGGCTCTTTACCATTCTCTGTGTTAACTTTCTATGTGATCTCATTTCTGCTTTAAATACCATTTATATGCTGATGAGTCCTAAATTTAAATCTCCATCCTCAACCTGTCCCAGAGCTCCAGGTTCATGTAATCAGCTGCCTACTCTACATTGCTACTTGGATGACTAGCAGGAATCTCAGACCTAGCATGTCCAAAATTCACCTCTTGCTCCCAGACCAGTTCAGCTTCCAGACTTCCAATAAACAGCATGATGATGTATTCCGTGACTTGAGCCAAAAATCTAGGAATCATTCGGGTGCTGTCTCTTTCTCTCATAACTTTCATCCAATATTCCAGTGACTCCTTTTGCCCAAACCTTCTAAATGAAACCTGAATCCTACCGTTTCTCTGCACCTCTTCTCTACACCTTAGTCCAAGCCACTTTCATATCTAGTTTGATCTATTGTTGTAGCCTGCCAGCTGGTATCCCTTCTCACTGTAGTGAATCTTACAGAGAAGTCATTTTCTTGCTCAGAACCCTTCAGGACCTTCCCAGACCACTAGGATGGATCTTCACTCTCCTACCATACCCCCTAATCTTCTTCCACCTCACTCACTCTAAACACAATGGTCTGGAATGTCTTTCCACTGTTTCTATACCAGCATTACTTTTTTTCTTCTCAGGAATGCCTTCCCTGATGGCTCTACGTAAAGTATCTTCCCTGAGTTACACCATCTCATTCTCATTGTATTTTCTTTAGGTTATTTTTCATACTCCTTAATTATCTTGTATACATCTCTGTTTACTGGTTTGCCCAGGAGAATGCAAATAGTCTGTCTCCTCCTAGTAAAATGTAAGCACCTTCAGCATACAATATTTATTGAATGAATGAATGAACGGTCTGTTCTGCTACATTTGTTTTGAAAATGTACTAAGTTAAAACACAAAATTCAGCTGAGTAAATTTGAAGATCTAATTGGCTGTATTGAGCAATTCATGATTTGGGCATATCTTATCCAGTAATTAGAAGGGTACTCCAAGTGCTTATACAAAATGGAAACTTTTTATGGGAAAAAGGGTGGGCAAAGTGGATATTAACAAAAAAAAAATTACTTGGGGGCCTGGACATCTCTTTTGGGGGCACCAGGTGCAGGGATGAACAATGAAGAAGTTTTATCATGCAGATTGCCTCTTTTTTCTATAGTGGATGAAGAGTGCCTTCAAGGACCAGTAAGAAAATTCCAGACTGGCTGATTAAAAGTACATTTTTGGGAGAGGTTGAAACTGCAATTAGATCAGATTTAAGTCTAGGTTTGGTATCATGGGCTTTTAGCACAAGCACCACCATTTTAGACCTGTGGTTTTCTCTATAAAAACTAATTTGCTTCAATCTGATTGATATATTGAGTTGGCCAAAAATTTCATTTAGTTTTTTCCATAAGATGGCTCTAGTATTGCTTAGTTGTCTTCAACTTCATCTGAACCAATTTTGTTAGATGGTATCATGATAGCTGTCATATCAGTGTGCATTAAAACAACTTATCAAAATCGGTGAATTGTTGATAGCCATTTTAATATTGAAGATGGATGAAAATATGCAACATTTTTGACATGTTGTGCTTTATTATTTCAGGAAGGGTAAAAATGCAACTGAAATGCAAAAGGATATTTGTGCAGTGTATAGAGAAGTTGTTGTGACTGATGGAATGTGTCAAAAGTGGTTTGTGGAGTTTTGTGCTGGAGATTTCTTGCTGGATGATGCTCCACAGTTGGGTAGACCAGTTGAAGTTGATAGAGATCAAATTGAAACATTAATTGAGAATAATCAGTGTTATATCACATGGGAGATAGCTGACATACTCAAAATATCCAAATCAATAAAGTTATTCATGAAAATTTAAAACATGTCTTTTATTTTAAAGAAAAAAAATACGGACTTTTTGGCCAACCCAATATAAGCAAACAATTTGAGAGCAATGTATATTTTGGGTTTGTTTGTATGCAATTTTATTTGTGAGAAATACTAGGCATTTCAGCTCAACCAAGCTGTATAGGAATATACAATATATTCTACAAATAAAATTTTTGGAGTCAATAATTGCAATATGTGTGTGTGAGGGGTGGGTTACCATACCAAGAGGCAATTCTGGGGTATCCTACAATTCAAACTAGTCCATCTCTCACTCTCACTCTCTCTCCTTTTATTCCATTCCACTCCATCTGGGCCTTCAGTGGGTTGAAGATGCCCTTCCACATTGGGGAATGCGATCTTCTTTATTCAGTCTGCCTATTCAAATACTACTTTATTCTAGAAACACCCTCACAGACACACCCTGAAATTATGATTTATCAGTTATCTAAGCAACCCTTACTCCAGACAAGTTGACACATAAAAGTAACCATCACAGCTGGGTTTTCTGCTGCTTCTCCTCCAGCCCTGCTTCCAGAGTGGTTCATTTAGAGATGAAACTTCTGTTCAGATTGAAGATGATATTCTGGAGGATGCTTGTTCTCTTGACTCAACTCTGCAAACCTCTGCATGCTCCCTGTAGAAAGGCCCTAGTGGGTAGACATGACTAAGAAAGCTTTCTCTAAGAACACATAGTTCTTAAAACTTTAGAATATGGTGCATTCAGAAATCGTCAACCTAGCAGTTACAGACCATTGATGGGGATGAAGAGGACACCAATAAGACTTGGTTAGTTTAACCAGTACAGTTAATTAAATGGATAAAAAAACCTAACAGACATCTATTTTTTTACTTCCTTTGCTGGTGTAGGCCAGCTCTCAAAGGTCTTTTAACATTATTCCACTTTAGAGTAGAAGGAGTTGTTATTTCAATTTAGAGGTAACGAAAGCTTTAAACTCTCCTACTAGATTTAAGTCTTGTTTTCAGTTATCATCCCCAAATAGATCACACTTCCTAATGTAGCTCCTATGGATCCATTGATACATAAGCTCATGTCTCCTTTAAGACTCTTCTATTCTTTTTCAGAGTTAATTCTCTCCAAATTAAAAACAGAGAAAAAAAAATTTAACAGTTATAAACACAAAAATGACAAAAAAAAGGCAAAGATAGAAATGTATACACTGAAATACAGGAAGTTGAACCAATTTGCTTCTAAAGCACTATCCAAATCTAAGTTTTTAAAAAATACATAAAACTCACTAGTTATAAACATGTTGGTTGGCCAGCAGCTACATTTATTATAATTTAAGTTATTTGTTCCAAATATCACTAAAGTAGAAAGCCATGGTAATAGCCTTAATAGACCTTAAGATGTATTAAATACTTCAGCATTAGCCACACATTCAATAATGATGTATTCATTCAGAGCTTGTGATCTTGTCTCTGAGGAAGTTGATAAGATTAATTTTCCACATATCTTGACTGGGAGAAATGAGAACACTATTGTTACCACCAACAACAAAATGAGCAGACTGCTGAATTCTACAAAAGATGCTCTGTTTTGTCTTCACAATACAGGAGGGGGCAAAGGAAAGAGCACTTTAATAAAAATGACATGCATGTTTTTAGCAGAAGTTTTGAGCACTCATGTGATTCAATATAGAATATGTTGTCACATCCACATAATAGCTTCATGCTTGCTATTGTACTCATTGAACTATGTACTTTTGACACATTCCCTATTCATGTTGAAGTGTGGGGAACAAGTGATGGAAGTCAATAGCCACGGCAATTGGAAACACTGAAAATCTTTCTTCTATGACTGAGTCAGTCTCCTCAGTGGATTACTAAACACATTCCAGAAATCTCATAAGTTACTACTGGTCTAAAAATGGATATAATTAAAGATGAGTAAACCTACCGCAGAGCTTGATGTAATCTTTTAGAGTAATTAACCCAAACTATTTACAATGGACTTTTTTCTATTTTTCTAAAGATTGCGTATATGTTACTACAAGTTCATATACCTTACCATTACAAAAGTGCACCCCTCTCTCATGTATTTATATGAAGCCAAGAGATTTCTGATTTCTAATAGTTCCGGAGGAGATAGATCAAGTAACTATGGCTGTAACTTTGACCAAAGTGAAGCTAAGATCTGGCAATTCTTCATGAATTTCATTCTGTAAGGATCTATCAGGAAATACCTTTAACGTTAGCCAAGTACCATGACTTAGACCAATAACTTTCAATGTCTAAGATCTGATAGTCCCAGTGAGGTGGCTTTTCTTGCTATGCCGCCAGCTGCTTTCCAAGGTCAGGGGAGAGATGATTCATTCCTAAAATTCTTCTTTTCAGGTCTGACAGATCGTTATTAAATTCTAGAAAATAAGGTTCCTTGTCTTGCTATCTCCTAGTTTTTGCTGAACTTAGGTACAAACTTTCCCTAGTAAGGCTTTCCACCATATGTGGACTTATTAAAGAACCTATGAAATTGGGTAGGACTTTTCTAGACAATTTGTTCTTTCTTTTTATTCATATTTGACTACTACTTTTTATGTTAGAGAGTGTGCTGAGTGCTTTCACCTATCTTTCTAACCCTCACGGTCATTGCATGTGAATGAGCAATTCCCCGTTTTCAGGTTGAAGAAATGAAGGCTGGGATTATATAAATCTCCCAGGATCGAAAGGCAAAGCTGAGAGTTAAATTGCATTTTTTCTTTGTTTCTCAAGGTTTCATTTTGTTTTGTTTATATTCCTCCTTGAAACTCTGTTATACATTATATCATTCAAAACCTAAACTTTTCTTTCTCTATCAAGACAGCCATGACAATGCTCTTGGGTTTAAAAGAGAAAGCAAATGGTAGATGTAAATTCGGTTGCCTGGGCTTGCACATAGAGAGTGTGTGAACCCATGTGCCGGTGTGTATGAGAGATGCACTGAGCCCTGAGGAATAACTTGACAGAAGGAGAGGCTGGATATGGATTACAGCTACTGAATTTGACTTGCCTTAGTCACCCTATATGTCTAGAGGTGCCCACTGATCTTTTGGTGTATTGCATTTCTTTTACTTATTAATTCTGCCCTTTGAAGAATAACACAAAATTTTTCTTTCCATAGTTACACCTAGAGTTATGCCTGGATGTTCTCAGACATCAGGGATTAAAGTCACCTTCAATTTTTTTCTTTTTACATCAAAGAACCTAAAAACAAATTGCAGAATCCATTATCACAATACCCAAGACACAAACCTGCCTTTTAGACACCTAACTTTCATTATAATTTGATCTGATCATTGCTTAGGAATAGTTGAGAACATTTCCCTTTTTCTAAGCTGTCAAAATGCAGTTGATACATCACAGATCCCTAAAGCTATGTAGGGAACTCTTCCCTTAATTCCATCCGCTTTAATTCTAAGCATCTGTAATAGTCACGACTGGGTTCAGTGAGAGTTCTGCTTGCCATGAGTGTGAGATCATGCCCTAAGTAATTACAGTGAGTGTGCAGTGAAAATATGTAGTGAATATAATGTCAGGAAATCATGCAAATTTTATTATCATAGGTGAAGTGGTGGCTGGTGGAGAACGTGTCAGTATTTGCAACTTGAAGCCTCTAATTACCCTGATTTACTTGTAGTACCATTCATAACCTTGCTGCTCTGCTGTTCCTGACAGCCCTTTTGCATTTTACAGAAAGGAATAATGCCACATAAATAATTTAAAAACAATAAATCATTTAGAGTGGCTTAAAACCAAAACATAATGCAGTAGCTGGCTGAATACTCGCACACTTGACAGGTAGCTGGCATACAGAATTCATCTATGCATTATAGGTACTTACTTCTAAAACTCACAAGTCCTAAATTGGCAGATAGAAGCAAAAATGAGACCGAAGTCTCCTCCATTCTGAACCATCCATTTCACCTTCTTCGGGTGAAGAAGAGACGTTAAGTCTCTTCTTCAGAGACTTAAATGGAGACGTTAAGTTCTATGCAGTCTAGTTCTACTTAAAACACAGATTTGCTGAGTTATGCTAGGTAAGTGACTAATTAAGAATGACTCTCCAAGCAGAGCTGGCTGAGTGTTGGAGGAGTGCCTAACATGCCTGTGGCGGCACCCCCACCCCCACCCACGCAAGAACTGGAGGGAAAAGCCTGGAAAGGTTGGGGAACAGGATCAGCAAATGAGATGATATGTAACCAGTCCCACCTATTCTCAGGGGAGGATCACGTTCTTCCTCTCTGGTCATTTCTATTCACACAGGACAAAGCAGATAATGAATAGCAAAAACCCATCAAGAAAAGCTGCTACTTAAGAAAAAAGGTAGGACTGCTTCCATTATGCTGGAGGGAGAGCTGGGTCTGCCAGCTGCCTTGGACAATTGGGTTCCTACTGGGTGCCAAACTAGTCATTATCTCTTTTAATCCTCACAACAATTCTCTGAGGTAGGTATGATTGTTCCCTTTCATAGATAAGGACAAAGCCTGAGCTAGATTAAGTAATTTGCCTGAGATCACCAGCTAGGAAGTGACTGTCAGAATTAAACAGGAATTCATCTGACTCAGGCAGCTCTCTTCTTCCATCCCCTGCTCTGACCCCACCACCTCTCCCCACAAACCAGATTTCTTCCCTAACCTCACCTATAAGTTCACTGATATTTTCAGTATGTTTGTGAGGCAGTACTGAGGACATTCAAAATGATGGACTCCCTGGGGTGAGAAGGGCTGCTGAAAGGCAGGCTACGTCTAAAACGCCCTTCTTCCACCGCTCCAGAAGGTGGCCTCGGCATATTTACGCCCTCACCCACCATAGGGTAACAGGGTGCACACGCAGCTCACCTGAAATAAATGAGGGCTTCACTTCTTCTCTGTTCCTTGCTCCCGTCACTTCCATCCTGAGGGTATTCTCTCCAAAGTTCCCAGCTACCATGGTTCCCTCACAGGTATTTATGTTTCAGGGGAGACCTCGAGACAGCTGTTAAAATCCCAATGTGTTTTTTTTTTTTCTTTCAAAATGCCAACGTTCAAATATTTATTTTCTTAGACCAATGGTTCTCAAATGTTAGTCTGTGTGAGAATCACCAGGAGGACTTGCTAAAACACAGATTGCTGTCTTGTGAATTAAAAATGTGTGATGCCCATGGTAGGGACTCGATAAATGTCAGTTCCTTTTTAATTCTAAATCTTAAATGATCCTCATGTTTCCCTGATTTCAGTTTGTGCCATCTTTCCCCAGACTTTAGGTATCCATTTCCTTCTGCAGCAGCATGTTCCTTGAATTAGTATATTCAGAAGAAGGAAAATCATGAGAGTTTTTACTCATTTATTCATACAGTGTGAAGAGGAAAAACGTAACACAGTGTGCCTTCTCATGTCTACATGACACAGCACGGACAGGAGACATCGTAGAACAATCACCATTGGGCTGCATTTGTGGAAACCCATCATGTCTTTAGTAAATTATTCTGTTCAAATGTGTTTATAATGGTTCAAGGAAAAAGAGGGTTGACCTTTATGAACTAAAAGCTGATAGCAGAGTCTAGCTGGTAAAATCAGTTAGAAGCTTACTAAAGCAACTAACAGGGAGATCTATTTGCAAGAGGTGAGGCACTGATCAGAAGGGGGCTTGGGAGAGTTTTGTCAGAGCCTCGCCTCTGTGAAAAGATCGTTATGGAAGAAGGAACCTCAGGTGGGCTTTTACCAACAGCTCAGGGTAGGGGTTCTCACAGTGCGGTCCTTTGAGTGGCAGCAACAGCATCACCTGAGAAATGGAAATGCTCTGATCTCAATCTGGACCCACTGAGTCAGAAACCCGGGGTGGGGGCGTGGCCAGGCCGGGGCGGGGCGGGGGTGGTGGCGCAGAAATCTGTGTTTTAAAAGACCTCTAGGGATTCTGATGAACAGGAAGGTTTGAGAATATTTTCCTAGAGCAATTCTCCTAAAGAAAGGTACAAAAACGGTAGAAAGAACATTGATCTATGATTTTAGCTGTCACCCTGGTCTGTCACTCCCACTATAGCTTTCTACAAGGACAAGTAAACTGACAGCAGGCAGAAGAAATCTCCAGGTGCTTCTCAACTCTGGCTGCACAGCGGAATCACTTGGGAGGCACTTTTAAGAATGGCATTCCACCTTTTCTTACTATCAAAGACCCCCCCCCCCCACCAAACAAACAAAATTCCCCACTCTGGGCTACCTCTAGGGATTCTTCTTCCATTGTCCTGAAATGGGGCCCCATGCTCCCACAGTTAAAATGTTTCCTCAGTTGATTCTAATGTGGTGACCTGGGTTGAGAACCACTATTGTGGAGACTTGAAGTTTGCAACATTGCAAAACTTAAAATATCACAAGAGAAACGTAGTGATAGTCCTTTAAAACACAATTTAATTAAGTACTGGATGATAACAGTATTTAATTAAGTACTGGATTATAACAGCTACTAGTTCTCTGAGTTATCAGAGCTGCTGTCACAATTAGGAGACCATCTAGATTGCAAGGCCCCTGCCATTATTCCTTCTCTGACGTGTCAGCAGCCTTTACAGAACCGCTGGGCCCACACACAAGTAGAATCGTACACTCTTAAATCGAGTCTACAGGTTTTTTTTTCCTTCAGATATCGTCTATGGGAGGGGAAAATAGTAAGAAAGATTCATAGATAGAATTCAGTCTCAGAGTGAGCAAATCTGTATTGGAGCACCTGCCTTGCCAGTAACAAACTCTGTAATGAGGTCAAATAATTTAAATGCTCTGTACCTTTCCCTCATCTGTACTATTCAACATGCTTACTCCCAGCTCTATAAGCTGTACTCATAGTTTCTTTTGTTTCATGCAAAGTGGACATTTGTACATTTATATATTATTAAGAGACCATGTAGTCTGATGCCTCACAGATTTCAATTCTTGAATCTTACTCTTTTGGCTTTTTCATTTATTAAAGTTAACCTTTCACTTCTGATAAATAAGATTGATGCTCTAAGGAAAATACAGAAATTGCCAGCATTACATTCACACTATGAATTGAGAGTGTGCACTTTACTTCTTCCAATGTAAAATGACAAAAGCCAACAGGAACAATGCTTTAGGTTACCTATAAAATCAAGTTATCATGAAAGAAATGGAATTAGCTATGGAAAAGAAGAAGCTTCTCCAGCTGCGTTTTAGACTGCTCTTAGATGTTCTTCTATTTGATTTCATGATTCTTTTTTATTCTGAAGCCAACTTAAGCTCAGACTGAGAAGGGTTTAGCCACAGTACATTCCTTTCCTCTCATAAACGATGCTCCTGGTAGTATGCGATTCTGAAAGGTCCCATATGACGAGTGTCACACAATTATTACGGTTCATTCATCATTCTTGGTTTCAACTGCTGGGTTTGGAAACCAGACAAGGATCAGATTCTAAATGCAGTACTTAGGAAGGAGACAGATTTGCCCTCTATGTTTATTGCTCTTTAATGTTGTAAATATTCCTCCTGGTGTAGCATGAAAGATCTCCCTCTGTTCCCTCCCACTTTCTCTCTTTCCCTCTTACTCTCATATACTGTATTTTGCCACATATAATGCACACCCATGTTTTTGGCCCAAATTTTCAGGAAAAAAAATCTTTCATTTTAATTGTTTAATTCAATTATTTATTTATTTATTTATTTATTTATTTATTTATTTAAAAACAAAATTGATTATCGTATTCCAGGGTATTATTTTGCATACCATTGTCATTATTGCTGTCTATAGTAACACTTTTAATGCATAAGCATAAATAGAGAATTAAAACCATTAATATGGCTAAAGAGTTAGTACTATCCATGTATAATGTGCATCCTTATTTTTCCCTAAAAAATTTGAGCAAGAAAGTACGCATTATACATGGCAGACTATGGGGTGTCTCCAAATGCTATTAAATCAGAAAAGCTCATTTGAGAGTTTCAGGTGAACTTTTATTATTGTTGTGGCACAGGTCAATTAATAAATGCCAATTTTCATTCACATTCTTTTAATAAACTTTGATGCACATATGCGTCTCTGGAGATATATATATATATATATATATACACACACACATACAAATATATAGTGAGATATTTCAAATACTTATTGAGAGTTTGACAAGTAGAGCTATTTTAATGATGTGACTTGCGGGTACCTATGAGACTTAGGGAATTAGATGACTCAGGCTTCTCACACTCCATTTTATGCCCCCTGATAATCATACCTTCTGTTGTTCTCTCTTCCATCATATCTAGATGTAAACAAAAATTTCAGGTGAGAGAAATTTCAAGCCAGAAAAAAGTGGATAAATCAGGTTAATAGGTGAGAAATATTTCAGCAATACACCTACCCACAAAGTACCCAAACTTTTAAATATTAACCCTATTAATAAAAAATTATTTAAGCCCACACCCTGAATTTTATATCTTTATTTTAAGTTGCATAAAAGTACTACTGTAACAATGAAATTATTACTATGTATTAAAACAGAGTAAAATATTTTATATTGGTTTATAGCATATCCAATGGAACTTTTTTCTTATAGTCATATCTTTGTACTCATTGGCCTCAGAACTTGTCAAACCCTGTACTCATTGCATTTGGATGAGAAAAAATGTTTCAGCACTCGGTGCTTACTCAGGACTTGTTATGCTTGCTAGAACTTGTATGAGTCACGATGTTGCCCCGCAAGAGAAAAGGCTTCATTACTTGTCATGTTTGGTACTTGTTGGTTTTAGCAGTTGTCACGAGTTCTGGAATGAACTAACATCCAGCACTAATTTCTTGTTCTTCCTCTTCTCCTTCTGACACCACTATGATTCAGATGTTGGAATGTTTAAAGTTGTCCCAGAGAATCCCAAGCCTCTCCTCATTTTTTTAAATTCTTGTTTTTTCATTCTATTCCTATTGAATATCTATTTCTTCCTTTTGTTCCAAATTGTTGATTTGAGTACAGATTTCCTTCCCTTCACTGTTGGTTCCCTGTATATTTTTCTTTATTTCATTTTATGCAGCCTTCATTTCTTCCTTTGTTTTGAGATTGTACTGTCATTTCTATGAGCATCCTGTTACCAGTGTTTTGAACTCTGCGTCTGATAGGTTGCCTGTCATTTTTCTGGAGTTTTAGTTTTTTTTCTGGAGTTTTTCTGGAGTTGCTTAGAAATTTTGCTTAGTTATTTTGCTTAGTTATTTTTCTGGAGTTTTCATTCGTTCTTTCATTTGGGCCATATTTCTTTGTCTCGGCATACCTGTTACGTTGTAAGGGGTAGAGCTTTAGATATTTGTCTGGGTGGGGCAACCCCTTTCACTGCATTGTGGTGCTGTATGAGGGGGAGGGGTCAAAGAGGGAACAACACCACTTGTTTGGCCCTTGCCCCACATTCAGTCACCTCTCTCACTTCCCACAAGTGGACTGTGCCATTTCAGGTGCTGATTTTTGGGTAGGTGGGTTGGTGTGCATTCTAAGATCCTATGGTCTCCTCCAATGGACCCTCCTGTGAGACTGGGAGCCTCTCCCACTGCTGCGTCCCCCATAGGTTTTTACAGTTAGAGGTTTTGAGGCTTTAGTTTCCTTCACTGGAACCCTGGGGTACGCGATCTGTCTCTCTCCCAGTTGTTTGTAACTGCCCATTTACTTGCATGCAAATGTGGGATATCCTGGCCTACCAGGTGCCAGCTTGTCATGCATCCTTGCCACCCCAGTTTGCCATCTCCGCCCCTCCTACCAGTCTGGATGAATGTTTCCTTACTTCCTTGCTTGTCAGACTTCTATACAGTTTAATTTTCTGGAAGTTCTGATTGTTTTTTGTTTTCAAATTGTTTGTTATTCTTCTTTTGGTTGTGTGAGGATGTGAAGCATATCTACATATGTCTCCATCTTGGCCAGAAGCTCTTCTCCTATCTTTTTATCAGGGATAGGATGTGTTTTTGTTTCCTGAATACTTTTTGAGCTCCTACTATTTCCTAGGTCTTATGCTAAGATCTCTAGGTGTTACATAGATGCAATGGACATGTCATATCTCTTTTAGTGTTTGCTCAGTGCCTCTGAAAAAGACACACTCTAGACATAATAGCAGCTGATGAGTTAATGCAGGCACATAGTCCAATGTGGGCTGTGGTTTGTTATCTGCTAGTCCTCCATCCAGAAAGTACTGCCTTCCTGGAGGTAAAGGAGGTAATAAACTGAATGCTAAGGTGGAAAAGTTGCAAAATTTTATGTACATGTATACATACTATATATAATATGTATGTATGTAGTATAAACATATATACACACACACATATATTCATTCATACACAGCTCTGAAAGTTTAACTATATATGAAGTATATATAAAGCTGTATATATGTATATGTGCAGCTTTATATATACTTCATATATAGTTAAACTTTCAGAGCTGTGGGTTGGTTCCCCACTGTACATTCAGCTAATCTCAGATCATAAATATTTGGGTGAAAAATGATATGCTGTCATTGATGTGTCCTGTGGAGTTATGCTTACCATGGTTGCATCTATACTGAACATGTACAGACATATTTTCTTATCATTATTTCCTAAATGATACAGTATCACAAAGATTTACTTTGCATTTACATTAGGTATTATATGTAAGCTAGGGATAGTTTAAAGTATGTGAGAGGATGTGTGTAGGTTTTATGCAAATACTACCTAATTTTATACAAGACACTTGAACATTTGAAGATTTTGGTATACTCAGTGGGTTCTGGGACTAATTCCCTGTGGATATCAAGGGGTGACTATATATAAATACATATACTTTACATATAGTGTATATATAGTATATAGAAAAATATATATACAATATATTATATATATTAAATTTTAAGTGTTTCATTAATATTAATAATAGACAGTATCAATGCATATGTTACAAATGAGGAAATTATAGTGTATTGTAATTAGCTATCAATTATAATTAAAATAAATGTGAGTATAAGACATATCAATTATTAGTTAAGATTTTCAGATAAGTAGACTAAGAACAGGAATAGTATTCAAAGACAGTTTGAGAACTTACTTTTTGCAAGTCATTGTGCCAAATTTTTCGAAGTGTTTTCTCATTTCATCCTTTAAAATACCTCATAAGCTAGGGCTTTATTACTTTCAGTTTACAAATAAGAGAACATGCTTATAAGAAATTTTGTGATTTACCCAAAGTTGTGTACCCACAAAAGAGTGGATGCAAAACTAAAATTCTAATCATTTTTGTTAGTGGCTAAGTCTCTGGAGTCAATTCTAGACAGATTTTCCTATGTCTTTACTATTATGGATGCTCCAGCATTTCACTGAGATTACAATCAGCAGCATTTAAATACAGCATGGGGTCATATTCTGATAGGTCACTTGTAAGTAAGCATTCTTGTGGTTTGCTTTATTATGATTTAAAGGTAACTTAGGCTATCAACTCTGACAAATTTTAATATGCTTTTGATAACCATTTTTATAACAGTTAAGTTGGTCTTAAACAATGCGCCAGTGGGTAATTGTTAAAATATGAAAAACAACTAACCAGACTAGAGGACTAATTGCTGAAACCTTCCCTATGTTTTCTGTATAGAAGCATATAACACAAAACATCTCAGAACAGAGCTGAAGTTATATCACAGATTAATCTAATTCCTTCTGATGAGTGATTTTACTTTCACCCTAAATGCAGCATCTGTCTCTCTCCATGTGTATCCCTCCTAATTTCCAGATAAAACTTGAACATTTTCTTGGAGAAACTTCATGGCCACCCTCCTTGTAATATTGCTTGGTTCTGGAGGCCAGAGGATTGCCTCCGAACTCAGTCCCCTCTTTGATATTCAGAGCCCTCTACTCTCTATCATATTCTATGTTCCCAGCCCTTTTTTCGATTCTTCCCCTGCAAGTACACAATTCTACCACCCAACCAGATGAGTATATTTCCCTTCATCATGTTGTCCTTCAGTCTTGCCTTTGCTTCTCTATTTCTATGACTATCTTTGTTCATCTTCATCTGACAATATCCAGCCTGGTTCCTCATAAATCTAGATCGAGAAAAACTAAGAATAGAGAGTCCGGAAATAAACCCATACCTTTATAGTCAATTAATATTTGTCAGAGGAAGCAAGCACATAAAATGGGTTAAAGAAAGTTCATTCAATAAATGGTGTTGGGAAAATTGAACATATATATAAATGAAACTATACCACATTCTTATACCACACACAAGAATAATTTCAAAATGGATCAAAGACTTAAATGTTAGAACTGAAACCATAAAAGTCATAGACTTTTATGACTTTGCCTGCTTAGGAAAACATAGGCAGGAACATCTCAGACATTGATCATAGAAATTTTTTTGTCAGATATATCTCCCTAGGCAAGGGAAACAAAAGAAAAAAAATAAACAAATGGGACTTCATTAAACTAAAAAGTTTCTGTATAGCCAAGGAAATCATCAACAAAATAAAAAGACAGCCCATAGAATGGGAGAACATATTTGCTGATACATCTAATAAGAGATTAATATTCAAAATTTATGAAGAACTTTCAAAACTCAGCATTAAAAAAACAACTCAATTAAAAAATGGGCAAAGGACCTGAATAGACACTTCTCCAAAGAGGACATACAGATGGCCAATAGACATATGAAAAGATGCTGAACATCACTAATCATCAGAGAAGTGTGAATAAAATCTACAATGAGATATATCTCACCTGTGTCAGAATGGCTATCATCAATAAATCAAAAAACATTAAATGTTGGCAATGATATGGAGAAGGGGAACCCTTTTGCACTGTTGGTAGGAATGCAAATGGTGCAGACACTGTGGGGAACAGTATCGGGATACCTCAAAAAATTAAAAATGGATCTGCCTTTTGACCCAGTGATCCCATTTCTGGGGATATTCTTTCTAAAAGCACTCAAAACACTAATTCATAAGAACATAAGTGCCCTTATGTTCATTGCAGTGTTATTTCCAATAGCCAAGACATGGAGTCAGCCCAAGTGTCCATCAATAGATGAGTGGGTAAAACAACTATGGGACATTTACACAATGGAATTTTACTCAGCTGTAAATAGGAAGAAAATTTTACCGTCTGCAACAGTATGGATGGACTTGGAGAACATGATAAGTGAAATAAGCCAGTCAGAGAAAGACAAATATTACATGATTTCACTCACATGTGGAATCTAATGAACAAACTGAACTAACAAGCAAAACAGAGACAGACTCATAGATGGAGAACAGAGGACAGCTAGTGGTAGGGGAGGTGAGGGGGTGAAGGGATTGAGCAAAAAGGAAAAAAGATTCATGGACATGGACAACAATGTGGGGGTCAGGGGGTATAAGGGAACTAAATGGTAATGGAAAAATATAGTAAAGATTATATATTAAAAAATAAAAATGAAAAATCACAATGAGATGCCACTTTAAATCCACTATGGTGGCTGTAATCAATAATTCAGATAAGTATTGGTGAGGATGTGAAGAAATTAGAATCCTCATGTACTGCTGGTTGGAAAGTAAAATGGTGCAGCCACTTTGGAAAGCAGTGTGGCAGTTCCTGGAAAAGTTAAACCTGGGTTTAGCACTTGACTCAATAATTCCACTCCTAGGTGCATATTCAAGAGAAATGAAAACATATATATACAAAGACATAGGCACCAATTTTCATAATAGCATTATTTATAATAGTCAAAGGGTGAAAAGAGTCTAAACATCCATCAACTAATAAATGGATAAACAAAATGTTATTCCATATAATGAAATATTATTCAAACACAAATAGGTATAAAAATACTGATACATGCTATAACATAGATGACCTATAAAATATTAAGCTAAGAGAAAGAAGTTAGTTACAAAATAGCACATATTATGAAATTTATATAGAATGCTCAGAATAGGCAAATCCACAGAAACAGAAAGCGAGGTAGTTGCCTAGCTCTGGGGATGGGAGTCTGGTGGTTGGAGAGTGGTAACTAATGGGTACCGGGTTTCTTTTGGGAGTGATGAAATGTTCTAAAACTGATTACGCTGAGCCCTGACCAGTGTGGCTCTGCTGGTTGGGCATTGTCCTGCAAAGAGAAAGATCGCCAGTGAGGATCCCCGGGCAGGGCCCATGCCTGGCTGCCAGTTGGGCCACCTGTTGGGGCCAGTATGAGAAGCAACTAATAGAAATTTCTCTGTCACATCAGTGATTTTCTCTTTCTCTCTCCCTCTCCCTTCCCCCTCTCTAAAAATAAATAAATAAAATCTAAAAAGAAACTGATTATGCTGATTGATTTCACAACACTGTGAATATACTCAAAACCATTGAGTTAAACACTTTAAATTGGTGAATCATATTGTATGTGAATTATATTTCACTAAAGCTTGTCCTAAAAAGAATGATTTCTGAAGCAATAATCACATAATATTAAGTATTCAGCCTTTCAACATGGGTTTTCCGGTTATACCTGTGAAAAACAAGGAAATATTTTAGACTGTTTTCCAAAGAGAACTTCCTTTGGTCTGGATGAATTAACATCCGATATACTTCCAAAACACATATTCAAACTTTAGTTTGTCACTTACTAGCATTGTGAAGTTAATGGTTGAAAAGGTCAGGGGATGTGAAATAGGAGAACAAATTCTTCAGACATTTTTCTTTTCTAAACAGGTGCACCCTATCCAGAGAAACAGTTGGTGTAACCCTTATATATTTTTTGTTGATATCTCAGTACAAAATACTATTTTCAGAAGGTATTATCTTGCCAATGAATTATACATTTCCATCCTATCATTCTTGCCTGGTGATGAAAATAATCTTAGGGCATGGCACCAGAATCCTGAAGAGCTGGTGCAAGAGCCAATTCTGTTTGCCTCTTGTCCCTCTTTGGCCTCTGAGCCTTTCTACTTAATAAATCTGAAAAAAATGTATTAGTCACAGTGGTTTTGGATTCTGCTTTCCTAAAGCCTTGTTCTGAGTGAGCTGTTTCATGTCTGAACTAAAATTTCCCTGCTTTTTGCCATCTTTCACCCTGCGCTTTTGCAGACGTAAAATGTCAAAGTATCAAGCAGATGGAATTACATTTGGAACATCGGTTTGGTGGGGAGTGACTCCATGCTTTCAGCAGATCTGTGGTTGTATTATTTTAAAAAACAGTGGGCTGTTAATAAAAGACTCATTGAACCCAGTTCCCCGTCTCAAGTAACTAATGTATTTAGATAAAATATTTTCGCCTACAAAATAAAATCAGCATAGGTCATTGACTGAGGTACAAAGGAAGTTATAGTAAGTCAGATTTTTGTCTAATTCTTTTGAAAAAAGGGGTTTTAGATTCCCTCAGATATGCCTCAGTACTCTGTGTGTATGTGTCTGTGCTAAAGAATCTAAAACACTTCGAAGTCCATCTGAGCAGAAGGTTAGAATGGCTTCCTTTTTGGCAGGGATGTTTTGTTACACCCCTTCAAAGAACTGGCACTATGGTTCCCTTGCAAAGTTTACAAAAACGCATCTCTGTGACTGGAAAGGTATTTTTTTTGCTTCCTCCCCTCCCTTTACATATTAGATTTTGGACCCACATGACTATGATTATGTCTTCATGCATTTCCCAATCTGGGTAGGGAAATGTGAGGATGAGTACTACAAAAACAGCTGACCAGGGGTCAGGAGTCCTTCTGGCTTCTAACACTCGTTCTGTCACTATCTGTGGCTTTGGGTCATTCAACAAATATTTATATGTACATAGCATACAATATACTATCTAGATTTCTCAACTTGGATTTCAGTTTCCTCATCTGTAAAATAAGATATGTTTTTTAAGTTGTAAACTCAATTATTCTCCTATGATCCAGGGAGCAGAAGCTAACACATTTGTCCTTTCTTCCAATGAAGTCAGAGATTTTACCCATATCTGCACTTAATACAATGCTTTCTCACTCACTGAGATGTTACCTGTTTTTCTATGTGGTGTATTAATAAAATCTCCTATGCCTTGAATTGGAAAATACTTTAAATGGAAGTTGTGTGTGTGTATAGAGCACTGCAGTAAGGTCACTTGTGGAAATAGGACATTGGGCAACTCAGAGTATGGTGTCATAAATCCAGAATGGCTGGAAACTCCTTCCAGTTTGAAAATGAGATGACAAGATGTTTTGTTATTCTTGGGAGACTGTTAAATTCTAGTCCATCTGCTCTTTTTTCATCCTCTTTTGAAGAAGAAAAAAAAAAAAAACAACAACCAAATACGCACGAGGAACAACGTGGTTGTAGCCCAGTAAGGCTGGCAGTGTTCTCAGTTACATGAGGGGACACAGGCCATTGTGTGAACTGCTCTCTGGTGCTTCAGCCCTGCTCCAGGTCAGTCTGCTTCCTCGTGTTGGGCAGGGAGGAAGAGGCTGAAGCATGGCCTCATGTTTTTTAAGTGGAACTTCCTCTCTTGCACCCACTCTCCCCATTTATTTGAGAGGTTAAGTGGTCCAAAAAACAAGTCTACCTGAATCTGATCCTTTCCTTTTAGACTAGATTTTGGGTACCTGGGATTCCAGAATTCCCTGTTAATAAAGCCCCCACACTGCAGTTGTATGGACCTGGCCTGAGTGGTGATCAGTCCAGATTAAACCTTTGGGCCTGGGGTGTTCACATGGGTGGGTGTCAAAGATAAGAGAAGAAGAGAGAGCAGGCTCCAGGTCGTGCAAATATTGGGAGTGGGCCTGGGAGTAGATATCGACTCTTCTTTAGAAGACATCCTCTTGTATGTTTCCATGGTTGCTTGCTCTGTTCTGCAAGAAGGATGTATTTTCAGAACAACTTAACTGTAACCCTGGGCAAGATGGTAGAGTTGGTTAAGATTTATTTTTGGTCTCTTCTGCTCCCTCCTTATGCATCTCTCAGTCACGTTGGTGATTTTTTCCCAATACCCCAAGCACACCAGGTCTCCATGTTTATCCCTGGTTGTTCTGATTTCCAACCACAACAGGTTACCTGCCCTGTCCTGGGTTCTCTCCTCTGATTCACCTCATCCCTCCCTACCCCAAATCAACAGGTCTAAGTCCTAAGTCCTCTTTTTTTCTTTCCAGGAAGTGCTGTGCTGAGGTAACTAGCTTAATGAATTAATTAAATGCATCTTTGATGATCCATTTGCTGTGTTCCTTTACCCAGGCAACAAAAGGATTAATTTTGTTAAAATTTACCCCTGCTCAGAAAGCATTTATAAGGAAAACAACCTCTGCAGTGAAACAAAAACTCAGAACATTCAAGGTTTTAGGAAGGAACCCCCCCCTCCCCCCGCCGTGAGGATCAGTTTGGATACTGTTTCCTGTGTGTCTACTTGGATTTCTATCATTTTGGATAGTTTCTGTCACTTCTGTTGCCTTCATCCCTGGGGCAGTCTCCTCTTCTGCGCATACAATCTCTGGTCCTGAGTGAGGAGGCAAGCTTTTTTAAAAAATACTTTTCTTTTGTTCCAAAATACTAAATAGAATAAAAGGGAGATAAACTGATTAGAAGAAACAAAAATCTTGTTTACCAAGCACCATCTCTTCTTCTATAACACAGTTGGTGAAATCTTGGGGAAACTTGAGTTCTCAATAATCTGTAGGTAAACAATTATTTCAGTAGGAAAAGGTAGTAGTGCAAGATAGGAAGATTCAGATTCAAAACAAGCAAGTTATTTTAAGGAGCAACGCTAATGATCCTTGGCTGGCAGTTCAGGTAAGCTGCCAGGGGAGTTTTTGCCGACAGGCTTGATGCCCTTCAAACCACACCCTATCATATCCTTCACCTGTGAGTAAAGCTGTTCTGTGCCTGGGCAGACACAGAAGCAGCAGCCTTTGGATCCCGCTTTCAGGCGGTGGAGATGCGAGCAGCAGCGCCACCCACAGGAGGTTGGGTTAAATGCATTACTCAGGGAAAGGAAACAACGTAGAATAAAAGTCCGTCTCCGGGCCAGAGCAAAGGCCAAGGCCATAACTGGGAAAATAGGGTAACGTATAGGGCAGAAAGCAAAGTTAGATGGTAAGTGAAAGAATGAAAAAACTTTAGCAACAGTGGAAATGTCAGATATTGTTTGGGACATGGCATATAGTTCAGGACAATAGGTTCTGGACCAAGAACCTGAACAGTGATTGGAAGCCAGCTGTCATCTGATGTCCTGGGCACAAACCTCATGGATTGAAGAGCTCATGACTTAAAATGAAGAGCAGTAAAGATGGATTCTGTTTCATGTAGCTCATTTCTCTCAATTAACCTCACTGTTTAATTATGACTTGAAGGAAATTGTAATTTATCATCATCTCTCAATAGAGAAAGTAAGATACAAAGGAGTTATAGGATTTGATTATGGTTTCCGATTAAATAAACATAATTAGACCTTGATTTATCTAAAACCTCAATTAGCACTACATCTATTAAATGTTGGCTTTTCAGGAAAATTGTCTTAAATAATTTTTCTTAATCTATCAGAAGATTTAATTATTTTGTTCTGTTAGTATCCAAAGACCTACATAGAAATTACATTCACCTAAAAAGTGCTATTAATTAAGATTGATTAACATGTGAGGAACAAATTAGTTATGTAATCATGTATATTATAGTGGTCAATAAATTTCCATAAAAATAATATAATTCTTCACTCTTGAATAATTATGCAGGCCAAACTTTTAGAAATCGGTAGGAGTTTTAATTCTTTATTTAAATTACTTAGCATATTTTCAGGCTGTTTAAAATTAAAAATCAGATTTTCCACTGTGTATTAGTAATTATTTGGAAACACTGAGTGATTTTAGTTAATTGGAATGATTGCCAATAGCCGCACTGCTTTTGATAGCTGCCCCTGCAGTAACGCTTCAAAGTAAACACTACATTTTTAATCAAAGTAAGGGGCAGTATTCTTTTTTTATGTTTAAACATTTTAATTTTATTTCTTATTCTTTTAGAGTGTATAAATCCATCGAGTAAAAATGAAATTAATGTCAGACATATTAAGTTTTGCTTGGTTCATATTTGGCCGCTGAGTGAAGAGAAGACACAGGGATACTGTCACGGGGACTCTGAACAAGAACAATCTTCCATTTATTACAAAAGCAGGCATCACACAGTAGTGCCAGTCTGTTAACAAAGGCAGAGGGAAGCGAAGTTTCATGAACAAGGATGAAACCAAAGCAAGCACAAACTTCCAAGAGAAGAGGGCCAGCATATGTAGAGACCAAGTAGCAACAGGGGCTAGGTGGAGAGCCGAGTGTGGTCAGATCTGCTGGTTCCTTTGGGAAACACAGTGACCACGTCTAGCTTTTGGGTGGCGAGACTCGCTCTCAGGTGTTCTTTTCACAGTAGATTTGATCTTCCACAAGGAAATAGCCCTTCTGTTGCAGGTTCGTGCCACACTGGTGCACACATAACACTCAGGGTGGTGGTGACAGTCGTGCATCTGCACAAACACACCGCTGAGCAATGCTGGTGCCCTGTTTGTCACATGCGGGCACAACCGATGCAGCCACTTTGGTGACTGGAGCCTTAACACTTCTGAATTCTGAGGGCTTGTTGGGGTCTCCTTTCTCCTTAGACTCCAGGATTTCTGCAAATCCAAGAATGAAGTGGACTGTTTCCAGGGCTCATTTAACTCCTGTTTCTCCTGAAGCATCTTGTACCTCAGTTTGTCTGTTGAAAACGAGTTCACTTGGAGACTAACAATGCTCTAAGGCTGGGGCGTCAAACTCATTTTCACCGGGGGGGCCATATTGGCCTCAAGGTTGCCTTCAAAGGGCCGAATATAATTTTAGGACTGTATAAATGTAACTACTGCTTAACAGTTAAGCAAGAGCTCAGCACTGCCACCGAGTAGAAACAAGGTGCTGGGCGGATAAAACAAGGTGGAGCTCTGGATTCAGCCCTCGGGCCTTGTGTTTGCCACCTGTGAAAGGCTTCTCTCTGGTCCGCTGGGCTGCCATCTTTGACTCTAAGGGTTTGTTGATGTCAAAGCTGTTTTCTGAGGAGTGGAGGCCAGAGGGATTGTCGTCCTGGTTGGTGACGGCCTGGTGGCAGAGATGATGACATCCCGGTGGTGACGACCTGGAGGCAGGCCAGGTGGTGAAGGGTCCTGTGCAACACCCCTTGTGGTTCAGAGGCTCAATTCATCAAGGACAATATTCTTAAACTACATTTTCTAAAAGAAATAATCAGGAGCTTACTCTATTCTATATGTATGCTCTTCTGGAATATGTAATCTACTGGGAAACCTTATGAAACAACATGGAGTAAAAACCTGTTTTGCTCTCTAGCGGTTACTATGAAAGGTTCTCAGAGCACTTTGCAATACATTTTTATTATCAGCCCTTTATAAAACCCCTCAAAATCCAATAATGGACTCATAAGTAGCAAATGGAAAGGGGGAAGATTGGAAACATTGTGTGTTATACGTGGTGTCATAAACAGAGGCCTGAGCTATCATTATTAATGCATTTGGTGATTGATAAGCATGCATTAGAGCCATATTTTAAAGTTTTGGTTAAACAAAAACTTTAATTTTACAGACTTATATTTCAGTCCCTTGCCACACTTACCTCCTGTGTCTGAGTGTTGTGTAATGCAAATCAGAGACACCAGCAGTGATGTTAGTGTCTGAAAATAGCAATACTTTGGGAAAAAATAGATGTGGGCTAGTACTTATGTATTGGAATACTCATATGACAGTGAATATTCTGAATGGGCACGGAAAAGAGGTTTTCAGAGAAAGGTAGAAAGAATTCGAAAAATAAAAAAATGTTAATGAGGCCCTAATAGAAAATGTAAGGACTGGGGATTCTTTGATATGTTCACACAAGTACACATTTCTGTTGTGTTTATTACAATAAGTTTACATCTAAAGTACCTACTGCTGAGACACAATAGTTGCCACAAACATCCACTCTCGGTCATTGAAATCAGTATTTTGGGGTTCTTTTGGCTAATATTAACCACATCATTTTGACAAATGGCAATAGTGTCCATTTATAAGAGCTTTTCATTTTTCTTCATAAATATACTCTAGGATGTTAATTTATTTATTGTTAAGGTTATGTGTCTAGAGCTAGCTTTAGTGATTTCTGAATTTCTTAAAAATAGTATCTGCCTTATCTGTTTTTATATTTAAAAATTCAACTGTTGTGTAGACATCCATGTATTGGGTGAAAGAATGGGAGTGGTGGTGGAGGTGGTTAAAGGGGAGGGAACGTAAAAGTTTTGAACAGGGAAGAAGATGTGAAAGATTTTTTTTTTTAAATGAGAAAGCAGACATAATAAGACAGTATGAGCCTTACCTAGCATATTGAGATTAGTGTCCATAAAATAATTTAGTATAATATGCCTTCCCCCCCGCCAGAGAAGAACACTATAGAGGAATAATTCTACTCTTTCCGTCTATTCTGAGACTTCTTTAGCTTAAACCCAAACACTTAATGAGCATATATGGTATAAAAGAATATCATAGCCTTGGCCAAGTGGCTCGATTGGAGCATCATCCTGAGCACCAAAAGTTTGCATGTTTGATACGGTTGCAGGTTCGAGTCCCTGGTAGGGTGTGTACAGGAGATGAATGATTGAAGTTTCTCTCTCACATTGATGTCTTTCTCTCTCTCTTTGTCTCTCTCTCTCTCTCTTTCCTTTTCTCTATAAAATTAATGAACATGTCCTCAGGTGAAGGTAAAAGGAAAGAATATCATAGAATTTTGAAGCTAGATGTGATCTCAAGATCATTCAGTCCTATCTCATTCTTTTAGAAAAGGCAAAAATTATTTTCTGATTTCTTAAAATACAACATTTGTGCATTCTTTCTAAATCTGTCCTTTATACCTGGAATCAATTTTTCTCACCTATGTTCTACTCTTTACACTATAACTATTTTTTATCATAGCTCCTATAAAATTTTATTTTCCCTATTTATTTACAAGTGTGTTTCCCAAAATCTGCTTAGTTCATCTCCTTTTCTTTCACTCAACCAACTACCTGTTCAGGCCTTTTATTTCCCTCACTAAATTATAATATCCTTGAAGACAGACATAACCAGGCTTTATTTATCTTATCTGTAGCACTTTCAGGGTCTGGCACCATGACTGACCTGATTATGTTAAATTATTTCTGAGTGAATAAGTTTTACTTTTGCTCTGATAAGTAAAAGTCAGAGTGAATGATGGATTAAACATTCTTTGTTTCAATTATTATGATTAATTTATCTGTAATCAGAAGAACGTTTGACATCATGGAGTAGTAAAGCCAAGTACAATGACTGAATTAGCTCTTAATGGAATTAGCATCCCTTCCTTTGATGGTTTTTCTACACAGTCTAGTATTTTTTCCCACTTTTCCATATTGACATGGTTGTGACTGGGATTGTATTATTGCCGTGGCTGCAAAAATACTTGAGTACCTGATAAGCTCTGACATTGCTGTGCAGGGGCTGGAAAGAAGATGTTGGTTTAAAATAGATCAAACCTCTTCTCTTAGGAATTCCATAGAGGTCATTGTGTATTTTCGATGGGCTAAATATACCCCCTCAGAGAGGTACTGTGTTTCCACCATTTCTCTGGGGCTTTAAAGATGTCACTTTTTATTTTCTCCTGAAATTTTATCTGAATTTTTTAATCTTCAAGTTAGTGCCTCATTATTTGAGTTTATTAAGTACCAGCAAGGTTTCATTAAAAATAACCACATTGTTGTATATCTTACATAAAGCAGGCAACGTTTAATCTAAGGTGAAATTCTTCTGAATCTAACTCAAGGGTAAAACATGTGGATTAAACTTGAAATCAGTTCCACCTCTGTAAAATTCCTTCCCAAACATTTCTTCAATCAATATCTCTTACAACTGTTCCTAAATTCACAGGACTTTTAACATGGCTTATAAGGCCCTTCATGGACTGCCTCTCCTCTGACGCTCTTCCTCTCACAGATTACTGCCCAACCACACTGGACTGCTTTCAGTTTTCAAAGAAGTCACTGCCACCATCTCTGTTACCACTGGGGGAAAGGAGGGAGGGAAGGAAGGGGAAGGAAGGAGGGGGAGAGAGAGAGAGAGAGAGAGAGAGCGAGCGCAGGCAGGGAAGGGAGGGAGCGAAGGAGGGGGAAAGAGAGAGGGAGAAGAAGAAAAGAGAAAAATTCATGTTGTAGTAGAGAGAGGGCATAATCAAATCTTGAGAAGGAAGCAGAGAACACCTTTGTATAGAATGAAGGCCTAAGAGTCGGCAAAACTCTTCCTTTGAAACAAAAGAGAACAAGTAAAGGGTTGATTTGTAAGTTACATATTTGACTACAGAATATCTAATCTGATCTTAAAGGTCTTCCAGCCTCCTCTCCAGTCACTTACTGCTCTAAGGATAATCTTTCTGAAGTACAGTTCTAATGATCAATTCTTTACAAACACTCCTTTTTGTTTGCCTTTGAGAAATGGTAAAGTTTCTTAAATTGACAAATCACACCCTTCACTGTAATCAAATTTACCTGGTGACTCTTTCCTGGACCTCAAGGTTCCCTGAATCTTGTTTTCTTGTTTTGGAACTTTAGCACAAGCGATCCATTTACTTGGACATATTCAGAGCCCCAGGGAGCCCTGTCTCAATGGTGCACATTTACTATAAAGGCCATGTAATCTTTTAAACTTTCTTTGAATTCCTCCAGTTAGAAGTGATTTTTAGCTGCTCTGAGTTTGTACGGTGCTCTGTACAAAGAGAGAAGAAAAGGTAGGAAAAGCCATTTTGGAAAATAAGAGTGAACTAAAGGAAAAAGTAAGAAGTGGGGCAGTGCTGGGTTACTACTGGAAACCCGCAGCTCTGCATTGATAGTGGTGGCCGTCTTCTCGTGTGTGATGTTTTTGGAGTGTTGGACCCATCAGGAGAAGTGGTGTTGTTTTAGGGTAGAGCCTGATTTCCATGTGGGCAAAGAGGTTGAGCAAATTTTCAATGCAATTGTAAGGAAAACCTTATAGAGCCACTGGGAGAACCCAAGTTTTGCACTGTTCAAAAGAGATGGTTGTGGCTATTATATGCATCCTCTACTGAATAGCACAGTAGTTGTTTCTACCTTTAGCATCTGCTGACACCTGCCAACCCCACTCCTGGGAGTAGTTCCATCTTATACCTGTGTTTCTTCTGGACCCTTCTTCGTACACTGTCAGATACAGAAGAAGACTTATGAGTTATGACATGTGAACTCATGTGTCTCTATGACAGAGAAGCTGTGGAACCAGAACTGGAGCACCTTGGAATAACTGAGACAGTGTGGAAGTCCAGTGATCTCATCAGAGTAAACAGTTTAAGTAAATTCAGTGTCATCATTATTACAAAGCACAAAAGAGCTCTCCTTGGCTGATGATTAAGCAATAGTCCTCATCTGCAATCCACAGAAACTTAGTAAGGAATTGGGCAACATCAGACACAAATTTCTAATCTTACTGGACTGCACATATGTTTTTCTTTCTTATAATGTGGTAATATATTATTAAGTCCATTTTAATGGAGCTTCAAGTTCTTACTCAGAGTATCAAGCATCTTATTAAGATAATAAGCAAGGCATTCCCCTTCCTATCATGTCAGCAGCACCAAAAATATGTTTCCTACTGACTTCCCTGGATATCACGCATATTGTTTACTATTTGGAAATAGAAAAGTGTAGAGATTAATTTGAAATTATTTTATATACTTTCACCAGGTAAGTATAGTATGAAAGCCTATTTATTTCAAAAAGATGCTCATGCTTAGATTTTCCTACATTCCTGGGCCTTTTATTTTTACATGGTACCATATTTTTACTCAGTCACTAAGCTAAATATGGCATATATTTGTTTTTCTTACATAGTGCATGTTTCTTTTCTCTCACAATTTGTAGTTTTGTTGTGAATGTACATAGTATTTTCTGGTCCTTTTGCAAAGAATGGAATTTCTTGGGGATCTGGTGCTAAATGCCAGGTTTCCATCTTTAAAAATCCCGGGGAAGTAGGAATGTATCCAAAATAAAGTATTTCTGGATCATTACCAAGACTTTGAAACAGGAAACAGAGACTTACTGAATGAGGCTCATTACTGTCTTTGTTGCCCTCCTTTCATGTAATTTCTCAGACACAGGACTGAAAATGGTTTTGAACTTAAAGTAAAAGAAAAAAAAAAGACAATTGAATTAGGCCTGTTACCACTCAAGTTTTTCTGTGAGGGACAAGTCTAAACTTATACATTTTTTAATTTTAATATTTATAGAGAAACCAATTGGTTGAAAATCACTCTCAGTGTTTTTAGTTGGAAGGTATTACTATATTAAAAGTATTTTTGTGATCGGTGAACTTTAGATACTTTAGAGATTATTTCATCAAGGAGCTGTTGACCAAATGGTAAATCTGATGAGGTTCCCACTGAAAATGCACAATCACAATGGGTCACAATAGAATGATATGCAGGCTAACAATGACCTCACATTTGACTAAAAACTCGGGTCCTTGAATCAGAGTGTTACAGTTTAATGGGCCTTATGAGTCCCCAGATGTTTTACTGTTTCTTAAAGCAATGAAATCTTGGTGGAGGAGAACTAAAAAGCAAACATAATGAGTGCTAATATTTAGTAGTGAGATACTTTTTTTAATAGGACATAATCAGCAAAGTCATTTTCATTGTATTCCTCTTTTATTCAAGGGTATAACTACTACATTTTGCAAACCCTTCAGCCTAGCCTTCCAAGTCTTCTTCCCCGTTCTCCTCCCCTAGTCGGCTTCCTTTCTCCCGCTCTCTTTCCCGGGTCCCTCACAACTGTGGAGACGTGTGCGCTTCCCCTCCACAGGCCCTCGTCTTCCTTGCCTCCACATCTCATGATGCATCATTCTGATCCTTTCTTTTGTGCCAATCCACGTTCCCACTCATAATTTGACATATTTTTTCTAATAAACCCAACTTTCATAATTAGTTGGATCTGGCTCTTCAAACCTCTGTTTATCTCCGCTGGCTCTTTGTGGAAAATTGGAAGTAGTAAGCCATGTTGCTATGTTTGTTTGTTTGTTTGTTTTTTACCTTTAAGACTTTGGCCAATGTACTTAGGCTCATTCTGTCTATTTTGAGAATAATGCTTATGCTACTTTCCTAGTCTATTTGTCATTATGATTAAATAAGGTAATACATATAAAGTATTTAGAATAGGGCTAAAACATGGTAAAGAATACATATTATCATACTAAAGCAAACATTTATATTTTTTGTACATATTAAGTGACTGAGACCTTTCTAAGTCCTTTAGTGTGTTCAATTCGCCCAGTTTCAGGAGGGACTTATAGATATGCTTTACATAGTAGAGAATACTGAGACCTATGTCCCTTATCAGTTAGAATACCTCAAGAAAAATGAATTTCTTCTCATTCTTGGGCTGCTTGGATTTTCACATTTTGTAGATATTAGATAATGTCAAATTGTTGGTGGATGTTAATTTTAGCACAAATGCTAAGGATATAATCCATTGTTGGCACTAAGGACAGTGCCTGGCATGCAGAGGGCACTCAATAAATGTTTTTATTGTTATTTTTGTTGTTGGTGTTGTGTTATGAGTGTCCAGGGTTTCTCTCTCCTTTCTTTCCCTTCACCTAAATTCAATGATTAAATTGAATTTTAAAACAATGTTCAAAATGTCCTTTAAAATTTTTCAGAAAATATTTATTAATTAAAAAACAAGTCAGTGATATCCTAGAGGTTATTGAGTCTATATCACTTTGTACATTGGTGACATTCTAATTTTTGAGATGACCTCTTTAAGGTAAAACTAACTATATGGGAAGTATCTTACCAGATGATTTCATTGGAAGGAAACTTTTTTGATCATATGTGAAAATCTTTAAAATTAATTCAGTAAGTACTTACCAGATTGTACTTACCACAACCTCTACATTGTAATATGTGTTAATTTTGAGGATGATTTGAAAACTATCGAATCTAAAAAATGGATTCTAAAAAGTTTTGCCAGCTGTCATGTTGGATTACTTTAATTTTTTGTTTTTAAAATGCAAAACTTTGTTTTAGAAGAAATGTTTTTAGTGTAAAACTTTGCTTTCTAAGTTTCCACGTATATTTTATCATTTACAAATGGCAGCGTCAATAAGTCAATCTCTTTCAACGTGTGCTTATTGAAACTTAAAAAGTAAAAAAGTTTTTTTTAAGTTATTTATTTACTTTTAGAGAGCGGGGAAGGAAGGTAAAAAGGGAATAAAAAGTTTAAAAAAACAAGCACTTGGGCGCAAAAGAGGTCTGTAAAGATATTTTCTTTGAGTTTCTTTCCTTTGAAAAATTCATAAATTCTTCCTCATATTCAAACACTAGCAATAATTTGCCTGAATTATTTTTGCCAATAATTTTGCAAATAAATGGTTTTGGTCACACGACCATTACCTGAGACTTCTGTTTTAAGATACTCTCCTACAAAAATGGACCTTCAGTCTCCAGTGAAATAACTTTGATATTTCTGTCCTGAACAGCGTTGTTTTAGAATGATATAAGAAAGTCTGATCTATAATATTTTGTCCACATATGGTGGCAACCTCATGAATTTTGATTTTGGATTACAATTTGCATCTCTGCGTGGCTCCAAATTTCACCCAATTGTGAGCCCATTGACGGGTGTCAGTCCTGAACTTGGAGTGGGTGATATTTGAGATCGGGTTCCCAGGAGTAAGGAGGAAGCCCGAAACAGTAACAACACTTGGGGGCGGGATTAACTTCCAAAGCTCCACAACGGTTCCTAACCAACTGAAAGGAGAGAGCGGGTGGAACCCCCTGCTTTCGTTGCTAGGGACGCTTCGGCCGAGGCAACTGCAATGGATCTGGAAGACGGCCTGACAGCCCTGGACAAGATAGTCACTCAGTTCAATACCTATGAAGATTACCTCGACTCGCAGATAACTGACGAGGACTTGTACTACCTAGAGGTAAGGTCGGCAGCACGGCAGAGTGGTCACCGCCTTCTAGTCCTCGGGTCCCTTGCGTCCTGGGGTGTTTGCCCCCTGGCGGCGAAGGTCGGGCCTCGCAGTTTCCCCGCGGAGGTGAATCGCTGTGTCCTTGTGTTCTGCGTTGCCCCAGGCAGTACAGGATTTGGACACCTACTATTTATCACCCAGGGCAGAAACCTGTGCGTGTGCACGCTCCACAGCCTGGAGTTTCCGTAGCTCAGCCTCATCAGTCACATCTCCACCCGCTCCCTTGCCCAAGCCATTCTCTTGGCTGAATTCGGAGGCCTGCTGAAACTACTGTAATTCAGGTCTGACACCCTGTTTCTCCTTCCTTTGCCAGTCTGTATTAAAAAACAGAAGACTATTTTTTTTTCCGACGCAAGGGATAACAGTAACAGTACATCTGGTGATATGGTGGGCATTTGGGTCCATAAATTTCTACCTTACGCTAGTTGATTCAGAAAGCCCTTTAATTACAGGTACACAGGTCATTGTGCCTGCATATTACTGATTCATATTTATCGAGTTGATGATCATAGAAAATGTTGAAAGTAAGAAAACAAAACAAAACAAATACCACCTCCCCCCACCCTCGCCCTCAGCTTGCAATACAGCAAAATCAGACGAAAGGGGATTGACTACTGTCTTCTACCCAGCAACCATGCCCCTCCCTGCTTCTTAAAGGTGTGTGTGTGTGTGAAGGGGGGATTGATGGGAGGCTGGGTGTGGGGGTTAAAGCTCTTGTCCTCTCCAGGAAAGCTAGGATGGGCCAGGAAAAAAATAGGCTACCCGTCTTAAGAAATGGGAGGCGAACTTTTTGGATCCCTGTAGCCCTCGTATATTCCCAAACCAGGCCAACTAAATGGGCGCTGATCTGGAGATTCTGCTGTGTTGGAAAAAAGCCACAGAACCCCAAATTGTCCCATTTCTCTTTACGCCAGAGAGAGCATCACCACCAGGTGGCACCAAACTACACCTGAACCTGAGAAGGATTTGTGTCCTGCAGGCAACCCCAAACTCCTTATCTACAACAATGTGATTTTGCATTTTAATGGATTGAAATTTTTGGACTCCAAAGATCCTGTGAAGAGGCATTTCAGTTAAATGTAGATTCTAAAAGTTGAACAGTGCTTAGTCTCCAAAACATATTCATGTGCTCTATGTGAACTTAATTTTAATGAAATGGAAACATCTAATTCTAATTTTATCTCTGACACAAATCGGTTGTGTGACCTTGTACAAATAGTTGGATCTTCTGGAAATTATCTGTTAAAAAAATAAACCCAGTTAGTATTTTCAACATAGCTGCTGACTTCAAAAACAAGCTTTTTACATATTTTATACAGATAATATGTTTAAAGTCATAAAAGTGAGTTTTTTACCTTGCATCTAAGTCACTGAAATGAAAGGAAAAAAGTAATGGTGCTAAACAATGTTTGCATCTAAATTTTTGAATGTGTAAAAAGAATGAAATAAAGACAATAAACATTCCAATAGAATAAAGTTATCTTCATAGCGCATGTGAAAACTTTCCAAGCTTAAGGCTTAAATCTAGTATCTTTAAGAAACTTTACATTTTTTTAATGCAGGGTTTTTCATTTGAGAATTAAAAACATTAATTTTAATTAGGAGTGAGTAATAATTTGTGTTTCATCAATCAGAACTTTAAGGTCTCAAAAATGGGAAATGGTGACTATATTTGAGGGAATGATACATTTTAAACTTGGCATTGATTTAGTTTATATTATTGTACTTTTATAAAAACTAAGATGACTTAGTTGAATGATGATAGTATGGCAAGTATATATGTTTTTGGATTGAGTAGTGAAAATTAAGGGCCATTAGATCTGGGGACCTATATTCTGAAGTACTTTCTATGAATGCAGGTTAATTGCCTGTGTAGGTTGCATAGAGACAAGTGGATTCCAAAATTGTTTCAGTAATATGACTAGTACGGCTGGCCTGTGTCAGGGGTCATGGATCATGCTCTGTGAGGTGATTCTTGCTCTTGGTTTGGGTAGGGGTATCAGCAATTGACTTTGGTTTGAATGGAGTGAATTTTAAATGGTTAATGAGAAACAGCATGCTATAGTTAGAAGACCATAAGGTCATGGGATTTGGGTTCCAAATCTGTATTATTATATTGTGAGCCAGTTTGAAACTCCACTCATTCATCTGCAAAATGAAGTGGTTGGACTAGGTTACGTTGAAGGGCTTTTATATTTGTAAACTTTCATGAATCATCTGTCCATCCATGCATCCATATAATCATCTAACTATGTATTTAATTAATAAACCTTTACCAAGTGGCTACAGTAGTAAATATTGCCCTCGTTGATAGGAATTTAAGGAAGAATCAGTTCTAGATTTGATCTTAGTCACCTAACTTTAATATAGTGCTTACAGTCCAACCTAAGTTTTATTTATTCAGTAGACATTTGACAATATTTACTATCTTCCAGGTACTCTATTGTTTCGTATATTGTTCTAATGCCAAAAGTTTTCAACTAATTTCAATAGAAATTAGCACCAATAATTCACATACAAATGACCACATTACTTTTGCTGAATTTATTCTCTACCCTTCTCCATCCTTACCTGTGCCCCTGGTAGCTATCCTCTGAGGTCATTAACCAGACTCTTTTTGGCTTTGGGTTTGTTTCACCCAATAGGAGATCAGAGGACTGGAATTGGGTAGAGGATTTATTACCTGTCATTTTCCCCCTGGCAGTGGTTTGGACATGGCTGCGTTTGTTAGGTTTGGCCAACTTCTCATTCCATCATCTGGAATCACTCCCTGTTCTAGGAACTGTATCCTCTCCCATCTCCTTTTAGGCCTGATGGTGTCAATGGTTTCCCACTGTTGCTAACCCCAGGACACTTTACCATCCCACAATGGTTTCCATGAATCCTGCCCATATCTTTGTAAATTGTGCTTTATTGTTTTAACAATCTATTTTGAGTTTGCCTGCCACAACCCTGACCTCTATATTATCATTTAACATCTCAGGCCACTGTAAGTACACAATTAGTATATGAATATAATAACTACAGTGACTTTTAATATGATAACTGATTAGGAAGGAAGGGAAATTGGAGGAGGGAAAAAAACCAAAACAAAGACTGACACCAGTTAACTATTTGATGCATTAGAGGGGGTTAAGATGGTTAAGGGGAACGGTTTTAGAGCAACAAGTATAAAGGACTCATGGACAAAAACTATGGGGGGGTGGAAATGGGAGGAAGGTGGGGAGGGCTGGGGCGGGGTAAAAGACAGAAAACTGTACAATATCAACAATTAAAAAATACTGATTAAAAAAAAGAGAGATGAATGGAGGAGAACAAAGGGGGAACACTGGGACAACCATAATAGAATAACAACAAAAATACATTTACACAATGGAATACTATGTAGCAGAAAGAAAGAAGGAACCCCTACCCTTTGCAATAGCATGGATAGAACTAGAGAGTATTATGCTAAGTGAAATAAGCTAGGCGGTGAAAGCCAAATACCATATGATCTCATCTATAAATGGAACTTAAATAACAAAACAAGCAAGCAAGCAAAATATAACCAGAGACATGGAAATAAAGAACAAACTGACAGTGACCAGAGGGAAGTGGAGAGGGAAAGCAGTGTAAAGGAGGGGAAGGGTCTAGTTAAGGGATATGTATAAAGGACCCATGGATATGAACAACAGGGTGGGGACTGACTGAGGGAGCAGTGGGGTGGAAGTGGGCAGGGCAGGGGAGAACAATGGGGAAAAATTGGGACAACTGTAATTGAACAACGATTAAAAAAAGAAAAAATGATTAAAAAAAAAGATGGTTAAGGAGGTTGAAAGAGGCTCTTTGTTCTATGTCTACCTTGCATGCATTTTACTAAATAACTATAAACTACCAAAAGAAGTTTATAACAGTATCAACAACTAGATTTATCTCTGCCTACCCAAATAACACTATTTGTTTTGGGATTTAGTATCATTTTACCTAATTAAACCAATCCCCTAAATCAACATACAGAAATACTTTAAAAGTTTGACAACATTTTTGCACTGTGTTTTCCTAGATTCTTTCTTGGTGATTCTTCCCTATGAAATAAGCAGAGAGCCTTCATTCATTGTCTGTGACCGCTGCAGAAGTAAAAGTCCTATTGAATTGCTTTTCTCAGATTAGAAATCAAGGGGTTATTTAATTTAATTAATTTATTTTTTCAATTAAAAAAATTTAATTGTTGTTCAAGTACAGTTTTCTGTCTTTTACTTCCATCCCAGCCCACTGCCACCAGCCCTCCCCACCTCCCTCCCATTTCCACCCTCCCCAGTTTTTGTCCATGTGTCCTTTATACTTGTTGCTCTAAACCCTTCCTCTTTTCCGCTGAAATTCCCTCCCCTCTCCCCTCTGGTGACTGTCAGCCTGTTCTTAATTTCAGTGTCTTTGGTTATATTTTGCTTGTTTGTTTGTTTTGTTATTTAGATTTCTGTCAAAGGTGAGATCATATGGTATTTGTCTTTCACTGCCTGGCTTATCTCACTTAGCATAATGCTTTCCAGTTCCATCCATGCTGTCACAAAGGGTAGGAGCTCCTCCTTTCTTTCTGCTGCATAGAATTCCATTGTGTAAATGTACCATAGTTTTTTGATCCATTCATTTACTGATGGGCACCTAGGTTGCTTCCAACACTTGGTTATTTTAAATTGTGCTACTATGAACACTGGGGTGCATAGGTTCTTTTGGATTGGTGTTTCAGGGTTCTTAGGATATAATCCTAGCAGTGGAATTGCTGGGTCAAAAGGCAGATCCATTTTTAGTTTTCTTAGAAAATTCCATACTGTTTTCCATAGTGGTTGTACCAGTCTGCAATCTCACCAACAGTGCACTAGGGTCCCTCAAGGGGTTATTTTAGAATTATTTTAAAAATTTCCCCATAAATGGACCCCAATCATGGCTAAATTATTTAGAGAGATTAGCAATGTGGAAGTTTTATTTAGAGATTATATTTCCATTATTGAGAAAAGAATAATTAGTAAATCATACAAATATACAAATTCAACCTTTTGGATATAAATTTAAAATTATTTGGCAGGCATTGATTAAGTGCGATTCTAGGAAAACTCCAGTAACATAATTTACCATGATTATACAGCAAACCAACTAACAACCGACCATTGTAGTTGTCTTTCCATTGTTTATTGCATCAAGGTACAGAGTAAATACTGGTTCCCTATGAACCAGTATCTTAATTCATGTACTTCAGAATTAGCTATAATCTTGGTTATTGAATAGGAAAAATTGGCATAAATTAGCTGCTCTCTGCTTAAGAGACATCATATATTTTTCTTTCAGTAAGTTGCAGAGGGACTTCTCCCTTAATAAAAATGGGTAGTTTCCTGATGGACATGAATTCTGATGATTGGGGAGTGAAACTAAAACAAGAATGCTGCATCTCGAGATACTTCTGAAACTTTCTCATAATGATAACAATAAAATTCTATGAGCCTAATGTCTTCAGTCTCAAGTAATCCTCTAAAATCTATATTCTATGCATATAAAGTATGTTCATTCAATTTTTATTTATATGGGTTTCAAAAGCTACTGCTGGGAGGAGACAAGAGAAGAGGTAGGGAAAATCCTCAGGGGTGTGTGCAGAGTGAGACAGGCCACGGGCTGAAGACCAAATGCGTGAGAACCACCATTGCTTTAGGCGTGGGCATGGAGGTGGAACTGACAGAGGAGAATGAGAAGGGAGATCAGAAATGTAGGGGAAAATAAGGAAAATAGGATGATTCAGAAGCTAAGAGCAGCTGGATAGGAAAACCAAAAACCCATGGAAAGCATTTACACAAAACTAGATGAGAGTTATTCCTGCAAACCCCAACATAAAAGCGAATGGAGAGCTTCTATCCCACAGGGCAAAAGGTCACTGGTTTGAGGCCCACAGGGCAAAAGGTCACTGGTTTGAAGCCCAATCAGGGAACACGTTTGGGTTCAGCCTGTGGTCAGGACATGTGTGAATGTCAGCCAATCTATGTTTCTCCCTCCATTCTCCTCTTTCTAAAAATAAATAAAAGCAGATAGGGAGAAGCCATCATAGCCATGACACCTAGAAGGTATCATCATCCACGTGCGAGAAAAGCAGAGAAAACTCTAAGGCATCTAAAATTCCCCTAAAGAAGAAACTGCAAAATAGTCAACAGGTATGCACTGGAAGTGAAGTGGTCCAATTTGAGAACAGCAGCTGAAACTGGGAAGGGTTTTGTGACAGCAGTTCAGCTCCCTCAGGAAGGAGGGTCTGGTTCATGCTCCTAGATATGCTACGAAGACCAGCAGAGGTTATTGGTTGAGGATGAGGGGAATCTAGTGTGGATGGTGGGGGTGGGAGGTGATGAGTATTTGTTGTGAATCTGAGCCAAGCTTCATTAGCAAGGGCTGAAATTCACCCCAATATCTTTGCCCTTTTTGCATACATATGAATAGCCTTCAAAAATTGTATATATTTTATTAAATGTAAAATTATCATTATATGTAAATATATTATTCTTTGTTGGTATTTTCCACATAAAAAGTAATATCTATATTTTTATGTGACTAAAAATATCTAACATTAAATTTTGGAGACTTTTTAATGTCACTCTGAATAGCTCTCCCTATTCTTTAGAAATCTGTTTTCCTTACAGAGTATTCATAAACAACAGTGAAATGAACATCTTTTGCATATCCTCCTTGTGTGCAGTTGTGAATATATCAAAATGTGTAATGGATATGTAACAGACATAATCAAAAGGCTCTCTACAGTAGCCATTACTCTCCTACAGCAGTATATAAGACAGCTTTTGTTTGCCTATTTCATATGTGAAAAATCTCATTGTTTTAATTTTAATTTCTCTGATTATTAGTGAGGCTTATCATCTATTGAAATGTTTCTTGCCATTTGCATTTCTTTTGTGAATTGCCCATTGATATCCCTTGTTTTTTTCACAACTTTTTAAAACTATCTTTACATACTTCAGACTTCTGACTCTTAGTGGAGACCACACCTCTTAAAATCAACAAAGAAGAGTTATTCAGGCTGGAACCCTCTTCAGTTTCCTACCATGAAACTTACAACTGCCTTAATTTCTGCCCACCCTCTCTTTCTTCCCTCCTATGGTAATATGTTAATGGTGTCAACCCTGCGTAGTGCCCACCTCTTCATTTACTGAATATGTTACTTTGAATGCCTGTTATCATTATAATGTTTTGACATTTTCCCAACTCTGAGTCCACCTTCTTAAGGTAGAGGCAGAAATTCACTTTCTCGGTTTCCTTCACTGCTAGTGTATCTTTGTGGGACCAAGGCACTGCCAATCACCTTTAGAAAAAAGTAACATGAAGAGAAAACACCATGTGGGATCCATTTTGTATTGAATTTGGTGGTGGAGGCGTTTGTCTTTCAGCTGATGTGGTGACAGAAGTTCTGGGGTCTAATGTCCTAGGTTAACAGATGGAGTTGTGGTGTCCGTTTTCAGTGGTGGCAGCGGAGGGACATTTGCTTTGCTCTGTTCCACTCCGTTTCATTGCAGACTGGCCTGGTCCGCTCTGTCCTGCTCTGGTCCTCTCTTCAGTCTGCTCCACTCTGCTCTGGCCTGGCAAAACATCATCTGTGTTTCAGCTCCAGCCAGGAAGATGCAGTCTTTGCTCTTCAGTGGGGAGGGAAAGTGCACCCTCTGAACCAGAGAGGAGCTGACTTACATAGAGAGAAGTCCCTGCCCCTGGTCCTGATGGGTCTGTCCTCATGCAAATGAGGCCTCCAAATCCTTGCCGTTTTATTGGTCTAAAAGGACTGTCCTGATTGATCAGAATGGAACTGCTCTGAAGCACCAGTGAAGATACTAATGGGGATGTAGCTGCATAGTGCCGTTTTGGTCAAAGAAAGTCTCAGTGTTACCAGATTGAAAGGGTCTGTTTACTCATGGTCTCAGAGCCCAGTAAGACATGAACAGGAGCTCACAGCAAAGAAAGTAAGAGTTTGTTTTCAAGAAGTGGCCTGCACTTGCAGACAGGTGAGCTAATGCTCAAAGACCTGGCTTCCAGAGAATGGGTTATATAGGGGAAACATCATTAATCATGGTGACTAAGGGAATTAGGGCTGTGGTCAGGTTCGTGGTCTCTACTGATTGGTTGGCACTAGGGTAAGTAGTAGTAGATTAGTACATATGGTCCTGATGTCAGCCATGACATCACTTGTCTAGTTTCACTGCTTTTCTGGGCCTGTGGCTGAAACACAACTGAGGCATAGATGCTCCCTCTAATTTGACCAAAACTCTGTCTCTGGTTTTGTTCCTGACTATTTGATGCTGATCAGAACCTCATTGTCCTGAGGGTTTAATGATTAAGCAAGTGGTTGTGCAAGGGAGAAAGAGGCAGGTGAGTCAGGGTGCTGCAGGTGGCGAGTTCGAATCAAAAGGAAAGAAAGGTAAAAAGGTCAGATTAAAGAAATGAAATTTCTACTGGTTACATCACTGCTGTTAGTTGCAAGGGGATTCCAGGAACCCCTTTATAAGGGCTGGCTCAGGCCACAGGAACACAGGGCAGGCAGGCAGGTCAGTGCCAGAGGCAGGCCACTCAGAGCAGCTTCCCCCTGAAGTGAGGTTCTCATCCTCTCACCTGTGTAGAAGCAGCTTCTAGGCTCTGTTTTAAATTTGAGCCCAGTTAGCCATTAAGAGCCCTTCTTGGTAAGTATCTTCTTTTTCAGGGTCAATTTAAGTGAAATAAACTGGTCACAAAAAGACAAATACTGTGTAATTCTATTTGTATGAGGTACCAAGGGTAGATAAAATTCACAGACACAGAAGATAGAATGGTTGTTGTCAGGGTCTGGTAGGGAGGAAGAATAGAATTGTTGTTTAATTACTATAGAGTTTCAGTTTTGTAAGATGAAAGTATCAGTTTCGTTCTGATAATGGATGGTGGTGATGGTGGCACATAAATATAAACTGCACATTTAAAATGGTTAATTTTATGTTACATATATTTTTCCATAATTAAAAAATAATTCACTGTCAACAACTTACCTTTAAGTGAGAATAAGTTTGGTCTTAGACTTTGCATTCCTTATGCTGATTCCTAGTAGAAAATGGAGTAATTTCTCTAAACTTCTTAGAAAACTTTATTTTGAACCTAGAAATCTGCATTTTAGATATTCTGTTTGGCCCTCAGAATAAATGAGATCTTCATTCTGTCCTACCCCATCCTGCTTTGTGTGCTGCACCCCAAGAGCTTGACTTCCGTTGGCGGCTTCAGCTGGGCTCTCTTTCTCTTTGGCCAGTTGGGTTCAGCCAATCAGAGGCACCACCAAGAAGAAGTTAGAAGCCAGGAGGAGAGAGAGGTTGGGAGTTTTTTTCTTCAGACTTATTCTGTTCTATGCTTCAGGTTAGCAGGATATCCTCTTTTCTCAAGCCATAACGTCAGGTTCAGTAACTTTTTCTATAGCTATCTCCCTGTGTTCTATCAACTATTCCCTCCCCTTACCTCATCTGGATTAGTTAATAACTGTTAATAGTTTACTGCTGTCAACAGGTGTTAGCTGCAGGGTGCTTCATTGTCCCTCTTGGATTACTTTTAAACCTGCCTACACTTTTATAAATTAACTCAGCCATTCAATTTGCTTTGATTACTCCATTTGAGTGTATCATCTATTTCCTGCCTGGACTTTGACTAATAAACTAGAAAACCTAACATTCAAATGGGAATGCAAAATTCTTTCTTTTTGAAAAATCAAGGACTCATAAAAATCACCTGTAGATCTCTTCTAAATTTGTAACTTGAGTAAATCCTTCTTATATTTTCATATAGATTTTCAAATTTCTTACTATACATTTGTGTATAGTTTTATTTATTGTTATCACTCTTTTTGATTTCTAAAATTATTTGTGTTTTCTTTCTTTTCCACCATCAATCTTGACAAATGTTATCTCTTTTATTGGTCTTTTAAAAGAATAAGTGATTTGCTTTCATTAAGTAATCAAAGCTTACTGGATTTTTATATTTTAATTTCTTGTTTTATTCATTTTCTTGTTGTTTTTATTAATTCTTTTCTTTTGTATTATTTGAGTGTTATTTTGTTCTTCTTTCTCTGGTTTCTTTAGTTGAACGGTGAGTTGTTTATTTTCAAATTTTCTTTTTTTTCTAGTAAATGCATCAGTGCAGTGTTTTCTGTGTGCTCTAGTAGGGTTTGATATGTGATTTCTTTGTCAAAAATTTAACCTCTGTGAACAAATGTTCATAAATAAATCAAAAGACAAGAAACTGTCTGAGAATAAATATTTGCAAAATATATAATCAACTTGCTCTCTAGAATTCTGCCCTATGAATCAGTAAGAAATAGATAAAATTCAATAGAAAAGTGAGCAACTGTAACAAACAAACAATTCTTATATGGGCACTAAAATTGTCAATAATTACATGATAAGTTGGATGTATGTATAGCATAATGGAAATCATTGATGGAAAGAGCTTTAAAAACCACAAAACTGTACCAATATTTTCCCCTTTCACAGCTTGTTAATCGCCCAAGCCCTGAGCTCCTCCTTCCCCCCACCAAGGCCTTCAACACAATTATATTTCTTATATTTCTTATTGACACTAAAATGTCCTCTGGTGGCAAATACTTGGGTACCCAAAGCCCTATCTTTATTGTAGGCATCCAGAGTGATAAATAACTTTTGCCTTTGCGTTCCATGGACTACAATGTACTCTTTAACACTGTAAACAAGGCTTTTAATGTCTTTAATAAGAGTAGAGAACTAAGTCCAGGTAAACATAGTTCAGATAATCCATCCTTAAATTTCTATTCCTCTGGAATCAATACCAGTAGTTAATTGTGAATCATTCAGGGTTCAATCAGAGAAGCAGAATACACAGGTACACATATACTCACACACACACATATATGTGTGTGTCACAAGTATATAATTTTTTAGAGATTTGATCATATAAAATGAGAACTATTTAAACAGTCTGTTAAAGCTGTTTGTTTGGTGTCTGGTTCTAGAGCTCAAAGTCATTAGGACAGACAGCCAGGAAGGAAAGGTACGTGGGAAGTGGGGAAGCAAGGTCCAACTGAGATCTGAAAGAAGAGTTAGAATTCTAAGGACAAACTGGAACTGGTATCAGGTGATCTGCAGGAGAAGCTGGCGCTTTCAGTCACAGAGTGGAACACACACATGCCCCAGGCACAGCCGTAGGGGAAGCTGAAGAAGATCCTGCGAGAGCTAGAACAATATGGTTGTTCCTTCTCTTCTGCCTCCCCAGTCTATTGCAAATGTCTCCTGTGGCCCAGCCTAACCTGTAACTATCCAAGGAAGTAAATTATGAGAAACTAATTCTAACTTAGCTAAGTTGATGCAATAAAATTGACTATCTCTGCAATGTTTTAATTTTCACAAGGAGAATGATTTATATCCGATTTAATTAAAATGAAAAAGAAAAGGATGTAATTTTAATTTCCTTAAATCATTTTATAGGACTTGTGTAATCCTGACATCAATTCAGAAAAGGATATCAGAAAATAAAAAGCTAAAGACTAATTTTACTTATGAACTGGATAAAAAGAAATGTAAAATGAATCCAGGATTATATTAAGAAGTAATAAATCAGAGTAAGAGTAGTGTGATTTGTCATAAGATGAACTTATGTCATTAATAAATTGAAAAAGAAAAATATCTATAGATGTACCAATATCTATAGATACAAAAAAAATAGGATAAAATTCTGAAGTCACTCATTTAACTTGATGAAGAGTATATAGCCAACTGTCATAGTATACTTCTCATCTAGTGCCTAAACATCTTAGCATTTCAATCAGCTTAACTACTACTCTTAATTTTTGTTGGCAGTCTGGCCAAAGCAATGCTACAATGAAAGAAAAGTGGCATAAGTATTTGGAAGGAGTCAGAATATTATTATTTATAAGCAGTATGATTGCCACGTAAATGCAAGAAAATTAAATGGAAGCCTATTAGGACAAGTTAGCAAGTTTAGTAAAGAAATCTAAGATTGAGCTACAACAACTGTTCTCCATCAGTAAACAACATAATAACAAATGACACAAATAAAAGCCACTGAACTCAGTAGCCTGTAGGACAATGTCAAGGGTTCTAGTGGCCATAGACTTTTTTCCTTTTTTCTTTTCCGGATGAGAAACACCTGGGTGCCTAGGTTCCTGGATGCCCCTTGTCCTAGACTCCTCCATAAGGAACCTGGCTGAGACCACCCAACATGCTAACCCCACTTCTTGTCTACCCTTGAATCCACCCCCTCTCAGAGAAACAATGAGGAGGTGCTTGTCTCAGTGGCCCAGCCATGTGGGGGGAAATGGGTTCTGGCCCAAAAGCTGTGTGTGTGTTTGTTACAGCCTGAAACCAGTGCAGGGAGTGAGCTGCGCAGATGCAGCCGCAAATCTGTAGCCTTCCAGGAATCCACAGGGCTGGGGCATCACCCTCTGGCTTCTGGCATGGAACTCATCTGCCAAGGTCTAAAGCTGGAGAAACCCAAAGGTGCTGTGCCATTGCATGTCCTTGGGGCCAGATGTTCCTCCCAGCACCTGGTAGTGTCTAAAATTGTCCCAGTAGGATATAGCCATGTGTTCAGAACCAAGTCTTTTACATTTGCTGCTCGCTGGTTGGAGCCTGCTTTTGGTGCACATCTCACAGCTCCTGGAAAGTAATGAAGCCTTCTCTTCAGGGCTGAGCCTTTCAGGGTTCTCTTTTGCATGATGCTGCCTTGTAGCTAAAACCCTCACACTTCTAGCATCCAAAAGTTAGTGACTCATGATCACATGAGAAAAAAAAAACATTAACAATCAATAAAATATCACTGCTTTATTTATTTCACCCTCCCCAAAATAAGTATAATCCCAAAAGCATCAGAAGGAATGAGATATATTGGAAAAATTAATGGCTAAAATGTTTTCAAATTTGGTGAAAACTATAAATTCATAGGACCAAGGAGTATAAAGAATTCCAAGCACAATAAATGAATAAACACAAAGAAATTACTCCTATCTTAAAATCACTGAACACCAGGGATAAACAGAACATCTTAAAGGAATCTAAAATGGAAGGCCACATGGAGAATAAAACAAAAGCGGGAAAGACTGAAGGCTCCTCAATGGAAATAAAACCAGCCATGAGACAATGGGATGATATCTTGAAAGTGCTGAAATGTAAAAAAGTCAGCCTGGAACACCACTAATCTAGCAAAAATTAAGATGAAATAAATGGGTATTTGTTTTCACTCAAAAAAAAAAAAAAAAAAAAAAGCCAAGATAATTTGTTGTTAGGCCTGAACGCTAAGAAATGTTAAAGTGTTCTATGTAGAAGGATAATCGAGTACCAGGAGGAGAGTTGGATCTACACAAAAGAATGAAAAGCCCCACAAATGCTAAGTATGTGAATCAATATAAATATTTTATTTCTCAGTTCATCTTTAAAGATAATTTCTAAAAAGATAATGGGCCATTTAAACTGGAGAGATGATTCATGATTCGACCAGTTAGGTCACTTAAGTGAGGCAACCAGCTTCAACTCTCTGCTTGTTTTCCAAGTAGATCCTGTCATTTGTTGCAGTATGCATTAGTGTAGATGAGTGCAGAACTATCCAAATAATTCTGTTCAGCCCAGGTAAGGCACCACGAATGCGTAATTCACTCCACATACAAAGTTAATACAGCAACTTTCTAATGGTCTTTGCTACAGAAAATACTCTGTTGACCACAGCAATGTATGTTCTGCTAGAAGACTCTCAGAGGCTCAGAGAGCTAAGCTGAGACTTCTTTCCATATGCTCACTTTTAGTAATATACTTAAGAAAATTTACATGCAAATCATGTCACTTTTGTAAGTCAAACCCACAATCTTTTAAATCTTTTTTAAAAATTAAATATTAATTCCACTAGGTGGAGACATTTGCCCAGTTTTGTGGTTCAGACTAGAGAGACTGGAGCTAGCAGTACAGTAAGCAAGGGAACAAGTCAGAAAGGAGGACTGTAGCCCGGACAAGGCCTGGTGCTTCACATGATATTAGCTTGGCAAATAGAGCCACGTTGCTACACAGAATTTGCTTTTAGTGTTCACCAAAGAAAAGCAGCAAGTTATCTAGGTTGATAGTATAATTTTGTTTTGTTTTGTTCCAATAATTTCAACTTTAAAGTAGCCACTATGGGTTCATTAGATTACTAACCATGCATCTTAAGTTTTCTCATTTAATCCTGTTTATAGTTGTTGCATTTAACAGTGAGGTATTAAGTAAGTGTCTCTAATAAGAATATATAACACAGTTTCTCTATATTTCAGATATTTTATACTTAAGATGATAATATAAGGGCCATTATTACTATATGCATATTTTATGTAATACTTTAGTTTTTATATGAGTAACTTCAGGAAATTGACACCTTTAGATGATTTGCATGTAAATTTTTCTTAAATATATTACTAAAAGTGAGCATGTGGGAAGAAGTCAGATTATTTTTTGAATATAATTTTCAAGTGACAAAAACCTGTGAGACAATTCCTAAAGTAACTGAAATCTAAAAGGCCCAACGTATTGTGGGAAAATTTTTTTCAATTTGAAGCTTTTTATAGTCATCTTGGGTTTCCACTTTTCTGTTTTTATTGGTGCCAACATTATATGGAAACAATATCTTTTTACTTAAATAGGAAATTCGTCTGCTCTTTATTTTGTGTTTGAAGTTATAATTCTCTGTGTCATCAGTTAATTTACTTCAAGGAAGTAAGTCTCTGAAATATTGAATTTTCTGACAACAGCCCAATTCTGTTTTTGTGTGATTGGTTTTTATAAAAGTCTTTCTTGTAGAAATACAATTGTCTCTAACTTTATTGTTTTAAAGATTCTTTATTAATTATCTACAGCTGTTCTCATAAATTGATTTAAAACACAACAGACTTTTGTCTTCCAATCCCTTAGAGAAAATGTAGTGATTGGTTTGTTTTTCATTTTACATCTGTGGGAAAGAGATGACAAATCAAATGTTTATAATACAGTATTATGAGAGAAAATTCTAATTCTCATATCTAATAGACCTTGTATCATTTAAAAATGATAAATTTCATTTTTCATTTAATGCAATTATTCAGTATACACTGGGTAAAATAAGATGTCTAGTTCATCCACAAATCTAACAATTAGACTTCTCTTTAGGATGAAGACCTGGCCCGCCAGTTGGTGGAGCTAGGCGGCCGAGGGACTGGCAAGGTGGTGAAACGGGGAGATTTTGAAGCAAGGAAGGCAACTATAATGGCTATAAGGAAGGCAGCTATAGAGGCTGCAAAGCTGGCTGAACGAACTCAGAAAAAGTAAGTGTCCATGTTCCAAATCGAGATCTTATAGTATGTTGTGGAGCCCCTGGAAAAATCCATTTTGTTGGCATTGTTGTGATTTAGAAACATTGACTAGCCGGTCAAGTTTGAAATATCCTGAAAGTGTGTTCTGCAGGTCAGGAGCTGGAGGAACTATGGAATTCTTGTGAGAAAACCACCTGCAACTTTGAGCTACTAAGCTGTGAAAAAATAACTTGATATTATTAGTTTTATATATTTATATACTAAAAATATGAGTGACTTTTGCCTTAGAATTCTTTGTACTTCTGAGGCCTATAAAGATTTGGCATCTTTATGTTCTCACATTTTTGTAAACATTGATTCATTCAAGCCTATTAACGATCACTGGCCTTTGTTTATGTGACTATGACATCATTATATAAAATATGAATCTAATAACATATATTAAACATGTTTGAAAAGAGATGTACACCTCAAGTAAGCTGTATGAAACTGGTAAAATAATTTGAAAAAGATTTGACAAAGTGATTATCTGTTTCTTATTTTAAAATGAATGCTAAAGTTGTAAATATTGGAGAGGATGGTTACTTAGAAATGGGTATATTATTCCTAGATAGCATTTTAAAAAGTACTTCGTAATATCTGTTATTAGTGGTAGTGGAGTTCTTGCGGTGTCACAAGGAAAAGAATTTCCTGAGACCTGCATAGAAGGATAGGGCTCTGTGATAAACTTTACTGATGATGTAAAATTAAGGGGCTTCCCTCCTGACTTCCCAATGGTCTCACCATGGAAAAGGTCCAGTCTTGTCTTCAGGAGGGCCAGGATGAAGGCCACTGTCCAGAGTTTCTGCTCCATAATAAAGTCCAGTCCAGTCCAGTCCAGCATCCAGCTAGCTGGCATGTGTTTCCAGCTGTAGTTCATTGCTGTGCTGTGGTATTTGAGCTCCCTTCTGGAGTCTACATGTGGAGTCCACATGGTCATAAGCCATGTAGCTGCTAAGGTCACATGGCTATGGAGAGATGATGCGTGAATGCACAGAGTGTGTGCATCATCAGGTGGGTGAGAGAGCCAGAGAGATTCTTTGTTCCCCTGGGATTATATGTCTTGGGCTTGGAAAAGACCAGAAGCTTTTTCTCTGGTTTGCAGCCCACGCTCAATCCACTGAGCTACACTAGCCAGGGCTACCAGAAGCTTTTTCAAAGTGACCAGTCAACTTCCCAGGCTTTCATGTGCTCTTATAGGTTTATGCCTCTTGCTTAGACTGACAGGCTTCTACGGTCTAGCACCTCCCCTTACACCCACACCCACAACAGTCCAGTACTGGAAGGGGAACAAAGGCATGTTAATCCCCTTGGGGGAGCAATGCTCTGACTCCCTGGAGTGTGAGACTGCAGCTTCCTGGTGAAGCAAACAAGCTCAATGTCTAATACCCTTTGTTCTCTTTCCTTTATTAATGATTAGCTAAATACCGATGGTAACAATTATGAATGGGCATAATCCATGTATTTTTTTATAAAACATAACATTTGGTAGTAGAATATGAATTGGTTCCGGAAATGTACAATTTTAATTGATTATTCTAGTGGTAATTGTATTTCAGAACCATGGAATATTGGAATTAATATATTGATATTTGGTAATATATTAATTTTCTGTTGCTGTCATAGCACATTACTACAAATTTAGTGGCTTAAAACAACACAAGTGTATTTATTTATCCATAGTTCCGTAGGTCGGAAGTCAGAGTAGAGCGGCTCAGATGGGTTTTCTGCTCAATAATATAGCACAAGGTTGAAATCCTGATGCTAGCTGGACGGAGTTCTTGCCTGGAGGCTCTGAGGATGATGACTGTCCTTCCACGCTCATTCAGGTTGCTGGCCAAATGCAGTTCCTCGTGAGAGTGTAGGACTGACGTCCAATTTCCTTGTCAGCTGTCGTTTGGGGACTGATCTTTTCTCCTACAGGCTGCCCATTTCTTCTCGTGCTTTCCATGTGGTGCCCCACCAAGAATGGGTCAGGATCCTCTCACCCTTCAAATCTTTCTGATTTCCCCACTGCAGCACCTTTCCTGACTCCAGCCAGAGAAAGATCTCTCTTTTTAAGAACTAATGTGATCACACTAGGTCCATCTAGATGATTCAGGGTCATCTCCCTATATTAAGGTTTGAACCTTACCACATCTGCAAAGTCCCTTTTGCCATGTAATGTAACATATTAACAGGTTGTAGGGATTCATGGGCATCCTTGGAAGGAGGGTACTCTGTTTACCACAGGTATTTTATATAAAGCTTCAATGTTTTATTCAACATGGTTACACTCAACTCCTTTTCTTGGAAAACTGAAATGATGCAAAGTACTTATGTACAATGTGTGTGTCTTTCATAAAACATTAAGGGAGTCTTCTTCTTTCTCTAGATATCAATAAATGCTTGAGTCGGGGCAAAAGTGGATATTTATGAAGTTTTATAAGGAATTAGTGTTTAACATTGATATTTTATCCATTTACATGTCCATTTTGTGTTTGAGGCTTAAAGGGAGTACTTACTCTATGCAGTAGACTCTTTAACTGGCCAGAGCTGGAAGTCATTAGACTACTTAAGTGCCAGTCATGGGAGACTAATCCCCACCCGGAGCTGCTAGAATGGGAAGGCCCTTTCATCTCCAGATCTTCTCAGCCTCCCTTTGTAATGAGTGGGCTCCATATGTTTCCTCTTGCCCCATGTGGGAGTTGCTTTGCTCCCTTCCCTGCCAGGTCCACTGCAGTGTTACTGGCAGCAGGGCCGGTAGAGAGTGTTTCCAAGCCAAACATGCCCTGTGCCTGTATTTGCTGGAGGATCACTTTGAAAATATGCACAACTAAATGACTGCCTGCCAACTGGTACCAACTTGGAAATACCTGATTTTACCATCAAATTATATGACATCAATGTCTCTAATGTGCTGTGAGGAGCCCCAAGTAGATCACAATCCTCTGTCCCAGCAATCACAGAGCACCCGTTACAAGAAGTGCTGGCACCTAAGAGTGTGTCATTTAATCATATTAGTTTCATAGGGAAAAGAGTCTGGAGAGATTAAAGTCAAAGATAGCTGGAGGGGGCATTTTGATAAGTATTTTGCCAGAAGAAGGCATAAGGTGAAGAAAATTATCCCGTGCTACTCAGTCAGTCACTTCACGAATACTCATAGACGGTCATACTGCATTAGGCAGGATGCTCGGTGCTGGGGAGACTCTAGACCGTAACAAGACTGAGACCCTGGTAATCCTACTCTCTTCAGGCCAGGGTTGCAGCATGTATCATTTTCATTGAAAGTTTTTAAGGGAGTACCAGGTGGATTTTAGTTTGTTGCATGTTCCTACCCGTATTCCGTAACAGCAGTCCTATTTCTCCTGCTGATCAGCATCAATTACCATTCACAAGATAGTGTCCCCTCTTCTTGCCTTCTGATCCCTGGTCACAAGAAGCCCAATGTGTAACCATAGCTTGTAGTTCAGTGAGACACTTGATTTTTCTCCGGTGACACTGTCCTGAAGGATGGCACCTCATCCTCGAACAATATTGCCTTGAAGCTAGCAATTCAGCCGTGCCATCAATGCCCACCTTGTGCTAGGGTTATATGCACACCACTTACCCCTAGGCTTGTGGACATGATTGCTAGAGGGCTCATGAGAGATAAGTCCCCAAATCCCATCTTACTGCCTATTTCCTGGCTACTCCAGGTGCAGTATTTACAGACTAGCCTTTCTGGGAAGCAGGCACAGAGATGGAGTTAAGAATTCAGAAGGTTAACTGGGAAGTAATAAACATAAAAGGAAAAGGGTAGAAGCAAGATTGAAAGGGGTATCTGTGAGACCTTAATGCCTACCTGGGAAGTCTCTGCCAGACCAATGGAGGGTCTACAAAACAAAGCTTGCCTGCTAGAGGGGTCTCCCATTGTCATTCTCCCTAGCTGGTGAAGGCTATCCCAGAGCACCATGACATCTGCTCAGTTGCTGAGGCTGATCAAGAAAGAGTTAACTGGAAGCTGTCAGGTAACATACTCTTTGAAGACAGGCAGCAAATTCCTTATTTTTATAATTCATTTTTGTTGACAAAAGTGTTGTGTTTTTACTTTTGAAAGATATTTTTGCTGGGTGTAGAATTCAGGTGTCAGATCTTCTTTCAGCTATCAGCAATCCTTGCACATTTGTGCCTTGTTGATGGGGTGGGGTTCCTGTCTCTCCCTGCTCTTGCTCTTTTGACAGCAGCCAGGAATGAAATTTAGTGTCGGTTCACTTAGTTTTTGTTCTGGCAGTTGCTATGTTCTGCTTCTTTAGCTTGATCAAGATGATCATCTTTCACACTTTCATCTAGAAAGATGAATCATTGCTATCTCTCAGGTTTGTAGGGATTAAGTACTACAAGTGATTCCCCGTTACTCTATGTATATAAAGTACAGTTTAATTAGCTTAGTAATTTTATTTATTTATTTATTTTCTCATTAAACTTTGTTTTAATGGGTCTCAAAATTCTGTGACAGATTTAGGTCAAGTTGTTTCTGTTAAAAACTACTGATTTTAAAAACTAATAACTTAAAAACTGCCACACACAAAAAAACCCAAATGGCCCACAAAACATTCTCCTTTCCTTCTGAAGGTTTTACCATGCACTGTAATCATTAACCAGTCCTTCACTATTAAACTTAAGTGACCGACTGAGACAAACAGTTCTGAGACCATTCTTCCACCATCAATTAAGACTGGGTAGCACATGTTGGGAATAATATTCATTTGGCCTTCTGAGCTTTCTGGGCAGACTTGGTGACTTTGCCAGTTCCAGCTGCCTTCTTGTCCACTGCTTTGATGACACCAACAGCAACTGTCTGTCTCATGTCATGAATAGCAAAGTGGCCCAGAGGAGGATAGTCAGAGAAGCTCTCAACACTCATGGGCTTGTCAGAAACCATATCGACGTTGGCAGCATCACCAAATTTCAAAAACTTAGGGCTCTCTTCCAGCTTTTTCCCAGAAGGATGATCACTCTTCTCCTTCAGCTCAGCGAATCTGCAAGCAATGTGAGCTGTGTGACAATCCAGAACAGGTGTGCATCCATCACTGACTTAGCCTGGATGGTTGAGGATAATCACCTGAGCTGTGAAACCAGCTGCTTCCATTGGTGGGTCATTTTTGCTGTCACCAGCCACATTGACATGATGAACATCTTTGACAGACGCGTTCTTGACATTGAAGAACTTCGTTGTCAAGAACTTCACTCAAAGCTTTATGGTGCATTTCAACAGATTTTACTTCAGTTGATGACTGGAGCAAAGCTGACCACCATGCTGGGTTTGAGAACACCAGTCTCTACCCAGCCCACAGGGACAGTACCAACACCACCAATTTTGTAGACATCCTGGAGGGGCAGCTGCAGGGGCTTGTCAGTTGAATGAGTGAGTGGCAGGATACAATCCAGAGCTTCAAACAGCATGGTTCCACTGGAAATGCCATCTTTATGGGTGACTTTCTATCCCTTGAAACCAGGCATGTTAGCACTTGGTTCCAGCATGTTATGGTTCCACCATTCCAACCAGCAACTGACACAAATGCTACAGTGTCAGGGTTGTAGCCAATTTTCTTAATGCAGGTGCTGACTTCTTTAAGAATTTCCTTGTACCTCTTCTGGCTGTAGGGAGGCTCAGTGGAATCCATTTTGTTAACACCAACAATCAGCTGTTTCAAACCCAGTGTGTAAGCCAGAAGGGCATGCTCACGGGTCTGCCCATTCTCGGAGATCCCTGATTCAAATTCACCAGCACCAGCAACAACAAATAATCAGTACATCACAATCAGCCTGAGATGCACCTGTAATCGTGTTTTTTATAAAGTCTCCGTGTCCTGGAGCATCAGTGATGGTCAGATAATTCTTGCTGGACTCGAATTTCCTCAGGTAGATACCAGTGGTGATACCACACTCACGTTCAGCTTTCAGTTTATCCAAGACCCAGGTGTGCTTGAAGGAGCCCTTCCCCATCTCAGCAGCCTCCTTCTCAGATTTTTCAATGGTTCTTTTGTCTATCCCACCCTGTTTGCAGATCGGATGGCCAGGAGTGGTAGACTTGCTGGAATCTATGTGTCCCATGAGCACAATGTTGGTGTTGATGTCTTTTCCTTTCTCATTTTGGCTTTGATTAGTGGTAGTTTTCTTGACACCTGTGTTCCGGTGGCAAACCCGTTGAAAAGAAAAGAGCTTAGTAATTTTAAAAGCAGTTATCTTCTAATCTCTTAAATTTCTGTATCCAGTTAAATAAGCACACATACTATCAGCTGAAATTCTCCATAAGTTATTTTCTACAAGGTAATTGGCTTCATTTCAAGTTTATTAGAATTATAGCTCTCTTAAACCAATAGTTGTGTGGAACTCATTGAGAAATCATATCAAACACAGCATTTTATTTTCCAAATAAGATATATCTACAAAAACACTGAATGATGTATTCTCTCCTATGTTTAAGGGTGTGACTAAATTAAAAGATTATTTCAGGTATACTTACTGAGTCAGAAAATTATACAGGGTTGGACAAAAATAGGTTTACTGTTGTAATACAAATACATAATATAATAATTAAAAATAATATAATAATAAACTATCTGTTTCTCATACTCACAACTATGAACCATCTTGTGCCCACACCTGTTTATTGGTAAATGCTCATGGTAAATATTCAAGTAGCTGAATACTGGAACATCAAAAAAACGACACACTGAGCTTTTTTCTTCCTTCTTCCCTTTCTCCTTCCTTCTGTCTCTTTCCATTTCTTTCTCTTATTTTTCTTCTCTCTGTCTTTTTCTCCAACAAGCAAGTAATTGGCTGGTATTGATTTTTTTCAAGGAACATCATTATCTATCTCTGTCTATCTATGAACAGAAGTACAGTTGATGCTTCAGCAACACAGGTTTGAACTGTTCAGGTCCACTTGTATGTAGATATTTTTCAATAAATACAGTAAATGTATTTTCTCTTTTTTAATGATTTTTTCTTAATAACATTTACTTTTGTCTAGTTTACTTTATTATAAGAATGCAGTATATAATACATATAACATACAAAATAAATGTTAGTCAACAGTACACCGTAAGTAGTTAAGTTTTTGGAGAGTCAAGATTTATACAAAGGTTTTCAGCTATGTGACTGTGTGAGGTATCTGTGCCCCTAAACTTGATATTGTTCAAGGTTCGACAGTATCTATATTGTTATTCTTTTGTTGAATACTTATAGGGATGCTTTTGTTAATACTTAGAATTAATTCTAACTCAGTAAATAGGTCCATTGCTGAGATGAATTCTTTTTTAATTTAACATATTGATACTATTGCCACTTTTAGTTATAAATCTTAGCCTCTTTAAACTTAAAATAAATCTAGAAAAAGTCAAAGAGAAAACTATGTGACAATTCACTGAGCTATGCCAGCCAGGGTCTGGGAATAGAAGACAGAAAACTGTACAAGAACAACAATTAAAATAAATAAAGAAAAAAATTAAAAAAAGAAAACTATGTGACAAAATCGAAAATTGATGGTTAATCAAAAAACAAATAAAATTCATATTTAAAATGTTATAGCCATTTTTCAGAATATTACTTAGATCCTGTTTCTTTTTTGTTCTTAATTTGGCTCATGTTGAATTTTGTTGATTCACTTAATAGTCGTTCATAACTGCTTTGTAGGCAGATTCAGAAATCTCTTTTCGGATTTACCTAAATTACTTGACCTCTGCTGATTCCTTTGGCAGTGATTTTGGATTATCCATTTCTTGAAATGCTCCCTTCTTTTGATTTCTATCATCGAATATCCTCTAATTTTTCTTCTATGTTTGCTATTGCCTGCTAACTTTATCTTTTTCCTTTATCTCATTAATTTCGATCTCTCCCAATGGATACTTCTTTGGGTTTTTTAAAAAGATTTTTAACTTATTTTTATTTTTCAAGAGAAGTGAAAGGTGGGACAAAAAGATGGAAAGAAACATCAATGTATGGTTGCCTCTCCCATGCTCCCTATTGGGGACCTGTCCTGCAACCCAAGCATTTGCCCTGACTGGGAATTGAACCAGTAACCCTTTGGTTTGCAGGCTGGTACTCAATTTATTGAGCCACGCCAGCCAGGGCCATTTTTAAAAATCTCTTTTGTATTCCAGTATTTTCACATCTCAAATACTTTTATGTTTTCAGTAATCCCAAATCAGATCTCCAATCCTGACTTATCTCCTTGGCTTTTAGTTCCATATCTGTTTTTACATATTAAATTGTGAAACTATTAAGAAAATACCAAAACAACTTTTATTACTTTTTTCTTACAGGTTTCTTAATTTTTTCTGCTCCCAAACAAAAATACCATTAAAAATTTTTAAATGCTATTAATACTTTTAAAAAACTGTAGGCTTTATATTTTGAAATATCTTCAAATCTATTTGATGAGCAATCCTAGAGGGTAATTAACAAAGGACTGTTGACTCTTTTGCTTATACTCGATCCTTCATCTATACATTTTTAACTTTGGTACATTGCTTATCCAGCTTTTCTTTAGATGGACTTATGTATTGTAATTTCTAACCTGATTGTTCAATCTCATTTTTTTCATGTTCTAATACCAAGCTGCCAGATCATGCTTCTGTGAAACAGCTTCCAAGACATCTTCCTCCGATCCTTCCCCCTTTCTTTTCCTTCCTCTTTCCATCAACTCTCTAAATCTATATTCCTGCAAAAGAATTTGAGGTGGTTTATAAAGAAAATGTGAATACCTTATGGCAATACAATTTTGTGAGGTAGGGAGAAGGACAAATAAAAGTTGAAGAAATGCAATGAAACTGAGGTTGAGGTTAGTGCCCAAAATTGATGTCAGATTTGGGAAGATAATGGAAAGAAGAAAGCGTTCACATTATACAATTTATGTACACCTGAAGCAACACAACCACTAACCAGAAGTGTATATATATGTGGTTCTAAGAGCTGAAGGAGAGGAGAAATTTTTCTTGACTTTTTTAGGGTCCCTGAATATGCTTGAAAATTAAACAGAAATACAGAGATTAACAAAAATGATATGTATGTATGTATGTATGTATGTATGTATTATTTTTATGAAATTCATTGGGGTGATATGGTTAATAAGATCATATAGGACTCACGTGTACATTTGTATGATATATGATCTGTATATTGCACTGTGTGCTCACCAAAGTCAAATTGTCTTTCATCATCATGTACGTGGCCCCCTGTTATTTATTTATTATGTTGTATATAACATAGGAGCCCTCATGAGGCTCCTGATAAAGATCTGAGTATTTCATGCTCTGTTTTATGAAGAGTAGACAGTTGTGGAGGAATGTAAGAGGAAGAGGAGTATGAGGTAATTTTCATAATACTGGGGAAAACTAGGCAATGCCTGTTTGTTAAGATTCATCTTGGTGTCCCTTTGTCTTCAGAGATAAAGTTGCTCCCTTCCTTTGGGTATAGGGAGGAATCCTCTACTTTGAGGGTGTAAAGATTATTTTAAGGAGGAAGAATAAGTAAGGAGGAGAGCAGAGTGATCCTCTTGCTCCTACTTAAAATAAGCAACATGTCAAGGTGCCATATTTTGGGGCAGCATATCCTGAGCCCCATCAGAGCTGAGATATTTTTTTCCTTTAAGGGGTTGCATAATGAGAACCTAGTATGGCAGAGTAAACTATGTCAGCATCAACTTTTTATAATGATAATACCAAGTTTTACAGAAAAAAAAGTATTTAACGCTTGCCCTATAGGATCAATAGGAATTTTTATCCATTCCACTTAAAACCCTATTAAATTACCTGATTGTATACCGAAATGTATCTTTCCTTATTACTGGTTAAGCAAATATGTTGACCAATGATTTTAAATTAATGTTAACCAATAGCAAGAGAGAACCCTTATTACCTTGGACAGACAAAAGAATCAGCTTTGTTACAACCTATCTGCACCTGCACAACAGCACACCCACTGTTTCTGAAAACAAATGGAAATGAACACACAACAGTCCAAAAGTTATGGGACACGACAATAGCAGTCTTGAGAGAGAAGTTCATAGCAATACAGGCCTACCTAAAAAAGATCAAAACGTTTCAAATAAACAACCTAACCCTACATGTACAAGAACTGGAAGAAAAACAAATAAAACCCAGAGTGAGTAAAAGGAAGGAAATAATTAAGATTAGAGCAGAATTAAATGACATAGAGACTAAAAGAACAAAGAGTCAATAAATCCAGGAGCTTGTTCTTTGAAAAGATAAACAAAATTGACAAGCTTTTAACCAGATTCATCAAGAAAAAAAGAGAGAGGACCCAAATGAATAAAATAATAAATGACAGGGGAGAGATTACAACTGATACCACAGAAATACAAAGGATTGTAAGAAATTACTATGAACAACTACATGCCAAGAAATTTGAAAACCTGGGTGAAATGGACAAATTTCTAGAAAAATATAATCTTCTAAGACAGAATCAAGAAGAAATGGAAAGCCTAAACAGACTGTTGACAGCTCATGAAATTGAAGTAGTAATCAAAGAACTCCTGTCACACAAAAGCCCTTGACTATACAGTTTCACAGGAGAATTTCACAAAGCATTTAAGGAAGAGCTAAACCCTATCCTGCTCAGACTATTACAAAAAATCCAAGAAGATGGAAGACTACCAAACTCTTTTTAAGAGTTTTAAGAGCTTAAGAGTTTAAGGCCAGCATCATCCTAACCCCCAAACCAGACAAACATACAACAAAGAAAGAAAAAAAACTACAGGCGGATATCACTGATGAACATAGTAATTAAAATCCTCAACAAAATATTGACAAAACACATCCAGCAATACATTAAAAAGATCAGTCCTGGCTGGTGTAGCTCAGTGGATTGAGCTGGGGATGCAAACCAAAGGGTCACCAGTTTGATTCCCAGTCAGGGCACATGCCTGGGTTGCAGGCCAGGTCCCCAGTGGGGGGCCACGTGAGAGGCAACCACACATTAATGTTTCTTTCCCTCTCTTTCTCCCTCCCTTTCACTCTCTCTAAATGAATAAATAAAATCTTTAAAAAAAAGATCATACACCATGATCAAGTGGGATTCATCCTACGGATGCAAGGATGGTGCAATATTTGCAAATCAATAAACATAATACATCACATAAACAAAAGGAAAGGCAAAAATCACATTATCATATCAATAGATGTGAAAAAACACTTGATAAGGTACAGCACCCATTTATAATAAAAAGACTCAGAAAAGTGGGAGCAGAGGGAACATACTTTGACATAATAAAGGTCATATATAAAAAACCTATATTCAACATTATACTCAATGGGCAAAAACTAAGAGCTTTACCACTAAGATCGGGAACAAGATAAGGATGTCCACTTTCACTACTTTTATTCAACATCGTATTGGAAGTCCTAGCCACAGTGATAAGACAAGAAGAAGAAATAAAAAAACATCCAAATTGGAAAGGAGGAAGTAAAACTGCCATTGTTTGCAGCTCACATGGTGGTGTACATAAAAACAATGTATAGACTCCACCAAAAAACTACTCGGCTTAATAAGTGAATTTGGCAAAGCAGTGGGATACAAAGTCAATATTCAGAAATTGAAGGATTTTTGTACACCAACAACAAAATATGAGAAACAGAAATCAGGGGGAAAATCTCATTTGCTATAGTAACAAGAAAAATAAAGTACCTAGGAAAAAACGTAACCAAGGAGGTAAGATACCTGTATTCAGGAAACTACACAACACTGAAGAAAGAAATTAAGGAAGACACAAATAAATGGAAGCATATACCATGCTCATGGATTGGAAGAATTAACATAATTAAAATGCCCATACTACCCAAAGCAATTTATAGATTCGACACAATTCCTATTAAATTCCTATACCAATGACATATTTCACAGATATAGAACAAACATTTCAAAAATTTATATGGAACCATAAATGACCTCCAATAACCACGGAAATTTTGAGAAAGAAGAACAAAGTAGGAGGGATCACCATACCTGACATCAGACTATATTACAAGGCCACTGTAATCAAAACAGCCTGCTACTGGCATAAGAACAGACACATAGATCAATGGAACAGAATAGAGAGCCCAGAAATAAACCTACATCTCTGTGGTCAATCAATACTCGACAAAGGGGGCAGACGCATAAAATGGAGTAAAAATAGTCTTTCAACAAATGGTGTTGGGAGATCTGGACAGCTAGATGCAAAAAAATGAAACTTGACCACCAACTTACACAATACACAAAAATAAACTCAAGATGGTTAAAAGACTTAAATATAAGTCTGATACTATGAAAGTACTAGGGGAGAACATAGGCAGGGAAATCTCAGATATTTCACACAGCAGTATTTTCACTGGTATGTCCCCTAGAGCAAAGGACATAAAAGAAAGAATAAATAAATGGGACTTCATCAAAATATAAAAGCTTCTGCATGTCTAAAGAAAACATCAGCAAAATGAAAAGGGAACGAACCATATGCAAAAATATATTTACCAATGATATCTCAGACAAGGGTCTGATCTCCAAAATACACAAAGAACTCACACAACTTCACTCCAGGAAGACGAACAATCCAATTAAAAAATAGGCAAAGAACCTGAATTGACACTTCTCCAAGGAGGATATACAGAGGCCCAGAGACATATGAAAGGATGCTCAGCATCACTAGCCATCAGAGAGATGCAAATTTAAAGAACATTGAGATACTACTTCACACTGGTCAGAATGGCCATCATAGACAAATCAACAAACAACAAGTGTTGGCAAGGTTGTGAAGAAAAGGGGACTCTAGTACACAGTTGGTAGGACTGCAGACTGGTGCAACCACTGTGGAAAAGAATATGGAATTTCCTCAGAAAACTAAAAATCGAACTGCCTTTGACCCAGCAATTCCACTGCTGGGATTTTACCCTTAGAATCCTGAAACACCAGTTCAAAGAACCTATGTACCTCAATGTTCATAGCAGCACAATTTACAATAGCCTAGTTCTGGAAGCAACCTAGGTGCCCATCAGTAAATGTGTGGATCAAAATAATGTACCACAGTACGTTTACGCAATAGAATACTATGCAGCAGAAAGAAAGAAAGAACTCGTACTCTTCAAGACAGCATGTGGAACTGGAGAGCATTATGCTAAGTGAAATAAGCCAGGTGGTGAAAGACAAATACCATATGATCTCACCTATAAGTGGAACCTAATCAACAAAACAAACAAGCAAGCAAAATATGACCAGAGACATTGAAATGAAAAACAAACTGACTGCAACCAGAGGGCAGGGGGAGGGAAATAATGGGGGAAAGAAGGGAAGGGGTTGTCAAGGAATATGTAAAGGACCCATGGAGAAAGCCAAAGGGGGTAGGATTGAGAGTGGAATGTGGGAGTGAGTGAGGCAGGAGGAAATGATGGTGGCAAAATGGAGACAACTGTATTCAAACAACAATAAAAAATGATAGAACAATTAATATTAACCATCACAAATGTTACCATTTGTTCTGTTGATCCAAATCATTCTGTTATTTCTGGTTTTCTTTCCCTCATTAAAATTCAAGAAGACAGATTTTTGTCTCAAGAATTGACATTGCTCTCATGCTGTTTTGTATATCTACTTGGCTCTGCTCTGGTAAGACATTTGTAAAATATGGTAGACCTTAAAGTCTTCATGATGTAGTTAGGTTATAAGGCTCAAGAGACCTTGAATCTGCTTGACTTTTATTCAAAATGTCTCATTTTGCTAGTATTTTTCTTCCCAGGATTGTTTTCTTTTCTCACATTTTTCCTAACCTCTTCCTTACAATCTCTCTACCCCAGACAAATACACACACCCTTCCCCACATACCCTAAACACACACATATATATTCTACTACCTGTTATCCATCTTTTCTACTACCCAGAGGACCAGGACATAGACCCTAAAAAAATTCTGACCAGAGGCATATATTCTATTTTTCTGGTGAGGATTATGATGAGAATTAAAAGCAAAATTATTTGGTAGTTTCGCTATTACTCATAAGTTTTTGAATGATGTTGATTTTAGAAAACCATTGTTGATTTTATAGCATCTGGCATTCAATTAGCAATGTTTCATTCACAAACTTGAATCTGTCAAGTTATACTATCAGTGCCTCAGAACTCCTTTTGTCCGCATTTTTAATACTGTGATCTACTGAATGCTGGGCGAGCTTGAAAGCAGCAAACTGATTATAATGCCTATTTTCAGAGACGAGAGGAAAAACACCAATGTAGTAATCAATCAGGACAAAAAGTCTCATGCATGATTTAGGAGATGTGATGAAGGGAAGGAAGGAAATTGTACAGAAAAGTTAATACATGAGCCAAGAATATTGAAGATGCTTGTTTGAGACAACAAACATGATGTCATGCCTCCCACTTCCTTTTAAATTTAAGATCCTCAGGAACATAGAGTTGAATAGATTGTACTCCTCATTGCATAGCATGCTATTGAGTGCCTGCTAGGCTCCTCCATTAAACATTTTTTTATGAATTTGAGTCAAACTGACAACATACACTGGGGAGCAAGATCTCAAATGCTCCCCAAGCTCCTCTTTAATGAAAATATTTTTAATGTTTTCTTTTTTATCATCCCATTTTCAAGCACATTTCTTTTCCTCTTCTCCTTATACACCTACCTTAGAATATTTATTTCTCTTGCTTTCCATCCCTCACATAATTATTTAAATATATGATTTATAGAAGAATTATTTGGGGAAGTAGGATTTCAATGTAGGTAATCATATCATTTGCAAATAATAATTTAATGAATTTCAATAATTTTGCTTAATTTCTTATATTTTTATTGTCCTTGTAAGATACTTCAGTATATGGGTGGGTAGGTGGAAGTGTTGATAGTGACCTTTCTTATGTTGCTCCTCATTTTATTTTATTGATTTTCTTTACTTTTTAAAAATTTATTGATTTGAGAGAGAGGGAGTTGAGAGGGGAGAGAGAGAGAGAAAGAGAGAGAAAATTTGTGTTTCCACTTATTTATGAATTTACTGGTTGGTTCTTGTATGTGCCCTGACCAAGGATCAAATATGCAACCTTGGCATAACAAAATGATGCTCTAACCAACCGAGCTACCTAGCCAGGGTGCTTCTCATTTTAAAAGGATAGTGTCCACTCTTTCTCTACTTAGAGTGGTACGTGTGTGTGTGCGCGCGCACATGCACATGTGTTTGGCATGGAAAGGGACTATGTACAGTTTGCTGAGATGGATGATGTTTTGTCCCCCTTTTCAAAGTGGTGAAAAATATTTAATTTCTAATAATAAACTATCCATACATTCCTGGGAGAAATTCAATTTTTTATTATCTTTAGTATTCATTGTTGGGTTCAGTTTGATAATAATTTTTCTGGATTATCTCTTGGATTTTTCTACCAAAATTATCTGTTATTCACTTTTACTTGATATCACCATAACAAACAACTGTCTGTTCAGAGTTTTCCATCCTAGCCTCCTGCTACACCCCTGGGGTTAAATCAGTCTTTCATAAGCCCCATTTTAAAAGTCTAAGGAGTTAGTAAAACACACTCAATTAATTGTAACTCTGGTTATGGGCCATTATCATTAGCCCTGGAATTAAAAAACAAAGCAAATCCCCAGCTGTTTCTAAATCTGTAGTTCAAGGAAGAGTTCTGTGGTTAGAGTGGACAAATACCAGAGCAGAAACTCAATAGTATCTGAGGGATGAAGGATAAGTGGAATACATGTTGGCTTTAACTGTGCCAGGGTATCGGGGATGAATTGAATTATAAAACTTTGGCAGAAAGTGCTTATTTGAGGGCAAAGGCTTGGTTCTGTCCTTGAGACATCAAGATCTATTGTCTGCATAATATGTATATGGGTACCACATTGGCTGAGCTAGAGGCAGTTTTACTTCATGCCCTCATTGTTTGAGTGATAACAAAAATAGCTAATGTTATTGAATACATACTAAGATCCAGACATTTAATACTAAAATTCTTTTTATAGTATTTACTATGTTACTTTATAGTATTCACTTTATAGTAAATACTATAGTATTTACTATATTTAATTATATTATATATATTCTTAATCATATAAGTCATATGACCAAGCATGTACTAAAGTGAAATCATAAGCACCAAGTACTACTTGATAATATTGGGTTTGGAAAGGAAGTCTGGAAATGTAGGTTTATCTTTATCAGAATCCAAGTAGCTTTTTTCAATCACGCTAAGTAGTAAATTGGGCACTAGAACTTTTTGATGACTAAACATTCATGTCCTTAATATATTTACTTTAACACAATATTAAATCAGTTCTGAAAAGGTGCAGGTGTGTTTGGGTAGCCTTTCTCTCTTAAGTAGTGAATTTGTAACATTAGCAAAAATGTTTTTGCACCTGGATTTGGACAGCAATAACAAACTTTCTCAGCCTAAGAATAAATTTGTACTCCTTCAAAACTTTCTGTGATTTTAAAATATTCTAATTCTAAATAGTTTTGGAAAAGCTAACAGCAATAAATAGTGCAATTCATTTACATGGTGAAACAAAACATTTCCATTTAATAGGGACTGTTGCTCTTTGTAACAGTGATCTTCAAACAAAAGGGGCTAGTACAGTAGAAGCAATGATCTGTTTGTGGAATCTGAGGCTCTATGGATAGGTTTAAAATGATTCTTTTTTAATCATTTTTTATTATTGTTTGGATACAGCTGTCCCCATTTTCCTACCACCACTTTCCCCAGCCCCACCCACCCTCACCTCCCACCCTCAATCCTACCCCCATTTGGCTTTGTCCATGGGTCCTTCATACATGTTCTTTGATGACCCTTTCCCTTCTTTTCCCCATTATCTCTCCCCACTCTGATTACTGTCAGTTTGTTCTTTATTTCAATGTCTGGTTATATTTTGCTTGCTTGTTTTGTTGTTTAGGTTCCACTTATAGGTGAGATCATATGGTATTTGTCCTTCATTGCCTGGCTTATTTCACTTAGCATCATGCTCTCCAGTTCCATCTCTGCTGTGGTGAAGGGTGGGAGCTCCTTCTTTCTAATGATTTTTGTTTCCAACCCTTCTCCTCTTTTTTTTTAAATATTAACTGATCTGATTTTTTTCCTTTGTGAACATGAATCTTCTTCTTAACGTAGACTCTATACTAACTGTTCTTTTTGTTTAGAAAATTCTTCTGCCTGATTGATCATTGTATGTTCAGTGCCATTTTTGTTATTCAGACCACAGTGCACATTGACTCTCCACAGAAGCATTCGCCAGACTGTCATCCAAACCAGCCACCCAGTCACTTTCCATAACATTGCTCTATTTTTTTCCTCTGAGGTCTTATTACCTAATATGCTTTTGTTTGTATTGATTGATTGATAGATGTATGCAAACTTTTTCCTCAGCTACATGTAAACTCTGCATGAGCAGGTATCTTTTTTTCCCTTGCTAGCCACTGTCTTACCAGAGTCAAGTATAGTGACTAATAAATAGTAGGTTCTTAACTGCTAGTTGGAAAAATGGCTTTTTGATTCAGGGTTTGACAGTGCTGGTTGCTGGATGCATTATGGACAAGGTAGCAGAGAGATAATTTGTCATTCAATCTGCAACACTAATGCTTATCCTGCTTTGACAATGATGTTTATCCAGCATTATTCTAGGTATAGAACCCATGGCCTCACGTGAGCTCTGGGATTTCAACCATGCGATGTGAACCCGCATCATTAAAAGAAATCACATCACTAAAACCTACACATACATGTATTTTTTAAAAACTTACTTCCATATGTAATTATATACTTAAACATTTAAATCAAGCGAATATTTAAAAATATATGTGCTTAATGTGTATTATTATAAAATGGACTGGGATTAAAATTGCAAAACTCAAACCAGACTTAAATGTAACAAGGACTCACCATTTTCATAACTTTATTGACAAATTCTTCTCTAAATTTTAACCTTTTCTTTTTTTGTTACTTGTTTATAAGATACGCCTATAAAGTCTGTCAGATTATATCATTCTTAAATCAGAAGAAAATGAATTTCTACATACACATGGAGAAAACATGTTTTTTAAAATGTCATCAAGATATAAATGTTGCTGGTTATTTTGTGGATTGTATGAATTTTGATTTTGTTTTCACAGCTTTTCTATTTTAGTTTTATGGAAGGTAGAAAAATGTTCTGGAGCTGTGCGCTTCTAAATTTGATTCTCACTGACAGGGTGGGATTATTTGAAGCACCTGAAATCTGATATGCGCCCTGGAGAAAGGTACCACAAGATGATAGTATATATGGTTACAAAGCAAAGAGGATTAGAAAGAGCAATATATTTTTGGAAAATAGGGCAAGCACACCACTTGGAATGTTTTATCAGGAGAGGGATACAGAAGTGAAAAGTAATCCTTCTGCTTTATTTGGCATTATTGCTGTGTTCGATTTTGGTCTTTTCATTTGGCAAAGGATATATGGAGATTCTGGAGAAGGTCCAGCGAAGATCAGCAAAAGTGATGTAAGGAATGGGGACTAACTCCTAAGCGAGGGCTCAGTGGGATCAGAAGTGTTTAACTTGGAGAAGGCAAGACCAAGGGGTGATTTAACTGTCTTCAAGTATTTGAAAGGTTATTATATGAAAGATGAAGAACAGATGTTCTTTACTTCCACAGGAGACCAAATAAAAGGAAATACTTTTAAATTGTAGCAGGAGAAAAAGTTCAGTTGGTCATAAAGATGGACAGAATTTTAAAGAAAGGATTAAACATTGAAACAGGTAACCAAGGAATATAGGGAAGTTCAATCCTTAGAGACCTTTAACACTAGGAATAGATAGCCAACTGCCTAGGATGGTTTGTCTGTCCACCTCTGTGTAGGGACCTACCCTGTATCTATTCTTGAAACTCTTCTAACTCTGAGATTCTAGGCATGTTGTTTCCACTCTCTTGGAGTTGCTGGAAGACAGTCAGGAGTATTTATCCAAGGATAGAAACTAGGATTCAACAGAGGCAGAGATCAAAGAGCTACCTAGTGTTCCCCTGAGTACTTGTTCTCCTCCTAACTTCATAGGATTAGTGATTGGACCAGAATGGAGAAAGTATTTCTCACCTGTTCATTTGTAGAATTGTAGTACATGTAGCCTTTCTGTTCTGAGCCTTCCGAATCTGTAATGATAATTCAGGAAGTTATAGTAGCTACTGTTATATGGAAGGTCAGGTATTGCACTCAATTATCTCAATCACAAGGGAAGTGGTATGTTTCTCTTTTCACGGATACTGAAACTAAGACTAGAAAATGTCGTCGTTAGCTTAAGTTCCTTCAATGAGTTAGTGACAAAGGCAGGATTCAAAGCTTGACCTTCCTGACTTTTTGTTCTATTCTAAGGAGAAGTCTTATGTATTTAGAAGCATTCTTCATTGACACTGGCAAATTTTGTTAATATCGGGAATTAGAATGAGCTCAAAAAGTAATAATCTCTGCTAGGAAAACAAGGTAATATGTGTTGCGTGAATGAGGACCAGTGTTGGGGTAAAATTTGGTGATGTTTTGGGACATGTGTCATAATTAAATTGCTCCTCTCTACCAGAGTAGCACTTTATGTAACCAAGGACAGTTATTTCCTTTGCCCATTTGATCCATAATTAAGACAATTGAATGGCAGCTTTCTGAATCATGAAAACTTTAAAATTCAATTAAACTTTCGAGTTTGAGCAGCTAGACTAATGAAAAACATGAGTGACATGGGGTATTGAAAACTTACACAATTAAGATAAAAACTGATAATATAACGGTTTTATAGGAAGCTTAAGTAAATAGCAATTTATATTTATAATTTGGTGCTTCATTTACTAATTCTTAACTGGCCTCAATCATTTCTTCATTTAATTTTATCACTGTCTAAAGTTTGTTTAGAGTTAATCTTAATTTTTGTATTAGTAATAAAAAAATTTCTGAGAGTATCCAGATAGATGAATGGGAAATAAAAAACATTTTAATTAAGAGTGAGCAATTAACATGGTCCAGCATTTATCTTGTTTTTAGAAAAAATAGTACTTTTCTTACCTGTTTATTCAATAAAAAGTTTTAAAAACCTGGGACTCTATATATATTATGAATTCTTAATTTGTTAGGGTAGTAGAAATATGAATTCTTTCACTATTTTTTATTACTGTTTTGTTGTTGTGAAGTCATCTGATCCTTGGGAAACCTATCAGACAAAGAATTGTTGAGTGCCTTTGAATGTTAGTTTCTAGTATAAAATTTCTCTTTGCCCAGTTTCTCTTTTGCAATCCATAATTCAGACTTCTTTTACTTCATAGTACAGAGTAAAAGAGATCAGCTGTATATTGAATTAATAACAGTAGATAACATTTATTAAACACTCACTGTCAGCGTCCACAGAAGGCATTGTTTATGGTATATTCTGTGTAGTGGCTTGCGTTCTATATGGCAATATGACAGGTATTAGTCTAAAAGCTCTGCAGGTATTTTCTCATCTAATCCTTATATTCATACTCTGAGTTTTAAGGGCTTGGATTAGGCCCCTTTTATGGAATAAGAAATGGAGTCACAGACAGCCCTGGCTGATGTGGCTCAGTGGACTGAGTGCCAGCCTGCAAAGCAAAGGGTTGCTGGTTTGATTCCCGGTCAGGGCATATGCCCGGGTTGTGGGTTGGGTCCCCAGTAGGAGGTGTGCAAGAGGCAACCACACATTGACGTTTCTTTACCTCTCTTTCTCCCTTCTTCCTCCTCTCTCTAAAAGTAAATAAATAAAATCTTAAAAAAAATAAAAGAAACTGTCTCACAAACAGATTAAGTAACTTACCCAGGATACCCAGATAGAAAATCGAAGAGTTAGGGTTAGCACCGAGGCAGTCTAGTGACAATGCTTTAAACCTCAAACTGTGCTGCCTCTCTATTTGAGACCACTTGCTTGTGCAGAATCTCCTAATGGTCATTTCAACTGTCCCAGGGTTTTTGCACCTTATTTCTAATTAATAGCCTGAATCGAAATACAGTTCTTACTTTGTGCTTATTAAACACTAATTATAAAACTTTACAATTCAAATAAATACATGTTTGTTATAAGCTAGTACTAAGTAAATGTGTTTTGCATGACACACTTTGGGATAAAAGTTAACCATGCAAAATTCCTTTGTTAAAAAACTTACAATTCAGAGAGGAGACTAATGCATAAATTCAACTAAATATATTGTATAAAGCAGAACATGCTAAATTGTACAAGAGAAGTACAAACAATATATTCCAGAAGCACAGAGGAGAGAGATTCATTCAAGGTGCCATGAACCTTGCTTTAAGGAGAGAGAGCGCTAAAAGATTTGTATTAAATAGGATAACTATGAAGTGTGGGAGCACAATGTGCAGTATGGGATACAGGGACATGTTTTACAGCAGCTTTTCCCATTGAGATTTGAGGGAATGCAGTGACATGTAAGTATATAGTTCCATTATATGGTGGGTTATGAATGTCAGGAAATAACACCTTGGCAAACACACATATCCACCCATCTCTTTATTCACTGTTTTATCAAATCTCTGGTTAAAGTAATCTCAGTTCATTGGAATGCTGATTATATTTCTTAATGGACGTGCATTTTTCCACCTCAGGAAAATTTAAAATGAAGTATTAAAGTGTTTAAGAGTCAAAATTATAGCATTAATATTTGTCTGTTAAGGAAAAATCTGTTCATATTTAGTACTACGATTGCTTAAAATGAGTAAATTTCAGCCTTTTGAAATGTGTAAACTAAACTAAAATGTGTAATTGAGAAATTGGTTTCAGCTTGTGAATTTTTAAATTTTTAATTAAAAAAGTAAATTTATTAACATTGGTTAACAAGATCATATGATTTTCATGTATACATTGTAATTTGACATCTTGTGTACTCTATTGTATGATCACTACCCGAGGTCTAGTTTCCTTCCATTACCAGTTATTTGACTCCTTTACTCAATTTTGCTCTTCTCTAGCCCCCTTCCCCTCTGGTAACCACCATTCTATTGTCTGTATCTATGAGTTTGTTTTTCTTTGTTTTGTTAGTTTGTTAGTTTTTGTTTTATATCCCACATATGAGTGAAATCATACAGTTTTTGTCCTTTTCTATCTGACTCGTTCACTCATGTTGTGACAAATGGTGGTATTTCATCTTTTTCATGGCTGAGTAATACTCGTGTGTGTGTGTGCATGTGTGTGTGATATGTCACACATCTTTAGCTAATCATTCATCCATGGACTTATGCTGTTTCCATGTTTTGATACTGCAGTGAACAAATCTTTACAAATAAGCATTTTCATATTTTTGAGGTAAATATTTGGAAGAGGAATTGCTGGGTCATATGGTAGTTCTAGTCGTCTTCTTCTTCTTCTTCTTCTTCTTCTTCTTCTTCTTCTTCTTCTTCTTTTTTTTTTGAGGAACCTCCATACTGTTTTCCATGGTGTCTACAACAATTTAAATTCCCACCAATGGTGTATGAGCATTCTCTTTTCTGCACACACTCTCCAATGCTTGTTGTTTCTTGTGTTATTAATAATAGCTGTTTTAACAGGTGTGAGGTGATATCTTATTGTGGTTTGATAACTTGTGATTTTATGTATAACCATTTCTAAATTTCCATACTGTATTGGAACATTTAAGAGAACTTAAGATTGCCCTTTTTTGTGTGTTTAGTTTACTAAATGTACAGAAATAATTTCAGTACTTTGGAAAATTTTTTTCTGAATAAGACAATTGAAGTATTATATCAAATATTATAAATTATATCAAGTATTATAAAGTATGTTGAATTTATAAGTGCTCTTTAATATATTTGGAAGTATTTAATTGTGTAGATAGAGTCTAATGTCAATTGAAGACTGCTTCAATAGACCTTTAAAGACTTCTAATCTTATAACTAAGATTTATCAGCATAATTTAAAGGTTAGAGAAAAAGGTGGTTTGAGTCTACATAATTTTGTTTGTATCCCAAAGCCACCTGTGTAGGCACATCAATAATATAGGTAAAAGTCTAATTGGGTTGGGTTTAAGAGAGAATGGGAGGAGTGCAATTTGACAGTGAATGGGGTTCATGGACCCAGTTCAAACATGTTGCCAGTAGTTGTCCAAAAATGAAACTCAATTTTGGCACTACTTATCTGGACAAATTGTTTTCCAAAGTATCTGTACCTTTTTGTATTCCTGCCAACAATGAATGAGAATTCCTATTGCTACACATCCTCTGTGGCATTTGGTGACGTCGGTGTTCTGGATTTTGGCTATTTCCACAGGTGTGCAGAGGCATACCATTATTGTTGTAACTTGTATTCTCCTTGTGATATATAATGTGGAACATTCTTTTTTTTCCACATGTGTATTTGCCATTTCTATGTTTTCTTTGGAGAAATATCTGTTAAGATCTTTAACCAATTTTTTAAAAATGAGGTCATTTGTTTTCTTGTTGTTTAGCTTTGAGAGTTTTCCATATATGTTGGAAACAGTCCTTCATCAAATGCAGGATTTGGGGGGATATTTTTGCCTATATTTCCTTCACGTCTGTGGCTTCTTTTCATTCTCTCTGCTGGCTTTTTGAAAAACATTCTTCTCTCAAAGGTTGGTAAAAGAAAGTATAATTGTCAGTAGTACAAAATGCTAGAAAATCAGTTGAATACTCATATTTTAGAAAAACTGACACCCCAGGATTATTAAAAAGTTGTATCAGAAACAGCTTAATTATGGAATATCTTTATGATGCTCCATGTAGACATGTATTTAAGTGGAAACTTCACTTTGTTATTTAAAATTTTTGTTTTGTTATATATGTTAAGACTGTGTTTTGATTATAATTTACCTTATACATGAAAACATGTATGTTTTTTTATTTTTACATTTTTGGTTAGGTTTTGACAAAGCAGCTACTATCCTTTACTTGAAGGTTTATAATTTAAGACACGTAGCTGAAAATATGTTAAAAGCAGACAGACAATATAGAATCTCACTATACATATAAGTGGCAGGATTATTTATTTGTATGATGATATAGAACTACATGATTTTGCCCATCAGAAATAAAAGAAATATAGCAAGCTTCTCTTTGACATTTCAAGATCTTTCCATAAACTTTATCCTACCAATTACTGACTTGAATAAAATGACAACCCTCAAAAGATGCTATTATAATGAGCAAACAAGATAGCATGTAAAGATATGTTATAAATTGCATCATTGTTATAATTATTGACTTAAATATTAATTTATAATGATCTCCCACGTGTAAATGTTAAAGCCTGGGGATTTGGTGGAGGCTCATAACATTTCCACTGGGAGAAGGAGAGCACAGGGGCAGGAGTTCTATCACAACAGCTTCCCAAAAGTAAAATAGGCCCATCCTGGGCCATGAGCTCAGGATAAACACTCTGATGTCACAGTGGTGGCTCTTTCCTCCAGGTTGTAGTCAGTGTGTGTGTGTTTCTATCTTGACAATAACAGGTCATTTTTACTATTAGCAAAGGATTAGTTTCACATTTGGGTGGTGATTTGAAATCCAATCATATTTCATATTCCATTATATTAAAGAGTGTTTGTAGTGCTTCATACCCAAGATGCAGGGTGACGTGTTGTGATGTAGGGAGTTTTTCACAATGAAGTGTTTATAATGTGCTCCACAGTTCTGATTCTGGGGCTCTCAATACTTGTTTCTGCCCTTAGATCTTCATGTCCTGTTTTTTGTCTCACTAAAACACATCTCCAGTTTGGCTTCTCCCTAGCCCAGAACCCCTAACAACTTCTCACCCATCGTTCCCACTTACTCTTCCCATCTAATTCCCCACAACTCCCCTTCACATTTACTTTCAGCAAAATGAGTTGCTCCCTGTGCCTCACATGGGACTTGGACTGGTTGTCCTCTTTGCCTTTTCACATTCTTTTGTTTGTTCATTTGGTGAATAACTATGTGCCAGGGCCTACTCTGTGCCAGGCACAGCTTTGTTCTGACTAAGATGACCTCTTTCTTAATCTCCTCTTATGTAATTCTGCCCACTATTCAAAGCCCAGCTGAAACATTTGTGCTTTTTAAATTTTAATATTGTTTTATTTTTCAGTTATAGTTTACATTCAATATTATTCTGTATTAGTTTCAGATGTACAGCATAGTGGTTAGATAATCATGTACTTTACAGTGGTCCCCCAGTATTTCAAGTATTACCCACCTGGACCCACAAACACTTATTACAAAATTATTGACTGTGTTCTCTATGTTGTAATTTACATCTCTGTAACTATTCTGTAACCACCAATTTGAATATACAATGGACTACTACTCAGCCATAAAAAGAATAAACTCTTACTTTTTGTGATAGCATGGATGGACCTAGAGGGTATTATGCTAAGTGAAAAGAGTTGGATAAAGACAAATACCATATTATTTCACTTACATGTGGAATCTAAAGAACAAAATGGATGAGTGAAATAGAAACAGGCTAATAGATGTTGAAACACTTCTTGAAGTCTTCCTTTGATATACCTTGATAGCCCCATTTGCCTCTTCTTCTGGAACCTGATGCCATAATATATTATCTGTACTTTTCCTAATGACAAGTCACATTCAGCTTTGCATTAGCATTTTTTCTGTAAGGCTTTTAAAACTTCTGTTAGATTATAGTCTGCTTGAAGACACACACTACACAGTTTCAGTTCCTCTGCTCCCCTTGGAATCCTACCGTGGTACTTTGTAGATTGTTAGAAGCACTTGTGGAATAAATAACCAAAATTAGATTATTTTAAACCAGTTTAAATTCAAATTGGTTTCTGTGTTGAGAGATTAGAAAAACAATATATTTGGTACTTTATGATATTTTGTGGCCTTGGTACAGCAACATTCTAAATAATTAGCATTTACTAATTACTTATATTCCCACAAATTTTTATTTCCTGATGTCTTATATTTCCCCTTACTTAACATGTATAGAGAAGAAAGATAAGTAGGAAAAAGCTACAGAAAATAATTTAAAGTAAGCCAAGTCAGGTTTTGAACCTGAGTTTTCCAAACTCCTTGGAGAGGGGAACTCCACAAATGGACTTTAGAGGGTTTGGGAATTCCATGATATTCTATGTATATCTTATTGTGGGTAAGTCAGTAGTTTTTATCTAATTCCCAAAGGCATCTTTTTACATAAAAACAAAAATACACAAAATGACAATTTCAAAAAAACTCAGTGTTTTAGTTAGACTTCTTCATCCTTCTTCTTTACTCTGGCATTTAAAAATAATGTCATTATATGTGAAAGGCTTTTGTGAATCTGAATTCTATATGCAATTTAATTTTAGAGATTATGGTTGTCAACAAAACTCCATGCCATGGAAACAGTCATGCAGTATAGTTTGCTAAAATACCATTTTCTAGTAAGACTTAGAGAAGTGAATGGCAAGGTTAATTTTTTCCTCCATCTTAATGAGCTAAAATATAAAAATGTGAAGAAAACAGTCCCAAAGGCTGGTATGCAATTATGAAAGAGCATGTTATTTGTTTCGTAAATACTACAAGAGACTGAAAAAAAAAAAGGCTGCTTTGCTTAAGGTTGGCTAAAGCATGAGGAAACAGATAATGCAATGACTCTGGAATGATGCTTTCATTCCACTGAATCTGTACTCATAACCATCCACTATGATTCAGTGTTGTATGAAGTTTTTAATATTACAAACCTAATGGGAAACAGGCCTCTGCAGTTTAGGGAATAAATAGTCTTACCACTTACTAATCTAAAAAGCATTGTTTCTTTCTGGTGCTAACCAAATTAAAAAGGATTCCTCAGTTCAGCGATCTACAACATGGTAGAGACTCCATTTTTAACTGCATCTTCTGGGACATTCACACACAGATCCTTAGTTCCTTACAAAAGAAATTACTTCAGGGACCTTGCACTTTTTCAACTTTCTGCTTTTTCTTATCCTATTGTTTTTTCCCTTAAATGGAATTAACTTTATTTATTCAACCAGTTTTTTTTTTTTTTAAGCAAGTATGCTATGCTAAAACTGAGCATCATGGATTTAATTACGAGTAAGATGTAGTCTTCAGACAGCTAACCCTGCCCTGGCCATATAAATAATAAAGTAGATTATAGTATTAGTAGATGATCAATATGTTTGTTTGATATACATGTATAGTAAAAGTATCCAGGCAGAAAAAAGTAAGTTTTTTACATGAAAATCTATATAAGATAGGACTCACAGCCATTGCTGCAAAACCCGTACTGCCATCTCTATGTAAAAAGAACAAGATAAATATACACATATGCCAACATTTGGAAAATACTTTTACTTTTGCACCTTTTTAAAAAAAATGCATTTTATTGATTACACTATTCCAGTTTTCCCAGTTTCTCCCCTTTGCCCCTTCTTCCTGGTACTGCCATTCCCTCTAGCAATTCTCCCCTAGTTCATGTCCATGGGTCATGCATGTAAGTTCTTCAACTACTCCATTTCCTATACTGTTCTTAACATCCTCCTGCTATTCTGTACCTACCAATTATGCTTCTTAATCCCTGTACCTTTCACCCCATTTTGCCCCTTATATCTGATAACCCTCCAAATGATCTCCATATCTATGATTCTGTCCCTGTTCTGGGTGTTTGCTTAGTTTGTTTTATACATTCAGTTGTTGATAGTTGTAAATTTGTTGCTATTTTTAATGTTCATAGTTTTGAACATCTTCTTTTTCTTAAATAAGTCCTTTTAACATTTCATGTAATAATGGCTTGGTGGTGATGAACACCTTTAGCTTTACTTTGCTTGGTATGGACTTTATCTGCCCTTCCATTCTAAATGATAACTTTGCTGGGTAGAGTAATCTATGTTGTAGGTCCTTGCTTTTCATCACTTTGAATACTTCTTGCCAGTCCTTTTTTGCCTACAAAGTTTGTTTTGAGAAATCAGCTGATAGTCTTATGGGAACTCCTTTGTAGATAACTGTCTGCTTTGCTCTTGCTGCTTTTAAGATTCTCTCTTTATCTTTAACCTTTAGCATTTTAATTATGATGTGTCTTGATGTGGTCTTCTTTGCGTACACCTTGTTTGGGACTCTCTGTGCTTCCTGGACTTGTGTGTCTATTTCTTTCACCAAATTAGGAAAGTTTCTTTCATTATTTTTTCAAATAAGTTTTCAATTTCTTGCTTTTTCTCTCCTCCTTCTGGCACCCCTATGACTCATATGTTGGTACATTTGGAGATGTCCCAGAGGCTTCTTAGCCTATCCTCATTGTTTTGAATTCTTTTTTTTCTTTCTCTTCTGGTTGAATGCTTATTTCTTCCTTATTTTCCAAATAGTTGATTTGAACCTCCGCTTCATTCCCTCCACTGTTGGTTTCCTGTAGATTTTTATTTATTTCACTTAATGTAACTTCATTTCTGCCTGGGTATTTTTTATGTTGTTGCCATACTCAATGAGTTCTTTGAGCATCCTAGTAACAGTGTTTTGAACTTTGTATCTGTTAGGTTGGCTATCTCTGTTTCATTTTGTTCTTTTTCTGGGGTTTTGTTCTGTTCTTTCATTTGGGCCATATTTCTTTGTCTCCTCAATTTGGCAGCATCCCTGTGTTTGTTTCTGTGGATTAGGTAGAGAGAGCTGCTTTGACTCCCTGTCTTAGTTGAATGGCCTATTGTAGAAGAGGCACCTGTAAATTATGTGGAACAGAGCCTTAGGTAATCACGAGGGTGGGGCAATATGTTTCATCATTTTGTGTCTCTGTGTAGGGATAGGGATCTGAGAGGGGACAGTGAGAGGGGACAGTGCTGGCTTCAGAAGGTTTGCTCGGCACTCACCTTATTTCCAGCCATTTCAGTTACTCCCTGTATGTGACTGGTGCCCTTCCAGCTGTTGCTCTGGTGCTGAATCCCAGAGGGAGTGTGTCTGTGCAAGTTCTATGCCTATGCAGGGCTTTTAAAAGGAGTTTCCTGAAAATCTGGCCATTTCTTTCACTGCCCCAATGCCCACTGGTTTTTACAACTAGAAGTTAAGGGGAGACGTATGTTCCTGTTGCCACTACTCTGGGCTATGAGGTTTGGTGTGGAGCTGGGATCCCTCACTCCTGAGGTATGCCTTCTGATTTTTATCTAGCACACATGAATGTGGGACTGCCTGTTTGGCTTCTTCTCCATGCCTCTTCACTTGTTTCTGCCTCTCTGCCCATTTTTGCATCTCCACCCCTCCTACCCATTGGATGAATGTGACTTTTTAAATCTTTGGATGTTGGACTTCCCTACAGTTCCATTTTGTGATGGTTCTGGGTGATATTTGTTTTGAGTTATAACCGTAATTTTTTTGTAGCTGTGTGAGGAGGCAAGGCATGTTTAGCTACGCCTCCATCTTGACTGGAAGACTATGTGCCTTTTTTGAAAACATTATTTAAGAAGTATTCTATATGGTAAACTAATATTTGACTAGGGACCTAAGAATACTAAATGGACAAAAGACAATTTCTTCAATAAATGATGTTGGGAAAATTGGATATTCACTTGTAAAAAATAGAACTAAACTCCTATCTTACACTACTCATGTAAATGAACTCAAATGGATTAAAGGCTTAAATGTGAGACTGGAAACTATAAAGTTCCTGGTAGAAAACCTAGGAAAAAATCTTCTCGAGATTTTGACAATGCTTTTTGGATATGACACCTAAAGCACAAGCCAAAATAAAAATAAACATGTGGGGCTACAATAAACTTAAAAGTTTCTGCAGAGCAAAAGAAATAATCATCAAACTAAGAAAGCAACCTACTGAATGGAACAAATATTTTCAAGTCATATATATGATAAGGAGTTAATGTTCGAAATATATAAAGAACTTATACAACTCAGTAGCAAAAAGCAAATAATCCAATTAAAAATTGAGTGGAGGACCTGAATAAACATTTATCCACATGTGATATACAAATGACCAACAGTATTTGAAAAGATATTCAACATCACTAATCATTGGGGAAATTCGAATCAAAACTACAATAAGATATGTCCTCATGCCTGTTAGGATGATTGTCATCAAAAAGACAAGAGATAATAAATATTGGCGAGGATGTGGAGAAAAAGGGACCGTATGCACTGTTGGTGGGATTATAAATTGGTACGGCCACTATGACAAACAGTATGGCTGTTCCTCAAAAAACTAGAAATAGAATTACTATATGATGCAGCAGTTATATTCTGGGAATATATCCAAAGGAAACAAAAACACTATGTCAAAGAGATAGATCTGCACCCCCTTGTTCATTGTAGCATTATTTACAGTAGCCAAGGTATGGAAACACCTGAGTATTTACCAATAGGTGATGGATAAAGAAAAGTAGTGCATACATTTTTGTCAGGAAAATGGGATGATTTCTTTAAGTTTTTATAGCTGAACTGGTAATAAAGTTGATACAAGATTAGATTTATGGAAGGAAAAAAAGGCATATAATATGTACATACAGGAGAATCATAAATAGTGCTCTGAGAAATGATGAACTAGTTAGCCAACATTTTATACTTTTCTAGACAAAGAAACAAAACATTTGTGAAGAATTGACAGGACAAAGAAAAAGTAGTGCTCATGAGAAAGGAATCTAAGGTTTGGGTATTCATTAGTGAGGAATCCAAACACAGTTTGGTCTTGGTAATAAATCTATAAAAAGTCAACAAGGTTTGTTTATATAGTCTCTCGGGCCCTGGATCTCCTAGCTCCAGGGAGGAGGTTGTATCAGGACAACTTTCAGATGGGAGAATTATTTTCTGAATTGAAGGAGACAAAGATGGGTTAATGTGCTCTTCCTGCAGTGTCTGTTTTTCAAGTAACTTTAATTCATGTAACGATATGCCATTGTGGGATATTTTTCTGTGGCCTTCCCTAGGCCCTGACAATATAAAGTAGAATATTACTGAGCCATAAAAAGAAGAAAATCCTGTCATTTTTGACGACATGGATGGACCTTAAGGGCATTATGTTAAGGGAATTAAATCAGACAAAGACAAGTACTGTGTGAACTCACTTAATATGAGGAATCTAAATTTCAAAAAAGAAAAAAGAAAACAAAAAAATAAACTCATAGAAAGAGAGATCAGATTTGTCATTATCAGAGGTAGCAGTGTGGGGAGAGAGGAAATTGTAGGAAAGTGATCAAAAGTACCAACTTCTAGTTATAAGATAAATAAGTACATGGGGTATGATGACTATAGTTAACACTGCTGTATGGTTATTTGAAAATTATTAAGAGAATAAATCAAAGGACTTCTCATCATGAGGAGAAAACTTCTTTTTTTGTATTTGTATAAGATGATGGATGTCAACCAAATTTATTGTGTTAATTATTTCACATTGTATGTAGGTCAGTCCATTATGCTGTATACTTTAAACTTTTATAACACTGTTGCATCAATTATATCTCAGTAAAACTGGGGTAAAACAAGTCAGAAAACAGTGGAAAAAGTAAAGAGCACAGTGCCAGGCAACGATAAGTTTAACAAATTTTTGCTGAATAAATTAGTGAAAGGAAAAAAGGAACCCTGAAAATTTCAAAACAGTTATGATGTGCAGGATCTCAGATGGGATGAAATTCAATTGAAAACATTCAGACCATCAAAAAAAGTAATGTAGATAAAAAAATCAATCAAAAATAATAATGGAGAAATGACGGCATAATAAATGGACTATTGGTGATTGCTGGAATAAGTAAAGCCTGATATAGCTGGGATTGCCCGATTTAACAAAACAAAATGTAGGACACCCATTTAAATTTGATTGGCAGAAGCCCTATCTTCAACTATTTGAAGTCCTATTCTGGTTCCTGGGGTCTGCTGATACTGGTGGTGAATTCCAGAGCCTCACTCAGTGTGGAGAGTCCCTGTGCCTCCTGCTGGGGGGAGATCTGCCATGCTCTACCCAGTACATGGAGCCAATCAGGTGTCCTGGGAGCACTGGAAGTCCTGCCTTTGTTGTGGCTTCAGCCGGATGGCTGGGATTTCTAGCTCACAGTCTGGCAAGCAGATCCCTCCTCTGACAGGTGCAGTTCTTTCTCTGATGAGGCAACAATGAGCCGCCAGATGGAGCTGACACACAGATTATGGGGAATTTACCCAGTAGGAAAATAAATTAATTCAAGGCTTTAGGTGAGTGACCGAGCCTTGGGCTTGAATGGTTTATACAGGCCCATGTGTCATAGATGTGTTCTAACTGTGGTGCTGCCTCCAGGCTACTGCACCCAATTGTCAGGTGACCCTCCTCCCTATCCAGGGTGGCCACTCACCCCTCTACAGGTAGTCTTCCAGAGTGACCATGCCCACGCCTTCTGAGGACTCCAGAAACCACTGCCCTCAGCACCTATGGGCCCTCATGATTGATATTCTTCTGGTCTCTGATCCGTATGGGTGCATGTTCTCCCAGTTAGTCTTAAGCCATGAATGGAAGAGAGTGAGACATTCCTTGCTTCAGCAGGATTGCTCTCTCTGCCCATGACTCTTCCTCTTATCTGCCCACTTGTGGTGGTATGGGGAAGATGGGGTTGCAGTTTCAGCACAAATAGGAGATTACTTTCTAGGAGTGCAGTGACTTTAGCCTGAGGAGTTGAAGAAGAGGCACTATTGGGAAATGTTTGTTCTGCATTATAAAATTCCAATGGTAGATTTAACATGACCAGAAAAGGAGTTATCATTCACACTTTTCCTGCATGCTCTTGGTAAGACCTGCTTTTGGGTTAACATCAATATAGCACAATGTCATCTTCTGAGAGTCATTGCATACCAGAATTCATGGGTGGCACCAGGGGTGAGGCAGCTTCCTAAGTAATGATGAATTCAAAATGACAAAAGTTGTTTTAGGGAAGTGCAGAGGCAACAAGGTCTAATATTGTTTCAATATGAAAAAGTTCCAAAGAGCCATGACATTATGAGCAATAATAGTGTTGATATCTTTTCCTTGCTGAGAGAGATAGGAAATTAACCAAGAATAGCACACTTGACAATAAAGAACATGAAGAGATATCTTTTGGACCTGCTCAAGAAAAGATGTTAGCTAGACATTAGTTAGGGTAAATCATCACATGCACTCATTGGACAATAAAAAGTTACTTAAGTACTTCTCTAACCTTCATACTAAATTGTCATCAATCACTAGATATAATACATTGTAGGCTCATGACTTTTAAAACTACATTATTTAATCAAATAGTTTATATAGATGGGGCCCTGCATACTCAGGGCAGCCCAGTGAGAACCATGACTTGGTCCATGGTTTTTCCAGAAGGAATGGCTCCTTTTGTTCCTCGAGACTGTTCAGCTCCCATCTACTTGTAGGGGACAATACCCCTTTCAATTGTCTGAAGACTTGCAAGCTACTCAAAACACCACTATGGCCACAGACACCTAAAGAGCTGGTGGAAATATGAAGAGGAATGCCCTCCCTCCCACTGTGTAGAATTAAACAGAATTGTACCACAGGAAATCTCTGACAGATCTGGGCCACCCTCATTTCAACAGTCACAATTGCATGAAGATTGACAAGGGTTTTGAGAAACTCAAAGTAAACTAAAGTCTATAGCCAAGTCCATGTACGACAGAATATTAAGTTAAATAGGGAAATTAAATTAAGTTGGTAAAAATATTAACAAGATAGGACTATCTGGTAAAAAGGGAATTTTATTTTGAATTATTTTTAGGAGTTTAAATTTTGTAACAAATTGTGTGACAATAGTGTTACATGTGTACATGTGTTCTAAGTCTTTGTTAGGAATAAGTGTGAAATGATGAGATGTGTGGGACTTCCTCTCACATACTTGAGGAGAGGAGAAGAATGAGAGATAATAGATAAAATGTTAAACATTGATAATTTGGAAGTTGGGTGATGAGTGGTTGGGGGACTTAATATACTATTCTCACTATTTTTGTTTATATTTTTAATTAAAAAAACAAAAAAAGATTCAAACAAGTCAGTTGGTGTAGAACAGAGTCAGACATAAGGAAGAGACTCTACAAGTCTTTGTTACATGAATGCACCTCTTTTTCCTTCTTTTCGAATTCTCACAGTGCTTGGTGTTATTCTGGATAGCTGGTGTATAGTATCCTTTGTAATAGCAATTGGATTGTAAGCTATATTTAATATTTCTATTTTCTATGTCCATTTTTCATCTCTCAAGCCCTACCACCTAATTTCTCACAACTTTTTTTTTCATTGTATACACAGCACATATGGTAAGTTCTCAATAAATATTTATTGAATGAGAATAGTAAGTGCTAAATACATACCTGTTGAATTGAAAGGGATAACTGTGTAACAAATGACATTGAGCAAATTCTTAGCTCTTGCTTCTGGTAACTATTTCTCCATTGGGGGATAATAAGAAATATTTTCCCTTATAATCTGATAAAAGTGTTATTAGTACACAAATTTGTGAGAATCTCTGAGGATACCTTTGCTATATATAAGGATTTTTCTCATTCCTTCCTTTTATTGGGGGAAGGGCTGATTTAGCCTTCTGTGAAGACAATGTTTAGTGTTATTTCTTGTTCCATTATCTGTTCCTAGGTCTTTTCATTTAAAATCTTTGTAAACACAGGTGTATAAACAGAATTGTTTTCAATGAAAAGGAACCTTGCCCTTAGCAAGCCTCTGAACAGTTGCATTCTGCACCTGCAGCAATAAAATTTGAAAGAGATAATGTACTGAATTTTAATCCCATGTTGCCTTGTTACATATTCAACGTTTAAAAACATTTCCTTTATTGTGAAGTTGTTAGTAAAAGGGCAGTGTTGCTAATTAAGCCACTGAATGGCCTGGATAGCAATTTTACAGTGGGGAAGGAACATAATCTTGTGTAAAAATAGCAGACCCTTAGGAGGTTAAAGTGAAAAAGTCTGGTAAACAAGCTTGAAGAAAGTTGATCTCAGTAGAAATGTTGTGTGTGTGCACGCACACATACGTGTGTGTTCAACTTTTCGATGAAGTTGGATTTTTGTCCAAATACTCAGGAAAGAATCATTTAGTTAACAGCTATGTATATTGAAATTTTTTATAACATCAGTACATTTAATAACTTTGACCAGTGAAGGAGAACAGAATTTGCTTCCCCCAAATGTTCGTCTTTGGCATAAAGAGTATCTTGAGCTGATTATTTTTTAAGAAGCAGTAGAGGCTGGAAAAACTCTGAAAACTTAGAAGTTACCCTTTTGTAAGGGATATTTACATTTATAAGGGAAATCTCCATTTGTAAGGGTGTCTCCATCCCCATAACAGGAAAAGGAGGCTGATTAAATCTGTAGAAACTCTTATCAATGCAGAAGGCCTAAGACTGTGTAACATCCTTACCCTGGTTTACTTTGTTTTGTCTTGTAACCTCCCATAACTGACTCCTCCCCAGAACATCTTTTTAGCTGGAGATGGTTTTTAAGGTCATGGCTTGAGCCATTTTGGAGAGTTACTCGGTATTCCTGGGCTTGTCCCTTGTAAACAAGAGGTATACATAATACTAAACAGTTTTTTTTTTCTGTTAATATGTTTTTTTATTTCGGGGTAGGTTCTCAGCCAAGAATTTAGAAGGGTAGAGGGAATATTATTTTTCCTTCTCTATAGCACCAAAGACAGTTTAACAGAGTTCAACAGAGTTCTTAGAGTTTTAGTTTTTTTTTTTAAGATTTATTTATTTTTAGATAGAGAGGAGAAAGTGAGAAGGAAACAGGGATATGAGAAAGAAACATCAGTTGGTTGATTCCTGTACGTGCCTCCAACTGGGGCAGGGACCTGCAACCCAGGCATGTGCCCTGAAGGGGAGTTGAACTGGTGATCCTTTGCTTTGCAGGGCCACACCCAGCCAACGGAGCCATACCAGTCAGGGCTAGTTTTTTTTTGACACTTTAGAAATATTAGTCTGACATTTAACATGTTGACTATTTCCACATTTATTTATCTGATCATATTAAATGATTATTTAATAGATTATTGATTATTTCAATTATTTTAAAGGTAATTATGAAAGAAAAAAGATGTTATTCTTATTAGCCATTCTTTTTATTGTTTTTTTAAAAATATGACCATTATATTATGTTTTGCTATGTTTTCTAGAGTGCTCTGGATATTTTCTTTATATTGGGATGTGGAGTTTGCTAATAATTTTTTAAAAGGTGGAAAATATACAAAGATAAAAGATTATCTGCTATTCTTCATCCTCAAAAAAAAGTGAATCTAAAAGCTAGAACATATGAATTTAAGTTAGATACATGTTAGAATAGGTCACACGTATGTTAGAATTTTCAGAAATTCAGCATAATGTAGAACATGAGTCCTTGCGGTGTGGAGAGGAAAAGAACTTCCTGCGACCTGCACAGGAGGATGGGGCTCTGTGGTGTGGTTTACTGATGATCTAAAATTAAGGGGGTTCTCCTGATTTCCCAATGGCCCATCTCCATTCTTCTCAACATGGAAAAGGTCCAGCATTGTCTTCAGCAAAAACAAGTCAAAAGCCACTGTCCAGAGTTTTTGCTCATGTTAAAGTACAGTCCAGTCCAGTCCAGCATTTGGCTAGTTTAGTGTGTGTTTCCAGCTGCAGCCCATTGCTGTGCTGCAGTATTTAGGCTCCCTCCTGAAGCCTGTGTGTGTGGAGTCCCAACAGTAATGGGCCATGTGGCTGCTATGGAGAAAAGGACTAAGGAGTACATGGTGCCAGTCCAGGTCACCCGGATGAGAAAGAGAGAGACAGAGAGAGATTAGACCTTTTGGAGCTCATGCCATCTGCTGCAGGCCCCAGTAGCTGCTAGACCCACATGATCATGTGCTCCTAGGCAAGAGAGAACACACAAACGAATGGGGCAAGTGCATCACTGGGGGGAGGGGTAGAGAGGAGAGAAAGTGAGGGGGGGAGGGAGAGATCCTTTGTTCCCCTGGGATTATATTAGCTTGGACTTGGAATGGACCAGGTGCCTGTTCAAAAGAACCAATCAATTTCCCAAGTTTTCATGGGCTTTGGATGGTTTTATAACCCGCAGTTAGACTGACAGGCCTCTATGGTCCAGCACCCGCCCCCCCCCCCCCCCCGCCCCGGGACCCACAACAATCTGGCACCAGAGGGGGCAGGAAGTACCGTTAATCTCTCTGGCAGAGAAATCCTATGATTTCCTGGAGTGTGAAGCTGCAGTTTCCTGATGAAGCAAACTGGTTTATGCTCTCCATTAAGTTCAATGTCTATTTCCCTTTGCTCTCTTTCCTTTAGCAATATCTAGTTAAATATTGATGGTAACAGTGTGGGATTTCCCAAACTTGCTTGTTCATCAAATCTTCTGGGAGGATCCCTTGTTTAGGAGATTTTTGGGTTCCCCAGGCCTTCCAAGTCAGAATCTCCAGAAGGAAGGGCCTAGAGCGTTTGTGAAACACAGGAATGTGGGTCATAATGGTTAAGAGCAGGCATTTGAGCCTAGAATACCTGAATTAGAATATCGATTTCACCACTTGACAACAGGGTATTAATGGGGAAGGCTTAATAGCTCTAAGCCTCAGTTTTCTCATATATAAATTGGGGGGACAGCAGGAATATCTACTAAAAGGGATGCTGTGTGGATAAAATGAGATGGTAAACGATGTTAACCAGCATGGGTGATGTTAGACATGATAAGATGTGTGGGTAGGGTAGAATTTGTCCAAGTACCACCACTTTTGCATGGCTGGGTAGAAAAATTAGGAGCACCCAACAGCTTAATCCCTTAGATTAATAGAGATATGTAGACTTTTCTTCAATCCTTTATTTCACTGCTCAGAAGAGAGGGGATTGCTTGATTTAATTAGGAGCTGAGATCAGCTAATTCTGCCCCCAGAATGCTCAAACAGTTTGTGAATCCATCTTTAATATGAGATTCTTGTTGGAGAGCCCAAGGGCAAGCAAAGGCTTAATCTAGTTTATAGAACTGGGTTTGTGCTTCCTTGCTCTACATGTTTATATATCTGGCAGAATTCATTGTGTATTTACTTTGTTTTCCGCATACGCTGGTAGTGAGTTGTAGGCAAGGATGCTTTTACCACTCACTGGCCTTCAATCATTAGACGCGATTAAACAAGAAATACTGGAAAAAAACTTACAAGGTGGGAGGAAAAATTATTTATTTGCCCCCACAACAACATATAATTAGTTCATGGTGTTTAATTCACTTTGACAATCTTTGTCTTTTAATTGGTATGTTCAGGCTGTTTACATGTAACTTTTATTTATGTATTATTATTTTTCATTGCTCCAGTCAATGAAAGGAAAACTTTATTGAGGCCCCAGGACCACAGAGTTCATGCAGGGTCCTCCCTTTGGGGCCAAAAAGGTGGTGGAAAGGCCTTATTTGGCCTTTTGGGGGGCACAGATTGTTGGTGAGGCTGCACTTCTCATGGCAGTTGACAGCACAGAGGTGCAGGCAGGTGGGGCATCTCAGCAGATCCTCTCATCACAGCTGTACTTTGGGCCAGTTGGTGGAGGGATGCCACCCCACAGACAAGCACCAAGTTCAGGGTGGACTCTTTCTGAATGCTATAGTCTGAGGGAGTGTGGCCATCCTACAGCTGTTTGCCCACGAGAACCATATGCTGCTGGTCAGGTGGGATGCCCTCCTTGTCTTGGATTTCAGCTTTGACATTCTCAGTGGTGTCACTGGGCTTGACCATGAGGGTGATGGTCTTGTCAGGCAGGGTCTACACCGAGATCTGCAAGTCTGTGTTGGCGGGGAGGCTGCTCTGCTGCCTCGATCATCTACATATTGCCATACTAAGGTTTAGACCTGCTGTTTTATTTTTTTGTTTTCTGTTCTCTTTTTCCTTTATTCTTGTGCATTTCTTGAACACTTGTTAAAATTTCATTTTGGTTTATCTATATTGTTTGAGCATGTCTTTTTACAGAGGTTTTTTTTTTTTTTTTTTAGTTGTTGCTGTAGATATTAATTATGTATATGTAATTTATCACAATGTACTGGTATAATCATTTCTCTAGTATGAGTGAATTATAGAAGCCTTGCCTACTTTTTAATAATTTTACTTTCCTTTGTTTATAATACAACTGTCTTAAATATCTTCTCTAATATATTTTAACTACATCAGACAGTGTTATAATTTTTGCTTCAACCATCAGTTAAATAGCTGATTTGACTCTTTCTTGTGTTATTCTTACTTGGCTACCACTCAACTGCCCCACTTATTACTTATAAAATGTAAATAAGAGGTAAAGTGCTGTAGATGGGCTAATCATCTGAGCTCAGAAACTATAAAATAGTCACCATTCTTAGAAGGGCTGAGTATGGGAGTAGGGTCAAGTTCAGTAAGAAGCAGAGCAATATTTTACTTCTTGTTATTTTTTCCCCATTCAGTTTTCATTTTGTTTGGATTATGACTTTTAAGAAAGTTGTCGTTCTTATTCAAAGATATACAAAATGTGTTTCAAAAACAAATACAACATTTTGAAAATTAGTTTCTGTTATTTAATATCTGCATTCTTGCTTCAGGGTGCCAGCTAATACACATGTCTGCAAAAATTAGAGGAAAATGCTCCCTGGGAAAAACATTGTACAAAGGTGCCATTTCTCAGGGCCGTCACAGCCCCATAACATGTGGGCTGAAATTTCTACCCTCAGGCTCTTGACAAGGACTCTCTCTGCTGGGCTTAACCTGCCTCCCTGCCTGTTACCTGCGCCCCTACCCTGTGTAACACTTCTCATGTATGAGTACAAAGTTTCCTGTTTGGTTCTAAAAAATTTTCTGAGAAATCTGCTCAGATATATTATTTTATTTTATTCTGATTTCTTGTCATTTTAAAAGGAATAATATGTAAATTAAATGTAGATTTATTTGCATTCAAAATTCAGTATTGATAAAAACAACTGTAGCTCTTACCACACTCATTGTAAGTAATTTCCAACAGGTAACAGGTGTTTTGAGGAAAAGGGATTTAATGGTCAAATGAAGTTGAGAAAATGCTCCGTAATATATCCTGTTTTTGTATATTTGTATGACTACAACTCACAGTTGTATAGTAAAGAAATTTTACTTTCAAAGAAATACCTGCTTAACTTTGTTTCATCTAGCATTCAACCACATAATTCTACATAATTAAATAATCCATACTTATTTGACTACATAATTTCTCTCCAATATATTTTATTTTACTTTGCATACCAATAATTAATAACTTTTGGTATATTTATATTTATTAAGACTAATTTTAGCTTGTGAAATATAAATTAAAAGTAATTTATTTGGTGCTTACAATGTGTATGCACTGATGTAATTAATCTTACCTTGCCTTTTAAAGGAAATCCGTAACTTCATTGTTAACCCCTCTATAAAAAGCTTTCTTAATCAGCATCCCATGGACATTTTTAGGTTTCAGCAACTGGCATAAATGGTCCCAAAATTGGGCATGGCATTTTGTGCAAGATATGCACATATCTGGATAAAGGGCTCATTGTTTTAAAGTTAGATCTTCAAAGGATTATGTGACCCCTAAAAGATTATGAACCGCTCTGCGTAAGAGGTGTTGCCACTCCTGATATTATTTTTCCTTTCCCAAATTAAGGTTCAGCATTAAACAACAATTTAGGTATCTAAACAAGATAAGAAGTTACACTATAATATTTTGATGATGGCATTTAGGACATTTTATTTTTATTTCAACTAACTATAATGCATAGAATTTGTATAAAGAGGCATGTGCAGTCATGCTCCTTATTTTTTATATTTAATAGCAGATTCAAACTTTATTTTTCAGTATTGCTTCAGATTCCTGATGTGTTTATTTAAAAAAAAACTATTTGTACTAATTCACACATGGTTATTAAATAGTTACTATTTACCATACATTAGAGACTATTAAAAAAAGAAGAAGAATTATTAGGTGATTTTAAGGGATAGTTGTTCTTTGAACTTATCATTTCCTGGAAGATAATAAGGTTAACATGCCAGAGCAAGTCATGCAGAAGCTGGTGGTCTAATAAAAATAACAGAATTTGAAGAGATGTGTTTTTTGGTAGTTCGTTGAACAACCCAACTTACCTATGTTCTTGTTACTTCTGACATCTATTTTGATTATGTTCCTTGGCTGCATATTATAGTTCTTCCCGTTAATAACTGTCTTTTTATTTCTAGTTTAATTCTTAATTCTACAAAATTTCTACTTTCATTCTGCTTCCATCCCTATCCATTTAATATCTTGTATAAAAAGTGTGTTCTACATTGGAAGTGGGCAGGGACTATTATTTATCTGTAGTCTATAAAGTGATGTGGGTAGAATTTAGTCACAGGCTATAATTTCAATAACTTAAGTGATCTGCATGGGAATAGGGAATGACTGGGGTGTTGAATCTGAAACCTTAACCTTAGCAGCATCATGTTTTAAACAGCTGAATTAATTACTCTAAGAAAATAATGTACAAATGCAGTAACATATGAAGAAAATATTTCCTTGGGTGAAAAATGAACTAATTATGGTAAAATATTTTAGCAGAAACAACACTGCATTCTTTTAAAGTGAAATCATGAGTAGAGGTAAACTAATATTTCCAAAATTATTGACATCTATACACAATGTGTGTATTTTTCTTGGCCTTAAACACTTTTTCCACTAAATCCAACTCATTGTATTTGGCAAGATTTTCAGAAAGAGCATGAGGTTATTTGTGGGATGAGTATTTGACAAGTTCACACAATGTACAGTTCAGAGTTCAAAGTTGAAATCACAGTACTGTTTTTCTTGACAAGAATTCTCTCTGGCAAAGAGCCTAGGAAAATTCTGGTAGGTTTCCATGCATCCCACCCAAAATTCAACTAATATTATAAAATCAGTCATCAGCTGGGACAAACTAATTGCTCCAGAGTAATTTATCTGAATAAGATGGCTCTTTATTAGCCTTGTTGAAACAATGAAGCACATTTAATCGAAGGACTCAAATTCTCTTTTGTCTAAGACAGAAATGTATCCTTGAGAATATAAAATATTTTAGACCACTATATTATTGGTAAGATATAATTATTGAAACACCTAATCTATGTACCTCTATAAATTCTAAGTAGGAACTTCCTAGAAATATTTCTGTTTTAAATTTATTTAATGACATGTTACTGTTACATTCTGCTAGGCTGTCAGCATTCTTCGCTTGTTAATTTATTTTGGTGGCTATGGTGCTGAAATTTTATGTCATTTTGAACTATAAACTCTGCTTTATGGAAATCTTATATCACATTAGATAGTACAGATTTATATTGATTATTATAATATGATTATAAAATTTTATTTTTAAGAGTTTGACCAAGCTATGAAATCTCTAACTAATGTGATTCCAGTGAGTTATTCAGTGTCTTTTAATATAATTAAATATTATTTTCTGAAAGAAGTTGATTTGGGATTAAGAACTGTAATTTGTAATGTGTCACTGCAAAACATAAAATGTCCATATTTGTTAATATGCAAAGTTTAGAAATAAAAGAAAGAATCTGGATACTAAAGCGGAAATTAGGAATGCAAATTGTTTTGTTTTATTTCCAAATTTCCTTTCCTATGTACTGTGTCTCTTAATTTTATATTTAAATTGTTGCCATCTAGAACCTGAAACTTTATAGCAAAGTTTTACATTCTACATTGTTTAATCCAACAATGTTTATAAATGTATTTCCTATTTTATTTTGGATTATTATATTTATATTCATAACTGAGGTTTTCCACTTGCTAATATTTGCTGAACAAGATATAAGTGCCAGGCACTGTTCTAGTCATTCAGAATTATTAATGGTTAACATAGGAAAAAATACCTGCCACATAGTGTTTACATTACAGCAGGAGAGAACACAATAAACAAAGTAAAGTCAATGGCTGATTCTCGGTCCTTACCTTGTTTGGCTTCCAGCAGCATTCTGCACAGCTGATCCTTTCCTCTACCTTGCAATGTTTGTCTTCACTTACCTTCAGAATTTTCCCAGGTTTTCTTCTCTGGCTGTTCATTTTCAATTTCCTTTGCTAGTTCCTTTTCATCTGCTCAATTTCTTAATAGTGTAGTGCTCCTGGGCTGTCTTCTTTGCATCCTTGATGATTGTATTTATTAGCATGCCTTTAAATACACTCCCTACTCTGACCCCTGTCTGAGTTGGTTTCCAACTCAGCCCTCTCCCCTCATCTCCAGATTCATTATTGAATTGTTTACTCCCTATATCTTACTCCCTCTCCCCCTCCCCTTCCATTTTCGTAACAGGCTTGGAGAAGCCACTGAGTTAGGGCTGATTTTCTACTTGTAGCTCTGTGTTTGGATTGGCAGCTGCATGGTTATATGGAAAATCTGTGCCTAGTCTCCCTGAAGTTTTGACTTTCTGGACATTATAAAGAAGCCTCTTCATCTTCAGAGTTGCTACCCATTAACCTACAATCTGAGTTCTGCTGTAGGCCGCTTGCTCAGTTGCCGTTGAATGTTGTTGACATGCTGCTGCAAAAGTTCTTTTGGGGGGGTGGCTTGTTCCTGTAGAGAGAGTTCCAGCCACTGCCTGCCTGCCCACAGGGCTCTGGATGACCCCGCTTCACTTGGGGTGATAGTGTGTGCTACATCACAGAATCATTTATTGCTCTTCGTGGCAGCAAATTGTGAGCTCATGAGGATGGGGCCATTTTTTTTTAATATCAAGTCCTAGAACAGTGCTCACTAAAAGAACACAATAAATATTTGTTGATTAAAGGAAGGAATGTCTGAATCTCACTTAATAAATATTAGATGGAAAAATCTAAAAGCAAATGAAGATGGAAACCCTTTTTGATGATAAAATATCAGGAATCTCTCTCTTTCATTCATCTATGCTATTTCTAAAATAAAGTCTAGTATTTGGCACAAAGTTTCCAGCTTCTATACAATGTATGAGCTATTCTTTGTGTACTTTTTGTTCACGCTGATGGGAATTTGGACTTGGATGGGGAAGAATGTGTGCCTAGCTTGCCATCTTTCCTTGAATATTTTCATCAATGTTTATTTTTAATAAAAATATTTCTCATCTTTGTAATGTATTTTGCATGCCCAATAGAACACTAAATGACTTTGCTCTCAAAGAACAAAATTTACGCTCATCAAGGAGATTTTAAAAAGGGTCTGTTCTTTGTGTGGCATGGCATATAGTGAGCAATTGTTTTCCTATACCTGTTGTCCTTAATTAATTTTTATCTGTTCCTAAATATGTAAAATTATAGAGAAAATGTGATAAAAACGGCTTTATAAAGATGTATGATTTCTCCCAAGGTGTTATTTTGTAGAAACAGTATGAATGTGTCAGGTCTGTGAGTGATTAAATGACGCATTTACTATATGTATTTCTGAGAAGGATCTGTGTTGAGAGCTAAATTCTGCTTCTAAGATGGAAGAGAGAAACATTTGCGGAAAAATGAGAACACTTTACCTTAAAAAATGTACTGCTTCAAGTCTGCTTTTCTCAGTTTCTCAAAACTATAAATAAATTATTTTATTCTTCATATGAATGCATGAATTGCTTTGATGGTTGTAAGTATAGTTCACTTATTTCTTATTGATTAAATTACTTGAAAAACATTTTAATTCTTAACAAATAATTTATGTCACAATTTTGTGCTAAATCTTTAACTTTTTTTACTAAAATTTTAAGTACGGAGTATTTATTTGTTTATAATATAAAATTACATTAAAAATATCAATTGAGCTCACCATCCCTCACCCCCAGGCACACACACATGTCCTTCTGCACCACCCTCTCTCTGTGGGGTGCATCCTGGGGACACAGGTCCAGCCAGTTCCCTGCCCGTTTCCTGAGTGAAGGGAGAGGGAGCCCCACCAGGGTGAAAAAGCAGGAGTTGCTCCCAGAGAGGCCTGAGACTGCCAGGGAGGCCCATCCCCCCACTCACAATGCAGCCTGCTTTGGCAAAGTGAATTTTGTTTTGAAGGCAATAAAGATGTTAATGTGGACTTTGAAAAATCCAAACTTATATTTAGTTGTTTTGGAGGAAGTGATAATTTTAAACATTTAAATGAAGTCAGATTTTGTCACTGTATTGATCTGAATAATTCCAAGTGTAAAAGAACAGACAGATCAATTTTATGTTGTTTATGAAGAGGAGAATCTGGCCAGTCATAGCCAAGGTTAACAAAGAAAGGGCAAAGCTTAATTGGCTTAGCTCGAACTTGAATAATTTTGATGTTTCTCTGAGATGATGAACAACATGGGTGGTGATGAGCATGTCGACTTACCAGAAGTAAATGGAGCAGATGATGATTCACAAGACAATGATGATTAAAAAAAAAAAAAAAAAAAAAAATGCCAGATCTGGAGTAAGGAATGTTGTCCTTACTGGATTCTGAGAAAGAAAAATAACTTTTCTGCAAGATTTCATAACTGAGAGAATTCCTGCGTTGATAGCTCTAAGGCAGATGCTTCATTTGCCTCCTTTAACCTGTTTTTCAACCTTCTTGTTTTCTTAAAGGCTTCACTAAGGGTTGGTATGTACAAATGTATGGGGCAAGTTAAGACAACTAAGGCAACAGCCTTGTGCATAAACATTTCCCAGAGTTCCATGGTGCTGTTGAGGTCCTAGGCAATGGATAAAGCATTTGTGATAAATAAAAACATTTCATCTAAGTCTCCTTTACATTATTGCATAGACACTGACAAAATAGAAAGCTCTCAGATTACAGAAAGATAACTAAGTTTTAGATTTTACAACATAGACCCAAACTGGCTGGATCAAATTGGTTGATTCCTTAGACTGGTAGCCTGTTGTTCCTCTAGTACATTCTTCAGGATTATTCCACTAAAGTTTTGTTTTTCAAAACGTTTACTTCACATTATTGTCCATGTGATTACTTGTCAATGTTCCAAATGTTCTTTAGCTAAAACTAATGAATGCCTTAACTTAGAGGGTTTTTAAAGCCTGTACATTTGTTTTTGTTTGACCCTCAAACTTTTATACCTCTTGGCATGGAGGACAAGGAAAGACTGTACATTGTGGCTTGAGAGTCTGTACACTTAGCCCAGATTTGTATTGGCACTGTCAGTATGGCAAATGAGTCCAAACAATTGGTAATACACCATTGGATGATTTATTTATTTATTTCTGATCCAGCTTATACCAGGGCTGAAAACTTCAATTTTATGTTTATGAAAATGGAGATTTTCTAAAGATTTTATTTAGTTATTAACAGAGGGGAAGGGAGGGAGAAAGAAAGGGAGGTAAACATTAATGTGTGGTTGCCTCTCACATGCTCTATCTGGGGACCTGGCCTGCAACCCAGCCACGTGCCCTGACTGGGAATCGAACTGGCGACTCTTTGGTTTGCAGGCTGGTGCTCAATCCACCAGTGTTGACAGCGGGGATTTTTTTAAATGTCTGCATTCTTTCTAATAAACTGTTGGAAGACTTTTAAAAAATGCAGTTAATTTATTTGCCCTTGCAGTTACTGTTACCATTCAGAGCAATTAAAAAGAAGAATACATCTAAGCTTTGTATTTTATTTCAAATTTTAAAATAATTTTAAGAACATTGTTTAAGTGTAGAAAAGCATTACAGAGCTACATGATAGAAAGGGCCTGGATATCCCAAATGAGCCCTGAACTAGCACCTCCAGAATTGAATGTGAAATGACGCAGCCTCTGATTTTTTAATGTATTATATTCGAATCTCTGTTACACATTCCAAACCAACATCCTAACTAAAATGAAATTTGATATTAGAAACAGGGTGAATGAAGTGGCATAACCTACGTATGCGGCACAATATGTTTAGCGGGTAGGAAGCAGGAGGCAGAAAACAGAGGCATAGATATTGCTGAGACAAAGCACTGATATAATTATTGCTCACAATATTTTAGAAGGCAGACCGCATAGTAACTGAAGCCCCCAATAACATTAGGGGAAGTCATAGGAAAGCTGCAGAATCTTGATGTGTGTTGGCTGCTTCTTGTTCTTCCAGTAGAATCCTGTGACAGAGATGGACCCAGGCTATAGTTAACCAGTCTGCAAGCAGAGGTGGAAAGGAGTACAGTCTGTTGAAAGAGACTCTTTTTGTCAGGTTAGCAAAATAATTTCACTATAAGTCCTATAATTTGAGGCCTTTAAGGGTTGAAAAAGTCAACCTATTCTGTGCTCCAAACCAAAGCAATTATAATTGGTAGCTTCAAAGCCACTGCCTTAGTAGGAGATAAACTCAATGCCCTGCCAGATTTGGGAGCCAGACCAGAGGCAAAATCAAATTAAGGGTATTGATTTTCCACCCAAACAAAATGATTCAGATAGCCTGGAAGTAGCTTCCATCCAGAGAACGGGTAAGCAAAGTACACAGGGTAATAAGGAAAAGACAAGCATCTTCTGGCTTAAAGACTACAGCTAGATTAGATCTTTGGCTATAGTTACTTACATATGGAATTAATCCAAAACAAATTGCCTGGAAGCTTGCTAAGGTTTTGAGGGAATTGTATAGATAAAGAACAACAACATAGCCTACAAGAAGCCTGTAATTGTTTAACCCCTTTAGGAAATCCCTGGGCTGCCAAATCTGGACCGGCGAAAACAATGCAGTCTCTAAGAAGAGCAGTCTTTATAATACCTACTTGATTCATGGCAAGGGAGGACAAAAAATAGCAAAGCACCTTGCAGGGTGTAGAACTATGGGCTTACGAAGAAAATGGGCATTTCTTCCCAGAAAGCAAAATCAGTGGCTTCCAGATAAGACTAACCAATAGAATTACCTTATTGTTGGATCAGGGAATATTTGTCACTCCTACCTAGTGGGATTTCATTTTTGCCATGGCCCAGTGACTGCTGTATGCTTCCCAATGCCCCTTGCTCAGTAGGGTGCATTTAGTTTGCTAGATCTACCTTCTTCACAAGCTTTGAGTACTGAATGTGGTGGGGATAGATAAACCCATGTTTTAGTCTATAGCGTACAGAACCATGAGGCTCCACATCCATGCTGAATTGGATGGGTCACATAACCAGAAAGGAGAGACTTGTAGCTGGGGACAGTAACCAATGGGACTTTGGGATTTTCTCCCTTGTGAAGGTGATCAAAATATTCTATGTGAAGGAGAGAGGTTCATATGAATGAATGGCAAATAGTGATGGTTGTATTCAAATTTTTATTCTCTCCTACCTTACCAGAGACATAGCTCCTGATTTTTCTCTTTGTGCAGGACTGCTAAAAATAAAGTAACTTTTCTTGTTTTCCTTTCAGTTAGATGTGGCCACAGAACAAATATTTGGCCAATGGGATGTAAGGAGACTTGGTGGATGTAAAATCTGGGATGTGTTAAAAAGGAAAGTGTGTTGCACCTGTCACCTTTTCTCTTTCTCATTTTTTTGGAATGTGGGTAAGGTAGTGAGCTACTTTGGAATGATAAAAAATGGTTTGGGTGGGGAGGGAGAGCAATAAGATAGCATGGACATTTGTGTTGCGTAACTTTGTGCAGCTGAGCCACCATACTAGTCCTGTATTGCCTACCTCAAGAATATTTCACAAAGGGGAAATAATCTTCTACCACATGGAGAATGGTGGTATTATGGGTCTTGTATTAGCCAACTATTGCTATACAACTGTATAAAAGTTTCAGTGGCATACAAAAATAAGCATTTATTTTTTGCTCATGTTTTTATGGGTTGATTGGAACAGCTGTGTTTTGTACATCAGATAATCTGGTAAATATTGCTTCACATATATTTCCTTCTTATGCTGGGATCATATCCTAGCCAGAGTGAATATATTGCTCGTAGTTATGAGTTTTGATAGCCAGATAAATGACAGTAGTGAACTAATCTGCCCTGTAAATGTTATGCATTTAGGAACTCTATCTAAGCGAAAGAGAAGTGGAATGATGCTTCTAAGGTGTAATGTAGTACAGTACACTACTGAGTGGGAACAGATGACTCTTTTTGCTAATGTCAGTATTTCTACACAAAATCCTGTTATTTTGACATTTCTCAGTCTAGAACTGTAAAAGGTCTGGGATTTTACTTTACCTGCACACTAATGAGTTAGCCTGCTATAGTTTTATAGATGCTGGCAGGGGACCAAGACTCCTGGGTCAGAGATGAAGGAAAATATTTTATTCACAGTATTTGCAGCACCATAGTATCAGCCTTTTTTGCACCTGTTCCATCAGCCTCATTTCTTGAGAATACAAAGAAGGTGGGTTGATATCTGTACACTCAGTAGGTTGCATTACAACAGAAGAATTCAGAGTACAGAGAGATATTTTTCTCTTTTTTTCTTTATAATGGGCAGTAAGCATGCCTGCCTGTTACTTCGGAGGCAAGGCACTGTGTTTATCTTCCACAAGCAAACCTGCCTTTTACTCCAGAGTGAAACACTGTATCTTTCAAGTCTGTTCACTATACAAATATACTTGATAACATATTCTGGAATAAAGGACAGTCAATATTTCTGCTAGCAACACAGATAGAAATGAGAAACCCATGGAGAATTGTCTCCCAAACTATTCTTGCCAGAAAGTCATTAATAATGACATATTAATTCTTATTGTAATGGCCACTTTATGTGCTTATCTAACTTGGTCTCTTATAACTTATAGCACTGTTATCATCTCCCCTATTTTGACTTTAATTAAAATGTTTTTTCTAGGCTTCTTACTCCTTTGACCTTTTAAAAAATTCATTTCTTTATCAAATTATTTTGAGTACTTTGCTCCAGGTAGTGTTATAGGTGCTGTGAAGTGGGGGAAAAAGCACCTTTGCCTTTATAAAGTTTGCAGACCAGTTGGAGAAGTAAGATAATAAAATAATATATGTTAGATGATGGAAGTGCTAAGGAGAAAATTAATGCAAGGAAAAGGAATATGTGAATAGGGAGTTTTGGGTGGATTGCAATTTCAGAACTCAAATGCAAATATGAAGAAAGTGAACAAACCTTGAAGCTATGTGGGGCAGGGTGGGTAGGAGAGATCTAGAAAAAAACAAGGGGAAATACAAGGCTCTGAACCTGGGTGGGCTTCCTGTGTCTGAGCAATAGTGGCAAGGCTGCTGTTGCTTGTTCGTTTTTTTGTACAACTTCCAAAGGTCATCTCAATGCTGACAATGTGAATTGAATTATTTTTTCTTCTACAAATGTATGGTTTAATGTGTGTATATGTGTGTGTGTTACATGCTTTTTCTACCTTTATTCTCTACGTTTATGCATCCATTTGTAAGCATAAAGGTAGAGAAGTTTCCAAAAGCTTATGTAGTTTTTCTTAGAAGATTTTACTGAATAATATTTTTTCTTTCTCCACTGATTTGAAATATTACCTTTTTTATAAAGTTAATTCTTATCTGAATTAGGTATTTATTTATTTTGTACTTTTTATGTTCTCTTCATCTGTTTGTCTTTTTAATGATCTAATTGTTTTTTAAATTCATTATAAGATATTTTAATTACTATGATTTTTAAAGAAACTTATACACTTTCCTCCTTATTTTCCCAGTCAAAATGTACAGTTCTTATGTACAATTTCATATCTCTTAGGTATTTTAATTTATATGGCACTCCATAGGTGATAGGTAGATAGATGTGATGAGTCATTTCATATATGAATGTGGTTTGTTTATTAATTTATTTAAATGGTCTTTTATGTTCTTCAATAGATAAAGTACAATAATGTGTGTCTTTGGTTATTGGGTTTACACTAGGTCTTTTTTCTTTTCAATTGCTATTTCAAATGACATTATTTTATTTTATAATTCTTTAACAGTGTTTACACTATCTATCTTTTTTAACATCAAACTTGTAATTTACTACCATGTAAGATAGTTTTCAGGCAATTCTTCTGGCTTGTTTTGGTAAAGAGCTATACTATTTACAATTTAAAATTTGCCTTGCCCCTTTCAACTTTTATATGAGCTATTTCTCTCTATTTTCTACTTTTTTTTTTTTTGATTAGTACATTAAGAACAATGTAAAACTATAGTGATGATCCTGGGAATCTTTATCTTGTTCCTTACTCTAAAGAGAATGCTTTTCATGTATCATCATTAAGCATAATTAGGATACTTATTTTGTGTCATACACTTTTATAAAGTATAAAAAAAATATTTACTGTGATACTGTTACTGAACCAAACCAAACCAAACAAGGGTCCACCTACCTGATGTGCAGCAAAGATGAACACTAAACATCAAGGCTTGCAATGGAGTTATTAAACCCATTTTATTTGCTGGGCACCAGGCAAGGAGAACAGGAAGCTATCTGTCTGGCTGTAAAAATCTGTGGGGGGTACAGAAGCAGGAGAAACTGCCAGTCTCAAAGGAGAGTCCATTGGGTGTGGCCCATGGGGTCCTAGAACATACACGAACCCACCCACCCAGGACTCAGCACCAGGGAAGCACCTCAAAGGGCACAATTTATGTGTGGGAAGTGACCAAAACTGGGGCAAGAGCCAAGCAAGTGTCATTGTTACCTCTCTGACCTCTCCCCGACAAACAGCACCACAAGGCAGTGATGTGAGTTGCCCAGCCCTGGCAAATACCTAAGGCTCTGTCCCTTACAACATAACAGATGCACAGAAACAAAGAAATATGGCCCAAATGAAAGAACAGATCAAAACTCCAGAAAAAGAACTAAGAAATGAAGAAATAGCCAACCTATCAGATGCAGAGTTCAAAACACTGGTAATCAAGATGCTCACAGAAATGAATGATTACAGCAACAAAATAAAGGAAGAAGTGAAGGCTATTCAAAGTGAAATACAGCAAAATATATGGGGAACCAACAGTGACAGGAAGGAAACTGAGACTCAAATTAAAGATTTGGAACAAAAGGAAGAAATAAACATTCGACCAGAACAAAATGAGGAAACAAGAATTCAAAAAAATGACAGGGGGCTTAGGAACCTCTGTCATTGGCTTGTCATTGGGACAAGCTTTAATGTCCCAACACCCAAATCATGGGGTTCCAGAAAGAGAAGAAGAAGAGCAAAAAATTGAAAACTTATTTGAAAAAATAATGAAGGAAAACTTCCCCAATCTGTCAAAGGAACTAGACATGCAACTCCAGGAATCTCAGAGAGCCCCAGACAAGCTGGACCCAAAGAGAAACATACCAAGACACATCATATTAAACTGCAAACATTAAAAATAAGGAGAGAATCCTAAAAGCAGCAAGAGAAAAGAATCACCAGCAGAATTAGCAGCAGAGAATTACCTACAAAGGAGTTCCCATAAGACTATCAGCTGATTTCTCAAAAGAAACCTTGCAGGCAAGAAGGGACTGGAAAGAAGTATTCCAAGTCATGAAAAGCAAGGACCTACAGGAGACAGATTACTCTGTCCAGCAAAGCTATCATTTAGAATGGGAGAGCAGGTAAAGTACTTCCTAAATAAAGTCAAGTTAAAGGAGTTCATCACCACCAAGCCCTTATTACATGAAATGTTAAAGGGACTTTTCTAAGAAAAAGAAGATAAAAAATATGAAAGTAAAATGACAATAAACAACTATCAACAAATGAACCTAAAAAAGCAAAAACAAAATCAAAACAAACTAAGAAAACTACTAGAACAGGAACAGAATCACAGAAAAGTAGATCACTTGGAGGGTTATCAGCAGGGAGGAGGAAGGAAGAGGGTGGGGGGAAAAGTACAGTGAATAAGAAGTATAAATGGTAGGAACAAAATATACAGGGGGACATTAAGAATAGTATAAGAAATGGAGATGCCAAAGAACTTACATGTACAACTCATGAACAGGAACTAATGGGTAAGAATGCTGGAAGGAATCAGGGTACCAGGTGAAGGGAGATAAAGGGGAGAAAAAATGGGACAACTGTAATAACATAATCAGTAAAATATACTTAAAAGTAAATAAAATTGGAACTCCACTATGTCTTTTAATCAAGGGTTTATAAAGGCAAATATTGAGGATTAGAGATTGGGGAGAACAGGTTGGTATGTAGAAGTAGGGGCAGTGCAGGCTTTGATTGGAGAACTTTGGAACTTGGCCATCTTTGGTAACATATGGCAAGGGGCCTCAGCACCAGATCTTTCTGCAGAGCAGACACTTCCTTCTGAAAGGGTTCGAAGGTCATGTCTGGGTCCTTTGGTTCTGTGATGAAGGTGAAACTTTGGTTTTGGGTGCAGCTGGTGGTCAAAATTCTTTCCTCTGTTCCTGCTTCTGCTGCATAACTTATGATTTTGGTCTGTAGTCTCTGAAAGGCAACTCAATATCTTGTTGGATAGGACCATTTTGGGCTGAGATTACACTATCAAGAATTTAAAGAGTCAGTAATGGAAGATGAATTTTGTTAAACATACTTGTTGGTATCTATTGAGATCACATGGTTTCCTTGGGTATAGTTTATATGGTTATTACACTAATGAAGTTCCCATTGCTGAGTCATCATTGTATTCCAAATGTGTGTTTTTGTTAATGTGGCATTAAACTGGGATTTTAAAAAAACTTTCGGGTCTTTTATTCTTTACCTCTGGGGGAAGTTTTAAATGGCATCACTCCCTTCAGTGTTGGTGTTGCACACTGAAATTCTCAGGAGGAAGACTTTGAGATGGAGGTTGGCATGCTGGGCATATGTTAGGGACTGACTCGCTTGAGAACAGTGCTGTGGAAGGGAGGGTAAGGAAGTAGGAGTGGGCAGAGAGAGACTTGAAGGGGTGGAGCTGATCAGTGGAGGTCTCAGCCTAGTCCTAGTGGGGCCCTGAAGTTGTGCATAGCCACCTGATTTGTGCGGAGGGCCATAGTTTGTCAGATTTTTCAAGGGCTTTGTGATCCCAAAACAAATTAAGCATTATGGTGCAGAAATTCCTCCTTTTATGTAACTTCATTCTATAAAATTGATGTATTCATTCTAGTGTAAGGATTCAGAACAAGCTACCCCAAGATGTGCTTCAGTGCTATGCAGAAGATTATTTTGAACTACAGACAACTGAGACCCTGTGGGCTCAAGAGCACCTCCTGTTCCCCTCTAACTGTCCAGAAGAGTTTAAGAGTGTGGCCCACGATAAGAGTTATCACCAGAAATAATATTTAATCTATCTATGTGGCTGGCAGGGCAAACTAATAATCACTGAACATGCTCTTTTCCTGCAATTACCTTCTGAAGCCCCAAATTGTATTACCTTATCTCTAGCTCAGAATGTATTATATACATTATGTATACTTATATATAGCTCAGAATGTCAATTTCCCTTTCTATTTCCAAACTTCTCATGTATGTGGGATCTCTGACTCTTTCATGTACACGAGGCTCCTATACATAGCACAAGGTCTGTCTAGAAAAAGTCCAGCCATCGTTAACACAATGACAGCAGCTTGCACAACACTGATATAACCTGGCAGCCCCAGAGAGTGGACTGGAATGTGCATGTGTGAACAATGGCGACTTTACTGTACAAATCAGGGGGCAGTAGATGTTGCTGAGTGAGCATGTGTACTGTGCGAGCACATTCAAATTGACTGAGCGAGTAGAGGAATGAATCTGCATCAAATTTTGCATTAAGCTTGAACATTCCTCCACGGAAACTATTTTGATGATTCAGAAAGCTGCAGTTATGGGTGATTGGCAGCTTCATCATGACAGCATACCCCCTCATGTATCATGAGTCTTCTGCAGAGTTTTTTGGTGAAACATCAAATTATCCAGGTGACTTAGCCTTGCTATAGCCCAGATTTGGCGTTCTGTGACTTTAGGCTTTTCCCCAAACTAAAATCATCCTTGAAAGGAAAGAGATTTCAGACTGTGAAGGAGATTCAGGAAAATACAATGGGGCAGCTGATGGTGATTGGGAGAACTGTGTGAGGTCCCAAGGTCCCTACCTTGAAGGGGACTGAGGCATCATTGTTCTACGTGCGATGTTTCTTATATCTTCTTCAATAAATGTCTCCATTTTTCATAGTACATGGCTGGATACATTCTGGACAGACTTTGTATGTATGAAATTAAATTTGGTCATTTTCTCTTGCCAGTCAGTCTCATGTCCATTTGAATATAAAAGCAGCCAAGAGAACCTTAAGGGTAGAGGAAAGTTTCTTCCCTCACACTACCTACTAATTTTTCCAATGATTAGCCCCACCTCCTTCTTTAAATAGGCAGTTATTTTCTCTTAGATTGTGTAGGGACCACAGTGTCATTAACCTCAGTTAATAAGCTCCTTTTAGTTTTAACATCATCCTCCCAATGCATACCCTTCTCCACTTTGCTAGTCAGTTTCCTACTCTCTTGCCAGTGTCAACCCTCGAAAAATTTAGGCCTCAACAGAGAATAAAAGGCATTTATTTGACCAAGGTACTGCAGCCTGGGAGGCATAGATTTAGGTAGCAGCTCAAATTGTGCTCCAGGAAAGACCTAGTCAGAGCCCATGATGACTTTTCCAAAAGATGGGTGAGATCTACATGGTGGGACTTTGAGCTAAGCAAGTTGTAGGGTGTCCTTTAATGGCAGGCAGGGAAGTCTAAGAGTTGCAGCCTCTTCTAAGTCCTCTATGCAAATTAAGGATGCTGGCTGGTGAAATAGACTACCTCCTTTCAAGGTGAAGAGTGCAGGTGGCCTCGTTGCTGTGGTAAGGAGTAAGGGAAAGTTCAGGATGTGGTTTCAAGGCTGTTTCAAAAGTTTAAAATTTCTGAAGGGGGACCAGCATAAGGCAAACCTCTTCATGGCCTACGGTTCCACTTTAGTTCTCTTGACAGAAATTTCCATTCACACCAGGTTAATCTTTTTAGAGTGCAATTGTCCTAGGATGTTCCCCTAACTTAATTATACCACGGGGTTATCAGGATAAGTTCTAGCTCCTTCACATGTTTATTGACCAATGTTTATTGATCTCTGCGGCTTCACTTGCTCTTACTCAGTCCTCATGCTTTAGGAGGGTGGGTCCATATACCTGCTATGTGTCTTGTAGTTTTGTTCAAGTTATTCTCTCCACTTGGATTGCCCCATTTTGTGGCAATCTTGCAGATTTTATTTCCCCCCCAATTTTTTTCATTTGGGAGATCTCAGCTTTTAGTGCTTCTTTTATGGTACTCTGTAATATATGTCGACAGCTGCGTATTGTCTGCTGGTGAAAGTGAAAAAAACCTTCGGGGTTGTATTGTCGATTGCTGACTCAGTATTACTCATCGTATTTAAGAATGACGAGGGACTCTGCTATTCTTCTGATCACAAACTCTAATCATCATCCCATTAATATAATAATAAGTTTGAAAAGTTTATGGAAAGTATTAAAGTACAATACAGTTGGTTGAGTTTACCCTTCAGATGCTATTTAATATATTTACTGGTAAGTATACATTTGTAGTTATTATAATATAAACAGAACATTGAATATTTAAGATAACTTTCTTTTAACCTGAATATTTAGAGAAGTTCTTTACCCTTCTCTTGCTAAGAGAACCAGACCCTGACTGAAAATCGATGCAATCACCAACACCTGCAGCCGAGAATGCGCTGAGTGTCCTGCTGTGTTTAGGTGTTAGTGACTCAATTTGGCAGAATTTATTTTCAGCTTCAAGTCATTCTTAGAATTCAAGCTGCAGTTTGTCTATTATTTTAATGAAATTGTGCTGTAATCATGTAGAAACTTATCAAACATATGATGTCTAAATGAGAGTCCTTGGTGCCCTGGGATTTGCATATCCTTGTATGACAATTATAAGGCAGTTTCAACTCCTGGGACTGAAACAGATCCCAAGTGACCATCTAATTTCCTGTCTCCCCATGGCTAGGATGAAATTAAAACATTGGGCAGAGTAGCTTTATATATGTTTTTGGAGTTTTAGGTTGAGAAAATAAATTTCACATCTTCCTTGGATACACTCTACAAATTATGCCAATCCTTTTGCAGATAGTCTTATATTTGAATTGGACAAAAATATATCACCTGCATGTCTGTATTTTGTTTTGATTTTTAGTCAAAGTTTGCATGATGGCATGGTGACTATTCCCTCACTTTCCTACCTCAGTCTAATTTTTATTTGTCTTGATGTTTTTCAATAAATTTCTTTGTTTTGAGGCTACAAGGAAATATCAGTTTTTTTAAGTTTTATTTTGCTCTGAATTTTCACATGAAAATGGTTTATTATTAATTTTACTGTTATTACTTTTATTATTCTCCTATTATTAGTATTCACAAATGCAACAGAATTATTTTATTTTCTCTCTTTATTTTTGTTTTTATAAAATTTCCTTATTGGTTTTTGATGTTAAAAATTAGCCAAGTCTGATTCTCGATGTAATTTCATGATTTTTTGATGTAGAGAAAGAAAAGGTTTATTCCTAAAAACAAATAACTGAATACTATTCAATAATTTTATTAAGGAAAATCATATGTCCTACTGGATTTAGACATTCATTTTTTTAAAAAATTTAAAATAATGTTCCTAAGTGATAATTACATTTTAAACTTTCCAGAATGACATGAAATTAAATAAAATAATTTATCAGTGTTTTCTATTTTACTAAACATATACTAAATTTTCAAATTTTCCGTGGGTTTTTGTCTTACCTAATTTCTAAGAATGCCAACACGTAAAAGACATCGATAAACTCATTTTCTGAAGTTAGAAAGACCCATAACTCAAGTACTTTATATTTAACTCAATTCAATATTTATAGATAATTGATTTTTCACCAAAATGTACAACTTCTTTGTCAAAGGTATGAGGTTCTCTGATTCACAAGGTTGACTACTTTGTCATTAATTGAGCAACATAATAGGAAACAACTCAAATGGCTTTTTTGTGCCCTTAGGATTTCTCTCCTCCTCTGCCTCAGTGTCTTATTAGCCTGGAAAATGAATGCAGTAGAGCAAAGTAAACTATGTTGGCACAAAATTTAAAAAAAACTTATTTTGGGATTGCTTAAAACAGTGTCATATCAATCCTGAGAACCTAATATCAGAATTAATTATTAAAGCCAGGAAAAAAAAAAAGATACCTTACATAATCCCAAACCTTTAATTTTGCCGGCCTATATAAAAACTTACCAATACTGTACTTAACACCAAAGAAGAGAGTAGAAAAATTACATTTTCAAATAATGCTTTAATACATTGACATTTATATCAATACATTGCTATACTACATTGATATTTATATCAATACAAGAGAGACAATATGAATCCAGGTTAGTATACCAAAAAGTTTTCATTGCAAATGGATAATTTCACCAAAGTAGTGACAATACTAATTTAATATCACACTGCTTAGAATCCCTGAAGAGAAATAATTGGAAGAATATTATTCATTCTACAGAAGCTCTCAATTAAACTACTAAGAATACAATGTTTAAAGTGGTAAAGGAATACTTGAAACAAATCAAATACTGGTGAAACATTATATCTTCTTTTTGGCACTGATGCTGGGTTGCAGGAAAGTATAAGAAAATTTACACCGAGAGTTCTTTTTAACCCCAGAATTTAGAATTACATTATTTAATTAACATTAGTGATTTTGTATAGATCAATATATGTGTTATGATTAGAACTCTATAGTGAAGTGCGTTAGTTGCCCAAGAAGAGTTAGGCAAAACTTTATAAAATAATGGATTGTGTGTATGTTTAGAAAGAGAGAGAAGTGAGGAGAGGCGGGACGAGAGGAAGGGTGTGGGAAATTAATAGGAGTGGAAGGAAGAGGGGAAGGGGCTTGTTTCTCACTTTGCACATTTTAAAAAGGGATCGTTATTGGCATTCAAAATAGTGTACATGACTGATGTTTTTTTCTGTTTCTAAGGTGTTTAATTAAAATATTTTAACCCGTGCTGATAGAGTTAGTGGGGAAATTGAACCCTGAAGCATCATGATGAGCAAAGTAAAATCATCGTAGGCACAGGAAAACCTTTAGTTTTTTTTAGCATACTTGAAGGTTCAAAATTAGCATCACCACAAGAATGTTCACTGTTATATTTGTCACAGAAAAAGAAGGAAGACTTTTCAAAGACTGATTTCACCATTGGAATATAATTTAAATAGACTATTTGAATTCTGGTAGTTCTGTAAAAAAGCCATTTCAACAATTGAAATGCAAGAAATATATATATATTCATTTGCTACCATCTTTTATGTGAACAGCAATTTTTGAAGAGCGTGTCCTTTCTGCATTGTATGTTCTTGGTTTCTTTGTAATAGATTAATTGTTCATGTGTGTGTAGGTTTAATTCTTGGCTCTCAATTCTGTTCCATTGATTTATGTACCTGTATTTGCCACTGTATGTCACTGCCATTCTGTTTTATTTATCATAGGTTTGTATTATAGTTTGAAATATTGTCAAGGAGCATGATACCTTCAGCTTTGTTCTTTATCAAGATTGCTTTCACTATTTGGGATCTTTTGGGGTTCCATGCAAATTTTAGTATTATTTGTGCTAGTTCTATAAAAATTTCCCTGGGAATTTTGATAGGGAATTTCATTGAATCTGTAGATTGCTTTGCATAGTGAAGACATTTTACAATATTAATTCTTCGAATTCATGATCATGAAATATCTTTCTGTTTATTTGTCTTCCTCAATTTCTTTCATTAGTATCTTATAGTATTTAATTCGCCATTTGGTTAAATTTATTCCTAGGTATTTTATTTTTTTTGTTGCAATTGTGAATGGGATTGTTTCTTAATTTATACTTTTGATAGTTCATTTTTAGTTTATAGAAATGGCACAGATTTCTGTGTACTGATTTCATGTCCTGCTACTCTACTGAATTTATTTATTATTTATTATATCTTTTTGCTTTCCTATGTACAGTATCATGTCATCTGTGTATAGTGACAGTTTTACTTCTTTTCTGATTTGGAATCTTTTAATTGCTTTTTCTTGAGTAATTTTTTATAGATTTTTTTAAAGGTTTTTTTTTTTTTTTTAGTTTTATATAGTTTTTTTTTTTTTTTTTTTAATGAAAACACATTGGAAGTATTTCCGTGGTTCACCGAGCAGCTAGAAGGGAGTAGTCTTGCAACCTTGTACCTGGCCTAGCCATCTGCACCTACCCTGTCCCTGATCATGCTCAGGTAATATTTGTTGAGTGAGTGGAGAGGGTATTAGTTCGCTGGGGTTGCCATAACAAAATACCTCTGACTGGATGGCTTAAACAAGAGAAATTTTTTTCTCACAGTTTTGGAGGCTAGAAGTCTAAGATCAAGGGATAGGTAGATTTAGTTTCTTCTAAGACTTCTTAGTTTGTAGACAGCAACTTCCTTTCTGTGAGCAGTCATTCCTGGTGTCCCATTGTGTGTCCAAATTTCCTGTTTAAAGAACACCAACCATATTAGACTTGGCCCACTCATATAACCTTATTTAACCTTAATCACCTGTCTAAAAGTCCTATCTCCAAGTATAGTTACATTCTGAAGTACTGAGGTGTTCAGACTTCAACATGTGAATTTGGGGACATAATTCAGTTCATAATAGGGCTCTAGTAGTATAATTCAGTGTATTCTAAGTGCATATTAAAATATAATTGAGTTTATATTTTTCTGGGTAGGAATTTCTGTTATTCAGTAATGATAAATGAAACATAGTTCTGTCTGGTATACAATGTAGTTATTGATAGAAATAACTACTTTCTTTTGAACAACTTTCTTTTTAATACTTGATTTAGCATTTTTTTCAATCTTTGACAATATAATTGATTCATTTCCTTCCCTTTTTTGACTGTTTTACCCAATTAAAGGGAAGTCACGGTGATACATATCTTTTTTAAAAAATTATTTTATTGTTGTTCAGTTACAGTTGTCTGCATTTTCCCCCCATCACTCCCCCCCCACTCCAGCCAAACCCACCTCCCTCCCTTGCTTCCACTCTCCCCTTTGGTTTTGTCCATGTGTCCTTTATAGTAGTTCCTGAAAACCCTTCCCCCCACTGTCCCCTTCCCCTCCCCTCTGGTTACTGTCAAATTGTTTGTAATTTCACTGTCTCTGGTTATATTTTGCTTGCTTTTTCTTTTGTTGATTATGTTCCAGTTAAAGATGAGCTCATATGGTATTTGTCCCTCACCATATGTTATATTAATATATTCTTTTCTACACCTTTACCTACTACTTAAAAAATAGAGAAGATGAAGCCTAATTTATAATTGACTTCATTGATCTGATAATTACTGAGTGAAAGATTAGTAATATTTAAAGCCTGAATCTGTTCTGTGGAAAATTATTCCTAGGAACCTGACTAGGTCCTGTGGTAAACACTCAGAAAGGTGCTAGAGTTAACTTGGGGCTAGCGGGCACAAGAACAGTTAATGGGGGTAGAAAACATAAATCTACTAGAATAAATATACATGCAATTTCTAGAAGGCCTTGTAGGTCTTCACCCCAAGAGACATTATCCTGGTGATAGATGTTTGGCCAGCCCTCTGCTAGGTAGTGCTGTAACGTCATGTTTGGTGTATCTGTAAGCTGTATGTTATAACCTCAATTTTCCCCTTACATTAAAGGAACATGTAGCCTCTGCATGGATCTGTGGGTGTCTTTCAGTCAATTGCATCATTCTCTTGGGGCAAACATGCCTTCAGCTATTCATTTCTTTCCTCACTTGTTCCTCTTGATACAGAGGAATACCTAACAGAATAATGACTAGACATGAATCCAAATTAGTTTTTTTCTGGATACTCTAATTTCTAAGAAAAAGGAGGAGATAAAATTACTTTCAGAAGTTCTGAGAGTTTGTCAGTCTCTTGGGTTTATAAAGGCCATTGGTATCCTGTATGGAAGTAGCTAAATTAACATGCTGCTCTTTGGGTAAAGACCATTGTAAAATACATCAGATGGCTGCTTTATTGTAGATGACAGAAATTTAATTCCTTTTGGAGTTAAAGCTATTATTGTTAATATTTTTAACATTAAAAGAGCTGTCAAACCAAGCTGAATGAGAACAATGTGGTACAACAATGAGTTTATAAATACTATAATTAAATTATTTTATTTTACTTGATTACTTGTTAGGCAGAAGTTGTGGGGGTAGATTATGGGATTTGTTTGAAGGACTGTAACACATTTCCCCACATGAAAACATCTGTCTACATTGGCGTTTTCCATTAGTCATCTTTGGAGATGTTAATTTAAATTAAAACAATTCACACTATTCTGTTGATGATTAATTTTAAAATGATGTTTGCATTATTAGTTGAAGTCAGAGACACCATGAGAAATGGTAGTATGAACAGATGGCCACGATGATGCATTTGGTGCTTACAATGTTTACATTAAATCTGCCCCTGGTGTTTGTGTAGAGATTGAGAGCAGAGGGGAAACTAAAATTGCCATAGGTTATTAGTGTGCCCGACTCAGGGAGTCAATGTATACCCTGAGTTCTTCTCATAGGAACTGCAGTCTTGTCAAGTTTCATGTGATTGACATAATGTGTACTCACCTATCCTTCTATAGAGCAATAAACAGTCAGAATGTAATACCTTTTATTTATATATATTTAAGAAAAGTTTAAAAATCATATGAACTGTTAGAAGGGATCACACTTTTGTCTACTGAACCTTGCATGTCACAAGCATTTCAGTTAATAACAGGCAATAGACGTTTCTGGCAGAGACAATATTCAGGCAAAGGCATTTAAATTCAATTAAGAGAATTCAAACTAAGACATGTATTCTCGTATATCATCCTTTAAATTTATTTGTTCTCAAATTTTAGTGTGTACTCATCCTCTTCTATATATCTTAATTTGATCAGTCAGTGGTGTGACCTAATACTTCATATTTTTCCAAGCTTTCCAAATGCTCTAAAAATAGTCTTAAAATTTTCTCATGCATCCATATTTCAAATCATCTTGTAAAAATAATTCTGCAAGCCTGATACTCATTTTTATACACCTAGCTATTTTCCTAGCATTTTATCCTTAGAGTAGTTTAAAAGAGCAGAGGAGCTTTTTGATTCATGATGGCACACTAATCACAAGGTACTGTGTCTTTTACCATCTCAGATCCCCTCACTTAAAGGGATTTAAGCATATAACCACACCATGGTGAACAAACATAACAGGAGATGACTGTTAGTAGTTGACAATTGTCAACATGCTGCAGACAGAAAGCAGTTTGGGAAGAGGTATTGAAAGAAGCCAAGGCCTGGGAAGGGAGTTGATCTGACTTGATGAATCCTGAAGAGGCTCAGGACTCAGGAATGCCAGGTCTGATGAAGAACCAGAATAAAGGGTGAGTTGAAAACCAAGAGCACTAGATGTGTGCATGAAGGGTCACACTAATCTTAACATGGTGGACACAATACCTAACAATGAGCATTAACCTGTTTGGGCAAAATATTGGGAGGTTTTTCTCTTCAGAAAAAGGTGGCTGACTGGATTGCATGGGGAGAACTGGTGTGGAAGTTGGTATTCAGAGCAAAGACATCAGCGTTTTAGGATAGAGTAAGTCTTTAAGCCTAAGGACCAGCTCACCACCAAAAAATTCCACCAACACCCACATGCACATTCCCAGATAATTAGGTTATTTATTGTCTCATTCCTGAATGTGAAAAGACAACTAATGTTCAACAGACATTTGAAGAAGCTTGAGAAATGAGAAAGAAAAATGAAGATAAGCATACTTTTAAAACTGGCCATAAATATGGGCATAAATGAAAAAATACTTGTTCAAATTATGTGGGAATTTTAATGAACTCTCCCACTGCTGACTCCTACATGCTTTCATACTCTGTTCAGTATTCTTAAAAACAAGGATATAATGCTATGAAAAACCAACACTTGGAGAAGAAAGATTTTTTTAAAAGGCAAAATAAAAAATTTCAGAAAAAGAGTATAGTTGATGAAACTTCATATATATATTTATATACATAGTAAGTGACCTGTTTCATTTTGTAACATGTAACCCAAAGGAAAAAACACTTCCTTGAGTATCTTTAAGTTTTTTCAGTTAATATTTTAAGATATAAATTTTGGCTGTTATAAGTATATAATATTCAGTATTCACGTATCAGTGAAGTATGCTTTTTCATTTATTACTTCATCAAGTTACTTTATTGAATGAGCATCTACTCTATATCTGTCATTACTTTAAGCACCAAATAGTCACCAATATAGCGTTCAAAACATACAAAAATTTCTGTATCCACAGAGTTTATGTTTTATTTGGGGAAAATAGACAATAAACAAAAACCAAAAATATATGATAGAGACATGTAAGTGCTTTGGAAAAGATAAAACAGGAAAAGGAGGTAGCAAGGTTCTAGGTATGGGTTGTAGTTTTAAAAAAGATGACCAAGAAAGACCTCATTTAGAAGATGACAGAAAAAGCCGCAGGAAACAAGGTAGCAAGCCTTGTTTGGATAGATAGGGATAGATAGGGACAGATAGGGATAGATAAGGATAGATAGGGAAAGACACTTCCCAGTAGAGGGAGAATGGAGCTGATAACCTAAGAGTAGCAACTTGATGTGCTTGGGACATAGCAAAGAAGCCGGTATGGCTAGAGTGCAGTGATTTTAAGGTAAATGAGGTCAGAGAAATAAAGGGATTGGGTAGATTGACTATAGGCCATAACATAGATTGGCTTCCACTTTTGAAATATCAAACTGTTGGAGGGCTTTGCCTAGAGGAATGATAAAACCTGGTATAAAGGATCTCTCTCTGGTTGGAATAAGAATAGATTACAAGTAGGAATAAGAGTGAAAGCAGGGATAGCATGTAAGGCTATTGTAATAAGCCAAGCAAGAGATAATGCCACTTGGATCAGCGTGGTAATGGTAGAGTTGGTGAGGGGTGTCTTTCTTGGATGTATTTTGTAGTTAGGGAAAAACATAGACTTTTCTGATGATTGGATATAAGGTGTAAAGAAAAGACTCAAGGATATGACTTCAAGTGTTTTGCCCTGAATATCTGGAAGGATGAAATAGCCTTTCAGTTAGAAAGGGAAGACAGTAAGAGAAGGGGGTTTTTTGGAGGGTTGGAATCTGGAGTTTGTGTTTCAGACACACTGAGTTAGAGATGCTATGTAGAAATGCAAGTAGAGATCAAGAGAGCAGTTCGATAAGCATTTTGGAGTTCAGTGGAAAGATGTGGGTTGGAAATATTAATTTGTGAGTCCTGCAAGTACAGTGATATTTCAAATCATGCAAATTAGTATGCCAGAGAAGAAGAGTTACAGGAAATGGAATCCGCAGCACTCCAACATGTAGTGGTTTGGCCGACGAGGAAGAACAAATTAGCAGAGACAGAGAAGGGATAGCCAGAAAAAGAACAAAGGGAGTAAGTATGTTGTTCAAGAAAAGAAAGTATTTTGAGGAGAAGGCAGTAATCAATCATTTGACATGCTTTTATAAAAATGTTTCATGTACAAATGGGTAGTGATAGTGCTCTTATTATTTCATGAGACTACAAGAGTATGTAAAAATGGAAGAGTTATATTGTACAAGTATTAGTGTGCGTTATACCAAAATGTAGCCACTTCAAATACAACTTTGAAGTAAGAAGATTAGAAAGAAATTATTCAGTTAACCACTGAATTGAAAGGCAAGGGTCATACTGTTTGATGATCCACAGGCGGCTTTTTCTGCACCATCACTAATATGTCATATGGGAAACTGAGTAATTATCTTTGTTACTTGCCTATGTCCTAATAGCATCTTTGAAACCTGAAATTATTATTGGAACATGTTGGCAAGTTGTTTTTGGTAGTTTCCCCAATTTGGGGAAGAGAGTCAAAGAGGCTGCCATGTTGGTGGTATTTAAAAACATATTCTTTTCAGTTTTCACACTTATACAAAATTAGATGGGGTCACAGATGTTTATCCACTGAATCCCTTTGGCTTGAATTGATTGGCAGAGTGGCAGGAAATTTTCATGCTTTCAATATAGTCTTTGAGTACCTAGAGTGCTGTTAATACTTCATTTATTATAAACATATCATTATGTGGTAAATGAACTTGCTGAGATATTTTTTGTTAGTCCTTTGCATTTCCTTACCACATTAATTTTGCTAAGACTTCTGCTTGGAGTCCTGAAGAACAGAGGGAGCCCAACCTATGAAAGTAAGAAAAGATACAGAACAGATTTCTTCCTGATTCAGTAGAAAATAGGTTGTCAGATTTTCCGAGTTGCAAGGGATCCACCTCTACCTCAGAGCAGTACCCTGCACAGTGGGCCTAGGGAACCTGGTTCCTAAAAATGGAAGGTCTCAGCCAAACCACAGATTCTGTGCCTTTACCTTCCAGGACTTACGTGGCTAGAGGCAACAAATGCCATTCTTCTGTGGCCTTCGGGAGGCATGGGAACAAATTTTTTGTGCAGGAGTTCTATGTAATACTATCATACTTTTCTCATTCTTGTTCTTGAATTCTATGCTACTGCTCAAAACTTGAAGGTTTTGTAGTCATGGCTTTTCTCCTGAGCAGCACTATTTTGCTGGTTTCCCCCTGCCCTATGGTGTGTTTTCAGATGTCTTCTAGGCCTTCTGTGACCGCATTCCACTGTAGCATTCATTTTTCATAGGATGCCTCGTGCAACATCTTGCCCTGACTGAAAGTAAGTCCCCTGCTGCTGACATGATTTTTCTGGCAACCATCTGCATAGAGACTACTTATTCATCCTATGTTTCACTGGACTTGTAGCTCCTTGTTAATTTTCTGGACTATTTCCTCCGTCTTCCAGTAAAAATCTTCCTTCTACTTTGAGACTTATTCCTGACACACATTTCCATGCTTTGTGGCATATGAATTCATCTCTGTGTTTGTCAAGGACTTTGGCACCTAGGCTTAATTTTACTTGTCACTGAAAGTGTTATTATTATTATTATTATTATTATTATTATTTTCATTACTTTCTGTGGTTAATGCAGCTTTGAAAATTCAAAGTTTTTATAGTAACCTGCTTTTATTTTTATTTTTAATACCCTAGGCTGTTTTATTCTCAGGATTCCTCTCTGTCTTTGGACTTTAAAATTCTGCTATCATAACTTCTGGTCACAATCTCTAATATTTCTAGCTTTCTCACTCTTACTTTCCAATCTTAATCTTTGAGTCCCTTATCTGCTTATACTTCAAGTCTCTTTTTTTCCCTCTGGCTTAACCTCATCTTCTGTTACTACTTAAATCTTACTTTGCCTGTGTTCTCAACTTCTCAGTCTATGTCTTTTCCTCTTTCAGTTTTCCTTCCTCCCTCCCTCCCTTCCTCCTTCCTTCCCTCCCTCCCTCCCTTTCTTCTTTCTTTCCTCCCTCCTTTCTACTTTTATCTGTCTGACTCTGTGTTCATGTGAACACATGTCCATCCACTCATTTTTCCACCCATTTATTCATCCTAACTTCTTGAAACCTTTACCCCCACTTCATGTCAGAAAATGACTATCTGTTCACCAAAAACTGTTTTTCTTCTTAGCACACAGGCATGAAATTAAGTTTGGGCACATGCCTGAGGATTGACCAATGAGCTATGAGAAGAAATGATGTGTTCCACTTCAAGACCTGGCCTGTTTAAAGTTCTGGAATGACCCCCCACATTCTCCCCTGCCCCCATATACTGGTTGGATGACAACACCTTAGGTGTGCTTGGAGGGTGCATCTGAAGATGGGTGAATCTTCACTAGCTTGACTCCCTAAATAACTTAATGAATAAATCCCCACTCTTAGTCTGAAGAATTGTAAATGGATGAGAAATAAGCTTTTATTGTGTTAAATCATTGAAATTTTTAAATTAATCTGTTACAGCAGCTAGTATTATCATAACCAAAGATAAATCCTAAACACTTCTGACTTTTCTCTTTCCATACTTGGTCTGCCACTCACTGAGTACTACTGGAGGAAGTCATACCATCATGTGGATTTACAACAAAATCTACCACCTTCAACTTTAGCTGGATTATCAGTTTTGCACTGTGACTATCCCATGTAGCACATTGCTTCTTTTTCTCATTTTCTTCAGTAATTATTTTAAGTCTTTACTATGAACTTCCTCATTTGGGTATCTAATTTGCATCCTATGTCAGTAATAGGAAATCCCAATGAGGTATGAACTTCAAACTCTTTTTCTATCCCTTCCGTCTACAAATATGTCTGCATTTATCATGTCCACTTTACCTCACTTCCAAGAAAGAACTGATTCTTTCTTCTTGAGGCTAGTGACTTTACTAGGACTCTAATTTTATTTACCTTTTTAGAGCTTTTGGTGCATCTTGGATTCCCAACAGGGTGACAGTCATGCTTCTTTAACCCTTCCTTGGGTTCCCAGTAAGAAGCACACAGTATGTGGCACATAATAGGTGTTCCAAACAAGTTTATTGACTGAGACAATAAATTTTATTTCTCATATTTTCATCATCATTCTCTCTACTGACATGTATTTTCTTAATTGACAAGTAGTCAATTTTGTGCCTATGAAAAACAAATTAGGTAAGCAAAACTTCATCAACCTTTACATTCCTCTAGTAAGTACTGTATTCCTCTACTACTCATGAACAGCTTTGTAGAGAGTCATCCGTATGCGCTCACCTCCTCAACCCCCTATAGCTGGACTTCTGTAGCTATCGCCCCACTAAAGCTGTTTTTGCTAAGGTCAACAAAGACTTCGTTGCTTTTAGGTTAAAAGCAAAACCAACACTCTTCAGGTCTTAGTTTCCTGGACTTCTCTGCTGAATTTCCCACTGTTGGTACTTGCCCACTCCCACCCCGTGTTTCTCTCATACCTAGTTTTGGTTTACTACTTATTGCTCTGCCCTTGCCCTCCCACAATCAATTCATCTATTAAATGCTGGTGGTACTTATTTACTCTCTTTTCTGCTTACAGACTCGATTCAATTTTCAAGTTCATTTATGCTTTCCTCATCTAAAATAGCTCTGATCTTAGATCTGTTGATGGCAGGTCTCTGACTGGATGACCTGTAAACGAGTCAGGCTCAGCATGTCCCCAAGTGCCCTCATCAGCCTAACCCCCAGGGAAACATCCTCCTCTTCCTAAATTTGCCTTCTCAGCAGAGTCCTAATAAGTGTGTATACTGGAAATTTTAGGATTTTTTTCTTCACCATACTATTTTACTCTAGACTATTGGAGAATAAGGGAGTGAAAGTAGAAGTCGACTCCTCAGGACAACAGAATAGGATTAGGTGATTATCTGGGCAATACTTGAATAGAATAAGGGCTATGTACAGCAGGATTTTTTGAAATTGTAGATATGAAAAAAGTAATCAACTGCTTCCCCCAAACAGTGAGTGCGACAGGACAATCATAAAAATTGATCTTTAGGCAACACTAAGTTTGAATAAAATGATTTAATAATTTTAAAAAGTATTAATATAAGTCTTATTAAAACTTTTATAAAATGAAGCTTTATAAACACTCAGAGGGAAAACAAAACTCTGAAAAGGGCAAAGGACTATTTCAAAAACTCTATCAATGGAGTGAACTGATTAGGAATTAGTGGTACAAAATAATATGAAGAAAAAAACATAAGATACCAACCATCAAAGGAACTTCTATAAAGAATTTTTGGAGCAAAAAGAAATGGCCTTAAGGAGATGAAATACAAATATTTAGTTGAAATAAACCTAGGTCCTTCCAGTTTTTCATATATTATATGTATTCGTCTGCTTGGGCTGCTGTAAAAAAACACCACAGGCTGGGTGACGTAAACAACAAAAATTATTTTCTCACAGTTCTAGAGGCTGGAAGTCTGAGATCAAGGTGTCTTCAATATTGGCTTCTGATAAGGCCTCTCTTTCCAGCTTCTTTTTGTGTTCAGGTGGCCTCTCTTCATGCACATGCAGAGATGTCTGGTGTCTCTTTCTCTTCTATAAGTACACCAGTCCTATCAGATTAGGACCCCACCTTTATGGCCTCCTTTAACCTTAATTACCTCCCTAAAGATCCTATCACTAAGTGCAATCTCACTGGGCTTTAGGGCTTTAACCTATGAATTTTGAGGATGCACAATTCAGTTCATAACATTGTACTAAATAGTGTTTCATTAAACTGATGTTTTGCTTACTTGGTGATACCATTACTTCATGCATAGGCTCATGTGCACGAGTATTAATGCTCTGCCAATCAGACCTTGCCTTCATTAACCAAGAATGTCTGCAATATTTTATTTTTAAAGTGAAAACTGATATTAAATTACAGATGTATAAAAGTATCTAAATTCAGCCAAGTTTGTTGTTTTTGGCCACCTTTGATTAAATGACAAGAAAACTAATTTTGAATGTTTTTTAAGTTAAAAAAAACTTGCATACTCCAATTAAGAATATTCATGCCAAGTTTAAGCCTGGAGCCAACGTTAAGATCAAATTATGACTCCTTAAAAATGTGAGTGATTGCAGGATCCTTAATATCACTGTGCTATCAATTGCTTACTGTAATATTTACTCCATTGTTAGTACTTAAGCTAAAGGAACTGAATGCAGCTGTATAGTTCAAGACATGTGAAACTGTGTGTTTTCTGTGTATTTTAATCTTTTCAGCATTCACTGGGCAAATGGATGATTTTTACCAAGAATTGCAAAAAGGTGACATTCATTGGCCACTCAAAAGTTTGCTATGCTAAATGTCACACCCATAGTGTGTGATGCAGAACTTTAAAAATAATGAGTGTCTTTCAATTTTCCAATATTTAAAATTGAGCTCCCAACATTTTAGAGCTTTACAGATGAGGTATATCATGCAGGATTCCAAGCTTCAAGGCTTAAAAAATAAACTGGAAACTAGCAAACTTTTCTTTTTTGTTTTACTTCTGTTATTTTTCTAACCTTTTCATTAAACACACTTTTTCTTGCATCTGCCATTTGCAGATAAAGTTAGTGGTACCAAAATGATTCATTTTTAATAAATTATAGGCGTGTTAGGCTTTCTCTGACTTGGACAAAATGACATAAAAACTGTAAATTTCAGAAGTTTTATAGCTTGTTCTACCTTGTCATAATATTTTGACATCTTCTAGTGAGTGTCATATTAAAAAGGTACCTGGAATATTATTGATTAATAGAAAAATGAGGATCTTATAAACTGCCAAGAATACTTTTATGTCTTTAAATTTTTCATTTATTTAGTTTTCTACCCTGGCAAAATTAAACTGACAAGTATTTTTTCCTCTTCTATGATGAACATAAATATCTTACTAAGAATAGTATTAAAATTATATCATAATTCCAGTTAAAATTATTTCCCATGGCTAAGTTGTTTAAGATATTAATCAAATTTTATTTACAATAAAAAATAAATAAAAGTTATAATTTTGGGGTGTATGTGAAACCTAAATGATGGAGATTATTTTGTTAAATTACTACTCATTGTATGTACTAGGCCTTACCTTTAAGTTGACAAAAGTGAAAACAAGACAAAAATAGAAGTAGACATTTCTATTTTATATGAGCCCCCATTTAGACAACTCAAATGAACATTCTGGACAACCCACAAGTGAAAAATCAAATAAAATCCTAGTATCAGCAACACAGAGTAAGCTGACAGGAGAGGAGGGAGATGGTGTTGAGGGGCCGCAGTTCCTCGTGAAGGAGAAAAAGGAAGGGGCGAAGTTTATACAGAGTTAGAAAAGAGGACACAGAGGGTCGCAGAAGGAAAGATTCCAAAACACCCCACAGATTCTAGGAGCAACCTGTGATTTTGCAGGATCTGGGGGAGGGAACGAATGGCTCAATTTTCTCTGTCTTTCACTGGCCCTCCATTTTTTCCACACTCTAAAGTTTGTTGCTATGTTGTGAAGAAATTAAAAGAGATCCCTGTCCCCTGACTCTCTTGTACCTTGGGAGAGATAGAAAGAAGGAAAGCCGAGAGAAGAAATAGAGTGACAGAATAAAAACCAAACCAAACCAAACAAACACACAAACATAACAAATCACAGCCTTCCAACATATTTTGGAGATTTTCCTCAAAGTTTTAACCCTCTTAGGCTGTTCTTTCATTGAACATACATGAGCAGAGCTTCTGAAACAAGCAGTCCCAAAGAAAACAAAAAAGGAACACCTAATGAATAAACACTTCATATGATTAACATTCACAAACTGGAGGGTTGCAGCCGGGCAACTCAGGCTGTATTTCACACACAGGAAAGCAGACTGCTGTTTCATTCGGCAGCCATAATTTCTGGGAAAACAGAGATCCTCTCAGAGGTGCAGAGGAGTACGGCAATTTCCAGGTTTTAAGGTTCCCAGTGGCAATGTTTTTTATTTAAATGAGGATACCTAAAATAAGTTAGGGCATCTTAATAAACCCAAATCACTTTTTGGTCATTTAAAATGCATATGAACTAATAATTGAGGGGAAAAAGATATAGTTTTTATGTGATATCATCTCAGACCTGAACAGCATCTACTTAAATGTAAAAAAAAAAAAGTGACATGAAATAGTCATCAGAAACTCTTTTTGGGCCAAAATCTTTCTAGAATCTGTGAAAATGAATCACAAGCATAAATCATGGAAATACTACCATAAATATTTGGTATGTTCTTTCAAACAAAAGAAACTGAGTATTTTAAGGTTCTAAAAATTCTATATGAATTGCTTATGAATGTTTGAAGAAAGGACATATGAAGCTTTCTCTCAGTATTTAAAAAATAAATATACATAACTATCTAAATAGTTGCAAAGTATCTGGAACCAGATTTCAAATGTGTAACCAGAGGGTTCAGGGTTGAGGTAAGGCCCTTTTCTGGACCATTTGTCAGCACTGGAACTATGGTAAGTGGTCATGGGGGGCCTTTTGCTCCTAGGGCAATCTCTCTCCCTCTAGTTGCCTTGAAGTCAACTGTGGTAGAGAGACTTATCCCCCTCACCAGCCCACACCAAACCACCGGGAGTCAGCTTCATTCCTCAGACTCTGAAGTTTGTTTCCCCTTGGTCCCTGCAGCTGACTTCCACCCCATCCAGTGCTCTTTAAGCCCAGGCTGCAGCAGTCTGGCATCCTCTCAGATCTCGAATTGTGGTGCATATGCAATGATGAGAGCAGCTATAAATGAGAGTTGCATGCCAATACCAAAAGATGCAATAACTGCCTGCTAACTAAGACATTGCTTAGAGACTTGAAAGAAGGTAACCCCATGCCTCCTATCAATTGCAGAGGAAAGATGACTTTCTATTTTGCCTGGGAGGATTTTAAGGTCGAATTCCAACTGAAGGCTCTGAGAAGGCTGTAGAACTATTGTCCTGAAGCTGTGTTTGAATAGCAAGTCCACTGTTTTTCTCTGAGGTTGTGTTTTCATCTAAGGTGGGTTTGGTACTGGAGCCAGCTTATACAAGCTAGCAAGTTGAGTGGGCATTTCTTTTCCCGGATAGGCCAAGGTGGTAACTTTAAATTAGCCCAAATGGCAGTGTTTACACCTTTAACCATGGATGCTGCCAAATACTATCAATCAGGGCCTTTTCTATCCCCTCCCTCACTCTTTGGAAAGGAGATATTAGTGGTGATTGAAGAAGAGCTGCTAAAACTACCCTAAGTCAATACCTTGGTGGTACCACTTCCTAAAATGCAAACTTTGCCTCCTTTTCCTTGTTTTCTCTCATCTTTATTTTGCTCAAGATTCCTTCCCCGGACTAATCCATCCTCCAGCTCTCCAACTTCCCCTACTCCACTGTTATTGTAAATTCATTTCTCTCCTGAATCTCTTCCCCCAAAAGTTCCCTGATTCCATGACTTACCTTGGTCTGGGTCCACAACTTCACTTGTGCCTATATCCCTTTTGTTCCCCATATGGGAGAATGTTTTCCATTCATATGGCCCCAAACTCTAGAATATGTAATATTGACTAAATAATACAGATCTTAATACTAAATAACGTAAGTGTGGATAAGGGTCAAGTTACAAAAAGAAAAGTTGTTATCATATAGGCATAAAATTACCTGTTTTTTTTAGTCCTTATATGTAATCCAGAAAGTTCAATTATAAAATCAGATTGAACAAAGGAAATATGTGAACTTTGTAGATGTCCTTAATAAATGAAGGCGGTGAAAATTAAACTGAGCATGGGTTCCTTTGTTGGTTTTAGAGAACCCATTGGTAAATACAAGTTGGGAAAGGACCCTGTTTCTAGATATCACCTGGAGCTCCTCTTCTAGTATTCTTTATCTCTGTGACTGAAACTACATTGCTAAATAAATATGGATGACTGTGAAAAAGCAGCCAGCAAAAATACTCTATCAAGTGTGCTATATATTTAGAAGCTTTAAAATTCTAGGCCAGTGATTCTCAGCATGTGGTCCCTGACCAGCAGCATCAGTATCCTGTGGGAACTTGTTAGAAATGCACATTCTGAGGCTATATCACAGATCTACAGAACCGGGAACTCGGAGGGAGGGAGGGGCCCTGTAATCTGTGTTTTCACAAGGGATCCAGCAAACTCTGAGGCCTGCTGACCTTTTGATAACCACTGTTCTAGGCCTTGGCTGTAGAGCTGACTGCCAATTCCATGCCATCTTTTTATCTGAAAGAGAACATGGGATTTTGAGTAACAAGATATGCATGAGTATTTATGAGTAAAATTCATAACAATTTATTCACTAGTTATATGATAAAGGAATGCTATTAAGTTTTTTATTAGTAGAAATGTTTTCTCATCCATTAAATGGGGATAACAATATCACATTCAAAGGATATTCTCTGGGGAAAACATAAAATTGTGCATTATTATACATATGATTTAATAATAATAGTACTGACAATAGCTAACAATGTACAGAAGGATGCTGGGCTAGGATGTTAGGAGAGGGCATCATTTAATACATTATCCATGAATATCCAATCCAAGAGATTAGGTAAGAAATTTTCTTTAAAAGTTTAATATCAAGAAAAATGCCTTATTTTTCCTTAAAAATAAGTGTCTTTATTCTTTTCTGCTAATGGGGATTGTACAATTTTTTAATGTATTCATTTTTACTTGGGCTGCTAGGGCCAGATTTGATACTCAGCTGCAGCAATTATGTAGTTTCTTGTGTAACATATTTCTTGCTTCTTTCCCTGGTTCTTGTCCTTATCTTATATAAGTCTTAAAAGCTCCTCACAATTTGTTTTTGTCTTGGTAAAAAATAAAAGAGAGAAAGAAGACAAGAGCTAGGAGTATCATTTAATTTAGTTAAAGAACTTTACTGAAGAATTTTAGGAATATTAGGAAAGTTTTCGTGCTGAAGGAATGCCTGTGTTCTTTCTGTAGTCATAAGCTTTCTGAAGCTCAGCCTCTCCTTTGCATGATGAAAAATGCTTCTCCAGTGTCGCTTCATGAAAAGAGCACAGAACGGTGTTCAGGAAAACCAGTTACAAGTCTCTCTCACCTTGGACATATATATATTCAGTTCCCTCATCTCTTAAGTGGATTATGAATACAAAAGAAGAAAGTGAATGTAAATATACCTGGTAAACAGCAAACCTTTATGCAAATTGAAGGGATTATATATGAAATTTTGGTCACATGGATACTATTTCTTAAATAAATGAATGAGCAGTGAATGAAAAGATTCTCAGTCGACCTTCTTTTTCTCTCTCCAGTATTGTACCTGAATTTATCAGCTTCCAGAACAAAGTTTATGGCAATGCTTTAATAAATCAAATTATTTTTGTCAGTGAGAACTTGGTATTCATCCCATGTAGACATCACCTCAATTGGAAAAAATGATACTTTTAAATACCTTATACATATGCAATTATTGTACGTATTATTTCTGAGTCATTTGATGTCATTTAATGGCTCACATTTGTTTTTGTTTTCTTTAGCTTTAATTGGGGATATGAAGTTGTCTCAATTTTATGAGAATATTTTGTTGATTTAAAATTTGTCAGTTATTTTTTGATTCAGGAATGATAGTATGGCTTGTTATCAGTGAAATCCTAGGATGCGTTCCAACAGTTTTCATTAGAGTGCCATCTTTTATCCAGCGGAACATTGTCTCAGGAGAAATGTTCAAATCTGAGAAACAGGATAGGATGGGGTCCCCTATCGTATCCTGTTTCTGAGATTTGAATATAGTATATACATATTGTAGCATGGAAACTAATTACATATATATTTATTTGCATTTTATAGTTAAACATTTCATACAATCAAGCAGTTTGGAAACCATATTAAATGAAGTAAAATTCTAAATGAGATAAGCTGATACTAATTTTAAAAGTGGGGATAGTGACAGTAATAGTTATTTCTCACTATTTCTAGGCTCTGGACTAAGTGATTTCTGTGTATTGACTCATTTAATCCACAAAATAACCTCTTACAGGGAGATATCACAATTCATCTCTATTTTACAAAGAAAGCCTTGAGGCCTGAGATTTACGTAATCTGCTCAAACCTCACAGTAGAAAGTTGAATCCAGAGTGTCTGCCTTCAAAACCTATGTTCATAACCACTGGCTACCCTAAAACTTATCACACACTATTTTAACACTATTTTTTATAGGAATAGACAGATATATCAGAAAATTAAACAACCCTTCCTACGCAAAACCAAAACAAAACCCAAAACATCTACAAAAAAGCAAAACCATAAAAATGAAAACAAATCCTCTCAAATCTATCAACAAATGTTATTATTATTGATGCATCTATTATAATGTATGTCATATTCATTAAAAAGCTCAGCTATGCCATTTAAAAGACCTGGGCAAAAAAAAAAAAAAAAATTTTGTGGCATTAATTCCATGCAGCCATAAAAAGAATCTTTGCTAAATGCCAGCAAATGAGGTGGTAATAACTTCCAGCTACTTTACTCAGCAGGGAGATGCTCAGCAGGGGAAAAAATGGTCTGCTTTTCAATCTCTTAATTTTTCAATATAAAACAACGATAAGAGGGTCAGGTGTGCTTCACAAACCATTTAAGTTGAGGATGTATTAACATGCACAATTAGATGTTTCAATTTTACAAAAACCATCTATTTTCAAAATTGAGCATTGAGACTCCAAGGCGTGACTGCCAGTGTTTCTTTGGCTGCTGAAGGGGAGAGCCCTTGAGCTCCTCCCCTCACACCTGTGTTTACACCGAGGCCTTAGCAGCGCATGACCCCCACGACCATCCTTCACTCACAGCTTTTGGTCTGCCCTCAGCCATGGCAGGTTACATTGTCCCCACACTCTCATTAGCCAGTACTCCTAGACTGTTGACTGAGTCCTAAGCTTGGAATTCAATATGAATCAGTTTGTTGAATCTCACTCGTTCTAGAGTGTCACATAGACATTTTCTTAAGTCCTATACTGGAATGGTGTCTTGTAAATACCGTTGAACTTTAAAAAGATTGTCAGGGCAGGGGGCAGTTGTTTTCACGTAGCTTTTCTCTTTCGTACGGACTTAAGATAGTCCTCCTGCCCCCATTGCATCTCTTAGAAAATAGGGATCATGGGCTCAAAATGCTTTAGTTAATAAAGTAGATAGGGAAGGGGCATAAAGTTTTTCTGAGGCTTCTTTAGTTTCAGGTACAATATATTAAAGCAAAAGAAATCTATAGTAGCGTACCTTGGTAGGGACACGTAAAGGTTCTTTTTAAAGAAAAATTTGATGCTTAATCAATACTTTCATCAAATAGATGCTGCTGCAGTTAGAACCTGATGAATGACTAGAAGAGTGTGTTGACCTCTAGATTTCTGGGGAAGTAATGGGCACTGGGGCTATATTCTAGTACAGTAAGTGTGACTGAAGTGATTAACTGGTACTCAATTCACTGACTCATTAAAAAACAGACAAGCAAACAATTAGAATACTGTGCAACAGTTACTTTGCTGAGGAAGATAATCAGCTCCTGCCTGTAAAGAACGTAAACTAGATTGGGAGTCTAGAGACAAGCAAATAGACCATTATAATACAATATAAATATGAGAAGGGAAGTGCAGAGTACCTTGGGAATCCACAGGAGGGACCCCTAACCCAGGTGCTGTGGGGCCAGGAAAGCCAGCACAGAGGGATACAGCCCAGCCAGGTAAGGACCAGGGTGAAAAATATTCTAGGCAGAAGGAAGAGCATGTGTGAATCCCCAGAACCCAAATCATAGCTCTGCAAAACAAATTGAGTAAAATGAGTCGGAGGGCCAACATCATTAATTCTTCTTAAGTGACTCTAAAGCTTAAAATATTAGTTTTTTCATATGTTTAAATGGTCCAATGCTTAAAAAAAACTCCAATGTGTAACTTTTTTAAGGTGGTAGACTATCCCTCATGGAATGTCTGTTTTAGTTAGAGATTCTGTGCCTGTTTAAGCAAAATAAAAAGAGCACAGCGTATTCAAAAATAATTGAAATTTTGTTTTAGTCAACAAACTACCAAAAGAGTTTGATTTTAAACTACATTGAAACTAAATATCTTTATATGAATTAAAAATTTCTACAATTAAAATCTTTTATTATTATAAACAATTCTTTTTACTATTCAAAATCTATTTTAGCCATTTAAAGTTATGATTTTATAACTTAAATTAAACTAATTTAATGAATAAATTTAATTTAATGAGTTGATTTAAAAATAATTTTAAATTTAAATTAAAACAATGAATAAGTTCTTGGACTCTAAGGTACACATAGTATTTATAGTTAGTAATGCTGTATTGTATACTTCAATGTTGCTACAATAGTAAATGTGAAATGATCTTACCACCAAAAGAAAAAAAAAAAAGGAAATTACATGACGATGCAGGTGTCAGCTAATGCTATGGTGGCAATCACTTTGCAATATATAATTGTATTATATCAGTAAGTTATACATTTTAAACTTGCACAATGTTATAGTCAATTATATCTCAATGAAGTTGGAGAAAAATAAATTTGATTTTCATTATGTTATATTTGTGTTTCAGCTTGTTTCAGTTTTGTATTAGTGTTTTCATTAAGCAAAGAAACATACTGAATAATAAGAGCAAAAATAATTTATTTGAACAATACTGTTTTGAAGAAGCTGAGAAGTGAGGTTACTCACATGACAAATAATACTCCTAATTTTTAAAATGGAAATAAGAAAAGTGATTATACAGGGTGGAGCAAAAGTAGGTTTACAGTTGTGAGTATGCAAAACACAAAGTTTATTCTTGTATTATTATTTATTAATTTTTATATTATTTTCCATACGAACCACTATAAACCTACTTTTTCCCTAACCCATAGTTAGAATCTGGCTTTTCTACCTGGAAATTTATTTTATGAGAGAATAAATTTAAAGTCAGCAAATTTGAACACCAAAAAGGTTAATAAGGTATTAAATATTTGCCCTGTTCATCTATCAAGAATCATTTAAGACAAATTCAGTTTTCCTTCTTTGACATGGTGGAGTAGGTTGGAGAATACACATGTTTAAATTTGACTTTAAAATAATTTTCTGCATCTCACCATCAGTATACTATGACAACTATTTAAATATGGTTTTATATCATATAATGGGCCATACGAGATAGGTCAACTTAGAAATGTCTTTCAGAATGCAAAGAAGAATCAGATTGAGTTGTGTAAGTCAGTAAAAGTTGAGTTTAGTGTGTAAAGCAACAAGAAAGAATGAAAGTATGAAGGATGTATTTATACTTTGGCCATTATTTTATTCATCAATTCAGCAATATTATTTGTTGATGGAACTAGTCTATGTTTGGGAGCTACAGGGATGAAAAAGATAGATATGGTCCCTGTGTTCATGGGGCTTATACTCTTGTGAGGAAGACAGGTAACAAATAAACAAATCAATGTGAAATGCAATTTCAAGTGGTATTAGAGACTATGAAGAAAATGAAGTGGAACAGGGCAACTGGGTTGACTTGATGTGGTACAGTTTGCTTTTTATAGTGTGTTCAGATATAGCCCATTAGAGGCTTGAAACCGAGAATGAGCCCTGCAAAGATTCTGGAGGGTCGAGACAAATGAAAGAAAGGCTAGAGGTTGGGGGTGCTGGTGTTGGGTGGCCAATGTGGAGAGTAATGAGAAGGTTGAGAGGCTGGTGTGAGGGCCAGAGGGGGAGTGAGAGGAATGGGAGCTAAAGAGGTAAGCAGGTGCCTGTGGAGCCTGGGACTTGGAAGCCATGTAAAGACTTTGGGAAGCATGTAGAGCTAATACAGGGTAGTAGAGGTGAACATATTTACTTTACTTTTTTTTAAAAAAAATCACTCTGTTGGCTGTTGTGTAGGGTGCAATTATGGGAGGAAACAGATGCAGGCAGAAACCAACTCCCTTGGAGGAGGGTTAAAGGTAGTAGTACGTTGGGAAGGCTCTGCTTGAGTCAGATAAATGCAGTTCAGATATGATTTCTTTCTGCATCTTCTTTAGTTCTAATGTTTTCACTTTAAAATAAACTTTATATCAAGTCTGGGGTCCAAGTGGTTTCCCACAGTAGCATCCGGATTAATCTCATCACATTGTTTCCCTGTTTGCGCCAGGTATACAAACACTCAAGACTTCTAGGATTTCTTATCCCTTGGAATTTCATCCCATTTTTTCATCTCCTTTTCTAACTCAGTCTTTTATCACTTCTTCACTTCCCAATTTAGGATTCCATACACTATGCCGTCTGGAGCTCTTTTCTATTCATTCCCTTGACCCCAGCTGGCTCTTCCTCTAGCGTACTGTCCCCTGAAACCCTCTCTAGTCGTGGTTGAGTTTCACACCTTCATTCCCGGGAACTGCTGTTCCCAGACAACTTTCTCCAGCTCTCAGATTTGAAAATCATGTCTGCACTACAATACCATCCATCACCCCTGCATCTTCGTGTTGTCCATAGACCTCAGGGTAGCCTCTTGGAGCTGTCAGCCTCTTCAAGCTGCTAAAAGATAAACAGCATATTAAAAAATTTCAAGAGTTTTTTAAGGAATAATCTATTTTCATTAGGCAGCGCCAAACTGCAAGTGATTTTCAGTTGGTGATTTCTCTTCACCAATAGGGTCTCCAGGAGAGATTTGTGTTAGAGCAAAGGAAGGAGCAAAACACTGAAATTATTGATTGAGTGTAGCTTAAAGCCTGGTTGTAACAATCCCTATGTCTATCATAATTTAGAGACTCAATAAGCATGGAAATAAACCTTCCAGTCTGGCCACTTGGATCCCAGCCCTTCTTTCTTCCATGAGCTTGCCCACCAGCCAACCTTACCCAGCTCATCCCGCCATCAGACCCCAGATCTTGCATTACTATATCTGTAATCCCTCCACAAGCTCAATTTCAGGTATTTTACTTTTTTAATACTAAGACTGAAGTTTCCACAGTTCTCTCTTTAGTTCTCTTGGTTTATTCTTTGACTCCCATGAGCCCTACTGCCCATTGTTCCTACTACCTTTATAAGCTTTTAAGTCTCCATTCTCCTATTTCCTCAGAACTTAGCTGAGATTCCACAATCTGTTATTATAATCACTCCCTGAAGACATTATCAGCTCCCTTGCTTTTATTTTTTGACTTATTGTTGTTACTAGTGAAACTCTAATTCTGGTTAATCCAGTTCTCTCCCTCCACACCTGCACTTGCAGACCTGCAGGCTTGAGAAAACCTGGGAAAGTTAACAGGTCTTGATTTGGATTCATGAGAACTAACCTGTGTGGACAGCCAGAGCTCTAGCAATCATACCGCATTTCTCTAGTGCCTTTATTTACCGCCTCACTTTGCTGTATCAGTGGTCTTTAAACACAGTGTTCATTTACTCCTTAGCAGAATTTTGAAAACTATGTTAATTTTAAGTTTGTATCAATATTTTCACCATAATTTAAATTGGTATAAAGGATGTCACACCTGGTGGATTGTCTGCTACTTCTTAAAATGTATTCAATGGAAACTAAATACCATAACAGATGATGTCCACTATGTTCCATTTACAAACCCATACAAGCTGTCCTATAACAATTGAAAATATTTATGAATCACTTTTTTTCTTGACTCTATTTTCATTTCACTTACTCCACAGAATTTTATTTTATTCTAAGGTAATTTTTGATAGTTTTTTATTTATTACCATATAATATTTATCTAGAATAAAAATGCATAGAAATAAATATTTTTTTCATGAGCAAAATCCTCTAGCAGTTAACTATGTTTTAATAAGCAATTGATCTAATAAAAAGTCTGTTACAGCCCTGGCTGGTGTAGCTCAGTGGACTGAGCATGGGCCTGCAAACAAAAGGGTCACTGGTTCAGTTCCCAGTCAGAAGATGCATGGGTTGCCAGCCAGGTCCCCAGTTTGGGGTGTGTGTGAAACAACCAACCACACATTGATGTTTCTCTCCCTCTCTTTCTCCTACCCTTCCCCTCTCTCTAAAAATAAATAAATAAAGTCTTTTCAAAAATCTGTTACATATTTTGAAAAACATTATTAAACCTGAAAACAAAAAATATTGACTAGACATTCAATGAGAGTCCAAAAGAGAGTGACATAAATTTTAAGTTCTGAAAAATATGTGCCCTGATACAACCATTTGTTTCTGAATGCAATAGTTGGGTATGAGTTAATTCTATTTCCTTCCATGTTCCCGAGATAAAAGCTTCACTCTTGCCTTAATTTATTTATCATTTAATTTATTATCATTTATTTATAAAGTTTAAAATACATCACTTAGAAAGACATTGCTGTAGGGACGTGCTCTGGCAAGTAAAAGCCATATTTCTTGAGGGCGTGGGGAGGATGTTGTTGATATGGTGTTTTCACATAAATTTTTAAAGAATTCCACTTTAAAAAGGGAATGTTCAGAAATAGTGTCAGACAAGTGTCAGTGTTTAATAAAGTGTCTCCTGACTTGTTGAGGATGCTACATTAATTCAACTAATAGGCCTAGTGTTGATTATAAGAATTCAAAATAATCGTAGATATTTTTTAAAAGATAGGGTCCCAGAAAGATGATCAGATGGATGTGAATTGTGTTTTATAAGGAAAAAATAGCAGGACTTTGGTCTATTTAGTTTACTAAAGTGAAAACTAAGGGATGGTATAACAGTTTTACAATACCAAGCATAGTACCTTACTGAATATTTACTATATTGAGTTGGATTATGTAAAAGTTGAAGTTAAGGTTACCAGTTTATTAATAGCTTCTACTTTTAATGAGATATAGGAGACTTAAAGTGAAAAAAAATATGTAGACTTGAACATTTTAGAAAAAGATTATTTAGGAATTTCAAATGAAGTGTACAGCCCTGACCAGTGTGGCTCTGTTGGTTGAGCATTGTTCTGCAAAGTGAAAGGTCACTGGTTCGATTCCAGGTCAGGGCACATGCCCGTTGTTGCTGGTTTGATCCTTGGTCAGTTGGGGTGCATATGAGAGGCAACCAATCAAAATTTCTGTCTCACATCGATGTTTCTTTTCCTCTTTTTCTCCCCTGCTTCTTCTCTCTTTCTAAAAACAAATAAATAAAATTTGTAAGAAAAAACATGAAGTAAGTATCCAAAGAAGACTTGGTGAGCTTTTCTATCCCATGGCTTTTAAAGTACTTTCAGCACGAGGTTGATCTCTTCATGGGATCTAAGGATTCCATAGTCAAATAAATTTTGGAAATGCTGAGTTAAGGAAAATCAAATGGATTTCTTTATTTCTAGATTCCTCAGACCATTTAATCTGCTAATGTGCATGAGAAAATCAGATAAAGTACTTTGATGTTTTGTGGAACATACTGGGGGAAACACCAAATTAGACTTTGAATAATCGTTTGTCATTAATTGGTCTTTTCAACTTTTAGGTAAGACTAGGACACATTCCTGATCAAAAGTGTAACTATTTGCTACAGACTAATAAAGTAATGAATTATTTGTTATGAAAAGTGGTCCATTTTGAATACGGAGCATTGTAAACAAATTCATTAATTAAATCAAATTGATGAATATTTTAATGTTAAGTAATCATGTAGAACTTATTGCACATTCATAGACAGCTGCATTAGTTTAGTCCAATAAACATTTTTTAGTCCCATAAAGTTAGACCACATCTTGAAAAATCTTTATATTGGTACTAAGTGAATTAAGTGGACACCTGGAACATTAACACGTTTTGGGAAACCTTAAGAGAACCAAGTGACAAAAAGCTCACACTCTGTTGCCATAAAGCTAAAACATATGTTCCACTTTATACTGGCCAAGTATCCTCTAGTAGTTGCATCCAGATTTTTGTAATGGTTATACCCAGCTGTAGCCATTTCGTGTGAACTTGGGCAATACCTAGTTGAGATATTCTTTTCCTTATGTATTAGGCCATTTTCCTTAAAAACAAATTGATGCAAAACTTTTAACTTTGTGCTTTCTTCAAAAATTATTCCCCTGCTTCCTTATGGATTATAGTATTCCAATGGTAAATGTATCTAAGTAGATAGAATATCTTTACGATAATAAAGATATTACTAGTTTTGGTTTATTAGATTAACTGCTACCGAAAATTACATTCTTAAGACACTATATTCCTATCAAACTGAATTTCCAATTACAGTGTATGTAGAAAAGCCTCTTCAGCTCCAGGGTTGGGTTTGTTCTCACTATTTATAGCACAACTTAATCTACATAGAGTACGCTGTAAGATACATTTGTCCATGAAGTATTTTTTCTTAACTTATTCTGTATTGATTTGGTCATAGATCATCTAAACAAATAGGTGCCTTTGTTAAAGATCAACTGATTGCCCAAAAGATGTTCATTATTCCTGCAAAAGTATAAAAATACTCAACAGGTATATTTTAGACTGTGGCCTCTTTAAGACAAGTTAGCAGAACTAGCATGTTCTAAGACAATGACGTTGCCATGTATGGCAGCTGGGAAAACACAATCATAGATAATTCTAAGGAGAGGCAACAACAACACTTCGTTGTAAAAGCTTAGTATTAGTAGGGGCAGCCAACAGAGATTCTAAGGATTTTTGTTCTGACTTGTAAAGGCCAATAGTCTAAACAAGGATGACGGCACTTCACCGAAATGAGGGTGCTCTTGTGAAATTCATAGCTGCTTGTTTCTGGAAAGTCTCCATATGCCACAAAAACAAAATAAGGCCCTAAAATTATCAATTACTACTGGTTAAATCCCCTGAAACTCATAGCAAAGGACATAATATTTTAAGATCTAAGTACAGGTTAGTGAGCTATTGATTTTTTAAATTAACAGAATTGAAACTCACTGCAGATATTGCACTCTTAAGGCATACTGTTGAAAGAGCACATTTATTTTTACTGGGTTTTCAAAGTGCATATGAAATAATTTTGTTAATATGATTTTTTCTTGAGAGAATTTTGATTGGAGACTATGTGCAGATAAAAATTTAAAACTAGAAGGAAACTTGGAGACTTAGTCTTTATTTTCTTACTTTATAGATTAAGGAAATCATGCATGACCACAAGGGCATAAAATTAAATTGTTTAAAAATTATATGCTAATTAGTGGCTGAGCTGGAGCTACAAGAAAGGTGCTCCTACTTCTAAACCTGAAAATAGCAAATACTTTTGAACAATTATATGTTTATTGTCACCAGTTAACATATAATGATAGTGGTGCTACCATGTATTTTCCCCCATTTATATTTTGTCCACCTAAGAATTTTCTAGTATAATCCTGCCTGACTTATATTTCAAACCTAGTACATGGCTAATATTCAATATCAAACATTTAATTTATGGATACCATTCCAAGAAACAGAAAGAATATTTTTGTGTTCTGGCAGTATTTGAAAATATGGAAACATACATGTTCTGAGTGATTATAGAAAAAGAGTTCCTATCTAAGACTGTCATAAAAAATGTGGAAGAGTCAGAATCTGGTTGAATGGCTCTATAACTGCACAGGTGGCAACTCCATGTGGGGATATAGAATTTAAGGAAAAATTTTATGATGCTTAAAATCCTTTTACCATAAATGTGTACTAGATCAGTAGGAACATAAATAATTAAACTCTTTAAGGTAACAATTGTACTGGCTTTAATGGCCTTTTCTCTATCCATGAACAGATATATTCAGAGTGAAATACCATGGACTGTCATTTTTGGTTAGATGATATTTCTATCATTTGTTTAGTAGTAATGTTACTCATACATTGTTCTTTTTGGAAAGATTAAAATACCATTCAAGATTATAATACTCCTCAGAATCTCTTATTGAGTCATCCAAGAAATAAAGCTTTAGCATATCTTGGCATGTTGGCTATAGCAATATATGCATTTTAGCAATTATTCAAATTAGTAAAATATTAAAGAACAAAGCAATAGAGAATACATGAAAGAAAATAGTTTTAATCCAGGGCAGAAATTTGAAGAGGTTGCAAATAATCTATTGTTTTCAATAATGTAATAACATTAGCTAATGTTTTTGAAGGACTTACTATACTAAGCTAGGCATTGTGTTCTCTCTCTTACCTTTGTCATCACAATCCTGTGAAGTATTTTTGTCTAATTTTGTTTTTTTAAGGATTTTATTTATTTATTTTTAGAGAGAGAGGAGGGGAAGGAGAAAGAATGGGAGAGAAACATCAATGTGTGGTTGCCTTTGGTGTACCCACCCCACCAGGAACCTGGCCCACAACCCAGGCATGTGCCCTGACTGGGAATCAAACTGGTGACCCTTTGGTTTGCAGGCTGGTGCTCAATCCACTGAGCCACACCAGCCAGTGCTTTGTCTACATTTCTTGGATGAGGAAAGCATTACCTTGATAATTCCACAATATGCTCAATAGCCATTAAATGCTGAAGCCAAAATTTGAGTAAGTTCTTTCTCTGAACACTAGCTCACAGTGAATGGCATGGCACTTCAACTTTTGTCTTCTAAGTATATTTAGTAGTATATATGCTTTAGTAGTACAGCAGGGACTTCAAAGCAAAGTGAAATGCAGTAAGCCAAATAATGGGTGCCCAAAGATGCCCATGTCTTAATCCCTGGAACCTGTGAAGCAAAGGGGAAGTAAAACTAGATGGAAGTAAGACTGCTAATCAGCTGACATTAAAAGAAGAATGTTATCCTAGATTATTCCAGTGGGCCCCGAGTAATCACAGGGGTCTTTAAAAGTGGGAAAGAGAGGCAGAAGAAGAGGTCTTGAATTTAACTAGATCTGTGTTATCTCCTGTATACTACAACATTCTCGGGAACAGAACTTACTTCTTGACTTGCCAAGGCACAAGTGTGTTTGGGCACTCTCTATAGCTTGGCCTCTTTCTCCACATTTCTAGGTGCTCCTATTGTGTAATACTATTTTGGTTAAATTTACAAAAACTAGGAAAAATTTACAAAACTTATATTACCAAAGAACACACAAAATAATCAAGTAATATCAAGCTATTATTTACTACATTATTTCAGCAATAATGAAAGGTACATTCAGCTTTTTAAAAATTTACTTTTTTAACTATGATCTTTGTGATAGTTTCAGTCTCTGATGATAACTTCAGACTTGGAGTGGTGAACACATGATACAAAAGACAGATGATGTATTAAACAGTAGAATGGTACAGCTGAAACCTACATAATTTTATTAACCAATGTCACCCTAATCAAGTCACTAAAAAATAAAAGAATTTAAAAAGAATACAAAAAAATTTAAAAATGAAAAAAGCAATATAAATTTTATTTCATTTTTTCCTAATGGTTCTCTTTATCTTCTACTTAGTATCCCTATATGAAACAAATATAATCTATCCAGCTCAAGGATTTCTGGAGCACTTTATAAGGGTGTCTTTATCCTTTCTTACTGTTTCTTATATGTGAGTACATGGTTAGTTTTCTGGGTTGGGCAGGTGAGAGCCCCATCACTCAGAGGGGTTCAGAATCCTTACCTCCTTCTCCTCACTTTGACTCTTGGAAACTCCTGCGTGTTTGGCGCTCAGTCTTTGTGTTTCAGCCTGCCTGTCTTGCTCCCCTTAAAGAACCTGCTAAGTGGGATTTTACCGCTCACCACCCACCTTTCTTCTGCTTTACCAACCTTCATTCCACAGAGTATAAAGTACATGGGTGAAGAATCCTTCTCTGTCTTGTTCACTATGAATTTCTAGTACCCACAAGAACTGCTAGATAGTAAAAGATGCTACATATAGAATAAAAGCTGAACCAAGTAGGACCTTATCCTATTCTAGAAATAGTATAATTTATATATTCTGTGAATTCCCAATTTATCTTCTTCACATTTACCATAACTTTTCTATATTTTTTGTTTAAATTTGCACTTAAAAACATCAAATACATTTGTTTTGTGATTGCATTGTTTGAAATTCAGTGAATTACATAGTCGTTATGTATAAGATTTAAACCATAACTATCCAGTAACAGTTAAATGTTCTACAGAAGGAATTATTGCCCTTTTAAAGATATAATTTCATTCATCACTTTAAATTTCCTATAGTATCTCTAGAAAGGGGATTTTTTTAAGTTAATCAATCTTATACACCTCTCTATTTTAGGAAAGGCAAGTTTTTAGTTTTAGCAGTGCTCAAGTCATGCCTAGCAAAAAGTTCGTTAGCATTTTATGATATTTGCCAAGAGTAAAAATACTCAGACATGAAATGTTCTGTTTAATATGTTTAATTTTGTCTAATATGGATGTCATTAAGCTGTGAATCAAAATTATTTAACTATAATAAAAATAATTGTAATATGCTTTTCAGGAAAGACCACACATTTTACGTAATGATTATTTTAATGAGCAAGACTAAAAAATTCTAAGGATAATTTCATGGTTTAAAAATAGAATTAATATAGGCTGGACACCAGGTTTTCTGTAAGTTTAATATGTTCATAAAATAGAGGTAGTAAATTGGACTTAGAATTCTGAATGCCATTTGATAAAAACACTTAAATAATAAATTTTGCTCAGACTTTTAAAAAGAACTCATCTGAAAACTATGGTATGTAAAATAACACATATAATATGCACACAAATATAATAGTTAACATTTATAAATAGGACATAAGGGTAGTATAACTGTTTTCTTTCTCTAAGGAACTGTTCTATCATACTTTGGGTAAACAATATTATACAGCCCATATATATTTGTAACAAATTTGAGAAACTTTTATTTTTCTGTTCCTTCTCACCAAATTTCATAAGTTAACATCTCTTACAGTCCAGTGTCAAGAAGGATTAATGATAGGGATGTTTGTACAAGTAAACAAACATGTGGTGGCTCATGATAAACTAGTCCTTTGGTGAATCCAGGGAAAGCAGCATGACCAGTAGGGCGTCAGAGACAGAGAGTTTTTTCCTGCTCAGTGCTCGTGACCTCTGACTGTCCCAACTTCCTTCCCGTGCCTCGCACCCTAAGTGCATTCCCACTTTACTAACTTGCTTTTCCCTTTACTGGGATTGCTCTGCTACACATTTGTGGCTCCTCCTCCTCCTTCCCGTCTCAGCTCAAATGTCAATGAAGTTCAGCAGTTTTCTGTGACCAGTTGCACTCACTAAGTCATCTTCTGATCTTTAACCTTATGTCACTTTTATTTCCTTCATGATTTTTTAAACCACACTTCATAATTACCTTTAGTTATTCATGCATCTGTTGTTGTTTTTCATACCATTCAGATAAAACCCTTTAAGAGGGCTGGGCCCTAGCCTGTCCCTCTCACTCTCCTTGTGGAATAGATAAATACACTGATGTATATAGCAAATGCAGAAAATTTAAAGTGGTCATTTATGACAATTAAGAGTTTTAATTCCAATATATCTGACTCCAATCCAACACTTTCTCACCTCATGTTTTTTAAAAAAAAGATCACAGTTTGCCCTGGCTGGCGTAGCTCAGTGGATTGAGCGCGGGCTGCGAACCAAAGGGTCGCAGGTTCGATTCCCAGTCAGGGCACATGCCTGGGTTGCAGGCCAGGCCCCTAGTGGGGGCCGCGTGAGAGGCAACCACGCATTGATGTTTCTCTCCCTCTCTTTCTCCCTCTCTTCCCCTCTCTAAAAATAAATAAATAAATAAATAAAAATCTTTAAAAAAAAGATCACAGTTTATATACTAAATTTTATTGATATTTCATTTTCTTAAAGCATATAAAGGTAGGCTAGATTTTATGGATTTGGTGTTCCTCAACAATTCTAAAATTCAGTATTATATTTTACAATGCAGGTAGCAAGAGGAGGGAGAAGAAAAAACTGTTTAATTTGGCTGAAACTCTAATTTCCTTCCTGAAATGTATACTTACATGGCTTACTTTCTTAGCAAAAATGGATCTGCAGCAAGAACAAATTTTACCTATATATTTAAAATAACATTTTAGAAAATGATATAAAGAAATATTATAGACACACGCTGCACCAGTTCTTGGTCATTGTGAAATTTTTAATGTGGGTAAAAAAAGACCTGAATTATTGTTCATTAACTTCTCTTCATTTAGAAGAAAAGTTTTATTTTCTACTTAATTATATAATTCATATCAATTTTTTGCTCATTAAATTTTCTCAAAAAAGTAAGGCAATTTTTGTTAATTACCAAGTGAGTTTTGTGTTTTCTTTTGAGATAGATTTTCTCACTTGGTTTTGATATATAAGATGCTTGAAATAAAACAAAAATGTGCCAATTTTAAAGTTAAGAAATACAGTATCAAATAAGATAAAGTCAATACTTATTATCCTAAAGGAAATCTTTTATTAAATTGATATACATTCACTATAAAAATAAAAAAAAATAAGTGATTTTGCCAACTGGGTTTGGTATTTTGATATACTTTTTTCCTTTCATTTTTTTCATATATAGGAGTCTATAGTTACCTACTATGTAAAATTTTGATCATACCATATTTTTCATTTTGAAACTCACTTTTTAACCTAACAATGTGTTATTCTGTTACTTGTTTTTTATTTATTAAATATATTTAGTAAAAACTGTATGTATTTAAGATGTACAACATGATGATTTGTTCCTGGCCTGCCATTCTTTCTCCACTTCCTGCTGGAGGCACTGGGCCCTCTCTCTGCATCATGGGACTGTTGCTGCAAAACTTGGATCTTGCCATGGTGGTGATCCCAGCCATGGTGCCCACCCAGCTCCTGCTCCCTTTCGGTTTCCTGCCTCCTCTACTCAGCACTGAGCTGCTGCTCCGGGAACTCTAAACTTTCATTTAGTTTTCATGCCACTGCCATCTGCACTGAACTTTCTTTTCAACTAAGATTGCACTTGCCAGCATCACCAGCGTCTTCTAGTTAGTCAATCCATTTGTCATTGAATAGTGCTATCTGAACTCATCCTTCCAAAGCATTTGCCATTATTGATAAAGGATTCCCAGAGCATGGTGGGAAACCATGAGAGAATGGTGTCCTGGTGGCCTTCTTCCACTGCATGGAAAGTAGTTTCATTCAGTGTTCAATCTTTGACTCTGTTCTCTCTGACTTATTAATTTCTCCTTGGGAGAGCTGATTTAAAAGCTGTTTCCTAATTTTTCACATAAAAGAGCCTAATGTATTCTATTACAATAAAATTCTTAAATTTAAATTTGCAGAGCTTATATTGTTTAATAAAAATAAACTGTATCAAACTACCATATTTTAAATTGCAATAATTCTAGTAGTTCAATATACTCAATCTTCTCCTTTGTTGGAATAGCCAGGTATTTTGTTGAAACTGCTGTCGAAGCAATAGTAAATTTGTTCTAAAATGGTTTAATACTTGTAGTATTTGGCAGTATGTTCCATAAGTCTTTAATTACATCTGATAGAAATACAAGTGCCATCTGTCTCACACATGCATTCTACTCAAAGCATGGCACCCGAGTAGGGCTGTTTCAGATGCTCATAAATAAGATACCAAAAAACCCACAATATTGGTAGCCTATTCTGAACTAGGTTCTAAAATGTTAACCACAGGAAGTGATTTTTGTTCTTTTTTTAAAACATTTTTCCTTCCATCAGGCCGCCTACGTGCTCATGTGGCACTTTAGATTTCCTGGATCTTTCACGTTCTCAAAACTACTGGAATAACCAAAGGGAAGATGATATTATTTACTTAAATAAAATGTGGACAAATAACTAAAGTGGCAACCATGTATGCCTGGTTATTCTGAAACTGGAGGTTTAAAAAAATCCACTAAAGCTTGTGATGTACTTGGTCACCGCAAGTACCAATTAATGCTTTAACTATCAAACTTTCTGAAAATTTGTAAGATAACCTGAGCTTTCATAACTCTAGCTTATCTTATTATGCTCTTGAGCAGTTGTAGTTTAAATATGTTATTGCTTGTTGAATTTTAAATTACTTTAAATGGGAACAAAAGTACTAAAAATGGAATCGGTGCATTATGCTTAATACTGCACTCTATTTTTCTCAGTAGGTACTTTCTTTTGTAATTAAAATAACATAGTCTTCATTAATTTCAACTTATATATAACATAAATATAAGTATATTAAATTACAACTATTTTATTAAAATTAATTAACAATTTCAAAAATATTTATATAATTTGGATAGGGTTCTAAGAGTTTTCTTAACAGTTTGAACTTGTCTCAACATTAAACACAAAGAAAAGTATCTACAGTGTTCAAATATGCCACTGTTTTTGATGTAATATTTATTACTTTCATTATTTTCTTGTTTATAACATAATAGGGAAAAAACAAAGCATATAAAGTGTAGTAGTTTGAAGAATACTGTTTTTTGTTTTTCAGGATTTATTTTACTAAAGTTATTTTATCTGATCATTTTACTAAAGTTATAATTCAGTGAGTGGTTCTGCTCGGTTCTGCCCAACTGCCCAATATTTTACATGGTAAATAATTTGAAATATTTTCATATTGAGGTTAGTCCATTTTAATTATTCTTTTTAAAGTATATTTTATTGATTATGCTAATACAGTTGTCCCATTTTTTCTCCCCTTTATCCCACTCTGCCTCGCACCCCCCTCCCTCCAGCATTCCTCCCCCTTATATAGTTTATGTTCTAGGGTTGTACGTACATAAGTTCTTTGGTTTCTCCATTTCCTATATTATTTTTAGCTTCTCCTTGTCTATTTTATTCCTACCAGTTATGCTTTTTATTCCCTGTATCTTTTCCCCGATTCTGCCCCCTCCCCCTCCCCACTGATACCTCACCATGTGATCTCCATTTCTGTGATTCTGTTCCTGTTCTAGCTGTTTGCTTAGTTTGCTTTCATTTTTGTTTTATAGGTTCATTTGTTGATAGTTGTGAGTTTGTTGTCATTTTACTATTCATACTTTTGATCTTCTTTTTCTTAGATAAGTCCCTTTAACATTTCATACAGTAAGGGCTTGGTGATGATAAACTCCTTTAACTTGACCTTGTCTGGGAAGCACTTTATCTGACCTTTCATTCTAAATGATAGCTTTGCTAGATAGAGTAATCTAGGTTGTAGGTCCTTGCTTTTCATGAATTTGAATACTTTTTTCTAGCCCCTTCTTGCCTGCAAGTTTTCTTTTGAGAAATCAGATGATAGTGTTATAGGAACTCCTTTGTAGGTTACTGTCTCCTTTTCTCTTGCTGCTTTTAGGATTCTTTCTTTAATGGCTGGCAATTTAATTATGATGTGTCTTGGTGTGTTTTTCTTTGGGTCCAATTCTTTGGGATTCTCTGAGCTTCCTGGACTCTCATGTCTATTTCATTCACCAGATTGGGGAAGTTTTCCTTCATTATTTTTCCAAATAAGTTTTCAATTTCTTGCTCTTTCTCTTCTCCTTCTGGCACCACCATAATTTGGATGTTGGAATGTTTAAAGTTGTACCAGAGGTCCCTAAGCCTCTTCTCATTTTTTTTTTTAAATTCTTGTTTCTTCATTCTGTTCCAACTGAGTATATATTTCTTCCTTTTGTTCCAAATGTTGATTTGAGTCACGGTTTCCTTTCCTTCACTGTTGGTTCCTGTATGTTTTTCTTTATTTCACTTCGTATAGCCTTCACTTCTTCCTCTGTTTTGCGACTATACTCAGTCATTTCTGTGAGCATCCTTATTACTAGTGTTTTGAATTCTACATCTGATAGGTTGGTTATCTCCTTGTTGCTTAATTATTTTTTCTCCTTGTTGCTTAGTTATTTTTTTCTGGAGTTTTGATCTATTCATTCATTTGAGCCATATTTCTTTGTCTGTGCACAAATGTTATTTTGTAAGGGGCAGAGCCTTAGGTACTCACCAGGGTGGTGCAACCCACTTCATTGCCATTGTGGCATTGTGTGTTGAGGAGGGGTCAGAGTGGGAACAATGCCTGTTGTTGGGCTTCCACTCTGCTTCCAGTCATTTCCCTCACTTCTCACAAAAGGATCATGCCCTATCAGCTGCTGATTCCCTGGTGGGCAGGCTTGTGTGCATTCTAGGATCCTGTGGGCCCCTCCAAAAGACTCTTCTGTGAGGCTGGAAGTTTCTCCTGCCATCACAACCCCTACAGGTTTTTACAGTCAGAGGTTTTGAGGCTTTAGTTTCCCCACACTTGAACGCTGGGCTGCACAGTTTGTCTCACTCCCCAGTTGCTCCTCCCTGCTTATCTGCATGGGAATGTGGGTCTACCAGCCTCCTTGTCAGATGTCCTCACCACCTCAGCTTCCCATCTCTGCCCTTTGTACCAGTCTGGATGAATGTTTCTTTAACTCCTTGATTGTCAGACTTCTATACAGTTCAATTACCTGGCTGTTCTGTTTTTTTTTTTTTAATTGTTTATGTGTTTATTTGTTTTTTCTTTTAAATTGGTTGTTATCTTTCTTTTGATTGTATGAGGAAACAAAGTGTATCTACCTATACCTCCATCTTTGCCAGAAGCCCATTTTAAGTATTCTTGATCAAGGATAACTGATTTTAGAAAAGGCCATGATATACTCCCTCTCCCATTACTTTTATATTATGAAATGCTTAGGTGAATGAGTCAAATTTGTGTGGTATGGGCAAATCACAGTTTTTTTCTAGACCATTGTGCATCAGAAATTAATTTTATCAACATTTGGAACTTGTTTTGAGGTTTTGCAAATATCACTTTGAAAGAGGATTGTTAAATAGGGAAAAAATAAAATATTAACATTTTAATTGAAGATATGGGATAGAAATGACCTACCCCAATGATTTTTCTCATATTGAAAACCATACCTGTAGCCTGAGCTACCTTGCCTATCAAATAATGCCATAGAAAGCAAGTCAGTTTTAAACTGATACCTACTTTAAGGCACTACATGTCCATTTATAGGGTGAGTTACAATGGCAAATTACCTGTACTCAGGTGGTTCTTCTATTTTCTAGATAGAAACAGACAAATAAGAGATGCTGACTAAATGCTTTTCATATAATAAAAATTTAATCAAATGCACAATGGATAAAACTCTAGTGGGAAACAAGTTTGGGGGTGAAGTGTACAATGTAGGGAGGGGAAAGGGTAAATAAGTACTGTTAACTTCCTGGATGGGTTATGACAGAAAATGTGAGGCTAAAGATCTTTCTGTAGTATTTTGAAAGATTCCCTAATTCCCACCCATGGTAGGAAATATTAAACAGAATTATTACAGAAAACCTGAGGAATTACATGGAACTGGTAAACAGATTATTTTCTTTTAGCTTCTGAACAAGTTTACTCTAAATTCTGATTGAACCCTGATGGTTTTCTTTACCATGGAGTATCTTTAAGATGTCTTCTGAATTTGGTCCTTTTCCTTCTCAGTCTTTAGATATTTATCTGATTTCCTTGCATCATTTTATTGGAGATCTTCCGGAAAAAGCCAAGTCCACTGCTTTTTAAAAAATCTTCATCTTACCTAATCTTTGTTCAGCATTTGTCACTTGAGACCAACTCTTCCTTGATGTTATCTCACCTCCTGCCTACCGTGTAGTACCTCCCCTAGTTTACCTTCTGCCTCCATGGGTCCTTTTCAGGGCTATTACTCCTGCATTTACTTCTTCTGCCTAAGCCTACTATAATGGTGTTCTACTGGTATTTTACATCTACTTTTTGTCCTCCATCTGGCGTGTTTTTCTTTGTCTATCTTGTTTATTCCTATGGCTTTAACTACTGATGACTCCCAGTTTTATATGCATGCAAACCCTTACTTAGCTCATGACCTTGGATCACTCATGAAACATAATTCAAGCTGTTGTAGGTGTTAGAATAAGACTCCAGGGAAGCTGTAAGAATAAACAAATGATTTTTAAAAAATGAAAGGGAGAATCAGAATTAGTTGGAAAAGGTGGTTAGGGAAGGCTTCCTGGAGGAACTGAGAGTTGAAGTGCAATATGAAGGCAGTAGTGGAAATGATATCAAGAGACAGAAGAACAAGTGAGATTCTTGTATCCTGTCCAAAACAAAATGTGCCAAACATCATTCTCATAATAGTAGTACCTGATTAATATCCATCAGTGCTATCTTATTACTTATAAAATAAATAAAAACACCTTAGCTTAGGGAGGCCTCAAAGTCCTTCCCATCCTTGCCTCAAGCTGATTTTCATCTGATTTCTAGCACTCCCTCTGACCTATTAGGTCGGTCCTTAAATGTTAGTGTACAGTTAAGACTTCTTCATTTGTTTTCTTCTCTTCCCTTTGCCTGGATTGTCCTCTTCCTCCCACGTTTTGTTTTCCTGGAGACCAACTCATTCAGAACCCAATGAAATATTATTGTTCCTCTGTAAGTTTCTTAACCAATGGAATTTTGTAGAACTTTTTACATGACTTTATTGTGCTCATATCAATCTCACAAGAGGCAGTGTTGTATTTCTGCTAAGAGTAATAGCTCTGGACACAGACCACCTGGAGTTGGGACCTGATTCCTCCATGTAAGACCTGTGTGATCCTGTAGAAGTTAATGATACTGCCTCCCTCGTAGAGTTGTTGTAAGGATCGTGTATATTTATTTCTTAGAATAGTGATAGCCTGATATAATTGGTCAGTTTCTTAGTTTTTGTCATTTTTTTATTATATATCATTCAGCACTTTTAGGCTACAGCCTTGAGGGTAGAAGCTATTTTATTCATCTTTGTGCTAGCCACAAAATAAACTAAAAAATAGATACTTGTTAGATTGAGTTGAAGCATCAAATCTCAGGCTTTAGTTAGTTGATGAGGTGGTATTTTTTATTATGCCTCAGAACAATTTATCAATTTAACAAATATGTATGGAGCACCTACTCTGTGTCAGGCACAATGCCAGCAACTAGAGATAAATTGTTGAGCAAAGATATGAGATTTTTGCCTTTGTGAATTATAGAACAGTAGTTAAAGAAAGATATTAAGTAATCATGCAAATAAATGCATAATTCAAACTATGTCCAGTGCTGTGAAGGAGTGGAATATGAAATTTCTTGTGCTTATCATGGGGAGGAAGACATGCTTTGGGAAGTACTGAATGACTTTCTGAGGAAGCGATAGTTGTTTTGAGGAGAAGTAGATGACGAAGGATTAACTTGGTGGTAGGGAAAATCTGGTGAGCATGAAGGGAAGCTATTAGTGTGGCTGGGACATAAAGAGCAAGGGAGCTAGATCATTGTAGGAAATGGTGCACTAGAGGTAGATCTTTGTGGAGTAAGAGTATGTTGTGAATTGTAAGAATAGTAGGAAACAATTTTTACACTGGCCGTTATTAATTTTACACTTGGAGGAAAATTAATTCTCTACATGCAATATGGAGAGCAGACGGAATGGACTGGAAAGGACATAAACTAATACTTTAGGAAGACGATGACCTGTTTCTATTGGTTTGATGATGGTTATGTGTGGTAAGGAAGATGGAGAGACTTGAACAATGGATGGACTTGAAATAAAATGAGTGTCACATAGAATATATGGAAGGTCCTTCCTGGAGCTTAAATCCAGGGAAAGCCATAGAGACATACAAATAATATGGCTGCCCAGCATTTTTACTTAAATTTTGTACTTTTTAAAACTTACTTTTAAAATTTACTTAAATATTTACCTAAATTTTACTTAAAATTCTATTATTATAGATTTCTTTTTCTTGTGGAAGAATGGAATAAATCATTTCTTCTTAGAATTTTATTGGAGGAATAAAACGCAGCTTCTTAAAATGTATGTGCTACTATCATACTATAGAATCAAAACATTAAAGTATTTTAGTTTTATTTTATTAATATCTCAATTTTTTAGATTTTTGGGAGTTTGTAGAGAATAAGAGATAAGAAGTTACTATAGTAATGAGGGATTACATGGCATTGTTTGGCAAAGTGAAGGCAAATGGGCTTTGAGAAAAGAATAGTATGTGGTTTCCAAGAACTAAAAGGAAGAGAAGTGAAGAGGAAGATGAAGGGATACATATCTGTATCATCTATCTATCTATCGATTTATCTATCATCTATCGTCTATCTATCTAGATATCTTGCATATATACAAGGTCTATCTGGAAAAATTCCAGCCATGGTTAATATTACGAGAATGGTTTGCATGACATCCATGTAACCTGGAAGTCAAGGAGAGTGGACTGGAATGTACATGCATGAACAATGACACCTTCACTGTACTAGTCAGTAGGGGTGGTAGACACTGTTGAGTGAGTATGTGTACTGTGTGGCCATCTCATTTAAAATGACTGAGCAAGTAAAGCAATGAATCTACATCATGTTTTGTGTTAAGCTTGAACATTCCTCCACAGAAACTATTTGGATGATAATATTCCTCTGCAGAAACTATTTGGATGATTCAGAAGGCTTTTGGGGATGACTCAATGAGTGCAGCACAAACAAAAATGTGGCAGAAATGCTTCAAAGATGGTTGAGAATGTGTTGAAAATGATCCATGCTCTGGAAGGCCTGCAATAAGCAGAACACCTGAGAATGTTGAACGTCTGTGGGCTGCAATTAACAAAGATCCAAAGATCAGTGATTGACAGTGTGAGAACTAGCTGATTTGTGGATTCCAAAAACTCTTGTGTCTGAGATTTTGACACAGGATCTTGGCATGAAATGTGTTGTGGCAAAATTCGCTCTGCAGCCTCTGCTACCAAAGCAGAAGGAACATTGCGCTGCTGTTGCTAATGACAATTCAGACTGATACCAATGAACCAGATTTCCTCAAGAAGGTCATACCTGAAGCTGAATCATGGGTGCCTAATTTGAAGGGTCCTGAGGCATCATTGTCCTATGTACAATGTTTCTTGCATCTTGTATCTTCTTCAGTAAATGTCTCTATTTTTTATATTACATGCTTGGATACCTTCTGGATAGAACTGGTATGTAGTCAGGATACATATGATGTAAAAGGGATATATATTTATATATGTGTGTGCATATATACATGGGATGGAAATACATCTTAACTTTTACACAATGGTTTCTAGAGCAGTAATTGGTTAGGCACTAAGGATTTGCAACTTTTATTTCTTTCATACTCCTTGAGAAATGTTGAACCGTACTTCTAAAATATATATGTAGTGACCAAAATTTAATCCAGCTCTTTCCTGAGTAGAGGAACTAACTTGGTACATTTTTAATGTTTTTCCTCCATTAATTCACTTGTGTAGGTGCTAACTGATTTATGAAATAGTATTCTATTATTACAGGGGAGTGACATAAGCTTTCATCACCTTCTGTCATGTGCGGTTGTATTTATTTTGACAGAGGCCATGAATGATAAAACTGTTAAAAGTAGCAATTCAAAAATGCCTATTACTATAAAAAATTTAAAAGTGAAAGTCATTTTATAAAATGTGAATATCATTATGAATGATAACAAAAACAGTTCAACCATCCTCTCAATTTTCCCAGCCAAGTCACTTGGATACTGAGCAAGAATACTACACAAGAAGGCTGCCTAAAAAAGTATAAGCATGTATAGATATATAAATGTACGTATGAGTAAGGAATATATATAAATGTAATACCTTTATATAAATATTTGAACTGAAAATAGTCCCCCTTTGAATGTGAAATCTTGGATGATATTTTATCTAAAAAACTAAAGTATATAATATATATGAAGAAAATATTTTTATTACTTCAAAAAGTAATCCGATGGGTCATATATTTGCGTTCTTTAAAAAAGTATGACCATGGCTAGTGTGGCTCAGTGGATTGAGTGCCAGCCCGTGAACCAGAGCGTTGCCAATTCAATTCCCAGTCAGGACACATACCTGGATTGTGGGCCAGGTCCCCAGTTGGGGGTGTGTGAGAGGCAACCTATCAATGTATCTCTCACACATCGATGTTTCTCTCCCTCTCTTTCTTTTTCCCCTCTTTCTAAAAATAAGTAAATAAAGTCTTTTAAAATAAAACATGTCTGCTTGCTAATTTTTGCCTGTGTCTAAATTTGAATGTATTTATTTTGTTTTTTTCTTGACCCAGTGTATGAGATGACATTTAGAGGAAAGTGACAAAAATGACAATTGCTTTAGACTTTCAGTGTAAAACACTGCCATCCATAAATTTGTAAAGTGAGTTATAGTACATGGGTACGTTTTAACATCAACTGCCATTTTAAGAATTTTTGGTTATAGTAAATCCAGGTGAGATTATTTGAAACACATACCTATATAAAGAGATGCCTGGAATTTGGAAATCTTATTTCTTTATTGCTATAGGGTTATTATTAAAATCAGTTAGGGTTGTATATGTGCAAGATAGTACTATAGTTGAGAGAGTACTTATTAGCAGAGAAATCTCATTGAAGCTAGACTAGCTAAATGGAAGTATGATTTACTAGTTCTAAGAAATGCGTTGAATGAAATGTTTATTACCCCCTTTGTGTTACATCCTATTTATGATTTTTCAGGAAAAGAATTGGAGAACAAACTTTAATGTCAATCATTTCAATAAGTTTTTAATATATTGACTGATGTGTTAATATAAAGTATCTAGGAAACCCTTCACTGAATTGTGAAGCAGAAAAAAATTGTCTTTATTTCTCCTAATTCTGCATTAATTCCCAAAGTTCTTCTGTTCCTAATCTCAGGTAGTTGTTCTTTAGCTGTCTCATAAACTTCAACTCTTAATTATCTGATAAGTGTATTAAAGGCAATGGGATTAGAAAACAATAGGTGTGAATTATTATCAATGTTCTAGACCTAGAATTGGTTATTCAGTATAATATAAATAAAAGAAGAAGAATTGATCATGCACAACCCATGGTGATTAATTCAATTCTCTGGACTAAAGTCTAACAATATTTTCCATTTTATTTTTATTATTTATTTATTTCCATATTGCTGAATACTTTTTAATTTTATTTTAATTGTTGTTCAAGTACAGTTTTCTGTCTTTTACTCCCATCCCAACCTACCCACCCAACCCTCCCCACCTCCCTCCCATTTCCACCCCCTTAGTTTTTGTCCATGTGTCCCTTATACTTGTTCCTGTAGACCCTTCCCCTTTTCTCCTGAAATTCTCCTGAAATTCCTTCCCCTCTCCCCTCTGGTCACTGTCAGCCTATTCTCTATTTCAGTGTTTTTGGTTATATTTTGCTTGTTGGTTTGTTTTGTTGTTTAAGTTGCTGTTAAAGGTGAGATCATATGGTATTTGTCTTTCATTTCCTGGCTTATCTCACTTAGCATAACACTTTCCAGTTCCATCCAGGCTGTTTCAAAGGGTAGGAGCTTCTTCTTTCTTTCTGCTGCATAGAATTCCATTGTGTAAGTGTACAATAGTTTTTTGATCCATTCATTTACTGATGGGCACCTAGATTGCTTCCAGCACTTGGCTATTGTAAATTGTGCTGCTATGAACATTAGGGTGCATAGGTTCTTTTGGATTGGTGTTTCAGGACTCTGAGCATAGAATCCCAGCAGTGGAATTGCTGGGTCAAAAGGTAGATCCATTTTTAGTTTTCTGAGAAAATCCCATACTGTTTTCCATAGTGGTTGTACGAGTCTGCACTCCCACCAACAGTGCACTGGGGTCCCCTTTTCTCCACATCCTCTCCCACACTTGTCATTTGTTGCTTTGTTTATAATGGCCATTCTGACTGGTGTCAAGTGGTATCTCACTGTAGTTTTAATTTGCATCTCTCTGATAGCTAGTGATACTGAGCATCTTTTCATGTGTCTCTGGATCCTCTGTATGCCCTCCTTGGAGAGGTGCCTGTTCAAGTCCTTTGCCCATTTTTTAATTGGGCTGCTTGTCTTCTTAGAGTGGAGTCATGTGAGTTCTTTATATATTTTGGAGATTAAACCCTTGTATGAGGTATCACTGGCAAATAGTTTTCCCACACAGTTGGTTCTCTTTTTATTTTAATACTCTTTTCTTTAGCCATGCAGAAGCTTTTTATTTTGATGAGATCCCATTTGTTTAATCTTTCTTTTATGTCCCTTGCTTTAGGGGACATATCAGTAAAAATGTTGATGCCTGAAATATCTGAGATTTTTCTGCTTATGTTCTCTTCTAGGACTTTAACAGTGTCATGGTGTATATTCAAATCTTTTATTGACCTTGAATATATTTTTGTGTAAGGTGTAAATTGGAGCTTGAGTTACACTTTTTTGCACATAGCTGTCCAGTTCTCCCAATACCACTTGTTGAAGAGGCTATTTTTACTCCATTTTATGTTGCTGCGCCCTTTGTCAAATATTAATTGACCATAGAGACTTGGGTTTATATCTTCCATTTTAGATATTAAAGATATTATACTTTTCAGGATTACTTGAATTTTAAGTGAGAACTGAATTACTTCGAGTTAAATGAAATTTATCTCTTAATCATTTTAAACCCAATTTCATATTGTTCTATTATTTCCTGCCTTAGAGATTTTGACTATTTGGCATTGTATATCTGCTTACATTCTTTCATGGAGCTTTATTTCCTCATTTTACACTAAGCATATATGCACTGATGGTGGGCAGGAGAGAAAGGAGCTGTCCATATCAGCTCAGCTCATCACATTGCTACAGATGCAGAAGGCATTGCTAATAGTGAAATTCCAGAGAAACAAGCCATGGGTGGTGTGATGGGAGGGGCATTCTTTGTGGCATCACATGATCTTCCTACTCTATCTGCTACTAAGGTGGATCTGATTATGCTTATTGGAAAATAGTATTAGTGCATTTGGGAGCCTTTAGGAACTGCATTGTATGAAAACAATTGAGGCAATTTTTTCAAGTAGTGCATTCATAGCATTGCATTAATTTTTATAGTACTACCATTTAAAAAATATTTTATTGTCATTTCAGTTACACTTGTCTGCATTTCCCTCCCACTACTCCCCCCATACCCCAGCCAAACCCACCTTCCTCCTTTGCTTCTACCCTCCTCCTTGGTTTTGTCCATGTGTCCTTTATAGTAGTTCCTGAAAGCCCTTCCCCTCATTGTCCCCTCCCCACTCACCTCTGGTTATTGTTAGATTGTTCTTAATTTCAATGTCTTTGGTTATATTTTGCTTGCTTTTTTCTTTTGTTGATTATGTTCCAGTTAAAGGTGAGATCATATGGTATTTTTCCCTCACCACCTGCCTTATTTCACTTAGCATAGTGCTCTCCAGTTCCATCCATGCTGTTGCAAAGGGTAGGAGCTTCTTCTTTCTCTCTGCTGCATAGAATTCCATTGTGTAAATGTACCATAGTTTTCCGATCCACTCACTTACTGATGGGCACTTAGGTTGTTTCCAGCACTTGCTTATTGCAAATTGTGCTGCTATGAACATTAGGGTGCATAGGTTCCTTTGGATTGGTGTGTCAGGATTCTTAGGATATAACCCCAGGAGTGGAATTGCTCGGTCGAAAGGCAGTTTCATTTTTAGTTTTCTGAGGAAATTCCATACTGTTTTCCACAGTGGCTGCACCAGTTTGCATTCCCACCAACAGTGCACTAGGGTTCCCTTTTCTCCACATCCTCTCCCACACTTGTTTGTTGATTTGTTTATGATGGCCATTCTGACAGGTGTGAAGTGGTATGTCATTGTGGTTTTGATTTGCATCTCTCTGATGGCTAGTGATGCTGAGCATCTTTTCATATGTCTCTGGGCCTTCTGTTTGTCCTCCTTGGGAAAGTTTCTATTCAAGTCTTTTGTCCATTTTTTAATTATTATTTTTGTCTTCCTGCAGTGGAGTCATGTGAATTTTTAATATATTTTGGACATTAAACCCTTGTCTGAACCATCTTGGCAAATATGTTTTCCCATATAGTTGGTTCTCTTTTCGTTTTAATGCTGTTTTCTTTAGCTGTGCAGAAGCTTTTTAATTTAATGAGGTCCCACTTGTTTATTCTTTCCTTTATGTCCCTTGCTTTAGGGGACATATATAATACTATTTTAAGAAGCATTGCATTCTTGGATCTTTTATAAGTCTTCTTTTGGGAGATTCATTTTTAATTGAAATCTCATCTATCACCAAATCATGTTGATTCCACTTTAAAGGAGATCTTAAATCATTGACATCTGCCTGGTTTCACAGCCATGGCTCTCATCCAGTCACATCATTTCCTCTAGAGATGGCCAGCCACCACATTGGCCTCCTACCTGGCCTGGGCGCTCACACTTCTGCTCTTCTCTGCACGCTCCCCTGTAGTGTTTTCACAACACACACATACTATGGGTGTCAAACGTGAAACCTCAGGAACTTTTGTGATGTACTCTTAAGTTCCAAAAGCTTCACTTGCTGGAGATTTATGTTGTATTTCCTTGATTGAAAAAAAATCAAATACAACTGATTTCTATGTAAAGACAGAGGACACTTTAAAATAACAGTTTTGTCTTCATAGTATACACTATAATTAGACAGAAATAACTTTAATTATACTAGTTAGATACATTTTTAAAATTGGTCTCAGCTGGTATACAAGAATAATACATAATTGAGACCTTAAAAAATTATGTCATGTCTACTACATCCCAAAGGGAAAAAACAAAATTAAAATATATATATATATATATATATATATATATATATATATATATATATATATATATATTTAGATTGTACTGGGAAAGGTATTATTTTTCCACAGACAAGTTAGTGTGAATTGATTTTAACCTCACTCATTTACTTTTACTGTGAAATTTACCACACTTCTGTCTTTTTCCTGTTAATGTCCACATAATTTGACCATCCATGAAAGTAATTGCTTCATAGAGGAGTGTGTAATGATACTATTCTGTCATATGGTTTTGTGTATCACAATTATTTTTCTATAATGTGGTAGAAAGAGATAATTATTTTTTTACTAAAGACAATTCTGTGGAATGGATGGTTCCACATAAGCATTTTTTTGTTTTGACTTATTTATGTCCAACATATTAAAATAAGGAATTTTTGCAATAAGAACTTAGTTGTATAAATCTTGTAATGCCTCTCTCTTGCTCTCAAGTAGATTTTGTTTTCAGAGTCTCTTTACCTTTTCAAATTTAATCAATTCCATTGACTACCTAAAGTAAATTGAAAGAACAATACTGTGTGTGTGTGTGTGTGTGTGTGTGTGTGTGTGAGAGAGAGAGAGAGAGAGAGAGAGAGAGAGAGAGAGAGAGAGAGAGAGAGAGAGAGAGAGGGAGATGGAAGCAAGAAAGGAACAAAGAAGGAAGGAAGGAAAAGAAAGGGAACAAGAAACTAGAAATAGGGAATAAGACTAAGGATTATGTTGATTATCAAATTTCAAGCTTTCTTCTATAATAAATTTGGTTTTACCTGTTAATTCACAGATTACAACTGAACATCATGTACACTTTGATAGCTAGGTCTTGCAGGCAGAAGACTGTGGTGTATATTAGTCTCTATAAAATATTTCTATGTGATTTCAGTATCTCCCACTACTCCAGTGTGTCACATTATTCCCTTGGCTCTTTCTCCTTAAATTATGTCATCTTCTACTCTATCTCTGTCCTTCAATCTCAGTGCCATAATCTAGACTTTATCACCATTAGTAACTTGAACCTCTAATCTCAGTTTCAAGGAGACCACTCTCCAGCTACCATGTATATTTTCAGTTCACATACAAAAGGACACCAATTCCAAAGATTCTTCAAAGTTTCCAGGAGCTCCAGTTCCTTTATTTTATGCCTTGTCACTGTCCACTCAGTTTCTCATATTTTAACTTGTGCTTCAATTGCCAGTTATCCACTCAGATTCCATGACCCATCACTGTAGCCACTCATTGGTAGACTCAATCACTTACTCCTTTGCCCCTTTCTCACTCTTTCATATTCACCCAGACTTAATAAAACACAATTTTCTGCTTAACATGTGGTTGCACCTATGGAGCTGAACGGATCTGGAAAACCATGCATGTTATGTTGAAATGCACTCTAAATTCATGATCACTAAACCAGGTGCCTTGTTAGTGCTTCCAGGCAATCCTGTTACATTTACCTAATCCATTGGCTCCCCTAGTCTCCTAGATGACTTTTTTATATTTTCCATCTGTTCAGAACACCTCCACCCACCCCCACTATACTCATTCTTGCTGAGAACATAGAAACAAAGCAAATTGTAAAAACTACTATCACTGTAGCAACCTATCCATCAACATCTGTGTCTATATATTGTACTTTGACTTACCTCCTGTTTTTATCAATGAACTAATTGTGCTTCAGTTAAAAGCCAATCATGGCACTAATGTACTAAATCCCATTCCCTTTTTCCAACTGAAGGATATTGCTCCAGCCACCCTGAGTACTTTCAAGATAATTTTTTTCTCACTGTTAGGTCATGCACATCATTGGAAAAATATGCTGTAATTTTTCTCATTTTATAAACCCTTATCTTGAGTCCATATTTCACTCTAGTTATCATCTCATTTCTCTCTTCCCTTTTATAGTAAAACTACTTGAGGTAGTTATATTTTCTGCATCCAAGTCCTTTCCTCTTATTATATTTCACTTTGAAAAATTATGTTCAACTTATTGATCAGCACCATGTAGCATACAAGATCTGTTCTATTTTTTCATGGTTTCTGGACTACTGAGTTTTATTTAATTTCCAATTTAATATATTAAAAACCTTTTGCTTTTTATCAACTTAAAAACATGGCTACTAACAATGCCTCCCTTTACTAAATTCCCCGTGAAAGATACTTACATGTGACATTTCAGTCTTTAAAAAATGCATGAGACATTTTATAGCTACTTTTGTAACAATGAGAATTTTTGTTTTATCTTGGAATTGACTATAATTTGCTAGCAAGAAAAGTAGTTTATGAGCAAGGTTATTGTCTTAATGCAGAATGCTGTGACTAGAAACACATACCATTGCTTTCCTTGTCATCAAGCTGCAGTGCCTTCTAGAACCCACTCTAATCAAGCTTCTTTCCATCCCCACTTCTCCACTGAATTTGTTTTTGTTCATGTCACCATTTTCTTCACGTTGTTTTTTCCAGCGGAATATCCTCAGTCTTGGATTGACAGAGACAATCACTTTTTCTTTTAGAAACATCTTTACTTGATTTCCAAAACTCTTTCAGGAAACCATATTCCCTCCAATTTCTGTCCAATTTATTGCTCATTCCTGCTCAGTCTCACTGACTGGTTACTTTTAATATTTCATACTTAAAAATGCTTGGCTACTCTAGAGCTAAGATCTTGGCCTCTTCATATCCAACTACATGATGTTACCTCCAAAATTATACCTTCAACCCAAACTTCTCTCCTAAATCCCATACTTTTATCTCCAGATGTCTGCTGGATTTTTTCCCCTTAGATGACTACCAGGCACCTCAAACTTACCATGTCTCAAACGGAACGTCTAACCTCCCACTCCATCTCCAAGCCTTCTTTTCGCATAAGCTCTTTCATGTCAAGTAATGGAAAATCCATCTGTCCAGTTGTTCAGACCCCAAAATATTGGAGTTACCTTAATCCTTTTCTACCTCCCCCTAAATCAAATCTGTCAGCAAACCATGTAAGATCTACTTTTAAAATATACCCAGAATTGAATTATTACTGCCTTACGGCTATCTCCTTGACCTATACACCATCATTTCTTGCCTGGAGTGTGATATGCCGTACTATAGCCTCTTCACTGGTCTGCCTGATTCAGTGCTCTTCTCACTACCCCACCACCTTCTTTTCTCAACTCAACAGCAAGATCAACCATAATAAAGGCAGATCACTTCTGTTCTTTACCCCAAACTTCTAATACATCTACTTCACTATAAAAGGCAGAGTCCTCACACTGGTTACCAAGCCTCACCAAAACTGACTTCTCTCCAACTTTCTGACATTATCTATATATTGTAGTTCTACCAGAACCACAGAAATATTGTCATTCATCTAATATTTTCTTGAGGATTATTGTTATTGTAACCTAAGATGCTTCCAAGCTCTTCTTCAATGTGTAGCACATAATAGTATGCTAGGTCCCTTTGAATTAAATTTAAAAACATTTTGCCTCCAATCTTGACAACTTGATTAATATCTATTAATGGGCAAATGCTTTTAATAATTTTAAAACCATACTTTCTGTATCTTAGGGAATTAAGTGTTGATTTGTTGTCCATTGTTGGATTGAAATTCTAGGTGAAGTAGAAGTCCAATGTTTTCAGTAATCTTTATTAGTGTTATAACCATTATTTTCACATCTTGCTTCTCTTTGGAAGAAAGAGGTCAAGATGAATCTGCCTTCTTATAACATTCCCTTAGGAACCAACTGGCTTCATATAACTTAGGCATAATGAAGAAAACCGAATGCTGACTACCCTCATGGTACATTTTTGAAGCAATGTGGGTATTTTGAAACCATTTTAGAAGGCTTCTTCAAGTTTACTCTTATTTCCTTATTTAAGAAAGAATAAAATGTATAATGCATGTTCAAAGACCTTTATAAAATTGTTAAACTTGATTTGTACTGTTTATAGTCACTTTGGCTCTCTGAAAAATGTGCATAATTAGTTCTATTATTTCTTGATAATGTTGGGTATAGGAAGTGTTATCTCACACTTTAAATATACAGTATACATAAAATGTACAAGAATATTTGTTTTAAAAAGTATTATATGTAAGTTATATCATTTCAGGATTTTTAGGTTCAAAAAATTCTTTATTAAAATGTATATATTGAATTAATAACTGTATTCATATGAAGTTGGCTGACCAGCCCTTAAATAGTAACAAAATCATTGTAGGCAATAGTATTTTAAGTATAATCTGCTTTCTTTCCCAAGGGGTTTTGTTCATTTGTTTGTTGGTTTTTGTAGATCTTGGTCCATCCACTATTTAATATGTTAGGGCAGTCTTTGTTCATTTCTCGGGAGAAGTAAGTACTAAGAAAAATTCCGAAAATAAAGGGAATAGCTAGAGGATGTTTGCTTAAGGAAGATGTAGACATTGGGATGGGGAGAGAGTCAAAGGAGAAGTGATGTGGGCTTTGACCCAGTCTCGGGAATCCCTGAGAAAGGAGCCATGTGCTCTGAGTGCCTCCTTCTTCTAACTGAACTCCAGATGAAGAGCAATAGGCACCCTAGAGGGGATTTTGAGATCTTAAAGCACAGGAAACATAGAGCTTGCCCGTATAGAATTATCTGGGACCTGGAGAAGGGGAACTAATCCCCAGAGTAGAAATGGCTATGTAACATCTCTAAGCAGACAGTCCTGCACCAGACCCCATAACCATCCATGAGTCACCATACTCTGAAGTGACTAAAAGTCCTCAGGGACCCAAGCAGTCATGAAAATGGCAGAGAGAGTTGCTGGATAGGATGTTATAGATGAGAATTAGGTTTGACAGAGTTGCTACCTCTGTAGATGAATTTCTAAGACCAGACCACAGATGAGATAAGATTCAGAGGGTGTGAACATGGACAGATGACACTTAGGAGTGTCCTGACCCTGTTTTTAACTAAGATGCTTGGCACTTAGACTCAGTCTTGAGCAATGCTAAGTAATCCCCAAGTTCATGGTAAATTGCCTCCTCCCCTCATGTTTTTTTAGGTTTACTCTGGAACATAGCTCTCCAGACACCAGAACAGGCCAGATGACAAGTTGCCAACAGAGAAACATGAGACATGGTTGAGAGTACGTTTTAGACTGAGAACCACAAACTTCTAGAGCTGGAGGTCAACTCTAGGAGTTTAGTCTTTCTTAGATATAAACCCTGAAGACAACCTCATGACCCCAGATGTCTCCATGCAGATCTTGGTGACTAATGAGGGGAATGAGGAAAGAAGATGTTTAAATTATATGATATAGTGTTTGGCATAGATGCCTGAGTGTGACTGATGGAAATTAAATATTAAACATTTTCTCACATACTCTGAATATGTGAAATTATGTAATTTAAGTTTTAAACACCTTATAAAATTAACAATATGGCACTCTATATTTTCTTAGCTTATAGCATGCTAAAATTTATGGTTAACTCTTGAATTTATGTGAAAGTGTTCTAGAACAAGCTTGAGTAGAAAAGGCAGAATTAAAAAGGCAGACAATAGTACTCTATTGTCAATAAATACAGAATAACAATGCTTTAAGATGTATTATATTTGCTTTTACATGAAGAATGCTTTTAATTAGAATGAAATGAGGTCTGAATAAATACCCAAATCTTTTATCTCACATGGGGATATGGCCCGTAGTCAAAAATAGTTTGGTCTGTACACTCATAGTAGTTTTCCTTAGCCAGGTCTTCCATCTTGACTTCTGCGTGTGCATATTGGAACTCTCTAAAATCTCCTATTTCTGAAAAATAGTAACTCACAACAGAATTTATGATGTCATAAATGATTTGAACAACATTATGCATTAGAATGTTATCCATTAAGGATATATAATTATTATTTTTTCAGATAGAATTTACTTTTACAGATGTTAGTATTAACTAATCAGCAACTGAAAATCACCAGACATTGTGAAAATTGAATGTTTTACTTCATTAAGATAAATGATGAGGCATCTAAATTGACTAGAAAACACCATGGATTTATTACGAAACTAATTCTCTGCTCTACTTCCAGAAATTGCTTTTAAAACCACAGATTAGAGCTCATAACTCATCTCCTGAAATCCTGTTGGTTCCTCACTGTTCAGATTCCTCACCATCAGAGCAGCTTCAGGGGTGAGCGCCTGGTGCAGTTGCAGAGCCTCGCCTTTTGAAGGGCCCTGTGCCTGGTTTAATACTCTGTCATCATTTTGGAGTGATTAATAATTTTTAACAAGGTGCCCCACATTTCATTTTCCACTGGGTCCCACAAATTATGTGGGAAGCCTTCTCCAGCTGCCCCAGACATAACATTCATTTTTCCTTTGTTCTTACACTTCTTTGTACATATATCAACTATGATAACAAATTGCACTGTCATTTGATAATCATTTACATTCTTACCCAGAGAGCTGTAGTGAATGCTGGCGGTACCCACCTAGATCTCTTTTATCAGCCAGTTCACTCATCTCCTGGTTGCTGTGAATGCTGGCTGCTAATGACCCACAACTGGCTTTTTTCAGAGAATTGTGCTATTACTGAGATTCAAATGGTACATCCTTGTCTTGAGGTGGGAGCACTCTGTGCTGCTGTTCATAGTGCAGAGCTCCTGGCAGTCTCCCTTAGGATCAGACCAAAGCAAGCTATAGCTGCCTTCATAAAGCTATTGACCCCTGGCCCATCACATGACCTAAAGATTGACTGAAGAGCATGTATATTGTAATGGTATGTTTAATAACTACAGTCAAACCAAGCATAAAATAACAGGTCCTTTTCTCTTTAAAGTTATATTAACTCAGAAATTAAGCTCATTTCTCTTAAGATTTTTGTAGAAATCACTAAGCTAAGACTAAGATTTCATATGAAATCCTGAGAGATTCATAGAAGCCTTGAAGTTGAATTTGAAAAATTCTTAAGTTTTTAAACTTAAGTTCAATCAAATTTTATGAGGTTTCTTGTTTTAGTAAGAGAGACTCCTCCTTTTAGTGTTTTCAGCAACTGGGACAAATTAAAGCGTTTGGCTTCAACTCTTAATACTTTCATGTGTATGAAATAAAATTAAAATAAAGATTAAGTGAAACCATAGGAGAGGAAAATGGTGGAAAGGTCAGTTCTACTTGGTAGCAGTGGCAGGCACACATTTTACACGATGTATGTGGAGTAGATCACAGCCACATCTGTGCCTCAGCCAGCTCACTGATTTATTACCTAGGTGTCCACTAGATTGAAGAAGGTGGGAGAAGGTGACACAACATGTTCTACTAAGAAGCGTTCCATCCTTAGAAAAGTTGTACACGATTTTTCAAGAATACTTTATGGAGCAACATGCTTATGGAGCATGCCTGGAAAACAGCTCTAAATGGTAGTACTCAGTAGAGTTCTACCATTTAGAATTCAGATGACACATTTTGAATTCAGATGACATCACAGCCCTTGGGGCTTTCAATGAATAAATCACATTATATCTGTGAGCTGCCTAATAAGACAACTAGAGCTGTCTAGTAGACAACTATTTATTATTGAGGTTGTTTAGTAAAAGAACTGCCTGTGAAGCTCAAGAAGTCACAGCGCTTGGGTTCAAGTCCCAGCTCTACCATTTGCCCATTGTGGGACCTTGGGTAAGTTGATTAAATCCTCACTATCTCTGTATTCTCATCTGAAACATGGGAATAATTCTAGTTACCTGATAGGGTTGTTATAGGGATTAAGTGAATTATTACACTTAAAACAATGCTTAGTACTTAGCAACGACTCAGTAAATGCTATTTTTAAACTGGGTAACCTAGTAATAAATTGTACAGGATTCAAGAAAAAATATTTCCCTATTTTGATTCTACTTTGGAATGATCAGAAGTCTTAAAATGTTTAAGGATTTCTTGCCTTTTTATACCCATTTTCTTCACTTATTATTGCAGTATTTTAAAATATGTTATTTAAAATGTTTTGTAATCTGTTATTTTTAGATATAATTATGTCTACCAATATCAGATAGAAAGTATATTAATAAAAATAATTGTAAAAATCTAACTTGCCTCATTTTATCTTAGAATACTGAAAAATTATAAACAGGAATCAGATTCTATGAATTTTTAACATATAGCTTCAAAATGATTGCACAAACACAGATTTCCTAACCTAAATTCAATCACAAATATTTAGTTCTCCAGAACTACTGTAATGGAAGATACATAATGTAGAAAGCATAGGAGTAAAGCCAAATTCACGTTCTAACATGATTCTAGTATTTAAAAAAATCCATGTCAAAAGCTAGCTAGTGAAAATAAAGTGCAAAATTGGTTGTTTGTACTGCATGGTTTATTTAATAAGTTGCATACTTAAATAAAATAAAACACTCAAAGTAATTACAAATTTTACTAAATTCAATTGGGGAGCATTTGAAAGTATAGTTTATAAAGTACAAAATTGAAAATTAAACTTTAGACTTAAATGCGAACAGGTTGTATATATCTGTACCTTTCCCACCAACCCTACCACCACCCCAATACTCACACCTATAGAATATCATAGTGGTCAGGAGCTCAGACACAAAGACCAAAATCTAAGGGTTCAAATCTTAGGTCATCCATTTACTGACTGTGTGACTTTGACATTGGAGGAATTATTTATCCTCTCTGTGCCTCAGTTTTCTCATCTATGAAACAAATTATGCTAGTTTTATAACAGTATTTTGAGCTAGAGGTCCCTAAAGCCCCCACCAACATAGCTGGGGAACCGGGAAGGGCAGCAGGGCCATTGAGAGTTACTTTGCATATCTGAAGAACTTGGCCAGTGTTTTAGTAATGCTAATAGCTGTGCCTGCTGAACTGGGAGCCAGGGAGATGGGCATGACTGTAACCCTTGATGCAGCTGGGAGGTGTTCCCTGGTTACTGTGCTCCTGCAAACAGCTTGGAGGCAGTTCCCCTACATCACAGGGCCAAGCTTGCTCTGACTAACAATGGCAGACTAACAATGGCAGCTGAGAAAGGCAGAAGAAACCAGAGCACTGGCAGGGGTAACCCTTTATGGGAGGAGTCAGAAATGGGGTTATGGAGTGTAACAGGGTGCAGCCAAAGGGGGCCCCCAAAATAGGGCTTTGGAGTGGGGCCCAGAACTCAGGGTATCCAGAAAATATTAGAAAGCCATATAAAATGTCCTCACCCCTTCCCCCTCAGGTGTGAGTTGGGGGAAGGGACAAATGGAGCAGGGCTATTGAGAACTGTTTTGCATAGCAACAGCTTTGCAGCTAACCTCTGGCATGGCCATTTAACATATCTATAACCTTTAACTGGTTTCATAGATATGTTGAATAGCTGTGGCCTTGCTTTGAGCCAGGGAGAAGGGAGTGACTTCCACCTGAGATGGAACTGAAAGGCACCTCCCTCTGTTTACAGCACCTGCATGAGAGCTTGGAGATGATTGGCTCCATGAGGTTGGGTCACGCCTGCCGGGACTCACTATGGCAGCCCAGTAAAGCTGGAAGGATATGGGAGTGCTGGCAAGTGTAGCCAATTGTAAGAGGAGTCGGAAATGGGGCTGCAGAGGAAGATTGACGCAGGGATTTAAAACCCAGACACAGCAGCCATTGAAGGGAGAGCCACATGGCTTTGGCCAGAGAGAGAGCCACGCGCTTTTGGCAGAGTCAGGACCCCTGCAGCCATGTGAGGGAGAATCACCACGTGGCTTTAGCAGAGAACTGCCACTTGGCTTTGGCCGAGTGGCGACCCCCTCCCCACAACTTAGGTGAAGGGGGAGCCATAGGGCTTTGGCAGAGTGGAGACCATCTCACAGCTTTGGTAGAAGAGGACCACGCAGCTTCAGGGTGCTCTCTTTGGCTGCGTGGCCTGGGAAGCAGGAGAGACTTTGCCTGGAAGAAGGGTGAAAGAACTCTTGCCAGTAGGTCATGAGAAGGTGCCACATGGCTTTGGAATAATCAGGGATCCTGTCTAGATGGCAGCACAGCTGATGGTGCTGGCAGCCTGAATTGCAGATGTTTGCTTATTTTCCTGAGATACGGTACCCCAGTTTAGAGCAGAGGGAGAAGGAAGGACTGTGTGCATCCGTGGGTATCCAAAAGGACTTTGATATCTCAATGAAGATATTAGGTCACTTCTTTCAGTCTGTATAGCATTAAATAAACATTTCCTTTCCTTTTCACAAATCTCTGGCATTGAGAGATGTCTTTCCTATAAGGTGGCAGACATAATGAACCTTGGCCCCAGTGGCCTGTGTTCTGTAACAGGAAGAAGATCTACCCCAGGATTTAAACCCAAGCATGGGGCAGCCATGCACTCTTAACCATGTGGCTTGGGAAGAAGCAGCTCTGGACCATGTGGCCTGGTGTGGTCATGGCCATGTGGTTTAAAGGATGCAGAAGGACCCCCACCAGCCTACCATGAGGAGGAGCCATGCAGATTTGGTTAAGAGCAGGAGCCTAGCCAAGCATAGACAACTGGGAGAACCTAGAATGTTAAAATGGGAATCTGCCTAGCTAAGTTACAGACTTCTGCTTCTTCTTCTGAGAGATGATACCTCTGATGGGCCTGGTTTGGCAAGAGGAATCAGGACTGTGTGTGTTTGTGGGTGTTTCTTTTCTTTTTAAGGAAGTGGGGTTTAAAGGGGAAATTCTGCTGTTATTTTAATTCTGTCTAACTTTCGAATAAATAGGTCTTTTCTTTTTCACAAGAATCTAGCATTGGGAGTCAACATTTTTTCTCAGTGATGGGCAATAGAACCCAGTGGTTCTGTTTCAGTACCAACTTCACTGTGTTTCTGTGAGTATTAAAGATACAAGAGTAATCTAAAAAACTGAAATTATCTTCTAGAGGGTAGACTCTTACAGTACAGGCTGCTCCAGCCAGGTGAGTGTTCTTGGAACCCATCTGTATCAGTGTACCACTTGGCATTATTGTGAGAGCCTACATTTGGCTTCAGTGAATTTGTTTTGAAGACTCTTTCAATGCCTTTGCCCATTTCATGATTTATGTGAGCTGAGTGTTCAGCAGTTTTTGACCAAAAATGGCATGACCCCTGGGCCTCACCCTATGTATTCGTCTGGTCTTTCCCCAAGTGACTTTTTTCTGTTTCCCTGGATGAAAAAGTCCTCAAAGGGAAACGTTTTGCCAATGTAGAAGAGGTGAAACAAAAAATGGCAGAAGCACTAAAAGGCATCAAAATTGACGAGTTCAAAAACTGTTTTGAGCAGTGGAAAAAGCATCTTATAGGTGTATTGCATCAAATGGAGAGTACTTAGAAGGTGACTGAAGTTTAAACATGTAAAAATAAGCACAGAATTTTTTTATAAATAAATTCCAGGTTTTTTTGTGCCCCCCCCTTATATATTGATACGTAGATATAGATACACATATACAGGTACATGCATATACATACAGATGTGTGTATTTAGATATGTATGTCTACATAATAAATATACATGTATATGTGTTTGTCAATATATGTGTATGTATGTGTATACACATATCCATACACCAAGTGTATATTGGAAGAATCTCCACTTCCCTACATCCGGTTTCTTCCTGAACCGTTATTACTCTCGAGCCTTTCTCTATGTGTAGAAGGAGAGAAGCTAGATCATTCAATAAGACTTTCACCAGCATGGCCTGGGAAAAATACTGAAGTTGTTAAAATTTAATTTTATACCATCCTTTCTCTCTTTCTGTGCTCTTTCTTCTTTTCCAGCACTGTATACTTTTCTTTCAGCTACTCATAAATTAGTGCATTTCAGCTGCCTATGCTTGTTGTCTAAAGCCCCTTTCTCTAGTACTTTCCTTGTGTCTTTCCTATCACAAAGTGTTAAAATAAGAATTTCTTAGCTACTTGCCCCCTGTTCCATGAATTCCAAACTTTTTTTTATGTGATCAGCACTTGGGACTAAATCCCATAAACAAATACACACCAATGTACGACTGATTAGAAGCCTTAACTGGAGCTCCCTTCCTTTGATGAAAAAAAAAAAAAAGAAAGAAATTGTGCCCTTTCAATGGAGTAGTGAAATGGAATTGTGCATTTTGATTTGCATTAGTGGCTGTGAATAATGGAAGAGGTGACCTGACGCCTTCTCAGGGAGAAGCTGACTGTAAAGAGAAGGTGACAGCCTTGGCACTAATATTTAGTAAAATGACTGTCATTAAAAGGAAAAGAAAAGAATCTAGAAACTAAGGGAAACATTCCCAGTTTTTATTTAGGGTCACTATCTCTCACTAAGAGGTACTGTTTATTTCCTAAGCCGCTATCTAAAAGTTATCTTGAGTGTTTGAATACTTTTTTGAGGATGAGGGAGATATGAAAACAGACCTTGTGGGTTTTGTTTACCCACTGTGTCTCCCATGGTAGGTGCTAAATAAATGCATGGTGAATGCAAGAAATAAAAATAGACCTACTTAATTTTGGCTCTTTTGGAGGGGAGGGGCTTACTTGCTTCCATGGAAGGTGTTTGATTTTTTTTGGTGCTCTTTAAATGGCAATTGGTAACAAATAGACAGGTTTTTCAAAACATGATGCAATATAACTTCTGTATTTTCAACGCTACTAAAATACACATGTGAGCATTTGTAGCTACATTATTCTTGAGGTCAAGGGGCCAAGAGAATGGACAGATGATGCTAACACAGCTCTGTCTGATAGCAAAGCCAGAACAAACCGAATGCTTTTTAACCAGTTTTCCTCTCCCAGAGGTGTTTCACTGACCTTCTTTGGGATAGATGGATGGGCCTGGGAAATACAGCTCCTTTGAAGAGTCCTCAGAATATAACCTCACAACAAACACTCTTTTGGGAGGAGGTAGTTGGGCTATAGTATTTCAATAAGTAAACAATTTTAAGCAGGTGTTGAAAGGTAACCTTCTAATAATTGTATTTAGTCAATTCTCAACTGAAAATGTTATCTAACTCCTCATTATCCAGTTACAAAGAAACTGCATTAGAGCCTTTATATATATGTATAGAGAGAGAGAGAGAGAGAGAGAGAGAGAGAGCCTTTATATATATACATATGTATAGAGAGAGAGAGAGAGAGAGAGAGCGAGCCTTTATATATATATAAAGGCCAAGACCATGAAAGATTAGTAAAATGTATTTGATTATTAAGTAATAATAAAGTTGAGGAAAACAATGCATTGTACTTGCCACTACAAGGTTAACTCCAATTACATATTGTCCAATATCTGCCATTTTTAGAATTTTTCTTGTCTTATCTCACTTTCTCCACATAAATTATTATTAGTAATGATTAAAATAAGTTAAATGTAATATAGTTTTAAAGTAATTTAGTTGAAGGCATGAGATAACTATAGTAGCTTAAGAATATTTCCAATTATAACCTAAGCTGAGTTCAAATTTTAAACTCAGTTGAACTTCCATTTACATAAAAATGTACAGGAGGACCACACATCCTTTTGTCCTCTACGTTCAGGAGACCACATTCACGTGACTTCCGATGGTCTCAGGTTGTGTCAGTTATTCCAACATGATGATTCATATCCCCCTCTTTGACTCTGAAGATACTGCACTTTAGATAATAAAGCACATACACATCGTAACTAATGCAACGAATTTGTTTGTCAAGTGCTGTTAAAACCTAAAAAATTCTGGAACTGCAGTCAATAAGATCATAATAACTTTGGTGGCAAATGGTTATTAGATAACTGTGGTGATTTACATAAAAGTTGAATCACTATGTTGTGCAGCTAAATCTAATAATATTATTGTATACTAACTATAATAATGTTTTTGAAAATTTTGAACCTTTTCAAGCAATAGCTGTGAGCCACAACTAGTGGTAAAAATTATAGCCAGTCAGAGCAAATGTCATTTCTGCATGCTCATTTTTGCTGCTCATTCTTGATGTCTTTCTCCAAATATTTTTCAGTACATATTCTTTAAAATAAAATACCTACTACTACTTTGTAGCACATTTTATTCAAATGATACTCTAAAATCCAAGTTCACTTTTTTCTACATATTTCATTTCTGTTGATTTTAATCTGTGCAGTACTGAAGAGTTTGTGTTATTATTCAGTAAGGAAAAGATATTTTGGAAAACTAAACTTTTGTTAGATAATTTCATCCCCAAGTAAACTCTTGGCTTCTGGAAGGGCCTCCAGAATATAGCATGATGTCTACTATGCAGTAGTCACTACCTAAAAGGTACGTAGTAAATGAGTGCATGGGTAGCAATGATAGTTTTTTTAACTTTTAAAAAATTATTAATTTATTTTAAGTTAACAGTATTTTTTCAAGTCATATGAGCTACAATGAAATAATAACATTCTTACTTGCAGAGTATCCGATCTTACTATGTGCATTTATTAGGTTAAACACAATACACATGTACATTGAGGGACGATTAATTAAGTTAACTGTGTAAGATATTAACTGAGAAACTCTAACTCATATATGTTAACTGTAAAGGAGGAAAAGAGACAATACGGAGGGAAAGTATCATGAAGTAATTGAATTTGTCATTATGAATGGTGTTAAGAATGAATTTCTACTATAGAATTATTGTTGAAAGCCTATCAATTATTGTGAATCCCTTAAAATATATTTTCTATGTTATGTTACAAATTTCTTTCATGCTCAGAGATGTAATTGTGATTTCAGCCTAATACACCATGTTAAAGAGAAGGACAGCCTGGGACCCCAGAAGGCCATGAACTTTTCAGACATAATTTGAAACCAAAGATTGAGAACTGCCTCTTAAGGGATGGGCTTTGGTCTTTGATCATGTTATTAATCTTCCAGGAATTTAATAACACTTAAGCCAATTTGATAATTTAACTAAGAGGTAGTCAATAATTACAATAAACTTTAAGTATCCATAATAGCATGATGGGAAAATAGAAGGCCAACAATAAAGTACAGCAGAATTTTAAGTCTTAAATTCTTCAAGTCAATAAGAAGAGAGTTATTTGCATAAAAATAATTCAGGTGAATTACCACAAGGTGACTGGGAAATTACTACCAATTACAATGATTACTTAAAGCCCACTAATCCCTTGATGCTGCAATTGAAGCACATCAAAGCCCTAGCCTGAAAGCTTCTTGTCATTCTAACCACATCTTTGTTTATCTGGTGATTCTTTCCCTACCTTTCTACCTCTTTCTCTTGGTTTCATCTACCTCTTTGAATAGATCTCATTTGTTAAAGAAGAGTATCATTTCATGTCCTTTGGAAAAAAATCTAATGGAGATAAAAGAATGGTCACCTTACAGTTCCATAACTACATATTGAAATTTCTAGACAAGTAAAAGACAATTAGCAATTTAATATCTTACATTCCGGTTGAAGACTAACTGGTCTTATTTCTAAATTTAATTTGATGAAGATGGTTTTCTTAATTCAAAGGGCACAAAATATTAATGTATCACTTCCCCCCACCCCAGATTATGTCTATTCTAATAGGACAAGACCTGCAAAACAAACTTATTTAATGTAACACTCAAATATCAAAAACTGCAAGCAGTAATTCTAATATCTGATTTTACATAGCAAGAATAATGATCTAAATTTCTTTTTTTTAGAATCATTTCTTTTAACTTTAATACCCAAAGACATGTTTTTTTTTTTTTTTTTTCAGGGATGCAAGCATTCAAAATATATTTTTACGTAGAGACTATTGTCAATGTAAGAAACATTGAAACCTGTAGAGAATTTTTGTGAGTTTATTTGAGCCAAACTGATGACAACTGCCAGAAGCAAAAGTTGAGCAAATGCTCCAGAGAATGGCAGTTTTGTACATATTTATACATTAGAATCAAAAGAATTGGTGTCAGTGGGTTACGTGAAATCCATTGGTGATAGATTAGGGAGATGGGAGGAAGCAAAGTCGGGGAAACTTCTGGGATCAAATAAAAAGGAAAATGATAGACGCATCTTTTACACAGGTGGGAATGGGTGGTTAACAGTCAACAATCAATGTAATAACAATGACAATGAGGGGATTTGTGCTCTCCCCTTGGTGCAGTGCCTGAGTTTTGAGGGGTCTGGAAAGAGGAAATCTGACATTCCAAAGGCGTGTTATTGTAGGTGCAAAAAGACAACAACAGATAGGCTCAGTCAAGGTAAAGACTACCTTTCTTCAAAAAAAAATACCGGGCTAGGACATGACTACCCACCATGAACTGCTTTTAGTTCAGACCATCATCCTATGTGTTTACTGTAGGTCTCTGAGTTTGTAAGGCTGTCACGCAGGCCTCCCTGGAGCTTGTCAGGTTTTGCACGTGGCCCCTTTTCTTCCACACAATTAAAACATGAAATTATGATAAAAGCTGAGATGGTTGTTGAAATAAAGGATCCTTCACACTGTATTGTTGCAGAAAGCCCCAATGTTATCACCCAAGTTTTCTGTCTTAATTGATCTTAATTTCCTAGATAATTGCTATAATCTGAATTTCACTTTGTCCCTGTAGGCACAATCTTTTTCTTTAAAAAGTGGCAAAAACTCAGCATCATTTAGAATAGCCTGCCTAAGTCTCTGAAAAGTTTCATATTTTGTACTGTTTTCTTGATCAAAAAAAAGTACATATTTTGTACTGTTTTCTTATGATTAGTATTATGTGCCAACAATTAAGACAAAAGAATTTTAAATTTACTTTTGCTTAACTTTCTAATTAGAGTGAAAAAAATTTGATGTCATAATAGTTATAGAACAAGCTGTGATAACATAACTCATACAAATGATTCTTTTACCTCCTGGAATCTATAGAACCTAATAAAACTTCATTTCTTTCTGGGCGGAGGTAATTGTGAACTTAATGCAAAATCATTATTCTTGTGCCCACACACATATCCATTTATCTGATTATCTGTTTATTTAACAATATTTTAGAAATCTTGTATGTGTTAGGCTCTGGGATATAGTCAGAGAACAAAAGGAGAATTTAATATAAAACCTGTGCTGAAGGAGCTTATGATTAAGTGTGAGTGACAGATAATTTACATGATCATGATACAGGTAAGGAGATGAAGATAAAAGTCTATGCATTAGTATAGGGGGCTAAGTATGACTTCTAGACTAAGGGGAAACTTGGTCATATCCGACCTTCGAGAAAATAGTTACCATCTTAAAGCTTATAAGGTACTCTGGTTATAAGTTTTTTTTTCTTTTTTAAATTATTTTATTGTTGTTCAATTACATTTGTCTGCATTTACCCCTCACGACTCCCCCCAGCCATCCCCATCTCCCTCCCTTGCTTCCACCCACCTTAAGTTTGTCCATGTGTCCTTTATAGTTGTTCCTGAAGCCCCCACCCCTTTCCCCCATCATCCCCCCATCATTTTTCTTTTTTAGATAGTAAGTATGGTGAATTATTTTTTTCTCCTTTTTTAAATTTTTATTTTAATTTTTTTTCTTGTACAGTTTTCTGTCTTTTACTCCCATCCCAGCCCACTCTGGTTATAAGTTTTAAAAGTCAGTTGGAAAGTTTATGTAAAGAAATTCTTTCAGGAAGTATACCTCTCAGTATGGATTTAGTTATATTACCAGAGTAACCAATTAGAACTCATATTCACAAGGCAGCACCTGTGTTTATTTTTTATGACTATCTTCAGCACCTAGTTCATGGCCTTGGTGTAACAAGGACCCAATAAATATTTATTGAATGAATGAGTGGATTGAGGCAAAGATGAATTTTCATTGGTTTTGGTTTCAAGAAATTATTTGTAACTTTGTAGAGATCTGATTTTCTTGGTGAAATGTCTAGTTTCACATTTGGTTGAGGAGTAAATGAGAGGGGTCTAAATATAAGCCTACAACGCAGCTGAGCTTAAAATGTTGATTGTGGACTAGGAAGGAAACTATTTGAGCAAGGATTTGTTGTTTTATATCAGAAAGATCTATGTTGAAATGGTGGCGAAAAGCCTCCTGAAGGGAGACGATGTAAGCCACAGAGCTGGCTCCATCAGAAGCGATCAGAGCTATGAGCTACACCATGAAAGAGACTTACCCTCATCTGTGTGGGCAAACCCCTCCCCACTGTAGCAGGAGAGAAGACAGATGCATGCAGGTGCAGCTAGGGTTATGGATTCAATGGCAGTAAACTGAAGGAATTCTATTGACATTAACTGTTGTATAATGTTAATTATTTTACATGGAACAAGGTTGTATCCAGAGCTTTGTGACGAGTGGAGAAATTGCAAAATGGCTACATGGGGAATGGAAAGACAGCATTCACTAGTGAAACCTAGAAATACTCTTAGACAGCAGTGAGTAAGCTGTTGAGGGTGGAGGACACAGACCTAATAGTGACGTTAACATGAGCTTTTTAGTTTCTTTATCAAGGTTCAGCTGTTCAGGTGTACAAGACCAACAGGTTTAAATCAGTGTTATAGGGAAAGTTTTGAGAGTTGAGGATATGGTCAGAGTGATTGATGTACTGCACTATGGAATTGAATGTGAGAGAAAATAATGTTGAAGCATGAGTAGGCTATTTGATATGGAGAAATTAGCAGCATTTGGAAACTGGGTGCCTTACCAAATCCAAGACCTGTTGCAAAGGGGAAAAAAGCTGAGTAGCAGAGCGAGGATAATGGAAAGCTGTGATTGTTTGAGTTTGGTAGTATACCAGGAAATTATAAGATCCAGGGCATGGGCATCAGAGTTAGATGGTAAAAAAGAACAGAAATGAGGTTCATCAAAGATGTGGAAGTAGAGGAACTGAGAAATTAAGATTGTTCTTACAGATATTGCAGACACCCAAAATGATACTAGCATTTCGTGTACAGGAAATGATGCTGAGAGAAATGAAAGAAGACTTCAATGAAAGTAGGGGACAAACTAAAAGATGGGCAACTATGCCCTGACTAGTGTGGCTTGGTTGGCTGGGCATTGTCTTGCAAAATGAAAGGTCACCAGTTTGATCCCTGGTTTGTGTACATGCCTGGGTTGTGGGTTCGATCCTTGGTCAGGGCACAAATGAGAAGCAACCAATTGATGTTTCTCTCTCTCATCAATGTTTATTTTCCTCTCTTTCTCCCTCCCTTCCCCTCTCTCTAAAAAGAAAAAAAAAAACAGGTGGGTAGGTAAATAATAATAATGAGAGATGGAGGTAGAAAGCTAGAGTGCTACACAAACCTTTAAATATCAAAGGTTCTCATAGAATTCCATAGGTATAAGGATCTGAAGGCATCATTGAGGATTAAGGACATTGATAACTACTCATCTTGACTCCAACATAAAAAAATACAAGACAATGAATAGATTTTACTTGTGAGTCCTATATAAGAAAACCACATTTGAATTAAGGCAAGGACATATTGAGTAAATATTTTCAAATTCAGATCAGTTTATTTTGCATACTTTTTTGTTTTAATTTTGAAAGAGGCAGGAGAACACTGAAATGTTTGGTCAGATGAAAGGAGTTGCAGAACAGTGTGGAGATAATAATTTAAGAGAAAGAAAATGACTGAAGAAACTTAATGTTGGGTGGTGACCAAAGAAAGATAACAGAATTGTGTGCGACATGTTGGCTTAACATGGCCATCAGGTTTCCTTTCCCTGGTGAATGAGAGTATCAATACTAGTATCAGTACTAGTAACTAACTGAGCAACCTAAGGGCCTAGGTTGGCCTTTAAGCTAAGTCTTGACAAAATGACTAAGAATTTGCTTAGAGAAGAAGCATAGTGGGTGGGGGGGGGGGAGGAAATAACAGGCAGAAGGAATAGCACACACTAAGAAATACAAGTTTGAAAGTACTTGTCAAGTAAAGTGAATGCTGAAAAGTTCAGTATGGATAGAGCAACAGGATATGTGGGCTGGAGTAGTAAATCATAGTGCTTGATTTTAAAGGACTAAAAAAATTTTTTTTGCCAGTGATGGTGATTAAATAAAAATCAATTTTGTCTTTTTCATCTCTGTAACCCCACTCCTAGCATAGTTACTAGCACATGGAAAGCACTCTGTTAATATTTGTTGAACAAATACATTTGCCATGACCTAAAGCCTTGAGGATTAATTAACACGTTTGAATTAGAATTCAAAAAATTCAAAGACAGCCTGGAATGGGCCAAAAACAATGAGATATAATTTAATATAGGGACCGATACATAATCTTAGCCTCATGTTAAGAAGTCAACCACCTAAGTGAAGAATGGAAATGGTGGTGTGGTGGTAAGCCAGGCTGGAGAGCAGTTCAAGACTAAAAAATATAGGAATTTTAGTTGACCAAAGCCAAATATATGTCAACGCTAACTTACACTGCCAAAAATTGTGGGCCCACAAATGTATGTTGCATACTAGAAGTTACAAAAGCAAAGTGGGTAAGAGGGCTGTAACCTACATGTCATTTCACACCTGGAGCCTCAGTTTGAGTTCTGAGCACATGATTTTGTAATTCATATAGTGTCAGAAATGCAGTTAGTGAGTGTTGGGATGGGTCAGGACAGAGAGAGCTACAGAAATAAGACTTTCTACCCCTTTCCTGTCTCCCCTGTCTCCATTCTAAGCAAGGACTAGTTTGTGGACTTACTGGATAGTCAGCAACAGATATTTGGAAACAGCATGAAATAAACACATGTTGACTTTTAAAGCTCTTTAAAGCTTTTAATTTAGTTTTCTATGTGTTTACTCTGATGTGAGTACTTAATATGTTTAATTGTATCATATAACACATCCAGACAGAAATAACCCTGTCTAAAACATTGTTCTGGGAGGGGACTTTTGTAACTAATTTTATCTCCTCTGAGCATCAAAATATTGACTGTACCAGCTAGGTGGGGTAAATCCTATATACTGGTACTACCAGATCCTGTTCTCTGTTAGCATTCTTTCCATGATAACCTTCACTGAAAAGCTAGGAAGGGTTATATTTTACCATAATTAGCCTCAAAATCTAGTTATTGTTTAAGATTCTTGTTTTCCTTAAAATCTCCTCCTTTATCTTTAATAAGAAACTGTTAAAACATTTTAAAGGGGTAGTGGCATCAGGATCATGGCAGCAAAAGATGTCCATCAATTTTTGTCCCCCCCAACAACAAATATTTGGCATTCATCCATGAATAAAGTGACTCTGGGAGTTGGGGGATTTAGTACTTACTATATGCCAACCAGAGAGAGTCTTGCCCACCCATGTATCAGGTAATAGGCTGACAGAACTCAGTACCAGCTGTGGAGCCTTCAGTAGCCTGTGAACCAGTTCCAGCCCCTCTTGGCAGTAGTCCGGAACACCTGGAGAACACTGACTTGGGCAGTCACCCACAGGGGGACAAGAGAGCTTTTGTGGAAGTCCAGGTTTCCAGAGGAGAAGTTCCAGCACTCTGTAGGAGGGAAAAAAATGATTTTGGAGAAATTGGAGTGGGTAGAACAGCTTTACTTTGCCTGCATTACCCCTCCCCCAAGGTAGCAGAGCTTAGAGCTAAATAAGACCTTTTGGCCTGAGATTTCTTCCTAAGGGGAAAGGGAAACCTGGTGAATGAGCCCCTGACTTCTCTAGCTCTAAGGGAAACTGCCAGAGACTTATTTCTCTCACAGCATTCAGAGTCCTAAATTAGGAACTCCATGACTGGAGGAGGGGTTGAAGATAAAATTTTCAGAAAACAGCATTAAAAGGATGGTGTTACTGTTGATTGCATAATGGACTCTATCAATAAGCCTCCTCGGCATTGGCTGGGGAAGGCTCATGTGTGAATTCTCCCACCTGGTCCATGGGCATACTTAGTAACTGCATGCCTCACCTGTACCTCTCCACATTCTGCTGCTAGCTCCCTATGCTTATTCCTGAGAATGGTGAGAGTTAGCCTCAGTAGAATGCTAGTGAACATAAGTAGAAAGCCAGTACATGCAGACCAGGGGACAACCACAATCTTGAGCTGTAAGGCTACCTACAGGAAAACAAAAGAGAGGCTATCCTGCATTGTAGGATTGAGAGAAGACATACAAACTTAAGAATTCTGTCACAAGATGGAACAAGAAGTGTGAAGTATATTCATACAAGGTCTGAGAATGTCTTAGAATCCCAAACACGGCTGACAAGAGGTATTTCTACCCTGAAGGCAGTTGGTAAAGATTGGAGGAGGTGAAAGATATCTGAAATGTGAAGATAATAATGCAAAACTTCAAGGAACACGAAAAAATCAAAGAAACATGACATCATGAAAAGGATCACAATAATATTCCGATAATTAAACCTAAAGATGTGGAGATCTGTGATTTACCTGACAAAGAATTCAGAGAGTTGTTTTAAGGCAACTCGGTGAGCTAAAAGAAAACACAAAAAGACAATTCAGTGAACTTGGGAAAACACTACATAAACACAGCAAAAAATTTAACAAAAAGAACTTATAACAAAGAATCAAACAGAAATTCTGGAGCTAAGAATTCCATGAATGAAGTGAAAAATGCATTAGAGAGTGTCAACCACAGAATAGATCAAACAGAATAAGAATATGTAATTTATAAGATAGAAACATTGAAAATATCAAGTCAGAGGAGAACAAAAAAGAAACAATGAAAAAATAGAGAAAGCCTATGTGATCTATATAGGACACCGTCAAAAGAACCATTATTAGAGTTCCAGAAGAAGAGAGGGAGAGGAGGGGTTGAAAGCTTATGTAAAGAAATAATGGCTGAGACCTTCCCAAACCTGGGGAGAAACTTGGATGTACAAGTTCATGTAACTAATAAATCACCCCATTGTTTCAGTCCAAAGTAATCTTCTTCAAGACACATATAATAAGACTATCAAAAATGAAGCCCCCCCCCCAAAAAAAAAGCAGCAGCAACAAGAGAAATAAGTTTGTAACCTACAAAGGAGGGCCTATTAGGCCATTTGTGAATTTCTGAGCAGACACCTTACAGGCTAGGAGAGAGTGGGATGATATATTCAAAGTGCTGAAAGGAAAAACAATTGCCAACTAAGAATATTCTCTCTAGTGAAGTTATCCTTCAGAAATGGAGAAGACTCTCTGAGACAAACAAAAGTTGAGGAAATTCATCTTCACTAAACCTGCCTTATAATAAATGCTGAAAGGTAAAATTAAAAGATACTAACTAGTAACATGGAAATATACAGCACAATAGCAAAGATAAATAGTCAAGTTCAGAACACTGTAATGTGGTGGTATATTAACCACTTAAGTATTGTATAAAAAGTAAAGGACAAGAGTATTAAAAATAACGATAGCTACTACAATTTGTTAACAACAATATAAGATGAAATAAATTATGACATTAAAACATAAAAGGGGGAATAGAAGGCTGGAGTTTTTGTGTGCAATTGAAGTTAACCTGTTATCAGTGTAAACTATACTGTTATATTTGTAAGATAATTTATGTAAGTCCCATGGTAACCACAAAGCAATTACTGATAGTAGATTTACAAAAAATAAAGAGATAAGAATCAGAGCAAACTACTCTAGGAAATCAATTAAAAAAGAAAGGCAACAATAGAGGAAGAAGGAGAAAGGAAACTATAAAACAGCTAGAAAACAGCAATTATTCTAAATGTAAATGGAATGAATTCTCCAATCAGAAGGCATAGAGTGGCTAGATGGATAAAACAAAATGACTCAACTTATGTGCTTCCTACAAGGGACTCACTTCAGCTTTAAAGACACATGCGAGCTCAAAGTACAGGGATACAAAAGGACATCCCATGCAAGCGGAAACCAAAAGAAAGCAGAGTGGCTGCCTTTATATCCAACAAAGTACACTTTAAGTCAAAACTGGTAACAAGAGACAAAGAATAATGAATCCTGTTATATAATGATAAAGTGGTCATTTCATCCAGAAGGTATAACAATCATCAATATATACATACTCAACATCGGAGAACCTTATTGAGATCTAAAGGGAGAAATAGACAACATGCAATAACAGCAGGGGATTTCAATACCCTATTTGTTAACAATGTTGATCATTCCAGATTGTGTTGATGAGATTGGTCCTATACTTCAATTTAGAAGAAATTTTTAAAGGGTTCCCTTCTGTAATTGGCCTGTTATGTGTGTTCTGACTCACTATTGCAAGAGACACACACCACTATTGCAGTTAGGCCAATTAGTAACCCTATAATGGCTCTAGCCAGGTAGCTTGGTTGGTAGGAGCATTGTCCTGAGCACCAAAATGTTGCAGGTTTGATTCCTGGTCATGGCACATATGGGAGGCAACCAATCAGTGTTTTCTCTCACATCAATCTCTCTCTTTCTATCCCTTTTCTCTCTAAAATCAATAAACATATCCTTGGGTGAGGATTACTTAGAAAAAACCTATCATGGCCTTCAATCATTCAAGTAAAAGGAAGAGTCCATCGACATGGCAAATTTCACTGTTGTCTTATTTTAAGAAATTGCCACAGCTGCAACATGCTTCCAAAACCACCGTACTGCTCAGTCAGCAGCCATCGACATCAAGACCCTCCACCAGCAAAAAAGATTACTACTTGTTAAAGGCTCTGATGATCATTAGCATTTTTAAGCAATGGCTTAATGTCTGTTCATTTCTTTAGACATAATGCTAGCGCACACTTAATAGACTACAGTATAGTGTGAGCATGATTTTTATATGCACTTACTGGAAAACAATGTGTGACTCACTTTATTGCAATACTTCCTTTATTACCATAGTCTAGAACTGAACCTGCAATGTCTCTAAGATATGACTCTATTGGCAGAAAAGAATAGACACATAGACCAATGGAATAGAACAGAGAGCCAAAAATAAGCCATTCAATATATGGTTAACTAATATTTCACAAAAGAGCTAAATATACTCAATGGGAAAAGGTAGTTTCTTTAAAAAATAGTGTCAGGAAAACTGGATAACCATATGCAGAAAAATGAAATTAGACTCCTTCTTGCACCACTCACAAAAGTTAACTCGAAGTGAATTAGAGATTTAAGCATGAGACCTGAAACTGCAAAACTCCTAGAAGAAAACATAGGGGAAAACTCCTTAATATTGGTCTTAGCAACACTTCTTTACACATGACCCCAAAAGCACAAGCAACTATAGCACAAATCAATAAGTGGGACTGCATCAAACTGAAATGGTTCTCACAGCAAAAGAAACCAAAGGTAACCCATGGAATGGAAGACATTTTTTGTACACCATATGGCTGATAAAGGGGTAATATCCAAAGTACATAAAGAACTCACACAACTCAACAACAATGACAACAACAAAACAATCTGATTGAAAAGTGGGCAGAGGATCTGAATAGATGTTTTTCCAAAAAAAGACATTAAAATGCCCAAAAGTTATATGAAAAAGTGTCTAATATCCCTAATCTTCAGGGAACTGCCAATCAAAACTTTAATGAAATACCATCTCAAACCTGTTAGAATGGCTATGAAAACAAGATAAGAAATAGCAAGTGTTGGCAAGGATGTGGATGAAAAGGAAACCTCATACACTGGTAATGGGAATGTAAATTGCTGCAGCTACTGTGGAAAACAGTGTAGAGTTTCCTCACAAAATTAAAAACAGAAATTTATATGATCCAGGAGTACAAATTCCCAGTTAGAAGATGAATAAGTTCTGGACATCTAATGTAAAGCATGGTAACTCTAGTTAACAGTATTGTATTGTATACTTGAGAGTTGCTAAGAGATTAGATCTGAAATGGTATCATCACAAAAAGAGAATGGTAACTATGTGACACGATGGCGGTATTGATGCTACAGTGGTAATCACTTTTGCAATATGTATATGAGCATGTGAAATCGACATGTGGTACATCGTGCATCTTAAACTTACACAATGTTCTATGTTACCTATATCCCAATAAAAGTAGAAAATCATTTCCCAGATGCCATCTTTAAACATTTTCCAGACGCCATAGCCTAACTATAGCCTCAGCAAATTATGCCTCAACAGCGTGGAAGTTCACAAGATACTGAAGTCAGCCTTGAATGTTAGAAGATGAGACCTTCATTATCTCTGTCTAGTCAGGCATAAATGATTGAGCCAGCATAAAACTCCAAATCACACATTCTTGAAAAAAAGTAACTTTAAAAAAGTAAAATCAAGGACAAGTTTTTAAAAATTAAAACTACAGATGTATTCATGCCCATTTAAGAAGACTTTCTTCTGATTTTTAAAAATATATATAAATCAATCATAATGTAACTTATTCAACAAGCGATTTAGGGTACCTTATAGCAGGCAATGTAAATTAGAAGCATGAAAGAAAATGAATAAAAATAAAGATAAAATGCAGTTAGGATTGTGGTTCCTATGAAAACACATACTACAGAGTGCTATATATGTGAATTGTGAATAGTGGGCCACCAATTTGTTTTTTATCAGTCAATGAAAAAAGGAAATATGTAAGTAAATAGAAAAATAGAGAAAACTTTTGCCATTAAAGCAATGAAACCAGTTATGTAGATAAAAGAAAAACTCAGGGTCAGTGGAAAACTTATGAATAGTACAAAAAAGTTAGATAGTAAAGACATAAATAAAAGTCATGACACCATAAAAGTCCTAGAGGAGAAAACCCTCAGACAAGGGTTTGATCTCCAAAATATATAAAGAACTCATATGGCTCAACACCAGCAAGACAAACAATCCAATTTAAACATGAGCGAAGGACCTGAATAGATACTTCTCCAAGGAGGACATACAGAGGGTCCAGAGACATATGAAAGGATGCTCAACATCACTGGCCATCAGGAACTAATATTTTTATATTTTAAATTAATTGTATGACATATAGTCTTTGGTTATTACAAAAGTAAAAGAATAGTCTTAATATGCATAAAATTTTGTGTTCTATGCCAAATATTTTAAACACTTTTCTGAAAATGGTTACTTATATAAAATATTTAAGAGTTATTTCACCACTTTCAGAAATTCTTCTGAAAAAAAGGTAAATACAATACATAAGTGATATAATAAATTTAGGGGGAAGTTTCATAGCCTAGTGTTTGCAGAAAAGGAACCTAAAATTTTGAATATCATGTCCAGTTTTGTTTTTTATCATGGTGTACACTTGGACAAATCTCTATGTTTGCTGTAACTGATACTCATACAAATGGAAATCCATCTTGCCTAACATGATGTTTTCAAAAGAGAGAATTATAAAAACACCAATTATGGTCTTTAAACTAGAGACTATTTATCATTTTAAATAAGCTGCAAGGAATGCTCTAAGTCATTGTAGAAGCAGCTGAAATTCATCCAAAATGAATAAGATATCAGATAATTTGCTGACCCAGTCCTTTATTTAATGACTGTGTAACCTTAAAAACCAATCCACTCATTTAACAAACATTTAATAAATGTCTGCTTCTCCAAAGCACTGGTGCTATTTTTGGTGCCGAAAATAAAATTACAGGTGAAATAATCTCAACCCTCAAGGAGTTTGCAGTCTATCAGTAGAAATTAGACTAATACAAACATATTAAAATAAGATTAATGCAAACACAAGAAATAACAGGAGTTTCAGAAGGCAAAATATAAATAGATAAACTATGTTTGAATGTCTAGTATATGAGATAAGGACAGCCAAGACACTTACCCCACAGTGTCTCCCTGACTAAAACTTTAGGTAGGTCTTGAAGGCTTTTATGTTGTTAATAATTAAATGCCAGTTTCATAAGCACTAATGTCTTGGAAATTTCACATCTTAAGATTTAAAGATTCTTTATACTAAATTATTCAGTACCTACTAGGTAAATAACCTTGGGGTCATGGGGAGGAGAATATAACCTTGAAGAAGAACAGAAGAGCACATACAACAGACTCTAAAAGCTAACCAGCCCTGGAACCCGAATCTTAAGGCTTTCCGGGACATGATTAGCTTTCCCACTAGAGACTGCTGCCTGCTTGTTTACCCAGGACTATGGTGATGTTATTGTTGAGACCCTCATTCGATTGTCCCTGAGTGTGTGACTCTACTGGACACTGACCGCCTGCCCAGTGTTTCCAGAATTTGTTTTCCAAATCCACTAACTTTACTTTAATATTCCAATAAGTTGAAAATTTGACATACGTACCCCTTGAAAAGATTCTTTAATATTCATCATATTATTTGAATATTCATCTTTATCTCCCACCAAAGCTGGGAGTCATCCCAGACTCCTCCCATAGCCTCACTCCCAATTTCTGGTCAGTTGCCAACACCTGCCATTTTACTCCATAAATATTTCCAGACTGTGATTTCCCCTGTTCATCGTTCATGTCATTTTCCTAATTCTGCTCTTCTATACCACTATTCTGACCTCCTTTATTTGTTTCTTCATTGCTGTCTTAACACAGTACCAGAAACTGGGTGGCTTAAAACAATAGGAATTTATTCTCTCACAATTCTGGAGGCCAGAAGTCTGACATTAAAGAGTCCATAAGGTTCATTGTTCCTGAGGGTTCTGAGGAAGAATCTGCTTCATGCTTCTTCCCCAACTTCTGGTGATGGCCAGCAACTGGACATTACTTGGACTGTAAATGCATTACTCTAATCCAGCATTTTCAACTAGCGTGCTGCAAGAATTTTTCAAACATCCAATATCTAACTATTTAGTCAGGAGCACTGACCTCTTTTCCCTTGCATGGTCAAATGGATAAATGACAACAGCCAACACAATAGCTGTTCTGTGTGAATGAAACAACACTATAACTATTTTTTGGTCAGGTCAGCAAAAAAAAAAAAAAAAAAATAGAGTTTTTGGTGTGTTGCAGAACTTTAGTAGTTTATGTGTGCCATGAGATGAAAAAGGTTAAACATCTCTGCTCTAATCTCTGCTTCTGTCTTCACACAGTGTTCTGCTCTCTCTTATAAGAATTCCAGTCACATTGGAGTAAGAGCCTTGCCTTAGTTCAATATGACCTCATTTTAATTTAACTAATTAAATTCACAATGATGCTCTGGGCAAATAAGGTCACATTCTGAGGCACTGGGGGTTAGAACCTCATTATATATTTGGAGAGGGCACTCTTCAACTCATAACAGCTCCTAGCTGAAATTCCTGCTTCCAGGCTTGTCTTTAGCTAGAACATCTACATAACTGTCAACATAGCTTTTCTTTTCCTCACTTAAATTTTTGATTTTAGAGAGAGGAGAAAGAAGGGGGAAAGAGGAAGAAAGAAACATCAATGTGAGAGAGAAACATCAATTGTCTGTCTTCTGTACATATCCTGAATGGGAACCGAACATGCTTGAACCAGCCACCTTTTGCTTTGTGGGACAACAGCCAACCAACTGAGCCACACTGGCAGGGGCCAAAACAGCTTTTCTAAACTATAACCCGTCAAGTTGTTCCTTAATGATATTTTAAAAATCTCTGTCAGATATACAGTAAAATTCAAACGCTTTAATGTGGCTGAAAAGTGTTGCTTAATTTCCCCAGTTAAACTCTTATTTATTTTAAATTTACAAATCCCCTACTACTGTGTTTCCTTGAATGCAGTATGCTTTTCCTGGCCTCTGTGTGATATCTTCTACTATCATCTTCATTCAGAAGTTTTCTTCTTTTTCCCCGGCTCCTGATTACTTGCCCTTAAGCACATCTCAGGCATCACATCTCCAGCAAGTCAGCAAGTCTTCTGGGGGCTCCCCTCCCCCGCATGCTAGTTTAGAGTTTCCATTATAATTGATCCCATGTTCCTCAGTATTTCTGTCTCTTATGGAGGAAGTATTTAAACAAAGCAAGAGTCAGACCTAAGCAAGAATTCTACAGAACTCATGCAAATATGGTTCCATACATTTTATTCAACTCTAGTTTGTAAAGCTCAAGCTCATATATAATTGTAGCAGATTACTAAATCTTCGCTTTTTGTTTATTCCATATGGTTTAAGTACCTTATGTCTCAGAGTCATTATTCATTTCTTTGAGTTGGTCAGTTTCTCCACGTGAGCTCCTAAAAATACTTTGGCAACACTGGGTGAGAAGCGTAATTACTGATGTGTCCTGTATTGTCTAGGAGCTAGGGATGAGTATGCATTTCATCTTGGCTACAATAAGGTGGCACTGAAGTGACATGTGTTCATATTTCACATTTTGGACTTTAGCGTGTGATAGTGTAGTGTAACTGCTGTGGCTGTAGTTGACTGCAGTGGTATTTGCTTGACTAATGTAATGAAAATAAACATGATGTTTTATTAAAATATTCCAATATTATTGAAAAAAGAAAGGACCAATTAAAAATGCAACTTATAAATCTCTCTTAGTTTCACTTAGGGAGAAATCTGCTTTTGCTCTAGGCATGAATTGTAAACTCTACTCCATTGTAGATTTTTTTTGCACTGTGTCTACAAATTCAGGCCTCCAGGATCCTGCTTCCCAAACTACCCCATAAGCATCCCTTTACTTAAGAAAACCAAAAACAAACCAACAAACAAAAACTTTGTATTTTTCTAAAACTCTTTTCTTTGTTCTGGCATCTATCCAGTTTGTCCGACAACCAAGTTTAAGTTCTTTTAAAGGGAATTATTTTTAAATTCATTAAACTTTTAATATTATTTCTATGTGTTTTTCATATTGGAAAGTTTATTAAATCTTTTTGAGGGAAATTTCATTAGATATACACATGTATACAGAGACAATATGATTAATCCAGCACTATTTACTGGAATTTTTCAGATTGATATCATTGTCATTTTTTATTAAAAGTTTTGATAACATCTGATAAGGGGTTAATATCAAACTATACAAAGAATTTATACAGGTTAACATAAAAATTTAATTAAATAAGGGTGGAGGACCTGAACAGTCATTTCTCCAAAGAGGACATACAGAGGCCAACAGACACATGAAAAGATGCTCAACTCACAAATCATAAGGGAAATGCAAACCAAAACCACAGTGAGATGGTACTTCACACCTGTCAGATTGGCTATCACCAAAAAGACAAACTGATGGTTGTCAGGAGAGGGGAGGAGGGGATGGGTAAAAAAGGTGAAGGGGAATACAAGGTTAAAAACTTACAGCTATAAGATGTGCGGCACAGGGAGTACAGTCAATAATATCATAATAACCTTGTACAATGACAGGTGTTTACTGGACTTGTAGCAGTGATCACATTATAAGGCACGTAAAGGCAGAACCACTATGCTGTATAACTGAAACTCATGTAGCATATGTCAACTGTCCATTAATCAAAAAAAATTTTGTTATAGTTTTTCTAAACTGTTGTTATAAAATAATATATATTTATTTTAAAAGTTAGAATGTAAAATTATATGAAATAAAGAGCACAGATCTCTCTGTCTATACCCTTAATCCACTCCTGGGAGTAAGCTACTGAAAATGTTAAGGTTGCCATCTTCTCAGACATTTTCATTTTACAGAAAATGCATAGTTTTTATATTTGTATACATGCATACACATTTTTACATGCAGTGGAACAACATAAAGCATTGCAGCCTTTTAAAAATCACTTACCACTGTATTCTGAATATCACTTTGTGTTGGTAGGTATAGATTCACCTCATTACTTTAATATATGGATGACTTATGATGTATTTAACCAGATTTTTACTAGTAGAGTTTTAGATTTTTTCCAATGATTCACCTTTAGCAAAATATTCCATGGCATAACCTTATATAATATCTCTATTCTCCTTTATTAGTATATTTGCTTGGTAAATTCCAAGAAGTGGATCTGAGACTAACCTTTGTATACTTTTAATTTTTTTTATTTTAAATATTTTTTTTATTTTAATTGTTGATCTTGTACAGTTTTCTGTCTTTTATTCTCACCTGAACCCATCACCCTAGCCCTCCCCTCCTCCCTCCCATTTCCACCCCCCCCATAGTTTTTGTCCATGTGTCCTTTATACTTGTTCCTTCCCCTTTTCCCCTGAAATTTCCTCCCCTCTCCCCTCTGGTGACTTTCAGCCTTTTCTCAATTTCTGTGTCTTTGGTTATATTATGCTTGTTTGTTTGTTTTGTTGATTAGCTTCCTGTTAAAGGTGAGATCATATGGTATTTGTCTTTCACTGCCTGGCTTACTTCGCTTAACATGATGCTCTCAAGTTCCATCCATGCAGTTGCAAAGGGTATGAGCTCCTTCTTTCTTTCTGCTGCATAGAATTCCATTGTGTAAATGTACCACAGTTTTTTGATCCATTCATTTACTGATGGGCATCTAGGTTGCTTCCAACACTTGGCTATTGTAAATTGTGCTGCTATAAACATAGGGGTGCATAGGTTCTTTTGGATTGGTGTTTCAGGGTTCTTAGGATATAGTCCTAGCAGTGGAATTGCTGGGTCAAAAGGTATATCCATTTTTAGTTTTTTTAGAAAATTCCATACTGTTTTCCATAGTGGTTATATTTTTAATTTTAATAGATATTTCCAAATAGTCCAAAAATGTTTTGCCATTTACATTCCTACAAAAAGGCAATGAGATTTTCTACACTTAACCACCCTGAGACATTATCACTATTCTTTATAATAAATCTTTTCAAATTCTCAAATGAGAAATGGTATCTTACTATATTTGTACTTGTACTTAATTAATTTTGAGTGAGGCTGAGCACCTTTTCCAATATTTACTCATGGGAAGAATCTTGATCAATTATTTAGAATTATTGCATTCATTAAAACCATGAAAATTAAAGAATATCTTTAGACCTCCAGGAGATTTCCTTTTTATTTTTGCATGGAAGATTTTGTTTGATTACTTTTTAAGACATGAAAGAATGATATCTATATGTTTATTTGAGAAGAGATGAAATATTTTAGATTCATATTGGACAAGTAAAGACTAAGAGAAGAATCGATTTACATTTCTAAGACCATAAACACTATGATAAATTGAGCGTAAATTTAGTCATTAATGATGAAATGCCATAGTGTGTCCATTATTAGGTGAATGCTTATATTGGCCAAGCCATGGATTGAAATAAACTGGGGTGGTTTTTTAAATACAAATTCACAGATATCTGAGAACATAGTAATAGGAATCAAATCATGCACCACTGAGTTTTACAACAGCCAAGCCTTGGGAATAACCCTGGAATGCTCACTTCTCTTGAAACTCAATAGTGATGAGATCATTGAAGGAGAGTACAGCCTGGAAGAGGAAATACCTAGGACAAACTCTGGAAGAACTCAAATCTTTATGTAATGTAGAACTTACTCTCTCTTCTACCTTTCTTGCAACTCCATCTTCATTTCCTTCGCAGGTTAATCTTTCTCTTTCCAGCCACAAAATGTTTACTTTCCTGGAGGTTTAAGCTTAAGTTGTCTTGACTTTTCATGTTATGCTTTTTTCTAGATAGTTTAATCTGTGCTCATTGACTCATACATAATCTACACAAATGCATAAATGTATATATCTAGCCCAAAGTTTCTCATTATCAACATTATTGACTTTTTTGGCAGGGGGTGAGGGGAGGAGGGAAGAATGGAATCTATTCTGTGCATTATGGGATTTTTGGCAGAATTCTTGGTTTCTTCCACTAGAAAGAAGTTACCTGTAGTAACCCCCAGTTGTGACAATTAAAATGTTTCTGGTCATTATCAAAAGTTTCTGAGGGGCAACATTAACATTAATCTAGCCTAAGGCTTCTCCTGAGATCCAGCCATATTTACAGCTAATTGACATGCCTCTTGAGTGTTTCAAGAAACCTCAAATTTAACATGTCCAAAGCAAAACTCATTATGGAGTGCCTGCCTCTAAACCTGGATGTTTACCATTGTTTGCCCACTCATTGAAAATAACTACACCCTCTGGCTATGCAAGCCACAAAGTAGCTATCATTTTCCTTATTCAGGATGTATCAGTTTTTATTGACCTCTAACAAGATATCAGCTTAAAAACAGCATACATTTATTATGTAACATTTTTTCTGTGGGTTGGGAGTCTGGCACAGCTTCTCTGGCTCCTCTCCTGAGGTTTTCACAAGACTATAATCAGGGGTCAGCAGGACTTTATTCACATTTGAGGGCTTGACTGGAAAAAATTTATTTCAGACTCATTTTGGTTGTTGATAAAGTTCATTTCCTTGTAACTTGTGACTGAGGGCCCTGGCTATTTGCTGGCTACTGGCTGGAGGCTGTGCTCAGGTCCTAGAGGATGCCCACAGTCCCCTACCACACAGCTCTCTCCATGAAGAGGTCATAGGAGGGCACTTGCTTCTTCAAAGCCAGCAAAAGAATCTTTCTCTCTGTCTCTCCATCTCTCGTCATCTTTTGATATGGTGTGATCAAGAGAATGAATTATCCAACTTGCCCCCCCAAAAAGAGAATGAAATCTCCATTACCTTTGCCATATTCTGTTGGTTAAAAGAAAGTTACAGATTCCACCAGTACTCTAGAAGAGGAGATTATATAAGAGCATCAATTATTGGGAATCACTATTGCCCTACTAGAGAATCAATCTATCACCAAAACCTGTAAATTTCACCTTAATATATTTATCCATATCTATCAACTTCTATTTGTCTCCTCTTCAAGCTTTATCATGAACCTATTTCAGCCTGTCATCTTCACTTATCTGGGTGGTTGCAGCACCTTCTTCAATGAGTTTATCTGTCTCTACCCTGGCCCTCTCCAGTCCATTCTCCACCACAGAGCCAAGGTGCCTTTTGGAATGCAGATATTTTCATGTCCGTGCTCCCTTAAAAATCTTTTCAGAGGATTTCAAGAGCTCTTAGGAAGGTCATTAAACTCATCAAAACTTACAAGGCCCCTGCATTATCAGGTCATTTCCTGCATAAATCACTGACCTCTCCCCTCACTGCTTCCCTTCACTGCCTCTGCCACTGTCATCTCGGCTTCTTCCAGAACCTCTGCTTCCTCCTGTCACAGGGCCTGTGTGCATTGCTTTCCTTCACTCAGAAAGAGCACCCCTCCTCTTCACTCAGCTCACTTCCTTAGAGAAGCTTTCTGAACTCTATGATTATAAATTCTAATCATGCCAAGTTTCTTCTCGTAGAACTGATAGCAGTACCAGTGTTATGAGTGAATGTGCGATAAATTGAATAATCTCTCCTCCACTAGACAATAAGCTTTTAGGAGGCAGGGATGCATTTTTTTTCTGTTGACTATTCAGCCTCAGCATGAAGCATTATGCTTGGTGTAATAGACATTTAATATTTATCTGTCTTAGTAAATGAATAATTGATCAGACAGATAGCTCAGGGAATTGTAGTCATATAGAACTTTAAGATTGGGTTTTAATATCAGATGATTCTAAAATGAGGAACAGTGCATATATGCACCACTTAGGAGTTAAGAAGTCTGAGCTTAGTTTAACTGGATTCTCTGGTTGTGGTCTGCTATGGTTTAAATGTTTTGTGTTACCCAAAATCCTAACCCCTGAAGCTGATGGTAGTAGGAGGGGGCAAGCTTTGGGAAGTGCTTAGATCACAAGGATGGAGCCTTCATGAATGGGGTTAGTATCTTACAGAGGAGGCTTCAGAGAGATCCCTAGTCCCTTCCACCACAACAGGACACAATGAGAAATTACTGGCTATGAACCAGAAAGGGGATACTCACCAGAAACACTATCATACCGGCATCTTGATCTTGGACTTCAAGCATCCAGATCCGGGAGAAACACATTTCTGTTGCTTATAAGCTACCCAGTATTCCACAGACCTTAGTTTATATTTTTATAGCCATTTGAATAGATTAAAACAGGCTGCAATTAAGTACTCGGAAAACTTCAACTGAGATGAAGCACTCAGCAATTTTGATCAAGAAATTAAGAAAACGTATTCATTTGGAAAGTAGCTTGAAAGACTAAATTTTGGCATAGAAAGCAGAAAATTCATTATATAAAACAGAGCAGAAGTTCAAATGGAAAATAATTCTCTATTCCCTTAGGCCCCAAATCTTTCATGCTAATTCTACTAATACATACTAATTATAGTCATAAACCTCTGGAGACTGGAGACAGAGTTTTTACTATTTATGCTAAGTGTATTTATTAAAGAGCAGATTTAAATTTAACAATCTATGTGTTATCTTCAATATCATGTTGTCTTAACATTTAAAAAGAAAGTGAAACCTTCTAAATATTCTAATGATTTTTAGTGAATATAAATTTTTCATTTCTGTACAACCATGCATTTCAAATTAAAGTATTAAAATCAAAGGAGGTTTTTCCATTATTGAACTGGAATTTTTGGTCCTCTGCTATTTCAGTGAATAAGGTTATTCTATAGATTGTAAGGCATATACTGTGATTCCACTGAAAACTAACCAATACACATAAACAAACTGACATACAGGCGTAGCAGAATGGGTTCACTTAGCTCTTCATCATCTTCTATCCTTTTAAGTTCCCAGTCTAACACTGTACACACTCTAAGAGCCTAACATCTAGTTCTGAAATAAAGACATATCTAATAAGGATTTTATTTTAAGATGTTACAATTAATTAGGTCAAAAGTTTATTTTGGTCTTTTTCCATGTCTTTCTAAGGTACAGTTTACAAGAACCAGACTCCAACTATGTGATCTTGGGGCAGTTACTTAAGTTTTTCAAGCTACATTTTCCTTATCCAGTACCCACCTCATCTACTACTTTGAAGATAATGCATACAAGTGCTTAATAGAATGCCTAGTTTTCACTATGCATATTCAGGAGATATTAGCAATTATTATTTTTCTCTTTGTATAAATTCATCATCATCTTTCAGAAATGTGCTCATCAGTGCCATGTCATGCTTGGTGGGGACCTGCTTGCAAGAATTTTTAATCTGAACAGTAACATTTGTTTCTGTAAAAGGTGTTATCTTACTCATGCTGGCAGCAGTTTTCATGATAATTTGAATAGAAAGAGATAGGAAGGTGATATAATAATGTCATCTTTTTCTGTTTACTGCACCTTTCCTTCCCCATGTTTGTGTATGTCAGTGTTGGCAATAAAGAAACCAAAGAAGGACATGGGGCCTTCCTAGTCATCCTGAAATACCACTTTCCCATTCACCTACCTATTACCGAAGCCCTTAATGAGGTTCTGTTGCTAAGAGGACAGTATGCAAAGTCGGAATTGGAGAGTAGAAGTCCTTCTATAATCAGGCCTTTCCCCACCTTTTACCAAAGAATACTGGTCCCCGCTGCCCCAGCATTACTGGTCTGCTCTCCATTCCACTAAAGGTTCATGGACATTCTCACCTCTGTGCTTCCATTTGTGCCTTTATCCTTACCTGGTGTGACTCATGTGTTTCAGAATTTGTTAGTATTTGTGGCTTCTGGACTGTGGGGGGTTGGCAGGCAGGGGAAAGCAATGGGGGAAATATTGGGATAACTGTAATAGAGCAGCAATAAAATTTTGAAAAAATAACAGATTCCTGGTTTCTGGTGCAGTTGCCTATCCTACTTGCTGTGTGTTACTTTCTCATAAGTTAATGGGCAAGGCTAGATCAGAAGGTACTGGATAGTGTCCATCTTACTGGAAGCCCTTCCACCTTTGCATTTAATTCCAACCCTTAGAATTCTTCTAGCCCTCTTTGAGATCAATAGACCCTCTCTTCAATAGTTGTGATCTCATTCTGTTTGATGGATCTTTACCTACAACATGCTTATGCCACTCTTGGAATTGCCCTTGCCGAAGGAAGCTGCCTGGCTCAAGGTTAACACCTCCCAGCCCTATGACTCAGACTCAGGAGCAGCCCACATCTAATAGCCAATATATGTCAAGATATACATGTCTAACCTCCTTGCCTCAAAGTAGACAACTCTGGAGAGCAGGGTCAGCATTGTAAGACCACTGTTGTACCTATATGAGAATTAAACTTTTCCTTTTGCTCATTCCTGCTTTGCTCATTGCTTTACAGGAGTTATGAGAACACTCACTAATGAACCTCCTACATATAAATCTCCAAGCTCAAAGCCTGATTCTCAGATGAGTCAACCAACTACTCCTCTTGACAATATTTCTTTCTTCTAGAAAAAAATCTTTCTTGTTTTCTGCTGGTACGTATTAAGTTCTGCTATTCCTGCCACTCTGATCTCTTATACCATCCACTAGAGCCATGCCCAGTTATTTCTACTTCCAGAAACACAAGATGATATTCTGCATCTCCCACCCACTGTCTTTCAACATGCTCTTTTTTCTACTCTGAAATGTCACATGTCCCCATATTGTGTTGACGTTCTTGTTATTTTCCAGTTTTACAGATCACTACCAACTCCTATTTCCAAAAATGGGAATTTACACCCTTTTTGTTTCTTTTTAGTATCACAATACACCATATTATATTATAATTATTTGAATTTCTGCTTTTCCACTAAACTTTGTGTTTATTGATTTATCTTGGCATTGCCAGCTCGGACTGTGGTATTTGGCATGAAATAGATAGCTATTGAAAGTTTGCTGAATGAGTGAATGCATGAGTGTAGGGGTAGAAGGTGGCTGAGAGAAGGAGACAGAATCAAGAGGTAATCTAGGTCCTAGATTTGATGAAATTTCTTTTTTTTTAATTTATTGGTTTGAAAGAGAAAGAGAGGAAGGAGAGAGGGAGATATCGCTCTCTCGCTCCACCCATTCACACACTCACAGGTAGACTCCTGTACCTGTTCCCACTGGACATCAAACCTGCAACCCTGGCACATCAGGAGGACCCTCTCACCAACCGAGCTACCCTAGCCAGGGCTTGATGAGATTTCTTAACTGCAGGGGTATGAGCAAGAGAGGAGCCATCTGGCAGGGGCACCTGTGTGATACTCATGTAGAGATATCTAGAAGAATAAAAGAAATATGAGAGTAAAACCTGTAAGAGAAAGGTGGAACCCCAACATACAGATATGAAAAAAAATTATGTCTTAGCCCCTTTCTCCTGTGATTGCCTGGCACTTAAATGTTGGTGTTCCTTCCTCCTTAGGAAACAGTTGCTCTCATGGCCTTAATTGCTGTGACCAAGGACCACCAAATAGATATTTTGAGTTGATTAGGATCTTTTCATACCCATATCTTCAACTGCCTATTGGGTAACTCCTCTCAAAGTGATTAAAAAATATTGATCGATCACCTCTTATGTACCAGAAACTTTTCTAAGAATTAGGAATATTGATCAAAACAGATTCATTTTTTTAATGTTAAATACAGTTTTCTCCATTTTCACCCACTACTCCCTCCATCCCTCTCATACCTGCCTCCCACCCTTGAACTTACCCCCTTTGTCCATATGTCCTTTATACATGTTCCTTAATGGCCCTTCCCCTATTTCCCCCCATTATCCCTCTCCTCTATCTCCTCTACCCTCTGATTACTGTCAATTTGTTCTTTATTTCAATGTCTCTGGTTATATTTTGCTTGCTTGCTTGTTTTGTTGATTAGGTTCCACTTATAGGTGAGATCATATGATATTTGTCTTTCACCACCTGGCTTATTTCATTTAGCATAATGCTCTCCAGTTCTATGAAGGGTAGGAGCTCCTTCTTTCTTCCTGCTGCATGGTATTCTTTGTATAAATGTACCATAGTTTTTTTTTTAACAACTCATTTACTTGTGGGTACTTAGGTTGCTTCTAGCTCTTGACTATTGTAAATTGTGCTGCTATGAACATTGGGGGTGCATAGGTTCTTTTGAATTGGTGTTTCAGGATTCTTAGGGTATGATCCCAGCAGTGGAATTGCAGGGTCAAAATGCAGTTGCATTTTTAGTTTTCTTAGGAAAGTCCATACTGCTTTCCACAGTGGCTGCACCAGTCTGCAATCCCACCAACAGTGCACTAGGGTTCCCTTTTCTCCACAACCTTGCCAGGGCCTGTTGTTTTTGGTTTGTTTATGATGGCCATTCTGACTGGTGTGAAGTGGTATCTCAGATTAATTTTTTTTCATTTTTCCATTCCTTGGATAGGGTCACAGGCAATCAAAATGTAATTAAATGGATAATATAATTTCAGGGAATGATAAGTATTATGAAGGAAAATAAGGATGACCAAACAGGTAGAAGAAGGCAGGGTGATGTTTTAGATAAGTTCATTCAGGAAGACCAACCTCCCTAATAAGGTGACTCAGCACAGGAGAGGGCTATGCCAATATCTGGCAGCAGAATGTTCCAGGCAGAAGGAGGAACACTTATAGAGCATGGAGATGGGAGCATGTTTGTGTTGTCTGAGGTGGCAAGGAGTCTGGTGAGGGAGACATAGTCATAGATTCAGACAGCGAGTCTGGAGGGGAGGGTAAGACCTTGGAGGTAATGCCTAAGCACTGGATTTTATCATGTATGTGTCATAGAAGGTCTTAGAGGGTTTTGAGCCAAGTAATGACACAATCTGACTTAAGTTTAAAAGGATCATCTGGCTGCTACACTAAAAAAATCCTACATTGTAAAGGGACAAGGGAGAAATCACGCAGGCTATTTAGGAGATTGTTGCAATAAACCCAGAGAGCGATGGGAGTAGCTTGGACTAGGATAAGAGCAGAGGATATCGTGAGAAGTGGTTAGTTCAGATTCTGGGTATATTATGAAGTTTGAGCCAATGGGATTTTCTCATGGACTGGAGGAGAAGAGACAAGGATTCTTGGTTTGGCCTTGAATATCCTACAATAACTTCGAAGACAACATATCCTCAACTAACCTCACCCTGTTCTCTTCAGATTCCACTCTTCCTCTGGTATGTCAGGGAATGTCATCACCATCTGCCTAGTGCCCCATGGAAGAAGCCAATTTTTCTTCCTTATTCCTACAATTTTTTCTCTTTCTGAACTTACTCAAACTATTCTTAAGTCCTACTACTTTTACTATATTTTTAAAAAGATGTTATTTATTTTTAGAGAGAAGGGGAGAGAAGAAGAAATAGAGGGAAACATCAATATGTGGTTGCCTCTTGCACACCCCCTACTGGGGACCTGGCCCACAACCCAAACATATGCCCTGACTGGGAATCAAACCTGGCAACCCTTTGGTTTGCAGGCCAGCGCTCAATCCACTGACCACACCAGCCAGGGCACTTTTACTATATTACTGATCCCAAATCCATTCGCTTCTATTCACCAATTATATTATTTCAGGCCACAGAATTATCTTGATTAAATAATTATTATAGCCTTCTTTACTTTCCTTCAGAATTTCTTCATTTCAACGTAACTTCCACCTGTAGCAAAAGCAATCTTCCTAAAACTCACTGACATAATTTTAGCGCCTTCTAGACCCTGTGGGACTCGGCAGAAGCCTGCTCTCTGTTCTTGAATTCTTCAAGCCCCAGTCAGTCACATGCACCTTGACCTGTACCATATTCTCTTATGTGCAGTCCTTTGCCTGTACTGTTTCCTCTGCCTCATAAGCTGTCTTCCAATTCTTTCCGAGGAATAAATGTGACAGACCTGAAGTCTCAATTTTGTCATGTAAATAGTTTGAGATGCCTTCTCTGGTTCATTTTTAGAATCTGTGGAACATACTGCATCATATATGACAAGCTATGGCCTTATTTTCTAAACATTAACTAGCACGGTATGAATATTCAAAACAGTACTGCATGTGTGTTGGATTGTTTATTCCCGCTCAATCTGTGCTGATAGTTTTACTCATTTAGAGCAGACTTAATAGCTGTTTGAATCTCATTGATGAGGTTTAATCATTACTAAAATATAGTCCTCTCTTGTTTTGAAAACAGTAGTTGAAGACAGTGAAGGAAAAATAAATGTGACCTAAGGGAAGAAATTGTATAAATCACTAAGTTGAAATATTATCTCTTACATACTATAAAAACTAATTTTTAAAATGCACATGAGTTAGCAAAACAGGTCACATTGTTACTGGTGTGGTGAAAATATTTACCTGAAGGACACGAGGGATTTGAACTCCTTGATATTTGCTTTGAAATGTGATTGCAATTACATCACAGAAATATTTGAAAATATATCTGAAACTATGACCATAGTGTTTCAAAATTTGAAATGCAAAAAGTAGCAAAATATATCATATTAATATTGGTATATATTTTAGTCGTAAACAGTATATATTTTAATTGTAAAATACAAATACTTCCTGAAATAGTTGAGTGAAATGATTTTAAGGAATTTTAAAATATATCATATGGGTACTCTGCTACCAAGATGATACTTTCTGGAGAACATCAGTTGTAGAAATCTTAGGCAAAAAAGAAAGGCATTTAATTAAGCCATAATCCAGATTTATTTCCCTATTTCTGAGCTATACGTTCCCCCCTCTTTTTATTTAAATGGTGATATCCATCAAGCCAGCCAACAAATATTTAGTGACTATCTCCTATTTGCCAACAATGTCCCAGGCACAAGGATTCACTAGTTAACATAAAGTAAAATCCATGCTTTCACAGAGGTGACTCTAGAAGAAAGGGACAATCAACAGGTGACAAGAGAAGGTATTATTTTTGACATGTTGATTAGGCAGTGAAGAAGAAAGTGGAAGAGGTGGAATGAATGCTAGAGAAGAGGGCTGTGCTGTCATTTTTCATAGTGTCACCAGGTCATGCCTCATCCATAGGATGATAATTCAGAAGGGATGAAAGGAAAGTGAAGAAGAAGCAAAACACATTTGGGAGAGAAAGTGCTCCAGGCAGAGTGCAGGCTTGTCCAGAGAGTCTGTGTGGACACGTGCTCCAAGGAGTGGGGAGAGCAGGGGAGAGCTGATAGGAAATGCGATTCAAGATCCTCGCGGAGGGGGTGGAAGATGGCGTGGATCACAGCCTTGTATGTTAATGTATGGACCTGGAGGTTTGTTCTGAAAAAGACTGGAATTTTTTAAATGGTTAAAGCAGTGACAAAAAATACTTTACACTTTACAAATATGGCTGTGACTGTTGTTCTGAGAGACAAAAGTCGAGTGGGGAGACCATTGAAAAGACTGGTTTTCTAATCTAGGCAAGAGATGAGGCTGGCTTTTGGATCACGACTTAAAAGGGCCGAGTTAGAAAGCAGTTGTCACATTTCAGACATTTGTTGAAAGTAGCTTTCAAAGAGTTTCTGGATGTATTGGATCAAAAATGTGAGTGAAATAAAGAAATCATGAATTACTTAAAATTTTTACCTTTATACTTTAGTATACATGTTCTTTTTTAATGTTTAAAATGTAATTTTAAATATTCTTAAAGTATCATACCAAGTACTTGTTAATTTTTCTAATTTTTAATATTTTAGCTTTGTGATGGGATTTAAAGATCTGTTTTCATCCATCACTTCAGGATACCAGGAACAACCTGCACTGATATAATTTTTTAATTTAGAATTACAGCTTTAATTATAATACTAAATTGTAGTCTTTTATTATCTTTCAAAATCTGCAGAGGAAAAACAGACACTATTCTAGCATGCAAGAAGCAACTGATGGTGACTTATTGAATATTCATTCTCTTTTTCATTAAAAATAGATCTCTGATTTGGGTCAAGGTGGCCATGTGCTCGACTAAAAATTCTCACTTTCTCAGCCTCCCTGAAACTAGATGTGGCCCAATTCTGACCATTAAGTTGTAAGAGGCCAGCACAGTGCATGAATTCACCGAATGGTTTTTTAAGAGGCAAAGATGTAGTATTTCAACCTATCATCTTTTCATCTTCTTCCTACTTAGACTTGAGCTATCTTAAAATTGCAACTGAGTATTTAATGTGTTGGAGATCTGGCTATTTTGGGATTATCTTGTCACTATTTAATATTTCTGTTTTTTAAATAAGAGAAATGAAATGAGCATTAGGAAGAATGCAATGCATTTCCAGATACTTCACTGTTAAGTGTTGGGAGGAGATTTGTCAGAAGGGAACATGATATTAAACAGTAGTAATTAGTGCCTATCAATTCCTTGACTTTTTCTTCATTTCTTTGCAGTATACTGGCATGTGGGCATGGGAGAGACATAATTTATCTTGCTCACTTCTCTGTAGTTTTAAATCGAGTTAGGTGTGTCTTCTGCTCTGTCCCTTAATTACTATGTGGCCTTGGGCTAGCTAAGCTCTGTTTTCTCATTCGCAAAAGAACATTAATTGTTGTCTTCTCATTAAGTTTGCTGTGAAGATTAAATAGCATAATATAGGTAAATTGTGTAAATCCCCTGAAATCCCATAGCCTATGCCTGGCAACGGTAAGAGCCACTCAATTACAGGTTAGTTGCTATTATTGTTGCTGTTACTATTTCCACTGATACTCAGAGATCTATATGTTATTTGAAATGAACATTTTTTGTAAATTAAGTTTAAATTGAACATGATTTATAAAGCAGGAAGAAACTCCACCGAGCTGGAGAGACTACAGTGCTGATGTCGCTGCTGCTGCTCTGAGGGTGGCTGTTCAGAGAGCACAAAGGACCTCCCACCAGGAGAAACCTGTGGATAGCTGAGTGCTGTTCTTTACCTTTTTCTTCTCATTACTTTAATGTCACTGGGCAAAGCATCTCAATACTAACAAACATCTTCATAATTTAGTATACTTTTGTTGTGTCTATTTCCCATCTGACTACATCTAAACCTTATGTATACTACACCTTACTGAATTCCTTAAAGCATTGTCTCCTTTTGAAAAGCTTTTCACCTGCTCTACTGTAATCTGAGTTGAGCAATCTCCCATGCTTGTCTGTAGAACAGGATTTAAGAACTCATTAGAAATATTAAATCCAGAGGCAAGCACAGGTGCACAACTTCTGGCTTCAGTTTCATTTGCATAATAGTAGCTGGGTAATTGAAGCTGTCAGTGGTTACCTGGCTAATTGAAGCTGTCAGTGGTTACCTGGCTAAACATAAAAGGTAACAACAATGTTTTCAAGCATGGTTCCTTAAAATCCATCTACCTTTCATTCTTTACAAAGTTGAGTGAATGTTGTTAACATTTATTAGTATGCACAGGTGTGGAATTCTAGGATTCCTATTTATAAATTCTTTTACTGGAATGTCCCAGTCTCCTCTTTAAAACTTATTTTTGACTCCTCTAGCTAGAAATGAAGTTTTTGCCACCAAAAACTTTTTTTTCTTTTCTGGGTGGGTACCTCTTGCAATTTTAATTATACAAGAGCCTTAACTGTTGGCAAAACAAAGCTACTGGGTTTCCTGCCTCAGGCAAACTTTAAAAAAGGATCGGAGATTTCATGGACTAAATATGTAAGATACAGTCATTCCTTACAGACTCAATATTTGAAACAAACAAAAAAAACCTCAAAAAGTCATCTAACAATAATTTAACGATATGTATCAGAAGTATTTTAATGCAAATGAATTTCATATGCACACAGGATACCAGGGTGTTCATCCTAGAGTTATTTATAAAGTTGAATTCCTGGGAAGCTTTCCACAGTAAGATGTAGAACAGGCACAATTGGATATTAAGCTGCCCTTTAATATGAGATTGTAAAAAAAGCTTCTTCATGAACTGGAACAATTTTTGTGACCTCTTAAGTAAGAAATAAAAATGACAAATATGTTGTATAGTGTTATATACAAATAATGGAAATGCATATAAATGCTGACTGATTCGGTACTATCTTCAGAAGAATTGTGAGGCAAATACCACGATCACCAGGATAGAGTACCATGATTAATTATTGATATCTGCCATGGGTAAAGGAAAAGACACTAACACCCTGAATTCTACATTTTTAAAATTCCTGCCTAAAACAGTGAAGTGATCATTTCTGGGAGGTTGGAATGAAGGAAATTTTATTTTACTTTTTTAATTTATCTCTGTTTTTTACACCTTTAAGAAAATGAATTTGTTATTTTTATAAATTGAAAAATAACAAAATATTTTTTCAGAATCTTTCCTTAATCACATAAATTATGTACAAATGAAATAGAAAACATCCTTGACTGGTGTAGCTCAGTGGATTGAGCACTGGCCTGAGAACCAAAGGTTTGTCAGTTTGATCCCTAGTCAGGGCACATGCCTGGGTTGTGGGCTAGGTCCCTGGTGGGGGGAGGGGGGGGGCGGTGCATGAGGGGCAACCACACATTGATATTTCTCTCTCTTTCCCTCTCTCTGCTCCCTCACTATAAATAAATAAATAAACAAACAAATAAATAAATAAATGACATTTTATAAATAAGTCAACCAAAGTTTTCTTGTAATACTTTTTTAAGGTTTAGAAAGTTCAAATAACTTATCTGTAGGAGGTGATTCTATCTCATTTAACTTTTGGCCATTTAAACTGGCTTGGTTTTAGTAGTTAATGTACTTTTAAATATAATACACCATTAATCTTGATAATTAGAAATAAAAGTTATCTCTGAACATTTTGGTGATTTTTCTTAAAGTTTAATACATGTACTTTTCTCTGTATCTACAGAAATAAGCTGACTTAGTGTAGTGTTAAGGGAAATTTTTTTGTAGACAATTTACTAATCTAGCTGGCTTTTATTTAGTGCTACATGAATCAGGATGCACCTAGTTTGTAAAATAGTAGAGTTTCAAAGAATTGTAAAAGGCGAGAGGGATTTTTAGACTAAAGTGAGCAGAAATAGGGAGTTAGAGCTCAATTGGGCGAATGGTTGGTCTGATGTACAGAGGTTTGAGTTCAATCCCCGGTCAGGGAACTTAGGGAATCAACCAGTGAATGCACAGATGGGTGGAACAACAGCTCAGTATTTGTCTCTCCGTTTCCCTCTTAATCTCTCTCCCTCTCTCTCTTTTCCCATACCCTTCTCTCCTTAGAATCAATAAGTGAAATTTTGAAAAGAAAAATAAAAAATAAAAAATAAAGTGAGCAAGAACTAGGGAGTTAGGTTAGACATTTGCTGATTAGTTGAAGCAGAGTTACTTCGCTTATGTGGTGCAAAGGGAAGTCTTGGAGCTGGGTCAGGAAAGTGTTGAATGATTGATCCAGTTTCTTCTTTTCCGTAAGAGCGGAGCATAGAAACTTAGGTGAGTTGGTTTGCTGACATGGGGTTTAGCATGAATGACTTCATTTGGGGGCAAATGTAGTTACTTTATCAGTACGAAGCAGTTGAATATAAAAAAATAAGATTTTTAATTTTATAGTTTAATTTCAGGAATATAAAGACATTTTCATCTTTTTCCAAAAAGAAAACCATGGACTCATGTAAAAGAAATGTCACTATTTTTTAACATTTATAGGGCAAAGATATTTTGAGTCACACAAGAAAATTTATGAAAGGTATCCTCTAATATGCAGAAAATAAATGAATTTCCTTATTCATTAGTATTTTTAAATAAATGTGGATTTTTAAAAATGTAATAATTGAATAATAATTGAAACCATTCAATAATATGAATAATCAGAGGTGAATGTATCAGAATATCAAGAAGTCTTTTTTAAAATCCTAGATTCATCAGGTTTTATACTTGATTTCTAAGCAATAAAAATAATGAGGATTAGAAGAGAACTTCCATTTCACCCCATGCCAGTCATGGATGAGACCATGTGATATATCTACACGTTAGAGGAAAGAAACTCATAGTTTAGCTAATTTGTGTATGTGCCTCTTCTATCTTCATCCTGGGCAGAGCAAAGCATACATGTGGAGAGCAGGACCTGAAGCCATGTTTCCAGCGTGCTCAGTAGAGCAATGGCTCCGGGGGACAGTGCAGCCCCCCAGTGTGCTAAGTACAGTATGGCAGACAGTATGTGCTTATCTGAAGGGTAACGCCACCCCCTGAGTGAGCAACCTAAAGCAACGTGTGCCTATCAGGACTCAGGAAAACAACATGTGCCTATCCAAATTAAGGAAAACACGTATATGAGAAATTGTGCAAAATCAACATGATTTTGCAACCAAAGAAGCATAAAAGCAGAAGATGACAGACTGTGGACAACACATCTGGAGGATGCGTCACTGTGAGACATCCTGCACTATCCACCTCGGGAGAGAAAGAGCACTGCTGGGCTTCCGTCCCTTTGACTCTGCCTTGCAGGACATCAACTGCCCCCATTGCCTCCCAGACCCAGACCTGATCTGGACTTTTGGGACTCGGGTTCTGTATCCCCCAATTTTCTTGTGTGATATTATTACTGATTGTTTCTGAGTGATTGTTATTGTTACTAGGTTAGTGTGGATTTGGGTTGAATCCGTATTAACAAAAGCTTAGTGAATTGCATGGTCTCCTGTGTTGACTCACTGTTATCCCTCAGTGCCAACATCATCTGTAGGACTGAGGCCTGGGTCAGATGGCCCAAGCGGGGATGAGGGCTGACTTACAGGAAAGACTAGATCACAAAACACATGCTTGCAACAATACATCATAAAAATATAAAAATATGAGAGTGAAACATTTTCTAACTCCCATTTCTCAGCCTCCAAACTCACATGCTATCAAGTTCAACAAAATGGTCATTCTGTTCTGAGTCATCTCCAAGAATAGGAGACCTGAAAGAGGACCATTCCCAATTTTTTAAGTGAGAAAAGGGTTCAGTTTCAGACACTCAAGGCTAAGGAGCTTCATGTAAATCCCTAGCCATGTTTTGGAATGTATAAACAAACAACTGATCGGTGAACACTTAGTGAAGGGGGCATGATAACACTACATAGAATACAACCTTGATTCCCAGGAACGAGAATCTTAACAAACCTTTTTCCTGTTTTGATAAATTTACTAGCTTAGTAGTAAATTGGTTAGCCTTGAGCTTGAATGGGATGTGACTAAACCTTACACATACCTTGGGCAATTACTTAGAAGTGACTCTAAGGGTTATGAAGATCAATATGTGTCAAAAGCATGATGTAAGTGCTTACAAATGCAGGGCACAAATGGTCTCCTGATTTACCTTCAGTTATCCACCTGGAGAGCATAGTTCGGAATTGTGGGACTTTATTTCGTAGGGAATACTTACATATTGGTGGTCATTCAGAGAAGAGTCAGTCATCAGGCTAATGAGAGCTCTAGGGCGATTGTGTGTTTTGTTGGTGTTAAGGAACTGGTGATATGTAGCATAAAGAAGTAAGGTCTAGGCCCTGGCTGGTGTAGCTCAGCAGATTGAGAAGTAAGGTCTAGTGTGGTCTCATAACAGTTTTCCTCAAACAGTTGAACATATGCCTGATGGACAGACGTAACTGTAGAGTTTAGGAGAACAAAACTAGAAGTGGTGATAGTTACATGGAGGAAAATTTCAACTCAGTGTAAGGAACTGTTCTCTAATCAGCAGAACTGCTCAAAAAAAAAAATTCCTTGCCTTTGAAAATATTCAGCAGAATCTGAATTTCTACCTTTTAAAGATGTCACTAAGTGGATTCCTACACTGGGTAGGAACACTTACATTCTCTGATTTTATGATTCTGTAGTTCGGTTCTACATAAACAAATCTGCATAATTATTCCACCAGGTAATTAAATTATAACATATATATTATTTAAAAATTTTTAATGTACTACTGTGAGATTTATCAGGTAAAGACTTCATTAACAAAAACTAATAAAGGAGTGCTACATCTTCCATTACTCTTAGATTAAGGCACTTTACAATGTGTTGTATGAACAATAGAGTTCACATTTCTTCACTGTAAATTGCATAGTAGGTTTGCAGTAAGCTGAACAGCTCTAGAGACATCTTCAGATCAAGGACAAATTTAAAGGACCTTTTGGTGGTCTTCCAAGGAAGTGTCCTAAACTGAAACTTGTTTACAATTTCTTTCATTGAATTTAATTAACTGAAAAACTTTCTACTAATAAAATGATCTAATTTACATATCAGATGTACTGGTCATTTATCATGTTTGTGGGTATACAGCATCTTTGGAATACCTGTCCTTTATTTGAACAGTTCCCTCGATTTTATGCCTCAGTCTCCTGTTTTACAATTTGTACACTGGATTTTGTTTGAATTGGTATGGTAAAGTGACAGACATGAAGACAAATGCCTTGAAGAAAAGAGTTTTTACTTACATTTTCTAGGAGAAGGGAGAATGCCATGCCAGGAAGGGCCACATGGAGAAGCACCAGTTTTCGTCAAGAGGCAGAAGCCAGAGCAAAGGGAAGAGCATGGCCCAGAGGCTTTATTGTTTTCCATGAGAAAAGGCAAGTCAGGGCAAGGCAGTTTGTGATTGGCTATTTTAAATAATGTCAGCAGACCCCTGAGCAACAGGGGTGGTCTCTAGTCGTTTGGTACCTGGCTCTGGGTGATGAAAGGCATGAGGAACTTTGACTTGGCATGTGAGAGTTAGATAAAGGAGATGGTCAGGAGTATGGAGTAGCAATTGGTTGGGTCTATGATCTTTACATGCCTGCGCAAGCTGTGTTACAGGAGAGATATAAACAATTTTGACTGTTAATTTGGCCCTCTGATTAATGGAAAACAAATAGACAAATACAGAATTTAAGAAAACACAGAACGCTTCCCCAAAGTAGAAGGCAGAGATCATTCTCCTTGCCTGTCTTGGGGCATGAATATATGACTTCAGCTTGACTGATTAGTGCCTTTGCAAGTGATTTGGATTTGGAGTGGTCCAAGCGGAGGGGAGCAGAAACATAAGTCTTTTGGTGAATAAAGCATCCAGTTTATGATGCCGGCAGTGGAGAATCTTCTGGACTCTTGTCTTAGTATTTAAATAAGCTATGGAGTCTATAAAAGTTGCCATTTCTTGGCCAAGTGCAGAGGCAATAGTGTTTTACCAAAGCTATCAATTCAGTGTGGTTGAGCATTTTCCAAGAGCTTCTGAGTCTGAATTTTTGACCTGCTTTCAAGTTCTGTGGACTCCTTAAGATCCTTTGATAAGGATCTTATCAAAGGATTTGTGTTTTACCCAAGCCGGAGTGGATTCTATTTGTGTTTACCCCAGCCAGAGTGGATTCTATTGTTTGCAACTAAGAACATTGAGATATGAGCTATAGTTCTAGGAGTCTATGTTTTCCTGAATTTTCTTTTAATAAATAGAAAACACAAACCTATATAGCTGAAAATTTGTTTTACTATTTTAATTAAATATGATTATCAATAAAATAATTTTGGTTTGAAACAGAAGTAGCTACTGTGCCATGTGATAAATTGGAGAAATTGTAAGCAGGTTGAGAAAATAATATGTTACAAGACTATATAATTTGAATATCCCAAATAAGGACAGAAAAAAAGTAGTCAAATTGACTTGTAAACTACAATTATAAATGTAGACTTTATGACTATTTTAATGACACAAAGACATTTAGAAGAAAATGGCTCTTTATAATTAGCAACTTGAGCTAGAAACCAAAACAAAGTCTGTTTGCATGTAACAGAGAGAAAAGACAGAGTTGATGGTCACGCTTCAGGATATTCAGCACACCCCTACACATGGACAGCAAGCTAAAGACCTCTGATTCAGACAGGGAGGATGAAATGTCTATTTTATCCATATGTAGTTTTTTTTAATTTCCATGATGTAAATATTGTATATTTAAAATTCAGAAGTAATGAAGAACTAGTTCTTAATATGCCACAAATGTCCCCAAGTAATTTTTTCCTATGCCATGTAAGAAACCTTTGTAGTTATTAGCAGGCATCTATCGAACAAACCCTTTCAACTTTTGCAGAACTCTCATATGTTCCTTTGAAGGGGACTATTATTCTTGATAATTATCAGAGCTGCTAACCACAGAGAAGGATCAGAGAAGCAGATGACTCAATTCTTGCTCTGATCTTTGTGTCCCAGTCAAATTAAAACCTTGTTACAAAAGAGAAATTTGCTGTCTCTAAGACATTTAGAAATATAATTTGCTTTTTCCGAGAAATGTGATGGAAATAATATGTGATTTAGACATACTATGAAGAGAAACTAAATGTTTCATATGTCAGGAAGGATAATTGTGAAAAATAATATACATACAGTTTTTCTAATGTTCCTTAGATATTGCAGAAATATAATTTTTCTGTTTATGCATATTCTATGTAAACATGGTTAAGTTGCTTGCTGCTTTGTTTTCTTGCTGCTTCATCATGGTTGGTAGTTCTGACCATTATAAGAATTAACCATTTCTTCAAAGAAACAGATGGATTAGTTCAATCAACATAATAAGTGTGTTAAAGATATGTGTGTTTTCCTTCCTAACAGTATGTTAGTTAAGAGAACCTTAGAATATTTTTGATATAGTTTTATATACCATTTCCATAGGCTTATTTGGTACTCATTATATCACATAGATTTTACCAAACTTCTTTAAATTATCTACTTAATGTACTATATTTCTGTACTAAATTTATATCTTTTTAAGGGAAGAAATAATATGTTATCACATTTCTTCTTCTAGTTCTTATCAGAGTAACTGGTGCAGTAGGTAATTCATTTATATACATTTATTGAAGCATTCTGCTACTTATTGGGTATGCATAGTTAAGCAAAATTGGTAAGGTTCTTGGTCTCACTAGATACAGCCCAATGAGGGTAGTAAACATTTGACAGTTAAAAAATGCTATATATTTATTTATATAAGTGCTATAAAGAAAAGGAAAAGGAGCCCTGGCTGGCATGGCTCAGTGGATTGAGCACTGGCCTGTGAACCAAAGGGTCACCAGTTTGATTCCCAGCCAGGCCATATACCTGGGTTATGGGCCAGGTCCCCAGTAGGGGGTGTGTGAGAGGCAACCACACATTGATGTTTCTCTCGGTTTCTTCCTTCCTCTCTAAAAATCAATAAATAAAATATTAAAAGAAAAAAGTATTCTAAGTGAATTTATGGGGACTCTAAAATGACATGGTAGGTGTTCCAAGTTGTTTACTTATTATCATGGTACTAAATCACTATGAGATACTGGTCAAGTGTGAACAAGGGAATCAAGGATAAAAGGTGTATTCATAAGGGAAAGCTATTGTAACATATAAGAGCTAGGCTCTAAAAATATCCATCTATATAATTAATTATGCAAACCCTAAGTTATAAGAGGCTCTGGTTGTATGACTGCAGTGTGTTTTATCTTATCCCAATGGGAGTAACTAAGGCTCTACCATCTCCTCTCTCTTTATGAGTTTGTGTGAATTAGAACTCTGATAAGGTATGATGATTTGCTTAATTCATTCTTTACCAAATATTACTATCTGACAAAGTCCAGAAAAAGTCTAGCCATTGTTACTATAACAAGAACAGTTTGCTCAACATCCATGTAACCTGGCAGCCAAGGAGAGTAGACTGAAATGTGAATGCATGAACAATGATGGCTTCACTACACTAATCAGTGGGGGCTTTATATGCTGTTGAGTGAGCATGTGTACTGTGTGGCTGTCGCATTCAAAGTGACTGAGTGAGTAGAGCAACGAATCTGCATCAAATTTTGCATTAAGCTTGAACATTTCTCTGCAGAAACTATTTGGATGATTCAGAAAGATGTAGATATGGGCAACTGGTGATTGGCAGCTTCACTACAACAGTGTAGCCACTCATTCATCATATCTTGTGCAGAGTTTTTTTGGTCCAACATAAAATCACACATGTGACTCAGCCTGCCTACAGACCAGATTTGATGCCCTACAATTTCTGGCTTTTCCCAAAACTAAAATCACCTTTGAAAGGGAAGAGATTTCAGACTGTTGATGAGTTTCAGGAAAATATGACAAGGCAGCAGATGGCAACTGGGAGAACTGTGTGAAGTCCCAAGGTGCCCTCTTTAGGGGACTGAGGCATCATTGTCCTATGTACAGTGTTTCTTGTATCTTGTATCCTCTTCAATAAATGTCTCTTTTTTCATATTACATGGTTGGATACCTTCTGATCAGACCTTGTCATATGTAATATGATTTTAGCTTTAATATGTTGTATTTTCAAGTGCTGTGATTATCTTTCATTGAAGTGGTATATTAGTCTACTATGTGACCTAAATTAGAATGGAGGTCAGGGAAGGTGCTCTGAGGATATGATATTTAAGTTGATATATTATAGATAAGCAGGAATTAGACAAAAACAATCCTACATACTATTTTCAGCAAAGGAAACATCTTGTAAGGAGACCTGAAGCAGGAAAAACCATCTTGTTTCAAGAACTATGCATGGCTGTTATGGTCAGAGAGTAGTGAGAGGAGAAGAATAGCAAGTGAAATCTTGCAGTGCCTTGAGCACAGGTTTGTGAATTTTATATTTTATTCTGTTCTATAGGGAAAAAATGGTTTGATCAAGCAATCAACATACCCACACACATTTTTAGGGTACTCTGGTTTCAGTGACGAAATTAATTGGAGACTCCAGTGAAGAGGGTATTGTAATGAACATAAATGATGATAATGGGTTGGGTTTAGGATAATGGCAAAGAATGCAGAGAAAATTGACTGGATTCTAGACATATTTCAGGGAGAGACTTAGTAAGACTTGGTGAAGAGAGATGGCATTCAAGAGTTAAATTATTAAAGTATTTGCAGCAGCATTTACAAAAACATATAAAACATGTTAATGTGTATACTTGTTACATATATGTTAATAAATGTTCTTTGAAATGACAGAAGCAGATTCTGTAGTTAAGAAACATTTGGAGGCACTGAGTTTAAGCCAAGTTTTAGATGATTCTTAACTACAAGTATTTTTCCTTTTAATATGCTAATGTGCATTGTAGATTTTCAGCAGGATGACAATGGAAAGTTATTTTTGATGAAATTCTTGTAGGCTTAGTCTCACTGAACACACTTTGTGACTTGCCACTTTATTAAAGGGGTCAGTAAACTTTCATAGAAATATAGTTAATTGTTTTCATTTTTTAGGAATAAAATTTTATTTTTTTAATTGTTCAATTAAATGGAATTTTAATGAATTATTTTATTTGATTGAGAATATTCATTTGTTTTAAGAATTGAGAGGAGAAGATATTTTGTAAAAGAATGAAAGCAGAATATAATTTTTGATAAGTTTATAAAACAGAAAAACATTTGTATGTTATAAAGTCCACTTTCTTAGTGCTGCAAGGTAAAAGGAAAAATAAAAAATTATCTACACAAATAACTCATTGTCAATTTTTTTGTTCTAACTCCTTAAACATTACTAGTTATTAGATGACATCTTCATTTTTATGTTTTGCAGAGTTTAACTATCTACAAAATACCATTATAATTTTATTATTGCGTATGATGGTAGGAGTAAAACATATGGCTAAAGGTTCACACAATATTGCTTTAATCTCCCCATCACAATAGATTGTATTTATCTATTGAACAATCACTTATTGAGCTCATACCTATGCTAGGCATGTATGGCACATAAAATTATGGATAAGACATGACAATTACGTTATACCCAGTCAACATTTATGCAATGTTAATATTTATTTATTTTTTATTTAATCTTTATTGTACTTTTTCCATTACCCGTTTGTCCCCTTATAGCCTCCTTCCCCCAGTAATCACCACACTGTTGTCCATGTCCATGAGTCCTTCCTCTTTGATTGATATTAAGTGCAGGTTATTCCTTTATACTGTAATTGTATCAGCTGAATCCTGAGTCAGCATACCCAACTCTTTCTTTCCTACACCTAATTACATGTTTATGTACATATGTTAATCTGATCTGAAATAGATAAATTCTACATTTTTGTAGCCAATTTAATGTTCATATGTATTTAGATTTGACATTTGGGTAATAATATTCTTGCTTAAGTGGTTTAAAAATAGATTCCATTTTATTATTTACTATTGTTAATTAGTTATATAGAAAATGGTGTCAGAGTTTGATCCTGATTTCTTTTCTTTTAATTCCTATAATTTTCATCCTAATATTAACATTGTCTGTTTCACTTCTCCTATGACTCAGGGTGTAGCAATGCATATAACTTATAATATATTCTAAATATGTAAAAGTAACTCAACACAAACACCATACACATAGACACACACATTTCTAAATATGAAATATGAAGTTCAAAAATTACCTATTCATATATACTGAACTACACTACAATCAAATAAGGAGAGCTTCTCAGTTACATTTTTTTTTCTTTCTGGAAGTGGTGGGTTTTACAAACTTAGCAGAAAGCTGATAAAGGAACTTAAAAAAATATATATATATAATGCTGGATAAGGGACACGGCCATGCTGCTGGTAGCTCTGTGAACTGTTTGAAACATTCGTGCCAATGTTTAATCAGGTGTGGGCTTCCAGTGTAAGCCAGAACTCTGATAACCATGGAAACTGTTCAACTGAAGTATGTGAGCAATAATAATATTTTTAAAAAATCATTTACTCTGTGGAGTTTCAAATATCATATATTAAGTGTAGTTTTTACAATTACTTGTTCATTTTATTAAACAATAAAATATGTGGTATTAAGGTCGTTACAAAGGCATTTCCTGTACATTAGATTATGTAAGTAGCAATCAAATTTTTATAGTAGATTTTTAGCTGACAAGATGCCAACAATGTCAAAATGAGTAACAGTCTAAACTTTAAAAATGACTTCCTAATCCAATTATTTCTTGTAAAGAATAGCACAGTTAAAAAGTATCTTTAATTCAGAAATAAAATGCATGATAGAAAGATAGGTATACGCAAATAAAATATATTTATTCTTATAACATATAAATAATTATCTCTAATTCGTATGTATTTTAAGTCCAGATATCAACTAACCATACTATAAATAATAATATCATGTGTTAAAATTTTTTTCTTTGAGTGGGTTTTATTTTTATATATAGAAATTTATGTGTATAATCCCTCCAATATTAAACCTACTATTTCTTCATGTGACTAATACTGGAATTTCTGTGTGTGAAAGCTATTAATTAAGTAATGTATTTGTTAATATTTTTAAAGAAGCTGAAACCATTAATTTACTTAGGATAAGAACATGGCATTCTATGCCTTTCTCACTCAATAAGAGAATGTAGTTTGCTTTCTTAATTGGGGTAACATAAATAAAAACTGCCTGGGAAGTCAATTAATAAAGGTATTAAAATATTGTTGGTTTAAATTAGAAATATGGTACTAGTTAACTCAGGTTACCACACTCAATAGCTTTTATAATTGGGAAAATAGAAATAGATTCTCTTTTCACTGAAGTAGAGAATGCCTTCAAATGGAAATGAAAAGAAAAAATATCTTTTCCCTAGGCCTGACCTGTTCACTATTTTCATAGCACATATATAATTGTACCACCAACTCTGAGCCAGCCAGGCAAAATTCTCAACCAGAAGAGCGTGGGCCATAATGCTTTTTATTGGAAATGATTGGTTTATTTTATTATCTAGACTTTAAAGTCTTCTAACATGTCTTCTAAGTATTTGTATGGTCCAGTATATTACAAAGGAAACCGTAGAGAGCAAAAGAATTATAGAAAAGGGGAAATATTTTGTTAACGTGAAAGCTGACTTTATAAAGACTTAAATATATTTGAACAAGAGTTCATTACTACATCAGTGACTTTATTCTTAGAATGTGTTGAATGAATAGCTAGTTATGAGTGAGAGGCAATTTTATGAAATGAAAGATAAAATGTGGCTTTTCATTCATTGCACGTGAATATCATTCATTTTAAGCATACAGATAAAGGCTTGTAATATTTTTTTCAAAAGAAATAAATTCCATTCCACATCTTCTAAATATATATTTATTCTGATTATCTATTTTGACAAAACATACCACAGCTTTAAATATCTATCTTGTTTTGCTCACAGTTCTGAGGGTGAAGACTTCAGGAAAGGCTTGGCTGGGCAGCTGGTCTGTGTTCAGTGGGTGTCATGTGAGGGGGTTGGGGGTGCAGGGTCCACGTCCAAGAGCGTTCCCTCACTCATCTGAGTAGGGTCTCAGTGCCCTTTCTCCCAAGGTCTCTGTCTCTCTCCTTTTCCCCACGTGGTTGCTCACTGTCCAGTGCTTCTCCACATGGCTTGGGCTTTCCACAACATGGTGGCCTCAGTATGGCAGTTGAGGTCTAGGACAGCGCATTCCAAAAGAGAGGGAGAACAGATGCCAGTTTAACCACAAGCCTGGTCCGGAACTGACACCATCTTATTTCCCTGTAACTATTCAAAGTAATCTGAGTCAAGGAGGTAGAGAAAAAAAACTTGCTGGGAAGATGGCATGGACATGATGCATAAGAGTATGTAGGATAGGAGACATCATTGCTGCCGTTTTGGAAAACACAATTTAGCACAATGACCAATAAATCTTGTAAAAACAGTGGTCTGGGTGGACAGTTTAAAATTAGCCCATATATCTCCTTAATATGGGCTAGACATTTGTTAATCTGAAAAAGACGTTTGTTAATCTGAACATAAAGAGAGACAAGTGAAGATAAAAGAGACTCAATATTTAAATATTCAAGTATGTAACCCAAAACTTTGTTACACTAGCAATCTCTGTTTTCTGTTTTGATTTCCTATTAAATAATGGTAATGATAATCATAATTATAATAAAACTAGTTTTATTTATTGAGCAACTTTTGTGTGCCAGGCAATGTGCTAAGGGCTTCCTTGCATGGATTATTTCAAAGAAATCTTATTGATTATATACTGTTGTTGTTGATGCTATTTTTTTTTATTCTGGGTTTATTCTGGGATGCTAAGAATTGCTAAAGGCAGCAATCAGGCATTTTTGTTGATTTTGCATTTTCTAATATTTTTGCTTCTCTTTTTCTACTTGGACATGACATCAATCACAGTGAGTTCACCTTGTATATAGTTCTATCTTAAAGACAAAGGCAATGAGAAAAAAACTTAGATTCTTCTTTTTCTTTATTGTTGCTGAAGTACAGTTGTCAGATTCTTCTTATTATTAAGTTAAGAAAGCTATCAAAACATAAGAGCAGTTAGAAAAAGACATTTGTTAAGTAAAGGAACATAGGTGTGATTAAAAGCCATTCACAATGGCTTAGCAGGAATAGAAGATAAAAAGGAGAAAAATGTTAAAAATTAGACAGAATGAAGTGTTTAAAAGGATGTGAAAATAACAGAAGATAGATAAAGACTATATAACAGGTTAAAGAACATGGATAGCATATATATATATAATACTACTAACTGGAGAAGAAAAAAACAAAGCATCAAAATAAAATTAGAACTAAGCATTATATTTTAAGGAAACTTGAAATTACACATCAGAAGGGCACAGACTATGTAGAGAAAAAAACACAGAATAGCCAACAACAAGACATGAACTAGAAAAATTAAAATTAAGAGGAAAAAATCTTCTGGGAACAGAAGTGAAAAGGCCAAAACTTATAAGGGGAGAAATCCCAGATCATTATCATATTTTAATGTTTTATGTCAAAATAATAGACTAACATTTAAGAGACTCCAAGGAAGAAAACATGACCGAAGGATTTTATATCCAGCCAAACTGAACTTTGTGATTAAAGGTACAATCACCACCATGGGTATGGGAGAACTCAGGGAATATTGTTCTCATGAGGCTTTCTAAGGAATTAGCTGGAGAATAGACTTCAGAACATCAAAATGACCAGAAAGACATAAAGCAAAGGACTCTTGGTAAACAGCAAATATATATTTATCTGTAATACTAAGACTTACTGGGACATGAGGAGACAGTATAGTATGAAATTATCATGTGCACTGACAATACAGATAAAGTGACTATCAAAAATGAGGCCAAGTATTCAAAAATAGAATATGTTTACTCAGAGTAAAAGGTACATTATTTCAAGTTAGATGTTTAGGGATAGAAAAGAGTAGGAGGAAAAAATGCCACTACTTAGTTTTAATATTTTTTCATAGTAAGAACAATAAACATTAACTTAAAAAAGGGAGAGAACAAGAATTTCATATAAAGGTAATCATTTGACTAAAATACAAACCTTTCTTAATGCCATAAAATATAGAGAGAAAGAGGTTTGACAAAGTAGCAATGATGTAACTTCATAGTGAAAAATTGTGTGTATGAGGCAATATGAATTAATATGACATATAATGCAATATGACAAAACTAAGGCTGTATTTATTAGTTAAATTAACACATATAAATGAACTTAGTCATAAAAGCAAAATGTTCCATATTCCATATGGAGACACATCTAAATTAAAGAAATACAGAAATATAAAAATAAATAAATAAAAGACCTCAAGTATTCTAGACAAACAAAAGACTAAGAGTTAAAATTTTGACGTTTAACAAATTAATATTGAAATCAAATGCATTAATAGGCAATGAAGGACAAATTATAATTTTTAAAGCTATAATTCACAATCGTAGGAATAAAAGTTATTAATAATTACTCATTTAACTACTCAAAAACAAACTGATAAATCAGAAACCGTAGTGGAAGAAATAACACGTAGCAGAAACACACTGATGATAGGAGGCTGTAACATGTTTCTCTCCATCTGAAACAGAGCAAATGGATGAAAGAGATAAAAGAAAATGTATTAATAAGGTCCATTTTAATAAATGTGTTGTAAACTCTAAACTTTAATAACAAAAGCTTCACCTTGGAAAGTCCACATGGTGAACAGGCTGTAAATTAGAATACATTTTGCCCACAAATGTACACCAAAACCAAAATCCCTTTAATAAATTTCATCACCCCAGTTACTACAAAGACCATTAGCAAACCGCAATTCAACAAAATGTCATTATAATAACAATAAAATGTCTTTTGAAATGGGGCATTAAAAAGCATATTATTAAATAACCCTTGAGTCAAAGGGGAAACAGAAAATTAAATAGGATTTCTTAAAAATAATAGTAGTGAAAATGCAACTATTAGAATATAAAGTTAAAGCAGTTTTCAGAGAAAAATATATAACACTGATACCTATATCAACAAAAAATTTAAAAAAGAGAAACAAATGAAGCAACTACCCAATGTAGCAAAAGGACTACAAAGTTCCCTCAAAAAGAAAAAGGAAGACATTAAATAAAAAATCTAAAATCATAAATTTAAAAATCTAAAATAAGTGAATAAGAAAAATGTAGAATTAATAATAAATAAAAATGCTAATTCTTTGATAAAAATATAAAAAATAGTCTAACTGCTAGCTAACAGACCAATTAAGATAAAGGAAGATACTATAAATATGTAAAATAAGAAGTGACTAGAGTGATATAACTATTAAAATAGAAGAATTAAAAACATCAATAGAGACTACTTTATACAACACTATGAAAATAAAGTTGTAAACAGTAGGTGAAATAAATTTTCCAGACAAACCCAACTATCCAAATGGCCACAGCAGAGATGAATTGACTCAACAGATCAATTATTACAGACAAAAATAGAGTAGGTGATGTGCAGTATGATAGTTTCTGTGAGTTCAGTTTGGTGATCAGACTCATAAAATACATGGTTTTACTCTAGTACCACATTTAGTTAGCTTAATAGAAGATTTTAGTCTAGAGAGAAAGCAAGTGGAGCATCTTCCTCTCTGAAAGATCCAGCAATAATCCAAGTAACCAGCATTTACAGAAGCTAAGGTACATGTGCCTCACCATGACCCAGAGAAGTTGCAGCTGCAGCTTTAAGACAGTCCTTTACACCATGCTAGTCAAGGCCTACATTTCAGTCGAGAGCTCCCTCAGCCCTGAACAGTCCCACATAGCAGAGAGAGCAGATAAAAATTTTCATATTAATGTTCATTCTGTAGTTCCAAAGAAAACAGTGCTGTGCAAATGTTTTAGAGGTCATTCTCTTAGGCAGGCCTGGATCAACACCAGCCTGAGGCTAACTCTTCATTCAGAGTAGTTAAAAAGCTGCACAAAAAGATTTGCAGGCACAGATGGTGTCACAGGAATTCCACCAAACTTTTAAATGTTTGATGGTCCTAGATGCTACTCGGAGTATTTCAGAACATTAAAAAAGAAGGAAAGCTTCCAAATTCATTTTATGAAGTGTTTAACATTGATTCACAAATCTTACAAAGCTTATACTTAAAAAGATATATGACCAACCTTGCTTATAAGCATAAAGCAAAATCTTAAATATAATTCAACAATGCATTCAAAATAATACATCATGATAAAGTGGAGTTCATTCTAGGAATTCAAGGGTGATTCAATAGAGGGAGACAAGAAACAATATAATCCATCATAAAGTAGCACTAAGGAGAGAAATCTTGATCATTCCAATTTTGGTTATTTTATTTATTGCTACAAATCAAACCTCCCTAAAATTCAGTGGTTGAAAATAATAATTTATTTGCTCATGATTGTGCAATTTGGTGGGGATAACTTCTGTTTATTTCATTTGGTATCATCTGTTGGCGCTGGAATATCCAAGATGGCTTCAGTTATATGTCTTTTCAAATGGGATGGCTGAGACAACTATGTGTTGGTCAAACATCCGTTTCTCTTTATGAGAACTTTCCATGTAGCCAGCCTGGGCTTCCATATAACATAACAGATTCAGGATAGTTATACTTCTTACATGGTGGGTGGCTTTCCTAAAATATAAAAGTAGGAGGTTTCAGGCTCTTTTAATGTCACTTGTCTATATTTTACAGGTTAAAGAGAGGAGAAGTCGATTCTACCTCTTAAGGGGTAGAGCAAAGCTCACTTTACAAAATAACATATGAGATGGGAGATATTATTGAAATCATCCTTAGAAGCACAAACCATGACATTTAGAAATTTAAAGTAATCCTAGTAAATCATGATCAGGTTTTGAGGGGATTTTTTTGGCACTCAACAACTTAATTATAAAATCTACTTGGAAAAAGCAAACAATACACATTCACACACACAGACATACACACAACCTGAAAAAGAATAACAGCAAGAGGAGCTAATTTTAGCGGATATTACAACATATAACTTCTATAATCAAGAGAGAATGATTCTGATGCATGAACAGACAAATCAGTGACACAAAATAGAAAACACAGAAACAGACTCAAGTGTATATGGAAATTCATTATGAAAAAAGAAAAGATTGAGCACGGGCCTGCGAACCAGAGGATCGCGGTTCGATTCCCAGTCAGGGCACATGCCTGGGTTGCAGGCCAGTTCCCAGCAGGGGACACACGAGAGACAACCCTACATTGATATTTCTCTCCCTCTCCCTTTCTCCTACCCTTCCCCTCTAAAGATAAATAAATAAAAATCTAAAAAAAAAAAAAAAAGATTATTTAAAATAAAAAAAAAAGAAAAGACATCTCCTCAAATCAGTGTGAAAAACAAATGTAGAGTTTTTTAAAAATTCTGTTGGGATAACTGAATAGCCAAATGAAAAAAGTTAAAATTGGATCAATTTATCACATAGTACATCAGGGTCAAGTCCAAGGAATTATATATATGTGTGTGTGTGTGTGTGTGTGTGTGTGTGTGTGTGTATATATACACAAATGAAAACTAATTTAAGGTTTAGAAGAAGTCATGCAAGAATTCCTTTATAATTTGTGAGTGATTCAAAATCAGTAGTCAGTAATGGAAAGACTGATAATTTTAATAACATAAAAATGAAATATTTTCTTGGTAAAATGCACTATAAGCAAAGTATAATATCAAAGAAAAATCTGGGGAAAATATTCGCAACTTGTATAACTTCTGTGTATCAGAGAAGAACTAAAATTCTTCACGTTTACAGAAGAAAATAGAAAAGAGGCCAACAATACTATTTAAAAATGAGGCATCAACATATAGTTCACAGAAAAAGAAATGCAAATAGTCTAAATATATGAAAATATGTTCACTTTTGTTTATAATAACATAAATGGAAAAAGTATACTGAGATACAGTTTCTCACCTATAAGATCTGCAAGATCTAAAAGCTTTGCAATGTACTTTGTTGAAGAGGCTGTGCAGAAACCGGCACTCTTATAACCTGTGGGGAGGACTGCCAAATGGCCTGAGCCCAGTGAAGGGGAACTTGATAATATATAACAAATGAAATATGCCTGCACTCTTGGACTGGGAATTCTACATCTAGGAATTTATTCCAAAAATATATTGGCAAAAATATGAAATGACCTATGCACAAAGTTATATATACTAAAGTGGTATTTGTGATAGCAAACAACAGGGGAAAACCAAAATGATCACCAGTAGCTAAGTGACTAAAATATTATATACAGTATTTCCATAATAGATTATTATGCAACACAAAAGTAGTGAAAATGTCTCTTACTACTATGGCATAATTCCCTGAATATAATGGTAAGGGAAAAAACAAAGTTGAGACAAATGTATAGGTTGTTCTTATTTACATACATAAATATATAGCTAGCTAGGTAGATGATGAATAGGTAGGTATGCTATATTACCTATAATAGTTTAAAAGAGCAGTATAAGGCTAATCTGTTTTTGAAAATTACCTGTCTAGAAGGGAGGAAATAGAATAGGAAAAGAGAACTGAAGGTGATGCAACTGGAGTTCTTTACATCCCTAAATTGTAGATTTGGTTGTAGAATTCTCTGAATATTTTATATAATTATAAAGTAAAATTTAAAGTATATTAAAAATTGGAATAAAATCCACACATGAACCTAAATGTTCATCTTGTTAGTATCCTATCCATAAAGAAAGAACATTTTCTAAGTGTAGTGATTTTCAAGCACATTCACCTGGCTGTGCATCCCTAGTGGGATATACTGTAAGAAAAAAAGAGATCTGCAAAATGCCTTGAAGTGCTTCTACTAAACATACTATTGATGACAATATTGGCAATTTTGTTTTGAGACTATATTTGTGATAAAGCAAGTGATTTATTATGTTGATGTTTTTAAACTTCAGGATATTTGATTCAGATGAAGAGAGAATTATCAGAAGGATGCATTTTATATAGGGAGTGTTTTTAAGTGTGGGTCCCGTGAGATGCTCTTTGAAACCGATTGTGTATCTGTACCCAGGCCACACCTCCTGTAGGCTTCTTTCCCCCATGAGTGAGTGTGGCAAGAATATTAAAATGGGTCCGTTTCTGGGAGCCATAACTCTTTCTTGGCTGACTTTGGATCAAAGGCCTTCCTAACAGTCTTCTTCAGGTGTCTTTCTCCCCAAAGTCCACACCAGTTCTCTTCTTCCTCCACGCAGTCCCTTCCCTTATCTGTATACTCCTCGGCTCTGAGCACTCATGTGTCCATCATTCCTGATGCATGACAATCCCACTGTCTTGTACAGTTATTGAGAAATACAGTATTCTTCTGCTCTGACTGCTTTTCTCTGGTGAAGAGTTGCTCCCTGGAATTTCATTGCATCAGATTCTCTTCTTCCTTATATAGAACCTTTCAGAAATGATTAACTACAGTTATACATGTAGAGACTAGGTAGATATAACATAAAGATGCTGAGCCTTGAGACCTTCACCTTTCTAAAGCCTCACCTACTCAGGGTGCTATGCACGACTAACCTTGGCGTTCTGTGGAGCAGTAAGGCTGATTCTCACAGGCAGAGAGGAGTTAGGAGGCAAGTGTATTGGATGGGGGATTACTTTCCTTACCTTTTACTTTCCCATTGGCTTGCACTGTATAAATATAACAAGAAGATCAGGGAGTATATTTCAATATTTCAAATCAGAAAAAAGATTTAGCTGCCTCCCAGAAGAGAGAAAAAGTTACATTTTAATGTGTTTTCAGAATAAAATCAAACACATTCAGAGACTAAAAACATTTACTTCCTAAGCAACCTTTTCCCCCCTCAAAGTGTGAGAACATCTTAACCTACGATATTTAAGAATCAGCTAGAGATATATGCCAAATGCACCAAAAAGAACTAGGAGTTCAGAGACACTTTCTCACACAGAAGCCAACCCATTTTTGTCCCCTCAAAGGAAAGCACAAGTTTTCATTCTGGGGAGTAGAATTTGATTGATGTAAGATGCCACAGTTTTCAGGACTCCCACTTGGGTTTCCCTCAAAATGGGAAAAGAAAAGAAACAGCTGTCTACCATGCGTGCTAGCACTTCTCATCTTTCTTCTGCGTGCTGCTGACCATTGAAGTTTTTTCCCAGGGATGCCGAGAGCTTTGCTGAACATTTGACCATTTAAACACTAGCGTAGCAAAGGGCAAGGAAAGTGGTGCCATTTATCTTCTCAATGGGGATTTGATTCTCATTCCTTCTTACCAATGAATGAATCTCATTTCTCAAGTAGTTTTCTTTTCTGAGAGCTATTAGAATATAAATTGATGACCTCCTGGAAATTCCATGGAAATCACAGTATGTAGTGTAAAACTTTCTAAACCATAAATCTCTTTAAATGTAATCCTGACTGATCTGACTCCTAAGGAATATTGTTTCAAAAAAATTATACATATATGAAAAAGAAAGGCCACCATGAATAGCTTACAAGAAAAAACCGGAGATCAAAAACCACACATTGGATTTACCTCCACTATTTTACCTCCTTAGATCCTTAAAAAATAATCCCTCACATATTAAAAGTAGATTCTCCTATTGAATTTATGCTTGAAGGACAGGACTTAAAACTATTCCCTGGTTGCTTTTATCCTTTTATACAATTTCTGGTATTCATGTAACTTTTAGAGGAGATACAAATGAGACATAAAAAGTATGTACATGCAAGAACAAAAATAATAGGTACTGCAAATTAAAAACATGTTGAAAGACTAGTAAAAACACTCTGATTTGCTTAATATTAAGAAGTTCTAAAATACAATATGTTGGAAATGATGTGTAGCAAAAGGAAAGTTCATGCTGTGGTAGTGGGGGTGTAAATTTGTTTAACCATTTTGGAAAGAATTTGGCATTATTTTGTAAAGTTGAAGTTACAAACATCCTATAACAGCTATTCCATTGCTAGCTGCAGAACTTACAGGAATTTATGCTGAGGATACACATGCTGGAAATTCTAACAGTATGTTCATAATAGACCCAGAGGAGAAACGACTCTGAGGTCTATAATAGAAAGTATAAATAGTTGTATATTCGTGTAAGAGAATACAATGAAAATGAAGTATGACCATAAAGAACAGGAAGGTTTCTCCATGCTATTTGAAGCAAATCTCCATGGTCTATGTCACTTTGATCTTTTTGTTATCTGGCTTGAAATCATTTGCACCTTATAGAGATAGTTGGAGAGGAACAAATAGCTGACTTCAGTAATTTAATCAAGTCTATCTCAAGAAGTAAATCCTTGAGAAAGGAAAACTTGAAATTGTTCCAAGTTGTATAGAGTATGGCAAGAAAAATAAAATGTGGAAAATGAGTTAAGAAGGGAGAAAGAGCATGCTGTAGAAGGAATTGTGCCCTCCATCACCCAAATTCATATGTTGAAACTCTTAACCCCCAGTGTGATTGGTATTTGGAGAAGGACCTTTGAGAGGTAATTTTGTTTAGATGAGATTATGATGGTGGGGCCCTCATGATAGGATTAGTGCCATAGGAGAGAGACACCAGAGAACTTGTTCTTGCACTCTCTTTGCTGTATGAGGACACAGTGAGAAAGTGGCTGTCTGCAAACCAGGAAGAGAGCTCTCACTAGAAACAAACCGTCTGGTACCCTGACTTTGGACTTAGAGTCTCCAAAACTGTGAGAAAAATGTCTGTTGCTTAAAGTCATACATTCTATGGTATTTTTATGGTGACTTGAGCTGACTAATATAGAGCAAATACACTATAATACATTAAGAAAAGAAATGTGAAGATTTACCAGTGTCAGAGATATTTATAAAAAATTTTATTTTGGGAAAGTAAAATTTTTTCTTTATAATTTATGGAAAGGACAAAACAAAAAATATTGTGTTGTCCTGGAGCAAATGTGCAAGATTTATTTCTCTCTGAGAAAACACCAGAGAGTGCTTTAAGAACATATCATCAAAGTGACCCACATCAAAGTGCTATAAGAACATATCTTCCATATTTAATGCTCAAATGACTGTCTGAAAATCCAGACATTGTTTTATATAAAATGTTATTTATAACAAGTCTGCAAATAATTTTCCAACTTGGCCTCTAAAATATCAAATTTAGATTATTTGAGACCAAATAAATACATATATATATATATATGTATTTATATTGTTATGTCAGTATATTATTTATTAGTATTTTGTCAGTATACTTATCATAGGAAATAAAGCCATTTCTGTCTGAAAACTGGTTTTTCATAGACAGGTGTGCTCCTTAAGCAGATAACATTATAGAGTCTTCATAATAAAGTTTCAGTCATCTGTTATTTTGTTACTTTCCACTAAATTTTTCCAAACTGAATAAATAAAAATATCATTTTAAAGTAACTGAGGCACAGAGAGAGGTTGAATGATATATTCAAATAAGTGCTATGAGTAAAATATTAATTCTAGAAATATGAAATGTAGGCTGCATCAGAGTTCACTGGCTGTGAAAGAAATCAACATTGACTCTGAACAGACCAGTTGATCAGAATTCCAGTCCAGACTGGATGGATGATTATGGCTGATTAGCTTTCCAAAGAGGTCTCCAGATCTGAGTCTGATAACTCTCAGGGGCCCATTCAAGGTGAAGGTTGCATACCCCTCCCCACCCCCAATCCTGCCACCAGGTTCTATCTCTCAAGTGCATTCTCATTGTTTTTATGATGTGAAAATATGTGATATAAAAATCATGTTCTGATATATTTTGAGACTTCATTATAGTAGAATAAAGCCTCAAGAATGATGATAGCTAGATTAAAAGCCAAATTCCAGCTGATTACAATAATTTCTAAAGTAAAAATAAACATATTCTGCTTCAGGGCTTGACTTGAAGATAATTAAATTTGTTTCAAAATGTGGCATAAAGAATAGTATGTAGACTTCCAAATAGATTTTAAATATATTACCATTAAAATAGATATAATCTCAGATTTGATTTATTGATCATTCAGAACTTGCTTATTAGAACACATCACAGTGATGAGTCAAACCTTGCCTATTAGAACATGCCTATTTGTATGTACATTTAAAGTATGGAGGTGATTAATGTTATAAATATTTATTGAAAGATCTTATCTTTAAAATAAGTGAACTATTAAGAAAATAACTCTTGGCAATAAGTTTCCCATTTAACCATTTTCCAAATTTTTTTCTTCTGAGAGCATGATCATTTAAAATGTTTCCCTTGAATGTTAAGGAAACATTTAAGAAAGGTCTGTTAAGAAAATATGTATGGGACGCAAACAACATAATTAAATTATAAAACCGGTAGCCTAATTGTTGAAAATTACAGATGTATTTAGGGTCACTGATGTAGGATTATGTAAACCTGTTTAGCTAATGATTAACAAGGTTGGTAAAATATAATTCATCCATGTAAATTTTATTTTACCCCATTTTGAAAGTGCTAGAATGTAAACAACAAAGCTGGAGTATTTGCCTTTATAAAACTTACAACCCTGAGATTTTGTAACAGACCTACTTCTCTTCTTGAGGAAGTAACTCTTTTTGTAATATTTATTTAGGCAAGGTTTCTTAGGTCACTGTTAAATAAATCTAGTTAAGCAAGAGTAATGCATGTTAAAAATTTAAGAATTCCTAACCACACACTCTACATTAACTTTCTTTTCTAATATTTCCCCTTGCTGAGAAGTTTCAGGTTCTCAGATGTAGTGTGGTATAATAATTGATTATTTATATAACTTTTTTAGTCTACTGCAAATAGTTTAGGAGTTATAGACTTTATCCTTTTTGTTTCCAATTTATATAACAGAAATACTTTTTATCTTCCTCATAGGTGTTGTAGGAAAATAATGTAAGTCTGTGTATGTAAGACTTGAATAATAGTAAAAGTGTAACAGTATGATCTTAATGTATTGCTAGTATAATGGTCACATTTCTTAGACTGATGACAAATTAATATGTGTGGTGATTGATGATAGAGCATGCCATTTTAAATCATAAGTTTTGCAGCTGTTAGGGGCTTGGCAATAATTTTTAGCCCATCATGAAACTAAGGTTCAGAAAAATGTGGTGAGCTGATAAGTAAATAGGAATTAAAGACTGATGTCCATGTTAAATTTCAGTTCCATTATTTCATGTTTCCATTTAAAATGCTTAACTTTACAAAAATAACTTATTTTAGTTATAGAATTAATACAGTCTCCTGGGGGAATTCTTACAGTATTACAGATAAGGTTAAAGTGCACTTTGATTACCAAGCCAATTCCACAGCATTTTTTTCAGAAGAATGAGCAAATTTCATAGGGTGAATGTGCCTGTATACATTAGGTTTAGTTAAAAATAATAGAAAAGCCCAAAATGATAGTGGCTGAAACAAAATGCAATTTTTTCAGTCCTGTATTCCAGAAATGCATATGGTATCAATCAAGGCTGGGTTGGTGCTCTCAGGTGTCAGGGACCCTGCTCCTTTCTCTTGTCTCTCCATGGCAGTGGACTTCCATTTAAATCAAGGTGGCAGTTGGAGCAACAGTCATTAGGTTGCCTTCCAACTATAGGAAAAAAGTACCCTTCGTCTTTAAGTACACTGCATAGAAGTGATACATAATTTTCAGGAGGATACTGTTGTGGAAAAGTTAGTCATACGGACATAAATAGCTGCAAGAGAGGCTAGGAAAAGTAGTCTTTATTTCAGAAATCTACATGCCCAGCTAACAACTGCGACTTTCATTTTCACTGAAGAAAGAAAAACAGTATCTACCATAGCCCAGTGGCAGCAAGAATTCTACTGCTATTACTCCCTTTTTCTGTTTGGCCAGATAGCTCCTAGAAACCTCAGCCATTATTAGTAAGAGAGCCAGGCCTGGCAGAACACTGGGGATTCCTTCCCTATTAGTGAATGGTGCCTAGAAATCTGTCCTTTTGGCTATTTTCATGTCTGAATTTTTATCTTTCTCTCATAAACTATACCTGGGAACAATAATAACAATGCAACAAAACAGTAAGCTACAAATTATGAAATAAAATGAAAAACCAAATGATATTATATATGTTTTATGAGTACACAGATATGTACATAAACTGCAGAAAATAACCTTGAAGAATGCATGCAAAGCTGGTAATGATGGTTATCCTTGGTGTTTTAGGATTGTGGTTGGTGATTAAATTGGACTTTAACTTATCCGTAATGTTCTAAAGATTTACCATAAAACAAGATGTATTTGGGGAGATGGGGGGAGTGAGGAGCTGACTTACTGTATGGAAAACTTTAGGAACTCTGGTGTGTCTTCACTGCATAATCACTGTTATCAATCACAGGTTTTGTTTGTGAGCAGTAGAAGCCAATTTTAATGAACTGAATCAAAAAGGGTGATTTATGGGAGGAGCACCGATTATCATAGACTTGAAGAGAAAATTGAATAATGAGGCTATGTAGTAGAAATTAAGGACAGTCACTACAACTCCAGCTACTTGTCATCCTGGGTCTCTCTGTTTATTCTGTATGTTCTCACGAGGTGCAGTGAGATTGGTCAAGCTTGAGGCATACTCATTGGCTGAGGTTTGGCAGGTAAAAGTTGTGAGTAAGCAGTTACCTTGATTGACTGTTCTACTAAGTTACAGGATGTGGGAAAAACCATTGCCCAAATTAAAAAACAAAAACAAAAACAAAAACAAACCCATTTCCCTGGCTGGTGTGGCTCAGTTGATTAAGTGCCGACCTGCAAACCAAAGGGTCTTGGGTTCAGTTCCTTGTCTAGGGCTCATACCTGGGTTCCAGGCCAGGTCCCCAGTAGGGGGCGCACAAGAGGCAACCACACATTGATGTTTCTTTCCCTCTCTCGCTCCCTTCTTCTCTCTAAAAATAAATAAAACCTCTTTTAAAAAAATAAGGGTTCTCTTACCAAAGGGAAGGCATGTTGGAGAGGTAAAAACAATAGGTGTCTACCACTGTCAGAGAAGATGACATACTGAAGTGTGTTTCATTCCCTCCACCATAATTTTAAGGATGTTTTATGGGTTTGCAAGAAAATAGTGTGTTGTGAGGCCAAGATTAATTCTCTTTGTTTTCACATAGGTCTTAATTTGGTTATATTGCAATGAACCACATTGTTTAACAACTTTTCTGTACTTTTAAATTTCCATCAAAAAAGTGTTTTCTTTATTGCTCTTGTTTGCTTAGCTAACTAGTCTCAAGCACAGGTACATAGGCTAATGTTTACAACTATTTGCTACTCTTATCTGGACAGAATTATACTTTCCTATCTCATCGATTTCAGGCTTGGCTATGACACTGGCTTTGGGCAATAAAATGTGAGTGGAAATGACATGTTTGTCTTACCAGCAGATCTCTAATAGCCAGTGTATGGCCATGTTCTCTTTTCCTTCTACACAATAATCAAAGATATTTCAGATAAAGGATGTTACATCAGCTTTTCTGCTCCTTCCTCCAAGGTGAAGAGCCACAGTCAGCCTGTTATTGATGTACAACATTATTGAGAAATAGGCCTTTGTACTAGTAAACCATTGAGAATAGGACCATTTGTTACTACACCATAACCTAACCAGTCCTGACTGATGAACTTGTGAAACTAAGTCTCTGTTCAAACATCACAGAGAATTTCTAACTGATTCTTGTTTTAAATGTAAACCATAAGCAGGAAATTAGGTAGAAACTGACCAAATGATAAGATTATCCTGTGAACAATGGATAAACAACACATATTTAACTGAGCAAGCAACTGACAAAATAAATTTTATGTTTTACAGATTTAATATAAGAGCAGTGCACAGGTATATTGTAATTAGGAAGACTCATTTTTGTACTGCATAATGAATTGAAAAACTTCTCAAATATCTGATTCTTTCCATTGGTACTAATAAGTATGTTTTAAATGTGTATTTAGATGTTTAAATAAGTAGTGGGTATTAATATCAAACCAAGTCACATAAAGCTAGAAAAGCAAAAGCTGCCCTGGCTGGTGTGGCTCAGTGGATTGAGCGCTGGCTGTAAACCAAAGGGTCACAGTTTGATTCCCAGTCAGGGCACATGCCTGGGTTGTGGGCCAGGTCCCCAGTGGGGGCCATGTGAGAGGAAACCACACATGGATGTTTCTCTCCCTCTCTTTCTCCCTCCCTTCCCCTCTCTCTAAAAATAAAGAAATACAATATTTTAAAAAGAGAGATACATGACAACCCAATAGATCTTCGGTTGTCATGGGATGTGAAAAAATTAAAAAAAAAAAAGCTGACAAGCTATGACCAATTTAAAGTGTTGCATTTCTAGATCAATAAAATAATTAGTATGTGTCATAATGTACATGTCTATATTGATTTAATGAAACCTGATAGTCATCTGTCTCTAACTCTTTACAAAAAGAAATAACCAGGTGCATTTTAGTTCTTCAGTATTTTTCACGCCTATCCCTTCCTACCCTTACCACCACTGCTTTGAATCAGGGTCTCCATCACCTCTTAGTAAAGCTTTGTAACAGCCCCCTAATGAAGCCCTCCAGCGCTGCTGTCCTCCAGCTATGTTTCTCATAGCCACTGAATGTTCTTTCTAAAACACAAACTTGACATTTTTATTTACTCTCAGTAGACCCTTGTGGTTCAACATCTTCTGGAAGGCAATGCACAAGCTCCTTAAAGTAGCATACAGGCCTTAGTGGAAGGGCAATGTATCCTAGTAGTTATGAGAATGAGTTCTAGAACCAGATTGCCTAGGTTTGGATACAGGCTCTGCTGCTACCAGCTGAGTGACCTTAACTAAATACTTAGAACAGCACGCCTTTGAAAACGTTAATTTCTATTAGTATTATATAGTCTATCCTTCACTTCCTGCACTCACTTTCTGATTGCTTTGCAATTACTGACGGGCACTCTACAGTTTTTTTTATTTCTATTCTTTCATTCCTTTGTAGTGTCTGATACCTCTCTCCTTCTGCCACCCTATCCTTGCCTCAAACTGGCTAATCCTGTCTTATCTTTTAACATGTAGTTCAACAGTTGCTTTAAAGCTTAAGATTTAGTGACCTTTGCTTGAATAGATAGTATATTTCTTTGTCCTCTGATATCCATTCGTATCTCTATTACAATTATCACATGGTATGACATTCTAATGTTCATATATCTCTCCAACTCCATGAGACCACAGGCAACTTGAGAGCAGGAATTACAAATTGTATCTCATTTATCTTTGTGCCTGGCGTAGATCTCATACGTAGTAGGCAAATAACAAAGATGTTTGTTGAATATATGAGAAATTCTCATATAAGGAAAGGATTGTTATTTTGCAAATTATTCTTGGACCCTCTTTATTATGTGGTTCAATGCTGCTTGACTGAAAGTTTTGTGATAAATTTTCTTTAAAATTTACTTCAAGAGAAAGTCATTTCTCTCTTGAATTTCATTGCTGTCATTTTACAGTTCATATTTTTGATCATCTTCTTTTTCTTAGATAAGTCACTTTAACATTTCATAAAATAAGGGCTCAGTGATGATGAACTCCTTTAACTTGACCTTATCTGGGAAGTGCTTTATCTGCCCTTCCATTCTAAATGACAGCTTTGCTGGATAGAGTAATCTTGGATGCAGGCCTCTCCTCATTTTTTGAATTCTTGTTTCTTCACTCTGTTCTGATAGAATGTTTATTTCTTCCTTCTGCTCTGAATCATTGATTTGAGTCCCAATTTCCTTCCCTTCACTGTTGGTTCCCTGTATATTTTGCTTTATCTCACTTTGTATAGCCTTCACTTCTTTCTTTATTTTGCAACCATACTCAAAATAGCATCCTGATTACCAGTGTGTTGAACTCTGTCTGCATCTGATTGGTTGGCTATCTTTCACCACTTAGTTGTATTTGTATTTTTTCTGGAGTTTTGATCTGTTCTTTCATTTGAGGTTTTTTTTTTTCTTTTTTCTTTTTTTTTTTAATCTAGGAGCAACCTGTTACCTAGTACGGGGCAGAGCCTTAGGTATTTGCCAAGGTGAAGCAACCCACGTTGCTGCGTTGCAGAGCTGTCTGTGGGGGAGGGGTCCAAGAGGGAACAATGCTTCTTGCTCAACTCTTGGCAGACTTTCAGTAACTTTCCCCTGCTTCCCACAAGCATATTGGGCCCTTCTGGTGCTGATTCCCAGGTGGGTGGGTTTGTGTAAGTTCTAGGACCCTGCGGGTTTCTCCAATGGACTCTCCTGTAAGCCTGGGAGTTTCTCCCACTGCCACAACGCCCACAGGTATTTTCAGTCAGAGGTTTTGAGGCTTTATTTCCTTGCACTGGAATCATGGGTTGTGTGGTCTGTCTTGCTCCCCAGTTGTTCCTCCTGGTTTATCCTCATGCAAATGTGGGACCACCTGCTCTGCTAGCCTCCACCTTGCTGTGAGTCCTCTCTGCTCTGGCTGCCCATCTCCACCCCTCCTACTGGTCTGGATGAACGTTTCTTTAATTCTTTGGTTGTCAGACTTCCATACAGTTCAATTTTCTGGAAATTCTGGTTACTTTTTGTTTTTAAATTTGTTGTCCTTCTTTTGGTTGGATGAGGAGGCACAGTGTATACACCTACACCTCCATCTTGGCCAGAAGTCTCTCTCTTGAATTCTTAATGCTTCCTTTTATGGGACAGAAATAAGCTAGTTTCATTTCTTACCTTGATTATCTCTGGTCATAAAGCTAAATTTAATAGTCTGTTCCAGTAATTAATTGCCTTAGGTATATAGTATTTTAATTTTCTTATATAAGATAAATTGTACTTAAACTACAGTAAATTTAAAATTATTGTGGGTAGTGGTGATTATAAATATGTTGAATTTTCATGGTGTAATAAAAGAATAAAAGGGGCATTTAAATGAAATTAACTATCTGCATGACTATTAAAATGGGCATGTATATTATTTAGAGAAGTTATTCCAATCATTTGTAGATAAAGACTATAGTTGCATAAAATTAACTTTAGAAATCTAGTAGATTAGTATAATTGTGTATGATTTATAATGATTGGGTATAATGTGTATATATGTGGTTTTAGTGTTATAAGAAAATCGTCATTTGAAATAAAGAAGCATCTTGATGGACCAAGAGTGTTCTAAATGTATTTGTTATCTAATATATTATAACTGAATACCTGCTTTTTATAGGACATTAACAAGTACTTCTAAAGACCTGCAAGATAATTTTCTGAAGGCTCTGGCAGTGAGAGAAGAAGACAATCGCAATGGAAAAGTGAGTGTGAGTACATTTCATACAACAACTAAACATGTACACTGAAGGCACAAGTTAGTATATAATATATAGTTAGTTCATAATATAACTTTTAATATCTTCCCCCAAAATAATTCATGAAGGACATAATATGGCTTTTTATTATTGATATATTATGGAAATAAATGTAGATTTTTTATTCCAATTTATATCTATAGAAGTAACCAAATGGTGAAAACAAAAGATTTTGTATTTCTATTGCAGAGAAAATACCTATATTTGGCAGACTGATTGTCATGTCCAACTGTATACTGGTCCCTCATCAAAACTCCCTGCTTCTTTTCAGCCTGACTTCCTCCTAGTAGGCTTCTTGGAGTGACGACATCACTTCTTCCCAAGTTGTGCCCCTACCTACCTGGTTTCATACTGCCCCTATAAAATAGTCCTAGAGTCTGCCCTGTAATCCCTCCTTTGGAGATGTAATAGAAACCACATAATGAGGGACATGCTCTTGTTTTATTTAAATGTGCTACTTTCAAATATGTCAACTTGCTATTTGGAATACTATTTACTTTTACCCTTTGTTAATGTGATATTAGTGATAACAGTCTTCTGTGAGTCTTAAATGTTCCAAGTCAAGAACACAGTTTCATGCTGAAACTGTAACAAGTGACTTACAAAAAAGTAATGATAGTAATATGAGGAAAAATTTAAAGGAACGGCAAAAAATATGTGTATAAGGAAGTTTATTTTACCAGAGTTTTCTCAATAAAAAGTTGAAATTTTTCTCATGTTCAGGTCCCTTGAAAATTTCACATATAAAATTGTCAATGTATTTTACAAAGAAAAAATGGTAGTTTGGCTATATAATTGTATAGAATTAAGCTGGACTTGAAATCAGGGAAAGTGTCTTGAAGGAAGTGGGCTGAGTAAGATTTAAAGATGTGAAGTTGGAAATATGGGCAGAGACTGGATTCTGGAGAACTTTGCAAATCACAATAGCAAAGTTTGAAATCTTTTATGTCTTAGAAAGAGCAGGTAGAAAAACTGAAAGAAAGGCAGAAAAATGTGGTGTCACAGGAATCTATGATAATGACTTTCAAGAAGCAGCAATCAATCGTTAGTGATCAAGCAGGATAAGGACTAAAACAAATCTATTCTCTTTGGCAACATGCATATTTTTAAAAAATCCAGTCATGGGAATATAAAGTTCCGCATAGGGAATATAGTTAACAATATTATAAAAACTATCTATTCTGTGAGGTAGGTACTGGAAATATCAGGATGGTCCCCACATAAGTTACATAAACGTCTGATCACTATGTTGTACCACTGAAACTAATTCAATATTGTGTATCAACTGCAATTAAAAGGTTAAGATTAATTTTTTAAAAACAGTTTGACAAGAACAAATTCCATCCAAATAAGGATAGAAATCAGTTTCCATAGGGTTGAAAACATGCTTCACGTTAGACACCAGCTCCACCAAACAAGAAGTGCCTCAAAGAGTGTAAGTCCGCATTTTTTACCACAATGGTATATGCTTCCCATCAAATTCTACTGAATATAAGTCAAATCACTTCACTTTCCACCATTTCAAGTTATCATTTAGTTGATTTAAATTCTCATTATATCTTAAATAAATTACTGTAACAGCCTCCTAAATGACACACTTAATGCATTATTTTGCCCAACTTTCATCCATTTTTAAATCACTTGACACATATTGCTCAAACCCGAAACTGTTGTAGTCACTTGGGCACTGGGGCACTGCAGATTTTATGACCTTAAAGAGTTTATAATTTAGAAAAGAAGACAGAAAATAAGTAATCAAAATAAAAGCGGAACAATTAATTTCAGCTCTGGAAAGATGCTTTAGAGAACATCAAATTAGAAAATTGAATAGAGAACAATCCAATAGAGTGTGCTTGGTTGCTTTTAACTGCTGTATGCAGAAAAATCACTTCGAGGAGGTGACATCTTTGGTACTTGAATGAAATGGAGAAGATAGCCATGAAATATGAAGGGAGAGGCACCCCAAACAGATAAATATTTCAGAGGGAGAGATATTCCAAGAAGGAACAACATATTAAAATCTCCTGAGATAAAAGAAATAGGGGCATATTCAAGAGATGAGAAGAAAACCAAATGGCTGGAATATAGTTGTTGAAGGGGATAATAAAGGCAGATGCAGTCAGAGAGGAGTCAGCGGCCAGATCATATGGATTTTAAGAAATTTTGATTTTATTCTTTAATTTTTATATTTATTCTTTTATTATTATAATAGAAAGTTGATGGATGATCTTTAGCAAGAAATGACCTAATCTGGTTTACACTTCAGAAAGGTTGATGTCACTGCTGCTGTGCAGGGAAGGAGATGGGGGAAAGAGATTTAGAGCACAGGCAAGGAGGTGTTAGGAAGCTCTTATAAACAACCAGCAAGAGATGAAAATTAAAAACTGTGGTAGTGGTTGAAACAGAGGAGAACATCGTGTCTATGTTTTGGGGGAAGAGCAGACAGGACTTACTGATGGATTGGATGTGAAATATTAAAGAGGAAATTAGAATGATTTTTAGGTTTTTGGCTTGAACAAGTAGGCGAACAAGGTGGCACTTTGACATGGACACTTGAGGAATGCTTATTTCTGGAATCAATAATGAAATAGTTCTGTTTGGCTATATTAATTTTGTGATGCCAGTTTGATATCCAAATCGAGAAGCTGATTGGTCATTTACATATATTGATCTAGAACCTAGTAGAGAAGTCTTGGTTAGAATATAAATCTAAATAAAAATTATCATCATTTAAATGGTATGAAAGTCAGGAACTTGCAAAAGTTTACTAGGCAGAGAGTATAGGTAAAAAAGAATGAAGTCCTACAAAAAATCTTTAGTACACTCCAACGTTTAGAGATCTGGATGTGTGAAAGAGACAGATAACGATACCGGGAAGTAGTAGGCATGAGGAAAATCAGCTGAGAGCAATGCTACAAATGTGGGAGAAGAAAAACAATTCAAAAGAAAGAATGCTCACCAATTCAAATGCTGCTGACAGGTTAAATGTGATGATATATTAGTTTTCCATGGCTGCCATAACCAATTGTCACAAGCTGGGTGGCTTAAAACAAAGGGAATTTATTGTCCACAGTTGTGGAGGCCAGAAGTGGGAAGTCAATGGGTCAGCATAACCATGCCCTCTCTGACGCACCTAGGAGGGAATCCGTTCCATGCCTTTCCCTTAGCTTCTTTGCCAGCAATCATTGGTGTTTCTTGGTTTGTAGAGAGATCACTAATCTCTTCCCCCATCATCACATTACAATCTCCCTGTGCATCTGGATCTCTGTCTTCCATTCTTATAAAGACAGACATATTGGATTATACATCCCCTGCAGTTGAATATGATTCAGTCTTAATTTTATTACATCTACAAAGATGCTATTTCCAAATAAGGTCATATTCACAGGTACTAGGGGTTAAGACCTCAACATAACTTTTGGGGGTGCATAATTTAGTCCACAACAAATGATTAAAAATTAACTATTGTTTATGGCTGGATAAGTAAATACATTGGTGAGTGCTATTCCAGTGGAGGGCTGTGGTTAAATATTTCATTGGAGTAGGTAGAGAAAAGGAAAAAGTGTATAAGTGAAGATAAGGAGAAGCAATTGTTTTTGAGAATATCTGCAGTGAAATGTAGCATAAACATTCTGCAACAAATGGTGTAAGGCCTGAAGTCCAGGAATTCATTTTGTTGTGTTTTAAGAAGGATAATATTAGCTTGTTTCTTACATTAATGTGTTTCTTACATCTATCAAGTACACAGATAGGTACTGATGATGTAGGAGAGAAAGGGAATCCTTGCTGGAGAGAATTCCTTAAAAGGAGGGTGGGATCCAGAGCACCAGAGAAGAGTTTGCCTTTGAGAGGAACAAAAGCCACTGGCATGGGTGCAGCCAGAGAGAACAAAGAGGTGATGGGCATTTCTGCCAAGTAGGTGGGAGGGTTTGGATTTGGAAAGGTGAGATAGCTCTCTGGGAAGTTCGTCTCTATTTTCTCTATATTGTCACTCCAAGTGTTTAATTACACCATTATGATTCTTTTTGCTCTAGAGAAGTTTCTAAATTTAACTTTTATTCAAAATGCTAAATAGTTAGCTTAAAATGTTGGGTGGATGGTCATTGATTTGGAAACTAGAATTTTGTCAGCCTCATAGCTTGCTAACTGTAAATATAACATATAGTCATTTATTTGTGCCTTTGAATTTATTGTTTTATTAAAATCAGCAGAGTACATTTTTTGTATTAAGTTGGCACTTAAAGCTTAATTTTCTATTTTCTACTCTTGTATTAAAACAGACTCCAAGTTGTTTTATACCATGCCATTTACAACAGAATGCAACATACTTTAGAATAATCTAATTAGGGTCATAATCTTACTTAAAAGCCATTTACCAAATGGATATACTTTTTAAAAAAGAAGTCCTATAAAATATGCAATATTCATGAGATTTAAATTTATATTAATTTGCTGTCAGCAGAAACTATATGTGAATTTTATGAGGTCTGAAGTCTCCAAGGGAAGTGACTGTTTCCTAAGCATTAGCATTTCTCTACAGAAAATGTGAGTGCAAAATAAATGGAGAACTTCAACCCAGAGGCACATTCACTGCTCTTTTTCTTTCATCTTATTGAGACTACATACAAGAAAAATTATGATATGGTTTCAGAACTGACATAGTTGACCCATGTGGCCTAATAAGGCTTGAAGCACTAATTCCATAGCAATTTTCCTTAAATGTGGCTAGGACATTAGAAGATTAGATATACTTTACCACACATTTTTTATTTTATTTTTAAGTGGCGATTCCAGTTTGCAAATGCTATTTTGTGTAATTGAATCTTGTTCTGTATGTCCTCTTTCTCACTAATTGCAAAATTAATGTATTAGTTTTCTCCATTTAGGCCTGGAATTTATTCTCCTATAGAGCCTGGAGTTCTGGGAAACAGTACTCCTTTCTGTCCCCCATCCCCTGCCCATATTTTCAATGCTTAAGTTATAGAACTGTTTGCTTATTAATTCCATTCCCACTGAGCCACTGCTTGGGCATGTAGTCTTAAGCTGTGCCTTGGGAAGGAACAGGGTTATATGAAAACTTTATAAGCTTATATAACTGCTTACTCAAAGGAAAAAATCTTGAATATGTACTTCCTTAAAACTTGTTATGGTTCAAAGCATCAGACCCTATTGTCATAGATATTGTTTAGATAAATTATATTTTTAAAAGCTTGTAACCAATCCAGAGTTACCCCAACTTAATTTAAGAATCAATATTATTTCATGAACGCCTCTGAATTTCATATACAGAGTGGGCAAACCTAGGTTTACAGATGTGAGCATGCAAAGCACAGTTTGTTCTTGTATTATTATTTACTAGTTATTGTATTATTTTCCATACAAACAACTGAAAACCTACTGTTGTCTCATTTTGTGTAATATATAGTATGTGTTTATATATTAATTATGTCTACTTATTAATACACATACTTATTAATACATACATATAATAAGCACTATATAGAAACATATCTACATTTCTTTTCATCTTTTCTGAAGTACTGTTTCAAATGATTATGATGTTCCATGCATTTAGTTTGGACAAAACATTGAGCTTTATGTGCAGTGCATGTACAAAAATATTTAAAATGATTAATTGTGTAGTACTTCAAATGACAGGCACATGGAGTGTTTTTCCTACTAATATAACTACTTAATTTTATTTTAAATGTGAACCCCTTGTGTATAAATACATTTCTACCTCATGTATTTTATAATTTAAAATTCTTTAAAGATTAAAATGATTAATTATTTCCTTCTTGTGTGTAAGCAGATTTCTTGTTTCCCGACTGTTCATGCTATGAGGTTCTTAACTCTACCACCATAGTGAGGCATGAATTAAGTGCATGTTTATGACAAGTGCTTGGAAAAGCACACACAACAGGCCTGGCTCTGGGTATCCAGAAACTCGCAGCAGTGTTGCAAATCATCATCCTGCAGGCAGATATAAAATAAATCACAGAAAACTGAATGCATTAGGTTAATATGTGAGGTATTGCAAAATGCATTTTCTCAGAAAAATCAGTAAAAATGTCAAAAAGCTTAGGTATTTAAATGAGGCTGAGACTAAGTATATTTTTCTTGTGATTTCTAGTCTTAATAGAAATGGTAGAATTACAAAGAATGCTTGAATCGGGATGTAACATCTTGAAAGCATTTCATGTGTATGAGAGAGACTAAGAATAAGGAACATTTTAGAGGCCAATATGTGATGACTATATTATAAAAAGACTACACAGAAATTAAAGAAGTAAAGTGGATTATTCTGAGACAATAATTTCCAATTTCTGCCCTGGATGGTGTAGCTCAGTGGATTGAGCGTGGGCCTGTGAACCAAAGGATCGCAGTTCGATTCCCAGTCAGGGCACATGCCTGGGTTACAGGACAGTTCCCAGCAGGGGATGCACAAGAGGCAACCGTACATTGACATTTCTCTCCTTCTCTCCTTCCCTTCCCCTCTAAAGATAAATAAATAAAATATTTTTAAAATTTTTCCAATTTCTTTCTAAACTACTCTGAGATATTTATATAGTTCATCAATCTTTTTTCTTTCCTATCTTGGTGGCTATGACATAATTATCTTACGGTTTTCCTACTTTCTTCTGACTCAATCTCTTTCTTGGGGTGACAACCTTATACTGTGCTTGACCTGCATTACCTTTCTTACAGTATGTACACATTTCCTTTGATGAATCACTCAGACCCATAAACTCACTGACTATATACTTCTTGCTACCAAAACAAAGGCCTAGATTTTTGCTAGCCACCTGTTCATTAATTTATTTAATTGTGCTTTAAATGGTGATAATGGGTTCTGTACCAGGCATTGTACTAGCTTGTGGAGATACAGTGGATAGCAAGTGCCTTATGGAGTCTAGAGTTGCTTGGGGACAAAAGAGTGTAATTAAATAAGCACACAAATAAAAATTGAAATTGTGGTAGGTGGTATGAAGGAATAACAAAAAATTCTGTGTATAATTGGATTGAGAGATAATATGATCAGATTTTCAGATAGAGAAGATCAGTTTTCCTTCAGTATAGAGAATAAGTTATAGGGAGGATAGAGCACATATCAATAAATGCATTGTAAGAGCAAATAAGAGGAAATGAGGTGATAGCATAGACCAGGAAGAGGATAGGGATGATGATGAGAAGATGCTTGATTTGAGAGCTATTTAGGAGGTAAACTAGGGAGGATGTGGTGGCAGAATCTGGCTCAGGAGGGGGCTGAGGCAAAGGAAAGGCCGTGGATAATAGGGCCTTCACAGCTAGGTAGAGGTTCCGCCACTCTTTGAGACATGGTACACTCGAAGCTCAGAAATGGGGTGCAGAGAGCATGGATCTGACTTTGGAGATACTGAGTTTGACTGGCCTTTGATGAAAGTTGTTGAGATACAACTTTTAGTAGATTGTTGGAGGAAAAGATCTCCTGAACTTAACCCCAAGTTTATCTCCATATTGCTATACCTTAGTTACTTACATTTAATATACAACTAAATTAAATACCTTTTCCTCTTCCACTCCTCAGATCACACATCCAGTTAGTCACCAAATCCAGTCAATTCTACCTAGGAAATATTTCTCAAATGTATGTGGGGAAAAGGGTAAGAAAGCCAAACAGGTGAGCACCAGCCAACAGAGACATTGCCTCAGAGATGATGGGTATCCATGAAAAAACTTAGACAAATGTTTGCTATGATCATATATGTATTTTAAAAGTACACTGGCAGCAGTATGCGAGAGTAAGCATGTGTCCGATGGTTGGGGGGTGATATATGAGACAGGGAGGTTAACTGAGAGGCCCTTGTAACATGTCAGACAATAGATAATAAAAGGCTGGGATAAAGAAATGACAGAATGAATGGTGGGCGAAAGACAAATTTGAGTAATTTAGGAGATAATTGCAAAGTATGTTCCTTGTTTTGAGGACAGAAGATGAGAAGGAATTTTTGAGTTCAATCCACAGGCTCCTATTTGGGGTTCTCAATGGAGTATATACAGTTAATGATAATTTGTTTAATGGGACGAGAAGTGTGATTCTGGCTTTGGGAGATTTAGTGTGGTTTGGGGTGGAGCATAGAAGCTGGAGGTAACTACACTCAAATTCCAGATTTACTATTTACCCCATATTACAGGTTGCATAAGGACTATACAAGTTTTGTAAGCCATAATGCCCTGCTCTGTAATGCAGAGATTAAGAGTACTTTCATCTTAATATTGAGAATTTAGCAGAAAATGTAGGTTAAACATGTAGCACATTACATGATACCTGACAAGTATTTAGTACATAGTATGATTTCTGCAGTAAAAGGAAATCATAACATTGTTAGAGTTATGATTATGAATAAAATTGAAATTTTTAAAAATATGCAATACTTCTGTTGATAATTTTTAAGGGAAGCATTGAGTGGTTTTGAGTCTCCTTTTAGAAAACATGGTTGAATGGGTTCCCTGTGAAAATCAGGTACTTAATATTGATGGATTTTATTAAGGATCTAAAGATTATTGGTCATGGGCAAGACATCATAGCAATCAGGATATTAAGAAAAAACACTTTATGTTATAGAAATTTTTATGTTCTAGGAAACCTCATTCCATTTTAGAAATTTCCTACTCTGTGCAAACCACTCTGCTGTTGCCATAAACAAAGATGGAAAAGACATGGGTGCTTCCCACGGCGTTTCTAATGTAGTACCACTGTGTAACTCTTTTAAGTGGCTACGGGGCAGGCTGGGGTGGAGTGGGTGAAGCTTTACTTTTTAGATGGCACTAAGCTAAGAATGAGTAAACTAAGACTCATGAGGATTGTAATGAAAGGTCACATGCTGTTCCCGCCTGGGAAAGTGGAACCTGTTGACACTTATTTTCCGACTGAATGTTGACTATGTAAACAGTTACGTGGCCGACTAGTTTGGGCTTTGAAATGTGCATTATTGAAACTGGTATAAAAATCACTGCTTACGGTTTTTTCTTCAGAGTCATTCAAAGAAACCAGTGTACGTGGGTCAGGAAAACCTATGAATTAGGCAGGTCTTAATATACCCATTTCCTGTGTTGAAATCTTTATGAAACATAAGACGGCGTTGTATATGACCAGCAACATTGCGCTGACATGATCTTTTCCCTCCTCGCTGTTTTCCAGCTTCTATAAAATGTTCCCTTTTAAGAAAATGAAGGTATTATACGGATGTTTATTTCCTTTTTCATCGAATCCATGCTTGCCCCCTAATAGAACCTTATGGAAATTATATGACTCATACAATCTTACCTTCATTTTAAACAAATTACATCAATGTTTGTGGAAAATAAATGCACATCAATTTCCATTTCACACACAAAAAAACGTATAGTTGAAGAGATACTTAATTTTTTTATCCTCTGGTTAAAAATATGATGGAGAGGCAGTGAGAAATTCTGTAGAGTTTATGGAGCCATATTAATCTGAGTTTTGATCTTGGATTCTCCACTGATTACTAGCTAAATACAGGTTCCTCAAACCTATGGAGTCTGATTTTCCCCACTCGCAATGTAGTGATAATAGTTATCATACAGCTAAGATACTTCTGGAATAAAATGATATAATTTTTAAAGCACAGATAAGCCAAATCCTTAGTTGGTGTTCAGTAAATTATAAATAACATGTGTTATATTAATTTGGGTTTTCTAGAAGCAGAGCCTAATATGCAGATTTTAGTGTGAGTGATTGGGTGAGAAAACTCTCCCATGTGAAGCCCACTATGGGCGGGAGGGAAGCTTGATAGCATAGAAGACGAACTGATACAGTTCGCACCCCCAAGCTCCCTATGTGATCAGTTGGTTTCAGTGGAAATCTAGTCTCAGTCATTCAAACAGAGAACTCTGGAGCGTGAATTGTATCAGTTTGTTCTGCCCTGAGGCAAGGGGGATGTGCTTATACATACTCTTCTGCACCTTTCCTGTCTCCATCAATTAATCACCAGCTGCCACAGGGGTTGCGAGGAAAGGGAGTATAGTGACTCCTGTCAACTAAGGGCTATCCTTTTTGAGGAGAGTGCAGGTGTGAACCATTAGTCTTTAACACCTGCCACATCTGGAGCTGGGCAGGCAGACTAGCCTGGGAAAAGGGATCCAGGAGAGACCCACCACTGTGCGCTGCAAATATAAAAGCTTAGTTTTTGCCATTTTTGAAAGAAATGAATTTCTTCAGAATGAAAAGAAATTCACTCTTTCAATAATGTAATCTCATATAGACAAATATTTTTAAGATATTTAAATTAATCATTTCTGTAATAAAGTTTGTTTCTTTAGCATATCATTTATCAATCATTGTATATGAAAGTTTAATTTATTTCTTCAGTGTCCCGTTTCCATAGTTATTTGAAGTAAAATAAAATGTATTTACTGCAAATGCAGCTTCATTTACAAATAATCAGAAGTACAAACATGGTTTTCAGGTCCAGAAATTTTGCATATATAATAAAATTTGTCATTTAAGTCTTGTATACACTAGTATATGTTCCTATACAGAACAGGTGCTGTTTTGTTTGGATTGACAGAATCAAACCTGTGACTGTACTCATAAATGAGCAACCAGCATCATGTCTGGGTACATTCACAAAAGATATGTCTGTGATTATAAATAATAACTACTATCATAATGAATGGAGATAGAATTTATTACTTTCTGAACACTAGGCATTTTCAGTTATAGTGCAAATTTTTTGGATGCCTTTGGCCCTTGTGGACTACAGAAAACAGTAAAGTTGATTAAAGGTCATCAAAATTTGAAAAATGAATCACTTTGCTACATTGTGGAGTTATTTTATTCTAATGTTTTATGCAAATAAGTTACCTTAGATATTTGTCTAACAGTGAAGTGAAGATTGTTTAGGCCCAGGGGAGTCTAACCTGCAGCCCACAGGCCACATGCATCCCAGGATGGCTATGAATGTGGCCCAACACAAAATTGTAAATTTACTTAAAGCATTATGAGATTTTTTGTGTGTGATTACATGTCACAATGTATTTAATGTGTGGCCCAAGACAACTCTTCTTCTTCCAGTGTGGCCCAGAGATGCCAAAAGGTTGGACACCAGAGATATGAATTTCCTATTAATGCATTTCTCCTCTTTATAAATAAAAATAGAACTAAAAATGATTAAAAAAAGCCCATTGACTTAGTCACAACAAATACACTGATAGCGAAAGTTTATGTGAGCTTTCAAGTTCACAGTTCCTTAACCACTAATCTAAAATCTACAAAATTCTAAAAATGAAAGGATTTTTAAAAATTTGAAATAAAGTAATTCGGCAATGAAACCTAACCTTATATGAGGTAATTTGTGGACTTTATCTCATTTAGCATTAACATTCCTTTAGTTCATTGCAGAAAAATTAATATGTTTGATTATTGGATCCTGAACTAGGCGTACCTGGGAAAGTTGTTGCCAAATATTTGTATGTTTATTTACCATGTTACCTTACCAAAATCAAAATATTCTTAATTCTAAAACAATTCTATCTCCAAAGCTTTCAGATAATGGATTATGGACCAGTATACTTATAAATATATGAAATAATATATTGGTTATAGTAAAATGAGCTGTATAAGAAAGAAAAACAAACATTAATGGTTTAATAATAAAAAATATACTGCTCTCTCACTCTTTGCTCAGTTGCCTGTGTATTGTAAACACACAGTAGGGCTTTTTCTGTTTCATGCACTTATTCAGGGAACTATATTGATAGATAAGCTCTATTATTTTTATTATACAGCTTCTGAAAATTCTCTGACTATTGAGAATCAGCTCAGGGAAGAGAGAGGGAAGAATCATGCAAAAAGTTCTGTGTGAGTCAGGCCTGGAAGTGTGGTTTACAACACGCTGTCTCAATTCTCCTGTCTTGGACTGAGTCTCGTGGCCACATGTTACTTGGAAAGACTGGGAAAGGTAGTCTAGCTGAGTGCCAGGAGGAAAAGGAAATGTGATTGACAAACTACCAGTTGATTCTGTTATCTGCCTCATATACATATGCATACATTATGTTATTGCTGTCTCATATTCCCAAAGTAAAATATTTATTCACAGAAAAATTATTTCTTAATTAAGGCCATTAGTTATCTTATGAACTGAATGACATTTAAATTTCTAAAAATAATGAGAATACTCTAAGAAAGAAGAAGAATGTTGTAGGTAACCAGTCTTACTAGATAATAACATATATTAAAAATATATACTACTAAGAAAATATGGTACTGGATCATGGATAGATGCTGAACTATACCAGTAATCAGAGAAATGAAAATTAAAATGAGTTATATTTTACACCCACAAGATCAGCAAAAATTTTTTAAAATTAATCTTTCCAAATGCAAGAGAGGATGTATAGAAGTAAGAAACCATATTCAGAGATGGCAGGAGAGTGCTGATGTTCACAATCTTTAATTTAGTAAATATATATCTAACAGAAACTGTTAATCATATTTATGAAGATAAGTGCAAGTATGTGCATTGTAGCATTGCTTAGGATAACAAAATTACCTAAATGTTTGTAAAGCAAGAATAAGTTGTAGTTCATAATTAAATGGGATATTCCACAGCAATCAGTGTGAAAAAGTAAGTGTAGTCTGTATATAAATGTGGAATCATCTTTGAAACATCGTTAAGTAAAAATAAAAAAATTTAAAAATATATGCTTCTGAATGATATGTACACACTTATACTCTCTCAGTCAGTGACAAACTCTAGTCCTTTCTATGTCTCAATTTTTTTATCTTGCTATTGGGTTAATAACGGTATCATGATACTAGAGCAGGTGTGAGGATTAAAGGAACTAACACAGGCAAAGTAGTTGGAACACTATTTGGAACACAGAAAATTCTCAACAGCTATCATCATTAAAATATTTACATGAAGTTTGAAAACATACACAATAATTGATAATTTTTTATAGATACACTCATGTTCTAGAAAAAAACTACATTGGGACGATACGTACCAAATTTAGGGAAGTGGTTACATTGTACAGGGTAGGTGGAGATTGAAAACAAAAGAGGGAAGAAGAACAGGATTGGAGAAAATGCTTTTATATTATGCTTTCTTTCTGTAAAATTTATGATGCCAGTATGGGAGCATGTGAAGATTTGAGTAAGCAGCTTAGCTAGATGTTGGCAAATGGCTATCAGTTAGGGTACTTATGTTAATAATATTAGTTATATTAACCTCTTGTAATTTTCTTTACATTTGAAATATTTCATAGTCATAAATGAAAGCACAAAACAGATTATATTTTAGAAAATTTTTAAATAAGTGAGTTTATGCCTAGCAAATGTTTATAAAGAGATAAACAATGCAGCCAGGAGATCCAACACAGAGGGCAGCCCTTGGAGCTGCAGCTCACAACATTCTTGTTGCTCTGGGAATGGAGCCCAGACCCAAAGGAGGGCCTCCAGTGGTCACAGGTATCCTGCCTTTTCCTATCTACCTGGATGACTGATTCATGTTGGGTCAATAGGATTCTCTCTGTTGGGCATTAACATTAGAAATGCTGAGATACAAAGCCAAGGAGCCACTGAAGCTGTCATGAGCATATGCTTGTGATATAGTCTTTCTGTAAGTCAGGAAAGACTTATAAAACTTATACGTTGCCCTTATAAAGGTAACTAACTGCTTGGCTAGCTGCCTGCTGAGCAGCCTGGCACCAAAGAATAGACAAAAGTCACACACGGTAATTATACTATTCACTCAGCTTTTATTGAAGGCAAGTTCACTCAAAGTAGAACATCAACATTCATTAATATCCTCCTCACACTCTAACAATCTGAGAGAATTATAACATACACTCACGCGCGCGCGCGTGCACACACACACACAGCCATCAACTAAGGGATAACAAACCCAAGTCCCAGAGTCTCAGTCTGCAGGTCCAGGAGACAGCACGGTGGGCAAGGGAGTTATCAGAATCTTGCAAAGAAGGATCTCTGGAGCTAGGTAGGCAGCAGGGCAGATGAAGTCCTCAGTCCAGCAGAGCAGAGCCTCTGGCGGCCGATGCCATGAGAGATCAGCGTGGCGTGGAGCGGCTCTCTGGTGTGTGGAGCTCGACTATCTCAGCAGTGGTCTGGAGCCTGCCTCAGTTATACCTTGAAAGTGGTGCACTACACTTCTCTGGGTCTCTTGTTAAGTGCCTTGGCACCTCCAAGTGGAGGCAAGTGGAAAATATCCCCAGGAGCCTACATATGGGCAGTCCTGCTCTGCAGACATGGCTACTCCAATCATGTGAGCAGATATCTTAGGTGTGTCTCTTTGACAGATATGTCTGCTCTGATTTATGTCGTTTCCTTCTTGAACCAAATATCATGGCTGACTGGCAGCCATGTTGGTTGACATGAGTTTTGTATACTTTGTTTTATACACTTTGTGCTATCTTGATCAGACCAATGCCATTTTATTGGTCCTGCTTTCCACAGAATCTAACCCCTTTAAAGAGATGTTCCATGAACTCCAGCTGCTGAGGTCCCTGAGCTGCCTGCAAATCTACTTGCTTTAAATCTGGGAGATGCTACAGAACCATTCCAATAAATCACCCATTTTACTTAAAGTCCAGTTCTTGGCCTACAGAAAGGAAACCTTAACTATAATCTTAAAATTATTATAGTTTATCTCCAATGCAGAGAGGATAATCATTTAGCAGAATCTTTTTGTGGAAACAGATTGTTTCCAATTCCATTCAGAATAACCCTTCAAAAGCATTGGTAGAGTTGGAGTCTATGGGTTTTGTTCTGTGTGCATCTAAGAAATACATTACTGCCTCTAAAGTAAGTTCTGGGTACTTAACGTTTCACACAGCAATTCAAAGGTAATTAGAACTATTGAAAACCTGTTACACATTTTGGAGAGATGCAATGTAAAATATAGTGAGTTTAGTAAAATATAAAATTAATGGATGTGCTGATTGTGGTGACATACATAAGGACTTTTATTTTATTTTTTTTAAGTTTGTGTTAATGAAGCTGCTACTCTCCATAGCTGAGGAAAAATTTATGGATTGTTTTTGATTTGGACATGTGCATTGAGGGTTGAGTATATTTATGAGACACTTTGAACCTCGCTGTAATGTTATAGCAATATTCTTTTCTTCAAATTCATGCATTTTAAGAAAAAAATTCTGACTGCTTAAAGTTAACAAACACAATGGCTTCCATATTGTGAATGATATAAAACAACAACAGGAAAAGAAATGTTCTTGACATGCATACATAAATCATATGCAGACAACAGCATGGTGATGGCCAGAGGGGAGGGGGGAAGGGACTAGGCAGAGGCAGGCAAAGAGGAAGGAAATGGTGACAATCTAATAGTGTCAATAATAAAAATAAAGAAAACAAACAAAAGAAATGTTCTTGAAACATGAACTATATTATTAGAAATGAATGAATTAAATTGATCTGTCAACAAATTGTTTCCATTCCTATTATTCACAGAAAATCTCATAAAAAAGATTCCAGTGAAAAACTAACTGTCAGAAAAGATATTAACTATACTATAGTAAATAACACAGTAGACCTTCAGTTCAATAAGAGGAATATAATAATTATTACTCTTTAGAATTTATGAACATTATTACTCTACCTACTTTGCAGAATGTGATGATGAATTGGGGAGAAAGTTGTAATATCCAAACGTTCTAATTGAATGTTTCTGCTATTAACAGAAAATTATGTTGCATCATATTCAAATTTAAAAAAAAATTCTAATTGAGTATAATTTAGTACTTTAAGAAGTACTTAAAGTTGGTATATATGCTCTCAGCAAGGTTTGGATCGCAAACAGAAACTTAGCAATCAGGTTGAATTCTCTTTTCCTCCTCAGCTCTGGTATGTGGTGAATTAATTAACTGCTCTTGACAGCCAAGCTTTTGAAACAGTATTCTGTTTATTTAGATTCTATAACCAAAAAGGAAACATTTGAGCCTTCCCAATCCTCCCCCCCACCCCCTGCCCCAACCTGAACTCCTAAGGGAAAGATCTATTTTACAGCTGGGTCATCACAGGGTTGTGTTACTTAGTTGAGAAAACAGTGCATATGTTGCCAGGTGCTCTTCTTTGGACCAGTTCTACCTGCCTGACCATTGCTGGTTTCTATATTCAAGGGTAGAGTGGGGTCAGGGGAGGGACCTGGTCTGAATGAAGTCTTCATTACAGTCAAGATTGCAAGAATACTGGTTTGTTTTGGCATGGGGGCCAAAAACATTTATATCTTACTTTAGTTCTTGAGAGATGGAGGAAAAGTCTCCAAAGGGTCAGTTTATCCATCATTCTTTTTTTTAGAAATCTCACTCCTCTTCCTATTTAACCAATGTAGAGCCTCTGCGATGTTAACAATTATAGTAATAAATAAGATAGCTGTCTTTTATTGAATGCCTACTTTGTATTGGCACTTGTAATTTATTAAATTTTTGTATATTCATAATATTTCCTTATTTCAATGTCTATAAGATTTATAGTGATATATACTCTTATTCCTCATGTTGGTAATTTGCATCTCTCTGTTTTCCTGAGTTGTCTGGCCCAAGGTTTATCAACTGTATTGATCTCATAGAACCAGCCGTTGACTTCATTGATTTTCTATATTGTTTTTGTGTTATTTATATCATTAATGTCTGTTCTTTATTTCTTTTCTCCTGCTTAACTTTGGGTTTGATTTTTTTCTAGTTTCTTAAGATTGAAATTTAGATTTTCGATTTGAGGCTTTTGTAAAATTATTGTTATTTTTATTTTTGTTTAATTATAGTTGTCCGACCTTCTTCCCTATCACTCCCCTCTGCCCTGCCACCACCTCCCATCCCGCAGTCAATCCCCACCCTGTTGTCCATGTCCATGGGTCCTTTACACATGTTCCTTTACATGGCCTTTCCCCTACATTCCCCCACTATCCCCCTCATCTCCCCTCTGGTCACTGTCAATTTGTTCTTTATTTCCATATCTCCAGTTCTATTTTGCTCACTTGTTCATTTTGTTGATTAGATTCCCCTTATAGGTGAGATCATATGGTATTTGTCTTTCAGTGCCTGCCTTACTTCACTTAGCACAATACTCTCCGGTTCCATCTGTGCTATTATGAAGGGTTGGAATTCATTCCTTTCTTTCTTCTGTGCAGTATTCCACTGTGTAAATGAATCACAGTTTTTTGATCCATTCATTTACTGATGGACATGTAGACTCTTTCCAGCACTTGGCTACTGTAAATAATGCTGCTATGAACAATGGGGTGCATAGGTGCTTTGGGGTTGGTGTTTCAGGGTTCTTATGGTACAATTCCAGCAGTGGAATCACTGGATCAAAATGCAGTTCCATCTTTAGTTTTCTGAGGAAAGTCCATACTGTTTTCCACAGTGGCTGCACCAGCCTGCATTCCCAACAACAGTGTAGTAGGGTTGCCTTTTCTCCACAAACTAGACAGCACTTCTTGTTTGTTGATTCTTTAATGATGTCCATTCTGATGGGAGTGAAGTGGTATCTCATTGTGGTTTTAATTTGCATCTCTCTGATGGCTAGTGATGTTGAGCATTTTTTCATGTGTCTATGCACCCTCTGTATGTCCTTCTTGGAGAAGTGTCCTTCACCTATTTTTTAATTGGATTGTCTGTCTTCCTGGTGTGGAGTCATGTGAGTTCTTTATGTGTTTTGGAAATCAAACCCTCGTCAGAGTGATCATTGGCAAATATGTTTTCCTGTATAACTGATTCCCTTTGCAGTTTATTGGTTTTCTTTAGCCATGCAGAAGCTTTTAAATTAGATGAAGTCCCATTTTTTTTATTCTTTCTTTTATGTCCCTAGGAGATGTATCAGTGAAAATATTGTTGAGTGGGATATCTTAAATTTTCTTGCCCATGATCTCCTCTAGGACTTTTATGGTGTCACATTTTATATTTAAGCCTTTTATCCATCTTGAGTTTATTTTTGTGTATGGAGAAATTTTTTTCTTATGTAGGTGTTTTAGTGCTACATATTATCCTCTAAGCACTACTTTAGATCCAATAGATATTATGATGGGTTATGTTTACATTTTTGTGCAATTCATTTCTTTATGCAGTATGAATTACTTTCTAATTTCCCTTCTGGATTCTTTATAACCCCTGGTTTACATAAAAGTTGTTATTTAGTTTCTAAATATTTGGGTATTTTCTAGATTCTGAAATTGCCCCAGCATCTGATATTAATTGATTCTACTACCCATCCTTCATCTCTCTTTACTGTCATAGTCTTGTCATTTGAGATCAACAGGCCGAACAGGCATATTGAGCAGTTCTAACTGATGTTCTTTCATCTTAGAATTGTGTTCTTAAGTGATCTCTGAGTAGGTTACAGCTTTTCATTTTGTTTTGTTTATTTGTTAATTTTCTCTGTTGTCTAAATTCTTTCTTCCAAGGTAAATCTTTTTTTGTATATATTTGTGTCTGTCATGTTTTAAGATTATTTCTCAAGTTTTTAGTGACCCTAGGTTACCCATTCATATTTAAGAAAAAGGCAACATAATAGTATTTGTCTTTCACCACCTAGCTTATTTCACTTAGCATAATGCTTTCCAGTTCCCTCCATGCTGTTACAAAGGAGGGAGCTCCTTCTTTCTTTCAGCTGCATAGAATTCCATTGTGTAAATGTACCATAGTTTTTGATCCATTCATTTACTGATGGGCACCTTTAACAAGAACCTAAACAACAAAACAAACCAACCAGCAAAATATAACCAAAGACACTTAAATAGAGAACAGGCTGACAGTATCCAGAGGGGAGAAGGGAGGGAATTTCAGGGGAATTTCAGGGGAAAAGGGGAAGAGTTTATAGCAACAAGTATAAAGGACACATGGACAAAAACTAGGGGGGGTGGAAATGGGAGGGAGGTGGGAAGGGCTGGGTGGGTGGGCTGGGATGGGAGTAAAAGACAGAAAACTGTACGTGAACAGCAATTAAAATAAAATTAAAAAAAGAAAAGAAAAAGGCAACATGAAAGCTGACTATAGGCTCTGATGAGTTTTGCATTCACCTATGATTAGCCAGGGAACTCACCACTAGGCAGAAGCCCTCTGAAATATGGAAGATTTTTTTCTGTGGCATAAATGCCTGTTCTGCTTCTCCACAAGGACTTCAATAGATACTAATATTCTAATCCATCTAGGCATTTGAGGACATACCTGTCTAGCTCTTGATAATTTTGTCCATACAGATGGAGTGTATTTTCAATTGACCTTATTTTACCCAACCCCACCTCTCATTTCTTGATCCTTATATAACTGCAATTTCTAAGTTCTGACTTATGCAGGGCTAGACTGATAACATCAGTTTTCATGTTGGATGCGGTCCTCTTCCTCCTCCCTCCTGCCTGTCATCCCTGCTTCCATTCTTCCTCCAATGAATAAGCCCAACCCTAACTGCTTCCCTTCTATTAATCGTGATAAGTATATTTTAATACTCAGCAATTACAGAGCTTTATTTTTAAAGCAAAATTATACTATTATATCCTTCCTAATAAGCTGCTAATGTTTTATGGTACATGATACATTCATACCTTGTATAATTTATATATATGTAAAGTAGCCTGTTTACATATTAATGTAATTTTTGAAAAAGCAGATTTTTTGCCCTGACTGGTGTGGCTCAGTGGATTGAGCACAAGCCTGTGAACCAAAGGGTTGCCAGTTTGATTCCCAGTTGGGGCACATGCTGGATTGTGGGCCAGGTTCTGAGTAGGGGGTGCTAGAGAGGCAACCACACATTGATGTTTCTCTCTCCCTTTTTTCCCTCCCTTCCCCCCTCTCTAAAAAATAAATTAAAATTTTTTTTAAAAAGCAAAAGCAAATTTCCTCATATTTTAAAGATTACTAGGAATACTAGGTAAAGTAATATATGTACCAAGGATATACGAACTCTTTGGACATTTTGTCCAGGAGGCTTGTCCAGCATTTTATATGTATCCTTGCTTTGTGATAGATGCTGCTTGATAGGCCACAACTAGGATGACTTTTTTTTTTTTATCCAAATGCTTTCTACTTTATTGGATTAAGGTAAAAAAAATAATCAAATAAAATGATATCTCAAATTTTTTAGAATAATATGCTAAAATGAATATATAATTCAACAATACGTAATATATAATTCAAACAACAGCCCCCTGTTGTTTGGGGGCTGGTTCTGTAGACCTGACAGAGAAGGTGTCATTTAAAGGATATTGCATTACACTTTAGCATCTGAATCAGGAAGGAAATATTTATTAAGGTATCTAGCAAGGGCAATTATGCTCATATTTTCTCATGTGTTCTCTGAGGTAGTGGAGTTGTCCAAGATTCTTAGAGAAATATTTGGGGAGGAGGAATATCCAGTTCCAAAATACCTTCTCCTTTGGCAGAAGTGGAGTTGACAGGGCACGAAATACACATCCCTCAACATTAGGCCCCTAAGTGAGGGGTCCCATCACTTGTAGGTCTCTGTATGGCTAACCTGAATGAAAGTGAATTAGGAGAAAAGGAACTGATTTTCTATTATTATCTTTTTGGAGTCAGGGGGGAGAGGGGGATTGTGGAGGGCAGGAGAGAGGAAGAAAAGGAGGGAGGAGACAGGGACAGATATATTTGACACCAGTTTTATCATGAATCATAGAATCTTAGAAATGCAGAGAACAGAACATATCTTGTTCATCCTCTTTTCCAAGCTATTAGAACAGTCTTTTAGCTCTCTGACAGCATAGTTTAAACACTTTTATTGATAGATAACTTATTCCTTTGTAGGTTGTTATGTACATTTCAGAGAGTTCTAACAATTCATGCTGGGGTTAAAAAAAACCACCTTCTTTTAGTTACTTGCCTTCTGAAAAAAAAAAATAATGCTTTTGTTATACTGCGATTTTTGAACCTAGCTTCCATTTTTTTCTTTTAAATTCTCTGGGCCTTTTTAAGTTAAATTTTAAAAAATTCCTTCAATCATTTTTATTTTTACAATTAAAAGTGATTTTATTTTCAGAAGTTTTGTTGAATAATTTCTTTAACAATGTTTAGGAAAAAAAGGTGTGATACTCAGTTTAACACTAGGAGTTCTAAATATAACATAGCATCTAACTGGAACAAAAAAATACATCAGTATTTTAATAAACTCAGTAAACTATATGAATGAATAAAGGCAATTCAACTACATTTTATAAAATTATTAATTTGTATTAAATTTTAATAGTAGTATTTATTATTTATGGACATTATCAGATTATATTTTTAAAACCAAAGAATACTACTCATACATAATGTGTCATTATAGAAACAGATGAGAAAAGCTACATTTATTTTTATATCAGCGTTTTACAGAAAAATTTTGCAAAGGTATTAAATCATATTGGAAAATACAGTATTTATTTAAACTTCCAGTATTTTAATAATTTCTCCTTAATACTTCCTTATTTTCTTTCTTTCTTTCCTTTGAAATCCTTACCTGAGGATATGTTTATTGATGTGAGAGACAGAGAGAGAGAGAGAGAGAAATATTGATGTGAGAAAGAAACATCAATTCATTGCCTCCCAATACATACCCCAACAGAGGATCGAACCTGCAACCTTTTGGTGCAGAGATGACCTTCCAAGCAACTGAGCTTGATGGCCAAAGCAGTACTTCCTAATTTTCAGTGTTCCTTAAAATTCTTTTAAATTAAAGTAAAGCATATATTGGACTGGCCAAAAAGTTCATTTGGTTTTTTCATAATGCAGTTCTAGTAGCACTTGGTTGTCTTTAATTTCATTCAAAATGATTTTGTTAGATTGCATTGTGACAGCTGTCATATCAGTGTGCATTAAAAAAAATTGTGAATTTTTGTGTAGTCATTTTAATATTGAAAATGGAAGAAAATGCACATTTTCAGCATATTATGCTTTATTATTTCAAGAAAGGTAAAAACACAACTGAAACAAAAAAAAAGATTTATGCAATGTATGGAGAAGGTGTTGTGACTGATCAAACATGTCAGAAGTGGTTTGTGAATTTTCATGCTGGAGATTCCTCTCTAGATGATGCTCTAGGTTGGGTAGAAGAGTTAAAGTTGATTGCGATCAAATCAAGACATTAATGGAGACCAATCAACATTATACCACAGGGAGATAGTTGACATACTCAAAATATTCAAATCAATAAAGTTATTGGTGAAAATAAAAATGTGTGTTATTTTATGGAAAAAAATCTAAACAGACTTTTTGGCCAGCCCAATAAAAGTACACAACTCATAAATGTACAGCTCCAAAAATAACCATAAAATGAACAAACCATTGATTAATCCCCAGTTTTTTTTAAAAAGCACATTGTATAAAGTGAGCCCCTTGTGTGCCCATGTGATCACTACTGTCTTACCCCCAAATGTAATCATTATTCTGATTTCCAACATCATAGAACAGTTTTGTCATTTTTGAAATTTTATACAAGTAGAACCATATGGTCTGAATTCTTTCACTCAACATTTGGTTTGTGAGAGTCATCCATGTTGTGTGTAGTTATTGTATATACCATTTCATGTTAGTGGATTTTTGTTGTATGATAACACACTTTATTTTTCTGTTTTACTATTTATGGACAGTGGACTGTTTACAATTCATTCTGTTAGGAATAGTGGTGTTGTGAATGTTCTTGTACACATCTTTGTGTACATATGTGCACAAGTTTCTACTGAATATGTACTTACAAGTGAAATTGTTAGGTCATCAGATACATGCGTGTTCACCTTTAGTAGATAATGCTAATTACTTTCCAAAGTGATTGGGCAATTTATGTTCTCAGCAGCCATGGATGAGAGTTTCTTTTGCTTTTGTCTCATTAACATTTGGTATTTTACTTTTTATTTTAGATATTCTAATAAGTATGTGATATTATCTTTTGTGGTTTAAATTTGCAATTCTCTGTTTTCCTTACATTCATCAGTCATTTGGACACACTCCTCTGAGAAGTGTCTGCTTAATACTCTTTTCCATTTTTCTACTCCATTTTTTGCCTTTTTCTCACTGATTTTAGGCATTTTTCATACACTCAAAATAAAAACTATTTATTAATTATATGTGCTAGGAATATCTCCCACTCCATGCCTTGAGTTTTTGCTCTCTTGAAAGTTCCTAATTTTAATGTGGTCTAATTTATTGCATTTTTTCCTTTATGGACAGAGCCTTTTCCACCTGTTTAAGATATCTTAGCTATTCCAAGATCATAAATATATACCCTATGTTATCATCTAGAAGTTTTATTGTTTACATTTAGGTGTATATTTTACCTGCAATTATTTTTTTATGTATGGTGTGAAGTAGACATCAATGTCCATTGAAGTACCTATTACCTATCTTAAGATGTCAAGCAGGCGTAGATGTAAAAATAGAATGTTAGAGTGGCAGTCTACATTGAAGTTAAAGTTTTGGGAGTATTCAGTGTACGATGCTAGTTAAAGCAATGAGATTAAGTGTAATTGCTAAATAAATGAGCACAAATTAGAAGAAACTGAGGACAGAGTCCAGGAACACTCCAACATGTCACCCAACGTCATATGTAGTATTCCACTATGTGCTGATGTAGGGAGCAGTATACTAATACAGAGCATGGTTTACTATAGATTCCTGTCATCTAACTACTACCTTTAGAGTGCATGCCATAGTTGTGTTGGCTTACACCAGAGTCAGGTCAGAATATAAATTTCATTAACTATTGTGGTAAACCAGAATGTCGTTTTTAAATATGAATTGTTATTAAGTCAGTCCTTCATCTATACTAATAGAATCGACTAGTTTGCACATAAGAGCAGCAATTTTCATTTTGTTCTTGAATATTTTCTGAGGTTTTCATGTTATTTGTATCATTTGTCTTACCTACCAAGAAATGTTGGACATACTAGCTCTGTCATACATCTGTGCATTCAACATTTGTAGATTTGATAAGCAAATGACTCACAGCAAATATTGGATACTATAGGCTCATACCCTGAAATCTTTGGTGCACTAGAGCCCTTCCTCTTCTGGCTGACATAGCTCCCAATCTCACACCTTGTTTGGGCAAAGCTGTTCAATGATATCTAACCTACTATCACCCAGGTCATATTTCTTTTGCTTTTCTAGAAAGAAAATCATAAGAGAACCATCTTTTTTGTGTGTTCCCATTTCAAAGAGTCTTGAGTGGGGCACCTAACACTGGGATCTTGCCCACATTTTTGTCAGAGTGAATTGCTTTCTGTGACAATTTATTATCTTTCTGAGAAAGAAATAGCCACAAGATGGTATGATGCATGCCCAAATGTCATACTTGGCCTTTAGCCACCTCCAACTATGCGAAAGTAAAATCTTTGTGCAAAGTAGTAGCTTTTATTCAGCCAAATTAAGGAAGGAGAGGTCCCTACGTGTGCATTGATTTCAGTTGCCACATTTTCAAAGTGCCTATTTCATGCAATACACTGTTGTAGATGATGTGAAGGACGTAACGTGAATTATGCATCCCTGCCATTAAACCTTATGGCTAAGCTCTAGGTCTGTCTCGTAAATTACTGTTGAATCCACGCTATAATTTTCTTCATTTTCCGCCTAATTTGTTTCCAAACCATTCCCTGTGGTTTCACTGTTTCTTAAGACACCTCCATAAATTGTTGTAAGGTGCTTTTAAGTTCTTACTAGCAGTGACAATACCTGGCTCTTTACAGTCATGTGCTTAACATCCATAAGCTGTGAGGCACCTTAGATTCTCTACTGTCATCATAGACTTGGAAATGAGAAATAAGGACACTTTAAATTAAGTCTTTTTTAGATTAAACCATATAGTTAGTTGCCCAGCAGGATCTAGAAAATAAATTCCCTCACCCCCCCCAGTACTATCCTTTTTTCACTAGTTCACAAATTATGACTTCAATGTTGCAGAGGTTTTACATTTAAGGACCCCTGTTAGCAATGAACAGAGACTCGAAACTCTCTTAGGTGTACCTCATGATTGCGTTGTTATGAGTTTCATGTAAAATGAGGTACTTCTGCTCCTGATTGCAGGCTACTACTGTTACACTCCCAGGAAAGCTTTGAGGTCTGAAACTTGTGTTTAAGTTGTAAGGGATCATTTATTCCTGAAACATTTACAGTAGTGCTTTTATAAGGCATGTGACCAAATCATAATATATGCCTTTAGCAATGAAGGAAGGAAGGTTGCTGATTATCAGTAGGAAACTTGGATGTTGTACACTTGAAACTGGGATATAAAACAAAACAAAAAGCTAAAGATTATCAGATCTCAAAGGGGAAAATTAGTAATCCATGAATAATAAATAGGGGAAATATTTTTAAAGGATAGGGTGTCAGAATACCTCTGAGATCAGTTTAACACATATGATCTGCAGTTATATATAGCAGATTACCTAACTTCAAACTGACCTTGGCCACTGTATGGGGGCAATATTTTTGCAAGTATGAGCTGTACTAAAACAGTTTCTGCAATGTATTAGGCACAAATATGCTTTCCTTCCACGTTAGGCATGCAGAATTTTTTCCCACCTGTTTATTTTTCCTTAAACAAACATATTATCTGATATAACTAGTCCAAAGAAAATTTTCTCTTCCTCTACGTGAATGAACTCCCCTTTTACCCTTTTGCTAAATCCTGGAGTTCTGATGTAGTTCAGGATCTTATATTACATCCATGTCACTTTTTGGAACCACTTCAAGGGTATACTGCCTTGAATTATTTTCAAGCATTTAATCGGCTTCTGTTTAAGTCAGTTTTCTCCTTTGACAGTGTAAATTTATTTTCAATTGCAAATATATGATAATACAGGCTGGACTCCCTGTGCCTGTTATGAGGTTTGAAATAAAAAACAAGCTTTGTCTATGTTGTATAGCTGTAAAAATTAGCAAAGTTAAAAATGAAGAATATTTCATCAAGTTGTAGCTCTGATGACAGTTACTGTACATTGTCGTATATTTTCTCTTCACCATTGAAACATTCGGGGTTTTGTTGTTGTTGTTGTTTGTAGAAATGGACAGCTCCTGAAAGAATGGCTCTGGTTATCCATAATATAAGGAAGAAAGTTTCTATTAAATGGACTTAGACTTATTCTATGGTAAAAATGTGAGGTGTTGGAATCAGAGTTTTAGATTCACAGTTGAGCGCTGATGTTTACTAGTTGGAGCACTTTGGGAAAATGACATGCTCTTTCCATGCCTCAGTTTCCTCAGCTGTGGAATGAGGGTGACAATGGGGATCCCACTCATTGACTTAGGGAATGCTTTGAATGATATAGAATATGTGATGTGCTCAGTATGGTATTCGTACATAATGTTTGCTTTATCAATATTAATTATTTTTAAGACTTACGCAGTAGATTATTATATAAAGTAGTGACTTTCCCAGATGGCAAAATAGAGGAACTATTAGGAAAAACTTAAAAGGTTCTATTACTTATAGTCTATAGATTACATTGAGACTCAAAGATGTGATAGCTTATTATATCCATCTTACTTATCTAACAAGATAAAGAAGTTAAGTTTCTAATCTCTCTGTTTTTTCATATGGCAACTTTCAATAGGAACATTTGTACAATACTACTATAACTTATTTTTGCCTAAATTTTAAGCTTTTCTGATTCAGACACTGCTTAAAACTTTTCATTTGATAAATTTACCTTGATGGAAAATATACCATGTTGTGCATTTTGAAAAGTAAATGGTATGAATAAATAAACTATAAATACGGTTGAAGTTTGAGGACTTTATGTATGACTTCTCTATGTCTCCCCTAAATTTGGAATCAATTGAGAGAAGATTTAAAAGTCAGAAAGAATGAGAAAATTGATATTCACCCTCAAACGGGTAAATTTATACTGAAAGGATGGCTTAGGGTAAAAACAAGTGGGCTTGCCATAGCTATCCTTTACCCCAGGCTAGATTTTGGAAAAACTAACCTAAGGGAAAGTTGGTTCTGTAGAGTCTGTGGTTATCCAGGATGACTACACCACTGAACACACACAGCTTTTCCTTGACTGGCTGTACCTATTTAAAAGCAGCAAAAAAACATTAACTTATCTATTTCTGTGGGGAAGAATAAGGAGTAGAACAAGGAAGGTTGTTTTTTTTTAAGAGATTACAAGTAAATGTAAATGGGAAGATGGAGATGAAACCCTAGATATATGCCTATTAAAGTTAGACTATGCTTGGCAAGAATGTTGGTGAGTTTATCCTAGAGGCTCTAGCCTAAGAAATAAAATAAATAAAATATATAAACAAGGAAAAGAATAATTCAAATAATTAAAAGTGAACACTGATTTTTTCTGAAGTTCAAAAGAATTAAATTTTCTTAGAAATCACAAAAACTACTAAGTAGGGAGACCAAATATTAAATCTTTGCCTTATGCCAGAGGAGAATTCCTGGATAAAAATAAATATTAAAAAATAATCAACCATTATATTTAGGTTAATGAGACAAATCCAGTGGCCCTCACAGTGAATCTTCTTTCCTCTTGGTTGTTTAGTAGAGAGTTGGCTCAGCGTGTGAGTTAATTCAACATAATAGTTGCTGGGGTCCAGAGACTCCTCCTTTCTAACAAGGCCGTCCCCTGATGTGGAGGTTTCTACTGTTACAGATCAGATGGATTCCCCTGCCCCTTAGCCTTATAAATATGTGGTCTGTTACTGACTCAAGTTTCCTCTGTGCTGGAACATTGGCCATGTGCACATAGACTTGAGCAGTGGCTGATGAGACTTGAGGGCTAGGGATGCTGTACACTCTCCTCCTTCTTTGTTTATCAGATTTCTCTTGATAACTCCACCTTTGACCTGCACTGTGAAGGGCTCATGCTGTGTGCTCATGAATCGCAACTGAAAAGGAAAAAGAGACACTCATGTTTCAAGGTGAATGCAGGGATGGTTTTAAAAAGTAGTGAAGTATACGAAACTATGAATTGCATCAGAAAGGCAGGATGGATAGCTGTCAATGACTTTGGCCTGGGTGTCTGTCCCCTGAGGCCATTGTGATACCAGAAGGAAAAATTTAACCGAGGAATGGATTAAAAGGAGAATGGGGAGGAGGAGAATTTTGAGCGAATCAAATATTTTCCTCAAAGAAAGTGTTTAACTAAAAAGGAGGTAACTGAGTTTATTTTACACTGACAAGATCATATTTTTGGCCAGTGAAAATGGAGACTCAAAAGGTCAACTTAGTTGTAGAGGAAAAATTTTGAAGCTACATTTTATTATGGCTGAGCTATGTAAAATTTATACCTCAATTAAAAGAGAAATGACTATTTGAAGTCATGTTAAGATAATTTATTCATATTTTAGGTAGTGGGAACTAGATGATTTCCATTGAAGAGGTACTTCTGTGTAAATACATTTTCTTTTGAATGTTTACTTTTTAACTAAGTGCTAAATAAGCACATCTATGACATTATTTTCCAAAGGCAAAAAGTGGCCTAATGGGAGGAGAGAGAAAATGCCAAAATGATTTTACTAAAGTGCTTTCATAATAATCACTTTTTTGATAACATAAAAGAAGTTATGCTAATATATCTCAGTCGCATAGAGACTGGAAAACTAAAAAACTAGATTATAAAATGAAGAGGATCAAATTATGAAATATTCTCACTGTCTTTACTACTTCACCTTTTAAATATAAGAAATAGAATAAAATCTCAGGAATGTATTTTCAATAATGAATTCCTTGCTTGTATTTCATTCTGGCTCTAAACATAACATGCAAATAAAGTGAAAAGAAGATATTCATTTGTTTTTATTTAAAAATATACACTTGTGTCACCTATTTGATATCATACCATTATGACAACCTTTTTTTCCCTGTTTTGAATCTTTTTCTTTAGAAGTAATTTCAAAGTATTGAAAAGGCAAAAGAATAATACAGAGAATACCTATATTCCCTATATCCATATTCACCTATTTTTACCTATAGTTTTTTTGTCATTGTGAAATATTTTTTGAAGAGAAAAAAAGTTGATGATAATTTCCCAGCAATATGCAGCAATCATGCCAAACCAGTTTCTCATGTGGCAAGATCATTTAACTGAGTGATGATATTTAGAAACAAGATAATTGCACTGTGTATATAGGACACAGCCAGTTAAAAGCTAAACAAATAATAATTAATCAGCTTGCTTCTCACCCTTTTGTTTTATACCTTGGAAAGCAGTTGAGTGTGTCTTTTTCCTGTTTTCCTGTTTATTTTATCACTGTCTACATCAAACAGGTTAACTTTTAGCTTGAGGTTACTTTCAACTGCCTCAAACATTTCCTTATTGTCAATTTATTTTTATTTATTTAGACTTTAATAGTTTTTTTATTTTTAAATTATAGTTGACATACATACACTATTATGTTACTCTTAGGTATACAATCCAGTGATTAGACATTAATAACTTACTAAGTGATCATCCTGATAAATCTTGTACCCATTCATTTTTTAATGGCACTTTTCAAAATCTTAATATACTGAGTACTTAAAAGTTAGTTATGCTGCATCATTTTGTGTGTTTCATGGGCAGCATCCCTGTTTCCTATGGTTGTCTGGGAAATACAGCTTTGGCAAGTTCACCCATGTTCTAGTAGGGCAATCCGGGCCAAGTTTCCTTTCTTTGGTCATCCTAAGAGGGGCTACTTCACTTGTCAACAGAAGAGTCAAAACTTTCAACTATTTCTAGCTAATGAGTAAGTTAAAAAAAACAATAAATACATGTGTAAAGAAATAAATACGTCTTAATACCAGGTATAAATTTTAAAAGTGATAATCCCATTTAAAATACTTTTTATCTTATAAATCTTCCCAGAAACATCCTATGTATGTAAAAATATATATAGTCATCAGTATAGTGGTAGGAATATAATTATAGACAAATATAGAAATATACATACACTTATAAATAGAATTACAGATATAGATTTAGAAATGTTTTGTCATATTTCATATAATGGGATTATATCACATATACTCTTTTGCTACATGCTCTTTTCATGTAACAATGTACCCAAACTAGCTTGTGGTATCAGGTCATGTAGATCAGCCTCAGTCTTTCAAAGCTGCATAGTGTTTTTATAGTATGGGTATGCCATAATTCTTAAATCTATACCCCATAGGATAAACATTCAATTGTTTTGTTTTTTCCCTTTTTTTGTCACAAAACAAAAATACATTTGCTATATATATCTTTCTCTTATCCGAGACATTTTATAAAATAAATTGTTAGCAGGGCATTTAAGTTGTGGTAGTAATTGTTAGATAATTTTAATAATCATTGTTTGAAATTTCTTGTCTTTGGCACATAGTATGCATTCAGAAAATGTTTGTAGAAAGAAGGAAAGAAGGAAAGGAGGAAGCAAGAAGGGAAAAAAGTGAGGAAGGCTAGTATTTTGAGGACAGTTTCACAGGGCCCTCTTAGTTAAGATTATGATTACCTTTACTTACCAGTTTTCTATAATGCTTTTATAACTATATTTGTATACTTTTTATATTGTGTACTTTTTATATCTTTCAGAGGCCAACTTGAATGCTACTTCTTTAGGGGTAATATGACAAACAGAATGTTAAATATTTTTATTATATGATCCTGTCATATTCTAAACTTCACCACACTTGCAATGTTTTTCAATGTCTGTCTCCATAGATAGACAAGAAGCAAGAAGCCCCTCTAAGGATAGAGACCGTGTATATCTTGGTTGTCAGTGTATTCCCTACTTTGCAAGGATGTCTAGGAGCCCAGTATTTGTTAAAAGGAGAAAAGGACGGGGAGATTATTAGAGAGGGTAACAGAGAGAAATAGAAAGACACAGAGAGAAAGATAGAGAGACAGAGTTGGAGACAAATTGAAAGTAAAGAAGAGAAGGAAGAATGGAGAGAAGGAGGAATGAGAGGAGACAAGAAGGTTGACAATGCCCGGAGTTAGAGTTATAAACATGGGAGAAATATGTAAATATAAATGGGAAGGAAAAAACACCGAGATATAAGAATGTCAATATTTTCTGGCTATAGAATCGGGAAAACATCGGGTCATTTTCCAGAAAACCAAAGGAATTGATCACCATAGAGGTTGGTTTCTGACTGCAGGATGAAAGCTGTGTGTGTTGGAGGGCATGGGTCCAGAATAAGGATTGCTTTGAGAGCTTGTTTTGCAGTTTAATTGGTGCAAAGACAACTGAGAAAACTTTTACTGTAAAGGTGAAATACCTGCTTTTTATTGACTAATGTCATGGGAATAGAAATGTAATAACAGTTATGAATCTATCCTAGTGGGGGCAGCTTGGAAATTGCACTGGACCAGGAGCCTATGCAGTGTAACAATGTGAAGGGGATATGAGGTAGCTGTGCTTATTTTTAGTTTAGATTACACTGTAATGCAGTGGGGACATTGATAAAATATTTCCTAGCTAAAATTTCTTTTGGGTTCTACTATAATTATATATACTTCTATACTTATATTTCTGTGTGCCTCTATAGATATACATATACTTATATAATTATACTGTATGCAGCTATTCATATTAAAGAAATGAACTACCTGAAATTTATAAGCCACTAGAAATGTTGTCGAACCAATATAATTAGGACCTAGATTACTCAGTTTATAAGCTTCTTGCTTTTTCTGGCTCACCATTTCCTTTTTGGGCCATGTGTCTCTTTCCACCAACATTGGAAAGTGGGTTCATGAAAGGAAAGGATAGCAAATGCAACATTTAAATAATTAATGGCAAGTTACATAATTTTTGTTTATTCTACCTATCAATATTCTCAACTTATCACTCTGCCTGACTGATGACTGATTCCAATAACACCAGAGGGTGGGATTCAATTATACATTAATAGGAAGATTCAGCTTATGGAACATGGCTCACTTGGATTTCCTCTTAATTATTGGAGTTAAATCAACAGGAGGCTGATGCTGCTCATACCTTGAAGAAGCAACTGGCAGAAAGTAGTCCTTATGGAAAAGTTTCCTTTACAAGTTAGAAAAACATTTTGGCTTCATCCTACATATACTACACTCCAAGGTCTGTTGCTACTGTTTTCCGAATTACTCACTGGCTGGATGAATGGCAGGTACAAGCAGTGTTTTTACTGCAATACACAGATGTTGATATTTTCCACTATTTTCTTGGAGTAAATGGAAAGCTTTCATATTTGTAAAAACTCATTTTAGATGTAGTAAAAGTACTTAGATTTCCACTTTTTAAAGATCTATACAACTTCCATATTTTTTTATTTTTAAAGTTTGTTTTAAAGACTTGTCTTATTTGGCATTGATAGAAAGCAGATGCTACCTAATGGGATGAAACCAGGAGTTTTAATGAATAATACTAGTGAGTAAGAGATAGAGTAATCATGTGGAGGGTCGGAAATGGGTTAGAGTTCCTATATAAAACTAGGTGAAGCTAACAGTGTGTGTGCATTTATGTGAGTGTGTGTGTGCAGAGAGAAAGAGAAAGAGAGAGTTGAAAAGAAGGAAATGCTGGGTGAAAATGTTTTGTGATGAAATCCAATTCTACAAGTGATTTGGGATTATCTACATTTAAATATATTCTAACTGTCTATTTGAGGTTCACATAGTGTGTAAGACTTTTAAATTGGGCCTTATAAAGGACTGCAATATAAAGGACTGCGTAGATTAATTTTTCTGGAAAAGTTTCCAAGGAGATATATATATATATATATATATATATATATATATATATAAATTTTTATTGTTGACACTATTACAGATGTCTTCATTCCCATCCCCAATTTGAACACCTTACTATGTCAATATGTCCAGAAACTTTAGGTTGTTTTGAAAAAAATAATAAGTTTACATTATGCTAAATAATATGACTTGTAAATAAATAGGATTTTTGCTTTGTGTGCAATATTTATACTAGCAAAACTTTATAGTGCAACCTGAGTAATATTTGTAGTTATTAACATACTTATTTGAGATATTATTTAACTGTTAGGAATCTTGATACTTTTGTCATTCTGTACATGCAAATATCTCCAAAGTCAGAAACTATGTAGTGAGAAAAGGAAACTATTTGGGGGTATATTTTTTAGAAATTTTTTAAGGTTTGGTTTATAGAGTTCATTTAATAAGTTGTAAAGATTCTCATTTTTCTTAATGTTGGATTATTTCAAAAGAATGTTTCTTTAATGTTAGTTGAATTTTAAGCCATCTAGAGTAATAGGAGGTAATTTTATGTTTATTTCTTATTTATTTTTGTAGTAGGCCATAGTAGTAATGAAATATGTAATGATGTTTTTTAAGACTTTGTTTTTTTCAAAGCAGTTTTAGTTTCACAGCAAAATTGAGAAGAAGGGAAAGAGAGTTCCTATTTACCAGTGGCCCCCACACATGCATACAGCTTCACCATTATCAACCTCCCTCAGCATGGTGGTATATTTGTTACAATTGGGAAACCTACATTGACACATTGTAATCTCCCAAAGCCCATACTTTACATTATAGTTCTATATTCTATGAGTTTGGACAAATGTATAATGACATGTATCCATCATTATAATATAGAGTATTTTCATTGCCCTAAAAATCATCTGTACTTTGTCTGTTCATCCCTTTCCCCTGCTTCTCAAGGCCTGGCAACCGCTGATCTTTTTATTGTCTCCATAGTTTTTGCCTTTTCCAGAAAGTTATTCAGTTGGAATCATGTCAGCCTTTCACTTAGTAATATGCATTTAAATTTTCTCCATACCTTTTTGTGGCTTGATAGCTCATTTCCTTTTAGTGCTGAATAATATTCTATTGTAGGGATATACCACATTTTTTATTTTTAAAAAAATTATTTTATGGTTGTTCAATTACAGTTGTCTGCATTTTCCCTCTACCACTCCACCCACCCCAGCCAAACCCACCTCCCTCCTTTGCTTCCACCCTCCCCCTTGGTTTTGTCCATGTGTCCTTTACAGTAGTTCCTTAAAACCCTTCCTCCCACTGTCCCTTCTCCCTCCCCTCTGGTTATCGTTAGATTGTTCTTAATTTCAATGTCTCTAGTTATATTTTGTTTGCTTTTTTCTTTTGTTGATTATGTTCCAGTTAAAGGTGAGGTCACATGGTATTTGTTCCTCACCACCTGGCTTATTTCAGTTAACATAATGCTCTCCAGTTCCATCCATGTTGTCACAAAGAGTAGGGGCTCCTTCTTTTTCTCTGCTGCATAGTATTCCGTTGTAGAAATGTACCATAGTTGTTTTGTTTTTTTGTTTGTTTGTTTTTTAAAGCAAACTGGCACTTTAAATGTACCATAGTTTTTTGATCCACTTATTTACTGATGTACCACAGTTTATTCATTCATTCACCTACTGAAGGACATTTCAGTTGCTTCCAAGTTTTGGCAATTAAGAATGAAACTGCTATAAGCATCTCTGTGCAGGTTTTTTGTGGCCATGTAAGTATTCAACTCCTTTGGGTAAATATCAAGGGGTGCTATAATGATTTTTTTTCACATGCATTCAATGTTTACAACTTTTCCTACTTTTTGTTAGTATGACATTATGGAATTTTATGTGTATCAGTATGTTTTGGTAGTTTTCCAGTGATATGTAGCTTATCTATGTATTTGCCTGTTTGTGTGCTGTGACCATAACCCTGTGCCCACTAATAGATTTTATGTGGTGAAATAATATGTTTGAATGGTCTATAAATGACTCATAAAATGATGAAGGGACAAAAGAAAGCCCCATATTCTAAACTGTGTTTGAACAAACCAAATGCTGTTTAGTAGTTTCATTCTTCTCTGAATTATATCTTAAAAATGGGCACCATTTTACCCATTAGAAGTTCAATAGAACTTAAAAAATATTAATATTTGTTAATAGCTATAGATTTTCAGATAGTTTGCATATTTAATCTTCATACTTCATGAAGTAGTTCTAAGTAATTTATTAATTGAAGAGATTTCAGTTCCTGTTTGTAGTGCCCCTTTTAGACCATATTAACAAGTTCTACTTTTTTAAAGATTTTATTTATTTATTTTTAGAGAGAGGAAGGGAAGGAGAAAGAGAGAGAAACAGCAATGTGTGGTTGCCTCTCATGTGCCCCCTACTGGTGATCTGGCCTACAACCTAGACATGTACTCTAACATGTGAATTGAACTGGTAACCCTTGGGTTTGCAGGCTGGCACTCAGTCTATTGAGCCACACCAGCCAGGGCAACAATTTTTTTAATTTAATAAAAATTCTAATAAAAATAAATGACACATTACACTGATTCCACTGGAGTGAATATCCCTCGACTCATCTGAACCTCCAATCCCCTCCAAATAAACATAGTAATGAAATATTAAAAATATGCATATTTAAGACAAAGACAGTGTTTTTTAAACTTTATTGAAGTGCCAGTGACAAAAATTGTGCATATTTGAAGTGTAAAATGTGATGGTTTGGTGTACATGGTGAAACAATTACCACAATCTGGCTAATTAGCAAGTTCATTTCTCTGCATACTTAAATTTCATATGTGTATATGTGTGAAAGAACACAAGTTCTGCTATCATAGCAAATTTCAAATCTAATATACAGTATTATTAATTACAGTTATCAGGCTGTACATTAGATTCCCAGAATCTATTCATCTTCTGAGTTTGCATTTTTTGGCTAGTGTCTTCCTATCTTCGCCACAACAGCTGCTGGAAAACACCATTCTACTCTTCTTAGGTGAGTTTGAGTATTTTAAGATTTCACATATATGTAAGATCATACAGCACTTTTCTTTGTATCTGGCTTGTTTCACTTAGCATGATGTCCTTGAGGTTCATCTATATTGTTGCAAATGGAAGGATACCCTTCCTTTTATGGTCAAGTAACATTCCACAGCAATGTTTTTAGAGCTATATTCCACACACATAGAGTAGACTATTTTATATACCGCATTTTCTTTATTGATCCATTGTTAATGGACACTTAGGTTGTTTCCATATCTTGAGTATTGCGAATAATGCTGCAATAAATATGGAAGTGCAGATATCACTTTGAGATTCAGATTTCATTTTCTTTGGATATCTATCAGGAAGTGGAAATCCTGGGCTATATGGTAGTTCTATTTTTAATTTTTTGAAGAACCTCTATACTGTTTTCCATAATGATTCTACCAGTTTATACTTCTACTAACAGTGTCCAAGGGTTTTCTTTCTTTCCAACACTTATCTCTTGACATTTTGACAATAGCCAGCCTAATAGGTATGATGTGATAATCTCATTATGCTTTTGACTTGTATTTCCCTAATGACTGATGATATTGAGCACATTTTTATATACCTGTTGGCCATTTATGTATTTGCTTTGTAAAAATGTCTATTCAGGTCATCTGCTGATTTTTAAACCAGAATATTTAGGGTGTTTTTTCTATTGAGATATATGAGTTCTTCATATTATTTGCATATAAACTTCTTATCAAGATGTATGGCTTATAAATATTTTTATCCCGAAGAAGGGAAAGTCTACAAAATAGTATACCAATTTAATGGCTAAAGAGAAATAGCCACTTCTGCCCTGGAGGCCCTCAGTGGGTTGAGCACCAGCCTGAGAATCAAAGGGTCATTGGTTCAATTCCCAGTCGGGGCACATGCCTGGGTTGCAAGCCAGGTCCCCAGTAGGTGGCAAGTGAGAGGCAACCACACATTGATGTTTCTCTCCCTCTCTTTCTTCCTTCCTTTCCCTCTGTTAAGAAATAAATAAAATCTTTTTTAAAAAGAGAAATAGCCACTTTTTATTCATCTCCCATTCCATCTGTGTATTTCTTATGATATTTATCATATTCTTTCCTACTATATAATAATTTATATATCTTTTCTTTTTTACATTCTCAATTTCCATAAACACAGTTTTTAAGTCCAGTGCCTTAGTAATAATAGTGTAGATTGTAAGTTGTTTAATTACTTAGTATAATTTAGAGACTTTTATCTTAAGATTTTATCAGAATGGACCTAAAGCTAGAAAGTTCTTAGGACCTTATTTTCAGTACTATAAAATCTACAAACTGATATAAGCATCTTCCTAAGTGTAAACCTGTGATTCATGTTCAGTGATAATTATAAAGGCTTTTTATCCCCCATATTGCTATCTGAAATCTTGTTATTAGCCCAGGGCCTTGCTGGCAAGAGGGATTCATCAGTCATGGTTAAGTTACTCTGGGTGGCCTATAACCATTACGTCATTATCAGTTGTGGGATGAGCTGGTGACACTGTTTGTAGTTTCACTAAGTTATTCTATCAGCTCTCCCGAAGTGAACGCAAACAAACAGGTTCCAAACCCCTCCAGAGCACACTGTAAATCTTTGTAACTTCCTGGCCACATGGTAAACCACAGGACCACATGACTCAAGCCCCTTGAGACAGTCATGTTATTCCTGTCAGACTTCTCTTCCCTCATTCAACAGCTGGAGGCTTTCATCTCCTTTTAAAGCCATGGCCTTTCAAGTAGGGGTGAAATTACACCTGTCAGTAATAAGGGTACCCAGTATACTCTCTCACTCTGTCATTTCACAAAATAAATTAAAAGAAAGCATAGTCTATACCATATTCATTTAGCAACACTTTTTATCTTTCTTTATAGTACTTTTAAATACCTTCCAGTGATGTAACTGTTGAGAGAATTTTTTAAAAATATTCCCCTAAACTGGGCGGGGGGGGGGGTGATGTGGAAACCTTCGGAAAATTAGCTTCCCTGTGAGCCATACATTATATTCAGTAACATTATATACATTAGACATATTTGACAGAAAGTTTTAACTGTGTACATAATCTACAATGGCAATCTAAATGTGCCCCTTAGCACACTTGTTCTGTTTGTTTTTTCTGTGTTACACTCTGATAACTTTGTGGTTGCCCGTAATAGTAATACCATACAGCAGGTGCACCTGGACAGCAACCATTTTATTTACATAGAGAACAAAGTTAATGTTTTATCAAATGCAGGCCACACCTGGGTTGGAGAGCAGTGTTCAAATCAAAATTGCAAGTTGCTTTTAGCCTGATATTTAAACTCCATTGAGCAACCTCTCTTGAAAGTTTTGAAGACTTGGTCTCTTAACTCTCCTTAACCAAGGATGAAAGGGAGCCGAAACACTGGATATGTTACCTGTAGTGCTGCCAGTCACTACAGAAGGTCTTGACTTAGGCAGTGACTAACTGAATTGTGTCACTACTGCCCAAACTATGTGCTGCTCCAGGCAGAGAATTCTTTAAGTACAAATGTATTTGACCTGATTTACCTGAGTGTGAGGAGAAAGGTTTTGATTAATGGCCTAAAACTGAACTAGATGAATGAATGAATACTGTGTGAACTTCACAAATCACTGATGATGGTGATGCTGCAAAGGTTTTGTTGTCGTTATTCCTCAAGAAGAATGCATGTGCCAATTTTTTCAGATTAGTGCTAGAGCTAAGAATAAGTGAGTACAATTAGCTGGCTACAATAATTAGCAAAACAGTATATTTTATTATTTTGAGAACAAAAAGGAAACATATGTATTTATTTTATATCTTGTTTCTTACCCTCTGTCTTTCCTTTTCTTCTTTACTCTAAAGAGAAAAATAACACAGTAAACTAAAAAGCAGAGCCTAAAGCATAGTGAGAAGGGTGGGTAAACTCAGCTGGTTGACAAACTGAAGAATTTATCTCAAAAGCACAATGTGAATTCAATTTCTCTGGAAATGATTATATTAGAGTTGATGAGAAAAAACTAAACTGTCTATTTCTAGTCTTATTAACTAATATCCTTATTTATAGAAACAACCTCATACATATGTAAGGCTGAAATGAATTACTATCACATAATATTATGTTTTATGAAATCTTTATAGGTAAATTATTTGTTTAAATTGAATTATCTCTACTTGTGTATCCAAATCATTCTTATACTCAGTAATCTTCTGAGGTTTAATTTAAAATGTTCCAACACTGTATCCACTTAAATAGCAGTTGAACTTAATACTCTCAGTCCTCTGAAATAAATATAAAATGCTTCTGAATACCCCAAACCCTAATAGTGTTGCCTTTGGCTCTTACTCCAAGTCTTTTTTCATTTAATAAATTCTTCTTAACAAGCTTGTTTATCTTATTCCCCTTTATGAAATAAGAAGCGTCAAAAAAAAAAAAAAAGAATTACGTGCAATAGTGAGACAGGAAAGACTAACAGGCAAGGCGAGGGAAGAAAGGTAACAGTGCTGTGCTGGGCACGTTACTAGGTTCTTTCACACGCATTACCGCATTCAATCCCCGCGACCCTGCGTGAGGTGCACCGCGTTTTCACAAGTAAATACTCGAAGGCGTAGGACATACCACATACAACTTCCCCACGGCTAATCGAAATGGGATGTTGACTCAGGATGTTTCACCTTAGGCCTGTGGTGAAGGTTCACCAGGATGACATAAGTGACCTCTCCAAGTTTAAATGTGTCAGCTGTATTTGTTGGAGCAAGAAGCAGAGAAATCATTCTTAGGAAGATTCATAGATTTGGTTAAAATACACAAAACTTTGAAGTTATTGGCGTCATATCTTTTAGAAGCTCTCATTTTCTAAAGTTAAAACATCATTTTATATATTTTTCTTGTGGTTGCCCAGATCATTTCACTCTAAAACTGACATAGCAAATATGGTGCCTCAAATAAATTTAAATAATTCATTATAAGTCTAACTTATATTATTTCTTCCATTCCCTTTCCTAAACTAAGCCACACATATATTGCCAACCAGGACAAATAGAAGCACTTGTTTTTCCTCTTTCCATGTTAAAGTCACTTCCATGAAATATTAATGTCAGTTTCCTCTGAAATTATGCTCTTCTTTCTATCCTGATGGAAAGCGTTCTGATTAAAATAAACTGCACTGGAATATTTTTAAGTTTCAAGGCTTGATTCAAAACAAATAGAAAGTGTGTTCTTGACAGAAAGAGTCCTAAGAGGTGTATTTGTGTGGCTAGTAATGACCTGGACCTAGTAGCTCTAGATTTAATAAAGATGACAGGCAGCCCATGCCAGTGGCGAGGGCAGACTCTGAATTAAGGCACTTATATTGAAAAGAAGACCTTGATGTAATAGCCATCACAGATACTCTAATGAGAGAAGGTGGCTCTGAAGAGATGTGTGGAATGAGGAAAAACTGGGACCGGGACTTCTACTGGAGAAACTTGTGTTATGCATGTATTTGGAAGCCTGGCTGCACTATTGAAATATTAGGAGGAAAAGTTAATGTAATTTGTTTGACAGAGAAGTTAGAAGATACAGTATAATATTTTTTTTTGACTTGAACGATTAAATTCTGACAATTGCTGGCAATGAGGCTCTTTCTAAATATGTTTAGAAGTTTTAAGTTTCAATGAGGCAGTCCCACTAATTAAAAATTTTGTAAAAGCATCACATATACTTACTATTCAAAGGTCGTTTGAGGTTGAAATGTTTTGAAATGGTTTCTGATCAGAAGAGAAAAATATGATTTTAGTGTTAACGTGCAGGAGACACACCTTTGGTTGTATTTATAACACATCTTTATGAATTAGTACCATATTTTGCTGTGTATAATGTGCACTTTTTGCCCAAATTTCTAAGGGAAAAATAAGCATGCTCATTATACATGGGTAGTACTAATTCTGTATCAATATACGTAAATGTTTTTAATTCTTTTATTTATGCTTCTGCTTTAAAAGTGTAACTCTACAAAGGAATAATATCCATTTGCAAAATAATACCCTGGAATACGATAATCAGTTTTGTTGAACTTACAATGAACTTGCAACAAAAGCAGTTTCAGTTAACAATTCAACAAAATGAAACAAAGAGGTATTGTTATCGTTACCAACAGAGTAAGACAGATGATGTGAACTGTTATCCATTTGATTGGAGAGGTGATGCCACCTTTACTACCATAGGGTGAACAGCACAATACTTCTCTTCATACTCTTTACAAAAGAGAAATTATTGGAAAATCCCTTGGAAAATGTCAAAATGGTTTTTGTACACTGCAAGCTTTAGGCTAAAGTTTATTAAACACGCTAAAAAGCATGGCAACAGAGCTGCTGAGAGATACTTTGGACCTTCTGCCACAGAGAGTGTCAGCAGATTGTGGAGGCAACAGGAAGAAAAGCTGCTTCAGATGCCGAGACAGAAGAAGGCAATGACAGGGAAGCCTCCAAAGTGGCCAGAGATGGACCAGGAGGTGAGGACCTGGATTCTGGTCAAGCTGGGATTTCTGTTTTGACCAAGATGATACAAGAAGAAGGTAAAATAATTGCATGAGAAAAAAAATTGATGGTTTCTCAGGGTCACCTAAATGGTGTTTTAACTTCATGAAGAGAAGGTTTGAACATGAGGACATGGATGAAACTTGTCCCAAAACTTTCAGTAGCCTATGAAACTCGAGTTTTGGAGTTTCATTCTTATGTTATCAACCTTCAAAAGGCTTGCGACTTTGACCTGTCCCAAATCACCAATATGGATGAGGTCCCATTCACGTTTGATGTGCCAACCCACAGAACTGTAGACGTCAAAGGAGTAAAGACCATGGCTGTTAAAGCCAGTCGTCATGAGAAAACACATTTCATTGTTGTTCTAGCCTATTGTGCAGATGGGACAAAGCTACCATCTATGATCATCTTTAAAAGAAAAAACATTTCCAAAGGAAAAGATTCCAAGTGGAGTTATTGTTCATATGCATGAAAAAAGGTGGATGAATGAATGAAGAAGGCATGAAAATCTGGTTTAACAAAGTCTGGTCACGAAGGCCTGCAGGATTACTTAAAAAACCAGCTTTGCTTGTTTTGGATCACTTCAAAGCTCATGTGACACAAAGTGAAAAAGCAAACATAGAAGACTTGAAAACCCAACTTGCTGTGATACCTGATGTGCTCACCAGCCAACTGCATCCTCTTCATGTCAGTAAAAAAGCCTTTAAGGCCTTAATGAAGAAAGAGTGGACGTTGTGGATGCAGTCAGCTGGTAATGATTTAACACCTACGGGCAGAATCAGGAGAGCATTCATCATCCAGGCTTGTGATTGGATCCTGAGGTTGGTGGAATGATGTTAAAACTGAACTGGTTGTGAAATTGATTTAAAAATGTGGCATCACAATGAGATACCACTTCACCCCAGTCATAATGGCCATCATTAACAAATAAATAAACAAGTATTGGAGAGGTTGTGGAGAAAGGAAACCCTAGTGCACTGTTGGTGGGGATGCAGACTGGTGCAGCCACTGTGGAAAGCAGTGTGGACTTTCCTAAGAAAACTAAAGATGGAACTGCATTTTGATCCAGTCATTCCACTGCTGGGATTGTACCATAAGAACCCTGAGACACCAATCCAAAAGAACCTATGGACCCCACTGTTCATAGCAGCGTTATTTACAGTAGCCAAGTGTTGGAAAGAGTCTACGTGCCCATCAGTAAATGAATGGATCAAAAAACTGTGATTCATTTACACCGTGGAATACTGCACAGAAGAAAGAAAGGAATGAATTCCAACCCTTCATAATAGCACAGATGGAACCGGAGAGTATTGTGCTAAGTGAAGTAAGGCAGGCACTGAAGGACAAATACCATATGATCTCACCTATAAGGGGAATCTAATCAACAAAATGAACCAGTGAGCAAAATAGAACCAGAGACATGAAAATAAAGAACAAACTGACAATGACAGGAAAGGGGAAAGGGGATAATAATAAGGGAAAATAAGGGAAGGAGCAAACTGATGATGAAATTTACCAGGTTGAGGAAAGTGACTCTTCAGAAGACACCAGTAATGTAGAAATTGAAGGAGATTATACTTGTGATATTGACAGCGATGAAGAGTTCTTGGCCTTCTATGATGTATAAATATAAATTTGTTACTGCTACATCAAATGTTTTGTATCTTGTATATGCTTTGTAATTATTTGTTACATAAAATTTCTTGTACCATAATATGTTCAAAAATAAATGCTAAAATTCCTTTATAATACAAAAAACAAGTATCTACTGGTAAATATAAATAAATACAAATTGTATTAAAAATTAAAATGAAAGATTTTTACTAAAAGTTTGGGCCAAAAACGTGGGTGCTGTTATACATAGCAAAACATGTATAATGGCCTATTTAATTATATCCCCTGTTTCTTCATTGATATATTTAAAGGTTTATCAACCGATTATATTTTAAATACCATGTTATATTATGGATTTCCACAGTGGGAAAGAGTATTAAAACTTCATGTGTATTATCATAACATATTTTATCTGAAAATCTCTGTATTTTTATTACATTAACTCTTTCTCTTTGCCCTCCGTGTAGGCAATAGATTTTTGCTAACACTGAGAACTGAAACAGTTAATATTTAGTAATGTGAGCAAATTAGTTTACTAGACTCTGGGAACCTTGATTCAAGCTTAGGTCACTGCAAACAGACTTCAGCATTTGGAAATCACTGCCTATTTACTGTTGAAACAATGTTCATTGGGTAGGTAAATAGTGATAAGGAAGCAAACTTGTACAAGTGCAGAGTAAACACTAGTGTGTTTACTTTTTTCTAATATTTCCATGCATTTATAATAAAGTGTTATGGTTATTAGAAGTGAAACTTCTTTACAAAGTGAAGCTGAAGTGATATTTTCATACCTAACTGCAATGTGTCTACTTTGGAATAGAAAACTGACACCACAACAGTTATTCTCCTAGGCGAGCATGCATCTTGATACTTCCTGCAACAATACCTTGGAAGTCATTTCTGTCTTCCCTTTTCACTCAGCAACCCCTGGAAAACCTTTAGGCTATTATTGGAAGAAACACTATTGCTTGTGGGCATGGAGTGGAGTAGGTGAAGCCAGGCGGATATCTGGGCCATCAGTACCTCCTTCAAATTATAACTCCCTGGGGGTCCCCCTCAACTCCATTTTTTCAGCTGCTAGGGAGCTGGTAATTAGTCTTAATTATGTATTGCTTTGTTATTAACCCTCTCCAGGAAAGGAGAGTTTTGTCCTCTGACTGGTCAACATAACATCAGATGTCTAGGAGTTAACCTCACCTAAAATTATAATAAATATCACATTGTATTGTATCACATTCTATTTCCACTTAAATTTTCTTTATGTGTCTTCCCAAGTAAGCTGTAAACTTTATCTGTGTATTACAAGTGTTAACCCTAGAACCTTATCAAAGTTGTTCTTATTTGTGAACCAAGGCCTTCTGGCTGCCCCAAAACATGTAAACTGACAATGAAAGGTTAAGGCTTCCCGATAAGATGTGAAGCATCTCATTGTCATGAATGCAAGTCAAGTCTGGCAGGAATAGGCTTTACTCTTTCAGGTCTTTGGAGAAAAAATAAGAGGTGGAGCAAGGTATACTTCTCAGAATTAAGAGGAAAGAAGTATTACATAAAGATTTTTTTTCAAAGAAAAACATATTCGCAATATGTAAAAATGTTATAAGAATGTAAGTAAAGAGAGTAAACAGTTTTTCTCAAACAGAGGCATAGAACTAAAGAACAACAAAGCAAGAAAGTAATTTGATAATAATTCAATATAATTCACTCAAGTTTGTAGTCAAAAAAAGCTGAGGATCTATACTATATTAGGAAAAATTAGGGATATATAAAAGTAATTTAGAGGTGAAATGATATGAAGCAAAATCAGTGATCTTAGAAGATAAAATGGAAGCATGAATCAAAATCTTACAAAATCAGTTGAATAAGCAGGGAGTTCTTTCAGAAGGCTTGAAGCCAAATCAGCCACATGAACACTGACTATTTCTATAATTTTTATTACTAATAAACTAAAAAATGCATTAAAGCCTTTTTTTTCCATTCCAGTTGAGGATAAGGTGGGTAAGAACAAGTGGGATTTTACTTAGTGTAATAAGGGTAAGTCATTCTATTAAATAAAGTTAAGGGTTCAAAATAAATACATTCCAATAGTATAAATGAAATAACAGAATTTTTATTTGAAGTGCATATGAAACCCACACTAAAATTATTCATGAAAAAATAGGAGAAGGGCTCCTGGTCAAGATGGAAGCATAGGTATACACGGCTCACTTCTTCCCACAATCACATCAAAATTACAACTAAATTGTAGAACCACCATCACTCAGAACTATTAGAAATTGAGTTGAATGGAAGTCCAACAACTACATAATTAAACCAAATGCATCCAGACTGGTAGGAGGGGTGGAGACATGGAGATTCTGAACCAGCTGATCCTACATGCATGTGTGGTGGATAAAAATTTGGGAGGGATGTCTCAGGAGTGAGGCGTCCCAAACCCATACCAGGTCCCCAATCCAGCGTTCCAGTGCCAGAAAGATAAGTCCCCATAACTTCTGGCTGCAAAATCCAGTGGGGATTGAGTCAGTGGAAGAAACTTCTGGAGTCCCAAACAGTTCCTCTTAAAGAACCTGCACAAGGACTTACTAAGACTCACTCCCTCTGAGCTTCAGCACTGGGGAAGTCGCTTAAAGGTACCAGAGACACACAGGAAGGAACTGAAGTGTCTGGCATTAAGGTAAGAGAAATGGAAACAGCTTACTCCCAGAGAGAAATATGGTCAGAGGCCATTGTCCCTTTTCTGAACCTTCCCTGCAAAGAGTCACAGAGCCAGCAGGTAGATGCCATATCTGAAATTCCATCAACCTGGCTAACACTGTTTATCCCACCTGGGAAATCCCTTGAAGCTCTGACTCACCCAACTTATAGGCCCACCCAAGTTGTTAACAGTGACTTTTCCATACAAATGGCTGGTCTTCCCGCATGCTTCATACCTTCCTAAATTCTCTCAAACAAGTAACAGTCAGTCCCCACAAGCTCACAGCCCCTGTACCTCTTGCTAAGTGGCCCCAGGCCTGGCATTAGCAACAGCCAGCCTAGATTCACAGCTTGGCTTCTTCTCGGAACCTTCAGGCTCACACAAGCAGTAGCCACCTGCAGATAGCTTTGTAGCTCATGCCGAATGGCCATGGGTAGAACATAGGTGGGGTCTGACCTTAGCCTGCACCATCCAGGAAACCCCAGAGCCTGCACACCCAGTGAATAGCTACAGGCCACATCAGAGTACCACCAACCTGCTCCTGCACAGCTGATCCTCCACCGAAGGTAGAGGTGGGTGGTTAGTTGTCATAGCCAGTTGTTGCAGCTGACTGGCCTGGGTAAATCCCTCCCATTGACCTGCTAATAGCGATCAAGGCTCAACTATAAGAGGCAGGTGTACACAACCCACACAAAGAGTGCACCTGGAGTACCCAGGTTGGATGATAGGGGAGGCTGTGTCGCTGGACCCTATAGGACACCTACTATTTTAGGCCACACTACCAAGACAGGGAATGAGAGCAGCTGTACCTAATACATATAAACAAACACAGGGAGGCTGCCAAAAAGAGGAGATAAAGAAACATGGCCCAAATGAAAGAATAGATTAAAACTCCAGAAAAAGAACTTAAACAAAAGGGAGATAAGCAAACTATCAGATGCAGAGTTCAAAACATGGGTTATAAGGATGCTCAAGAAAATCAGAGAGGACATCAGCAGCATAAAAAAGATCCCATCAGAAATAAATAACAGTTTACAGGGAAACAACAGTAGAGTGGATGAAGCTGAGAATCAAATCAACAATATGGAACATAAAGAAACAAAAATCAAACAATCAGGACAACAAGAAGAAAAAAAGAATAGAGAAAAGTGAGGGTAATGTATGGAACCTCGGGGACGATTTCAAGCATTCCAACATTTGCATCACAGAGGTGCCAGAAAGAGAAGAGGAAGAACAAGAAACTGGAAATCTATCTGAAAAAAAAAAATGAAAGGAAACTTCTCTAATTTGGTGAAAGAAATAGACATGCAAGTCCAGGAAGTACAGGGAGTCCTAAATAAGATGGACACAAGTCCACACAAGACATATCATAATTAAAATGCTGAAGGTTAGATATTCAGAGCGAATCTTAAAAGCAGCAAGAGAAAAATAGTTAGTTACCTACTACAGAGTTTCCATGAGACTGTCAGCTGATTTCTGAAAAGAAACTTTGCAGTCTAGAAGGGATTGGCAAGAAATATTCAAAGTCATGTAAAGCAGGGACCTATAGCCAATACTGCTCTACCCAGCAAAGGTATCATTTAGAATCAAAGGGCAGAAAAAGAGCTTCCCCAACAAGAAAAAAACTAAAGGAGTTCATTATCACCAAACCATTATTATATAAAATGTTAAGGGGACTTATTTAAGAAAAATATGATCAAAGCTGTGAACAATAAAATGGCAAAAACCCACATCTCTATGAAGAATTAAATATAAAAGAATAAACTAAAGAAACATGAACAGAGATAGAATCATAGGTAGAGGAGCATTTTGATGACAGCCAGAGGTGAGGGGTTATGAGGGAATAGGTGAAAAGCTAAGGGGATTAACAAGTACAAATAGGTAGTTACAGAATGGCCATGGGGATATAAAGTGCAGTGTAAGAAATGGAGTAGCCAAGCAACTTATTCACATGACCCATGGACATGAACAAAGGTGTGGGGGTAACCTGAGGGAGTTGGGGGTGCTGGGTGGAAGGGGGCAAAAGGTGAAAAATTGGGACAACTGCAATAGCATAATCAATAAAATATAATTTAAAAAATAAAAATAGAGGAAGAGTGATTATCCATTATCTATCTATCTATCTATCTATCTATCTATCTATCTATCTATCTATCATCTTTAGGTTCCTTGACCTAATTCCTCTGTATATGTGTGTAGGTTTTCCACACCACTAAGCACTTCTCAAAAACCAGCAGGGTGTCTGAGAATTCAACTAAATTCTGACGCTATCTACCAAGAGATAGAATCAGACAACACAGGTGAAGGCTCAGTCCCACAAAACCACCATCCACTTCAGATGCCAGTTGCAAGCCCATGTTGCTGCCTGTGCTTGTGACCTACTGGCTATAAATCAGATGTTCTCACCACTCCCTCCTTGGGATTGATTAATTTGCTAGAACAGCTCACAGAACTCATGAAAACCCATTTACTCACAGATTACCAATCTATTACAAATATACTAAAGGATATTGATCAAAAGCAATATGAAGGGATACAAAGGGGGAAAGTCTTGAAGAAAGGAAGTTTGTCCTTGTGGAGCTTGGGACCACGTGGTAGCCGGTGGAAGCATTCTGGTTCCTGAGCTGGGAACTCTCCAAATACCCTCCCTTTAGGTTTTTATGGAGATTTTATGACATTGGCGTGACTGATTAACTCTTGGCCATTAGTGATTGATTCAAACTGTAGCCCCTCTGCCTCCCTGGTAAACAGGGGATAGGACCCAAAGAGCCAACCCTCTATTTGTTGATTACCTTAGCAACAAGTCCCCATCCTTAATTGCCTCCCAAAAGCCACCATCATCATAAACCCAGCTGTGGTGGAAAGGGGTTGTGATGAATAAGAGGACACCCATTTCCCCTTTATGACTCTGAAGCAGTTTCAGGAACTGAGGACCAGAGACCAAATATCATAACAAAAGATACTCCCATTGCTCCTACAGCTCAGGAAATCCCAAAGGCTTTGGGAGCTTTGAGCCAGGAAGTCTGAAGACCAAACAGATATGAGAAATGTATTTTGGGCATATATTTATCACAATTGCTAAAGTGATCTTTAGTTACCTATCACTTTTTGAACTCATTGAGAAATCAGAGACAATGTCAAGTAGTTGAATATTTTATTTTATTAGAAGATAATTAATTGACTTGTCTGAACATGTGAAAATACAAACTAAGGTATGAAAATCCAGTGAGAATCAGTTTACTCCCAAAGTAAGTATTTGGAAAAGATGCCCACTCCAGTTTTACACCTGATTCTGTTACATTGGGAATGGGTCACCTATCAAAACTCATTGAATCAAAATGCCACCAGGTGGCAGCGTCCTGCTCAAGGTGGATTCCTTTCAGAGGGCAAAGGAGGCCCTTGTCTTTAGAGGTGACATTCTATTTTCTTCTGCTATTTTTACTTGAGACACAGGGAATTTTCTGAATATATTTAGTGTTGAAAAACATTTAATGACTCATTTTTGACCTTTAACACACTCTTTAATTCTAAAAGAAGGAGAGAAGAAACCAACAAGGGAAGAAAATATTTATTATATATTATGTGCAAGTCATCTAACTAGATGCCTTACATGTAGTATGTATCTAGATTGTAGTTAAATATTTAGTAGGCATTTAATACTGTTTTTGTTTCATGCTTTACTTTATTGTTGTTCGATTACAGTTGTCTGCATTTTCTCCCCACCACTGCCCCCCACCCCATGATATTTAATACTTTTGAGAGACGGAATGCAACAGTGTATTTTCCCTCATCTCAAAATCCAGTGCAAATAGGTATTTACTAAGTACTTACTAACACTCTCTCCAGGCTCCTATCATTGGGTGTGGCAGTTGATTTGATATGCATATGTAAAATATCTGTGCACACATACATTTTAGGCTCAGGTGTATGTTCCATTGTGATTGTGTCTAATATAATGACATTGTAGTATATCTTTATTATAAGGGACTAAGCTGACGCTAAACTTGTCATGACACTGTTAAGTGTCCATTTTCTGCTATAAAATGACTAAATGACCTTTAAAATTATTATTTTCTAATTTCCTTAGAAACATTGATATATTAATAAAAATAATATCAATACTCAGAAGCATTGAGAGAATAAGATAGTATAAAGTGGTGGAACCAATATTTTAATAAGTGATATAAAATACAAGGCATTTGGTCATTGTTATTATTCTTAAATTGATTGCTCTATATTTTTATAAGTTACATTTATGAAAAGTGGTGCAAAAACACTCCATTGTCCCACTGGCACAGATTTGTCTCAACACCTATAGACAAAGCACAGTGCTCAGCACTGTGCAGTGAATTTGCCAACGTGAATCTTGAGGTTGAATGTCTGCTGTCATCTGTGCTTGTTGGTCTGAGCGGTAGCACAATGTCTGACTTCCTTTGTGGGTGGCTCATCTGTGGACGGCTCCAGAGAAGAATGAAAATAACAATTCACTGAAAAGGGCTGATTGCGGAGGTGCCAGGGATGGCATAGTGACGAGGGAGTTGTTGGCCTACTCGGTGATAGCAGACAACAGTTTCTGAAGAGGTTTTGTGGTTGACAGCCACTATAACTCTCCCCAAAGAAGTTCTATCATGGTTTTGAAATGAATTTAATAAATCTTTCATTTGTATTTTATATTTTGGGTTTGCTCTACAATTGAGTGAACTTAAACTATGTTTCTGTTGCTTCAGGGTGGTGGCTAGGTTCCTGATGCCATACTGATAAATTCGGTTTGCTCTCCTTGTTTCTGTCATCATTCTCATTACCAGCTTTAATAAGTTCTTTGAGGTCATGTTTAATCAGGTTTACACTGACTGACTGACAGTTTCTCCTGTCTCTTTTGTCTCTTTAAATCCATTGTCTGCACAAAGTCAGAGCACTAGCTCTGGAATGTAGATGTGGGTTCAAATTTTGGCCTAGTCTCTCTACTAGATTTTGGCCTATTTATCCTATGCAAACCTATTTTTCTGGTCTATAAAATGAGAGATATAACAATTGCCTAGGGGGTTGGTTTGCAATGAAAACTAAATAATATAAGTACATAAAGGATCTGGTCTTACAGTGAGTATTCAAATAAATTGAAGCTGCTGTTTCTGTGACTGCTACTTCAGGCTCTGCACTCTCTCAACAGCTCCACCTACTTCCTCATTCAATGAGTGACCTTCAGCAACGTCACCTTTTCCTAGTGGCCCCCAGTGGAAATTTCCAATGGAGTAGTTTCCTTCTTTAATGATTGCCTTGGATATTTGGCATATCAAGAATAAAATTATTCCCCAGGATCCAATTACAGGTGCAAACCCCATTCAATTTTATCTAAATGTTTTGAAATGTATGTTATGTATGTTGAAGATTACTTCCTTTCTTTTTCCCAAGGCATAGGCTTTGACCACTGAACATCCTTAAGAGAATATTTTGGAAAACTTACAAAAATTAAATACCAGATTAAAAAATTGTTTTTGCCCTCACCAAGTAAAAATCTCAACTAATACTTAAAGACAAACATTGAGGATCTTGGGGTGATTAAGACAAGGAAGACTCTCTAGGAAATCTTAGTTGTAATTATTAGTTTATGAGTAATTTATACAACATGATAAGTGCTTTAAATAGATGTAAACCAAGTGTGGAAGCATGAATAAAAGGAAGCTATTCAGCCTGGGTTTTTAGGAATTAAGAATTTTCTAGGCTTTTGCAGGAAGGAGAGACTGCTGAAGAGAATGTATTAGAAGAAAAAAATATTTCAGAGGGAGGAACTGGTAGGGGAAGACCTACTATAGTCTTAGAATGGAGCATTACGTTAGGAATGTTTCCACTGACAAAGAGGGCATGGAAGGTTCAGTACTATAGGATCAGTATAGGTTCGGTGTAGTACCATAGGCTGAAACTGTAGAAGTCAGTTGGGGGTCAGATTGTAAAGGCCTTGAGTGTCATACTTAGGAAGCTGGCCTCTTTCATAAACTCAGGGAACAATTTTATTCTTTAATGCAAGGATCATTTTTTATTAGAATAATAATAATCCTTCTGGTCATGGAGGAACAAAAACGTACACAGTTAGACTTACTGGGAGACTGTTGCAATCATCCAAGAGAGAGGATATAAGGTGAACTAAGAAGGCCACTAGTATTGATTAGGAATGCAACAGGTCAGGTGTAGTAGTCTGGACTCTACAGAGAGATTCTGTTTCCTCTTCTAGGCAACAGAATGACTTTGCCCCTGATATGGCCCTACTCTCTGTATCAGGCCATCCCCTGATAAGTTAGATCAGAGTATATGGATCAACACTCCGTTTCAAATCTCAATGTGCCAAGATTTCCTTTCTTAGATAAAGACTGTTATATAGGCATCTTTTCTAAAACCATCTTGCCTAATAATATACTAACTTTATTGGCTTTTATAATTTTTATTATCAATATATTTAGTAATTACTTGCATTCTCATTGGGATAGCACAATGAGTTTGTGTTTCAAGTACCATATCTATTCCAAACAACAGCAGTGAAATATGAAAAGAAAGAGCATCTAAAAGGTATAGCTGGACTCAATAGAAGATTAGTATCTTTACAAATCAGAAACAAAGTTGTGAGTGACTCTAAAGTTACAGTCTCCTAGGGTCCAGTTGCTGAGTCACATGGCCTAAAAAATCTCTATGCAATATTTAAAACTAGAGAGAGTGTGCTTACTGCTTCATGTCTGGGATGGGAATGACTCTTGCCTATTCAGGAAAGGAGGATTGACTTTTATGGTGATTATGAGCCTGGGGCTATGGCTTTGTAAAAAATCGCTGTAGGCCAAAGTAGGTGAGAGCAGCAAGACTTCACTTTTTAAAAAACTGGAAATGAGTTAAGTGGTCCATTTGTTTAGGGACTGAATCTGTGTTATCATTAATAACACTATAAAGAAGGAACTATTTTATGGCTTGGTTTTAGACTTAAATAATTAGGAGGCTAAGGGGAAATGACTAAAATATAGGGGAATAAAAATATAATAGGGAAGAGACAAAGAGAAAAGAAGGAAGAGGGGAGGAATTCCTTTCATTCAAATGAGCTTGCAAGCCAAGTTTCCAAAAAGTACATGAGTGATCTAATGTGTAGATGCACAGTCCACAAACTGGGAAATGCAGTTCACAAGAATGCATCCAAGATGAAATGAAATTTTAAAATAATTGGATAATATTAATGGATAAAGAATAAAATTATGAGACAAAAAATCCAAGAAGGAAACAAAAATAATTATACATGAATAAAACCAAGTGAAATTTTTGGAACTACAGCAGTTTTTATTGAAATTAATAAAACTTCTAGATGGAATAAATTCTAGACTGAGCATAGCCTATGAGAAACTTACCAAGAATGTAGCACAGAGAGGCAGAGAGATGGGGAATATGATAGAATGGCCAGAGATAGGAAGGAAACATTGAGAGGCTACAAATACTTTGAATAGGACTTCCAGAAACACATGGAAGTAATGGTATAAAAGCAACATTTATATATGTGCCTGCTTTATTTATTTATTTATTTGAAAAGGAAAATGCTGATTAAGGATAGCGTACAGTTATTTTAAATTCAACCTCTTCATTCTATATTCTTATAACTTGTATATGCTGGATTTAGCTGTTATCAGAAAAGTCCTGTCTGTAAAGATGTCTTAAAAGAAAAATTCACGTTTGCTTTCTACACTATAAACTGGTAAATAGCATAATTTCATAAAGCTCTAGGTTAAGTTGTGATTAAAATAAGTATATTATAGTCTTTAAATTATGAAATAATGAGCTTCAGAACTATTATATTTTAGGATGATTTAGAAAAGGTCTTAGTAGAAAACATATGCTATATTATATATCTACTCATATTTTGTTCATTTCAAGGCAAATAAAACGCATAAGCTTATTTTTTTCATAGCAGAAGCTCTGATCACTATCACTCCGGTGCAGTTTCTCACCCACTTTGGCTTACAGTGTCTTACAGACCTCAGTGATAGTAGGTATTAGTAGTCCAGACTCTAAATATGTTCTAAATTATGTAATTTCTTAGGAAATATTTTTTAAAAAAGAAAACTACCAAATTAAGTGATGCGATATGTTGAAACTTGGAGAATATTTTAATAACGCAATTATAGGAGTATTGGATTTGCTAGATATATGATGTACAAACACACTGCACTGCAACTATAAATTGATTTTCCTAAGATTTCTTATTTTCTTCGAAGGAATGGTTTACTTAGGAATATGCCTTTTATAGTTTGCTCAAACCTTACAATTTACAAAATAGCTTTCCAGGTATAGTATTTGAAAATATCAATTGTGTATATATTTTGGAAACGGAAATAGTTCTATATTTTGCTTTTCTCCTTTAAGGCCTTGAAATGTTTTGCTACCTGGATGAACTTGTCAAATGTCTGAAATATCCTAGGGGCCTGGAAATGAGTTTCTCTGAGGCCATGGGACCCATTCAAAGAAGGACAAAGATATAATGATGATATTTTTAGCATATATATTTAGTTATTTAGTATATGTAATTTAAATAATTTATTTATTACTTATTATTGTTATAGAAGGAAATTGATGATGCATCTATTAAATAATATATTGACCATAGTTGCATGATATTTTTATAAGTACTTAAAGGAAGTTACTTGATCAGTGGTAGATTTTTCATAAAATAGACACACCTGTAAATCATTTTTTCTTATCCAAATATACTCAAAAGTTATGTTAACTTATTATGTAGCAAAAAATGTAGAGATTAATTAGGTTGAAAATGAGAACAGACTCTCATCAACTCCCATTAATGACAGGAAGATGTTACTTAGCCTGTTAAAATATTAAAATTAAAAAGCTTAGCCCTGGCTGGTGTAGCTCAGCGGATTGAGTGCGGGCCTGCAAACCAAAGGGTTGCCAGTTTGATTCCCAGTCAGAGCACATTCCTGGGTTGCAGGCCTGGTCCCCAGTTGGGGGCATGTGAAAGCAACCACACATTGATGTTTCTCTACCTCTCTTTCTCTTTCCCTTCTCTCTCTAAAAATAAATAAATAAAATCTTTTAAAAAAGGAGTAGTTACATTTATTTTTAAAAAAGCTTAAAGGAAGTATGATTAGTTATAGGGCTAGTCATAAAATAGAGTTGCTTCCTGTATTAGAGTAGTGTTGTTTAATTATAAAATGACATTATTTTCACATCAAATGACCTAGCATTTGACGTGTTAACTATTATAGTCACTAGGATAATCTTTTTAACTTTAATTTCAAAGGACAAAAATAGTGTTGATATTATTCTTACTGAAAGTTGCCAGGTTAGTAGATAAGAAGAATAAACTGTGTTGTTATTTTATAATTTATTTTATATGAAGTATTCATTACTATAGTGTTATATAATAGGTACATGCCTTATTAATTGTATTTACATCTATTATTGGCTAATAAATGATATAAATTATACAAGATTCAGTACAGATATTTCAAATAGATACTGACATAAATACTAAATACAAGTTATGAATTAAAGAATAGGGCTAGAAATTAGTAGTTGATAAAATTAAATACTAAAAAGAAAAATCTATGTGGTGGGATTCCTAGTTGTATGCATTTATGCATTTCTTTCTTTTCAATATTTTCTCTAGGTTCATGTTGTTTATTTTATTGATTTATTGCATTATGACAAACATTTTGTGATAAAATATTATTTTATTGTATCCAAATTGTTTTTAAACAATATGATTTTCTTTTTGCAAAAGCTGAATGTGTCTAAATTACTATTAAAATTTAATGATTCATTTCCTCTTTTCTTCATATTAGTTTGTTCACTCAATCATTCAATAAATCTACATTTATCCAGCATCTATTATGAACCTTGGGACAGTACTGGCAAGTTTCTGGACATCATGGGAATTAGTGCTCCATAGAGAGGGATGAACCATAAATGAGTGAAAAATAAATAAAATATAGTGATGACTACAATACTGTGAAGAAAACAAAGATTGAGAATAATTGCTTATGTGGCTCAAACTAATTTACATATATGTACTTATGTGGCTCAGACTAATTTACATATACATACATATGAGAATACATGCACTTGTCACTATCATGCATATTAATAAGACATAAAATCATTTTTTGATGGAGATGTCCTTTTGCAAATTTCAAAAGGACATATATTCAACACAAAAATGACAAAACTAAAAGAAAATATATTTTTAAGTCAATCAAAATTTAAATATTTTCTAAGATATCATTAATGGAATTGTTAAATTTTTTAATCAGATTTATAAAAAAGAACGAAAAAAGACCTTGCAAGTTATCTTCTATGTGAATAATGTAATTTCAATAAGCACAATTCATATTGTATTGAAAACTCACACTGTGATAAATGGACAGTTTTATATGGATGACTTATATTTGATAATATAATGCATTGTAACATTTTTTTGAAAGGATGTATATTAAATGTCATTTTCTTCTCTTTGAAATGCAATAAAATATTTAAATACTTATCTTCTTAAAATTGAGAAATTTAAATTATATACGTTATGTTAGTTGAATCCTCTTTCCTCCTTAAAATGTAAAAATGACTACTTAACTTTTTAAATCACAGTTTAAAAATTACCATGCTTATTTTAATAGACCTTATGGCTTGGTTCAATTTTCCATTCTTAGGACACGTATTATGTATTAGATTATTCCATGGTTTCAGGGTTTTATGAATGGCAAGACACCATCAGGAATGTAGATACTTTTCTTCCTGAGTTTTCATTGCATCTAATTAAGATTACAACTTAACCAGCCATTAAAAAAATAAAATAAAATCTTGCTCCTTTTCTTGTTTCTTAATTTTATGGGAGAATAAGCTATTTTAACTGTACTGGTTTTATGTTTTGCTCAGAGACCAAATTTGTATAATAATATCAATTATATTATTGTATAAGAAGCATTATTTCCTGAAAATAATTAGTCTCAATTAGTTGTTTTCCCCCCATGGTTTGACAATTTTTCTCCTTCAACATGTTTAATAATATAGAGAACAGAATGAAAAAACATGGAACTATTAAAACAAAAACATCAGCGTGAACTTCTCCTCACTGAGAGGAAAACTCTTAAGACCACACAGCACAGTGGTTAAGAGCAGAGGCGTAGTTGCCAGAGCAAGATCAAGCTCAGTTCAAATCAGCTCTGTTGCCACCATTGGGCAAGTTACTTAATCTGTCTGAGCCTCAGTTCCCTCATGTGTAGAATAGAGAAGACAGTATCTATCTCAGAGCGTCCTTTTCATTGTGTATACATAATGTCAGCTTTTTATAAATGCTATATTAATTTAAGATATTTTTAAACATTTTTCACTTAGCTGTTTAAAACATTCTATCTAGCTTGCAATGATCATAAAAGAGTATGATCTTAGGTTGAATATCTGTAGACAAAACACACTTTAAATTATTTTAGTAGGCTACTATTATTGAATGATTACATTGTACTCATAGTACAACCACATTAGATATCCTAATTTAAATTTTCTAAGCTTCTACAAGCATTTAGGAAGTTTTTTTTAGTTTTTTTGCAGACATAATTGTGAGCATCTAGTATTATTTAATTGTAGTTGAATTAAAGTTATGGTTGACAAAGAATTTTATTTAATTAATGCAGTAGAATATCCTTTGTCTAACTTGAAAGGAACAAAATGTGAATAGTGAAAGACAGTTGACACTATGTATTCCATTGAGGTTACTGTAATTCATTTCTAGTATGCTATCTCCCAGTAAAATTTAATATATGAAATGATTAATTATGCAAAAATTATACAGTTCTTAATGTTGGCATCCTTAGAGTAATCTAGCTTTTGAAATTCTGTAATCCTTAGAATTATAAATTAGGAATTGAATTTTATGCATGTTTACAGAATGATTTTCACTTCTGACTTTACAGCTCATCTTGAATTTCATACAAGTGGAACTAAGCTGAGAACACATAAAATATTGATTGCCATATGCAGCTTTCTCCACAGAAAGTGTGTTTCATGAGAACTCCCCCACAGACTAGTGAATCTGGAATAAAATCTCTCTTCCATAAATTAAAGATCTAGAATCTGCTTTTTCTCTCTCCTTTTTTCTCCCTGCTACAAACAGCCATACTACAACTGACAGCCACTATCGTGCTCCTCCTTTAACTCATTTACATTTGGCTAAAATAAATAACACTCAAAAATAGATTTACAATTTTCAGTATTAGTAACACATACCATTTTATTGAAGGCTAAGATAAATTCTCCAAGACAAAACTGATCACAAGTTGAATGCAAATGTTAATGATTGCTATGCCCTATTCATCCTCTGTGACATTCTTACAATTAAAAATTATTAGAAATATAAAGATAAAATAAAGTTATTTAATGATTTTACATGCTCATTTATGTTTCCATAGCTGCCCTCAGATTCCACTCAGGTAATACAATGGTAATTTTCCTGAAAACAGATTTTTATGATTCATGTTACTATTGAAAGTAGCAACAAACATTCTTTTGTCAGTCAGAAGTAGTCTAACAATGATGGACCCTCATTTACTCAAATTTATTATCTTCGATAACTGCCAAGAATTTGGAGATCTTAGATCTTTTGCTAAATATGGCCAGCTGATAATTGGATAGTTTCACATTCTGGTAGAAATAGAAATCATGTATTTCCTGGACTAAATTTCACATAAATTCACTAATATACCAGAGAAATAAAGGTACCATGAAAAACAAATCTTATTAGCACTTCTGCTAGTAATTAGGAGTCTTAGAGTATTACCAAACTAACACATTATTTGAGTACTTCCCCAATCCTCAGTTATGTACCATGGCTGCTAATAATCCTTAGACTGTTCAGAAGAATATAATGGTCCATCTTTTCCTGAAAGCTCACTCTCTTATTCAGAGGTGCAGACAGGAGTTAGAGAGGGAGAAAGAGAGTGCCTGCCTGGCTGGGCAGAACAGGAGTCCAGCAGGCTCACCCTAGTCGTTCAGGAGAGAGAAAACCACAGCCAGGTCATTCTCAGACCTTTCGTTTTCACTAGTAAAAGTTCAGCTATGGGTGAATGTAGTGTTTCATTTATAGCAATTCAGAAGTTTTATTTAGTGGTCCAAAAATTATTTGTTTTATTCTTCAGCCCTGGCTGGTATAGCTCAATGGATAGAGTGCAGGCCTGTGAACCAAAGGGTCGCCAGTTTGATTCCCAGTCAGGGCACATGCCTGGGTTGCAGACCAGGTCCCCAGTAGGGGGCATGTGAGAGGCAACCACACATAATGTTTCTCTCCCTCTCTTTCTCCTTCCTTCCCCTCTCTCTCAAAAAAGAAACAAATAAAATATTTAAAAAAAACAAATTTATTCAAAAAAGTAAAGTAAAACATTTTGCAAAAAGAGAATTTTTCAGATTAAAAATACTGTTCACTAGTTTTAGTATTTGGTTTATTAGTATGTGTTTAAGAGTAGTCTAGGGCATGCTCAAGTGGCTACAGACAAATTAGTGTTTGAAAACATTCACCTAGACCAAATACCTTCAAATTACAAATCGGGAAGCTCAGAGGAGATGAGACATGCCCAAAGTTCCGTAGGCAATGGAAATGGTTCTAAACCAACATATCATCCTATGTTTATGATTTGCACAACATTTATAGAATAGGGTAGAACAGGCATCAAGTATGGCCTGTGAGCCAAATCCAGCTGGTAGTTTGTTTTGTAAATAAAATTTTATTGGAGCACAGCCATGCTCATTTATTTGCATACTGTCTATGGCCACGTTTGTGCTACATGGACAACATGGACAAATTTTAACAAAGACTGTATGACCCACAAAATATAAAATATATACTACCTGTCTCATTATAGGAAAAGTTCACCAACCCCTGCTATAGGGAGTTAAGGTATGAGGATACACTAGGAATGAGAACAATGAATGTTTTCTAAAAAAGTGTTGTTCAATGTGCCTATCAAAAAACAGTTTGAAAATTTACAGTGAAACTCCAATAAAATATAAAGTCTATGGCCACCCACAAGTGCTGTAAGACTGATTATGTCATAAGTTACCTTTCACTTTTTAAAGATCAAGAATCTAAGACCCATTATATTATGTTTAATAAAGATACAACATATGAAGTTCTATAAAAATGCATGGATAATATTATCTAAATTGTATTCCAACAAAATAGAGGGAAAATGAGAAAAAAAGTCATTGTCAGCAAGGCATAATAGATATACTATAACGTACAGTAAAGCGGAGAAGTGATAGACATGCGTTTACACTCTGCACAGCTCCCTCGCCCAGGAAAGAAGTGCTTGTCAGTGCCTGTGCATTTCCTTGACAGATTGCGCCATGCCGCACAATGGCAGCATTTGTCTTTGGTCTGTGGACCTAAGACATTCAGTATCGATGGGACTTTTCTCAGTACAGGTAATAATAAGGTGGTCAGTCATGCAACCAAAAGATCGAGTTTAAAGTTAAAATTAAAGAGGAATTCCCAGCACTATAACATTTCATTTTATGTAAAGGCCTCCACTGGCCAGGCTCGTTTACTTGTCATAGGTCCCCAAATGAGAATACAAGGTTGTCATGAAAGATAGAAACAAGTATAGTAGTCTTATTCCATAGAAAAGGAGCTAACAGAAACACTAGAACAAGCCTATTAGATGACTTAAAAGAATAGAAAAAAGAGCAATTAATGCAAGTATCTAATCTCTATCGTGTCCTTGAAAAAAATAGCGTGTCCAAGCAGTAGTTCAACTAAAGGTCACGGTGCCTTACCTCCCTGGAGTCACAGTTAAAAAGTCAGTACAGTTTTTTTGTTTGTTTGTTTGTTTGTTTTTTGGGGGGAAGTTAGACATAGTTGAATATCTCAAAATATTTATATTTGTAATATCATTATAAATATATAAGTATATAAATATATAATAAATATAACATTTATAATATCATGGTTGGTTTCTAGCAATAAGGAAACTTCATTTTTGATTTACTTTCTGCTTGCACTTAGCATTTAAACTGGGGGGAAGTTGGGGCTTCAGTGACTTTGAAGTGTTCAGAGTTCAGGGAGATTCAGCTCACCAAGTCTTTTGTGTTGACAGACGAGGACACTGAGGCTCAGAGGGCCCCAGTTCTCAGAACTATACCACAGGTAGGAGCATGGCTGGTAGACCAGAAACAAATGACTCCAACTTCCTGCCATAGGCTCTTTGTACAGTACCACTCTAATTCCCTTACTTGAAGAACTTTTATTCAGTTTACTTGTTATGGTGTGGCATGGAATTATGTTGTGTTAAAAAGCTCTGATTTGAGAATATTTTCTTCAGCATTGAAATACTGTCATTCATTTTGCTGATATGCGTATTTCTGATACTATGAACTTTGAAGCCTATTTGGCCACCCTTTTTAGGGTCTAGTTCTAGGTCTCCAGATGAGGACACAAGGGGGACATGAAAGACACAAACAAGTAAGATAACCTTATTTCAAAGAAAAAGATCCAGAGGCTTCCAGGATCAGAAACACTATGATCAGCCTATTAGATGACTTAACACACAGAGTCTAAGGCTTGGGTCAAACTTCCCTGAGAATGTAAGCACTAGGTTACTCTTCATAGTTTCAGTGACTGTATCAAGCCCTTGACTATGGTTTCTGTCTGTATCACCAAACGATCACATTTCTTGGTGGAAAATTCTATTGTTTCCCTCTGAGCTAATGTTAAATTCAAAGCGCAATAACAATGCCAAGGGTGGCTCACTAGGGGTGCATGCATCCAGTCCTATATTTGGTGAATGTCTTAGAGTGAGGTAGGAGGTTGTCTGAGTCTTCTGAGGACAGCATAACAAAATATCACAGACTAGGAGGATTAAACAACAGATATTTATTTTCTCGCCTTTTTTGAGGCCAAGGTCAGAGTAATTTCATCTAAGGACTCTCTTCCTGACTTGCAGATAGCCGCCTTCTCAATGCATTTCCAATATGGTAGAAAGAGAACAAGAGCAGGCACTCTGGTTTCCCTTCTTATTAGAACACTCATCCCATCATAACCCTGTCCCCTGCTCCGTATGACCTCATCTAACCTAATTACCTCCCAAAGACCCTTCTCCAAATATCATCATATGTGGGGATTCGGGGCTTCAACATATGCATTTTGAGAGGACACAATTCAGTGCATAGCACAGGAACTACACCAGGCACAAAGGATGCAAGGATAAGTAAGACACAGACATTTCATCTAGCAGGAAAGACATTTAAAAAAAATCACAAATCATGATACAATGTGTAGAGTGCCATAACTGAACAAAATACAAACCCTCTAAGGAATGTAGCGGGCCATAGTATCTGTTCTTCATTTCACAGAAGAGATGAAATTTAAGTAAGACTCAGGAGGACATGGAAGTGTTTTTGGTGCTGAAAAGACATAGGTAGGGAATTATAAATATTCACATAGGAGCAACTACATAATTTGTGAGGGGCCCAGTATAAAATGAAAATGGTGGGGGACTCTCGTTCTATAATTATTAAGAATTTCAAGATAGTGACAGTACATCATTAAACCAACTATGGACAAGATGATAGATATTGTATGATTCTACTTATATGAAGCACCTAGATTCAACAATTTAGAGACAGGAAGTAGACTAGTGTTTACCAGGGGTCGGGAGTAGAGAATTTGGGAGTTAATTCTTTTAAGGTGTAAAAAGCTTCAGTTTGGGATGATGAAATGTTCTGGCAATGGATGGCAGTGATAGTTACACAAAAATGTAAATGTATTTAATGACAGTAAATCATACACTTAAAAATGATAAAATGCTTAATTTTATGTTATGTACATTTTACTACAAAAAAAATAAGTAAAGCCTTCTCCCGTTTGAAAAAACAACAAAAAAAATATTTAAAAGAAAAGGGAATTATAGAAGGTCAGCAAAGGGTGGGTTTGAGATGTTTGGGTGGGTTAAATGGGCATTTTGACAACATGGCTTCTCCTTTGGCATGTTTAATTGTGATGTTTAATGGACGTCTTTGCAATTTAAGATGACACTTTTAAAATAAAATTCTCTCCTAATGATGACTTGAGCCCTGCCATTCAATGGGAGAATCAGCAGAGCCTTGTAGGATCTTATTTGGAATTGACATTTCATTTCATTTATTTTATTTTTGTTGTTCAAGTACAGTTTTCTGTCTTTTACTCCCAGCCCAGCCCACATCCCCAGCCCTCCCCACCTCTCTCCCATTTCTACCCCCCCTAGTTTTTGTCCACGTGTCCTTTATACTTGTTCCTGACATTTTTCTATTGTAATTTTGTTCCTGTTTATTTTTAAATTCTCTTTTTGTTTTACTGGAAAGGAAAGATGATGCTCAGTTTTGAATGTCAAAAGTGTACAAGTTGCTTTGTTATGCTGAAACTAAATGTGTAAACACATGCACAAAAATTAAGAAAACCAAATGCACGGCCCTCCTGAGTCCAGAGTGCTGTGTGAGGGCTGGGAGGTGTGCCCACGAAGCAGGCCCTCATTTGCAGCGTGCTAGGGAAGTGGTTAATCCTTGGATCTGGCTAGAATCCTGGAGGCTTGCGTGTGGGTGTGTTAGGCATGGCAAGAGATGAGACCTGGAACAGTAGACCGAGACCAGGTTGTTTTAGCAGATGGTATAGCTTGCCTATATAACCATATTTACCCTTCTTTCTTCTTAATAAGCCACCTGTTTTGTTCAGGTGTTCATCCCTTGGGCAAAGTAATCCTATCTCAAGCTCAGAGCTTAGTACTGATTAGCCTACGAAAACAGAGTAATACTCAGAGTATCTCCATTGCTAGCAGTTACTTCAGCAGCAGCCCCAAATACACCTTTATGTATTTTCTTCCAGGGGCTGGGAAACACATGAAATCCAGTTTCAGGAATAGTCCTGGGAATTTCATAATTCCCCCATAGCGAACTTCAGTAATGACACTTAGCCATCACCTATAATACTCATTGTCTTTGTTTAAATGTGGTCTTTTTTTTCTCTGTGTCCTTTTTCTGGTGAATTATGATTTTCTTCCCATGTGTACATAGCTTATATTCTGCCTCAGAGGGTTACTCAAGATTAATTAGTGGCCCCCTGTGTATAGAAAGTGACAACCTCTGCAGTTTATCATTGGGGAATATCAATTACTGTGCTCTATAAATCCAGAGGGCTGGGGCGGTGGGCTGGGATGGGAGTAAAAGACAGAAAACTGTATAAGAACAACAATTAAAATAAAAAAAATTTTTTTAAATTGAATATTAGTGCCAGTATTAAAGTGATACATAAAATATATGCCATAACCATTTAAAAATTTTATCAGGGTTATCTGGTCACTTTAGATGTAAAATTTTAATATCTGCTAAATATGACATCAAGTGAATTACATCAATTTGACTAGCTTTGTTATACAGCATAGTATATTTCAGGACTTGTTTTTGTTGGACCATCAAAGCACATTGTTACAACTAATTCTTTATATCTATGCAGATATAACATCATCATATCTGTAACTTAAAAGGCATTTTCATAAAATTAATATTTATCATAACATATTTAGCTACATAAACATATTTTAAAATCCAGTTTCAAGACGGATTTATCTGGAGATTACATGCCATTTTGCCCTATTTATCATCTTAACTTAATAACTTTTAAAATTACGTATATACTCTGTCCAAGATATTGTGCTAAATGCTTATAGAATTTAATTAGGAATGAAAAATCTCCCCACGCTTGCACTTCACACAAGAGTGCAACGATTGTGGTAGCAGGAAGACCAGAGGAGGCAGCATGTGGGTGCTACTGAGCATAACGTGGCCCCAGTGGGGGGCGTTCACCTGACATCGAGCTGAACGGGGGTGTGAGATGGGCAGATGAGGTAGGGAGAAGCTGTTTCAGCTGAAATGAAGCAAAGTGCAATCCAGCAGGTAGTTAATAAGGGTCATTTAGGGCAGAGAGAAGCCTGTGAAATCAGCAACACTGCTGGCTTAAAGCATGTACCTGCTTCAGGAAAAAGAGGTGCTTTGGTTTCATGGGTATTTAGGGGTAACTACAAAATGGGGCAGAAGTAGGTTTACATTTGTGAGTATGCAAAGCACAGTTTATTCTTGTATTATTACTTATAATTATTGTATTATTTGCCATACAAAAAAACTATAAACCTACCTGTGCCCCACCCTATATGAAGCTAATGGGGGGGAGTGGTTTTGTATTTAATAGGGCCTTGAAGCCAAGTCTAAAGTATTTGTATTTAATCTGTTCCTTTAGGGAGTTAAAAACATTTATAAATTGCAAAATCATTATTTTTAACCTTCTCTTTAGGATAGATTAATTTGTTAACAGTATGGAGAATAATTTGAGATACAGAAAGACAGAGGCCAAGGGATCCTGTTGAAAGGTAGATGGTGAACATAAAACTTTATAGGAGTTGGCAACGGACTAAATTTGAATTTAAGTACGGTTCTGAATAATCTAGTTGGCCAGGGAAATGAATAGTGGCATTATTAATTGAACTCGGAAAGTCAGAGGAAAAGTTGGTATATGACAATATAATTAATTCTGTTTAGGTATCTCGCAAATGAAGGGAACTCTTGAGGTCCAAAGTGACAAAATTATCAGTTTAACTTGATAATTCAGTGGAAATTCAACAAGCAATTCAGTTTTGTTGGCATACTATAGATCTATGACATGGTTTACTAGATGCCAGACCCAAGTGTAAGTGCTGGAATATCAAGCACTTAACAAAAGAGACAAATCCAAAACCCTCCCCTTGTGGAGCTTACTAGGGTGGCAAAACAATAAAGAACACTGAGTGAAATGGGAGGACGATCCTAAGCTATGGTAAATTGAAGGGGAAGGAAAGGAATTGTTTAAAGAAGGGGACAGTGACCTCCTAGGCCACATGCTGCTGGTGGATGCACAGGAAGATAAACAAATGTTCATTAGATTTGGCAAAATGGAAGTTGTTGGTGACTTTGTTAAGAACTGTTTTGAGAGAGAGATGAGGATAGAAGCCTGAGCGGAATGGGTCCAAGGGAAAAAAGGAAGAAGAAGGAATGAATATAGACAACTCTACAAGTTGTTAGGGGAGGCTGCTGTGATGGAGAGTAGAGAAACAGGCCAGTGGCTAGGAAGGAAAGAGGGGTCACAGGGTGTTGGCTTGTTTTTTTGGAAGTGGATGAAATTGCAAGTTATTTGTATAATGACGGGGAAATCTACCAGAGAGGGAAAGTGATGATAGAGTAAGTGTAGGGAAGATCTAGAGTAACGTCTTGAGTAGGTCAGGGACAATGGCATCCAGCATACAAATCGGAGAGTTTTCTCTTGGTTAGGAAGATGGATAGATAGGTCATCCTGTATGATACAGGGGAAGCAGAATTTTTGGGTCTAGATGCAGGATTTAATAGGTTTGATTGGGGGAATGTGTGGAAATTCTTTTCTTATTCCTTCAGTCCCTTTTCACTCCAGAAAAAGAAGCATCAAAATTAGCTGAGAATGAATATTTTTGTAATTCCCATGAAAAATATTATTTTATAATAGATTTAAAAAGAAACAAAAGAACAATTTTACGTTACAATTCAACATGACCTTTTGAAAGATATAACATTAGAAATTACAGGATGCTTTAGTATCTATATGAGATATTGATTTTTTTCATTATGTAAATCCTAAGATAAAGTTTTAATACCACTAATGTTCATTAATAAAGTAAGCAGTTGCATGCATTATAGTATGTCCACACCTGGGGATATTTTATAACTATTAGAAAAGGGACTTTCAATATATCTTTGTCAAGTGAGAAAAGCCAGTTACAGGGTAATGTACTTATTGCAATCCTCAATTTTATAAAAACAAACAAAATATGCCTTGTTTGTATTTTTGTGTATATCTTGTTACTATGAAAAAACAATGCAGAGGGATACATAGTAGGCTGTTAGCAGTAATTGCCTTTTTGGAGGTGAGACTGAATGGGTATTGGAGGGATGGATTATCAGCTTCGTATTAATAGAATGTTTTACTATTCTCCTGGTGAAAATGAGTAATCATTTTTTTTAAACTAAAAACTAATGAGCCAACAAGTCTAGAGCTCTATAACTTATTCAATATCATCTTTCAGTAACATGTCTGATACTAGAAACCAGACTTAACAATTTCATTTGATGGTTCTTTTCATATAAAAATAAAAATCTTTATTGACTTTTTGCATATTGTAGGTTTTCCATAATATTATCCCATTTTCTTCATCCCTAAGGAATTACAGCTCAATTGGTAATTGGAGTGAAGGGGGCAGTCATAAGTATCTGTCTAAGTGACCTGTCACAGCTAATTCAGATAAACATGTTTAGAGAATTCCAACATACCTTCTTCAAGCAGATTTTGCACCCTATTTAGCAGAATTTTATGCCAAGGCCACTCCTGCCCCTGTAATAGGCCTGTATGTGACTCTGGGTCTGTTTGCCTAATCTCATAAGGCAATATTTCTCATGCTTGTATATGAAATGAAACAATTTCTAAAATTCATGATTCATAACAAAAAGTGTGAGAAAAGTTTATTAGATGCAGAAGCATTTTTTACCTCCACTCTTATCCACTTATTTTTTTTTAGTGTCTGTCACTTTTAATCAAACCTCCCTTCTTGTAAGAACTTATTAACTTAGCTTCTGTTACACAACCATCTCCCTCATAGAGTGATAGAAATCTCACTCACATTTCTATCTCCCAATGTAAACTTCCTCCCTGAGTTCCAGAGTACCTGCTTTATAGATCTTCTTCACTGGATTAAAACATTTCAAAGCTGACTTTGCTCAAGCTGAACACCTCATCTCTCCCATTACTATTCCCCAAGATATGCCATCTCAATGAATGTTGAGGGTCCTTAGAAATCCTTATAGCTCTTGTAAGTGGAAGAGTGAGGCAGAAAAGGAGGGGGAATCAGAGAGACAGCGCTCACTCATTCAGTTATGGAGTGGTACTTCAACAGCGAGCAGAGAAGTGAGCCTGCAGCCCAACAGCCTACGTAGTACTGCGCATAGCCACAAGAGTGAGCTTAAAGCAGAGTCTCTCCCAATGGAGACTTCAGAAAGTTCAATAATTAACATCTTTGATCCACTTTGATTTTGCCTACTTTTATAGAGAACATATTAGTTTCTTATTGCTGCTCTCACAAATTACCACTAATTTAGTGCCTTAAAACAAGACAAATTTATTATCCTAAAATTCTGGAGGTCAGAGGCCTGAAATAGGTCTCACTGGGTTGTAAAGGAAAGTGTGGGCAGGGCTATATCACTTACGGAAGTTCAAAGAAAGAATCCATTTCCTTGCCCCCTCCAGCCTCTAGAAGCCACCTGTGTTCCCTGGCTTGCCATTCCACTAGCAGTGGGCATTTCTCACGCTGCCGTCTCTCGGATTCCTCCTCTTCTGCCTCTCTGACCCACTTACAGGACCCTTATGATTACACTGGGCCCACTCAGATAATCCAGGGTAATCTTCCTGTCTAAAAGCCAGCTGATGAACAAACTGAATTTCATCTGTAACCTTAATTCCCTCTCGCCATGTAACTAACATATTCTCAGGTTTTAGAGATTACATTGTGAACATTTTTGGGAAACACTATTCTACCTAACACAGGGGTTCACCATAGAAAATACATGCAAATTACACACACATACAGGGTAGTAGTGTTGTGGTGTCAGATATTTATGATGTCTGTCCGGAAAGTATCCAACCATGCAATATGAAAAATAGACACATTTATAGAAGAAGAAACATTGTACATAGGACAACGATGCCTCAGTCCCCTTCAAAGTAGGAACCTTGGACCTCACACAGTTCTCCCAATCACCATCAGCTGCCCTGTTGTATTTTTCTGAATCTCATTGATGGTCTGAAATCTTTTCCCTTTCAAGGTGATTTTAGTTTTGGGAAAAGCCAGAAGTCACAGGGCACCAAACCTGGGCTGTAGGGGAGCTGAGTCACCTGGGTGATTTGATGTTTCAACAAAAAACTCTGCAGAAGACGTGATGCATGAATAGGCATGTTGTCATGATGAAGCCGCCAGTCACCAGTTGCCCATAGCTACCGCCTTTTGAATCATACTAATAGAGTCCATGGAGGAATGTTCAGGCTTAATGCAAAATTTGTTGCAGATTCATTGCTCTACTTACTGAGTAATATCGAATGCCATAGCCACACAGTACACATGCTCACTCAACAGCGTCAACCACCCCCACCAACTAATACAGTTTAAGTTGTTATTATTCATGCATGTGCATTATAGTCCACTCTCCTTGGCTGCCGGGTTATGTCAATGTCACACAAACCATTCTCATTATATTAATAGTGGTTGGAATTTTTCCCAACAGACCTCGTATAATAAGAAAGGAAGAAAGTGAGAGCAACCATGATATGAGTAACATGAGTGGCCATGGGGTCGGGGACATCTTTTCCTCTGAATATCTCTTCAGTGTTCCAATAAAGTCACACTCGTATAATAAGAGCTTATGAGTTTGGAATCATAGTAGATTAACAGTATAAAATAAATTGGTTACCGGAGGTAATCAATGCTTATTCTTTCCCCTATGTCCGGGCTCTTTTTGTGACAGTGAATCTCCTGAGGCCACACTGGTTCAATGTGGCTCAAGCTATGCAGATGGGAAGCAGCCCATAGCAGAGTGGTGCTGGACACCAGCCTAATTCCCAGCTTTAATGAACTCCCTTTCTTGGGAAAATTACAGCCTCTGTGTCCCCTTCTATAAAATGAAAAATTCTTTTCTACCTCCAAAGCCCTATGATTTTTATGGTCAATGCTAACCAAATATCATAATGACCAGGCAAACTCCCCTCTCTATTGTAAAGGTGGGCTATTTATTATTTTGCTTTGAAAAGATGGATAAAATATTCAAATAGATAAAGACATGCACATTGAGAACAGGAGCTTTGGCTTTATATAATGCATGTAACTGCCTAGATTTAGAGCTGATTTAAAGTAAGTAATACTATTCAGAAGCTGAATTAATTGTTTTTAGGTCACCCTTGAAGTAATCAGTTGGGAAAATAACTTAGAATTTAGGATGTTTGGGTTGTATGCTATCTAACTTATCGAAGATAAAATAACTAGGAGAGAAGGAAGAGTTAACAGCTCTCTGGGTAGTTGAAATGTCTGCCCATCACTTGCATTATTTTTAAGGCAGGGAAGAAATACTGGCCTCTGTTGTGGGAGGTCTTTCCCTTATTCAGCCTATTTTCCCAGGCTATTATGACTTGAAAAGTCAAGTGCTGGTTGTGCCTTTTCTAACAAACAAGAGCAAGTAAAAATGAGGAAAGTACTTAGTAGACATTATCTGCAGAGAGGTTTTTTTTTTGTATAGAAGCTGTGTTTTTATTGTAACTGAATTGTTCTCAGTTTGAAATACAGGGTCCGACAGAAGTAACGCCTGCTTGAGTGTGGTTGGTAGGGTAGTAATATGGGTGTAATAATTTATAGTTTTAATTTGAACATTTCACCTAAAATGTCCTATGGTGTGCTTGAGTGTGATATTGTTATGTTATAGAATTACATGCTTATCATTTTGTAATAAAAGAGTTTGTAATAAAAAGGGGCCATTATTTGTGCTGGACCCTGTATTTAAAATTTAGTACGATCTCCAAACATGTGGTTCTTTCCACTCTTTGGCTTTTAAGACTTAGCTTTTACCACACCAGTCACCAAAAAGACAGGATCCTTTCATAAATGTAGTAGTATCTTTAAACCACAAATTAATGAAAATGGACTATTGTCACTGCCAAACCACAACAGTGCCTCCCATGTCTGTAATCTTGCTTTGAGCTGGCGCAAATGCATGTGTTCTACATCTGTATGGAGAGTTTAGTCTTGACATTCCTTAGTCCCATGCGATATTTGTTAAATTAAAGAAAAAGAAAGGAGCAGACATGCTTCATCCAGATGGGATACTTAGTCAGCGTAGAAATTCTTTCGCCATGGCCTTACTGTCATAGAACCGTACCAAGCCAGTGCTCGCCTCCTGCATCCAATTTAAATCGATGATTGCTGGTGACTTATTATCCAAACTTATAATCAGCTTATTACAGTACATGTGCTGTGCAGAACGAGTGCTACAATTTATGCCAATAGAAGTTTTTATTCTCAGTTTCATGTTTACAAATTCTACAATTAATTAATGATTTCCTGTGTGAGCCCCTTTAATTTTTGAGTGTCTTTAAATGCTTAGGAAAAAAAGGCAAACAAATCATTCTAAAAGTTTTATCAAAACACGAGGTCATGTGTCACATCTTTATTTTGTTCGTTTCTGGAAAACAGCACACAATGATTTCGACTGGTGATTCCCACTGTTTTCTCTCCCTCTGAGATGCTGGATAATGTGGAAAGTCTTGATACTGTTTTTATTTTATTTTTTCCACCCACTCTTGCCCCTACTTTTTCCACTCCTCTTTTTCTTTCCCCTTCCAAACTATAAACCTTACTTAGTTGTGCTAATTAGGTAACATAAATGCAGAATAGATTAATAATTGTTTCCATTTCATATTCTTCAATCTGACACTATGGTTTTGAAGCGTGCAAAGATTTTTTAAAAATTTGTGACTGGATTCTGACTAGGTTTTTCAATTCTTAGAATACATAAATATTTCTGATGCATTAAAAAATAAGTGTAAACGTATAGTTTGTTGTTCAAGTATATGAACAATTTTCTTTAAAATAACATTTGTCAAGTAACATATGCTATGGAGAGTTTCTGTGCTAGACATGGCACTGAATGCTGTAGACCAGAGCAATGGTCTTCAAACCATGTGCTCGCAAATGCTAGGGTTTTGTAGAAACTCTATGAACAATTCTTCAAATATAATTTAAAACAGTCTCACAGGTGTAAAATTTTTTGTGTCCACCAATTTGTTAACTTATCTTGAAGGCAGGTATGTTTGGTTTTGGTGTAGACCACAAAATAAACTGACTCTTTCAATCACTGTACATATGGCTTATCTTATAATTTTTATCAAATGAATGACTGCATTCTTCCTAAGAAGAACTCATTTCTGTGCATGTCTCCTTATGTAAAATGGAGGAAGTAAAATTTTATTTTACCAAATTCAGATCCATGGAATTCAAAGCTGACTGCATATTTCATAACATATAAGTACATATGTACATGTATATAATTTGTAAATATACATATATGCATGTGCATATTTACATATAAGTATGCAGATAGTACATATTTGTAATAGATCAGGAGATATAGATACAGATATAGATATAGATAATCCTTCACTATTTTGACTGGTAGAGACATGTGAATAAAAATTTTGGAGACTGCAACTCAAGAATATAAGTTTTATAAAGGAATGGGTCTTTTTATCAGTATACTTCTAGAAACTAGCATAATTTGTCACATATTGTGGAAGTCAAGGACTATTAATTAAATTAATTAATCATAACTTCAACTCACTTGCCTAGAGTTCAATCAAATGTCAGTCAAGTCTCAGACACCTGTTTGGTGTATGACTGGTCTTTGTAGTCAATTGAACGACATCAAGTAATGTTTTAAGGCAAGTAGTAAGATGACATTAGAGATAGAGTTAAGATGTATTTTATGTTTTTAATGCATTTTATATTTCTCACACAGAGTCCAAATAGTATTAAGTAATTACTACAATAGAAACCCTCTAAATGTACCTTTCACGATTCACTGGACTGTGAAATAGATCCTTTTCCTCTGAAGGCCCATGGTAGAAGGCAAGTTCAAGGTTAGGGAGATACTTACTCCAGCCTGTGCATTCCTGCTCCTTGTAGTTGTGTTGTATGCTAATCAAGAGCCATTTATTTTTGTTTCCAAATCTTTTTATGCTAGTTATCTTATTTAATATTACATTCAATTTAATGTTAAATTGTTCATTTGACTGAATCGAATTTTATGTAAGCAGACGAAATATGGGAGCCAAATGAAATGTTGTTTCTAAGAAAAGTAAGTTAAATGCTTTGGAAAGTTTTGATTAAAATTGCAGTTAAGTTTGGTGTAGAAAAAACAATGAAACATTATTGGGGAAAAATCACTAAAAACCTAGATGAACCCCTCGGCTTTGACATAGCCTGAGTCCTCATTCTGTCTGCGAGAAGTCTTCTAATCTCTTGGCTGCCTTACTTCCCCTGCCTGACTTAAGCCTGAAATAATGCCTTAAGCCTGAAACAATGCTGGTGGTGGGTGTGGTGCTGTACTGGAAAGGGCAGGTTCCCTAGGGTGATCACGCCTAAGAGAAAATGCATAAAATCCTGTGAAGCCTACTTTGCTAATATCCTCAATTTAAGTGATAAGGGTCCACACCTGAAATGAGTTTCTTCCCCAAAGTGTTACAGCCCTTTAACGATCTGACCCTGACTCAGAATAAGCCCTCAGAGTTCTTTGAATGTTATCTATTGTTTAATCATTTCTGCCTGACAATGATTGATGAGCTTTATTCCTGTGCAAATTGAACCCAATAAAAGTCTGTCAAGTTAAAGGTCCGGGCACTCTCCTCTTTTTTTTTTTAATTTATTTTTATTTAAAAAAATTTTTATTTTAATCATTGTTCTTGTATAGTTTTCTGTCTTTTACTCCCACCCCAGCCCTCCCATTTCCACCCCCCATAGTTTTTGTCCATGTGTCCTTTATACTTGTTGCTCTAAACCCTTCCCCTTTTCCCCTGAAATTCCCTCCCCTCCCCCCTCTGGTGACTGTCAGCCTGTTCTCAATTTCAGTGTCCTTGGTTATATTATGCTTGTTAGTTTGTTTTGTTGATTAGGTTCCTGTTAAAGGTGAGATCATATGGTATTTGTCTCTCACAGGCACTCTCCTCCTGAGACAGTGGCCATGCCTTCTCTTTTCCTCCACAGGACTCATTAGTCTGTGTGAATGTCTCCTCTCATCCATAACACCGCAGACACTGTGGGCTGGTGTCTGCATCATCAGAAGAGCAGGTGTTTGCATAGAAAAGGCCTTGTCCATAGTTTAGAAGTGGCCACTATATGGACCTTTGAATGTTTTATATAAAAAATTAAGTTTGGATCCTTTCAAAATTTTCTCCATAACTGTTTTTTGTGGGGTTTTTTTTTTTTTTTTTTTTTTTTTTGGATACACAGACTGATTACCAGTCTAACTGTGCCAGTTAAGAGGTATCAAATTTGCCATTTCCTACTACACCACTATCATTCTTCTGGGAAAATGTAATTGAAAGGTCTTGAGATTGAAAGACAAACTGTTAAAAATCTATAACCATTTGCAACTTAATGATTTTCTTGATATTGTACAACCTAAAAAAATTCAGAAACAAGTGTAAAAGTATAGCTGGTAGGCATGATAATAAATGTTACTCAGACTCCCTCCTTTCAAATATCTTTCAAAATAGCCTCATTGTTTTCACTGATTAACTGCAAAATAAGTGAAGATGAAGATTATAAATTCAAATCTTAGCAAACAATTCTAAAGCACATTTTATATTGGGTGATCTATGTAAGTTTTCATCTGATGAGCATTTATCAAAAATATTTCAAATGCTCTATTTTAGAGTGTATTAAAATAATTCAGACCCTGCCCAGGCTTTCAAAAAACAAGCATAAGAAAGCATCACATTTCTACAAAGTGGAAAAAGGAGATTTTGTGCATGAAGTGTGGTTTAAACCCAGTCTTAAACTAATAAAATTTTTTTGGCAGATAGCTAGAGAGAAAGGTAATTGTAGAGAGAAGAAACTGGACCAGCAAAGAGTGATTGATACAAGAGAAGCAGAAAGTATTTACAGACAAGGGAAGAAGTACCAGCCCTGGCTTCAGGTAAGGAAGAGAGCTGCCTGAAGGCCAAGGTACTAGAACTTTCAGTTATTAGGACTTTTAAGGTATTAGAACTTTCTTGACCCACTGATGCTGCTTGAATCTTAAAATGACACCAATCATTAATTTATGGAACATCTGTTATAATGGGTGTAGAGTATCATGGGAAAATCTGTAAGACAATGAAATATACACTTCAGTTTGACTTGATGGATGCATATTTTGGGACCGCTGACAGGGCATTATTTGAAGGAGAAGTAGACCAGAGGCAGAGATACTGATACTAACATAGCACAATGCAAAATATTTTTTAAAGGTTTTTTCTTTATTAATTTTTACACTATTTTTTTGTATTTTTCCATTACCATTTATTGCCTCTACACCCTCTTTACTTCCACCCACTGCCCTCAATCCTGCAATCACACTGTTGAAAATAATTCTTGAACGTACTAAAACAGTTTCCCTACTTTTTAAGGCAGTTACTGTTGATTTTTAAAATTTGTCCAATGAGTAGAAATTAAATTTAAGAACTTTCATTTCCTTCTGCTTTATTAGTCCTTTTCCCTTATATACTGAAATTTCACCATTAAGTTAGTCTTGAAGGAGTCTAATATAAAGTGAAGAATTAATTTTAAAAACCTGTAGATAAAAAATAGAATATTATTATTATTTCTAAGTAAAATGAAAGGTAAAAGATATATAACTTTATTGTGTAGGAAAATAAAATATTTGCTGAAATTATATTATTATTAAAAAGCAACTCAAACTAGATTTTAAAACCTTTTTGAAAGATTTCTAATTGTTGTCATATGGTTCAGTTTCATGTATGTTTAAGAAAAATGTCTTCTCTAGGCATTAAGGAGTTTCCTTCCATAAATCACTGAAGAATATGTTTCTTATGAAATTGGCTTTCAGTTTTATACATGATTAATAAAGAAAAGTATATTTGTATCATTTTTTCAGTTCTGTACAGGCTTCCAATTGAGAGGTTAGCTTGTAAATAAGCAAAATAGTGACAAAATACTTTATAGCACAGAAGTGCCTTATATAATAGCATATGATATAAGAAAATATGAGTACAGTTTATATGTGGAATTATTCTAAAATATATTGAGAAGATTGATATTTTCAGAATTCACAGCATTCATATCTGGAGAGGTGTAATTTTTGTGTGTTAGAGTACTTGTTTTTAAATAAAAAATTAAATTAATAGTTAATAAATTATGAAACATCAATAAGGCAAAACAACTACTTTTTGTCCTAATACCCCCAAATACTTTGTAGGATATATCTTTTATATGTGCAAAAACTATCTTAACTACATTTTTTTTTGCTGTTTCTAATAAAACTTCTATTAGAAGTTTTATTTTCTTCTACTTTATTAGTCCTTTTCTCTTATATACAGAAATTTCACCATTAAGTTAGTCTTGAAGGAGTCTAATATAAAGTGAATAATTAATTTTAAAAGCTTCTAATGGAAGTTTTATTAGAAACTTCTAATAGGAGTTTTATCATTTTTACTTCAGTTCTTTACTCAGCATATCCTTTTAGTGTCTTTTAATATTCTCAATCATTTTTAAGAATATGATCTTAATGACTCACAGGAATGTTACCATATTGATGTACTGTAGTATATGTTATTTAGCCAATCATCTATGGTTGGCATTTACACTGTTCATATTGTCTTTAATATAACCATGAGGATTAACTGCCTGAGACCTAAATATCTGTGCCTCCCTCTTAGAGGACAGTACAGGGATATAGACAATATCTTACAGCTTTTGAAATGGGCTGCAAAATGGCTATCCAATTTATATACCTGCTTTAGCTGAACTCTCCCATCCTAGGTAGTATTTGTGTTTCATCTTTGTTTTTGTTATTTTTTTGTAGTTTTCTGCTTAGAAATCATTTTTTCTGATATTCAACATTAATTGACTTTGTCTCTTGTGTAATTTATACATTAATGTAGTTTTCTTTGCATTTATATGGATGTCTTTTGTTATTTAGGTTGCAAGAATTTTTTTCTCCTCTTGTCCTTTGCTTCAACATATTGTTTATCATACTTTTGAAGTGCAGGTATTTATAATTTGATGAATTTAATCTTAGGACTTTGTTTCCCTGTCTAGGCTCTGTTAGGTTAGTGCACAGGTGTTTGTGGGTGGGGGTAGCTTAGCTGTGTGTGTGGTGGGTGTATGGGGCTGTGTTAAGAGGCACATGAAAGGGAAAAGTACTCAGGTAAATATTGAAATATTTTCCCACTACATATTATTCAGTTTCATTCAGGACAAAGTCAAAGAGCCCCTGTAAACGGTTTATACATTTATCACTTTGAGAATTCACTTAAGTTGCAGGGTTGAGGCCTTAAAAATATTGTCGAGCTCATGAATTCTCTCTAAAAGAAGGATATTACTTTTACAATCAGAAACCAGTTCAGAATTTTACACCACCAAAAATTAATGTATGTGGGTGGTTCCAAAAATGCAGAAGAGAGAATTTCTAGGAAGATGAAAAGCTACATTTATGCTAGCATGTAAAAATTGATGACCAAGAACACTCAAGACCAAGTAAGCTGTGATTGGCACAACAGAAATGCTATACAATGAGAACTTAAAGCTGACTACATGGTTGTCAATAAATGTTTCCCATTAGAAGTGACACTAAGCATTTTAGATGATAAAGTATTGTTGTCAGTGGATATAGAACTTTCTACAGTGGCAAAAATCAAGTGGATTCTCTGCATGCGGTAAAATTTCACCAAGTACAAAAATTTTGTGAAAAGTGTTTTATAAAATATGTATTTGTCCATTTGACAGAACTATGGAGAAAAGCAAGAAATGAAAAACATAAATTTTAGGTCAGTAGTTACTGCTGCAAAGGGAGGGAAGAGGGTGTGATTCAAGAGAGAAGGAGCAACTAGGGGACAGCAAATGGTACTGAGAATGTTTAAATTGGAGGTGTTATACAGGTTTTAAAAATTATTATTTCTTATATATACATTATATATACATAGAATTTGCTTGAATAAGCTATTAAAATTCTTCATAATTAATTTTTAAATCACAAAAATATTTTAAATGAACACAATACTCACCGGACGTGTCCTGCGTGGGGGGCATGACCTCACATTCCGGGCCCCTTTCCCCATCCTGCCCCTACACTGTGCCGACCTCCCACCCCCGTGTGGCTCCGCGGTGCCTACGGTGCTCCCTCACTCCTCCCTGGTGGATGTCCCCCCTATTCGACTGTCCAGAGTTTTCTCCTTACCTTTGGTCAGACTCACAAAAGGAAATATTCTTGTAAAAGATATTAAAGGTCAATTCTAGGTGATGCTACATAATTATCAATATTAACTTATTATTTTTATTTTAAAATAATGTTCCATGAGTTTGTATTCGGTATGAAGTTAACGAAGGACAGTCAAGGTTTTTAATGAAACTGACTTACTAAAATAGACTTTGCCCATTAAATTATTGGTTACATGTTAGTTGTGCATTTACATTTCTATTCATCTAACTTTTGCTAAGCAGTCTCTCTACCATGAAGAATAGAAAGGGTTTACTATGGAGGCAACACTAGAAAATACTAAGAGAACCTATCTCCCATTGGGGCTGATACGATATCACTGAAATGTGGATTTAAAGACACATATTCTGGAATCATGGCTGGAAATACATTTCATATGTATTAAATGTGAATCTATAACAGCTAGAAAGTATACTGAATAGACAAAATTGGTATGGTAAGTGGGTCCTGCAGCTGCTTTGGCTTCACAAAGGCTTCGAATGTGTTGTTCTTGAAGACCAAGTAAAAAAGCAATCCTCTCATCTTCCAAGGGCATGATAATAAATTTTTTCTTTCAATAATAGTCGCAAATATGATCCTCATTTTTTTCTTACAATGCTTCAAACAATGAGTAGGCACTTCAACTTGAAGACACAGCTGTTCTGTTGATGAGGCACAAAAGAAGCCCAGTAAAATTCCCAAAGCTAAATTGAAATTGTAATTATGTGAATTTTAGCTACTGGAATTGTAACCATGGAGCTCCACAAGGAAAGATGTAAAGCTGCCAACTGCATTTTATGGAAACAGTCACACATATCACAAAAGAAATTTACATTTCGTCACCCCTTCCGCGTTATTGGCATGCAGACCACCGCCCTGCTCTCCGCCGCTTTCTTTTTCTGGTTGAAGGTGGAGGTCAGGTGGTTAAAGTGGCTTTCATGATTATCTCTCATCTGTTCACAATGAACAGCTGTACTAAATTGTGCAACATTATTATGAATATGCATAAGCCACTGCTCAGCTCAGATGAAAAATGTAACTTTATCTTCATGACTGCTTCAGTGTTTACACAAAACTTTTTCAAGGCATTTAAAAAATGGTGTGAAACAATTGTTGCAGCTTGATACTGTACAGACCAGTCTATTATTGTTATGAGACCTTTGAGATATATTTTCAGTTACTTCCAGTATACATTGGAAAGTTCTGGCAACCTCTGATGAATGATATAGATTTTTTTTTCTTTTTAAAGTTTTTTAAAAACTCTATTTAGTCTTTTTTTATGATTACCCCTCAAAATGATTAATTCTACTGTTGGTTATTAATGATAGTCATTTGCCCTTGTCAGAGCCATGTGAAATAATGTGCTCTTTTTTCACCTATTTCTTTCTATGAGGACAATATTAGAACTTTGTGATTTTTCATTAGTATTCATATTTTTATTCAATTTTTGTGTCTTCCCAGCTATACATTTGTTGTATTTTTCTAATCATTTAAAATTCTTTTTGAAATTTTTAATTTTTTGAAAATGTTACCTCTCTGAATGGTCTTATTATTGCCTTAAATTTTAATTTGTTGTTTATAATATAACTTCAGTTTTTTTCATAAAAATGTCCAAACAAAAAGAAAAATATGGGTTCTCATTTGAATTTGGGGTCAGCATCTACTATTTAAACTAATGCTAAAAAGATTTATCCTTTATCTACAGTTTTCTTATTTCTTGTGGATTCTGAATGGTAAAGGATGCCTTAGAAGGAAAGTGAATAATTAAAGTGTAAAAATTGTTTTCATACTCATTATTATGAATTTTGAAGTAGCAAATGATTTTGAATTATAAAATATTTCAATATTTTAAAAATATCTAAATACTGATAACAAAAATTTCATTTGAAATATACTGCTTGTGTGTCTCAAAATTATGAACTATCTGGAGTTAGAATTGTTTACTTAAAAGTAAATAAATGTTTTATTTACTTCTAAGGCTTGGATTGGATTCTTTTTGTAGCATTTGACAGTATTAGTCATTTATGCTTTTTGACTCCTTCAAACTCTTGCTCCTACCTCTAGATCTGGAACTTTTTTCATAGCAGAGTCCCATGTCACTGCTAGTCTCTTAAATACGTCAGAGTTTTACTCATGTTTGTATGTATTCTTTTCTCACCACACTTTCTCCACCCTGCGTATGTTTTCCCAATTTTTACCTGATGCTCAAGGCTCACAGATCTCTGTCTTTGTCTCAGCTTTCTTCCCTGAACTCTAGAACCATGTTATCAACGGCTGGAAATCTCTGCTGAGTTGTTCTTCAGATACTTTAAACTCAGCTTATCTAAAAAAGAAGTTACAATTTTTCATTTCTCCTATTCCAACCCGATCCTTGTGGAATAGGGATCCCATGCTTTGTTGCCTGTGCTTTTGTTATCATATCTAAGAAATCATTTCAATCCAATGTTATGAAGCTTTTCTCCTATTGTTTGTTCTGAGAGTTTTATAGTTTTTGATCTTATGTTTAGGTCTTAATCCATTTTGAGTTCATGTATGTAAATGACATAAGGTAAGAGTCTAATTCATTCTTTTGCATGTGGATATCCAGTTTTCTCAACACTATTAGTTGAAAAGATGATCCCAGTCCCATGTGTTCTTACCACCATTTTAAAGAGCCGGGAACATGGACATTATTCTTCATATCCTGTCTTCCTTCTTACCTTATCTCTCACATTATTCAACAAGGCTTCTTAAATTTAGCTTTTCAATACCTGTAGCAGATTGTCTCATTTAACATCCATTCCGACCCCCTTCAGTCTTGACTTTTCTTAATCTAGAAGCTGGAAAATAACAAAATTATATATTTCTAGACTTCTCTTGCAACTAGGTTTTTACATGTGACATAGATACCACCAAATAGAGAAGAGCTGAGCAAGAAGAAGTAGTTGTCACACTCACCAAGCATCATATCTTCTGTCAAGCTTTGCTTGTACCATATGATTATTCTGAACAGCTGAAGCATAGTCCCAAACATCAAAGGTTCCAAGGGAAGAAGAGTAATTGAACATTTTTTTCTGATTGAAATGCCTCCAGTTTCCCTAGCCTGACAAATTCTCTATGATCAGCCTATCTACTATTATTTTCTATTAATCTTTCCATTACTCTATACTATAAAAAGTAAACAAAAAAGCCCTGTTTGTTATTCATGACTAAACCATAATTTCTCATGGTCATGCCTTTACTCTGCATTTTCCTCTGTATAGGGTCCTAGGTTCACCTCTACAAATATAATCTTACTGTTCCTAGACCACTCAAATTCTATCACTTCTCTTGTAATTGTATATATTGGAATTCATTAATTTATATGAAGATGTTTTCTGTTTTATTTATTTATTATTGTATGTTTTTCCATCAGTATTTAGTCCCCTTATACCCTCCTCTCTCCCAGCAATCACTACACTGTTGTCCATGTCCATGAATCTTTTTTCCTTTTTGCTCAATATCTCCACCCCTTACCCTCCCCCCACCTTAGCTGTCATCCTGCTCTCCATCTGTGAATCTGCCCCATCTTGTTCGGTTTGTTCATTAGATTCCACATATGAGTGAAATCATATGGTATTTGTCTTTCTGTGACTGACTTATTTCACTTAGCATAATATTCTCCAGCACCTGTTCTACTATTTTATAATTTTCTATAAGAAACAGTTTTATTATTCTTTGTATCACCATGTGTTAACATGAGTCTTTGGACCTTTGATATTTAAATATTTTGAATGAAAAATTTTGATTAAGGATTACTGAGATATGAATGTAATTATTTGCCAGCATTTTATATTGTGGTAAAATACATGCAACTAAATAATACCTCTACATTTTCCTCTCCCCCCCCCCACAGACCTTGGAAGTGGCCATTCTACTTTCTGTCTCTGAATTTGACTGCTCTAGATATCTCACATGAGTGGAAATACACAGTAGTTTTCTTCTTGTGCCTGACTTATTTTATGTAGCATAATGTCAAGGTTCATCCATGTTATAGTACATGTTAGAAGTTCCTTCTCTTTAAAGGCTGAAAAATATTCCATTGTAGGTATAGACCACATCTTTTTTATGTATTCATCCATTGATAGACACATGGGTTGCTTCCAATTGTGAATATCATGATATGAATGTGTGTGTACAGATCCCTGCTTTCAATTATTTTGGGCATACATCCAGAAATGGAATTGCTGGGTCATATGGTACTTCTATGTTCTGAGGAACTGCCTTACTGCTTTCAGTATTGGCTTTACCAATTTAAATTTCTATGAGCAATGCATTAATTTCTTCACATCTTTGTCAACAGTTACTATTACCTGTTTGTTTTGATTATTTGTTTATTTGATTTATATTGCCCTAATGATTAGGGATCCTGCACATCTTTTAATATGCCATTTGTAAGTCTTCTCTGGAAAAATGTTTGATTCAGCTCTTTGCTTTATTTGTTATTTGTGTTGTGTGTGTGTTTTGCTGTTGAGTTGTAGAAGTTAGTTTACATGTTTTCAATATTACTCCCTTATCAGATACATGATTTGAAAATATTTTATTCCATTCTATGGGCTTTATTCACTCTGTTAATAATGCCCTTTGATGCATAAAATTTTGTGATTTCAATAAAATTCAATTTATTTGAGCTTCTTTTGTTGCCTATGCTTTTGGTATCATATCTAAGAAATCATTACAATCCAACGTCATGAAGCTTTACCTCTATTGTTTGTTCTGAGAGTTTTATAGTTTCAGATCTTATATTTAGGTCTTTAATTCATTTTGAGTTCCTTTGTGTAAATGATGTAAGGTAAGAGTCTAATTCATTCTTTTGCATATAGATATTCAGTTTTCTTAACACCACTGGTTGAAAAGATTATCCTTTCCTTCATGGAATAGTCTTGGCTCCCTTGCTGGAAATCATTTGAACATACATATGATGGTTTATTTCTGGCCTCTGTATTCCATTCCATTGGTCTATATGTCTGTATTTATGCTTGTACCACACTGTTTGATTACTCTGTAGTGAGTTTTACAATCAGGAAATGTGAGACCTCTAACTTTGTTTTTTATTTAAAGATTATTTTGGCTATTCAAGGTCCCTTGAGAATCCATATGAATTTTCGTTATCCACCACACTTTTTTGTCTTTTCATTGCTTACACGTACACATGGCCATATGAATAAAAGATATTATTCCATTAATTTTTAGTGCAGGAGAATATTGCTTTTTAAAAAATAGTAGTAGCACTTGAAGCATTAGATTACACATAAAGATAGTATTCTGTGATGGAAACAACCCTGAAATAGCAGTTGAGAAGTTGAGAGACTTTAGTTCTAACATCTAGCTATGTGGTCATCAGCAGGCTATTGAATTCTTCTGGTCCTCAGTTTCCTCATTCTTATACTAAATGTATTGAAATGGATTATCTCTAAGATGTGTTCCAACTCTAAAATTTTATAAAAAACATAATCTTTGGAAATCCTTCATAATAGTATTACAGTCCCTTTCCCTACTGACTCCTACATAATATGATTATGTAAAATAGCCCTTCTCTCTATTGAATGTGTATTATGTATATCCCTTCCTGTGTCAGAGGGAAATCCCTCTTGTGAATTCTGTATATGCATATGTTTGTTAATGTTCTATCAACCAGTAGATTTGCCTTTGGGGTGGAAGTTTAACTAAGGATGAGAGACAAGTTGTACCCAAGTACACAGAGAGGAGGCATGAGTCAGGTAAACCAGAGAAATCACAAGGATTTAGCACCAGAGGAAAAACATTGTGAAAAGCCAATGAAGTAAAGGAGGTAAAAACCCTGTAGAACTAGAAAGTTAGGGAATAAAATGCTGGAAACTTGAGCAGCAGAAGATATTTCTTTTGTGGGGAGTGGTCTTCATTAATTTACATATAAATTATAGAATACATATAATAAAAATCACCCATTTGAAGTGTACAGTCTATTTAGCCATGTAACCACCATTCTAACCAAGATATATAACATTTTCATCACTCCCCAAAGCTCCCCTATGCCTCTCTGAAATTAACACCCCCACAGCCCCAGGCAAGCACTGATTAGCTATGATATGAATGCAGTGTTTTTATTATATTTATTGATTACACTATTACAGTTGTTCTGATTTTCCCTCTTTTCCCCCTTCTACCCAGTACCCCCTATTCCCTCAAGCAATACCCACACCTCTGTTCATCACCATGGATTATGCATATATGTTCTTTGGCTACTCCATTTCCTCTACTTTACATCTCCATGGATATACTGTAACTAGCAATTTGCTCTTCTTAATTCCCTCACCAAGCCCCTACACCCCCTCCTGTCTGGCAATCATCAAAACACTCTCCATTACCATGATTCGTGATTCTGTCTCTGTTCATGTTTGCTTAGTTTGTTTTTTAGATTCAATTGTTGATAGATATGTATTTATTATCATTTTATTTTTCATAGTGTTGATCTTCTTTTTCTTAAATAAGTCCTTTTAACATTTCATATAATAATGGTTTGGTGATGACAAACTTCTTCAGTTTTTTCTTGTCTGGGAAGCTCTTGATCTGTCCTTTCTTTCTAAATAATAGCTTGGCTGGATAGAGAAATCTTGGCTATAGGTCCACACTTTTCTTGACTTCGAATATTTTTTGCCAGTCCCTTCTAGTCTGCAAAGTTTCTTTTCAGAAATCAGCTGACAGTCTTATGGGAACTCCCCTGTAGGTAACTAACTGCTTTTCTCTCATTGCTTTTAAGATTCTCTCTTTATCTTTAAACTTTGGCATTTGAATTATGATGGTTGCCAAAATGAGGAGACAAAGAAACGAGACCCAAATGAAAGAACAGATCAAAACTCCAGAAAAAAAACAAAAAACAACTAAACCAAATGGAGATAAGCAATCTATCAGATGCAAAGTTCAAAACACTGGTTATAGTGATGCTCAAGGAACTTAGTGAGGACCTTAAAAGCAAAAACAATTCAGGCAGAAACAAAGGATGCACTAACTGAAATAATGAGTTTATAGGGAAACAATAATGGAGTGAATGAAGGTGAGAATCAAGTCAATGATTTGGAACATAAGGGAGCAAAAAAACAACCAATCAGAGAGCAGAAGAAAAAAGAATCCAAAAAACAAGGATAGTGTAAAGAGCCTCTGGGACGACTTCAAGCATTCCAACATTCACATCATAGGGATACCAGAAGGAGAAGAGAAAGAGCAAAAAACTGGAAATCAATTTAAAAAAGTAATGAAAGGAAAATTCCCTGATGTGGTGCAGGAAATAGACACATAAGTCCAGGAAGCACAGAAAGTCCCAACCAGATGAATGCAAAGAGGCCCACTCCAAGACATATCATAATTAAAATGCCAAAAGTTAAGGACATTTCTATTTAGTCTTTGAAATAGGACTACCCACTGCTTTAGTTATGCAGGGACCTAGAAAATAGAGAGGTGAAGAAAAATAAAGAAATATTTGTATAGCAGTCAAAGAGAAGAGGGAAACATTAAAAAAGTGATAAAGTTAGAAAGACAATGTATTGTACCATGTGATTAGCCAAAAGTAATTTAATGGAGGCCAAAATGTGTAAAATGCTAAGTGTGATCCTGACCAGTCACAACCAAATATTTGGTAAAATTCCCTAAGCTCATGAATGATTTGTGTGAGAAAAATTTGGTCTGGGAACAGAGAAAGGGCTAATTTTCATGCCCATATCCATGTAGTCAAATACAGATGCAGCCCCTGATAATTCAAGAACCTGGAGAATATTAGCCCATCAGAACTTCCCACAACTTTCAGGAAGACCCTGGAAATTTACAACCTCAGAAACTAGTGGATAATAACCATACAAGGTGGTAATGGAATAATATGAAAGAGAAAAAAGCCATTAGCTTTTTTTGTTTAAATAATTTATCCAAGTTTACACAGTTAATAAATGGCAGGATCAAAAATGTAACTGCCTTATGACCCAGTGATTCCACTTCTGGGAATTTAACTGAAGAAACCCAAAACACTAATTCAAAAGAATATAAGCACTGTTATGTTCACTGCAGCATTATTTACAATAGTCAAGATTTGAAAGCAGCTCAATTGTCCATCAATAGATATGTGGATGAAACAACTATGGAACATTTATACAATGGAGTACTACTTGCCTGTGAAAAAGAACAAAATTTTACCCTTTGTGAGAGCATGGATAGACCTGGAGAACATTATGCTAAGTGAAATAAGTCAGTCAGAGAAAGACAAATACCATATGATTTCACTAATGTGTGGAATCTAATGAACAAGCTGAATTAACAAGAAAAATATAGACCAACCCATATACAGAGAGCAAGCTGACAACTCTGGAAGTGGGATTTGGAATGGAGGAATTGAACGAAAAAGAAAAAGGACTCATGGACATGGGCAACAGTGTGGTGATTGCTGGGGGGTGGGAGTGGGTGGAGGTGGAAGAGGTATAAGGGGGATAAATGGTAATGGAAAAAATACAATTAGAAATGGCATGATTGTAAATGAAGAGCCATTCGCTTAGCTTTTTGAATAGGCTGAATTTAGTGGGTTATACCAAAAATATTAACCTTGTTTTTCTCCAACTGCTTTCAAATTTGTTCTGTGGAATCTGCCTTTCTTTTCCTTGGACAATATTGCAAGCATAGTTTTCTATTTTCTTTTTTATCTATGAAAAATAATCTCATGGCAATTCAAATTCACTTTCAGTTTTTAAAAAGTCCAATCTGGTCTAAATCAAATCTTAGTCTAATGTGCAATTGTTATTATCAGATAGGTCTCACCTTACATGTGAAGTAAGGTAAGGTCTGTTTTGTTGTTTATGTTACATCACTTTGAACATGCTTTCCTCTGCATCTGGTTGTTCATGTTTGAGAAAGAAGAGAGATTAGAGAAAGTGGGGAGTGTAGTCTTATGTGATTGGTGCTATTGTGTTCAGCATCAATTTCAACCAATTCTTTTGGTTGTGAATAGTGTCCTAAAGAAGATCTTCCTCATAAAATATGTCACTGGGCTCTTCAGAGGACCTTCTGCCACTCACCCCAACCATGGGAATACCCACTACACTGTGTTTTTATAGAAGTGATGCAATTCCTAGTTAATCTCTTTGCTACTCCAGTTCACTTTCTTTCTCTAGCTATACAATGTACCAGACATAAAGGACAAAAAATATATCAGCCATTAGCTAACACTGTGACACTGGGAAGTCACTAAATCTCTGAAATTCCCATTTGTAAACTTGGAATTGTACCCTCCATTTAGTTACAATAATTTAAGAAATATACAGTGCTTGGAACAGTGCATGCAATATCATCCATTATTATTGGACTGAGTTCTGCTTGTCATCAATAAACAGTTCTCTTACGTAGATAACAAGAGAAAGCAGTTCCCAAACCTTTCACCTGACAGCTTGAACCTCTACAACTGATGCATTTTTGTCCTGCTAAATGCAAAAATGAAATTTGCCCCACTAATGATCATTATCTTCTGGGTTACTTTCTTATATCACTTCAGCTATCTTCCCAACCCAAGGCAAAGACAAAGCTCTTTGTAATCCTATGACTTTTCCTCTTCATAGCTCTTTAGCCTTCTCTTAGCAGGGTGAAGAAGAGAGTTTAGTAGCGTTTGTCCAGCTATTCACTAAATCCTAGTGGCTAGCATTTCTCTTCAGAATGTGGGAACACTTGTTCAGCCACTATTATCATCACTGTCAAGTCTTTAGCCAGATTCTGAGGCAACAGATATAAAATTTTATTTAATATTTATTTAATATTGATCAATTTAGGAGTAGAATTTTCAAAACAGAAATCATAGAACAGGGAGGCATGTTAATCCTTGGGTGGTAACAATCATCCAACTCACGGGTCCCTTGGTTCTATCACAAGCAGCAGGTTGATTCTTGAAGGTTTTATTTTTCATTCTAAAGTCATTAATCTCATTATTGTGCTTAGAAATTGCTTACTTTTTTAATAGTCCGCTCCATGAACTTGATTTATTTGGGGACGTTGCTGGACAGCAGGGCGGACAGGAAATGGAGCTTGTTTCCGAGACTTCTCCCCCACATTCTCACAGCCGTCAGGGACGTTTTTAAAAGACACGCAGAATCATTCGAAAAAGAGCTTTAAATATTTAAGTGCGACAGTTTCAGAAACACATAGATTCAATTTTAATTTAAAACATAGCACTTTAAAAGCGGAAGCAAGTTGTCTGAAAAAGGTCATATTGAAATCATTAACATTCTTTATTTACACCAAATAGTTGGAGTAAACAAAGAAGAAGTAAACAAACCCCATCTGTTGAACAGGCTTCTTCTACCCACATTTCTGATTTATTTCTTGCCTAATTGCAATGAAAATTAGGGGAAATAAGTGTTATCTCTTTTAAAGTGTAACGTTCCTTAAGATCCTGTAACTATTCACAAATTTCTTGCTACAATTTATTGTACTTTGATTTTTTGGCTTAAGAAGTGAATATGTCAACTTGCCCTTGAAAATGCATTAGTTTTGGCTCCCGCTTACTAACATCTGTCATGTCTTTGGTGAGTAAAACATGTTGACAGAGTTGTAAAGACTGCAGGTTGCGGTGATTTTTGGAGCACTGTGAACAAATGATCCAGGTTGATAGACTCAGTCCTTGTTTTATGATTTCAGTTCTTGATTAAAGTACATTTTCATGAGACAATCAGAGAATCACAGCCTTATCGGATGTTAACAATTTAACAGGTATAACTTTTATTCCAAATAAAACTGAAAAAAAAATATAAGGGACAACAACGTGAAATAGAAAGGGTTAGCAGAAAAGAAAGTATGGAGGAAGCTCAATTTTGAACTGGCAGTTTCTCTCCAGTTTTCAGGAGACCACCCCTGACATGAAGTTAGTATTTCATGAATAGCTAATGAATGCCTCAAGGATAGGATTTGCATATATTCTTAATAATATTACAATTATCAAAATGTGGAATTCAGAATTCAATCTCTTGTCAAAAATATCTAATATGAGCCATAAGCATGGGAATGAATTATTCTACTTAACCTCATATAGGTAATGGAAGTTTATTAAATTGCTTTGTTTTATATATGTATATATTCAAAGAATATTTGTTTTCTTGTGGTATGAATTGTTTAATTTACATGATATATGTACCTTGCTAATTATTACAATAATTAATATTTATTGAGCATTTTCTATTTGCCCATTTTATCCTTGGAATCCTCCTTCCCAACAGCCCTATGATTTAGCTATTCTTATTCCGATTTTACAGATCAGAAAACTAAGGCACAACGACCTTAAGTAATATGCCCCAAATCACACTTGTAGCTAGTGACAGAGCTTGTCAATCTCATTTCAAAGTCCATGTTTCAGCTCTCAAAATTGTGCCTAACTCTTTTATTTTAAAAGGCCTGAAATATTACTAACACTGTATATTTTTAAGAACAATACAATGTTAATGATAGAAGAGAAACAGTGTTTTCTATTGAACAGCATATACTATTTGTTGTTGTGTTTTATTTTGATAGTTTGTGATGGGGTTAATGAAATATTTGGCAGATTCCAAAATCCTCTACAAGGTATCTAATCATAAGGACATTAACCAAATTATACTGAGCCCTGACTAAATGCTAAGCACTGTGCATTCTATATGCATAACACATTTAATTTTTGTAGCAACCTTTCTATCACCTCCATTACATATATAAGAGAACTGAGATTTTGAAGGTTAAGTTCCTATCCCAAAGGTCACATTGTCACTGCTTTTGAGCCAGATATGCCCCACCCTTTATTTTAAGACTCCAAGGCCACATTTTATATATATCACTTAAATTTCATTTTTCAAGTTTCACCCTATCAATTCTGACCCATTGGGATTCCTCCAATTTTGTTTCTACCACATGTTTCTGCTAGCACTTGAAGCATGCCGTTGGGTAATAACTCCACTGTCATCGTCCCAGTTGTTGATAGGAATGCTGAACATACAGTTACCAAGCACAGAGCCCTGAGCTCCTCTGCCAGAGACTCCTCCCTCTGCTGAATCAATTCATCCTTCAGCATTCTACGAGGACTGCTGATTTACAGGTTGTGAATTACCTCTCTTTTAGCTCATTTTTCTTCATCTGGTCCACAGATTTTATTAAATTCTTTCTCCTCCACTAGTATGTCAAATTCTTTCTCCTCCACCTCTATCTCAAAGACAGTATAAGAGTGACTTTTCTACTATGGGTTGATATGGTAATGGTGGTGGGAAGAATATAAGGTAAATATGAAGCCTCTATAAACTATGTTTTATAGATTTACAAAGGTGAACAATATCTCAAAGGATCTCATAATACATTCTCTTCCATACTGATAGCTTAATAATGCATCATTCAATTCTTTTTTAAAATTAATTTTATAGGGAGATGTCGGTTAATAAAATTACATAAGGTTCAATTATATAATTCTATGATAAGGTGGTCACATATATGGTGACAACAGATTTGACTTTGGGTGGTAAATATACAACGCAATATACTAATGATGTAACATTCAATTCTTAAATTATCCATAGGTCCTCATGCTTCTTAGTAATGCAATCAAGTACCTGATATCTAAATTTTCATAAAGTCAAAAGTCCTACAGAAGTTCCCCTTGAATATTCAATTTAAATTTTTCTTATTCTGTTAGTATCAAGGTATGTTTAATATGGGAGATTAATATTTATTTTATAACACAAAACTTAGAGATATATCTGGAAAGTCTCTACCTTCTTTTAACTAACCTAGAATGGATCTGTCAATACTGAATTTAATGAAATATCTCTTGAAAATATTTGTTTTTTTAGCTTAACTTCTAAAGTTAATAAATTCTAATTTATTACTTCTTAAAGTAAGTGTTTTAGTTCTGTTTTATAATTTTGGTCTTGCAAAGTAGGAACAGTACAAAATTTTTGAGCTGTTTATTGGGCACATGCTACTTACACTATGTCTTACCCACAGTGTATGCTCAATAAATATTTGTTTGAAGAGTTTTTGTGTTATCGCAGAATCTAGTGTACTTTCTTTTCTCCACTATAAAAAAGTACACATTAGTTCTAGCATCTTAATATTTGACAGATAAATCCATTTTTACAACTTTTAGAATTTCATAGACTTGAATCCTGACTATTTTTAAATGTCACTTTCTAAATTGGAGTCCCAGTCATTTCAAATATCTTTTTATGAGAGCTACATGTCATCCTTGCTGATTGCAGTTGTCCATTTCTGAGTCTTTGTCAGATTGCTGATAATGTTCCTGTTCTACAACTAATGAATCAGACCATAAGCTCCTAGATATACATGGCCATTATTCATTGTTCAAGTCCATCTTAAGAATTTTTTTTTGTCTGTTTTGTCGTTTACCCCGAGATGTCTATTTTTCAATCTTTCTCACTATTATATTCTGATTTAATTCAATAGAATCAGTGTCATTAATATCATCTAAACTAGACACCTTCTGTTCCAAATGAATTTCTTTTTAATTATGTTTATCTGATGGATAAGGTTTAGTCACTATTTGCCTGGACTGCTAGTCCCTTACATCATTAAAAATTTTATTACAATCACCTTCACACTTTTTCTGAGTAAGTAAAAGTACATCCTTCTGTAGATTCTATAATGTCTGTTTCCACAGTCTGAACATTTTTCTATTGAAACCTAGACTTCAGACATATGTATTATATTTGTTCCAATTTAAAGTCTTGAAAAAATTTAAAAATAAACAGAAATGGTAAAATACTAAATTTCACATAAACAGTAGAATTATATTAATATGTATTATTTCTGTGATTATATATCATTTAAAATATAACAGAAAATTACTTGAATTTTGCATTTGAGTGTTGCTTTATCAAAGCAACAAACAAAATTTTTTTCTCTAAACCAGAATTAAATATACTCTATGCAATACTATTGTCCATTAAAACTTTTCAGATAAAAGACACTTTGGAACTGCCCCACACATTTACCTAAACATTTCTCTGGAGTTTTCATCACGTACTCTAAGAAGCTCTTGTTCAGCGAATGAATTTCCAGGCTGTTATTAAATTTAGGTTACTACTTTCTCAGATTTGGTTTGAGATCTCTGAGGGAACAAACCCAGAGCTTCACCATTAGCTACCCAGTGCATAACGTCTCCATTCAAAACAATGAGGAGGGGAAATATGACCCCATGCTTGGGAATTGAAATCTTGCCAATTGCACTGAAGTGTTACATTCATTATGTCATACCACACACATCTGATAAGGGAAGACATAATGCTGTTGGATAGGTTCTTGTATACAAGAACTCTATAGGTCAAGTAAAGAGCTGTTTTTCATTTAATAAATGAACTATGCAGGTGCTAATTTGGACCATATGTAGGACAACGCAGAAATATGTTAGTCCACAGTGGAATGGTAGCATGTGTGTGTGAGTTGATATTAAGGGGAAATTTTTGATTAATTAAGGTTCCTGTGCTCTGGTTAATTTAAACCATAGAAATCAATTGACATAACGTTGTATAAAATTAAGCTTGCAGAAAACTGTCATAATGCTGAAATTTTTTCTGTTCCTTCTCTTCACACACCCTGACTTTTTGAAGCTCCCAGTGGACCAGTTCATCTGAGAGAAAACATATTGGACACTGGGAAAGGCCAAATGAGAACTGTGGCAGCACTTGACTCCCTCATTAAATATGCCTGCCATGGGATCTACATAGTGGATCTGGCACAAGTAATACTGAGTGATTCAGGTTCTTAATATTTTTCATCTTCTTGTGGGAACTAAGTTTAAAAAAAAGACCCCAGAGGTAACATGCTAAGAGCCATTTTCACAATTTAATTGCAAATTTGCACTAACCAACCAAGTATAGCCTACAGGTCGAGGATTAACTAAATCCATGAGAATTCTGATGGAAATTTTGTTTCAGCGCTATTGGAATCAACCCCTAAGAGAGCTTTTTACACCGTTATCCTGTCTAGTGAAATCCACATTGTGCAACCTTCTGCCCTCTAGTTATTCATGGGACCCTCCCACTCTTTGTGCATTCTTTTTGCTCCTTTTTGAGTCTGTTCTAAAAAAGCTTTTATTTGCATTGCAAATAATATTCCCTTCCTAAAAATTTATTAGAGCTAAGTAATTCTTTACTTCATAATAATCCTACCAGTGCACGTGAAGAGGGATTTTTCACCCTCCTGGATGTGGAAATGCTGCCCCAGCTCTCACTGTTCTGTTTGCCTGCGAAGAGCCACTGCGGGGTCCCTGGTGCTGTGGCGACACAGGGACACCGTTTCTCCCTCTGACGAGGAACAAGAGTTCCAGAGAGTATCATTGTTAATCATATTTCTGGCATTTAACCAGGATGTGAATTGCTGAGCTTAGATTTTTACCGTGATATGAAGCATCTGCCCTGCAAAATGAAAATATGGACTGATTTTCTCCAAAGATACATGCAAAACTTATATCCACCCTACAATGCAGTAATCTGAAGACCATGTTCATGGTATAACATTTGTGGTTCATTTTTACACTTTCTTTTTGAAAAAAAAATTTTTTACTGTCGTTCAATTATAGCTGTCCCCATTTTTCTCCCATTACTGTCCCCTGCCCTACCCACCCCCACCTCCCAATTTCAATCCTCCCCCACATTGTCTTTGCCCATGTACCTGTTCCTTCTCTTGACCCTTCCCCTTCTTTCCCCTGTTATCCCCCTCCCTGCTCCCCTCTGGTTACTTTCAATTATTATTTATTTCCATGGCTCTGTTTCAATTTTGCTCACTTGTTTTGTTCATTAGGTCCTACTTATAGGTAAGATCATATGGTATTTTTCCTTCACCATCCAACTTATTTAACTTAGCATAATACTTTCCAGTTCCATCCATGCTGTCATGAAGGGTAGGAGTTCTTTCTTTCTGCTGCATAGTAGTTCATTGTATAAATGTACCATGGTTTTTTCATCCATTCATTTACTGATGGGCACTTAGGCTATTTCCAGCTCTTGGCTATTGTAAATAACACTATGAACATTGGGGTGCATAGGTTCTTTTGAATTGGTGTTTCAGGATTCTTAGAGTATAATCCAGCAGTGGAGTTGCTGGGTCAAAAGACCATTCCATCTTTACTTTTTTGAAGAAATTCCATATTGTTTTCCCAAGTGGCTGCACTAGTCTGCATTCCCACCAATAATGTACTGGGCTTCCCTTTTCTCCACAACTTTACCAGCTCTTGCTATTTGTTGATTTCTTTATGATGGTCATTCTGACTGGTATGAAGTGATATCTCATTGTGGTTTTAATTTGCATCTCTCTGATGGCTAGTGATGCTGAACATTCTTTCATATGTCTCTGGGCCCTCTGTATGTCCTCCTGGGAGGAGTTCGTGCCCTTTGCCCATTTTTTAATTGGATTGCATCTTCCTGGTGTGGAGTTGTAAGAGATCTTTATGTATTTTGGAGATCAAATCCTTATCTGAGGTGTCAATTACAAATATATTGTCCCATACAGTTGTTCCCTTATCATTTTGCTGATTTTTTCCTTAGCTGTGCAGAAGCTTTTTAATCTGATGAAGTACCATTTGTTTATTCTTTTCTTTATGTCCCTTTCTTTAGGGGACATATCGGTGAAAATATTGCTGCATGGAATATCTGAGATTTTCCTGCCTATGTTCTCTTCTATGACTTTTATAGTGTCGTGACTTATGTTTAAATCTTTCATCCATCTTGAGTTTATTTTTGTGTATGGTATAAGTTGGTGATTGAGTTTCATTTGTTTGCATGTAGCTGTCCAGATCACCCAACACCATTTTTGAAGAGGCTATTTTTATTCTATTTTATGCTCCTGCCCCCTTTTGTCAAATATTAATTGACCATAAAGACTTGGGTTTATTTTTGGGCCCTATATTCTGTTCTATTGATCTATGTGTCTGTTCTTATGCCAGTAGCAGACTGTTTTGATTACAGTGACCTTGTAATATAGTTAGATATCAGTTAGCATGATTCCTCCAAACTTGTTCTTAAGTTCATTGTTGCCATTTGGGGTCTTTTGTGGTTCCATGTGAATTTTGGAAATATTTGTATTAGTTCTGTGACATATACCATTGGTATCTTGATAGGGATTGCATTGAATCTATAGATTGCTTTGAGAGGTAGGGACATTTTAATGATGTTAGTCCTTTTATCTATGAACATGGTATATACTTCCATTTATTTGTATCTTCTTCATTTTCTTTCTACAGTATCTTATAATTTTCTGAGTACAGTTCCTTTACATCTTTGGTTAAATTTAGTCCTAGGTGTTTTATTCTTTTTGAAATAATTGTGAAATGAGTTGTTTTCTTAGTTTCTATTTCTGATCATTAATTTTTGGTGTATAAAAATGTAACTCATTTCTGGATATTTATTTTGTATTCTGGTAGTTTACTGAATTAATTAATCAGCTCTAGTGGTTTTCTAGGTGGAATCTTTAGGGTTATCTAGATGCAATATCATATAATTTGAAAATAATGACAGTATTAGTTCTTTCATTCTAATTTGGATTCCTTTTTATTTCTTCTACTTGTCTGATTGCTGTTGCTAGCATGTCCAGTGCTATGTTGAATAAGAGTGATGAAAGTGGACATTCCTGTCTTGTTCTTAATTTTAAGGGAAATGCTGTAGTTTTTGCCCATTGAGTATGATATTGGTTGTAGGCTTGTCATGTATGACCTTTATTGTGTTGAAGTATTTTTCCTCTATTCCCATTTTGCTGAGAGTTTTTATCATAAATAGTTGCTGGATTTTGTAAAATGCTCTTTCTGCATCTGTCAATATAATTATGTCGTTTTTCTCTTTCCTTTTGTTTATGTGGTGTATCAGTTTTATTGATCTGCAAATGTTGCACCAAACTTGCATCCCTGGAATGAATCCTACTTGATCATAGTGTATGATCTTTCTAATGTATTGCTGGATCCAGATTGCTAATATTTTGTTGAGGATTTTAGCATCTATGTTCATTAGAGATATTGGCCTATAATTTTCTTTCTTTGTAGCATCTTAGTTGGTCCGACGGTTGTGGGTTATTGTTAAGCTGTAGCATCTTTATCTGGTTTTGGAATTAAGATAACGCTGGCCTCATAAAATGAGCTTGCAAGTCTTCCCATCTCTTGAATTACTTGAACAGTTTGAGAAAGATAGGCGTTAGTTCTTTTTTGAGTGTTGGTAAAATTGGCCTGTAAAACTATCCAGTCTATGACTTTTTTTGTTGGAAGTTTTGATTACTGCTTCAATGTCAGTAGTTGTAACCTGTCTATTCAGATTCTCTAATTCTTCTGATTCAGTTTCAGAAGATTGTATGTTTTTAGGAATTTATTCATTTTGTTCTGAATGTCCAATTTGTTGTCAAATAGTTGTTTGTAATATTTTCTTACAATACTTTGTATTTCTTTTCTGTCAGTTGTTATTTCTCCTCTTTCATTTCTGATTTTATTTATTTGGGTCTTCTCTTTTTCTTGATGAGTCTGGTTAAAGCTTTATCAATCTTGTTTATCTTTTCAAAGAACAAGCTTTTGGTTTCAGGGACCTTTTGTATTTTTTTTTTTTTGGACTCTACTTCATTTATTACTACCCTGATCTTTATTATTTCCTTCCTCCTACTCACTTTGAGCTTTGTTTGCTGTTTTTTTTTTTTCCAAATTACTTTAAATGTAAAGTTAGATTGTTTATTTGAGCTTTTTCCTTGTTTCCTGAGTTAGGCCTATAATGCTATGAATTTTCCTTTTAGGATTGCTTTCAGTGCATCCCATAGATTTTGGGTTGTTGTAGTCTCATTTTCATTTGTTTCAAGGTATGTTCTGATTTCCTCACTGATCTCATTGTTAACACTTTCATTGTTGTAACATGTCATTTAGCCTATATGTCTTTATGTGTTTTTTTTTTTCTTGTGATTGATTTTTGGTTTCATAGCATTATGGTCAGAGAAGATGTTTGATATGATTTCAATCTTAAGTTTATTGAGACTTTTTTGTGTTCTAACATGTGATTTATCCTAGAAAACATTCCATATTCACTTGAAAATAATATACTGCTGCTTTGGGGTGAAATGTTCTAAATGCATCAATTAAATCCATTTGGTCTAGTATGTCCTTTAAAATGTTTTGTTGATTTTTTTGTCCAGAGGATCTATCCTTTGAAGTCAGTGGGGTGTTAAAAATCCTCTACTATGACTGTAAATCTCTCCTTTTATGTCCATCAAGATTTGCTTTATATATTTAGGTTCTCCTATGTTGGGTACATAAATGTTTACAAGGGTTACATTCTCTCATTGGATTGCTTCCTTTAGCATTATTTAGTGTCCTTCTTTGTCTCTTACTATAGTTTTTATTTTAAAGTCTATTTTGTTAAATATTAAGTATTGCTACCCCAGCTTATCTTTTTTTTAATTTACATTTTTTAAACTATCTTTTTTTCCATTCTTTTACTTTTAGTCTGTGCATATCTTTTGTTCTGAGTTGGGTCTCTTGTAGACAGCATATATATGGGTCTTGTTTTCTTACCCATTCATCTGCCTATGTCTTTTGATTGGAGCATTTAAACCATTTACATTTAAAGTGATTATTGAAAGGGATGTATTTATTACCATTTTATTATTTTAACTATGTTTCACTCTCCTTCTCCTCTTCCTCCTCCTCCTTCTGATACTATTATTCAACTCATATCTAACCTGTGCTTGCCTAATTCCATTTGTCTGAAATGTGCTTCTCCATCCTATCCATTCATTAAAGTCCCCATATTTTTCACATTGCCAACTGAAACATCGGCTCCACCACCCATGATTTCCTCAGCCTCAGAACTCTTGAAATTAGTTATTTTAGAATCTTGTAATTTTTATACCTAATAGGAGTTTGTAAATGCTCCCTCTTAATATCTCTTTTCACATATAACATGACTTATACCCGTGGAAGATAAAATTCTTAGCTTGTTGTTGCAGAAAGCTTTAAAGATTCTCAGAGAGGGGATTTACCCTGAGGTGAAGCATCACTACTGTAAATTCTTTGATATCAGATTATTGGGCTTATATTTGTGACCTAGAAAGTATGTAATGTGTACTTTTAAAATAATTTGATGATGACATCATCATCATATTTACATGGTAGAATATGGGAACTAATTTTGGTCATCTAAAGGCTATCCAAAACATAGAGTATTAGCTTTCATTATTAGAAACTTTGCAAAAAATAATTTGTAAAATTCATTCATTTAACTCAGTAGATTATTGCCCTTGTAAGCATCATAAACAGCTAAATTTAGTCACAGAGGAAAGCATTCCTAGTGTGTCACTGACTATTATTTATAGACAAAAATTATAAAAACCTCTTATTTGAAAATTTATTATGAATAAAACTGTCACTGCCCTCACAACTGTGGTGTTTCTGCCTAACCACTTAATAATGGAAATGCAATACTTGAGTTCTGAAAATCACACGTGGAGTACATTCTTTGGAATCTTCTTTGTTTGATCACTGCTGAACAACACACAAAGCTTTGTATTTTTCACTTGAATAAATAGTGCTGTGTATTTCACCCTTTGAGGTCAATACATACATCTCATAAGAGAAGAGTTCTTTAGCTCTTTTTCTGCAGATCTCTATGAAAGGCAAAAAGTTCAGCACTCATGCCACCTAATTAAAAGTGGATGAATCTGTTTTTTGTTTTTTTTATTTTGTGACACCAGATGCTGGTCACCAATAATTTTATATATGGTGATGTTTTCTTATCAGAAAAGAACAGTGTATATCTGTGTGCTGGTTTTAATTTTGATTACCAACATGGTTTGGAAGCAGATAAATTGCCAAATATGCTCACTTTTTAAATTTTATTGTAACATGTAATAGGTATACAGAATAGTTACCATTATCTGCATAGTGTTTGTGAATTCAATTATTACCATACTTGCCAGAATAAAATAGTATTTAATTGATATCTTGAATGTTTACTTGGCAATAGCTCTTTCAAAAGTTTCAGCTTTTAATAAATATCATTGTATTTATTATTTATAAATGTCAAGTGGGTGTAGAAAGCATGTTTACTATTTTTAACAGTATCGCAGATTATTTGCAACATGTATTTAGACAAAATTGTTTTAATTGAGTCTTGGATTTAACTCTTTTCAAAATAAAGTGAAAGAGCTGTGATTGAATTATTCAGAAAAAATTATTATAAGTTTTAGAGTCAAGATCAGAAATGAAAACTTCATTTGCATAACCTGAATCTCCAAAACTTGACATTTGTCAGGTGCAAGAGCCAGGGGGCTTAAAAGCCCCCTGTTTGGGGGGCTCAAATTGTTCCAGTGGTGACCAGATCCTTAAGGTTTTCTAACAAACCCCATGTACTCTGCAGCATTTGGATATGTCTTGCAGTAGCATCATTAAAATAAACTAACTATACACTTAGATGTGATGAAAGCTAAATTAATACAAATTTCCAGATGGTTTCTCTTTATTTGCATATAGGATGATATTTCTATAGCACATCCACACTTCATAATTCATTTAGGGAAATGTTTGATGTATTGTTAACTAAAAGACATGTGGACTATTCCGGATAATCTTAGATGTATTAGAAAATCAATTCCATTAATGTCTCTGCAGAGTAAAGTCTAGTGATACTCTATGGACTGGTAGAGACTTCTTGTTTTGTTTTGCTTTTTACCATCTAGCTTCTTGCCACTTACCATATTCCAGGGACAGCTTCCTCACATGCAGTGAGGTCCCACTGCCATCCTCAGCAAATATTTTCACTACCCATCCAGATGGAACAAGCTGTATGCTATTCATCTACGTGCTCACTTTTTTTTTCAGAATAAGAATGTGGCCCAAATGGATGTGAGCATCTGTATAAATATTTTTTGTATTATTCCCATTAACCACATCCTCAAATGATCCTTTCCTTTCATATAGCTAGAGTTGACTGCACTGGAAATCAACCAAGGCAGACCACACATGCTCTCCTGGAGTAGAAAACAACTGCGGGCCTTACCTTTATCATCTTAAATGCTACAAAACCTTGGGCATAAACACAACAAAAAAAAGTCTCATATATGTAAAATTTTAAAAAGAGTAGAAGAAAAATGTTATCCACTATGTCTTAAATATACTAATTTCTTTTTTCTATTCACATTCTTTCTATTTTTATTTTTATTTTTTTGTTTTCAAGTAGTTTTCTGCCTCCCCCCCACTCCTTCCCACCACTCCAGCCCTCCCTGCCTCCCTCCACCATTTCCACCCCCCTTGTTGTCCATATGTCCTTTATAATTGTTCCTGTAAACCCTTCACCCTTTTCCCCCTTTATCCCCTCCCCTCTCCCTTCTGATCACTGTGAGCCTGTTCTCAATTTCACTGTCTTTGGCTATACTTTGCTTTCTTGTTCATTTTGTTGATTAGGTGCCTGTTAATGGTGAGATCATATGGTATTTGTCTTTCACTGCCTGGCTTATTTCACTTAGCATAATGCTCTCCAGTTCCATCCATGCTGTCTCGAAAGGTAGGAGCTCCTTCTTTCTTTCTGCTGCATACTATTCCATCATGTAAATGTACCATAGTTTTTTGATCCATTCATTTACTGATGGGCACTTAGGTTGCTTCCAGCACTTGGCTACTGTAAATGAGTTATTTATTCAGTGGACATATAAGAAAGAGAATATTTTTTAAGAATATTGTGGTTTCACTGTACCATGTAAGAGAATGATACCCTGGTAGCAGTCAAAAGTGACAAATAACAATCAAATACCAGGATAAGAGACAGAAAAATAAAGAAAGCAGCACAAAATCTATAAAAGTACATTGAATCTGCAACTTCATCACCAGGTCTCTAAAATTATTCTTTCTTTGATAATTATTGTTCTTCTATGTTCTAGTAGATGGTAAGGCCATGGAACAGTGAATAAAGCAGACATTGCAGATGTGGAGCAGGGGATTAAACAGACAAAGCCCTTCTTCCTACGTAATTTAAATCCTATTTGGGAATACACACACAAAAAAAGACATAAATAAAAAATAAACTTCATAATTTCTTGTGATAAATGCAAAAGGGAATCAACAATGTAAGTGATAAAGCATGAGGGACAATTCCAAAGGGTGGTTATGGATTCTCTCTGAGACAGCGACATTTGGGGTGAGGTCTGAATGGCTAGAAGAGCAATAGGAAAAACTGATTTAAGTGTTCTCAGGAGGAACAGTAAGTGTGAAGACCTTGAAGCATAAATGTGCTTACTGTGTGTGAAGAATAGTAAGAGGTTTACTGTTGCTTCAACTATGGTGAGCACTGGGAAAAGTAGTATGAGATGAGGGTAGGGAGGTAGCCACACATCAATCACAGTGATCATTTCTACAGGGAAACAGTTTGGTTTATTTCTGTTGTGCCAGTGGAAAAGATCAACTGAAGTTCAGTATACCTGACGTGTATAAATAACTAATGTTTTTATAAAAATTTTAATCAAAGTAGTTAAATATGGTCATTCTTTAAAGCAGTTATTTCTAGTTATTGGAAAAATAGTCTATGTGAAACCACTGAGAAATGGTTAAATGATGTCTCCAAGAGGATAAATTTCCTTATAGGATAGTCTATAAAGTGTGGAAATTATTTTAGAAGCAAATATGTTTGTACAACCACTGTTTTGGTTGTCTTTTTAATCCCTGGCACTCTTTTCCAAATCCCACGGCCTCACCTTTTCCAGTCTGTTCAAACATATACTAGATCCAGGACTACCTCCATCTCTAAACAAGCATACAAATAAACCAAAAAAAGGAGCAACAGCAAAAAAAACTTGATTCTTATCAGAAATAAGAATCAAGTGGCTCCTAGCCTTTTGAACTTGGGCTTTGAACCTACACAATTTAGATTAAACCTCAGTGAAATTGGATGACAGCATTGGAGACCACTCCCTGGGATTGGTCGTGGATACCTCTTAGTTTTGTTGAATAACTAAGCCACTTCGTTATTCATGGTCCAAGCCACTGCTTAGTTATTCATGGTCCAAGCCACTGCTTTGGACCATGGTAAAAGTTAAGAGTGATTGCAAAAACTAGATTTCTCACAATGGTAGCATACAAGAGCAAGATTTATGGCTGTTACCAGCTGGCTTCGCTTTGGTCCCCCAATTTCATGTGCAGTAACATCATACAGGGCCACATGCCTCCAGATGTGTCCAAAGTGACACTTGAGTTACTATGGAGTAGTTTCAGGACAACCTTTTATTTTGAAATATTTATTTTAATGTGTATTATAAAAAATAAGTAACTAATGATTTTTCAGATATTATTATTCTAGACATGTTCAAGCAAACCTATTTAAATGGAAATAGTACCTGATGTGACAAACCTTGTCAGTGTCAAAGGTGAATAATGAAATATCGAGGAATGCTAGCATTGACCTAAAATAGACTTTGTAAATTCTTGCTCTGCAAATTCTTAGGTGTGTGACTTTGGCAGAGTGACCATTTATAAAATGGAGAAAATAATACAAATTTCATTGTTATTTTGTGAGAACTAAATGAGACAATTCATTTATAGACATTAATATAGTTGACTATCTCTAGTAAGTACCCCAATTTGGAGTTGCCATTACTGTTTCATACCATGGTAGGCTCCTTAAGGACAAAATTGTGTTTTTTGTACCATTACATATCTAGAATATAGCCCAGTGCTAGATTGAATAAATAAAAGAATGAATGAGTAGATGAATGAATCTACTGCATTTGAATTTCTTAATAAGTTAAATCAATTGGACTATTTTCTCAAAATTTTTCAATTTTTATTTAATCCAGTACATAAAATATATTGGGGTGCCTACTACGTGCTGAGCACCCTTTTAGGTTAGATTATCATTGCCTTCAAGGACAATGCTGCTAAGTATGCTACAAAATAATTTCAGCATAGATATGGGTTAGAACAGTGAGCTGGTCAAGTATATTTTGGAAATTGTCAAATGTTTCATAATTCTGGCATAATTTGAGTTTTCTCACAACTCATAAATTGGTACCAAAGAATTTATTTAATAGTGATTCTTAAATCCTGTTCCTTTCTTATAAGTTCCCTGGGCTTCCAGACCCCACCAGGATATAATTTATGCCCACCCCCAGCAACCTAGTAATGTCTGTGGTGAGTCAATATTATCTCAAATGTGTATAAAAACTTTGTTCCAAATAGGTTCTGCATGTGCTCTGTTGGGCAGGGCAGGGTCTCTGCAGGGATGTGGGCATCCTGTCAACATTTCATTGCTTCTCCAACAGATGCCATGTTATCTATGGCTGTTTTTCCAGACTTCGCAATTCCCCATCAGTTGCCACATTTCTTCCAGATGCAGAAAGCACAATTACCTTTCCACCAGACAGTACTAGAGACACCTTGAATCCCCATTATGCCTAAGATAAAAAGCAACCTGTGGCAAAATGGGCAGGAGGAAGGTGACCTCATCTCCTCTGATTTAAATTTTATCAGAATGCTAAAATAGCATCTCAAGAAATGCTATTAGCTAATATTTTATAGTCTCTTCAATTGTTCCATGTTCTCAAGTTCCAGAGAACAGTTGAAGAGATGGTCAATGTGCTATGTTTGAAATAACTCTGTACCTCTGGTAACTAGGGCTTTGTTACTAGTGCAAGTTTATTTATTATTTATTGACGTATGGATTTGCCATTGGATCCTCAAATTCAGTATGTTTAAAGTTTAACTCATTATGTTATCTTTCGAACTTACCTTGACTCTTAACCTTCTGCCCCATTTTTTTGGGCACTTCTTGATTTTTTTTTTCTTGTTCCATCATTTGACTTCTCCCAGAAAGTTCTTAAGTCCCCTACTCTTAGATTCTGCTAGGTTATCACACATGTTTTAACTTCAGCACTGGCCACAACTTAGACTCAATTTGGAATCACTGTTCTACTGGGATGTTGTATGTGAGGATAAAAGTGACAAGAATTGGTACTGAAGAGGTAGACCGTACGTGTATATTGAAACCTGGGTTTTATCCTCACAGTCGTTGGGAACCACTGCAGCAGGGAATTAATGCATCAGAGTTTAATATTAGATAGATCTTTTTGGCAGGCTATGAGTAGATATATTGGAAAGAACTAAAATCAAAGAATTTAACAATCATATATGTGAGATAAAATGAGAATCTGAAGATGTGTATTTGTTGTGTATGTAGGAGCTAAAATGAGCTGAATATGGTACTAACCCAATAAAGAAAGTGAAGGCAGTTAAGAAGTTAAAGGAGACTTTCATCTTTCTGGCTTTCAAGCTGAAGTCAGTAAAGCGTAGGCTCCAAAGGAATAGCTGGTTTTACTACTTATTAGCTATGTGACCTTGGGCAAGTTGCTTAAACCTGTGCTTTGTCAGATAATGATAATATTATAATTACTTCATAGGATTTTTGTGAACACTGAGTTAATATGTCTGAATACTTTGAACAATGGCACACAGTAAACACTCAAATTGCATTAGTTATAGTTGTTACAGCTTATCATTAAAATACTAGAAGTATTTTAATGTTAGCACGTGGATGGTGGTAGTGCTGCAAACTAAAATAGACAATGGAAGAGGCAAAGCAAATTTGAAATCCAAAGTGATGAAATCTAGTTGAGAGTTACTGAGTTTGAGGCACCAGTCCTGTATCAGGGTAGCAGCATAGAGCCAGAAGATGAGTCTGCAGTTCTAGCAGGGGCTCTGGCTAGAAACATGGGAGTAGGCAAGATTGCCTTCAAAAAATTTGCTAGGGTTTGGATATTATACAGAAACGAATGTGTTCAGGAGTACATGAAATGAAAATGTGGTGACAGGATGTCTAGCTGAGTCTTTCAAGAAGTTGTAGATGACAAAGAAAATAATTGCGGCAGTAACCAAAGAGGGAAGAATTATTTTAAATGCTTTCAAAATAGAATTTTAAAGTTTTTTAAAATTTTTATTTTAATTGTTGATCAGAATTTTAAAGTATTTTTAAAATGTGGAATAGATGTAATATATTGATAGACAGCATTTATATAAAGCCAGAAAAGGGCAAGGAAAGGAAAATTCTTAGTAAAAATCACAATAAAAAATAGTATTTACTAATGAAAAGACATATTTTATATTTATTTTGTGTAAGCCACTATTCTTTTTTTTCTTTTTTTTAATATATTTTATTGATTATGCTATTACAGTTGTCCCGTTTCTCCCCCATCATTCCCCCCACCCTGCACACCCTCTCCCACCCACATTCCCCCCTTTAGTTCATGTCCTTGTGTCATAAGTTCTTTAGCTTCTACATTTCCCATACTATTCTTACCCTGCCCCTGTCTATTTTCTACCCACTATCTATGCTACTCATTCTCTGTACCTTCCCCCCTCCTCCTCCCACGCCCCTGTTGCTAACCCTCCATATGATCTCCATTTCTGTGGTTCTGTTCCTGTTCTAGCTGTTTGCTTAGTTTGCTTTTGTTTTAGGTGTGGTTCTTAATAGCTGTGAGTTTGCTGTCTTTTCGCTGTCATATTTTTATCTTCTTTTTCTTAGATAAGTCCCTTGAATATTTCATATAATAAGAGCTTGGTGATGATGAACTCCTTGAACTTGACCTTATCTGAGAAGCGCTTTATCTGTCCTTCCATTCTAAATGACAGCTTTGCTGGAAAGAGCAATTTTGGATGTAGGTCCCTGCTTTTCAAGATTTTGAATATTTCTTTCCAGCCCCTTCTTGCCTGTAAGGTCTCTTTTGAGAAATCAGCTGACAGTCTGATGGGAACTCCCTTGTAGGTGACTGTCCCCTTATCCCTTGCTGCTTCTAGAATTCTCTGCTTCATTTTAATCTTGGCTAATGTAATTACGATGTGCCTTGGTGTGTTCCTCCTTGGGTCCAACCTTGGGTCCAACTTCTTTGGGACTCTCTGAGCTTCCTGGACATCCTGGTAGTCTATTTCCTTTGCCAGATTGGGGAAGTTCTCCTTTATTATTTGTTCAAGTAAGTTTTCCACTTGTTGCTCTTCCCCTTCCCCTTCTGGGACCCCTATAATTCGGATGTTGGGATGTTTAACGATGTCCCGGAGGTTCCTAAGCCTCTCCTCATTTTTTTGAATTCTTGTTTCTTCCTCGTTTTCTGTTTGGTTGTTAGTTTCTTCCTTCTGGTCCACTCCATTGATTTGAGTCCCAGTTTTCCTTCCATCTCTATCAGTTCCCCATGCATCTTCCTTCATTTCACGTATTGTAGCCTGCATTTTTTCATCTAGTTTGTGAGCAAAATCAACCAATTCTGTGAGCATCCTGATCACCAGTGCTTTGAACTGTGCATCTGATAGGCTGGCTATCTCTTCACTGCTTAGAGGAATTGGCTCTGGGGCTTTTATTTGTTTTCCGGTTTGAGCCATTTTTGGTGGGGTTTTTTTTTTTGTTTGTTTGTTTTGTTTTGGTTTTAGTCTGGTCGAGGTTATTACGTATGAGGGGTGGAGCCTTAGGTGTTCCTCAGGGCGGGGCAGCCCAGTCGCTTGGTTGTAATGCTGTATGTGGGGGCGGGGTCTGAGAGGGAACAATGGCGCCTGCTCTGCTCTCTCCTGGACTTCGACCCTTTCCACTGCTTCCCCTTCACCTGGATTATCTGGGCACTCGCGCATGCTGTTATGTAGTGAAGAGTGGAGCCTCTGGCACTCCCCAGTGTGGGGCAGCTCAGTCGCTGGGTTGTGACGCTTATGTTGGGGCGGGGTCTGAGAGGAAACAATGGCGCCTGCTCTGCTCTCTCCTGGATTCAGTCCCTTCCGCCACTTACCCTCTGCCTGGATCGTCTGCGCACGCGAATGTGGGACCACCTGGTCAGCCAGCCGCCTTGTGTGGCCTCACTGGTTCTGCACAGTTGCCCCCCTGTGCCCGGGTTCCGCCAGCCGCCGCCTGTGCACCTGGGAACTGCAAGCCGCTGCTGCTTGCGTTCCTGGGTCTGCACCTCCACTTTCTCCTGCAGAGACTCCGCCCCTCTTACCGGTCTGGATGAATGGTTGTTGGACTTCCGTACAGTTCAAGTTTCTATAAGTTCTGGTTGTTTTCTTGTTTCTAAATATTTGTTGTCCTTAATTTTGGTTGTGAGAGGAGGCACAGTGTGTCCGCCTACGCCTCCATCTTGGCCGGAAGTCTATTTTGTGTAAGCCACTATTCTAATCACTTACGTGCATTATCTTACTGAAGCCTTAGAACCAAGCAACATGGGTACCAGATGAGGAAGCTGGAGATTTCAGAAGCTAACTAAGCTGAATGTGTGGCCTTGACTTGGACTGCCTGCTGCCCAAGTTCTTGTCTCTACGTACTGTACTATTTTGCTTCCAACACTTGAAATAAAAGGAATAATGGACAATGACCCTAAAAGCAGTAGCAGGAATTAGAATTAAGAACACAAATGGAAAAATCAAGAGCATCAAATAGTTGAGGACATGGTTTAAGAATTTTGGGGTTGGATTAGAAAGGAAGATATTAAATGAGTAAGAATATACAAAACAGATTTCTCATAGCTCTGTTTCTGTGAAAATACAAATGGCATATTTGTATTGAAAATGCCTGGATCTTAATATTCAGTTGTCAAACACCAGTCATCAAACAAGTTTAATTAACTGCTTTCTCAAAAATACCTACATGAGTTGGTGCTCTTAAGATAGTGCTAAAATACCTTTGGGAACACGGATTTGAAAATGATATCTAAAGGTAATAATTCTAGATGTAAGTCCCTTTATCTGTATTCATTTTAAGCAAGAAATCAGTGGAATTTACTGATGGGTCTATTTTTTCTCCACAGAAGTTTGAGTGTGGTTAATGGGATAATTGTTAGCAGAAACCTCTTTTTTATAGCAGTGCTGGTGGGCTTTATAATCTCTTGCACTTAAATTATCTCCCCCCGCCTTGTTTTAAGCTAGGCAGTATATACTCTAGAGAAAAAAAATCCCAATTGATTCATACCAGGCTTATAAAACTGAATGTGTACTTCTACTTTTTATAGGCAAGTGAAATAGAATGATTATAAACAATGAACTTGCCAGCATGATACTACTAATCAGCTTGTTTAAACAAAACCCAAATCATATGCCAAATACCTGCCATCTTGTTAAGGAACAGTTTGTGTTCTTTGTATGTGGCCAGATTTTATTCCCCAGAGATTTGATGCTATGAGGCTGGAATTCAATTTGTATGTGGTTAGGAATGATATTGGGTCCCAGACACACTGCCAGGACATATCTTTCCAAACAGGTGGGAGAATGAGGTGGAGTGGAAAAACTCTACGGTGATGCTTGAAAAGATTCCTAAATAGATTTAATTTTTAGAATGTCCTTTCGAAAATCTTCTTAACTTTTATCAACGATTCAAGTGAATTGCAAGGTTAGGAAGTTTGCATTAAATACATTGTACTTTCTTTCGCTTAATGCAATGAAGAGGACGTATTTCAATATTTGTAAATATTCATTTTTTTCAGAAACTCTTTTTACATGCATTTTATGAGTCCTTACTTGGTTTTAATTTTCCCCCTTCTGTTAAAAAGACATTTATTATTTAAAGAAACTTATGGCACAGAAGATTTCTTTTGGAAATGCTGAAGAAATAAATTATTTCTCTGCTTCAATATACAGTACTAAGCTGCTTTTTAGGTGGACTAGAGATAAATGCCTCACCAAATGCCTGCAATGTGGGCACTAGTTCAGACTAATCTACATGCCTGTGCTGCAGATTAGGTCACCCCAGAAAATTGTACTCAGATAAGGCCATACAACTCCTTTTTCATTTATCCCTGTTAAAGTTATTGCTGTTTGGGCAATTTCTGGAATTTTTTAAAATATTTTTTCCTGGCCACCTTGACTCACAACATCTGCTAAATAAGAAATAAATGCCTCTCTGTAAATATTTTATATTTTTTAAAGTATATAAGGTCTCAATTAAGTTTGCCTATGTGAAGTATTTCATCCTAGTTAATTGCTAGTGAGGTTTAAAATCTTGCATCATATAACAAATAAGCCTCATCAGAAAAACTGGAAACTATTCCAATTGAGTCTGTATTCTGATTCATGGAGTATTTCTTTACTAGCCTTGGAAAAATTGACATAGTGGAAGAAAAAAATGATTAACTTTTTGGAAAGAGATCATGGAAATAAATTGCTAATGCCATCCTTCAAAGTTAGATCAACGGCCAGCTCGACGTATACTTAGCTGTCTTTTCCCTACTTACGTCTATTTCTCCTTTCATGACCTGTCTTAGTGGGACTGGAGGGCACTCTACACCTGCCCCTTCCCATAAACATAGTATATGTTAACAAAGAAGTTAATAGGTCTTGCTACAGGTTAATGCCAGTTAACATCCATACTTTTCTTGTTTATTAAACTGAAATCTTTCTGACCAAAGACTGATCAGACCTGGATCTGCTGACCTACTCCTGTCTATAACTAGTACACTGCTATGTGAGAGGAAGATGTCAGTGTCAGAAAGAACTCAGAAAAGAATCATCTAGCTTGCCCTCTATATATCCCCTTAAAAACATGAACTGCTAATATTGCCCTTAGGCTATTGGAATCATGCTAGTAATCATTGTATCTTTAGACCTGTGCAGAATAATGGCATCTTTCTTAGGACCAAAGATGGAAACTTTAAGAAATAAGCCTATGAGAAACTAAGGCCTATAAACACAATAGAAATATCTATAGAAGTCTATCTAGTCTCTTCTCTCTCCTCTCTGTTCTCTCATTCCCCTAAGGGAATGAAGAATATAATAGCAAGAAATAGTTGATTCGATGTAGCAAAAGACATAGTGGCATTGGGAAGAAGGGCTAAGGTCTCTTACCCATTTTCCTGAATAAGTAAACAAGTAAGTGTATTCTCTTATTTTGTTGAGTTTAAAAATTGTGAATTATATATTTGCTTAAAAATAACTACAGTGAAACCACTGAATATAGTACATAGGATTTGATATTTAGAGCCCTCTACTCTCTATCATATTCTACGTTCCCAGCTCTTTTTTCAATTCTTCCCCTGCAAGTACACAATTCTACCACCCAACCAGATGAGTATATTTCCCTTCATCATGTTGTCCTTCGGTCTTGCCTTTGCTTCTCTATTTCTATGACTATCTTTGTTCATCTTCATCTGACAATATCCAGCCTGGTTCCTCATAAATCTAGATCAAGAAAAATTAAGAATAGAGAGTCCAGAAATAAACCCATACTTTTATAGTCAATTAATATTTGTCAGAGGAAGCAAGCACATGCAAATGGGTTAAAGAAAGTTTATTCAATAAATGGTGTTGGGAAAATTGAACAGATTCATGCAGAAAAATGAAACTATACCACCTTCTTACACCACACACAAGAATAAATTCAAAATGGATCAAAGACTAAAATATTAGACCTGAAACCATAAAAATCATAGAAGAAAACATAGGCAGCAATATCTCGGACATTGCTATAGCAACATTTTACTTGATATACCTCACCAGGCAAGGGAAACAAACAAAAAAAATAAACAAATAAGGCTACATCAAACTAAAACTTTTTTGCACAGCAAAAGAAACCATCAACAAAATAAAAAGACAATCCACAGAATGGGAGAGCATATTCACCAATACATCTGATAAGGGGTTAATATCCAAAATTTATAAAGAACTTACAAAAGTCAACGCTAACAAAACAAACAATCTAATTAAAAAATGGGCAAAGGATCTGAATAGACATTTCTCCAAAGAGGAAATACAGATGGCCAATAGACATATGAAAAGATTCTCAACATCACTAAACATCAGAGAAATGCAAATTAAAAGCTCAATGAGTTATCATTTCACACCTGTCATAATAACTATCATCAATAAATCAACAAACAACAAGTTCTGGCAAAGATGTGGAGAAAAGGGAACATTTTTGCACCGTTGGTGGGAATGCAGATTGGTGCAGCCACTGTGGAAAGCAATAAGGACATACCTCCAAAAATTAAATAGATCTGCCTTTTGACCCATAAATCCCACTTCTGGGAATATATTCCAAAACACTAATTTGTGATTTCCTTTCTGTGAAAGTAACCCAAAACACTAATTTGAAAGAACATTAGCACCCCTAAGTTCATTGAAGCATTATTTACAATTGCCAAGATATGGAAACAGCCCAAGTGTCCACCAATAAATGAGTAGATGAAACAACTATGGGACATTTACACAATAGAATTCTACTTGGCTACAAAAGAGAAGAAAATTTTACCCTTTGCAATAGCATGGATGGACCTGAAGAACAACATTATGCTAAGTGAAATAAGCCAGTCAGAGAAAAACAAATACCATATGATTTCACTCATATGTGGAATCTAATGAACAAACTGAACTAACAAGGAAAATGTGGACAGACTCACAGATGGAGAGCAGGATGACGGCCAGTGGGGCAAGGGGATCAGGGATGGAGGGACCGAGTAAAAGGGAAAAAGGACTCATGGGCATGGATAACAGTATGGTGTTTGCTGGGGGGCAAAGGAGGTAGAGGACTAATGGTAATGGGAAAAAAATAAAAGAAAGATTAATATACCATATGATCTCACCATTAACAGGAACCTAATCTACAAAACAATCAAGCCAGCAAAGTATAGCCAAAGACATTGAAAATGAGAACAGGCTGACAGTGACCAGAGGGGAGAGGGGAGGGGATAATGGGAGAAAAGGGTGAAGGGTTTACAGGAACAATTATAAAGGACACATGGACAATCACAAGGTGGGGGATGGAAACAGGGAGGGAGGTGGAGAAAAAGGCAGAAAACTATACTCCAACAACAATAAAAGTGTTTAAAAAGTAAAAAAGAAATAAAAAGGAATCAGTTGCTAGAGAAGGAAAGCAAGCAGAAATAGTAGATTATTCTTTTAATACTTTGTTAGTAAGGAGGAGGAGAAAATAAATAACATTGAGAGTCTTTCAGGAAGATTTGTTAATCTTTTTTGTCCTTTGAATATATATAATTTTACTTTTGATTGAAAATAACAAATTAATAAAGAGGCAGAGACTATTGTATTTACTAGGAAAGAGTAAACATGATAGCTAAAACCTGAAAGAGTTGAAAATAAATTGAATCAAGAGCAAGGATGGATGTGTATCTAGGGTTTAGGAGGTATATGGTAAGACTTCAGATAGATGCTGGAAAGTTATTCATCTGCTATGAGGAGTAAGGAGGAACATGTAGATGAAGATACTGAAAAGTCAAAGGTGAAGAATTTGAGTGACCTCATTACGAAGGCCTGCATCTTCTCAATGATATAATTGCTGAAAATGAGAAATGCAGAGTTGGAGGTGGATACTTAAGGAAGAGTACAAAAATTCTGGAATAGTTATCATAGGAAATAAACTAGGTTGCCAGCTGAATTTAAGGAATGCAAAATTAAGTTGAGATTAGATACATACAGAGATGATGCAGGTTGCATTTAGGGTTCTCATATTTTGTTCATTTCTGAAAATGAGACAATGCTGTACAGTTACATGTTAAAGTTGGTTTCATGATAGATGTAGCAGGTAATAGGTATAATTACATGTCAGTGTTATTGTTGGCAACAGATCAAACATTCCTGAAATTGCAGAAGCAGCTTCAAGCCTTTAATTTTAATTAAATGGATAGATATTGGTTATGAAGACAATCCGGTGGCATACCAGCCCTGTCTTAGATAGAACTCTATCTGCAGATATATCAAGCACTTTTTGGAGGTTTCTGCCCATTTTAATTCATTCTGTTTTGTAAAATGTTGATATACATGGTTTTATATTGTTGGAGTTGTCAGTTAAGAAATAAGACTGCAGGACTAGAGGGGAGAGGGGAGGGAATTTCAGGGGAAAAGGGGAAGGGTTTACAGGAACAAGTATAAAGGACACATGGACAATAACTAAAGGGGGTGGAAACAGGAGGGATGTGAGGAGGGCTGGGAGGGTGGGCTGGGATGGGAGTAAAAGGCAGAAAACTGTACTTGAACAACAATTAAAAATTTTTAAAAAGACTGCAGGATTAAAATTACCATTTTAGATATGATAGAAATTGGATAAGGCTCACCCAGTTTTTGTATAGATAGGAGACCATGGATCCAATGTCTTTAGGCTCTACTCCAGGCTCCAGTAGAAACTAGAGATCATGATGGCAGTGAAGCAGAAGGAATGCAGACAATGGACGTAGCAGAGTGTTCACTTTTGTCTTGAAAAGAAGGAAGAGAGAAAACGCAACCTCCTCTTTGCCTATATCTCCAATTACATAACAATAGAGTAATAGTAACTTTTATAAAAAAACCCACAAAACTTGTAATTGCTTAAAAACTGTAAGTTTATTTCTTGTTCACCACAGAGCCCTGAGCTATTCCAGATTAGTGGAAAGTAGGGGCTACTCCATTCCAATAAGTTACTCAGGGATCCAAGTTAATGGAGTCTCCACCATCTTTGAGGCATGGTCCCCAAGGTTGTATAGTTGTCTCCTTCCAATGAGAAAATGAAACAGATCATGGAAGTTGGCTTATGCAAAGTTTGATGAACCTATCTAGAAGTATTGCACTTGGATTATGCTACCATTCCATTATCCAGGACTCTGTCATGTCACCAAACCTAATTAAGAACGTGATCTAGTTGTATGCCCAAGAAAAGAGGAACAGGGGTGTGGAACAGCTCTAAGTCATAGTAGGTGCCACACTACCTGCTGACAACAGCACTGGTATATTGATCTAATGGGCAAAGCTACCTCCTGCCCAACCCCAATCTCCAGTAAACGATTATGAAAACTTGGCTGGTTTACTTCTAGGTAGTCTCGAATACACTTTTGCTTGAATACATTTTTTTTTAATTAAAAAAATCAACAATTAATCTTATTATCCAAAATTTGGAGATTGTTGAATATAGTTAGAATTTACCTATTCAATGCTGTTACTATAAATGAGCCTTGAAGATGAGGCAATGTGAAAAATTCTTACCTTTCTGAGGACATGGAGTTTTGTCTTCACAGTGATTGGCAACAGTAAAATAATTAGTGCATTTTGTCAAAGGAGCAGGAGAATATTGATATGTTAAGTTAATGGGATTTTGTATGACTTTTTATTTTCAAAATTTCTGCTATTGCTGAAATATTATTTATGGGATAAGTAAAACCTCTTGCTTTTTAAGCGATGAGTACAAGTTTCTCAAGTGTGTTTAAGTGCATATGTTAAGGTATATTAATGTATATGATATCTTTAAATGTCTGCTATGGAATTTTCAAAATTCATATCACAGTTTCCTTTTAATCTTAATTTGACTTTCAATGTAGGCTCTCATAAGCAAGTATACCCAGATATATTATTTTAAAAATTGTTATCATTGTTAGCTTTTGTTACTATGTGGTCTCTGCTATGTCTCAACAAAATATTGCTTTTTTTCCCTCATATTTGAGAGTAGGGTTTGTGTGAACATATCTTAAAACACTGAAACTTTTAATTAAGACAAATGAGAATGTTTCAGAACCCCTGTATTGTCTAAGAATTAAACGAAAAGCTATTTATATTACATCTTGGCCTCACAAATTATTACAAGTTTCAAAATTTCAAAGAATAAAGGTTTTGCCAAAAGAAAGGTTTTTCTGGGTCAAACAAAAACTCAAATTAAATTTAAAATTATTATCTTCTTCTCTCCTAATACCTTTCCAACATATAATCATACAAATTTGTGATAATCATAGGTATGAAAATGTATAAAATTATAGCCTGAAAAATTATAAGAAGAAAGTTAGAAAATTTTACAGATACATGAAGTTGTTTCATGAGAGGACAGGTTATGTGTGTCTATGGGTGTATCTCTGTGTGGGGACTATGGGTATATGTTTAGCATATATGTAAAACTGAGTTTCCTAGTTTCCCTTTGTCCTAGTGCCAATGCATTAGGCTGATATTTTCTTAATGGGTTAATGTCACAGTCATTTTTGACAACATTTCTATAGTTAATTAGAAAGGGGATCCTTTGGTTTCACACATAACCGTGAAACATCATTTTGGTCCTTTATAATACCTAACAAAATATCTCCATCTTAGGGAAGTATTTCTTGAACTATAATATAAATAAAAATGAACTGGATAACTTATTAAAAGTATAAGTTTCTAATGAAATAAAATTAGAAGACGGGTATTAATATGCATTTATTATAAGCCTCCCCCGCCAAGGTGCTGATCCATGGATCATATGTCAAGAAACATTCCCTTAAGGAGTACATCAAGAAATATTTCGATGTGTGACTTGTTTATCTTTCATCTTACATCAAGACTTAAGCAAAATAATTTTTCTGAAATGAATATTTTTATTTTAAACGTATTTTATTGGTTATGCTATTATAGTTGTCCTAATTTTTCCCCTTTGCCCTCCTCCACCCAGTACCCATAATCCCTCCAGCAATACACCCCCCTCTTATATTCTTTGGCTACTCTATTTCCTATACTGTTCTTAACAGCCCCCTGTCTATTTTGTACCTACCAATTTGTGCTTCTTAATTAATCCTTGCACTTTTCCACCCATTTTTCCCCTTCCCCCTCCCAACTGGTAACCCTCCAATTGATCTGCATAGCTATAATTCTGTTTCTGTTCTGTTTGTTTGCTTAGTTTGGTTTTTAGATTCAGTTGTTGATAGTTGTGTGTTTATTTCCATGTTAATGTTCATCATTTTGATCTTCTTTTTCTTTTACAATTTCCTTTAATATTTCATATAATAAGGGCTTGGTGATGGTGAACTCCTTTAGCTTTACCTTGTCTGGGAAGCACTTTATCTGCCCTTCGATTCTAAATGATAGCTCTGCTGCATAGATTAATGTAGGTTGTGGGTGTTCACTTTTCATTATTTTGAACACTTTCCAGTCCCTTCTTGCTGCAAAGTTTCTCTTGAGAAATCAGCTGACAATCTTATGGGAACTCCTTTGTAGATAACTCCGGTTTTCTCTTGCTGCTTTTAAGATTTTCTCTTTATCTTTAACCTCTGGCATTTTAATTACGATGTGTCTTTGGGTCCAACTTGTTTATGACTCTCTGTGCTTCCTGGACTTGTATGTCTATTTCCCTCACCAAATTAGGGAGGTTTTCTTCCACTATTTTTTCAAATACGTTTTAAATTTCTCGCTCTTCCTCTTCTCCTTCTGGTACCCCTATGATTTGTATGTTGGCATGTTTAAAGATGTCCCAGAGGTTCCTAAGCTTATCTTCACTTTTTTAAATTATTTTTTCTTCTATTCTGATTGAATGCTTTTCCCTTCCTTGTGCTCCAAATTGTTCGTTTGATTCTCAGCTTCATCCCCTCCACTGTTGGTTCCCTGTAGATTTTTCTTTATTTAACTTAATGCCACCTTCATTTCTGCCTGGGTCTCTTTTATGCCATTGAAGTACCCAATGAGTTCCTGGAGCATCCTGATTACCAATGTTTTGAACTGTGCATCTAAGAGGTTGTTTATCTCCATTTCATTTAGTTGTTTTTTTTTTTTAATTTCCTGGAGTTTTGTTCTGTTCTTTCATTTGGGCCATATTTCTTTGTCTCCTCATTTTGGGAGCCTCCCTGTGTTTGTTTCTGTGTATTGGGTATAACTGTTTTGACTCCCTGTCTTAGTAGCGTAGCCTATTGTAGAAAAGCACACTGTTAAGTTGTATGGGGCAGAGCCTTAGGTGATCACTGGGGCAGGGCAACCTGTATCACCACTCTGTTGTTCTGTTGCAGGGAGTGCTCCCAGAGGAGACAATGGCTACTGCCTGACTTCTGAAGTTTTGTTCAGGAAGAAGCTGTCTCCTGGCAGGCACTCTCATTTCACTTTCTCCCCATATGCCACTGGTGCCCTTTCAGCTGTTGCCCTGGTGCTGAATCCCAGAGGGAGTAGGTCTGCATGAGTTCTAAGTCTGTTGTGGGCTGTTTAAGAGGAGATTCTTGAGAGTCCTGCAGTTTCTTCTGCTACCCCAACCCCCACTGGTTTTATACAGCCAGAAGTTATAGAGACTTATCTTCCTGGTGCTGGAACCCTAGGCTGGATGGTCTGGACTGGGGCTGGGGTCCCTTGCTTCCAAGGTATCACTCCCATTTTTTATCCACCACATGTGGATGTGGGACTGCCTGTTCTTGTCTCCTCACCTCTCCCTGCCTTTCCATGACTGTGCTCCTCCTACTCGTCTGGATGAATGTGGCTTCTTTAAATCCATGGTTTTCAGACTTCCACACAGCTCAATTTTCTGACAATTCTAGGTAGTATTTATTTTGTAGTCCAGTTGTATTTTTAACTATAGATGTGCATGGAGGCAACGTGTGTATACCTATGCCTCCATTGTGTCCAGAACTCCAGGATCCCAAAGAAAATTTTTATACTTTAAAGTCCCCAAATTTTGGAAGTGATTAACCTGCAATATAATAACATGCTAAATAGAAACTATAGATAGAGTAATATGATAGAATTTTATAAATGCCCTCCAAACAATGAATATGCTCAATTAAAATAATAGTTTTATGGATTGACATCAGTATTTGGCAATACCTGGCTGTGTGAAAAAGATATTTTCAAATCAATTGGTATTAATAGATGATCATTTGCAATAGAATTTGATAAGTAACAATATATTTGAACCCCAATTAAGCAAAATATTATTTTAAAAACAAGGAGTTTTATTCTTATTAATAGACTTGTCTTATAAAAATTAAATCTATATTTTTTGAATTTTATCAAGAAATTTTCTTTATTGTTTTATAATTACCTAAATAATCTTCTCAGTTTTGTGTCTTGACCCACAAAACCTAATATGTTTACTATCCGTCCTTATAAAGGAAAGTTTTGTCACTCCTCGCTTTAGAATTATGCAATTTACTACAAGACCATGATAATAGTGATAGTCTAGATATTTTGGTGTTTCTGAGTGATACCTTATGTAGAACTGGCTACTTAGCACCCTTAAGAAGAGTTCCATGATTTCCATCTTTGTAGCTCTCTTTGGACCATTGCTTGTCTATACACCTTTAGGTCTCAGATTAATTCTACTTTATTATAGGTTTCATGCTCCAGAAATTTTAACACATATAGGATTTTCTATTAATAGATTGTATAGTAATCTTCTTTATATTATTTGGTAGTGGATTTAGACATATAATGGTTTATATATACACAAATATAAGTCACAAGTGGGCTTTGAAGAGAAGGAGTTTATTAGTGAGTTTCTATTTATTAATGACTTCTTTTTACCTTATTAAAAAACTTGGGGTTAAAAATTAAACCTACTAGAGCACATGTAATAGTTCTATGTTATTACTAAAATTAGTAGACTAATCACTCCCCTAAGAAAGACTCAACATAGCCATGTCAAGATACCTCTAGGACTACATCAATGAAATAAATCAAGCAACATATTTTATATTTTTATTCGATCTCCACTTTGAGAAGAGTATATTTCCAAATTTCCAAAATTAACCTCCTTCACTCCTGTGATTTCAATTTATGACCACTGAAGACTCTATATCTATTCTTTAAGGAATTCCAAATCTGAGTTTCTTATTTTAAACTTGCATTCAGGAGGCCTGTCAAACTTAACATATCTAAACCGAGCTCATTTCTTCATTTATCCAAAATGAAACAAAATCAACCAATTCTTGTCCATAAATTTTCTAATTTAGTATTCTTCTTCATCCTCCTATCTCTTTAACTCTTCCATTTCTTTCCATTTATTAGTTTATCAAGTATTTATCACCTATTAGGTGGCAGGCCCCATGTTAATCATGGTGAGGAGATAATGTGTAAACAGCACAGTCTCAGCTCCTGCTCTCATGAGTTTACGTTTAAATTAAAGAAGCAGAATAAAAATAAAATAAAAATAAGTAAAATGAAATAAAAACAAATATATAAAATATTTCTAAATTATAGCTAATTTTATTCATTTGTTCATTCCAGGTGCTAATTGATTTTCTTTCTGAGCCAGGCACTATTCTCAGTATGGTTGATACAATGGCAAACAAAACAATCAAAGATATTTTTCCTCATGGAATTCACATTCTAGTGGGAAGAAACAAGTAAACATTGAAAAAGTAAATGATCAGAGTCTTTATTATATGAAATGCATAGGGGCAGCTTCCCTGTGGTGAACATAGAGGTTAAGATGTAAATGATGAAAGGAGCTATGCATGCAAAGAATGGAAGGAAAAGTGTCCTGATGAAGGAAACAATATATGCAAAGACCCTTAGGCAGGGCTTGTTTTGCTCGCTGCAGCATCCGCAGCACCTCGAAGATTCTCCGTAAATATTAGAAAAAAATTTCTGTGTGTGTGGCATGTAGCATAGCATGGGAGGGAAGGAGTGGCACAGATGAGGAGGGAAAGGTATTATTCAGGGCATCACACACTTCAAAAGGAACTTTGACTCATCTAAGTGAAAGGATAAGCTATAAAAAGTTTGCAATGAGGAGTAACATCATAGATTTTTGTTGAGAGGTCCTTTACTGCATCATCACCACCTGCATCCACCCCATGTGATCCACTCCTTCACCCAGTGTCTTATGGAGCTATACTTCATGCCAATCCCTGAATATTTCATGCCCTAGCAGCATTCCATGCCTTCGCTGTTCTCTCTGCTTAGAAGAATCTTTTCCCATATCTTTTAAGACCCCCACTCAATTATTAAACATTATATGAAGCCTTTCCGGATTCTCAGATTAAGTTGTTCCCATTCTGGTGGGTTCCTCATAATGTTATTATTGTAGTACATTCTATTTCATATTACATGTCTGCATTTGTCTCCAGTGCCTTAAACATGAATTTTTCAAGTCCAAGTAAGACTCCATGTCTTACTCATGTTTGTATCCTCTGCATCTTTCACTGTTCTTGAAACATAGTGGGTATTCAGAAAATGATGACTAAATAAAGAAAACCCTGAAACATTTTATCCCCTAATATAAGACTTTATTATATTTCCTTTTTTAATAATAACCACAATTTCTAGGAGGCTTTCTGGTGTATTTACAAAATTTGAACACTTTCAGCGTCAAAAGCAGAATAATTTGAATTAAGTGTAGTTAACTAGAAAAAGGAAAAACATATTGAATTTAAATTTTAAGAACGGATTCCAATTCAGATAATTTTTTAAAAAATTACTGAATCAGTACTGCAGTTCTGCTATAAATGAAGAGGTATTTCAGTAAAAGTTTAGGACTATGGGTTCTAAATTGATAGCAATCAGACACAATAACTTTACTAGCACATGTAAGGGACAGCTGCTCACGAGCAAACAACTCTTGGCAAGTTTTTCAGCTACGTTGCTTTATTTGGTGTGATTTTCACAGTTTACCATTTGATGCATACACAAGGTTTTCCTGTTCAATTAGTCTTCTTTTAAGCTGGCTAGAAAGAAAGGACTAACCAATCTATGCTTTATGCTTTTTGTATTATTGCTGTTTCTGCCAACCACCTAGATTAGAGCTCAATCTCAGTCGGAAACAGACATGTTCTTTGTCATGTTGCTCTTTATGCGAGTGTATTCCAGGTTCACTCTGTTTTACTGAATGTAAGTAAAACTGAATCCAGCATTCCACATGGTGCCTGGCATTTTCTTTGTTAGACTGAATGTACTATTTACAGTTCAAATTATACTCTTCATAGAGAAATTCAACTGAGAAAAACTGTCAGTTGGTATTTTTCTTATAAGGTTTGCTAGGATTTTATTTTAAATCAGAATAAAATTTTTATGAAAAAGCGCCATTGATTTTTTTAAAGATTCTTTGTATTTCTATGTAAATTTTAGAACTACTTTGTGAATTTATACAAAAGTAAAGCCCTGCTATGATTTTGGTTGGAATTTTATTGAGTCTATAGATCAACCGAGGGAGACTGACATCTCAGCAATATTGAGTTTTCTAACACAAGAACATTATATATCTATAGCTATTTAATTAGGAATTCCTAATCTCTCATAGAGGTGTTTTATATCTTTCAGGGTGGAGATCTAGAGAGAAGTTTTTATGCTTTTAATATCATAAATAGTATTTTAAATTTCAATTTTCAATCTTTCATTGCTAGCATATAGTATACAATTTTTGTTTATTGACTTGTATCTTGTGATTTTGTCAAATTCACCTATTCTAGCAGATGTTTTTGTAGTCTTTAGGATTTTCTATGTGCCTGTTTGTGTTTTCTGTGAATAAACAAAGTCCTACTTCTTCCTTTTCAATCTATGTTTTATTTCTTTTTCTTCCTTTATTGTACTGGCTAAGGCCTCCAAAATAGTTATGGTGATAGTGTATATCTGTGCTTTGTTCCTGATGTTAGGAGGAAAAGAATTCAATTTTTCCCTTTTAAGTTTGATGCTTATTACAGGTTTTTTTGTAGATGCCTTTTAGCACATTGAAAAAGTTCCTTTCTAGAACTTATTGAAAGTTGCCATGCATAGGTAGCAAATTTGTCCAATATTTTTCCTATATCTGTTGAGATGATGATTCTTTCCTCCTTTATTCTGTTAAAGTTGTTAACTCTATTGATTGATTTTTTTTATTGTGGTAAACACATATAACATTAAATTTACCATTTTAACCATTTTCAAGTATACAGTTCAGTAGTATTAAGTATGTTTACAATGTTGTGCAACCACCACCACGATTTAGTTCCAGAACATTTTTATCACTTGAAAAGCACATCCCATGTCCATTAGAAAATCACTCCCCATTCACCCCTTCCCTTGTTATTTGCATTTATCACACACCGAAAGGAGTGAATGGGAATCTGTCCAAACAGCTTTCTTTCAACAAGAGAGCCACTTAGGCAGTTTTCCAAAGTTGTTATACTATAGATCTCTCTGCCTATAATCACTCACACACAAAAGCAATCTAAATGATATTGTAGTTAAAAGCAACTAACATTTAAGGCTGATACATTGTGCAGAAATACCCTTGAATTTAAACTTTTGGTTACTAATAACCAGAAGCCCTACATAAAATATTAAAATAGATGACTATAAGCATTGTTTTAAAATGTAAAAAAAAAGATTAATTTTGGGAATCAGTGTATGGTTAATTTGCCATTTGGTTGGTAGAATATCAGCCTTACAACTATAAAAGTCACAGAAAATAAATTTCTGCTCTGTTGTTATTATTGTAAATACTATGACTTAACACTTTCACTATTTTTTCAGTAGCTGGAAAAAGTATGCTAAACCGAAAGGAACCCAATAAATGTTATAACATAAGGGAGGCAAATATATTCCTATAAACAAATGCTCTACATTTAGATATCAGTCAGTAGCTAGAAAACTCCATTTTTCTTTTTAAAGTTTAGCTGTTTTAATTTTCCACATGTTTAACATTTGTTAAAGGATGTGGCTTTTTTGAAAGACGTTTTTACTTACAGCCTCTTTACTATATGGGTAAATGAAAGCAAATGATGCTGTTGTAAAGTATAACGACAAAAGAAAATTTGCCAAAGTTGTGAACAAGTATAAGCCTGTAATACATATCGATAATCTTGGTTAAATATCAGGCTTGTCAGAAGCACTGTTATATATTGCTGCTCTCCTCATTCATATTTTGATATAAATCACTACTATGATTAAGAACTTTTATTTAGAACATTTATTCCCAAGGTCAAATTGCTTCTTCAATGTAAATGGATCAGTGATTCACCTACACCTAGTAGTCCAGATGCTGGACAATCTTACTCAACAAAGGTCTGTGGTATTTTGCCATCAGCAATGTAACACACAGACTGAATCCTCAGGGTCATTAAGCACAGGGTTGAACAGACTGGTTGAACAAGAAGTTTGTTTATTAAGTCAAAACGTCATACAGTGATCCAGAGTTCAATCATGTTGGTGGCAATGGGTAAAATCCTTGGTATGTTGCTTCAACATTGAAGGAACTCAAGACTTATCTGAGGAAGGAAGAGAGGGAGAGAAGGAGCAAGGGAGAGAGGGAAAGAGGAAAAAAGGAAGGAAGGAAGAAAGGAAGGAAGGAAGGAAAGAAGGAAGGAAAGGAGTTTTATCCAATGTATAATGGGGATTCTCATTGTCTTTGAAATTCTTTTACCTTAATACAACTTTAGTTTAAATAATACAAATAGATTTTAAGAAATAGTAGAATGTATGAGTAATAGCTAAAAACATGATCTCTGGAGCAGACTTCTAAGTTTTACAGCTGTGTGACCTCAGGCATATTGCTTAATGTCTATGAACCCCAAGTTCTTCATCTGTGAAGTGGCAGTAATACTTGTACTTACATTCCAATGTAAGAATTAAATGAATTAATACATGTTAAAGTCCCTATGACAATTACTAAATACAGAATGAGTGTTAGCAACTCTCACAGCTGTTATTCAGCCAGAATAAAAACCTTCTACATACAGCTACATATATATAATAAATAGTGCATGACTGATTGACTTATTATTGTGTCTATGGTAAGCAATATAGTTAATGGCTATTAAGCAACTATCATATCATCCGAATGCTAGATGGAAATACTGATCTCAGAACAATATGAAAGATAAATCAAGACTGAATTACATAAGGCTATGATGATTATTAGAGTAGCCGAAAGAAAATCTATGATTGCAGATTAAAGAGGGAAGAAAGCTCTGTAACCAGCTGTCTCCAGGGTTGAAAAATCAGAAGAATTTGTGCTGGGAGAGCATTTTATCTGAGCCACATTATTTGAGGCCCAGTGTGGAGGTTAGTGAAGTTGTTTTCCAATTGGCCAGGATTTTTTAGGAAAATAGGTTTAACTTTGTCCAAGAAAAGCAACATGCAGAAACCAGAAAAGGAAATTAGATTTCTTAGGGATTTCAGAAAGAGACAAACTGGGATTAAAAGAAAGGGTTCAAATAAACATGCTGGAGCAGCAGATTCTGATTCCGACTCTGCCACTAAGCTGCTGGGTGGTTAGGGCAAGTAAGGCTTTCTCTGCCATTGACTTTCTTACTTTTAAATTTATTGTGATGGAATATCAGGCATTACAGATTGATGTCCTGGGATCGGATCTGAAGAACTGAAGTGAGGTTTTTTTGTTTGTTTGTTTGTTTTGTTGTTGTTGTTCATGATGTTTAAAAGATTTTGAATCTAAAAGCCTTAAAGAGACTTACATGCAATTCCTAACCCACCAGGGCTCCCTTACTCTACTACCCGTTGCTCCCCGTACTCATGTACTTGCTTTGTCTCAGACAGAACTTGAATTTGAGACCTTTCTACCTCTCTTTATATAGTCTTTGTTTTTGTTTTAAAATTCCATTAGTCTCTATGCATAATAATAGAAAGAACAATAATGCTAATTGTTGGACCCCTTTTATGTGCCTGAGACTAACCTCAAAATAATCTTAAAGGGTAAATGATATCATATTTATTTTACAGATAGTAAAACTGTGGCTGAGGGATGCGAAATGACTTGTCTTAGGACATATACATAGCTTGTGAGCAGTAGGACCAGGACCCTAATTCTCACTCCACTGGGATCAAGGTCTTTCCATTGTACTATACTTCCTTAGACTGTTGTTCACTATTGATATTTGTAAAATAAGGAGATACACAGCCTGGGAAATACAGACTCCCAAACAAGATAAACCCTGAGGCCCCTGGGAAATGTTCTTGTCTATAGCAACATAGTTCTAATTATTCTGGAAAAAAGGAGTTGCTACCTTTCATCTAGTTGAGGGCTGCTTCAAGACTGGACCCAGATACTATAAAACAAGGTGTGTGGTTTGATTTTGTTCTGTTAAAGCAGGTTAAATGTGAAGTTGGAGTTATTATCCCAGTGTTTAAAGTGATGTCTTTTGCTTGCATTTCTAAAATACAGCATCCTCTGTGGTTAAACTCGAATGTTAGTAATGAAAAAGCAATAGTTACCTGGTTTGAAATGTCATTCAGAAACTCCTTAAACGCTTAATCTAGCCAAATGTTGGTGAGTTAACATGCTGAGCCTATGGTTTGAAGTAACCGTACTTCTTGAAAGCTGGGGGTATAAGACTCTAACGATATGTCCCGTTTATGTATCTAGGACATGTGGTTATTTCTCAATAGCCATTACTGTTCTCAGAACCATTATCTCCCAGCATCTCCCAGTTAAATATTATCTGAATTATGACTGCTTAGCATACTAAAAAAATCTCCTATATTTGTACCATGTTGATATTACAAAGTCAATACAGCTGGAGTAGAGTAGATTAGCTTCATTTAATCTTGTGTATTAAGAAAAACTTCAGATAAGTTCTAAGTCCAGAATCTAGGTCATGTGTGATAACTTAAAGTATGAGGAAGACAAACCAGAAATGGCAATCTTTATTTCTTAGTTACTTGCTTGAGCTTGTAGTACTGGCTGTATGAAAAAATCTTGTTTTGACTTGAACAAATTAAATGTGTAAGTCAATAATGGTGACTAATTATATGATCCATACATAACAATTCCAATCATTTTCTTCACTAAAATGAATAAACTTTAAACTTATTATAATGGGTCTAAAGACTTTAAAATCAAATATTAAAATGATTTAGAGTGACTTTACCCTTCTCTAAGAACTGGATCATTTTAAGAAATCAGTGAATAGTTTGTGCTGAAAGGACAAATCTGTAGACCTTTACATTTAACAAAGATGGTACTAAAAGTTAATATATATGTGGACTGTTGTTACAATCTGACCAATATTGTACTTCAAATCTGCAAATGCAGTTTCTTATACCTCTATTTCCTCATCTCTCTGTAGTGGGGTACCCTATCAGAGGAGTATCCTTTCACCCATTTATTCTTTGAGAGCCTACAGTGTGCCAAGCACTATACTAGGAACTGAGATGTAGCGGAGAAGCAACCATTGAATTTGGGGAGATTAGGAAAGGGTATGAGCACTGACTATGCAATGATATGCAGGAGTTAACCTGATAGGGGAAGAGAAGGCATTCCAGGAGAGCAGAGAGACTGGAACAAAGGCGTGGACATAAGAGGCAGTGTGATGTGTAAAGGACTATATGTTAACGGTGGTAGTGGATCATAAAGTAAGGAGAGGAGGCTAGAGAGTTGGGCAGAAACTTAGCTACAAAGAGCTTGTACAGGGCTTGAGCCCCTGTAGGGGGCCATGGTGCTGCTGAAGTCAAAAGAACTGCATATCCAGCTGTGTAGCACAGAGGTATATACAATTTTGAGAAGAGAACAATCAGAGTATGACAAGAGACCAGACAAGAGATGATGGTCTGACCTAGACTGTTCTTATTCAGTAAATAATAAATTGGTTTGTATAACATGGGAGGAATTTGAGGATATCAGAAGAATCCCACAATATCAGCAATGGTAACATCAGTGGCAACATCAGTAGCAATTGGAATTTATGTTGCTGTGTACCAGGCATTCTGCCAAGACTTTACATGCTCCAGTGCAGCCCTAACTCTGACTTTGTGAGTTGGGTACTCTTATTATTCCCACGTTTAGAGAGAGTCACACAACTAGAAAATGCGTGAGCTGAGACTCCAAGGGAGACCTTTTCTAGAGCTATGGTCTTAACGACCATGTTATGTAACCAAGCTTATTTAATTTATAACTTTAAGTTTGTGTAAAATAATAAAGTAATGGCTTCCAGAATAAAGACAATCAAACTAAATGGGCTTTGTGACTGCTTTTACCCTTACTTCAAAGAGAAATTTATGTTTATTTGTTATTTTTTAATTAAAGTATAGTTGGCATACAATGTTACATTAGTTTCAGGTGTACAACATACTGATTTGACATTTATATACCTTACGATGTGATCACCATGGTAAGTAAGTAACCATCTGTCACTGTACAAAGTTACTATGATTTTAAATTAATATAATTCCCGTACTTTACATTGTATCCCCCTAACTTATTGTGTAACTGAAAGTCTGTGTCTCATTCCTTCCTCTCCACCTTTTTCACCCATTTCCCAGCCACACTCTGGAAACCATCAGTTTGTTAGGTGTATCTAGAAGTGTGTTTCTGTTTTATTTTTTTTATTTGCTTTTTTTCCTATTCCACACAGGTGGAATTACATGGTATTTGTCTTTCTGTGTCTGAGTTATTTCATGTGGCCTCTAGGTCTGTCCTTGTTGTCACAAATGCCAAGTTTACATTCTTTTTTATTGCTGATTAATAGTCCATTACACAAGGGGGGAACCCCCCAAAAAGAAATTTATTTATAAAAAATTGAGTATTTATTGTTACATATTTAAACTTCACTCACCTTCAAAGTACTCTCCATTTGATGCAATACACCTATGGAGACTTTTTCCCACTGCTCAAAACAGTTTTTGAACTCATCAACTTTGATGCCTTTTAGTGCTTCTGCTGTTTTTCGTTTCACCTCTTTCACATTGGCAAAACGTTTCTCTTTGAGGATTTTTTTCATCCAGGGAAACTAAAAATGGCACTCAGGTGAGATTGGGTGAATAGGGAGGGTGGGGCATAGAGATCCTGCTGTTTTGGGTCAAAACTGCTGAACACTCAAGTGTGATGTGGGCAGGTGTGCTCATAAATCACCTACCATGAAATGGGCAACTGTGTTGAAGGAGAGTCATCAAAAATTCACTGATGCTGAATGCAGCCTTTCAAAATAACTCCAGCTAGTGCACTGATACAGATGGGTTCCTAGAACACTCACTTAGCAGGGGAAGCCTGTACTATAAAGAGCCCACCATGAAAAAGATAATTCCTTTTTCCTTTGGGGAATTCATATATATATGGACTGTCCAGAAAGTATCCGATTTGTAATATGAAAATAGAGGTCTTTATTGAAAAAGATACAAGATACAAGAAACATTGTACATAGGACAATGATGCCTCAGTCCCCTTCAAATTAGTCACCTTGCAACCTCACACAGTTCCAATCACCATCAGCTGCCCTGCCATATTTTCCTGAATTTGATCAACAGTCTAAAATCTCTTCCCTTTTGAAGGCAATTTTAGTTTTGGGAAAAAACAGAAATCACAGGGCACCAAATCTGGACTGTAGAGGGACTGAGTCACCTGGGTGATTTGATGTTTTGCCAGAAAACTCTGCATAAGACATGATGCATGAGCGGGCACATTCTTATGATGAAGCTGCCAATCTCCAGTTGCCCATAGCCATGTCCTTCTAAATCATCTGAATAGTTTCCATGGAGGAATGTTCAAGCTTAATGCAAAATTTGATGCAGATTTGTTGTTCTACTTGCTCAGTCATTTTGAATGTGACAGCCACACAGGACACATGCTCACGCAATGTCATCTACGGCTCACATGACTGGTACAGTGGAGTTGTCATTGTTCCTGCATGCACTTTCCAGTCCCCTCTCCTTGGCTACCAGGTTACATCGATGCTGTGCTAATCATTCTCATTATATTAACAATGGCTGGACTTTTTCTGGACAGACAAAAATATGTATCTCGCATCTTCTTTATTCGTTTATCAATGGGTACCTAGTCTGCTTCAGTGCCTTGGCTATTGTAAATAATGTTGCAATAAACATAGGGGTGCATATAGCTGCTCGTTTTCATTTTCTTTGGACAAATAACCAGAAGTGTAATTGCTGGGTCAAGTTTGTAGTCACTTTAATGGGTGTCTGAACTCTAGAGAAGGAGGCTGTTCATACCCAAACAGAAGTGAGCCACAAAGCAGGCTCTGTTGAACTTACGAGGTAGTAGAATATATCTTCAGCACTTCCTGTCCTTTACCCTTATTTCTGATTGACTTTTATCTTCTTCCCTAGGTTATCTGTGATCTAATTATGTCTCTGCTCCCTCTGAGGATGAAAGTTACCTGGGAAACTGATTTGAATAGCCATGCTTGTTAGTGACTCAGTGGGATGTTTCTCCTAGAGGAGGGCTCTGTGTGCAGAGTGGGCTGTTGGAGGGCAGAGGGGAAGGAGGCATCCTGAATAAGTGGAAAAGTTTGCCTCCCAAAAGGGGTCACTCTAATTTTAAACTAGTCATCTGGTGTGATTAATTTAAACATTCAAATCACATAGTAATAAATCCTTATTCAACTTCTTACTATAATTTGACTTTTATTGTAGTTGGACTGCCTGGAGACAGTGCTCTGGGTAAAGGATGAAGGACCTGCATACTTAGGCAGTTGCAATTCTCAATTTCAATGAGACATATAGCATCTGGTTTTATCTGTGATATAGCCGTGAGGTTTGGTTAATCTGAGTCAGTTCCTGAGACAAAAATTCTGTTCCCAGAATGCTCTTGAATCAAATTTCTAAGTCTGAAACAATGAGGATGAGCCTGGAGTCATGGTGAATAATCCAAGGAAAATGCTCTTCTTTAATGCTGTTTGGCTGTAATCCAGCTAGTTTTCCTGTGTTACACCCTTACCTTGCTATGTGCCCCTCTCCTCTGGAAAGTCTTAAAATACTTGGTTAGAAAGTCAGATTGTAAGCATCCCAGGACTTGAAAGGGTGAAAGAGTTTTGAGAAAGCAGACTTTCCCATTCCCTCCAGACCATGCCACATAAGGAAACTGAGCCACTTTTAAAAATCTACTAATCATACGTCCAACACTGATGGCTTTTTACATTGCTCCAGGGAAAGATATCAATTCTGACAGCTGATAGTTTCTTATAATTTCATTTAATCAGTGAGTTTATTTTAAAGCTGCTTAGAGTTCTTACTGCATTCCACACGGCTGACTCTTGACATATTAGGAGTACTGATAGCCTTATTAAAGCCTCATAATTTTCCAGGTAGTTCTGTCTTGGCTGATAAATCTCATTTCTCTTCATAAAAGTTATTAGACTTCCTGGGCAGTGCACCAACTTGGGAAAATGTTCTGAAGATGATCTGATCAATTCAAATTAGGGGACAGGTGTTTGAAGTTCACTGTATAAACATAATGGTACTGGAACTTGGCTGTGTGATTTGGGTGGAACACAGGAAAAGAAACACAAAGCATTTTGCTGCCTCCAGATGACCCAACTTTAACAGAAGAGGGGAAATGACAAATTGGATTACCTCAGATATGTTTTGATCTCCCTACAAATTCTGGCAATACTTAGGTCAGTTCATTGCTAATAATAACAGATCAAGAAACATTTTCCACAAAAAGTTTTGTTTTATGTTTTGTGATGGCATAAACTTAATTTTGTTTCTGATGTAGAAGTGACACACCTTTTTATATCCCAACGGTCATCACAAATACTGCACTTTGGAAAGTGCAAAGTGAATCTAGAGTGTGCTGTCAAAGACATACATTCCATTGCTCATCAATTTATTTAACATTGTGGGTAAGTGCTTTTCACAAATTTTATAAAAATGATTTAAAAACAAATGAAAGTTGGTTTCAAATATAGAAAATACATTTTCCCTGAAATGAATGCCTTCCTTAAATATTGACTATGTAAGTACAGTGTAAACTCCTTATAGCATTGCCACTCATAATTTGAATGAATTTGATAACTTTAAGGTTTGAGGTTTTAACCCCCATTTTATTGATGAGGATTTCAAAGTGAAGATCACTATGCTAATAAATGCAGAGCTATGTTGAAAAGTCAAGTTTTTTCCATCACATTTTCTTGAATTTGTGCCCATTTTAATGGTAACCATGACATAGCAAACATTTAGTGTAAACTGTTTTATCATTTTTCTGGGAACCTGATTTGATTTTCATTATGTCAGATTCTAAAAGTAATTTTGCTATTTGTAACCATAATAGGATGATGTTCATAAGCCTGAAAGAATGCAGGAATAGCAACCTATATGTTTATAAAGTTCCAAAAAATAAAAATAAGGAAGAGAACAAAACTTGCTGAGAAAAATAGGAATGTAGTAAGAAAGTTGACATGATAGCTCTGTTAACAATCCTTTAAAACTTTGAAGCACCATATAAATACTATGTAACTTTCTCCCAATGACCCTGTGAGAGAAACAAAGCACATGGCATTTTTCTTGCAGATAAGGAAAATAAAGGTTAGAAAGCTTAAAAATCTAATGTCTGACAGCAAGTGAGTGTTAGTAACCATAGCACTAATTCCTAAGATATGCTATAAATAAGTTAATTTAGGCTTCAGTCAAGCTCACTGATAACATGTGTCGACCTGCCTGCCCCATGCAAAACAGCTGGAACATAGTCACATCACTGCTTTACCCCAAAATATTCACTCTTAACACGCAAGCTCACATCTTGGATATGCATCTGGTTCTTCTACTGACAGGCTAGATTACTTTGCTCAAATTATGATATCTTTTGTAGCCCCTCTCCCTAAATACAGTAGAAATGATCATTTTACCACATTAAAGTTTGTGCCATTGAGTGAAATTACATGATAAATCACATGGCTCTTAGCCTGGTACATAGCTAGTTCTCTACACTCATTAAATCTGACTATGTATATATTCAATGTGTAGCAGTGGGTTAAGAAGTCCTAGCTGGTTCCAAAATAATGCCAATCCTGAAGGTCTCTGAGAGTCTGTGATGATTATCAGTAATAGAAATGTTGCTGTGGGGATGCAAATAACATTTTCTCACTCTATCATAATCTTTGGAGGTGTGTGTTTCATGTTCTCTTGTGTCTGCTTCAAACTCAGACTCTAGAGCTATCTCTGACCCTAAATTTAAATTTGTACATTCATCAGGGAATGCATTCATTTACTTAATCAATATTTTTGTAGTTCCAGTGTTGTGCCAGATAGTCTGTTTGGTGCTGGAGTAACGCAATGGATAAAATAGACATGTCTCTTTTTATGGAGTTTGCAATATATTGAAAAGTATAATACAATTAAAAATAAATGTAGCCCTGACTTGTGTGACTCAGTTGGTTAGCCACTGTCCCACAAAACAAAAGGTTGCTGGTTCAATTCCTGATCAGGGCGTTTGCCTGGGTTTGGTCCCCTGTTGGGGCATGGACCAGAGGCAACCAACCAATTGATGTTTTTCTCTCACATCAATGTTTCTCTCCATCTCTTTCTCCCTCTCTTCCCCTCTCTCTAAAACTAAATTAAAATCTTTTAAAAATTACTATGAAAATTGATTTATAATAGGGGAAATTGGGGTTTTGGCATGGGACCTTAGAGGAGTCTACTTTAAAGAGGATGGCCTCACTGAGGAAGTGAGCATGTTTATGCAGAAAAATGAAGGATGAGTTGAGTTTGCTTTTTTTTTTTTTTTTTTTTTTAAATAAGAGAAGAGAACCAGAGTGTCTGGCAATGATTTTCTACTGTGTAGTTCCAGCTTCTCCCATGACATTCGAAATATACAAAGTCATATTTGAAAGCTTTGTTGTGACCACTGCATGTTGCTGGAAATAAACTCAGGTCAGCAGAAGTAACATAGACTGCTACTCTCTCTTTTCAACTGCTGGCAGAGAAAACTTCTGCATTTCCCCAAATGCATCCTGGGAATGCCTTTAAGTTATTATGTCTCAGGATAATTGTTTAAACTTTTAAAAATGTCTATCTTTATGTAAATTAATAATAATCAGAATGAATTAGTGTATGTCAGTGTTTGCTATGTGTCAAGAAAGCTTTTGTATTCATCAGCTCTGATCATATAAGCAACATCATAAAGCTGGAATTTTTATCATCATTTTGTAAAATTAAAAATTGAGCTGAAGTTGGTTTAGTTTTCATTTGATGCTGTTAATAGTGAAGTTTCACTTTTATAAAATGTTAGATGTACAACTGTGTGCTAGTTGAAACATTTGACTTTCTCCATCTCACAAATATCTTTTCATTATTAATCCCTGTAATTTTTTTTACCAATTTAGTCTTATAATTATAATTGTATACTAGCTTCTTATTATTTTATACTTGGTAGTAAGGCTGCCCTACTAATTATTGAAGCCAGAAGTTCTGTAAGTCAAGGAAAGATAAGAGAGAACAGGGAGAGGTGGAATGCACACTCCAGTTGCAGTGATCATCAGCATAGTGTTTCTGGATAGGCTCTACAATAATGTGAGTAATATTATATGGCAGTAGTAAGACTTTGGAATATTGTACTTGAGAATATGGAAACAAAACCGTAAGAAATGGTAGCAAAACTCAAAAGGGAATATCAGCAGATTATCATGTTTCTTATGGGGAAGGGACCAAGCCTTCAACCTGGTATCTATGGTACTCACATTATACTTGATAAATTTTTGGTGAATTGAAGAATGTATAGGTGGAGAGGAAGAGATCTCTTCAATAAGGAATATGCTTAAAACAGTGATTTTCATTTTCATCAATGAAAATATACAGGAGCTATCTCTGCTTAGTATTTTGGCACAGTTGTTAGAGTAAATAATTATTGATGGGGGGATTTAGGAAATTTACTGGAAAACAGAGAGGAGGGTTGAAAGTATAAAGATGAAGACAAAAAATAAAAATAATGCTGAAAAAACAAATTGTTATTTAAAAGATCAAGCATAGATTAGGTCACCAATAAAGTATGAGGAACTTTCCTAAAGTGAAAATAGTAACAAAAAAATACCTTTCAGTTACAAGGCAAAAAATCAGAGATTATTGACAAAAATAAAGCACAAAAAGGTCCTTTCATCTGTAAATCAAAAATAAAGTCTATTAACTCTCAGATGAAAAGGGGAAAATAAACTGAACAGAATTTCTAAACAGTAATTATAATAAAAATTCTCCATATCAATACCAATGTCATATATTTAAACAGTAATCAGAAGAAAGTTCAAAGCAGTAAATGTTTTATCATCAAAAACTGGAAAAATAAAAATGAAGGTATTAAGACCTTTTCTGCTGCTGTCCCAGAGCCTAGGTGGAGAAATGGGATGAGAGGCAGGTGGGGCCACCTGCCCTGGTGGTTTACAAATAGTTAAGAGATTTTCACTTCTGACTAAGGTGGAGTAACATGGACCATATTTACTTCTCTCATATAACAACTAAAGAAATGGGGAAAAAACATATGAAACAACAGTTGCCCTGATATTGGATATCAGGAACAATGCAAAGTGTCCCTGGAGAGACTGGGAGTAAATGAGATGAATCCTAAAATTTCCCCAAATTACTACCCAGAGAAAGTGCCTATGATGCAAGGCAGGGAGGGGAAACTCAGCAGAACCCAGAAGTCTCCGTGAGTTGAGGTGGTGAAGATGATAGTCTGGGGAGGCCAACGTAGCTATGGTTCACTGGGCGGTAGAATGGAGAGTAGTAAAATACACAGAGACAGCATGACATCTAAAATATGGTGAGGGTCCCTTCTATCTTCAAGCTGGTTATCAGTAATGCATGTGACAACTTACATGAAATGAGGGATGAATTACCTGAAAGAATGAGATGGAACAATATTTAAAGCCAACATCAGACCTTTCATTTGAATGAAAAAAAAATCTCTCACAATTTACAGAGCATCAGGTAGAGTACTCAGAGAGGTTTTCCCTCTGTAGCAGGGATCTGGTCCCACTTAAAATTAAAAGCAGGAACTAAATTGATAAAGTGAATTCCAAGTAATGACCACTTTTCAGGATAAATTTCAATAATATTTCCAGGAATATAAAAGTATTCAGCACCCCAAAAGGTAAAACCCACAATGTCTGACATCTAATAGAAATTACAAAGATACAAAGAAGCAGGAAAATACCACACAGAATAGATTCTACTGAATGAGGAAAAAAAATTAACAAAACTGACACAGAATTGGCACAGATGATAGAACTAATAGTCAATGATATTAAAAGAATTATCATAACTGTATTCCTCATGTTTAAGATTTAGAGGAAAGACTGAACATGTTAAGTAGAGCTGGAAGATATTTTTTAAACTACCCAAATTGAACCACGATAAAACAGCAATGTTTGAAAAGAAAAATAAGCTGAGTAGGATTAATACTAAATTAGGTGTCAATTAAAAAAAGATTAGTGAACTTAAAGAATTAACAATAGAATCTATCCAAAATTAAACACAGAGAGAAAAAAGAATGAAAAAATGTATAGCAATTCTATGAGCCGAGGGATAACTTTGAACAACCTACTATATGTGTAATTTGAGTTCATAAAAAAAGATAGGACAGAAAAAGATGACAAATCATGGCTAAAAAAATCCAAATTTGATTGAACCTCACTTTTCCAAAGGTGCAAAGATCCATCTCACCATGGAGGACATTTATTGGAGAAAGCAACTAATTAATCAGGGATCCCTTCTCCTGACTCAGATTCTTTCTCTTCGGAGGTAATTTCACCAGCAAGGACTTTTCTAATCTTCTGCCCATAATATGCATAAAAAGGTGCTAGATATAGGCCTCACAGCCAAACTAAGAGCTAAGTAGGAAAAAGGACAGGGTCTTCTTCTCAGACCTTCTGGTCTGCTGACTTTCACTTCATGACCCCATTTTCAACATGGCTGCTGACACTTCTGCTTGACTGATTTCTGAGTTCCAGAGACCCTGTGTTTTTCAACTCCTCTGAACATTGGTGGTGGTAAGGGAGGGGGACCCTTTCTTGGCTGCTAGGAAGGAATGGAGGTAGTTCGAACTGGTCCTCATACAGGCTTTCATATAATTCTCCTGATTTCAGCCCCATACCCACTGGCCCCTTCATGAACCTAGTACCTCTGATCTTCTTCCCCCTCTGCAAAGAATACTTGGGCATCAGCATTTTGTGCTGTATTAAGTAGTGATCAACAATCTGTTTTGCATCTTCTACAGTTTTGTGGATTTCTTTCTTCTTCACTTCCTACCTAGGTCTCATTTCCCTTACGAGTTTATACATTTTTATCCTTTTACTGTTGTTATTTCATTGGGCTTTACAAAGGGAGCAGAGGTAAATGGCTGTGTTCAGTCCATCAAATCTAACCAGACACTTGGACTCTTCCTCTCTGAAACAATTGGAGTGATAACATTGAAATATATGTATTGAAGCTGCCTGTAATTTTAAAATATTTTAAGTTTTTTTTTCTTTAGGTGATCACTAATACTTGGTAAATTTAACTTGTGTTACTAGAGAGAAGAAAATCTTTCTTAGAAAGCCTCCAATATATTTATTTTTCATTTATTTATACTATACTTATTTAAATTAACAATAAAACAAATACATATACACAACCTGTCTTCAAAATAGAATAACCATAAAATAATGAGAATAGAAAGGAAAGGAAAATCAAAATGTATCAAAGAGATATTAACTTTTTTTCACACTTCATTCATGCTGAAATATGTTATGAGCTATCTTTCTTTGTAATGCTTTTGGCATCTCACATTCATAGCAGATCAACACTGGCACATGTTCTTTCCCTGATTTTCCATTTCTTCACTAACTTAAACATTGTGGGACCGGCTATATTACTCACCAGTGGTGGAATAAAGTAGTTGACTTGAAATGGATTCAAATTAAATCTGATATTTCAAAGATATGAACCATGTTTTTACAGTATTACCACAGCACCCACGAGGTATTATATAATCAGTTGGATGCAGGTATGTGTTTATCAATTGGACTTTTCCCATCTAGGAATACTTTTCATGATCGTATTGCTTTTCTTTTGGTTCAGTAATTTAGTTAAAAGAAAGAAAAACCTCCAGTTTCTCTCTTTCTGCACCCACCCCAGCCTTCTAGCAAAAATAAAGTAAAAAATAAGTAAAAGAAAAATAGGTTATTATAACTTAAGGCAATGTCCTATGTATTACAAGATAACATTTAGGTGTTTTAAGAAAAAATATTTACTTTCAGTGTAAAAGAACATCTATATATGCTTTCTACAAAAATATTTTTATTTTGGCTCAGTAGTAAAATATGACATAGCTCAGAATTCCAGATCATTTAATGAAAATATCTACATGTTCTTATTTTCCTTCTGGAACATTTTGTCTAGTGCTTTACTACTATAATATTTTAAAATAGCTAGAATATCTTTGGAAAATTATTTAACTAGCCTGTACTGTACTTTATGACTTCAACAGAATGCAGACTGTAGAATGTGAATTGTATTAATTTATATCCTATTACCATGTGTTGTTTCTTTAAGGACTACAAATACTTGTGAAAACACAGAGAGATGGTTAATAGCAGTGGACTCTTGAGCCCCAGGCTGAGTTCAAACCCTGATTGTCTTCTGGAAGCATGGCCCTTGGTTTCTTATTATTAAAATAGTACCAATAATAGTGCCACATAGACAGACATGTTAAGAAATTAAAGAAAGATAACACATATAATAAGCAAAACATAGTGTCAGTTAGTAAGAACTCAATAAATGTTATGTATTAATTGTCAAAATTATCATAAACTATTATCATAAACTATCATAAATACCAAGTCAAGAAGGCTCATTTTAAGATGTTACCCAAGTGCATGCTGAAGTTAGATTTGGGACAGAAACCTTACCTTGTTTCCTGACTTCCTAAGCTTGCATTGAAAAGACAAATATGTTTCAGAAAACAATCTAGAAAAACAAATGTGGACTATTTGATAAAATATGTTAGTAAATTCCTTGCACTATTTTGAAGGGATAGCAATATAAATAAATTTATAAATATAACATTTTTAACAATTAATTTGCAGTTTAAGAAAAGCTAAATCAATTCTGCATTTAATGCTTAATAAAAATAATTTCTGTCTAAAATCATGAATGAGATTTTCCTTCAGAACATACTACAATTAAAAAAATGAATAACAATAAAAAAATTCCAGGTTGTTTTGGAAACTAAGCTGTTCTTAATATTTCATATAAGTAATTTTTAGTAAATAATTTTCCAACTGTTAAAATTTGTTGCTCAATAGTAATATTATTTGTCTATCCCTTGTATTTCCAAACCTATAGAATATTTTTATTTAATATGAGAACTTTTTTTAAAATTCCAAGTCCACAAAACTTTGGCTTAGCACTTTTCACATATTCTGATGATGGAGGAGTAATAGACCAAGAAAATATATATTATGGGAAAACAGAAGACAGTAGGCTGAAGAATTTTACTATGGATTCTGTTTTCTATTAAAAAACAATGCTCTTTTCTCAGTGTTACAGTTTATTTAGTTATTTCTGTTATCAAACAGCAAATGAGGTCCTGCTGCCCTCTGCCATTCTCTAGGTAAAATTCTGGAGGCAGAGGTTTGGAGAAAAAAGAAAAGAGTCTTTATTGAAAAGCTTCACAATTTTGGAATGACAGCTTTCCACATGCATTAGTCACTTAAGTGTATTAACTAAAGTTAAAATCTTTAACTCTTGAGTTCCTCTATCATTCCCCCTATTTGTTTTTAATTGTTTTACTTCTATAAGGTTAGTTTACAAACTAAAACAACATAATAACAAAAGCTACACAATTTTGGAATAATGGCAGGTTCTGTCTCCAGAACACCCAAAGGAAAATAACTCTGCCACCCTCTGCCATGCCAGACCAGTCCTAGGCTGCACCCAGACTTCCTTCTCCCATTTAAAATACTGTCTTTGGGAAACACAGGCAGCTGCAGCACAATCATCCAGGCAACCCCGAGGAAGAGGACACAGTCTCTGCCTTCCTTCTGTTTTAAATCTATAATAATTCTCATAATTCCATGTGCTCCAGAGGTGTTCAGCTCCTCAGCCAATCTCATTCTAGATTGTTTAAACTTGCCTTGAGCAACCTCCTCCTACACTCTTCCCTTCTTCTCCCCAGTGGTCTGATAGGATCTGTCTGTATCATTTCATTTTCTTTTGACCTTAGATTTATAAAACTATTTAGAACTATATTCTCTATCCTTTCCTTTTATCATTTCTTTCAAACATATTTTCTTCTATATTCCCCATTGTCTCCTAGTACAGTTAATGAGTGAACTGTACTAGGAGAATGGGAACTAACTCATACCCTTCCTTCTTTCATACACTGTACATTCAGTTAATCACTCAGTCCCATGCATTTCGCTTTTTATTAATCTCTCCATTCCATTCCCATTGTCTTCTTTGCCCCTATCCTAGTTCCTGCAAGAGTCCCACAGATCAACTCTCTTTCCACATGGTTGTCAAAGTGCTCTCTATAAAATGTAATCCTCTTTAGATGGCATATGTTGCCCACACCACAAATCAAAGCTCTTTAATGAGAGAGACTAAGCCTATCATCCCCGGTTCTTACCTACCTATCAATTGCTTTTCTTTGCCCTTTGCACCAATGATACACTGAGTTTCTAAAAGATGGGATGCCTAAAATCTCCTTTCAAGCAGTATACAACCAAAAGAGATCAACTCATTTTTCCTGTGATAAGGAAAAGTGAGTTTAATTAATCAAGACAAAGTTTCTTAGGTGAAAAGACTTGCAGTTCCTCTTGGCTTGTCTCGTTCAGTGGTGAGGTAGATATTAACAAAATAATAAATAAATAAAAGGTACCTAGATGCATCTTTACCCTAAATAAATGTCTGTAGCTCTGGGTGCTGCCAGAAATCTTACACGAATTCCTACCATCTGTAGAATTGAGGCTACCGGTTTGGTCTCAGACAGGGCAGTAGGAAAGGTCCTCTGTGAAAGCATTGGGAAGCTACACCAGCTAGTTTAGTGCTCTCTTGGTTACTGATTCCTCAGTCTCCATTATTGCCACCTTTAGACACATGTGGGAGTTAATTCACATGTGTTTTTGGTAGGCAGCCCCTTAGATGGCTCCCAGTGATCCTCACCCTGATATGTACGCACCTGCATAATCTTCTCCCCTTGAGGGAGCTGATTTTGTGACTCGCTTTTAACAAAGAGAATATAGCTGAAATGGTGTTAGCTCACTCTTGAAATTGGGTTACAAAAAGCCTGCTACTTTCCTTTTGGGCACTTTCCAGTAGATCAGTCACTCTGAGAGGTGCAGCTGACACGTGGTGAACAACTCCACAGAGCGGGCCACTTGGATGAACGTAAAAGCAGATCCTTCAGGTGCAGTCAGACCTGGTCAAAAGCTCGACTGTGTCCTTATGAGAGACCCTGATTCAGAGACACCCAATGAAGCTAGACCCAGATACTTGGCTTACAAGAATTGTGAAATAATAAATGTTTGTTCTTTTAAGATGCTAAATTTTAGGGATAATTTCAGCAATAGATTATACATTGTTCTTCACAACTCTTACACCTCCATGCAACACATTGGCTGCCACTAGTGAAATTGCACTGCTAAAATAGTGCAGTGCTTTAGAAATTCCCACATGCATCAGGTTATTTCAGTTTTTCCAGCCTTTGCACATCCCTTTCTTCTCCCCAGGTGGCCCTTCACCTCCACCTGTTCTCTAGTCTTACGCTGCAACTTCCTGAGGTGGCGATTTACAGAGCACTTTTCTGTGTTCCTTCTGTCCTTTGTACCTGCTGCTCAGAATCTGTTGTAATAATTTGAGAGATATGTTGATTTGCAAACATGTAGCTTAATTAAATGTTCCTCTTTTCTCTGTGTGTATGTTTAAAGATGACACCTGCTTTTCCTCTTGAAAAATATAAAGGAAAACCTTTCCTTTATATTCTTATGACAGCAGTTGGTGCCTGGCTTATTTTATTTGAATCGCTTGAAAGTCTTAAAATGCAAATTGAATCTCACGTTGAAACAGGTACAAGGTGGTTCCAAGCTTCTCAAATAAACGTTAACTTAGAATATATGTGTAAACAAAAACAGCCACAGTAAAATCACCAGGTCTTCTGAATTTTAAAAATGCCCTGTGGTAATTTCCCTTGAAACCTCCACTGACAATAAAAAGGAAGACATGCATGAGGAAATGCACACTAATTGCTGGTAAAATAACTTTCAAATTACAAGGAGTCAAACATTCTGGTTCCTATCAGGACCCAGTGGCCATTACCAAGCTTTAATGGGTGCAGGTGCAGTTGTTTCTTCACATGTTTTTGTTTTTATTTAATCCCCTTATCACTGGCTGTTACCCAGGGCCCGCTCCATCTGGTTGCCCTCATTCAGCACTGCCATAGCAAGCTCAATGTACCAATGGAGAGAAAACAATTCCTTGATTTCAGCATGATCAAGTGGTGAGTGACCTTGTATTCTTAAGTTCATTGACCTAAAAATTATGGGAGCCTTTGAGTTGATTTTCATCAGCTATTCATGTTTTTTCTCATAGTGTCACGATTATCACCTGTTCACTTTCTAGGTATTGGATTTTTTTTAAAAACTGACTTTTAAAATTCTCAACCACCTTAATGTGACCCTTTGCGGGCTTATTTTTTATAATTTATAATTTTTAATTTATCAACGTGCCATGTGTTTGCAATGATATAACCCCTAGTTGCCTCATCAGTAAAAGCTTCCATAACCTTTCCTCTCTACTGCATGTGTTTTCTCCTTAAAAATGCTGTGTGAAGATTTCCCTGCATTAAAACAGCAACAGTTTGTGTTTTGAGTGTAGATTACTCTGAGCAGGAAAATGGCCAATCTGATTGGAAACATGCCAGAAAGGGTGGAATATTTGAAAGAAGTGATTCGTTTCATGGCTTCCCTTCATAAATCTTGCTTGCTGTTTACTTGGAGAAAAGCCATAGACACTCTGTAGTTTGCTTTCAGAATCACACACCTTGAACCATGAGTTCTGCCCACTGTTCCCAGATGCATAGAGCGACCTGCTGCCTATTCTTTCATTATACATTAACCTTGGTTCCTCAGATTTTTAATAATTAAGAAATTGCCTTCCTTTTTAACTAGAAGAAAGACAGTGAGACCCCAAGAGAGTTAGTTAAAAAATGCATCTGAATTTTCATCTACTTAGCCAACAAAGGAAAGAAACAACTGGAGAGAAATTCTTTCAAAACACTATAATCTTGAATTATTACTGTTCCAGTTCTTTAGAAGCAGAGTGGCAATTGCCCCTATTGGTCGTTACCCTTTTCTTCTTTCCTCATGACTTCTTCTTCTAACTTCAAGATCAACCAGTATCCTTGAGGAACGTCTTCTGACACCCTCTCTTGTTCCCCACACTGAGTACTTGTAACATTGAATTATTATTTTGTTTAGTTTTCTCTGTCCCTCTAGACCTTGAACTCATTCCTTTCTGTACTCCTTGTGTTACATAATAGATTCTCAACAAATGATTTGAGAAAAGAAAGCAAGAAGGAAGAACAACATAAATTTTTTATCATCTGCCAAGAGCCATGACAGTAATTTTAGCCTTGTTTTCTACCTCAGGATGAGTTATAAGCCACATAGAAATGTTCGACATAAGTTATGCTTCAAAAATCCCAAGGGTCTACCTGTATACTACTGAATCAGTATTAATGGGGCTCACACCAGCAATGTGACTATGTTGCTTACTGTCTGTATGTGGCTATAATTTCAAGGCAATAATATAATAAATTATGCAGGTAATAATTTTGAAGCCCACATAAATCTGCCAGCCTAAACCGTAACTCAAAATCTATGAATGGGTATTGAGTGTAAATTAAAACTTGGGAAGGCATGCAAATAAACTTTTTAAATGAACTACTAAGTTACTCTTTGAACTTATGCCAGTTTTAATAAATAGCTAATATTGTTTCAGCTTAACATAGGGTATTACACAGGAAATAAAATCAGAAGTATACAGAGTTCACATAGAAGAAATAAGACATTTTCTGATAAAAGGCATTACATTTATTTATTTATTTTCTTATTCACTCAAGAAATAATAATTTAGTCTCTAAAGAGCACCAGGTGTCATTCTAGCACTAGGCAGTAGCCAAAGATAAAACGAATCCCCTGCCCCCAGGAGGTGAAACTCTAGTGGTGAAGATAAGCCATAATAAATCTATCACAGACTGATGGTGAACAGATGATAGACAGATAGAATCACGTCAGCCATTGGTAAGTGCTATAAAAAAAAGGGTCAAAGAATAAGTGGGCTGTTTTAGTAGATCTGAAATTGTTATCTACAAGCGAGGTAATTTTAAAGGCTATCTGACTTTAGATAAGAATGAGATGTAGGAGACCAGCATTGGATGGCCAAGGAAGCCAAAAAATATTGGTCTTAAGTCTGTTTGACATGAAGAAAGTCTTAATAATGTTCTGTGTTTAAAAACACAAAACAGGACAAATTCATCTCAGAAACAGAGGCAATGTTATATCATACAGGAAATATGACTCACTCTGGCAATTTAATTTGATCCTTCATGTATAAAATGTGTTTCAGATATATTGTATATGGAAATAGTACTCCTTATGAAAAATAGACATTATATATAAAATATTCTCCTAAAAATGTGACATCAGTTGATTTGTTTGCATTTAATTACTTTTGTTAGTTGACTCAACATTACTGTGTAGCTTGTTATTAAATTTATTTTTTAAGATTTTATTTATTTATTTCATTTTATTTATGTTTATTGTTGTTCAAATACAGTTATCTACTTTTTCACCCCACTGTGCTCCCTTGCCCCACCCATCCCCACCTCCTACCCTCGAACTTATCCCCTTTGGCTTTGTCCATAAATTTAATATTTATGTTACATGTCATCAAAAGATATACAGCTTATATGTGTGTGTTTACACACAAAATGCATTTAAGTTATATAGTAATGTGGTTCATTCATAGAAAGGTTAGGGCCACTTTTCAAACATTATTTTGTTAATGATCATTAAAATATCAGGGTTTTCTGGAAGTAGATTGACAAGTAATTAGTCAATAGCAAACAGTAGGGTATCATTTTTATTTCTAGAATAAGTTGGGTTTAAGTCATCAGGGTTTTTTTTTTTTTTTTTTTTTTTTCAAGTTCAGGTAGCTGGTAATGTCTTCAGACAAGTACATTACAGGTAATCATGTAACCTGGCACATAAATGGTAACAGAGCAATCTCAAATCAGCACAGAAATATTCAACAAAAATATTTGTAAAACTATGGGAATTTGTTGCTAGAAATGATGAAAAAGTAAGAGGAAAGAAAAATTTAAGAATCATAATGTAACTAAATTCTTTATCTAAACTTATATGTATGTATATTATTTTCCATGCACACACACATTCAGACACACAGAGAGAGGTTTATCTGATGCTGTGGTCGGTTTTTGACCTCTGATAAAATAGGCATTTGACAGTAGACAATAATATATGTTAATAAATGTTTACAAATACAAAGTAAGGTCAAGTTGAACTTTGAATTCACAATATATAATGATTTGGTTTTCACGAACTAGTTTCTGGCTTACCTTAAGGAGAGATCTTAAAGAAACTATTCAGCTGCTCAGTGGAATTTGAGAATGAGTTGAATTGAAATCTATAAACTATGACTTAATTTGCCACATGTCAGAAGTCAAACAAGCAAATGTACCTAAATGTCTTTCATGCCTCTATGTACAACACAAGTGGTATTTTTCGTCATTTATAGTAAACATGATTATTTCCAGATTGTAAATATGGACCCAGGCTGTTCCTTGGGAAATTTAGTGCAATCTGTTTGCAACTCCTTACAGATGTGAGTTTTCCATAAAGATGGTATCTTTGTACTTTGCTACAAACTATAGATTACATTACTTCATTTGCCTATGAAAGGTGTATGATAGCATTACTTATGTAATTCATGTTAGGACTGAATATTCATGATTTTCTATAATAGAAGACAATAGGAGAAAAGGGTAGGAAAATAAGATGGCAGATTCTTCACAAAGGAATTATCTCATTTTAGAGACAGCAGTATAATGACTTTAACATAAGTGCTATTGCTGTCTTCCCATTGCCTGGATGTTCCAGGAAGAATTGCAGAACAGAGTGCCTCATTCCACTTGTGGCTGTAATTCCTGCTATATTCTGTGTCTGTTTGTGGCTGTCCTTCAAACCTAGCCAGTCAGCTCAGAGGTATTTACTATGGTTCACAGGAACTGGGAAAAAATAGTGGAATATAAATGGATAGGCACTCATTCCACTTTTGAAAAACTTGACATACATATTTCACTAATGCAGGGCAGCCCTAACATTTTGCATGGAGGGCACCATTTTTGCAAATAGTTCTGCTTCTCTGCCTATGAGCACTTCCTCTCCCTTATCTTTTATAGATTTCTGCTTTCTCTTTTTAAAGGCTGTTTACTTTATTATTCCCTATTAACCCACAAGATCCCCAGCATATAAATTATTCCTCAGGAGTCATTTATATAGTTGATAGGAAGTGCATTGATTTGTTCATAATTTAACCATCTTTTATAATAATTATGAGTTTCAAATTTCTCCTCAACTTAAGAAACTGAATTCATGATTGAAAAGTACCCAAATTATCTCAGACACAGATGACTCTTAAAAAATATATTATGCTATTCCACTGGTTGTGGAGTTGTGTTGGTTGTATTATATGCAGCTGAGGGATAATAAAGCATTTCTGATAGATGGTAAAATCATTCTGAACCAAGGCTCACACTACCAAAGAGGAGTTTCCAGTGAATTATTTGTTTTAACCAAGACAAAGCCAAACAATTAATCTGGTTAAAAAAAAAAACTAACAAAAAAGAGAGAAAAACTGACTTCAAAATAAAGATCATAAACATACTAAGTGTCTGAGCCAGCTCCACAGTGAAGGCTCACATTTAGCTGCAAGAAACACGACCTGGAAGGAACGAGGCAGCTAACCTTCAGAAACAGCAGCTGCTCAGCACTGTTTGTAACATCTCAGTTCTCATGCTTGGTGATTCATCCAGATGTAGTGAACCTTAGCCCACCTTGCAGTGACGCCTTAAAGGATATTTCTAATCTGCCACATGTGCTCTCTGAAAGTTTTCAGATAATTAAAAGCAGGGGAGCAAAATTTGATGTTGTAATCTCAAAAATGGTGTTTTAGTGGGATAGCAATGTTAAGAGATTATGTATATAATCTTTTACTAGACTTGATATCATTGTCTCATTTTATCCTACCTTCAGTCCTGTGAGTTATCTGCTGATATACCCAGTTTATATATAAAGAAACAGAGTAAAACTAGACAAGGAGTTTGTGTAAGGTCACTCTTTGATGATAAATATGAAACTCATGATATAGATTATAAAAAAAGTAATGCTACTGAAAATGACCAACAGATGCAAACAGAATATGAACCAAACCTTAATTAAGCCACAGGTTGGAGTATCGCCATGCATATGATCTACCACACAAAGCTGCTTCTGTATGTTTCTGGAAAGTCGTCACCAAAAATGTTGCGTTCAGTCTGAGAATTGTATTTATAGGTCTCATTAGTAAAAATGAATTACAACAAAGCACGTTTCAACTTTTTAAATAAACTTTTTATTTTAGGATAGATTTGGATTTACAGAACATCAGTGAAGGTAGTACAGAGGGTTCCCATATTACCACACATCCACTGTAGACTATCATCGTCTTACATTAGTATGATACGTTCATCAGAATTAATGAACAAGTATTGACTTATTATTATTAAAGTCCCTACTTTCTTCAGATTTCCTTAGTTTTTACCTGAAGTCCCTTTTCTGTTCCAGGATTCCACCCAGGGACTTAGTTATTTAGTTATTACACTGTATTTATTTATCACATTTCTTTGGACTCGTCTCAGCTTTCCTGCTTTTGAAGACTGATCATTCTGAGGCACACTGGTCGGAACATCCCTCAGTATGGATTTGTCTGATGTGTGTCTTGAGCTAAGAAGTCTCTGCAGGGATTCAGTTTCTGTCCCAATTTTCTACAGTCTTCCAGCTGTTAACACCACCTGAGTTGAGGTAGTCATGGTATAAACATACAGGACACAAACAATTTAGGACCTGGAGTTTTTCTGCCAGTACAGAATTGGGACTATCACAGAAGGCAAAATGGATCTACGCTTGAGTCTTGGTTTTTTATCAGATTTTTATTCTTGAGCAAATACATTAATCTCCCAGAGCCAGTTTACAAATAAATAAAGGGCCACCTTCTACTTTAGATGGTGTTGTATGGGTTAAAAGAGATGAAACATGATAAGTTTCTAATATACTCCCTTGATAGAGTAAGCTATTAACAAATAATAGCTTTAAAAACTGTTATTTGATACTGCATATTGAGTTGGACACAGAATAGACTTTTTTTTTTTTTTTTTTTACCTTGTTTGAAACTAGCCCACATGCTACAGAAGCTGTGAGGCCAGCTTCAGTGTTACTTTCCCTCCTTTTACGACCACCAAGACTGGTGTTCAGATTCGATGGGAAAGGGAACTGAAGGGTCAGAATAGACTTTTATAAAACTTTGTTAAAATGAGTGATAGGAAAAGCAAGTCAACCTAATATGAGAAAATATTTAACTTTGAAGATACATTATCCTAAGGGATAATTTGTGGCATATGGTTTCAATATAATGACCCCATAGATCTTTCTATGAGTAAAATAGCTGTTCAGTTTTCTTAGAGTACTAAAATGTTGTTGTTTATCAAATTTAGAGGTTGATATCGATCAGGTTAACATAAATTCCTTTAGGAGCAGCGGTGCGTCAGCTTCTTAGTGTCTGATCACCCTTAAGTAATGATTAAGTATTGGGACACACAGATGTTTGCACAGACTTCTATTCAAGTGGATAGTGAAAATATCAAGAGATTGTATGTAGTTTTATTTGTAATGTATTTTTCAGTTCGCCTGTTAAAAGAAACCTAATCAAGTCCATTCAAAGCTTGTGTGCACAAATAAGGCCATTAGAAAAACAAAGTAGGAACTAGGAAATGTTCTTCAGAATATGACAACCCAGATAAGATTGAGAGATCATGATAACAGGGACTGGCCTTTGTATCTATGGCTTTAAAGAAACCAGAGTGGGTTCAATGGAAATTGCGCTCTGAGCCCAAGGAGACTTAGGCAGGGAGCTTAAAGGGAATTTAATGATTTCTGCTTCTTTTTTGCTTTCTATTTAATTTAGTTTTGGGGAGAAATCTCCATTTATAAGACAAGTTTAAGTTTATCTGAAGCAGGTGGGAGATGGTTTTAAGTTTATTGAAATGGAGAAGCAGAGAAAGATATTGAAAGAAAGGAGTGGGCACTGCTGGCGTATGTTGGAGACACTGGAAATCTTTTCAGACAGAATTTGATCTTCTGTAATGTAAACGGGACTTGTAACTTTTGCCTGGGTGAGCTGGGTATTTGGTTGTTTGTCTTTGCTTCATAGTTTAGCTAATCTGTCCTCCATTAAACTAATATAATCATAATAATTGCAAAGAAAAGAATTGTTTGATTTACTAGACAACATTCCCACTGAAGTGAGTCCCACGCCTTTGTAAAATATATTTATATGTAAAGAGGACTTATTTTATTTTGCTTTAAACCCAGTGTTATTTTTAAGACTGTGAATATAAACAATAGGGTAATGACCCACAAACATAAATGGGAATAAATATTGTGAGAAGAAAATAAATAACTGATATATACAATAAAAATAAATTGAATTGTTAAAAAACACATTTCACTAAAATTCTAATATAGTTATAATAAGTTTTTTATTAAATACTTTTGACTTTTATTGTTGTTCTAGTACAGTTTTTTGCCTTCCCCCACCCCCACCTCCTTCCCCTCTTTCTACCCCATCTTGGTTTTGTGCATGTGTCCTTTATAGTTGTTCCCGTAAACCCTTCTTGCTTTTCCCCCATTACCCTCCCCCCTCTCCCTCTGGTTACTGTCAGTTTTTTCTTAATTTCAAGTCTTTGGTTATATTTTGCTTGCTTGTTTGTTTTGTTGATTAGATTCCTGTTAAACATGAGATCGTATGGTATTTGTCCCTCACTGCCTGGCTTATCTCACTTAGCATAATGCTCTCCAGTTCCATCCATGCTATTGCAAAGGGCAGGAGCTCCTTCTTTCTTTCTGCTGTATAGAATTTCATTGTGTAAATGTACCATAGTTTTTTGATCCATTCATTTACTGATGGGCACCTAGGTTGCTTCCAGTGCTTGGCTATTGTAAATCATGCTGCTATGAACATTGGGATGCATAGGTTCTTTTGGACTGGTAATTCACTCAAAACATTTAAAAAAATTATTTGCTCCAAGCAATATATAGTATTGTTTATACATGTGTATTATGGTTAAAATGCTTTTTAAGATTTTACAAGTAAAGTTTAATAAAATATCAGGAACTTGGTGAGAGCTAAAATACAGACTCACTTGCTGTTCTCACTGTTTACTGTTTTATAAGAATAAAACAACATTAACATTAATAAATTTGGGGGCTCTCAATATACCCAATATTCCTAAATGCATACAAAGGTAGGAAAACAAAGCAGAATGGCTACATGAACAAAAAAGAAATATTATTGGATTCAAGCTTTCTTTGTTTTATTTTAATTTGTTTTGGGAGAGACACAGTGGAACTAGACTCAGTGAATTTAATCAGTGTGAAATGGCAGCCTTGTTTGGAGCCCAACAGGCTCACAGATGAGTCCATTTTCTGTTTCCACTCCAGCTGCCATGACATCAGCATATCTGTGGACAACGTCCCAGGCATCCAGTCTGTTTTCCCTAAAGCAGTCTTCATATAGACATTGCCAAGGCAATAGTTCTAAACAGTTGGTGTCTGTGATTTCACTACTAATCAAATTACTTTGACAAGGAACAGTCACTTGAACAAAAATGAAAAGGAGGGTGACTGTTGGCACTAAACCACACAGTGGTATGTCACCTTGCTATGCAGTCAGTTATTAGCTGTGGGCTTTCGAATCTGTCCATTGGGATTATTAATGTTTTAAGTCAGTGGTCCTTTAGTTACACAGCATCTAGTAAGAACACATTCATCACATTGATGGGATAATATTTATCACATTGAATGGAGTTGCTGGCATTTAACTGGTACCCATCTAGATGCCTAAAAAAAAAAAAAAAAAAAAAAAAAATCAATATCCCAAGTAAAGACTGATGCCTACCATGTTTTTTCTCTTTTTCCTTCTTCTACATCTCCTCAATTCATTCCTGTAATGACATGTTCCAGATTTCCACAGGCTGCAGCTCTGTAGTTTATCTTGGGATAGCAAGTGGCAGCAATTAGCCAACCAGTGAGGATTTTGCTTCTATGTGTGTGTTGCTGAACAGATGCCACTCAGACACAAATTTTACCTAATTAAAATTATCTCTGATTTGGATGGTAGGGATCCCTGAACTTTAGTGAGTTTGATGTGATGTATATGAGAAATGACATGGTTCTTATGAAATATGAGTTAAAACTGGGCAGAACTTTGTGAGAGAATGATTAGGGTCAAAAAGAGTTAGAGAAACAAATACCAGGCATTTGAGTTGTTTCCACTTTTGGTTTTTACGGGTAATGCTGATATGAACACTCTTTTATGACGGACCTGTGCATACATTACAATAGGAAATGTAACCAGCAGTAGAGTTGCTGGGCCATAGGTGGTTGTTGTTAGCTTCACATTTAGTAGAAATATTAACAATTCTCTACAGTAGTTTTAACACGTTATATACCCACTGAAAGTGTGTGAGATTTGCAGTTACTCTATAACCTCATCAAAATTTGGGATTGTTGATCACTTTTTAAAAGCCATTCCGGTGGATTTGTAGAAGTATTACATTGTGGTATTAATGATTTCTAATGGGGCTGACATATTTTTATATGTTTACTGGTCACTTGGATATATCTTTTGTGAAAAACATTTCTCTTTTTCAAGGCAATATCAAGTTTAAATACATTGCAATACCTCTTTAATTCGTTCCCTTATATTCAGTCTGTGGCTCTAATCTTTTCTTCATATTGAAGAATTATCTCTTTAGAATGCAAATACGAACTTGTCATTTCCTTGAGTAACATCCTTCAGTGATTTCCCATGCCTTTCGAATAATAAAAATCCTGTAATCTGTTAAAGTGCCTTAAACAATCAGACATAATTTAGTCTTGCTGACTTCTCTAGCCTCATCTCTATCACTCTCCATGGAACCAAACTGAGGTTTTGTTTTTTGTGGGGTTATTTTTTGACCCTTAGTAGTAGTTAAATACATTTTTATGAATGGATAGAATGTATCATGCTAGTCTTTTCACATTCTCATTTACCCTGGAGTATTACTTTGTGATTTTAGATGTGCATTACCAATGTTGTTTATGAATATGCTCAAATTCATTTTAAGCACAGTGTCTCCATTTATTATATGTCTGAGGATATTTCTTTCCATTAATATGCTCTGCAAAATTTCTGCCACTTTTTAAAAAAATTAATCTTTATTGTATTTTTTACATTACCATTTAATCTCCTTATACTCCCCTTCCCCCAGCAATCACCACTCTGTGCCACTATTTTGTTATATTCCTGGGACTGGTTTTCCCCTCTTGAAAGGATTATACGTTCTGATCCTTTGCCCACATATTCAGCCTGTATATTTTTTGCCATACTGGAACAGCAGACAGGATTATTTCTCTTCTTTTAGCAAAAATTGGGATTCAATATTAAAAGTAAACTTTTGTCCATATATGCAATACAGCAGTATGTTTAAGTATTGCTTCAACTTCCTCTTTCTCTGTAGAATGTTTTTTTCTCTTTCATTATTTAATAGGCAGTATTTTTGTACACATATATGCTTGAAATCTAGTTATACATCATTAAATAGAAAGCAAACACTCACCCATTCATTTTAAAACATTTACTGAGGCGATAAGGAGTCATGAAGAATAGTGCTACCTGAGGTATATGGCACCTCAGGTGCCTGGAAGGCAGTACTGATTATAAGGCACAGGCATTTAGTGACTACAACCTGGTTTTGAATTGCCATTGTACTACACAAAAGTTGTTCAACCCACTGGGTTTTGTTTCCTTGTGTGTAACATAGAAATAAAAATATTTCATCATGCAGGGCTGCTATGAGGATTAAAAAAGAAAGCACTTATCACAATACCTGGCCCTTGGTAAGCAATTAATAAATCTTAACAATAACTAAAGTAAAACTTAGGAAGATACATTTTTCATTTGACATCATAGCTTTCAATAGAAAATACATTTAATATAAAACATATTTTAATATATGACACAGGCCAATGCTTATTTTTCTAATGTAAAATTTCTAATATCATAAAGTAGATTATACAAATACATGATAAATCATTCAAACTGTATAACATGGTATTATAACGAAGTCTCCCAACCCTTATAGAATTACATTTTCAAATAATAATATTCTTTTAAAAAATAAAGGATAGCATTTTAAAGCATTTATAACATTCTTGGCATGTCTAGATCATAAATTACTAAGTGTTTTGAATACTTAAATGGGAAGAGGATTCTATTCTTAATATTCAAGTCATTGTTAGACTTTGTATCATTCTGATATACTTTCTTATAATTGCTGAGTTTACATGTGGAATAATGCCATTATCAAGTTCATTACATGCATAGTAACAATGAAACCTGTGAATAAGAATCATAAATCTTGTATAATAGTAATCCACCTGTGGCTTTATGGATTTGGAACTCAGCCACAATTTTTCAACACCAGCGAAAGTGCACCTGTCTATCAGATATGAAAACACAGTGGTCATTAATTATATTTTCTCTTTCATTATCTTATGGGCTTGAACCCATGAGTGTTATTTACAGAACAGATTTTGAGTTTGATTTAAGTCATGTTGAAAGCTCAGTTCATGAGTGAGTTACTTTGGCAGTATCATGGTTGATCATGTTGTGAAGGCATCAGAAAACAAAATGTGCTTTGGATTATGTGAGGCTCTGCATAAACTATTCTTTAAGGAAGACAAAATCATAAAAAAGTGTTGCAGGATAATACCATGTTTAAAGTTTCAGGATTTCGGTGCACCTTTTACTTGTCAACTTAAAATAGAGGCCTGAGAAAGGAGGAAGAAGGAAAGAAAAGCAAGGTTTTCAGAAAGCATGCTAAATTTCTACACATGAAGTCTATTAAGAAGAAGCATCCCTTCAGAATAGTGAGAGCAAAAGTGAGGAGCTCTCTTCAAAAGAGAATTGTCTTTCCAATATCCCTTTCTTTTAAAATTTATTCATTGAAAAATTCAGGTTAATATTTATTGCTTCCATTTTTCTAAAGTATTTTTTGTTATTTTCTTTACTCTGTGTTCTCTAAATATTAGTATTGCTGTTCAGAAATTTGAATGCATTAAAATTTTTACTGACAAATAAACAGAGACTGAGAAAAACAATGATGGAGTGACAGAATAAGAGGAAAAGAAGGAAGTGCAAGCAGGAAAAAAAGACAGGAAGAGGAAGAAGTAAAGGAAAAGAGGGTGATATTCTCTCTTTCCAATATCTAAAAGATTCCCATGTACAAATTACCTCTAGCTAAAAACATGGTGTTATGCACCATGTGTTCATTTGCTATGGCCACCATATTGAAATACCGTAGACTGGGTGGCTTCAAAGAACAAAAATTGCTTTTTTACAGTTCCGGAAGCTAGAAGTGCAAGGTCAAGGAGTGAGCAAAGTTGATTTTATCTGACACTCCTCTCAGGCTTGGCTTGTAGATGACCTTCTTTCACATGGTCTTTCCTCTGTATTTCTGAATCCTAATCACCTCTTCTTATAAGGGCAATAGTCATGTTGGATTATGGCTTGCCTACATGACCTCATTTTACCTAATTACCTCTTTGAAAGCACCATTCAAAAGAGTTATATTTTGAAGTGCTGGGGGTTAAGACTTCAACATATGAACTTGAGGGGAGCACAACTCAAATATCTGTGATAGATTTTGAAGCAAATGAATTTATGAAAAGAGCAGAACAATTAATTCTAGCCAGAGAAATTTTGGAGAGGCTTATTGTAGAGGGAATATATATTCTTAATGTTATCACATGATGACAGGTTTGAATTTTAAGGCTCTGGACATTTCAGTCAATATTTAATATAATTGAATATAATAATGTCATGTATATAAGCAGGATTAGTTTTTCAGGAAGCAAGCTAAATGTAATGTTCTTAGTTGCTATTTATGCAGGAGAAATGTTAAAATATTCCAATTTCCCTGCATTAACATTCAATGCAAAGAAATATTCTATATTAAAGATTGCTTCAGTGATAAGCATGTACATGGGCCTTTCCCCAAATTATTTTCAAATGCGTATGTCCTAATATATTTTCTTATAGTTTTACGTCTTTACTACCACTTTGGGGAAAAAAAAACCTTGAAATGCAAAAGAGTTAGGTAGATTTAGTTTAAAAGGAAAAAATAGTCCATTTTTAAGATATACTGAAGTTTTTAAAAATTAACAAGTTGTAAACCAAGAAGTGTAAAACTATAAAGCTATGCCGACATTCTAATTTCAGTTGTCTCATTTGTGTTAAATACAATATTAAATCTTCTTTTCAAGAGGGAATGCTCTTATATTTTTGTAAAATATAACCAGACTGGTTTTAGTTCAGCCTACATTTCCATTGTCTGCAAATATTTCCGTACTGCAAAGATGAAGTATTCTATTTGCAATTTCATTACTATTATTTTATTCTACATATTAATTTAACATGTCTACTATAGAATGAATGCTTGTGTCCCCCCTCCAAATTCCTATATTCAAACCTAATCTGCAGTGTAATGGTATTTGGCAGTGGGCATCTGGGAGGTGATTGAGGGTAGTGACCTCATGAATGGGATTAGTGCCCTTATCAAAGAGACCCCAGAGAGCCCCCTTCTCCCTTCTGCCATGTGAGGACACAACAAGAAGACGGCCATCTGTGAACCAGGAAGTGGGATCTAACCAGACACTGAATCTGCTGGTGCTTTGATCTTGGACTGCCTAGCTTCCAGAACTGTTAAGAACTAAATGTATTATTTATAATCCACTTAGTCTATGGTACTACAGACATTGTCTCTGCAAAATTGAATCTCCAGAACAACTTTAAGAAATGTGTCTGTTATTGGGAGAATAGAAATTTTAAACATTTTAAATGGAAAAAAAAATCAGTAGATAAAAAATCTTATAGGTTTCTTAAAAAAATAATACAGACTGTAATTTAATCTGGAGTCTTTACTTAAGGAACTGAAGCACTTAAGTAGTTTATATTGATAACAACTAAACTGAATAAGATTAAGAGGGATGATGATGATGATAATGGTGATGAAGTTTTATTTTCATTCATCCAAGTTATAAGGTAAGCTAAAAATTGTCTTAGGTTCAATTGATTAATATCTTTCCTATGGTTAGTGCTTTTTCCCTGCCATGTTTAAGAAACATTTCCCTGTCCTAATGACATGCAGATATTCTTCCACATTATTTTGTATGTTTACCAACCACCTAGAATGGATTTTTGTATATTATATCAGGTAGGGAGGTCAGGTTTTAATTTTACCTTCCCCTGTAAGGATATTCCCTGGATTTGAAACCATTTATTAAAATGACTGGGCTTTCTCCCCTTCTTTCAGAGGCACCTTTCTTGCAAATGAAAGGATTGTTTATTGTACATCTATTTCTCTTTCTTCTCTATTTTGTTGATCTTTTTGTCTGTTCTTGCATAAACATTCCTGTCTGGATTAATATAAATTCATAAAAAGTCTTGATATTAGGCAGAGTAAGTTCTCTCCCATCTTGTTCTTCAAAGTTGTCTTGGCTCTTTGACCTTTGCATATTAATAAGTGCTTTACAGCCATTTTACCAAATTTCACCCAAAAATATGATGGAATTTTGAATTTTATTGACTGTATAGAGCAATTTGGAGAAAATTATGGCCTGTAAAAATGGTCTTTTTGATTTGTGAATATAATATCTGCTTCCATTTATTTAGGGCATATTTTTTTTCTCAAAATAATGTTTTAAATTTTTCATTAGATTTGTTTTTAAGGGTTTAATGTTGTTACTATTATAAATGGTAACTTTAAAATGTCATTTTCTTAACTTTTTGTGAATGGAAATGTGAATGGATGTTTTTTTAATACTAACTTTCTATCAAGCCAAATGGTTAAACTCACTCATTTGCTTTAACTTTTTTTTTTTGCATTTTCTATATACATAATCATATTATATACAAATAAACTATCATTTATACCTTCTAAGATTTATAAATACCACTCTTTTCTTCTTTTTTCCCTTTATTTTACTGATGAGTCTCTCTTCACTATAGTTTGAATAGAAGTGTGTATAGTTGGCATCCATATCTTGTTCCTAATATTAGAGAGAGTTACCACTGAGTATGAAATATGCTTTAATCTTTTTGTTAATCTTCTTTGTCAGATGAAGAATATTGCCTTTTAATCTCAATTTTGCTTATTGGCCATGAGAGCTTGATAACTGGTAGGCATTTCTCTTGCATCTGTGGTTCCAAAGTGTTCTATATTTCTTGCTATCCCACAGCTATTCAGTAATTTGTTAAAAATTTTAGCTGAATTCTTCTTCCATTTGTTCACTGATATCTCTCCTGGTAAGCAAGTGCTTGTATTCCTGTCAGTCTTTGGAGAGTCTCCCTTTCCTTGGATTTCATGCTAGTTAATTTGTGACTTCATTTCCCTGGTGAGTTCAGGAAAAGTTGCATTTGTAAACTGCTGCAGGTGTTGTTGTTGCAAGAGTGGCAATGATACTACTCTTTCCTTCTTTCTACATCATGGATGGAACCAGATATTAATTTTTAAGTCATTAGTTGTCATAAGGCAATGTGAATCTTAGTCCTAGAGATCAGGGCAGTCTGAGATTTGTCTAGGTCAATAGTAATCAAATGAGATAGAGTCTGTAATAGTCCAGATGTTATTTCCCTACAGTTTTTGTCTGACTTTTTTAATACAAAGAATCAAAAAGTGACATCATTTGCTCTTTGAGAGAGATGAGTAGAATCAATCAGCATTAAGCTAAATGCAAAATTGTCTCCTTTGGAGGCAGATCTAAACAAAAGAAAAGAAACAGCCAAACAAAAATCATGACTAAGAAATACTAAGTTCTTCACAGGGCATTAAAATTTAGAACTTCCTTCCATTTCATTTGATTGATTTTCAAAACATTCTTCAATGTTGTCTCAATTATGTATTATGACAAATTATTTTGGGAATGAAATTAAAGGACCATAAATCATGTAAAACAAATATACTTAGAAGACTGCTAAGAAGATCCTACCATTCAGTTATTAAGTTCAACCTTAAATTTTCAGGGCAATAAAGTGGATAATGAAAGTTGAAGCTGAACTGAACGGGAGGTAGAAATCCAACATAATCCAATTAATAGTAGATCCTACATAGATCTTTGTCATTGCTTAAGAAACTCTAAGTCTCCCTTTCTAGGCTGGAATTCTTATGTACTGAGCATTGCAGTTTTCATTAGAACTCTGTGGCCAGCAGAAACATCCGCTTAGTTCATTTTACTAGCAAGTATTTTTGTACTTTTACATGAATAAATAAAAAAGACTGGCTCAGGCAGGCCTGTTACTTTCCTTTGATACTTTTGGTCTCAGTTTTAGGACAGCCCTACCATACTGCCCATAGTTTCTCTCATGAACTATATTTGGGAGCTATATTGTGTGGACTGTGCTCTTTCTACCTTCAAAAAGATATCAGTTACTCAAGTTTGTGGAATGAAGGGAGACCCCCTTCGTCTATGGGACCCCTTGTTGTCCATCAAAATGACATCTTTTCAAAGGGAACCAATATGCCTCTGCTTTGTAGTTAAGGCAGAAAACAACACTGTTTTGAATAAATTATAATAGTTCTCCAACAGAAAATCAGGTAGTATGATAGATTAATCTGTGTGGCTTTGTGAATTTTATTTTATTTTTTTCTGTGCCTCAAGTCTTTCCATTTTCTTTTTTCTGTTCAGATATTTGGTTGATTGTATTTGTTGGTATCACCACATCTATTTATCCTTATACAAATTAATTATGGTTCATTCTTTAAGTATAAAAGTACATTTACGCTGATTTTATTTTTATGTTTGGTCACCATCAATGAGCTTAAGATTGTTATCTAGCAACTAAAAGCAGTTGGCAGGCCCCTCTACACAGTATACATTATGTTAGGGGTTGGGAACTGTGGCCACAGGCCAAATCTAGCCCACCACTTTTTTTTGTACATTCAGGAACTAAAAATGTTTTTTACATTTTCTGATTGATTAAAAAATTTAGAGAAGAATAGTATTTTGTTATACAAAAATTATATGACATTCAAATTTCATGTCCATAAATAATGTTTTATTGGAACTAGTGTTTTCAATTTATGGCTGGTTCCTACTGTAATAGCAGAGTTGAATAGTTGTCACAGAAATGCATGGCCCACAGAACCTAAAATATTTATCTGCCAATTTAGAGTAAATGTTTGTTGACCTATGCTATATATAAAGTATCTAGATTTATCAAGATCAAGAATATTTCAAGAAGGAAAAAAGTGTGCCAAACAGTAAATAATTCCAATGGGTGGACATTGTCATTATAATCATAGAATTCATGACTTCCTAAAATATATTGTTTATTTACAAAATAATGTCATTGACATTTGTGGTTATATGCAGATAATACTGATACCGCTCCAAGAATGCACACACCATGGTTGGATTTTAATCATTTCAGTTCTAAATTAATGAGAATGATTACTCAAACCACATATAGATACTATTAATAGATAATATTAATACTATTTTTCTATTCACAACCATTACTCTTTGGTTTTTCTTATGTTCTGGTAAGCCAGTTTTTATAATTCCTCTTCATTATTTCATGAGAGACATCAGAAAGGATTTTTTAAAAAGAAAAACCAAATTTATAATGGATATTTAATAATTCCTTAAAGTTTAGTTTTTAAAAATAACTTATTAAGCAAAGGATGGTTTAACATTCAAAATTTAGTAAAACGTACTTTTAAGATTATTTTTCTCATGATTGCAATCAATTGAATTTATCACCAATGAGTGATATCAATGTTTTGGGCTATTTCAGTAGGAAATTTCTGTTACTTTATGTTTATTATTTTAAACACACTGATAACTAAGTTATTTATACAAAACTCATTCCATAATCTTTCCAATGTAAAGACAATGCTTTTATCCTGAATGTTTCTATATTTCTTACCAGAGCTAAGATTCCATTATTCACTTTGCTAGTCTAGTATTAGATATAAGCAAGTGAATTTGGATATTATTTAATTATTAAATGTTAGTTCTAACTTTGTCATAAAATCAGTTTTTTATATTCCCAATCTCAGTTGAATAGACTGATGTTTCCTCATGAACCTACATTCCATAGTATATTCACAATATAAACAATAAAGATAAAAATGTTGAAATTATGTGTTTGTGGACCTAAATGATATTAGTACAGACATAATAACATTTCCCTTCCCAAAGTGGTTATTAATTTGATTGCAAAACATGTATGTTGGTCCCATAAAAATGATATATTTTCTAAGACTAGCAAAACAGATATAATTACATCAAAATGAGGGGAAAGCAGAGGTAAACTTTTTAAATATGGATAAAATCAGGGCAAATTGTATTGGCCAAAAAGAATTCTTATAATCTGCTAAATATTAAACCAGCAGTAAAGTATTATTAATTTTTTTCACTGTCCTGAGTTTTTGTTCTTTTTTAAAAAATATTTATTTATTTTTTTAGAGAGAAAGGAGGGGAGGGAGAATGAAAGGGAGAGCAATATCAATGTGTGGTTGCCTCTCACGTGCCCCCTACTGAGGACCTGGCCTGTAATCCAGGCATGTGCCCTGACTGGGAATCAAACTGGTGACCCTTTGGTTTATAGGCCCATGTTCAATTCACTGAGCTACACCAGCCAGGATGTTTTTTATTCTTAAAACTAACTCTGGAAAAGAAATGGTGAAGCTCACTCAAATTATTTTTAAAAATGTATTTATATTTTTACACAAAATAACAGCCATGACTGCAAAAGGACATAAAACTTGACTTGTGTAATGTTTGTGCCTAAAACTTCTTTTTTAAAAACATGGGTCAAATCACTTTAATTTAATAAATATTTCCCAATGTCCCAATAAATGCCGAACACTGTTAGGATTTGAAGAGAATACAATTTTGGTCAATATGTAGACCTAGTTCTCATGGTACTCACAGTCCAACAGTTGACATAGAATATAGATGATCTCTGTGAGGCCAAATGTATTACCTGAGGTTATGAAGGAAAAGATTTAAAGTGGTAGTGTGAGATCTGATTAAAGGGAAAATATTGAATACCATAATTATAGTTTGAACTTTACTCTGTACTCATTAAAAACTTTTGAGGAAATAGCCGTTGCAATTATGGTTGTGCTTAAAAACTATAGAAGAAATGGGGACTTTCGGCCAAGATGGAGGTGTAGGTAAGCATACCATGTCTCCTCGCATAACCAAAAGAAGGACAACAACAAATTTAAAAATAAAAAACAATCCAAACTGACAGAAAAATCAAACCATATGGAAATCTGGCAACCAAGGAGTTAAAGAAGAAACATTCATCCAGACCGGAAGGAAGGGGGGAGACAGGCAGCTGGGTGGAGAGGACTCACGACAGGCAACTGCTAGAGGACCCTGCGAGGCATTGGCCTGTGGACTGGGCAGTCCCACATTCATGTGCAGATAAATGGGGAACAATAACTGGGGAGCAAGACTGATGGCACAACCCAGGGCTCCAGCATGGGGAAATAAAGCCTCAAAGTCTCTGACTGAAAATTGCTGTGGGGGTTGAGGCAGCGGAAGAAACTCCCAGCCTCACAGGAGAGTTCATTGAAGAGACCCACAGGGTCCTAGAATGTGCACAAACCCACCCACTGGGGAATCAGCACCAGAAAGGTCCAGTTTGCTTGTGGGAAGCAGGGGCAGTGACTGAAAACCAGCAGAGAGTGGAACAAGTACCATTGTTCCCTCTTGGACCCGTTCCCCATATACAGAGTCACAATGCAGTGATGTGGGTTGCCCCTTGTGGCAGACCCTTCTGCATGGCATGGGCCCAACTCCCACTTGGAGATGCACAGGACCCACGCCCACAGATAGGTTCTCTCCTGGGTAATCAGATTTGCAATATACCTAAGTTGCTTTGAGCCTTGCTTTTACTGTAACTTCCTGAAATCCATGCTAAACCTTGCAGGAACCAGTGTAACCAGTTCAACCACTTTTGCCTTTTCATTTGCTAATATCCTTCTTCTGTGATGTGATTAGGGGCATTGGCTCCTTTCGTTGTAACTGGAGATAGTGGGTGAGGACCATCTTGTAATGGAAGGAGAAATAGAATAAAGGCCTGTCATGGCACAGGCTGGGCTTTTGCTCCCCTTGAGAGAAAAGCCACACTGTCATCCTTTTTCCTCCACTGGACTCAGTAATCCGTGTGTATGTTTTATTTCATCCATAATGACTCAGACACTGCTAGTCAGTGTCTGCATCAGCCCCTCCCTGGTGAACACTTAAGGCTTTGCCCCTCACTACATAACAGGTGCTCTGAGACAAAAGACAAAAAAAAAAAAAAAAAAGGCCCAATGTAAAAACAATTCAAATCTCCATAAAAAATATAACTAAGTGATGAGGAGATAGCCAACCTATCAAATGCACAGTTCAAAACACTGGTTATCGAGATGCCCCAGGAACTCACTGGGTACTTCAACAGTATAAAAAAGACCCAGGCAGCAATGAAGGTTGCATTATGTGAAATAAAGAAAAATCTACAGGGAATCCACAGTGATGGAAAGGAAACCAGGACTCAAATCAATGTTTTGGAGCAGAAGGAAGAAAGAAACATTCAACCAGAACAGAATAAAGGAAAAAGAGTTCAGAAAAATGAGGAGAGGCTTAGGAACCTCCAGGACACCTTTAAATGTTCCAACATCTGAGTCATAGGGGTGCCAGAAGGAGAAGAAGAAGACCAAGAAATTGAAAACTTACTTGAAAAATTAATGAAGGAGAACTTCCCCAATCTGGCAAAGGAAGTGGATTTTCAGATGTCTAGGCAGCTCAGAGAGTCCCAAAGAACTTGGACCCCAGGAGGAACACAATGAGGCACATCATAATTACATTAGCCAAGATTAAAGATAAGGAGAGAATCTTAAAACCAAGAAGAGAAAAGGAGACAATTACCTACAAAGGAGTTCTCATTAGACTATCAGCTGATTTCTCAAAAGAAACCTTGCAGGCAAGAAGGGGCTGAAAAGAAATATTCCAAGTCATGAAAGACAAGGACCTACATCCAAGATTACTCTATTCACCAAAACTATCATTTAGAATGGAAGGGCAGATAAAGTGCTTCCCAGATAAGGTCAAGTTAGAGGAGTTCATCACCACCCAGCCCTTATTATAAGAAATGTTAAAGGCACTTATCTAAGAAAAAGAAGATAAAAAAATATGAACAGTAAAATGGCAACAAACTCACAACTATTAACCACTGAACCTAAAAAAAAAAACAAAAACAAACAAACAAACAAAAAAACCTAAGCAACCAACTAGAACAGGTACAGAATCACAGAAATGGATATCACCTGGACGGTTATCAGTGGGGGAGTAGGAGGAGGAGAGAGGGAAGATACAGAAAACAAGTAGCATAAATGTTAGGTAAAAAATAGACAGGGGGAGGTTAAGAATAGTGTAGAAAATGTAGAAAAGAAGTTATATGTATGACCCATGGACATGAACTAAAGGGGGGAATGCAGGTGGGAGAGGTTGTACAGGGTGGAGGGGAATGAAGAGGGGGAAATGGGACAACTGTAATAGCATAATCAATAAAATACACTTAAAAAATTTAAGAAAGAGGAAAAAAAGAAACAAAACAGCAACAAAAAAACTATAGAAGAAAAATTTAACCAAAGTCATCTTTTATTTGTTTGGTTTCATTATTATTTTTCTCATTTGAACCACTAGTCTTATCTATGTTGAGTAATGTGGGGGGAGATCCAACTAATAACACTGACTAGTGTATATTAATTACAGTTCTACACCACTATATTTCATTCTTACTTGAAATGTTTTATTGTTTTTGTTGTTATAGACAGTCTTTCTAGTGAACATAGCAAACTGGAATAATTTGATATCAATGTTACAGGGATCTAACAAAAATAGAAATAATGATAATTTATATAACCTTTACACTGAATTTATTTAATAACTTGATTAATTCCATATTTTATTCTTAAATTTCTATAGCTTTATTCACCTGAATGTGGGCCTAGTAGCTTAAGCCTTAATTATTTTAACTAAAAATCCCCTCTAGATTGTATCACAGAATTTTTTTTATTTGAGATTATATTTTGGGTAAGTGTGCCCACAGCTGCAGACAACCTCTTCACAAGTCTACGAAACATGTCCAGAGAAAAGCCATGACTTAACTTGCCCTGATTTAGTCAATTTTATGACTTCTGTAAACTCTTTATAAAAAGATTGTATTTTAAAATTTTCAAATTGGTTCAATATTTTTCTACAATGAAAATCTCATAGGAAATTACTCACTTTGATTTTGATCTTTAGCATTTCTAACAATGTATGAAATAATATGAAACAGAGAAATAGTGGCTATCACTCTTTGTATCACACAGGATTTTATCAGAAAAGTAGAACTACTATCACAATTATGGAATAGTGAACTCATATAGGAATAAGATCTAACAGAGTTGTGGAGGAAGCTGAGGAATTATGAGGGGGACCCTCCCAAAAGAAAACAGAATTATCTTCTGGAGGGCAGGCCTCTTGTAACACAGGGTTCCCCCACTAGGTGAGTGTTCTAGGAACCCATCTGTATCAATGTACCAGTAGGGGTTGTTGTGAGACGCCACATTCAGCTTCAGTGAATTTTTTTGAAGACTCAACGTGTTTGCCCATTTCATGATGGGTGATTTATGAGGTCTCCTGCCTACATTTCCTACATCGCTCTGAGTGTTCTGCAATTTTTTGACTAAGAAACAGCTTGACCCCTGTGCCCCACCCTCCCTATTCATCTGGTCTCGCACCATGCAACTTTTTTTTGTTTGTTTCTCCAGATGAAAAAAGTCCTTAAAAGGGAAACGTTATGCAATATGGAAGAGGTGAAACAAAAAAACAGCAGAAACACTAAAAGACATCAAAATCGATGAGTTCAAAACTGTATTGAATAGTGGGAAAAAAACCTCTAGATACGTGTATTACATCAAATGGAGAGTACTTTGAAAGTGATTGAAGTTTAAACATGTGAGAATAAAGACACAATTTTTATCAATAAATTCCAGTTTGGGGGGTCTCCCCTCATATTAGGGAGGAAGAGCTAAACTAGCAGGAAGAAGAGCTGAACAGAAAGCAAGGGAGGGCAAGGCAAACCGTGACCCGCCACCCCCTCTGCCACTACTTCCCCCACCTCTAAGCACAGTGACATTTAAAGTGCAGTGGCTACTGCTTAGTTTCCGATCTCCAAACCTTGTGCAAATTTTTCTTCTAACTTTAACCAAGACCTATATAGAGAATAGAATCCTGAGAATTACAGTTTCAGTTTAGCTAAACTGACATAGCATAAAACTATTTTTTAGTCATTTACATATTCATTTATTTATTCAAAATGTATTTAATAATGACGTACCTACTTTCCAGTTTCCTTGTTAGTTGTTGGAGATACAACTCTAAACGAAAATGCCTGTACTCCTCAAAATTCAACTTATTTTCAGGAACAAAATTATAAGAAGCAATTAAAATGAAAGTGGAAGGAAAAGTACAGGTAAGAATCGGAGCAGCTAGCTGAGCCCTTTCCGAAAGAATTCACCAGGGAAACCATCCTAGGTAACTAGACTTCTAAACTGACACCTGATGGACAGGCAGATGTGACAGGCAAGGGGAGAGAAGTCAGGTAAGGGGAAGCGCCATGTGAAACGTGCCTGGACCAGGAGAGAGATCATGGTGTATTGGGAGAACTGAAAAATGTTCAGAATTACTGACTACTGAGTCCCCAGGGGGAACGATTAACTTGCAACAAACAAATTACTAGGGGATGGGGGGGTTGATAAATTTTTACAAATATATTTAATTTTAGTCCTGCTCCCATACTCTTTTTGGTAGTGATTTAATTACTGAGGATCATCATTTTTAAAAGTTCCTCTGATCCTAGGTAAGACTATGTTTCAGTTGGTGTCATTGTCTCACAGCAGATGTTTTAGAAATAATTAAATCAGATAGGAACTGTCTTATTAAATCTCAATTTAAATTTGTCTAAAAGTATAATATAAACAAGAACATATGTTTAAGCAAATGTTTTTCTTTCTTTATATCCTCCAAGCAGCAGGTCCTTTACTTCTGGGTGGTCATTATTGTGGTGTTTGTTTTTACACAAGGAAAAATATAAGAGAACTCTCCTATAAACTAAACCACAGTGGAATTTTGCTTAGCATTAGACAACTAAAAAAACCACAATTGTGCATTACTTCCTGTGTTTATTATCAGCGTGGCCAATCTCTAGTTACAATGATATGCTGCACTATTCAAAACTGAAAAATTGATGCATTTGTATGGGAGAAAAGAGAGAATGCTTCATCTTAGAGTCAAATACCCAAGCTATAAAAACTAAAATGTATATTCAATAAAGTAGATGACTCCACAATGTATATAGAAAAATAGCAAAAGCTTTTCTCTATTTCTATACTAAACAATTGGAAGTTCTGTGCAATTTTAAAGGTTATTTTAATATTTGTATCAAGTAAATAGCCTATGTTAGGAGAATGTAAGAGGATCTTGTATAATACAGTGAATTATGAATCTACAAAAATCAATGTGACACTGGTACAAAAATAGATAAGCAGATTAATGGGGATGTATAGAAAACACGAGAACAGATTTCAGTGTTGTACGAAAGGAGAGATGGTTAGCACTCCCCTTCAAGTGTAGAAGAGGCTCTTGGGCCTAAGGACACGCATACCATTAAGGCACTGCCACTTACTTCATGGTCTTTAAACAATGCTTTTTTAGAAGAGGGTTAAAGGGGAATAAATGGTGACAGAAATAGACAACTTTGGATGGTGAATACACAATACAATATACAGATGATATATTATAGAATTTTATACTTGACACCTATATAATTTTATTAACCAATGTCACACCAATAAATTTTTTAAAATTAAAAAGAACAGATTTTAATGTTTGAATTTAAAATTGTGTATGCATGTTTATGTATTTGGAATTGAAATATAATACATGTGCCATTCTAAGTCAATGGATATGTGATTAATTATTTCAAAAATGGTGTTGTATTTGTAATTTGGTATAAAATACAATGGGATATGCATATATTACATTTGGTACAATTCTGATAAATTCAGGTTAAGATTTAAAAATTGAAAATACACATTTTCTTTCCCGCAGGTTGATAGACTAAGATAACATACAAAAGCTTCCCATTGTATACATAGAAATGCTGGGGAGAAGAAATGTTCAAACCAGAAAATGACCTTGTGGAAAAAAACACAAGGAAAAAAGATAGTTGGAATAGGTAATAGATATCCCATTTTGCCTGGGATAGTCCTGCTATCCAATGTAACTGGACTTCTGAAAATGTCTTGGTCTGGATTACTCCAGTAATTGTAAATAGGAACTAGAAGCTCATGAACAACTAATACCTCTGGTCCTGGTGTGGGTTGTGGAGCGTGATGGGAAAGGAGCTGGTAACTTTGATGTCAGTAAGTTAGAGTATAAGTTGAATGCTCATGTGGGAACAGGAGATGAAGTCTAGAACCCACCTGAGGAGGGGAGTCGGGGCCTTTGAAGCCTGTACCGTGGGGAATGATGTGCTGCTAGATTCCCTTTCGGGAACAAAAACCCTGCCACACCGGTTGTTAGGAGTACTGCAGATCATCCTTTGCTGCCAGCCCCTTTCGGAAATTGTATTCCTGAAGACTTCGTAGTTGAAGAAAAGAGCTTCAACTCTCATAGGGACAAAAAATAGTACACTAGAATTCAAGACTCAGCTAAACCTTTTTAAGTATAAGACTCTCCTTATACAAATATAAAATATATTTGGGAAATAATATTCTTATTTTAAATGCTTAATGCAACTGAATTTTATCCTCCCTACACAGTTACAGTAGAAATCACTGGCAATGATCAAAGACTAATTTTACATGATTTACGGGGTCTCTTTTACAGGGAGTAAGACTGAGTCTCCCAAAGACTTTGCGACTTCTTCAGGCCTTTTGCTCTGTTTACTATGCCACACAAATTAGAACCAACCATTCAACCAAAATACAAACAATCATAAATGGTAGGATTTTGTGAGTCCCAGATAGCATGCCAGAAATGAGGTTTTGTGTTTGAGGTCTAAGTAACTGAAATGTTGCCAGATCTTATTAAATTTTGCTTTGCAAATTGCTATGAAACCATTGCCTTATTCTTATTTAACTCTTTGAGTTAAGAATCTTAAGTGAAAAGTCAATTTTTAAATGTGTGTGTTTTAAAACAGTAGATTTTAGTTTTAAGCAGATATGAGTCATGTTAAGTTTCTACAAGCCCTAAGTAATGTAATAAGGGCAATAACTGGCTTAGTATTATTTTCAGTATTCAGTTGTATCCTTATGACTTTCATAACCTGATTTATTGCTCCATTATTGGATGATTTTCATTCTTTGGAAGAACTTGAGTTGACATTTCCACTTGTTATTTATTAAGCGCAACCCTTCTTTATCAAAATAGACTATTTTTGTCTCACTAGTTAATTATTATTTCCTTTTAGTTGCCCTATATACATATTTGTCAAATTAATGTTAGCATTTCTGTTTTAAAAACCAATGCTGTAATTTCTAGCGAAATTCAGTATTTCTGGTTGTACCCAATGTTTGCCTTGGATGTAAAAGTATATTTAGTGCTTTTAATTTTGCAAGTGAGAGCATTTTCTTAAATGAGGTCCAGAGTGCCATCAACATTATTGGCACCCATTTTATTCCCTTTGGGGAGGATGAATCATTAGTGACCAAATAGATTTCTTAATGACACCTAAGATTCTGAAACAGCTTTTGAAAAGCACAGAGGATTCCACAGATGTGTGCAAAAAATTGTGGGGCACATCTAAGAAATAAGAAGGCATCGGCTAGTAATAAATTGCATCTGTTTACTGTTTGAAGTATAAATGGCTTAACTTGAAGTCAAGAAGATTGTTCAACAATAATAAGACAAAAATCAGTGGAAATACAAGAAACTTCAACCCATCTACCAACTAGGAGACATTATATTCAGATATGATAAATACGACATTTTGATTTTTAACTTTATAAATTATCTAGTTGTTCCATACTGTATAAAAACTAGATGAAATGAGTAGCAGCATGAAAGTCAGATTTGTATTTGAAGCATGAAAATTTATTATTCACCAGGTATATTCTATTTGCTTTGCCAAAATAAGTTCAATATTTAACCATTGCAAGTATACAGAAAACCATTTTTTTGTCATCAACTGATACATTGTGTAGCAATCCCTGCTGATGATTCATTTCAATTCAATAGGTATTAAGTTTCTACTGTGTACCAGGCCCTTTGTTAGATTTCGGGGTCAAAAGTCCAAGACATAGATACCAAGAATAAAACTGACTTAAAAGGGCTTGCCATTTAAGAAAAATATAGACATACAAATAGCCAAATACAGGATAGGATGAAATATGCCTTAAGCAGAACTCAAATAGCATATACAGGGTCCTGCAGAAGTAATGCCTTGTAAATGTGGTATGGTATCATTACCATATTTCAGGGTAATAATATGTGTGTAATAATTCATAGTTTTAATTTGAACATTCCATCTAAAATGTTATATGGTTTACTTGAGTGTGATACTGTTATGTTACAGAATCACATGCTTAATGATTTTGTAATAAAAGATGTTGTAATGGAAAAGGGGCTTTATTTGTGCCACACCCCATACTGTGGTCATTCAGAGGATAGTCTGATGCTATCTGCAAGGATCCAAGCAAAGCTTTAGGCAGAAGGAGACATTGGAATTTGATCTGCGATGTGCAGGAATGCTTTCCAAAGGTGGTGAATCAGCAGGTGAGCAGAGTGATTACATTACCTTAGGTTACATTTTTGGATAGATCCCAATATAGTCAGTTAAAAGAAAAATTTAAGGTTTGGGAACTTTCTTGGAAATAATGGTATATACATACTGTTGAGTGCTTACTATTCCTGACATTTTACTTAGGCTTAGTAAGAACTATTTCATTCAATATAATATAGTATGATGTAGATATTATGATCCCATTTTACTGATGCAGAAACTATTAGTCTGTTACAGAACTTTTGCTAAAGGTGACTTAGCTCATTAGTGCTACATTAGATTTGTATTGCCAGCTAACAAATAACTGTAAGCTTAGTAGCTTAAAACAATTCTCACTTATCATCGCACAGCCCTATGGGTCAGAAGTACAGGTAGAGGTTATCTCCTGCTCAGGGTCTCACCAAACTGAGGTCAAGGTTTTAACCAAGGGTGATTCTTATCTGAGGCTTGGAGACATCTTCCAAGCTCATTTGTTGTTAGTATGATTCATATCCTCATGGTGGTGCCTAAGCTTCCTGTCTTCTTGCTAGCTGCTGGCTAGGGACCACACTTTGCACCTAGAGGCTGTCCACAGTTCCCTGCCAGCTGACTACAACAGGCAGCTCACAGGGCTTGCTTTTTTCCAAGCCCACAGGAGCTGATGCCTTCCTCTAATTTCCAAATGCCTCTATCCACCCTTATGATAGATAAGGTAAGGTAATCACTGCATGACAATCCCATCACCATTTGGCATAAAACTTAACCTGAAAATGAGCTACTATTCCATCATATTCACAGGTTCCACCCACGTTTGAAAGGAGGTGGCTATGCAGGGTGTGTACAGTAGGGGGCAGAAATCTGGGAGGCCCTCTCAAAATTCTGCTTACCTTGAAAAACACACTGACTCCCTTTCCTAGGTTCTCAAAGACTCATCTCCTCATAGCATCAGCTGTGTTCCAAAACTGCAACCTTGAAATACAAATACAAATACAGATTTCACAATCTCATTAGGTCAAACCCCAAACTGTATCTAAATCTCCTTAAAGTTAAACAACAACAACAACAACAAAACCTCATCATCTAAATCATCTTAATGAGGTACAGATGGGGCTCCTACTATAATCCATAAATACAACACTTGGGGCTGAATTCCTCTCCACCTGTAGACCTACAAAAGCGAAGAGGCAAGTTATCTGCCCTCAACACTCCCAACATAACAAGGTGAGACAGGCACAGGATTATAGCTATAAACACGCTGCTCAAAAAGAGGTGGGAGGAAGTTAGGGGGTGGAGGGATTGAGCAAAAAGGGCTCGTGGACACGGGTAACTGTGGTGATTGCTGGGGGCAGGGAGATAAAGGGTACTAAATGGTAATAGAAAAAATACAATAAAGATTAAATTTTAAAAAGTGGGGTGGGGGCAGGGAGGAATGTAAGATAAAAAGGAGTTACTTGTCCGAAACAGTTTCCCAATCCAGTTGGCAAATGGGAGTATCTTGGTAAGTTTGTAAAGACTGAATAATTTTTTGTGACTCTTCATTTCACCCTCTGGGTACTTAATTTCATTCTCTAAGTCACCCTTCCTTTTTGTGAAAAGTAGCACATGTTTGCAATTGACTAGTAACTCATCAGCCTGCTTCCTGTAGTAAGAACTTTGTGTGTGTGTGGAGGGGGGGTGTGGTTTGAAAATCTTTTGTTTGTGTTTCTTCTGTCCTTTTCAGGTCAAGTTTGAAAATCCCTGAGTCTTCCATGGATTTCCATGGCATTTGCTCCACACATACAAAAAAAAGCTCCATACCTAAAAATCGTTTTGAGGTACGCCCTTCTTTCTCTTTGACTCCTCTTCTTAGCGGTCCTTTGGGTTGGTTGAGATCTGTGAGGTTACGCCTAATCTCTTGAAATAGCTTTTGAACTGAGTCTTTTGGCATTTTACTATAAGCAGCAGAAAGAACCCAGACAGCACCTTCCGCGCACTGCTTTACTTGGAACTTTCCTCAACTGTACATCCAAGTTTATCGATTAAAAAAGCTCAACTTACCACATAACAGCAGGAGACCGTCCTGCTAAGCATTCTGCCATTGCAAAGATCTCTCTTCCTCTTTTTAAGAACAGAACAAGGTACATATAAAACCGAATTAATATCTCTGCACGTCCAAACATCCCCTCCAGATACAGAGGGGTGTATTCATTCTTTTTATCTGCTCATATACATGTATACCAAAACATGTATACATATTTGAAGTTTATTTTTTCTTTCCTTTCAAAGACACATTTCTTTGACTCAAGGTGTCAGCCAGCTGCCTCCGCATTTGGAGACTCAACTAAGGAAGTTTTTACTCCCCACTTCCCTTAGATTGCTTGCAGAATTCATTTCTTTTGGTGGTGGGAGTGGAGGTCTGTGTTGTCCTGCCATCTGTCAGTGGGGAACACGTTAGCTTTTAGAGGCTGTTCTCAGGTCCTTGCATGTGCTGCCCCTCCATTGGCCCACTCAAACAGTCTTTCTGCCAGTCTTTCTGACTTTAGGAATGGTCTGGTGTTTTTACTAAAGGCTCAACTAATTGGGTCAGGCCCACGTGGCTTTTCTACCTCTTAACTCAAAGTCAACTGATTAATAATAACTAATTGCAAGACTGTTATCCTATCATATTCTCAGGTTCTTCCCACTTTCAAAGGTAGCAGACCGTAAGAGATATGCACACTGGGGAGTGGGAACCATGTGGGCCATTTAGGGTGTTGTCGGCCACTGTGGCATAGCTATAACCCAGCTTCAGAGGGAAAGGACTTTTACTCTAAAGTCCTTTCCCTTACTGTTACGCTATACTGCCATCTCCTATAGTTATTTTGAAGCACATTTTAAAATTTAGTTTGCCAAAGTCAGCATAGATATACATGGTTTTTCAAAGTATCAGGCACATGCCAAATTTATTTACATCCTGCCAATGAAGAGATAAATCCACATTTGTACAGAAACATAGGTATTTGCCATGGAAACATTTTACATGTGTAAATATGGTTATAGTACATTTGAATTGGTACAGTTAATATAAATAGAATTTTTCTGCTACCCAGTCAATTCAGTTGAATAAAATCTATTGTGTTCCAACTAATGAAAAATACACTGGCATGTTACTTTGCATTCTGTCAGCTTATATGCTACTTGACTAGTAATAAATGGTAAAGTTCAAGATACTATTTTTTTTAAATCTCTCTTAACAAGGTGATTATAAGCATCTAGGTCCAATTCAGTGGCCCTGTGGTGCAAGGGACCCATGCTTCGTCTATGTTGTTTTTTAGCCATGCTGAATGAATGTTTTCCATCATGTACTCTGAGGTGGATCCTTGGCTTCTGCCATAATTCTAGCTGACATGGACAAGGGGAGAACAGAGAGGGCCTGGTCATTTCTGTTTAAGAGAGGAGCTGAAAGTTGCTTCCCCTCACATTCCATTTTTATAGGGCCTAGTCAAATGGTCACTCCCAGCTGCAAGGGACTCAAAGAAATTTGGCCTTTGCTGAACAATGATAGATCCAGTCAAAATTTTTATTATTATGGAAAAAGGAAAAAATGGAGGTTGGAGGATAGTGAACAATGACTGCCACATGTTTTGAAATTGCTGCCCTGAGTTTCTAGGTCATTACTTAAGTTGTTATAACCAGTTTTGATGTATCATTTGTGGCTAATCAAAGGCAGACAAATAATCATACAGAAGAATCACACAGAACATGAGAAGCTGAAGTTGTACTGGCTTGAGCCGACAAGTATCTTCAAGGTTCCCACCAAATAAAGAATGATAAAGATCAGTGGTCAATATGAAATGAATCGAAATTCTTTACTTTACAAAGGACATTATAAACATCAATATGGTCTGAAGAAAAATGACGAAATATGCTGAGTTGCCAGAAAAAAAGTGTGGTGCAGGCACCTGATTGCTTCAGGGGATGTGAAGAAGAGAAGATATGACTAATCATATGCAGACGTAGCAACACAATTGTGTGGGGAACAAATACTGTTAATTCGATTTGGCTCTGATTCAGAAGACACTCCAGTTTCAGGGAACTCACACCCTGTGACAAAGAGAATGGCTCTATGTACATCATCAAACTAAAATCTTACACATAATTAGATTGATATTTGTCTATAACCACTCAAGAAAGCACATTTTTCAAATACTTACTGTGTTTTTATAATTGTCATTTGTGTGACTTGAAAGATGCAACCACAGAATCAGTGTAGCTCTGGTAGCTGTAAGGAATGTAATCAGATATCATTTAAACATCCTTAAGAACTGTGGCCTGGCTATACTGTAAGAAATGAAACAAATTCTGGATAGTATGAAGCAGGAAATAGATTTCGTTGAATTCTAGTAAGTGGTAAAGTGAGTAGAGTATGAGGTTATTGACTCAAAGCAGACTGAAGAAAATTTCTGCTAAAGTTTCTTGAGTTGAGCGGCATAGTGCTATCAGCCAGCTCCATCTGGAACATATGCACTTGAATCCATGGTTGTTATAGTGACTAGAAAGGATGGCCCAATTTCTCCCTCAGTGCTAAGGGAAAAATTCATCTGGGTGTCTAAAGTCCATTTTTTAACCTTCATTCTGAAGAAATTGTGACCCCTATTTTCTTTTTCCCTTGGTAGATAATTTTCTTTAAAACTCTAGGAGTATTAGAATTGCAAATATAGATGATAAAATGTAAATTATCATATAGATTTACTGTATTTTTGTTTAATCTAGAAATGGAGGGTTGTGCTTTTATCAGTTTCATTTGATATTTCAATATTTTAATAAGGAAATTAGAAATAGTAGAATGTTTAGCAGGTTAACTTTATTTTCCAATTAATGCGTATATGAGTACTTTTTTAGGATTTGCAATTTGTAGGTCAAAAGTTATAAAATAATTTTTCATATTATATTTCAGAGTTGAATATATTAGGGTTACTAACATTTAAATAATTGAGTGAATTGCTAATGTGGAGTAATTAAATTATTTTCAAAGAAAATTAATATACTGGTAGTGTATATATACATGAATTGTAGTTGAAAGTATTTAAAAGCATTTAATTAACCAAGTTTGTAAATGGTATAGAGATTATGACATTTCAGTTTGTTTACATTAGGCTGATTATACGTTAAACAAAAGCTCTATGGAAAGATATCAAAATTTACTCAATTTGCCCTGGCTGGTGTAGCTCAGTGGATTGAGCGCGGGCCTGCGAACCGAAGCATCGCGGTTCGATTCCCAGTCAGGGCACATGCCTGGGTTGCCAGGCCAGTTCCCGGCAGGGGACATACAAGAGGCAACCGCACATTGATGTTTCTCTCCCTCTCTCCTTCCCTTCCCCTCTAAAGATAAATTTAAAAAAAAAAAATCTAAAAGGAAAAAAAAAGTACTTAAAAAAATAAAAATAGTTAAAAAAAACATGTTTAAAAAAATTTACTCAATTTATGAGAAGGATAATGAAAAATATAAGACATCTTAGAATTGAACTTAAAACCTTAAGTAAAATAAATCTGTGAATTTGTGACTTCATTAAGTTTAATATTAATTAAAAGAGTTCAAATAGCTATAATTAATTCCTGGGTACAGATGTTATTCTCAGGGTCACTGAAATCTTGCACAGACAAATACCTTTTTAGGGGAAGCATAGTAATACTTATATTTTTTAAAACAAAACTAATACCAATTTAAACCAAAGGTACATATAAAAAGCGAATAACCTATGTGCACATCCAAACACCCCTTCCAAAGCATATATTCTTTCACACTTTTTTCTGCTAATGTAAATATATATATCTATATGTATACATAGTTAAAGTTTATTTTCTCTTAAACACATTTCTTTGGACAAAGATCTAAATTCACAAAAGAATTACAATGGTCAATTAATATATGAAAAAATAATCAAACTTACCTTTAATTAAATAAACATATATTAAGCTAAGCACATACTTTTCACATTTTGACTTGGCAGTGGTTTACTGAACAGTGTTGGCAGAGTTGCCAATGTGAAGGAGCACTACATACACCGGTGATGCCCCCCAAAACAGGCAGATTCTCTGGCAGAAAGCCACCTAGAACATCCACATCCTGTGATCTAGTGTGTCTGTTTCTAAATATTTACGGACAAAGATACTCCTCACAATCATATGGATAAAAAGTTAGAATAAATTAAATGTCCAAAGAAAGGACTCATTAAAAAATAGTGTTTTTATTTGGTGAACTATGATGTAGCTATTGAAAACTGTGTTTTCAGAGTAATAGCATGAGGATATTGCTTATTGGAAACTAAGATGCAATTCTACATATAAATAATATACATATAAATAAATTTATATACTTCTATATAAATGTGTTTCTAATTAAAATTAATATTTAATATGGAGATATATTTATAAAGTACAAAAGAAATCATGGGAATATTATAATTTTAATATCTTGGGGTGGTAAAACTACAAATTCTTAAATATGTGTTCCTTATTTATCTCTATATATCCAGGTTTTCTTCAATGAGCATGATTACCTTAGTAATTATAAACAAAAAAGATTTGCAATACAATAATAAAAATAATGGATATTTAATTTATGTTTATGTTTTTAATTAAATGGAAATTCACATTTATGTGTTCATTAGTTATATTCACTAATTCATAACTAAGCCTCTTTTAGCTGTGATGAACCATATTTATTTTCTTGCAATTTGGCTTTCTTTAGTTGTTGTATTTTTATTTATTTATTTTCCCATTACCTTTTATCCCCCATATAGCCTCCTCCCACCCACAGTCACCACACTGTTGTCATGTCCATGAGTCCTTTTTCCTTTTTGCTCAATACCCCCATGCCTAACCCCCACCCCTCACCTGTAGATGTCAGCCTGCTCTCATAGTATCTATGAGTCTGCCTCTATTTTGCTTGTTAGTTCAGTTTGTTCATGAGATTCCACACATGTGTGAAATCATATGGTATTTGTCTTTCTCTGACTGGCTTATTTCACTTAACATAATGTTCTCCAGGTCCATCCACACTGTCACAAAGGTGAAAATTTTCTTCTTTTTTATAGTCAAGCAGTGTTGTATTTTTAGATCATCTAGTTAGTAAGTTTGGGGAATGGAATCAGAACACAGTCTTCCAAATTTCAACCAAGTATTCTTTGCCTGACACTATACTGCAAAATAGGAAGTAATTTGAGAATTAACTAAAAGAAGCATCAGAACACTAAAAGTGGGGGGAAAACTTAGTACAAATATATTTGTACAAAAGTTTAAAATCTTAGACTTATGAGAGTTTTGGAGAATATTTTGAAAAACTGGTCATCCAAATAAAACAAGTTTGTCTGGGATGCAAATTTATAAACAAATGGTTGTATAAAGTGAGAAAGGCATGAGTCTTTGTTTGCTTCCATATTATTTTTAACACATTGAAATATTCCAGTAAGTGATTTGAATTGCAGTTTAGGAACCAACTGAGTCAACAAAATAAATATGACAATTTGATGCCATTTGAGGATATTGGCTTTTTATAAAAGAAATTGTCTTGTAGAGTAGATGGTGATTCTGGCTCGAGTTGCATCTCTTTTTCTCCCTTTTTTCCACCTGGATGGAGATGGTTGCCACTAATTTCAAAGCACTTGCCAATTCTAACACCATGGAAATAATTTAAAAGGTGCAATGGATGAAATGCTTCAAGGTAATAGAGGCTTTTACAACTGTTTAAGGTACAAGGATATACTTGTACAGGTGAGCAAGAGAGGGAACATACAGATATATCATGCTACTTTGGCAATTTTCACAGTTATTTTAGGATCACTGCCAGAAGTTCATCAATCCATGCTTCCATTTTCTCTACAATGTCAGGCCACAGTGGCTGCTCAGCCTCTACTCAAATGTTTCTAGAAAAAACTGTCAATCTCTCCTGGGTTCCTAACTTAGGGTCATAAACATAGGTATGCCTAAATGAGTTTCAGGGATCAGATAACACCTTAAAATTCTATGCAAAATTTTAGATATGTGAGTAGAAATTTTAGTTAAATTTCCCAAAGTGTCAGTGTCCTCAAAGAATTAAGAATCACTGTAGAGGTTGCTGATTTCATTTTCGAACAGATCAAGTAATTGAAGAACAGATGAAGATTGTAATACAACAACCATTTCTACCTTTCTATCCCCCACAAACCCTCTCAGGGACAACAAAGAGTAAGTCTAGTCACTCGATCTAATTATAGTCCTATTAATGGAACAAATCATTCACCATTTTTTATGAAATGCCCTCTGCTCTAACCACCCTCATTTTCTTAAGCATTTCCTCTCTGATGACTTGTGCCTCATCACCGTATCCACTCTCTTTTATACACACTGAAATTCGATCATTTATTGATTGTTGAAGTGTTGTCTCCAGATTGCAATTTTGAGATGTGAGCTAAACCAGAAAGGATTAACTTTTCTCCTATTCTTTACACTCATGTTAATAGAGAAATTGTTACCTTTTGGAGTCATTCCCTAATGACTTTGAAAATAAAGTCTAAAAAATCTCTATATGCTCAGATACACCATTTGTCATAGCTACATAAAGTGTGCTGAAATTCTGTATCCCCCTTTCCTGCTCCAGCTGCCATACCCACTGCACCTACTCTGTTCTATCACCAGGATGTTTGATTGTTTGACCTCATCCTCCATTGAATCACTTTTACCTGCTTTTGACTTTTCATTCAAGTCAGACTAGGTTCTTTGTTCATTTACATTAGTGCTGACCTTAAACTAACCCTCCCAAATTTTCCAAGATGGCATATGGGGAAATACAAGTCACACAGATATAAAATACTGAAGTAGGAATCTTAGTTCTATAACTTATTAGTTGTATGAACTTGCACATTTAATTAACATCTCAAAGCATCAAGTTCTTCATCTAGAAAATGGAAATATTAATATCTAATTCATAGCATTATAAGAATTAGAAGAGATTATCTATACTTAATTTCCTAAAATAGCTTTATTTTTTCTGCTTCTCTGCATTCAATTCTTAAGTATTTATAGTTTCACAATATTACATACATGTAGAAAACTGATAAATGCTTAGCAAATTCTTAGGCTTTATAGCATATACAACACTCTACCTTTAAAATTCTTCCCCTTCTATGGGCCTCCTTACTATTCAGTTTTGGCTATACTGATTTTCTTGCTATTTCTAAAACACCTAATACAAACTTCCATATGAAGACTTTTGATTGGATATTCACTTCGTTTGTAATACTCCTTGCTTCCCTTCTACCTCCCCCAATAAAAAATAAGTATTTCCTCTCCTCTTCATGTCTTTCTTTTTCAAGTGAAGCCACCCTATCAATATTGCAACATGTTCCACTTCCAGATATAGGAGATAAACCTCTGAAATATCTTACCATACCAGAAACCAAGGAAGCTATAAAAAAATTCTGAGGTTGAAGATAGCTTCATAATCAATAAGAAGAATTGTATGTAAGTAAAACTTGTATTTCTGGCTATTATGGAGTAACCTATATTAGTCTATCTCTTCTATAAGGTATCACATAAAGGCAGGGTAAAAAAAATGGTAAATAAGTAAATGCAATGTTTTAAAGTCAGTAAGTGAACAGCCAAAACAGCCAGCTTTTGAGAGCCTCATGTTTCAGAGAGGAATTTAGGTGAGCCAACTTTCTCTGACATTTTCCTATGGAGCATTAGCCATTTTGGGAGGCATAGCACTGAAGTGAAACAGAAAGTGATGGGCTAAAGCACGGGTCAGCAAACTAGGGCGTGGGCCAACTCTGGCTTGCTGGGCACATCACACTCGGTTAATCTCTTTGGCTGCTTCTATAAGACAGTGGCAGAGTTGAGTAGTTTTATTCTATCATTTGGCATGTAAAGCAGAATTTACATCCCTCTTATAGACCTGGAAAGACAGATATTGAATTTTAGGGCTGCCAGTGAGAAAAGGTCCTGGAAAACACACCAGTGTTTCAGTTGAGACCTCTGAAAGGCCATGTGCTATGAATAAAGCCAAACTCAAAAGGGACCAGTCTCCGCAAAGCCTAAGACCAGCCTTGATCCAGCTAGGTCCTCGACTGGATCAAGGTCCTTGATTTCTTATTGACAACTTGAAGAAAAGTGAATCCTCTCTGCACTAAAATAATTTTACCTAAAATTTTTACAATTTTTCATACTGAATCCCTGCATTTAATCAATAGTTACCAGAAGCATCAGGAGACAGGGAAAAAAGGCAAAAAATGGAAAGGGACCCTAAAATGATCGAGATATTCATGTCACCATGTATAGACCTTAAAATAACTGTGATTAATATATTTAAGAAAATAGATGAGGACAGTGATAAATCGCCACCGAAACATTATGTACTCAAAATTTAAAAATTTTTAAGGTGAAAAATATAATTAATGAAATTAAAATGCAATAGACATGTTTATTTATTTTTTATTTTTTTTATTTTTTTTAATTTTTATTTTAATTGTTGATCTTGTACAGTTTTCTGTCTTTTATTCTTACCTGAACCCACCACCCTAGCCTTCCCCTCCTCCCTCCCATTTCCACCCCACATAGTTTTTGTCCATGTGACATGTTTAGTGGCAGATAAAAACTATCTCAAATACAGCACTGAAAGAAAGAAGGATAAAAATATATACAGGAATATAAAAGACATGAGGTCCCATGAAAAGGCTTAATATAGCTATCTTAGCAGGCTAAAATAGAAGCGAGAGATAATGGGGTAGGAACAAAATTTGAAAAGATACTAGTTGAAAGTTTTTGTGTTTTAAGTTATTATTATTATTAATGAAGAATTTCACAAATTAATGAAACCCTATAAATCCCGAAAGGGATTAATCAAAAGAAGCTATATCTATGCATCTCATAATAAACCTTCTGAAAACCTAAGACAAAGAGAAAAATCATAAAACAGCCAGACAGAAATTTTTGAAGAAGGTTCATTTCTCTCAATGACACTGTAGTAAGAATGACAGCTAACTATTTACCAGAAACTACAGAAACCCAGCTTCTAAATATAAATACAGAAAACACAAGAGTATAGAGGAACATGTTCTCTGTATATCATCATGTATAAAAGCATCCAAACACAGCATGTCAAAAATTTGCATGGCCTATGACTTCATTTCTAAATCAAACAGAACAAAAAATGAGGAGATGGAGGGGGAAAGAGAGATGAAAGAGGAGAAAGAAGAATGGGTTATTTTGAAATTTTGAAATGCATGTTAATCAAAGGAAATGTTCTTGTGTCCTGATTTTAGTAAACTAAAGCAAAAAGACATTTATGAAACAACTGAGGAATTTTAGATGTAATAGTCCTATTTAAAATTATATTTTGTTAAAGCCCTTAACACATAGAAATGCATTCTAAACTATACACAGATAATAATGTGATATTCATAATTCCCTTTAATATAATTTAGTAGCAGTGTGGCTACATGGACAAATTGGATAAGAAGCCGATGGATATAGGAAATCCATTATACTATTATATTTATATTTGTGATTTTCTTTTATCCTTTGTATAATTAAAAAAACAACATTTTAGGAAGAAAAAATTTGCTTTTAGCTAGTTGAACAAAATGAGCTTTATATACACACACATGCACACATACACACATATGATATATGTAAATCATATTGTGGAATTATTTTATTATACCTAAGTCCTGGAAACATGAAAAGTCAAAACAACAAGTTTAGGTTCCAAAGTTCTAGTTTCTTTATACAAGCTCGGGATCATTTTTGTAAAATTTCCTCTCTTTCTAATTCGTGCTGTTGAAAGTGGTTCAAAATTCCCTAGCTGAAATGCAATAGATATTTAGAAACCATTTGCACAGACTGTGCTTTATTTATACACTAATTTAGGGAGGAGAAAGCCTTCTTGTGTACCTGTTCTAACCCTTAGAACTCCCTTGTGTGACTTAGAGAAAAATGTCTTTGCCACGGCTGAAGACACTGGTCTGGGATATGGGGTTTAGCCTCTGCTGATCCCTCTGCTGGGTGGTATTGTGCAGTGTCGGATTAAGCAAGCACTTATGCATCCTTAGGGATTATGGAATCTTCTCTCCATTTTCTAGTTCCACTGCCAGTTATGATGATTTTTTTTTCAGAGAAAATTACTGATTTACTACCACCTCCTCCTCACACACTGCGGGTGGAAACTGCTTTTAAACCCTTAATGGATGACTCATTGCTCCATATCACGTGAGAGCCTCCCGTTCATTTGAACTAGTAAACTGCAACACTGACATTTTTTCCACAGATGTGCAAAGGGATAGAGGGCAACCCACACCTTTTTAAAATTATACTTTATTTTTAGATAATTGTAGGTTCACATGCAGTTGTAGGAAATGATATCCTTTACACCATTTTCTCCAATGCTAACCTTTTACAGACTATTTAGTACAATATCGCAACCAGTGTATTGCCATAGATACAATCCATCGATCTTAGTCTCAGTCTTACTTATATCGATCTCAATTTTACTTGCATTCATTTGCACATATGTATTTAGTTCAGTGTAATTTTGCCACACGTATAGGTTAACCCACACATTTTTACTTGTATGTTTTTGTACAGATACTATGTCTTAACTGAAGTATTATAAGAATAGTAGCCAACACATATAGTGTTTAATACATACCCAGCAGTGTTACTTAGTACTGAAAATTGCTTAGAATATAAGTATCATTTATTATCTCCATTTTTAAGATAAAAACTGAGGCATAGAGGGGTTAAGTACCTCAGTCCTGTGTCACATAGCGAACCAGGGACAGAGCTGAAACTTGACCGTGGGGTTCTGATCCCGTGTCTGTGCTCTTAATCTCTGCACCATATGCCCTGACAAATTACTTCATTTTTCAGCTTTTCCATATTGTCTAAATAGACACTAAATGTGAGATCTTTGAGTTAACATATTTATTCAATATATTGTTTAGTTCTGCTTCAGAGAAGCTATTTTTGGTTGACTCGAAGTTCAGGTAACAACCTGGCCAGCACCTAGCTAGCTGTAATACGCTGTTTTATTGGAGCAGAATTAAATGAGATCAGGCAAGTCACTTGTCTAGCCCAGTGTTGGAAAGAGAATACTGAGAGTTATTTCCTTTGTCTCCCCCTTAAATGTATTATTCCTTCTTCATTTTACCATAGGTAGGTCCACATCCTATCACCACCACACCTGCATCCCTTTTTAAGATTATAAATTTGGATGTTCAGACACTGGTCATATATATACTGCAAGAGACCGTGGCCTTTGTATCTTCCTCTAGCCTCGCCAGCCCTATCTCCCTGCACAACCCCCAAATGACACGGATTCTCCTGTTCGTGTACCTGGCCCACCATTTCCTACATCTCCACCTTGTTACTCCCCTACTCAGCATTTCAGTGTCTTCTCCATCTTTAGCAATCAGCTTTTATTTATCTGTGTAAGTATTTGCTTATTTATTTGTGTACAAAGTAATAGTACTCTTATTTGAAGAAGGCACATGCAAAAGCCCAGTATATAAGAGGCATTGACTCACAGCTTCAGGCTCCATGGAACAGAGCTACTCCTCCACTTGTACACAGTTTAGTCCACCTGTACATATTTACTCAACCCGTTTCACCCCTCTGGGCTTCCCTCTCCTCCTCCCCACATTTCCAGTTTTGTTGCCACAGTTTTTAATTTTTTGCTTTGATTCATACTTTTTATTTTCACCTGGAATGTGCAGCTTCCTCCCCTCTGTGATTACAATTTCTATTTATTCTTCAAACTCTAAAAAAAGTAATGTTTCCTCTCACTCCACCTCAACCCCTTGTTTTCCTTACCAGCATCTCTTCAGCTACTGTTGCCTGCACCCATGCTTCATGTAGGCATTTATAATACTACCTTTGGTTGGGATTTATCCCTGCTGATGGTCTCTTTGTGCCATTGTAAGTTGTTGAATGGCAGTCCCACTTTCTCACAATACTGTCTATGCCACTATATAATCTTAGTCAAAGTCTTTCTTTCTATCCCCATTGCAATTAACACAGTACACTACATATATAGCCCATTCAGACATTTTTGTTAAATTAATAACTGAAATGTTCACAACATCACAGCATGGGCTGTAGAAACTGGATTATGTACTTAGTGTTTAAGGGAAACATCATTTAAATTCCAGGTAGCTTTAAAATCAAGCAAATGTTTCTTACTGGCCTCAGAGTTCTCTTAAAACCAATCATCTCCTTCTTATCTATCACTACAAACTTTTGGTAAGAAAAATGCTTGTCTTTGATCACATGCATGGAGTTATTGCTTACGATTTATGCTAACAGAAATTCAATAGTTGAGCCTATATGCCTACACGACTAAATTTGGAAAAGAAACATATACAAAAATAATATCTAAGTCTGTTAATGATTATACTATAAGTGACTAACTAAGGTCTATTTTAATAGTAGAAATAGATGTATAGTTGTTATAAATAAAAATCTAAAGGAAAAAGCATTGATAAGTTGATTTTTACCCAAGTGTGTTATGCCCATGAATCAGACCCAAACTCATGCATCATAATGCTCATGCTGATTCTTTGTGATGACCTCCTGCCACAAGAAGTTTATGTAAAATATGTATTGTGTAAGTATCACATGCATAATTATATATACTTTTAATATTTAGATAACATGTTTAATCAAGTTCCAGAAGCCCAGGTATGAGACACGAGGGAAGGGAAGTGGAAAGTTCAGATGCCCCCTAATATCTGCTATCATTGTTGAATAATTTAAAGAACCCTGTTTTTAGGAAAATGTCATACCATTTTCTTAGTTTAAGTGAAGGTAACATAGAGGGAAATTCTTTCATCATCATCAAAACTGTTTTATCGATATTGCTGATCTTGAAGAACTTAGAGTGGTTTTAATAATTACTAACATTTTTAAGGTACTTCAAAAGAGCAAAACTGGTATAAGAATAAATTTTAAACAAAACAAGTATATGCGATATTGCTATTTTAAATGAAGAGGGAAGATAAGCACCTGCACCTTTGTATAATTGTCTAGAATTATAGATTTGTTTAAGATCAATCTTCAAGGAATAGGTGACTTAAAGAGCAGAAAGGACAGCCAACAGAAACTGGCCTGTCACAGGCTCAGTCTGGTCTGCTGGGAACTGGAAGAAGACTATTTGCAAAGACTGAGGGGGGACTTATTAGACTCCTCGTTCATCTAGTAGCTATAAGGGAAAGTTTAGTCAACAAGATTATACGTTGATTTTTTATGTAACCCAGCTCATGTTAGGCATTTTATCAGACTCAGACATTTAGGTGTCACAGTTGAGTAGATAGGATAGTTAGAGAAATTGACCAAATTATACAGGCCAGGGGTATAATTTAGGATAGAAGGAGTAGAACAGATGTAGTGTCCGAATAACTCAAATTGCTAAGCCACAATAAAATAATCATTTATAGAATTACTTAGAGAGCTATTATAATTTAATAAGGTGGTGCAGCCTGTGGGCTCTGGAAACTGACGGGCTCCTCCACAGACAGCTGTGCAGTTCTAGCTAAGCCATTCAAGCTCTGTGGGATGTGATACCATTATTAACTACTTCATATGATTGTTATGAGGCAGGGAAGAGAATACCATGTTTCTCTTATCATCCATTTTGCCCTTCTTCTGAACACAAGACCCTACTATCCTATTTTTTCGCTGGTAGCCAGCCCCTCCTCCACTTTTAGCCCAAGCATTCACAAGAGGAAGCCTGCAGTGTAACCTGGCTAATTGTGCTCTCCTTCCCTGACTATGTGATTGGGTCAGAGACATTGACATAGTGCAGTCAGAGCAAAAGTGATACAATGACAATGTTTATGGCATTGTTGAGAGAGATAGAGGCATTTTCTTTCCCATTGGAATGGAACCTAGAAGAACGTAAGGCTGAAACATCTTGCCATGAAGAGTTTGAAAACTAAAATAAGATGGAAGAAGAGCAAAGCCCAAGGATAGAGGAAGACCAGAGCAATATCGTTTAAGCCCCTGAATCTAACACCTTGTAAAACAAACTCTTGTACTTTTAGTTATTTGAATCAACAAATTCCTTATTTGGGGGTGGGTGGGGAGGGTTCAGCTAAAGCCAGTTTGAGTTGGGTCTTCTGATATGAAACATAAAGAATGCTAAATATATGAGGAATGAGGTTTAAATGAGACAATTTATCTATACATATTCTATCCCAGTTCCTAAAACATACTGACACTCAGGAATATAAATAACACTTCTTGCTTATTCATTATATTCCACATACTATTCTATTGGCTTCACATAATTATATCATTTAATCTTTATAACCTTACCAGGCAGTATTTATTAGTTATCTATTGCTGCGTAACAAATTACACCAAAGCCTACATTTGTGATTTCATAGTATCTGTAAGTTAGGAATTTGGGAGCAGCTTATTGGAGTAGTTCTGGCTCATTGTCTCTCAGGAGGTTTCAGTCAAAACATTGTTTGAGATTGCAGACATCTGAAGGCTCACTTGGAGCTGGAGAATCTACTTTCAAGATGGAAGAGTAAGTGATCCAATAGAAGCTTCAATATCTTTTATGATAGAATATTGAAAGTGATCCTATGTCACTTACATACCATCCTATAGGTCACACAAGTGAACCCCTATTCAGTGGATGAGGGGACTGCACAGGAAATGAATGCCAAGAGTCAGCGATCATTGGGGACCATCCTGGAGACTGGCTACCCACTCAAAGTATATTATTATCTCCAGTTTATAGATAAAGAAATTCAAGCTTAGAGTATTTAAGTACTTTGTTCAAAGTCACATTGCCATTATGGTATGGAATAAGAATTTGTACCTAGTCAGACTTATTCTAGAACCTGCTCTGTTAAGCACAATCCAATGCTTTTTTGTTAGCTGTCATAGTAAAAGTTACCCATTATTACTTAATTATAATACATTTGGCAACAAAGTTTTTACAGATGGATGCAAAACTTATTTAATGTTTGCCTCTATCACTTTAATGCTGACATAGGTCTTTGTTTTAAAACTGTTATAATTATTAATAAGGCTTAAAGCAACATATTCTTGCAAAAAACTTGCAAAGAGATTTTCAGATATATAAGGCATTTGAAACAATATCCCTGGTATCTCCATTGCCCAAACCTAATCAGACACCAGCTGGTGCCTTCAGGGGTGGCACCAGGCAGAGAAGTTCCACACAGGCCAACAAGCCCAACATCCCTATGCTTTTAGTTAGTAAATAGCAAGAATAAAATACCTAGGAATAAATTTAACCTAGGATGGAAAAGACCTGTGCTTGGAAAATTACAAGACACTGAAAAAAGAAATTGAAGAAGATACAGATAAGTGGAAGCACATACTATGTTCATGGATTGGAAGAATCAACATAATTAAATGATCATACTGCAGAAAGCAATCTATTGATTCAATGTAATTCCTATCAAGATACTACCAATGATGTATTTCACAGAACTAGAACAAATAGTTCAAAAACATACAGAACCTCAAAAGACCCTGAATAGCAACAGTGATCTTAAGCAAGAAGAACAAAGCTGGAGGAATCACAGTAGTATCAAACTATACTTTACGTCCATACTAGTCAAAACAGCATGGTACTGGCATAAAAACAGACCCATAGATCAATGGAACAGAATAGACAGCCCAGAAATAAACCCACATCTTTATAGTCAATTGATCTCTGACAGAGGAAACAAGCACATGCAATGGGCTAAAGATAGTTTATTCAATAAGTGGTGTTGGGAAAATTGGACAGATACTTGCAGAAAAATGAAACTAGACCACCTTTTTAAGCCACACACAAGAATAAATTCAAAATGGATTAAAGACTTAAATGTTAGACTCGAAACCATAAACATCCTAGAAGAAAACATAAGCAGTATAACACTGGACATTTCTCATAGCAGTATTTTTTCTGATATAGCTCCTCAGGCAAAGGAAACAAAAGAAAAAAGTAAACAAATGGGACTGCATCAAACTAAAACTTTGCTTTGCTTTTTTGTACAGCAAAGGAAACCATCAACAAAATAAAAAGACAACCCACTGAATGGGAGAACATATTCACCAATACATATGATAAGGAGTTAATACCCAAAATTTATAAAGAACTTATGAAACTCAACACCAAAAAACCCCAAACAATCCATTTAAAAAATGGGCAAAGGATCTGACTAGACACTTCTCTAAAGAGGACATACAGATGGCCAAAAGACATATGAAAAGATGTTTAACATCACTAATCACCAGAGAAATGCAAATTAAAACCACAGTGAGATATCACTTCACTATCATCAGTAACTCAATACACAACAAGTTCTGGCAAGGATGTGGAGAAAGGGGAATACTTTCAAACTGTTGGTGGGAATGCAGATTAGTGCAGTATCATGGAGTTACCTCAAAAAATTAAAAATGGCACTGCCTTATGACTCAGTGATTCCACTTCTGGGAATTTATCCAAAGAAACCTGAAACACTGATTCAAAAGAATATGTGCACCCCTATGTTCGTTGCAGCATTATTTAAAATCATCAAGATTTGGAAGCAGCCCAAGAGTACATCAGTAGATGAGTGGGTAAAACCACTATGGAACATTTACACAAAAGGATAAAATTTTACCCTTTGCGATAGCGTGGATGGACATGGGAACATTATGCTAAGTGAAATAAGCCAGTCAGAGAAAAACAAATATCATATGATTTCACTCATATCCACATATGAGTGATCTAATGAAAAAACTGAACTAACAGCGAAACAGAGAATGACTCATAGAATGGAGAGCAGGCTGACAGCTCTTGGGAGGGGAAGTTGGGGGTCGAGGGATGGAAAACAGAAAAGGATCCATGGACATGGACAACAGTGTGGTGATTGTGCAGAGTGGGGGGTGGGTAGAGGTAGAAGAAGTTATAAGGGGGGTAACTGGTAATGAAAAAATACAATAAAAATAAACCTAAGAAAGAAGTATATTGTAATTAAAGTGAAAAATAACCCTGTGTCAAGCACATTTGTACAGGGATCTTTCAAAATAATTTAACTCACCAAAATATATTGAACACTTAATATTCATTCTTGTTCATTCTTCTTGCTTTAAATAGCCTGTCTTTCCTCATCTTTTCATATTGGATTTCTTTTTTTTTTTCCACCAACAGTATATTTAGGAGGCTTTGCCCAGTTCATAAAGTCAGGAGTTTAGTGACTGTGTCGATGTCTGTATGCTCCGCCATCTGCATGGCATGTTTCATATTACAGAACAGGTGGATGTTGTGTGATTGATAAGGAGGAAAATTATGTCAAATAGTTATATTTAAGAAATTATTTTAGCAGAATCAGGTTGGCTGGTACATATTACCAAATTTCAGTATCATTTGTAATGACAAACTATGTGTAAAAAAACCTTTAAATATTTTTCATTGTAACTTTAGCATTTCATGTTTGCTTACCATCTGTAATAATAATAATAATAATTATTATTATTATTAATTATTTTGATTAAACCTAAAAATTGTATTTACATGTGTTAAAAGTACTCTGCTGAAAACATAAGGTGATACTTCATGGATATTGATATGCGGCATCCTAGTTCCCCACCTTTACCGATAGTGTCCTGTTCACCACTGTCCTTAAAAAAGGTGTCCTGTTTCCCATCTGGTCTAGAATTCTTCCTGCATCTTTGGTATGCACCACTGCCTCTCCATTTCCATGGCCAAAGTTTCAGTCCATCTTCCAAGCACATCAGCCACTCTCTGCTGAGCTTGTGCATTAATACCTCAACTATTTGTTCTCTAAGTATAGTGAAAATATGAGCTTATGGGCTCTGATGTAGACTAACAATAAAATAGTAATGCTCTGCAGATAATAAGAATAATTAATTAGGCTGTATGGACGGCAAAGAGTCAGGATAGAAGTCTGATCCATGAAACATAAAAAGTTGCCCATTGATGCCATATGAGTAGATACTTTTCCCGATGACTACAAGAGCTAGTATTTTCCACAATATAACATTTTGAAATTGAAAGAGTCTATAATTGGTTTCATCAAAATACAAAAGTGCCTTGCTTCAAGACACAGTTAAAATAATTCGGAGCAGTAAAATAATATTTTTTGAGGTACCCTTCTTGAGTCTGGCAATAGAACTCAAATGTTCAGGGCCAAGCAGAACAGAATAATGAAAAAAAAAAAAAAACCTCATACGTTTTAAGGTTTTTTTTTCTTTTAATGTCAGAAATGACCTCCACATATTTTCTAGAAATCTTGCAATTTAGAATTGCTATTGTCTTTGGCTCTGATTTACCCAGTAAACTAGCTATCCTGAATTCTAAGACACTCATGATAGAAGTGTGGCTAGTGAAACAGACCCTCTGTTTAGTGGCCTATGGTTTCAGCAGAAGGAATTGTAGTACTCTGAGCTATTTTAATGTCATGGTTTTAAAAGGATAAACCTTGGTGCAATTAAGTCATAGTTTGGAGTGGAAAGGAGGTAGAGAAGGAGATATTAAAACCAATGAAAACACTGCTGACCAAATTACTTTGGTTACTTGATGGAGCAGATACAACAGATTAAAAAGTGGTGATTTGCAATACCATGTACATAGGATACTCCAAGAGGGTTTGACTTCCAGATTAATCAAGTTGCAAAGAAAAGTTGCCCCTATGTGCTTGCTTACTTTTCAAATATGAAATACTTTAAAAACTAAAGTCTAATTATGGACTATAGTCCTCCTGTGAGCATTAATAAAAGTTTGACCAAACAGAAATTATGCTTTCCACAACCTTTTTAAAGTCAAATGAAAAAAAAATAAACCTCAACCAATTATAGTAACAGTGCTGTGTAGGAGGTTTGCAAATATATGATACATTTTGACAGCTGTTTTTTACTGGAATCCTATCAAGACAATCACTAAAATATTTTGGAATGCTTAAAATGAGGGAATGCTAAATTTGTAGCTGTGCCTAAGCCACAGGAGGCCCCAGAGTTCGAAAGTGTTTTTTGGTTGCTACAGTGCTACCAATTCCTGAAGTCTGCCACATTCTGTAACCCAGATTCCCCAATGATTAATACAAAGTATTTACTTTTAAAGTAATCTCTCAGTGTTCAACATTTGTGCAGATAAGTTTGTCCTTCTGACTCAACTGCTCAATAATAAATAGACAAGTAAGATTTTCAGAGATGGTCCCTATAAAATGGGTTTGTTGATTGTAAAATCATACTGCCAAACTTGTAAATAACAGACTGCTGTGAAGATACAGGAAAGAATAAATGGAAATGTGCAGAGTCAGTCCTTTACTTGGTCATTGTCAAGAGTATCTTAGATAATGCTGAAGTACAGATAATGTCCTGTCTCCTACTCTGTGAACTGAGTATCTACAGCAACTGTATAATAGCCGTATATATTCATGTGGCTAATCTTAATTTCCCCTTTGTTGTTGTGTGTGTTATTTAGAATAAAGTTAACCTGAATTTTAGTTAGCACCTTTTCCTACTCTTCCTCCCCGCATTTTTAGGATTTTATTTATTTTTAGAGAGAGGGGAAAGGAAGGAGAAAGAAAGGGAGGGAAACATGATGTGCAGAGAAATATTAATTGGTTGCTTCTCTCCCTCCCCCAACTGGGGACCTGGCCTGCAACACAGGCATGTGCCCTGACTGGGAATCGAACTGACAACCTTTCCAGTCCACAGGCTGGCGCTCAGCTCATTGAGCCACAGCAGCCAGGGCCTTCCTCCCTTTTTTTAAACCTCTCTTTACTTCAACTTTAACTTTTGGTTACATTTGCCATAGCCCAGCGAGGTCCCAGAGCTTCTGCACTTTTACTAGGAGGCTTTCCTCTTCTGACTCTGTCTTCTGATTCTTTCTCTCTCTCAGCATTTCCTTATCGGACAGCAAAAGATCTCCCTCATACTACCCAAGAACATCCTGAGGAAGCTCCAGGGAGCTGTGGTCAGTAACCAGTAGATGGTGAACAAGAAACCCCAATTTTGCAGAATTATCAGTTCCAGGTTCTTTTCACAGTGAGTCCCTCAAGTTGTTTCCTATGGCCCTTGTGCCAAGCACTGTATGAAACAAGGCCTGAAATATTTAAGTCATACACATAGGCTCTGGTCCCAATCTAATTCTAGTTTGTCTGTTACCATCCTCTGCCTCTGACCTTCAGTCACTATGAACATCCAACACATGTCATTCTTTCTCCTCTGTATTTGTTAATGTTGTCTCTTCTACCCAGAAAAAAAAATTATAAATCATTCCAGTCCCATGTCAAGTGTCAGTCCCTCCAGGAAGCCTTCCCCCCACATCTGCAAGATCAGTGTGTTTCTCTGCACCCTCTGTCTCTTTGGCCACTGGTTCTCAAACTTCAGTGTGCACCAAATTAAGGAAGCTGGAGGGCTTGTTACAATACAGATTTCTGAGTTTCTGATTCAGTAGATCTGAGATGGGACCTGAGAGTTTGCATTTCTAACAACTCCTTAGAAGTGAAGGCTGATAATCTAGGAATTACACTTTGAGAATCACTGTTCTAGCTTTTATTTAAACATAAAAAAAATGGCAAGACAATATAGTTTACCCAACTCAACTGTAAATTCATTGAAGGCAAAATATTTGCTCTTATCTGTCTTCATAGGTACTTTACATACCTAAGCACAGTGCCTGACGGTAAGCGGTCAATGCCAAAAAAATAAAAATTACAGGCTTGGAGTTAGGCAGAAATGTATCTTTAACTTTAGTGTACCAGTACTAGCTGAACTAGCTATTGAGTAACTAGCCTTAGCTGTCAGGTTTTAGTTTCCTCCTCTCCATTAAGGGCTTGAAATTAATACCAACTATGTCTGGTTATTTTGAGAAGATTAAATTAAATATATTGACATGCATTATATATATATATTTATATATACATACATACATACATATATACATATATTCCTTTCTGTGGGTTTGGGGCATGTGTGGTGATGAGCTCATTGCTTAGTACTTCTTAAGTACTTAATAAGTGGTATCTAATTAGAATTATGAATAAATTAATCTGAAGTCTCTCTCTCCTATTTCCCAATGATATTAACTGCAGAGTTTATACTGGCTAGTTTCACTGGGGACAGAAAGGCAGGAGAAGCAGGAGGAAGAGTAAAGCCATTACATAAAGGACAAAAAGATACATAATAGACCTCTGAACAATGATTTTCTGTGGTAACTGAAAATCATTGTTTATTAAAGTCCTTGTTTATTAAAAGTGGTTTAGGGTTAGACAATATGTTCTTGAATTTTCAAAGCTTTGGTTTTCATTGGAATGGGTAAGCCTTTAAATTAAATGTGGTTGATTAATATAAACATCTAATACTTTCTTCCTCTCCTATATCTGCTGTCCTCGGCACATTGCCGAGTCACCTGAGGGTTGCTGAAGTACAGTTCTTGAATAATGATTAACATGCAGTATGAGGTTAATTTTCCATCTGGAGATTTTGTATTTTGCAAACTAAAATATGGAGAGATTTTGATTACGAAAACATTGAAGATTCTAGGAAAAAAATAGGTGAACAGCTATCGTGTGACAGAAATATACAACTGGCTCTGTTCTGACCAGTGTTGCACAAGAAGAAAGGTGTTTCCATCAGTCGAGTATTTAGGATTTCACTGAGGTTATTCCTACAGCCCTGAAAGCCGGGCATGCCTTTGGAACTATATTACTCCTGTATTGGAGTGACTTAAGTATGAAGAATAAACTGACTTCTTAGTATATATTTAGGTAGGGGTTTGGGAGGAGAGTAGCATTAGCTTTTAGAAAGGACTATTGATTTCCATTAGAATCTGACCTGCTCTATACTTTAGATAACCTCACTGACTTGGTTAAGAGTTAATACTGATACAAAGTTACCAGATGTAGAATTATTAGAAAATGGTTTGGTTAATAATCTGATAAACTATTCTACCCCAAACATCTTAATAAATCGATGCTCAGTTACTTTCACTAACTCTGAATGAAGAACCAAACATCACTAGGCATGTGCTATGTTTCATGGTCATTGCCATAGATTTATTCTTCACATGGCTGTTCTTTGTCACTACCTTCAACATGAGTAAACAGAAGCTTTGAATAAGAGAGAGTTGCCCAGCAAAATAACTCTCAATAAGGAAGCAGACTTGGGGCCAATTCCTGACTTTAAGTCTAGAATTTACTACGTTTCATCTCTTTCTCATCAAGCACGAAAATCTCTTATAAGCTGCATATTAGCTCTTTCTATATGCTAGCCACTCAAATTAACCTAAGGGTTAATTTGCCTTTGAAAAGTGAAAATGCACCTTCCACCCTTTCATATTCAACTTTTGGTGGGCAGATAAAGTTTAATACTAATATATCTACTATTATTTTAGGAATCATTAAGGGATTTGCTCAAAATTATCCAACAAATAAGTCAGAGTCTGCATCACTATTTTTTCTCCCCACCCCACCTTTTTTGGCCTTTTCATGTGAATTCCTGTTATAGTTCTTTTGTGCATTAAGTAAGATAAAATGTTATTCTTACTGAAACATTGCCATAATTTACTTTTCAAGAATTTAAAAACCACCAGGTTTCATTTTAAATATATAGGTTTTCTTGACACATAAATTTACCAGCGGCAAGACATGTGGAACCTCCCCACTGTCTTCTGGTCACACCACCACTTCCAGGCTTCCCAGTCACAGTATGACACAGGAAGACTTCACAGGCTAAGAGGTTTGAAAGCCTCCAACTTAGTGGTCACAGTGTGATTTTCTTCTCCACAGACATTGGCACCCACCTTGAACCACAGTCACAATACCCAAGGGAACCTGAGGAGATTTACTTGCTAAAGGTGCCGCAACCATTACATATGAGCAAAGAATGTTTATGTAATGATGCAATTAGAAATATTTCACCTCAAATCCTAATAGTAGAAATTGTTTTTTTGTTGTTAAAACTCTAATGGGGACACTTATTTGAAAATATCTCTTAAACTGAAACTTTGTAATTTTCTCATTATATGGTGAACATACATCCCCCTTCTCCCCTCAAAAACAAAAACAAAACCAAGGAAACCTCTTTAGTTTTCAATGACTGGATCTTAATGGGCTTAGAAGAAACATGAGCAAAATTTCAAGTTGAATTTTCTGACTAGTTGCAGGTTTCATTATTATTCTAGACAAAGAAAATGTGAATTCCCTATTATGAATGAGAGTTTCAGGAAAAAAAGTACTAAAGTCTGTGGACTTAAAATTGCACAGACTAAGTATGAATCCTAACTCTGTTTTGTCCTAGGTGGATGAAGTTGGGCAAATGTTGAACCTCACTGACTCCCAGTCCAAGGGATATCAGTGGAGATAATGATACCTGTTTTCAGGAGCAATAGTGAGGCCTGAGTGAGAACATCCACATAAAGTACTTAATACCATTCTTTCACACAGGAGTTCTTTCATATATAACAATTATAGAAATTACTGAGATGCAGTACATATTTTGATAAGGTAGAAGAATTCCTATATATCAAAGGAAGATTCTGATATAATGTTTAGGTAAAAGTATAGATCTAATGATATATAATTTGTTTATGCTCTGATCTTGTAATTAAAGGATACCTATTTTTGTCCCAAAACAAAAATAATGAATTTTGAGCTTCAAAAATCATTTTCATTATGCTAAATGAGTAACTAACTTTTGAAACTATGGTTTTGAGAACTTCCTACTCACAATGGTTATCCACCACCCCAAAACATAAGCATTGTGAAATACAATGTATGAATAACAAATGTAAGTAATGCATTGATTTTTATCAATAAAATGGGTATCTTTATCACTTTAAAAATGTATGTAAAATTCAGATAAAGAAAAAATTGCATTGTCAATCATTACTAAAAATACAGTTGACAAAATGCTGATAGGCCATTCTTTAAATTCACATACGTAAGAGAAAACAAAGGTGATATTTTAGAGCATTGATTCTCATTCAGTTTTATGAATTATTACATCAGACTCATGGTAGTCAGAAGAAATCATGAGAGGATGTCTATCATGTTTCACTTACCACCTACGGACTGTTTGCAGATTCTTCCTAACTTCTGTTCAGCTATAGTATCAATGGGAAGATGGACAAGGAGAGAAAAACAGATTGTCCATCAAATTGGAATAGGCAAATATTTGTGCCAAAAGAAGTGCTTCTAACTTTCTCAATCATGGGTTTAGGTAAAATCTCAAAACCATTCTGCCCAAAGTTCTCATTGCTTTTTCGCATTTAAACTCCTGTGGAGTTCAGTAGAAACCCAGTCCTTACGTTTCCGATTCATTTTCAGATAGTTCAGCACAACACTGTTTTGCAAGCACTTTTTGATGTCAGAGAAACATGTTGTGTTGTCTCTAGAAAGCCATTTTTTGTTGAAGAGGACGTCACAAATAAGTGTAGAAAACAAAAAACTTTTTTTCAAAACACAATTTAAACTTTCTACCTTAAAACTTGTCAAAATGTGGTTGCCATATTATCATTTAAATTAATGAGTCTGGAAACATTCTCCTCTCAAATTCTTGCGATGTTTTACAACAGAAAGGATAGTTGCCAGATTTTAGGAATGGAAAGAGGCCATAATTAACTAATTGTAAATGTATTTTGAATGCAATGGGATGCAGGTTTTAGAACACGTAGGCCTCTTCATTCTGCGTCCTGGCTTAACTCAAAATATACTCGTAGGTTTTTAGAAGTGGGTGGGTGCTTTGAGTTCAGTATATATCAATATGATTAGAGTATTGTTTAATTTTCATTTTGTACTCTATCATATCTTATTTTTAAAAATGATAGAATTAAGGGTTCTCTAACACACACCTTTAACATGATCTCATTACTAGCCGCGATGATGTTGGTTTGTTACTGGTCATCTCTGAACACCTCAGACAGCCCCTCCTCCACTGGAGATGCACTCCACTCTCTGCCACCAAAACCAGTCTTCGATATTTGAAACCTCCAGTGTTTCAAGAAATTCTGGGAAAATGATCTTTATTTTTGAAAGGAGCCCCACCACACATTCTTTTTATTTTTTCCATCTCTTTCACTAAGTATAATTTTAAAAAATTATACTGCCTTTCACTTGGCCTTTTCTTAGTATAAACATTTTGTGTCCATTTAACTATAATGAATTTCATAAGTTTAGGAGTATCTCATAATTTTAAAAACATACAGTAAATTATGGCACTTGTATTATTAATTTGTATAAATTTCATTAACTCTTTTATGTTGAAATCTCTTATTAACCTTAAACTAAAACCTGGAAATATCCTTTACTAACAAAAAGTTAAGTGGCAGGAAGCTGATGTAAAGGATATATTTTCTGAAGGGGTGTCCAATGGTATGCAATAGAATAAATACAGATTTAGCTCAACCCCTTATATCATCTACCTATTGGAGTTTAAATAAATTTTCCAGTGTACATATCTAATCAGTGATGAGGACATAATTTAAAACAAATCCATTTGATTTCAAATTCTATTTATGTCCTTTTGCTCCACAAACACTTATTAAGCACATTTACCGTTTGTGAGAGAACTCAGTCTGTTTTAGGAGATAACTGTATACCAATGATTGCAATATAGAGCAATAAGTGAAATCATTAACATGCCTGGTGATGTGAGAGCCTCATCAGTGAGGAAGTAAGTGATCAGTGCTGCCTGGATAGATTGATTGGAGATCTTTTGAAACAATCACTGAAATAAGTTTTAAAATAGTACTAGTATCTCACCAAGGAAACCAAAGATTGAAAGGCTTTCCGACAAAGAGATGAGGGTCATTGAGTCTGAACTGTGTCGCAGAAGCTGGATCACAGAGGGGACCACAGCCTGATTCAGTGACCCACTCAGAGGCTGAAGAGGAAGGTGGAAGCTAGAGCCGGGGGAAGTTCACATTTATCCTTTGGGTCAGTTCAGTTTAATAGAAACATAATACTAGTTACGTAAGTAATTTTAAATGTCCTAGTAGCTATATTATAACTGAAAAAGCTGATAAGATTAATTTAAGTAAAATTAAAATTAACTTTAATAATAATATAGAATATAATGCATTGTGCTTAATATGGAATATATAAAATATTTTATTTAACTCAATATATCTAATATATTATAATTTCAACACATAATTAAGATAAAATTACTAGTGAGGTATTTTAAATTTTTATACGAAGTTGTCAAGTTTCTGTGCATGTTTTACACTCATGGCACATCTGAATCAGAATTTACTACGTGTCAGGTGCTTCATATCCGTGCAGGCCTAGTGGTTACCACACTGGATGATTCAGCTATAGACAGTAACATATTTTAAGCAGGGGAATAATATGACCAATTTTTGTCACTTTCCTGGCAGTTTGGAAAGTGCATTAAAGATGGACAAATTGGAGGCAAAGAGATTCCAGCTGGAGTCTGAGAAGTTATTGCACCAGTCCGCGTAATGACGAGGAAGGCTTAAACTAAAGCAAGGATCATGGGGTGGCATTAAAAGACAGATTGGTAGTAGAGTTTAAGGAGCATTATTGATCATTTTGAAGTGAGTATGAGGGAGCAGGAGGTACCAAGAATGGTGCGTAGTTTCTTAGATAAAAAGGTTCCTGGTTGGTTGTCTCATTAATTTTATAGTTGATTCTGTGTAACATAGTATAGAGTCATTCTTCCTGGGTTTGAATCTTGTCTCTAACACCTACTAGGAGTGAGGCATTGGGCAAGTTATTTAATCTCTCTGTGCTTTAGTTTTCCCTTCTTTAAAATTGGGATAATAATAACTTGCCTTCCTCACAAGGTTGTTGTGAGGATTAATTGAGTTAATAAATGTAAAGCATTTAGAACAGTGCTTGCCATACTATTATATGAGTGTTAGCTAGATCATTTATGTGTAACATATGAGGTAATAATACTCTAATAAGAAAACAATTCAATTAACTGGAGCATTCACAACTTATCTAGATAAATGAAAACTTTCTAATCTGTGCTTTACCTTTACACCTAATAGTGGAATTGTTATGGCATTAAGAAAATGCCTTTAAAATGATATGGTAAACAATTTTGTGAGCATAATGTAGGCTTATGTATTGTCAGTATATTAGCAAATGTCATTGAACTTAAGAAAATTTACTTTATTCTTATCCCTGTAGTTACATTGACTTCTATTGTGGCTTGTGAAATTTTCTGTCAGGTGATACATAAACTTAACCACTCAACCATTGCTTCTTCATGCTTCTCCACTGTCTAGATGTTATTCTTACTGAATTGTAATTTTAGATATTCCTTCTATTTGTTATTCCACATAATTTATCTGTAATTTCAATAAGCAATAATATCAACAAAGACATGTTGGGCATTGCTGGGGGAAGTGGTAGCCTTTCCAAAGACACCAAGGGACACACAGCGGGGGTGGGGCGGGGGGCAACAGTACCTGTTCACACCCGACACTCGCTCCCTTTCAGATGTACGGTATTAAGGACATCTAAATCCTGTTAGATGAGAGAGCACTCCAGGACATCTCTAGAGGGTATCTTGTTAATTTTTAATCATCTGAAGACATTAGCTTCTCTGTTAATAATTGTAAGAGTATAGATTTAATTATATTAAGTATGCTTTGAAAATAAGAAAAAAATTATCTTTTCACTCATTCATGAGGTGTCAAAATTGTTAACTGAGAGACAATAGCTTACAGATATAAAGTTGCACCAAGTACTTCTTCTCTTAGAAGCAAATTCTCTACCCAAAGCAGGGTTTTGTACTTTAAAGGATGTTTTTCTTTAAATATGTAATCTTATTTGGGGAAGAAGTAGTTAATAATGAGGGTGGTAAATAAGTATAATAATACACTTTTGCACTACATTTTGCCTACAGAGAAAGCCAAATATTTTAAATAAAAATTATCTTTACAGTGAAACATACATATGTTGTAAAGGTACAACCCTCTTAAGAATCCCAACACAGGAATACATAACGATTTCAGAGTTAACTTAGTTTAGATTCAAAACCCACACGTAGGTCTGCCATCTGTCCGGACATCATTATTGCACTGCCCACACCGTGCATGTGTGAGGTTGTGCTCACTCGTGACAATGAAAGCATCAGAGAAAAATCAGAAGTTATTTAGGGACTTTATTTAATGACTTAAAAAATTTCACCATTCAAATACAGCATATGATATGAGTCAATTTTTTAATAAAGAGGTTTTTGTGAGATAAACACTTCCTGGGTATCTACCCTAGGTCATGGCACACTGGACTGGAAAGATGCTCTTCTTTTGCTCTAACTGGTTGAAAAAAGGGCTTTTGTATTGGATAAACATGACAAAGAGCATTCATAAAAAGATTCTGATAGTAATTTACTGTATCCTTCTGACTGATGACATGTTTCAGACATTTCAATGCTTCCATGCTAGGGATCTTTAGTCCAGTAATGATGCATTTTGGAGTTAAAATAAAAATGTAACTTATTTCGAAGTCATAATTAAAAGTTGGGCTGGGGGAAATCTCACCCTATGTCTAAAATTTGCATGCAGATATCACAAACAAAACAAAAAAAAAAACAAGAAGAGAAACTGCCATAAATTGTGAGCTATTTGGACAGTGTTAGTGAGGAAAAAAAGAAAACAAAGGGAGAAATAAACATCTTATTTTATAATAGGGAACTTTAAAGAAATCTCATATATAAAAAAGATTTTATATGTAAGAATTGAAAGTTCATAAAGTTGTATTTCAGTTCGTCCATTTTCATAGTAAAATATTAAAATAATAAAAAATTAATTTAGCAATTAAATTTCTCTATGATGTATATATTTACCATTATAACAAAATCATATTCAGTCAGAGCTTTTTTGTTACTAATCAAAACTCTGTTTGAAGAGGAAATTTGGCATTCATAGATTGTAATAGGCTGCTACTCTGAATGACCCCTATGAAAGTATTTGCATGCATCAGGGCAGAAGCATTAGTTTAACTCAAAAATACCAAGCTTAGTAATATGTTATCAATCTGTATTTTATGTTATTTTCCTACAGAATAGCACCATAATTTCATTCAAAAATGTTGCACTTAATTTTGAGTTCAAATGTATGCTCCATAATGGTCTAAAATACATTGTTGATTCTGATGTGTAGGAATTGATTGAATTTTGTGAAGTAGAGATCTCTGATATTCGTGTATGTTACATGGTCTGCCATAATGCCTTTGCATTGAGTATGTTGTGATCCTTTCTGTATTCCCACAAAATAAGCATTTCCAAAGCCACTAACCTGCCATTTCATGTGCTGCACATGTTAAACATTAACTAATGTGATTTTTCAAACATCTCCTACATGTGACACATTTAGGACTAAATGCTTGTGAGGGTCTTGATTCTAGGAGCCACAATTATAGGTCAGAGACCATTCTCCCTTTTTATTTGTGGTTAAGTTTTAATGTGGTCATGGTACATAGTCACATGATTTACAATCAGATGGATTAACCACTGACTTATGCCTCGCATAAGCATTATAAATTCATGTGCACACCTTCCAGATGCAGGAAAAATGCACAGACATTTTCATAATGGATTATTCAGACCATTTTGAGTGGGGAGAAACCAATCCAAAGCAAAAACAGCTTTTACATATGGCATCCATAGCTGTAACATTATTTTGCAGAAAATTCTTAGATGAAGCAAAAATGTCCTTGACAAAGACAAAAAGAAAACCCCAACAAACTATTTATAGCTATGGCTTGAGCTGTCAAATTTAGAGTAAACCTTTTGCCTCTAACCACATTTGGTGCAGAATTCTTCTGGCTAATTGCAGGCTATTTCTGCTTTGCATGAAGACATCTGCACTGTGGCACACCCTGTAATTATACAGGAAAAAATCACTCATGATTTTGTCGATAGTATGTTATAGCTAAACATTTTAGGTGGGAACAGGAGGATTGCATTGTTTTGCTCTAGATGATAAAAACTGAAACTTTTGAGGAAGTAGAATTATCCACAAAATAAACCATACAAGTCATAATTGCCATCACAGTCTAGTTCAGGCCTTTATTACTTCTTGACTATCGGAAAACCTTCTTAATGCAAATATCTCCTAACAGATCACATCAAAACCCTGATTCTTCAGTCTCTCCTGAACATTAATCATTGGCATCATCTTCCCAACTTAACTGTTTATATGATGTTACATGTCCTCTCAAAAACTTCAATACCACTTACTTCTTACAGACCAGAGACCAATCTTTCTTACCTGGATTTCACCAACCTCAAAAGCTGCCCCCAAACTTCCTTCCAGCTGTATCCCTTCCTATAGTGCTGGATCAGCATTGACTTTGGAAATGCCTGTGGCCCCCGAAATTCAGATTGTCCAAGTTTGGGGTCTAGTCCCATCACTTACCAGCTCTATAACTGGGGCACAGTGGTTTAACATTGTTAAGAAAAGCTCAATGTTTTCATTAAACAGTGGGTGTGATAATTACACCCATTTTGTAGGGTCTTGGTCAAAATGTAACATATTAATAATACAAGTAAAACACTTTGACAATGCCTGGCACATACTCAGGGCTCAAAATGGATAGCAGTTTTATTGTTATTGTTTATTGGAGAATATACAGTGTCCCCTCTAGCTGAATCTTTCCTCCGGTAGTATATTATCTGGCAAGCCATGTTTTAATTATTTATTGAGTTTTTATATTTTTAGACTTATCTTGCTATCAAATAATTAATCTTCCCATTTTTTAATGTTACCTACCAAGGCTTTGAACAAATTCAATCAGAATCCTCTGCCTCTGTAAGAATTATCCTGCTCAACTATAGTGAGTTGTACAGTGTCCCACTCAAAGTTCATGTTTATCCTGAACCTTACAATGTGACTTTGTTTGAAAATAGTGACTTTGTAGATGTAATTAGTTATGAATCCTAAAATGAAATCACCTCAGGTTTGCCATCAGCCCTAAATCCATTGACTAATATCCTTCTAAGAAAAAGAGAAGACACAGAGGCCATGAGATTACAGAGGCTGACATTAGAGCAATGCCTCTACAAGCCAAGGGGCACCCAGGATGGTGGCCACACCAGAGGCGAGGAGAGATGCATGGGGTGGTTTCTCACTTAAAGTCTCCGGAAGGAGCCAGTTCTTCCCATACCCTTGATTTTGAACTTTTGGCCCCCAGAGATGTGAGAGAATAAATTTCTAATGTTATAAGGGACTCAGTTTGTGATATTTTGTTGAGGCAACCTTGGGAAACTAATATGTGAGTATCTTTCTATTCATCTTATAAGTCTCAGTTTAGTTCCCACCTATGTGGGAAGGTCTTCACTGATTACATCACCCCAGCCTGATGCAAATGCTCCCGTCTCTGAACCCACACTGAAACGAGACATCTGTCAATTCATTTGGTTTCTATATTTTCTTATCTTGTTGCCTTTACACATGTATATCTCTGTTTCACAACAGGACTCTCAACTTTGTGAGGATGAAAAGTGAACACCCACATTGTTGCACTCTTTAGACTAACTTCAGGACTGTAGCTTATGATAGATATGAGTTGATTGATCCAAATCATCTCTGAACTCTATGAATAATGTGATTCTCTACATATGTAGAAAAAAATACCATAAAACAATTTACTTACATTGTAGTCATCTTTTACCAAGGTATTAATAATATACAAATTGTATATTTAAGATATATAAAAATATGTGCTTAACTACATTTTCAGTGCTATCATGTCACATGATAGCAAAAAGCATATGTATTCAACATCAACTGCAAAAAATATGTATATACCCCAAACAAATATACATATATATGGCTATCATTGTATAGCTGTTCCTTAATTGCATAAATTGTGATTAGCTATGATAACAATTTATTTTTCATGAAAAGTTTTTATTCATTAGATGAAAAGTTTTGCATGCTTGAAAGCATGTAATCCAAAGTTGGCATCTAGTTATTTTGAAGGGTGCAATGGTGACTGTTCCATTGAGCTGTTAATCATTAGTGCTTCAAGGATCATGACTTAGGCCATGGGTGTGATCTCCTTATGGCTTGGTTAGTTTTTGAAACTACAGACTATTCCTTCATTACAGCTGGCTAACCCACAGATTGTGGACACTTGGTCAGTTGTATCTGCTTTGTCTTCAAAGGGCAGTGAGTTGAGAAGCTGCTTTGCTGGGGACTGGGTTGTAAAGAATCTCAAAGATTGAAGATAAGCATCCAGCACTTGAGATCTGGGAGGTTAAACTCAGTGTAAACCAAAGGTCCAGGGTCAGAAAGGAGAGCTGTTGTAAAAGCACAACAAAACCTGAGGGAGAAAATTGGAATGAATCAGGGAATGAACAAATGTGGAATAAAGCAAGATTATGGGAGGTAATGAATATATAAAATTGCAATAATGAAGTAACTGAAAAACAAAACTGTTGAACAAAAAGAGAATGCAATAGCAGCCACATAGTTTCAACAGTGGACGATGAAGTCTCTCTTTTTTAAAAAAATTATTTTATTTTATTTATTTATTTTTAGAGAGAGAGGAAGGGAGGGAGAAAGAGAGGAAAAGAAACATTAATGTGTGGTTGCCTCTCCTGCACCCCCAACTGGGGACCAGAACCTTCCTGCTCAAAGTTGTATAGAGTGTGTAGGAACAGAATGGACTCTATTGTACTTCGTCACTTCCCTTAAACAAGTGAGCTAATGATATCCTTTTCTTTAAAATGTTTGTTCAGACATCCATGTGTTCCTCAGCAACCCCCTAAACTTGTTAAAAGCACGTGCCTATTTCATCAAGTACTTGGTGTTGGCATTTGGTATCAAACACAGATGGCCATGAGTGTCATTGTGTCATTAGTAAACTCACAAGAGAGGCATTTTTCCATGTTTATAGTGAACTTGAAAGACCTTTAGGTAGTTTTAAGGAAAGGGGAATACTTGTGCCAGAACACACATTCCATAGAAAAATATTCAAGAAATCAACTCCCCAGTAAGTTTTGTGTTCATATGATTTTTTCCTAAGATTCTTTGTATTTTGGGAGTAATTTTAATGTCTCTAACTGGTTTTTAAGCTCTGAGTATGTGATTTAAAATATTGTGCTTCCTTAGAGTATTGAGCAAAAGTAGTTATTTTAACTTGCTTTCAGCTATTAATTTAAAATAAAGGTTTAACAAATCTTGGTTTCTTTCTTAACAAAGTAAAGTGTTTGCCTGAGAGGAACTCACAAGTGAATACTGATGCTAGAAAAATAAGATGGGTGAAGCTTGAGGTAACCTCTTATCTCCATAAAACAGTCCAGGGAGAAAAACATTAAGGAATAAAATTTTCTCCTGGGAGAAAGTCTGCATTGAAAATTCTGAGTCAGAGATGAGGACAGTGACCCCAAGAGGTAGAAAATCTGAGATTTACCACCCATACATCTCAAACACATACATGTTCTACACACACCACAAAAAAAAAATCTGGCCAAGGCAATCAGCCCCTACATTTTCCAAAGGTAAACTGGAGTTATCATGTACAAATGTGAACAAATACATCAAACTTGCTAAACATTTGATGAAAACCAAAAGTCAAGAGAAGTGCCAAACTCAACAAACTGAAGAATTAGCAACCAAAAAGAGTCAATAAAATAGTGAAAGTAGAGAAAAACTTTAAAATTGGCATTTCAAGTACCTGAAGTCAAGAAGGTATTGAATCTATAAAATAAAATTAGGCAGCTATGAAAAAGAAATAAAAATTTGATTTTTAAAAATATCATGTGTCAATACTGTAGATTGCCTCTCCCAACTCTATTCCAACCTTTCTGTTGCACGCCATATTGCGTGCTGGAGGCTTGAAAGTTTGCACTTCTCAAACACCTCTACCACTTGGGTGCTGTGTGGGACCTAGCTGGCTTCTTAACAGAAGAATGCAATGTGTGTGGTTTGGAAGGCAGATATAAACATGAGGAGGTGGAGGCCACGCTGTCGCTGCTTTTGTTGTGCTCAGTGACAAGTACGATCAGGGAAGCATTTGGCTCTTCTGGGGCAGCTCTAGCAGAGGTCCAAGTGTCCGTTCTCTGGCCTCATAGGCATTCAGAAGCCACATGTGACATCTGTTTACTGGTATATGTCAGGGCCGAGACCTCATGGTCCGATACCCAGCAGAGGTGTAATGTGATGGCGCCTTATGCCCGGATTGTAGTCGAGGCGTTTGGACACGAAGGCCGCCGTCACGGTGGCGGATTCCTCACAGTACAGAAGCAGAAGACCCTGCCCAGCCACTTCTGCCATGTTCTGGGACTTTGCCTGGACTCCTCAATCACAGACTGCTCCTCCTGACTCGGGTAATTTTGTGAACGTCTCCTCCTATCTATTAATTATTTTCTGCTTAATCCAGCCAAGTGCAACTGACCTCCGGGTTGATACATGTGGTCATCTAAATAATACTACTTCATACATATAGGTTAAAGGAAAAAATAGCTGTATGTAAAGATTGAAATGGTAAACTGGAATAATAAATTCATATCAAAAATGTAACACAAAAGGGCCTGGAAATGGAAAATATGAAAGAAAAACTGAAACACAAAAGATAAATTTATAACTTCTACCATTTGTCTAATAGGAGTGCTAGAAGGATAGGACTGAGAAAGTGCAAGGGAAGAAATAAACAAAGACATAAAAGAAAATAAGTTCTCAGTATTAAAAACAAATTTTCAAAGTCAGGTGTTACAAAGTCACTAACTACAGACTTTTTATATTCTAATACTTATAGTTACTATAAGAAGGTTAAAATAATAAATACAAATAAACTCAAGAAAGAAGACATTAAATAAAATAAACAGTGGCCTTGAGTGATGAGGCCTTGGTTTAAAAATGAATAAGATAGCAGGAAAAATAAAGTAGTAAACATATTGCTAATCATAATAAATATATATTGATTAAATTTCTCTATTAATATAGTTACTATATCTTTTCATTTGTTATAAGCATACTATGGAGCCCTGAAAAGTTCAAGTCAACTATAAAAATAAAATAAAATATAATGTAAATTATGATCACAGTTAAGTTTGAACATTGTATATGTGTACATACATATAAATGTGACTGCACAAGTAAAGATCTACATGGATATACATCTAATTTTTAAACAATGTTTTCCTCTGGAATAGGAATTGAGCTAGGGTTGAGGTGAGGATGGAAAACTGCCATGAATCATTTTCTCAAATATGCCATTTTTATAATATTTGTAAGACAAAAAATAAAGATTTTGCTACTTTCCAAAGATAACTCTATCAATAAAATAATTTTAACTTAGAAAAAATTGCTATATATGCAAACACAAGACTTCTATTTGACAAAGCATTTCTACAAATCAACTTGTAAAATCAATGATTTGATTAAAGTTCTTCAGAATTTGAGAATAAGTTTTAAAAAATCACCCTCTTTGGCATAATAATTCATAAAAAATACATGGGAAACTTTCCCAACACCAACTCACCCTGCAAATGATTTGTAAATGGATATAGATAAGACTCTCCTAAATCTAGAACCAACATATAAACTATAAGAAAGATAAAATAAAATGTAGAGTTTACAATAAGTCTGGGGGAAAATGAGAAAAGACTTTTTTCAGCAGTAAAAAAAAGTGTCTTCAGCAGTAAAGGAAATGAATTTTTCTAATACCAAAAAAATGGCATAATAGAACTATTTCATTTTGGAAGAAGGTAGCTTTCAATATCATCATACTTTCCCCTGACACAACAGAAATGAAGGCACCTTCTGGTATCAATTGTTTTCATGAAAACCTTTTTTTCCAACCTTAGTAGAATGTGTACTATCAGCCAAGATACTGTTTTGGTCTTTATGTAGGTTATATGTCTCAGTGAAACTTAATAGAGTTTTGTCATGTATATCACTCATAAATTGAGTAAATGTGAATCCATTTCTTTTGTTCTCATCAAGGGAGCAATTGATAAATTCAGAAGAATAAGACTCTAGACTCTCGATAACTCTGTTCAGACCCTTGACAATTGTGCAGACTGTAATTTTCAGCAGGGACCCATTAGGATAACTGATGCTCTAGTGCTCTACTCATTATCCATATATAGTGAAAAATGCACTATGTATTTACTTATGGACTTTCAGTTTGAAAAAAATCAGCTATCAAAATGATTCTTCAGAAAATATCCTTGTTCATACTTGTTAGTGCAGATTCATGATAATTTCCTTAGGGTACAGTTCTCAGTATAGAATTCCTGGAGCAAAGGGTGTGCACGAAGTTCCTTATTGCTTAATTTTCCTCCAAAAAGATTACACTAACTTGGCAAACAGACATGTTTGAGAGTATGCACTACACTTGGAAGATACCTTTTATTAAACTATATATCTTGTTTCAATTTGCATTTTTTCACAAGTAAGATTAAATATTTTCCCATTTATTAGTTATTTGTGAATTTGATGAACTACATATTGATTTGCTGGGCCATGTTTTTAACCAGATTAAATGTAATTTACTTATTAAATTAAAGAATTCACTGTATTTTAAGAATACAATACACAGTATAGTAATGTAGGGGCTGATAAATAAGTGATAACATAACTGACATTGAAATGCTTATAGTCTATATATTTTATAACTATGAATATATGAACAAATAAATTAAAATTGTTTTATGATATTAATATGAAAAATCTAAAATTATATTACAAATCCAACTACCTCAATGTGGTCTTCTAGATCCCAAAATACAACCTAGATTTCCTTAGCATTGTTTCTTATACCCTCATGAGATTTTTCTTCACAGAGATTATCAGAGATTATAACTATGTATTCATCTGTGTGGATATTTAATAAAATAAAAAATATTTAATCCCACTAGACTGAAAACTTTATGAGAGCAGGGATCATCACTGATTTGCATGTACGACAAATCTGCTATAGAGTATGTAACTAGAATTATTTCTTGTTCAAAAGCATTTTTGTAGGTAGATTTATATTTTTCCCAACTTTTCTTTACCTCTTAATTTTACCTATGTTTTAAAAAATCAAGGTTAAAAAAACTTTTTATGATGAAATAGTTTTCTCAGTTATGACTTTGGTGGCATGCTCAGGATGTTTTTACACCATCCCAACATTTTTGGGGTGCTATTATTTTCTCCTAGTGCTTTTTATAGCTTTCCTGTTATATATTTTTCAGGTTTAATCTATATGTAATGTATTTCAATTTTAGAAAGCAACCCTTTTTATAAGTTTTTCTTTTGTTTGGTTCCAAATAGTTTTCCCAGAGCTTTAAAAAAATAAATAAATAAACAGTCCTTTCAGTGCTGTTTTGAAACACTACTCTTTTTTATACTGACTTATTTTGTATGTGCTGAGGTCTGTTATATTATATTTGCTTTCATTGCTCAATCTGACAACATCTTGGCTATTAGAAGAATAGTGAAGTTCAACCACACATGCTTCATTATTCTTCTCTTTAGCATTTCATTAGATTCTCTTACATTCTTTCAAGGGAACATAAGGAACTGCTTTATCAAATTCCCTTCATGCACCAAAAAGAAAAAAAAAAGGAAAAGAAAATCTAGATGTTCAATAATTTACTGAAATTGGAAAAAACACAGATCAAAGAGAACTATCACAATAGACATTTAGAAAAACTTGACACATGGTACTAAAAATAGTAAGTTTGTCGTAATAAAATGTCCCTAGCACCATAGAAATGTACCATTTACCGCAAAATTATTGTATACTCCTTCAAACAATAAGCATGAAGGAAATCAGAAATAACTAAATTACAAGATAGAGAAAGACAAATACTATATGATCTCATTTACATATGAAATATAAAAAAGTCAAACTCATAAAGCAGGGGCTGGGGAAGGGGAATGGGGAGGTGCTGGGCAAAGGGTAGAAAATTGGAGTTAGGATGATAAATAAATCTAGAGATCTAATGTATATTCATGATGATTGTAGTTAATAATACTTTACTGACACAAGATATGCTAAGGAAGTAGACTTCATGAACTCTCATCACTAAAAAAAAAGTTAAATATGTGAGGAGATGATATATTAATTAGCTTGACTGTAGTAATCATTTCACCGTGTGTTTGTGCATAAAATCAGTATGTTTCACACCTTAAATACATATTATCTTTATTTAATTAAAAACAATGACCTAGTAGTGGCTGGTTTAGGATTGGGAAACATGGTATCCATCAAAAGCTTGTTCCACCAAAGCAAACAGCAATATATACCATCCTGGCAAATGGTGGTTGATGAACCATCTGCTCTCTCCGCCTCTCCCCCTCCCTCAGACTTTCAATGGCCTATTCTAAAATGGGGTCCTTTTACCCACTCTTTTAAATGTAGCTTATGAAGTCATCATGCTTTCAGTTCAACTGAGTTAAATGAAAGCCACTGACTAAAAATTGTAAAAGAAAGGAGAAAGACCTAAATATCTGAAGCACATGGAAACAAGATAAGCTGAGTGGTTCTCTCTCAACAGGAAATGGCCTGTAGGGGCGGGGTTGGTAATACTTCAACTTCACAGTGTTTTAAGCTGGGTTTGCAAAGTGTATGCGTGTAACTTAGAGTGATACCGATGGCTGCTTAGAAGAGCTGATGAACATGGAGGGATACAATTTTTTTTGATTTAGGTATATTAGGAAGTCATTGTAGATGAAATTGATTTAACAGGTGACAAGAGAAATCTGGAAGTGATAACATTTGAGCAATCAATGCTCAGCTAGGAGGAGCAGCTACATAGGATTTATAAAGACTTTGAGTAGGCAACATAGAATTCGAAGTGTAAACACGACTTGTCTGTGAGCTTTAGAAAAGTCACTGGAGATTTTTGGTAGGGCCTCGGTGTAAAAAATCTGCCTAAAAGGCCCAGTCTGATTGAGGAAGTACAGGCAACCTAAGACTTTTGGTTAGGTGTGTTACAAGTGTGTTCATTGAAGGAAAAGATCAACTGATAGGTTTTGGAGACGGTCAAGAGAATGGAACAAGACAAAAGTTATACTACTGAGTTAACCATGCCCACAAAAAAATGTTTTTATGTCAGATAAGCCAGGTAAGATGGTCAAGGAGAACTTGATTTCTAAACAATTGAAAAAGTAAAACTCTAATTGGTAAAGAAGAGGGAATTAATAGTGCAACTTATGCCAGTAAGAATAGTATAGGAGCAATAGAAATTACTCATTTCTAGGCTACAAGAATGATTTCTGTGAACAGAGACAGAGACCTTAATCATTTCTTTTTACTAAATGGAAACAGTTTATCGGGAAACATCCCAACTCACAAAATGCCAAAAAAAAAAAAAAACAAAAACAAAAAACAGCAACCATTTTTAGCTTGAGTAAGTACTATGATTTTCTTAATATAACACTAACAAAAACAAATACAACGGTGTTGTCAGCATCATGCTCCTACTATTTATAGACCTTTAAAAAGGCATTCTTTTCATGGATAGTCAAACAGGAGTTTTCCCAAGATTAACTCCAAAACTCCAAAATTCTAGACAAAGTTTTTAAGAACCAGATGAAAATTCTTAGAAAAGAGTCCTTTCTTTTTCTTTCCTCCATCTTTTTTTTCCTTTTTAACCTCCCAACAGTTCGAGAAGTAATGAGAGAATTATAGACAAAGGTGGCCAAAAGAAATATTAGAAAAATAAGAAAGCTTGACACAAATAAGGCTTTCTTCGACTTCCAAACATATCTTTAATATAGTATGGATCTGTATTTTAGTAAATTTACATTGTAACAAACAGAGATATGATTATTATAACATATTGTATATAACACTATAATGATTTATGATGATATAGTATGATTGTTTATTCACATGTGACTCTTTCTGATAAGAACAGATACTACACCTGATCTTAGCCAAAAGGCTGAGCAGTGATACATGTGACTCTTTCTAATTAGAATAAAATCCAGGCATCAATGCTTTCATTCTATCATTGAGCCAGTATTTATTAAATTTCTACTCTATGAGGAACTGTTCCAGACACAAGGGACACAAGAAAGAAAAATGAAACAATGAAAAGCTTTGTCCTCGTAAGACTTAAAATAAAAACGACATCAGACCAAAGCTAGAGATTAATGAAAACAGAATCAGATCAGGAGATAAATACCATAACGATAATAGAGAAATGCACAACTACAGTTTGTAGACCAGGAAGTCAGGGGCAGATGCTCTGTGTGTTTGAGGAACAATAGCAAAGCCAGCAGTGCTGGAGCAGAGTGAGGGCAGGTGTGGGGTGCAATGTGAAGGTGGGAAGGGGATGAGGAGTTAGCCTTAAAGGTGACCACAGCAGTTTTAAGCAGAGGAATAATGAGTGATGACTCATGTTTTCAAAGGGTTCCTCTGGTTGCTCTAGGTCAGGTGGAGGGTAGGCAGAGGGTGGGAAGATTCTTGTCTCTGTGCCACTGCTTTGTCTGCCATTGCCTACCACTCAGTGTAGGCTCCATCAGTGTTCATAGAGTCAGTGAGTAATTGAGCAAATGAAGATGTTTAAGACTCATTGTAGATTTCATGAACATAATAAATAGCATCTTCTCTAATGATATAAGCTATCATTTTGAATAATATAGCTCATTAGGCAGAGAAAAAGTTTTCATCACTGAGAATGAGTTCGAAGATTTCCAGAGTAGTTATCAAGGTGGTTACAGGGAAAGATGGCAAAGATGGTCACAGAACTGACTTATCATAAGATAATCATGTTGAGTAACTCCTATAAATGAACACTTCCTTCAGCAGAAGTTGTAGATACTAAACTTGATAATCCTTACTATGACTGAGCCTAAGAAGTAAACCAGGGGTCTTCCCATGTATTGAATGGTGTTTGGAAACTCATCACATGGCATTCTTGATAAGAAAGCTGTGTTCTTATTCTTGGGTCCTGGGAAATGTAAACTGAAAAGGAAAAGGTTTCAAATTTTAAAAGATGTTTGTTTCTTTTTATTCTACTGTAATAGATTTGAAAAACAAAATAGTTCAACATCATGGAAATGACTCCTAACACCTTTAATAGGACCCCCCCTTTCTCCATTTTTGGAAAACAAATTATACAAACAAACTTCTAAAGAAGAGAAATGTCTCAGAACCGAGCAGAGGATGTGTTCTTCTGGGAAGAGCTAAAATGGAAAAGCAGAGCACCTGCCTCCAGCTGGGCCCCCTCCACATATCTCACACTGCCCCGCCATGTGAAGTCCGCGCCAAGTCAAACAAGGAGCAATTTTAAAGTAGCACCTAAAGAGAAACTCAGGCAGAGTTTGCTAGCAAAACCCCAGACCGTAAAAGATCCTGCTGCACAGGCTTTATTTTCATTTCCTTGACCCATTTGCAGAGAGTTGCTACTGATGGCCGGCTTGGCCTCCCTGTACACAGCATACCAATAATAAACAGAGGCCAGCTGACACCCAGAGACACCTGCAGAACACTCACAGTGCAGGATTGTTCATCCGAGGGGAAACATTTTGCCTGGGGGGGTGGATGGGTAGCTATCCACTGGCTCAGTACACACACACACACACACACACACACACATACACACACACCCAAAGGAAGTTTCCAGAGGACCCTCCTGAGGGCCTGTGGACTGCCAAGAGAGCTAATAGAGAAGGACCGCTGACTGTGGGGAGCAACGTGTGAAAAGGCCTCTGTATGCTGTCATCCCCTTGTATCCCAAGCACTTGGACTTGCTGAAACTAATTTTGCAACATTTGGGAGAAACTGCTTGCAAACCTTTACACCAAGACTTGAAGGCATGGAGCTTATTATTCCAGTTTCTCAGGATCCAACTTCTTATTTATTCATAAATTACGTATTTGCCAATGAAAATACTTTGTTGAAGCTCTGATCAAGCAGGTGCATTCAAGTAACCTGAAAAGCCTTCACTAACATTTGAAAACTTTTCAGAACTGGGTTTCTTGGAATTGACAACAAAGGCCTTTTTTTCCTCCATGAATTCAAGTTTGAAATATTTTTTAATAATTCAGAAAATAATTTATGTTGGTGATGGATCAATAGAAATATATGTAATAACATTTATCATTTTATGAAAGTAACTTATTTTAAATATGTTTAAATATAGTAATTAACATGTTTTAAGACATTGCTTGTTATTTTCAATATTCAATATACTCAATGTTTTTAGTTAATGGTTATTCATAACAGGAGAAATGAAGAAAACCTGATTTTTTATAATGCTGAAGATTCAAAAACTTAAGGTTCAATCTACTTATAATAATTTTGACTGGATAAGGTCTATGAGAAAGCATAAGAATGGAAAAACAGACACTTGAACCCAGCCCTGGCTGGAGTGGCTCAGTTGGTTGTACATCCTCCCGCAAACTCCCAGGTGGCTGGTCAGATTCCTGGCCAGGCCACATGCCTAGGTTGTGGATTTAGTCCTTGGTTGGGGTGCATATGAGATGCAACCAATTGATATTTCTCTCACATATCAATGTTTTTCCTCCCTTTTTTCTCCTCTCTACCCCTCTCTCTAGAATTAAAATAAAGAATAGGGAAATTAGAATAGAATAGAATAGAATAGAATAGAATAGAATAGAATAGAATAGAATAGAATAGAATAGAATAGAATAGAATAGAATAGAACTGAACCCAAAGATTTAACATAACATAACCAATGGCCACATAAAATGAAGGCAGAGTTAGCATGGAAACTAGATTTCAAACCTCTAATACAATATGATCTTTCTGGAACATTGTGCAGTCTATCTTGTGTGTGTCTTCCTTCTGAATTTGTCAATGATACAGTGATCTTCTGCAAGAGAAATTAGTAAAGAAAAAAAAATGGGTACTCCCTGGCTGGTGTGGCTCTGGATTGAGTGCTGGCCTGTGAACCAAAGGATCACTGGTTCGATTCCTAGTCAGGGCACGTGCCTGGGCTGCAGGCCAGTTCTGCAGTAGGGGGCACATGAGAGGCAACCACACATTGATGTTTTCTTTCCCTCTCTTTCTCCCTCTCTACCCCTCTCTCTGAAAAGAAATAAATAAAATCTTTAAAAAGAAAGAAAATGGGTACTATCTTTAAAATTGTTTAGAGACTCCAGTATGTTGAAATCTTTTGTTTATACCAAGTCTTAGGAATAGTCCAAACCATTCTTGGACAAAAGAGAAAACACCAGCTGTGATTTAAATAGCAATGTTGTTGACCTGAAGCTGGGAAAAAGTCAGTTTGCCTTAAAAAACAAAACAAAACAAAAAAACCCCTCCACCTGGACCTACTTAGCACCCTTTCCGTAACCCTAAGCACATGCCCTTGGACTCCCCAGGGGACAGGAATAAAATCTGTAGAAATCAAGAGGCTTAGTCTTAGTTTGTGTTGGCAAGATTGTTCCAAGGCACTTCTATTTCCTGCTTCACCTTAGTCTGGCCCTTCGCCTGCCTCCCATACCTCACCTCTTTGCTCCAACAGGCAAATGAAACTCAGTATAGCCAATACTCACTGTATATATTAATAAATCAGAAACTATAAAATTTTTCCTGCACTGTCTTTTTATTATTTTTATGAAGAAATCCAAAGGATATACTGGAGACCTTCTTTCATGGCATGTAACCATAACAATTTGAATAGGAAACATATAGGTGCATCGGTTCCGCTATTTTAAAATAAAGCCTGTGTTCATATTATTCAGAATGCTTATCCTTAAATAGAGACACTGTTATTCTACACCCAGCAGCTAAAATATAGACATTAAAGCTCCTTGAGAATACCCAGAAACTTTATTATGCGTTCATTCATTAATTCATTTATTCAACAAATATTAATTATAATAGCTTACACTGACTGTATATATCTTATCTGTGTCTGCTTATAAGGCATAGATTAAATCATTTAAGCTTGGCAGGAATGCATAACATAAGCACTGTTATTATTTCCTTTTTCTAGTTTGGGAAACTTAGATTCAGAGAGGTTAAGTAACTTGCCCAGTTACCCAGCTAAGAAGTTATAGAATTAATATTTGAATAGAGCCACTTGCAAAAATATTAATTATGGGAAAAAAGCCCCAAGTGTACAAGAGTTCATTGTACAAGGGTGTACTCCAGAGACTAGAGGGAAGAGAGAGTGGGGAGTTATTGTCTAATGGATGTAGAGTTTCAGTTTTGTAGGATGAGAAATTTGGAGATAAGCAGTGACGATGGTTGCACACCAGTATGAATACACATGACACTACTGAACTGCACACTTAAATATGATTCAAAGGGCACATTTTAGGTTATATGCATTTTACAATAAAAAATGAACAAAAGGACACTAAAATAGTTATCCAGATCTTCCAGAATATGCTTATTTTATTTGTATAGATTTTCATCAACACTTAAAAAAAGGTTATAGTATTCTCAGTTGTCAAATACTATATGTGAGGACCATCCAGACCCCCATATCTCAGCATAAAAAGCTCAAAATGAATAAATAATCACAGTACAATATAATGTGCATTATGAAGGGTCGGGTCCATAGAAAAGTGATTAAGCCTAACCCAAGGGGGAAGCATAAGCATCCAGAGGAAGGTAAAGAAGATGCAGAAAGATGGGTATTTGTTTTAGGCCAAAAGAATACATATATGGACAGAGACCCAGAAGGAAAAATACATTCCAGGAATGAAAAATGTTCATAAATTAAAGTGTGGAAAGGAGGTGTATTAAGAGACACGACTAGAGACTTGGGTAGGAATAGAGTGAGGAGGATCTTGTAAGTTATGTCAGCAAGTTCAGACTTATCTCAAGGTAAGAAGTCAACCATTGAAAGAAAGAGTTGAGTTAGGGGTAGGCACATGAGATGTCTCTAACAACGGCCTGAAAACAGGGAACTCAGTTAATTGTGCTAGTCCAGGTAAGAGGTGATATGGGCTGGACTAGGGCAGTGGCCATGAGAATAGGTGCACGTGGACAATACTTGAGCTAATTAACAAGTGGCAGTCAGAAAATAGTGAGTCTTAAGGGAAGAGCAAGGAGTTAAGAATGATAATAATAGCTGACTTTTTAATAATGCTCATCACAGCCCAGGGATTGCATTAAGCACTTTACATAAATCATCTCATATAATTCTCACAATAGTCTACAGGGTATTTACTATTGTAGAAATGCTGGGTAATATGTCTTATGTTGCATGGGTAAGAAATAGCAGAAATGGGGTTGCAGTCAAAGACTCCCAAACCTATGTTTACTCCCAAACCTATTGTTTATTCCCAAATCTATTGTTTACTCCCAAAAGTATGCTTATCCCCACTCCCTGAATAGTCTCTTTTCAACAGGGTACATGGTATGGCCATTTACCGAAGAAAAATGGGGGAGAATATGTTGGGGAAGGGGGTCAATATATGATGATATTCTTCAAACACATTAATGGGAATGGATGTTATATGTAATATATTAGTTTCATGATCAAAATATTGAAAGATGTTTCACAATTTCTTTTAAGTTAAACTATTAGGATAACTATTAAAAGCATTTAATAATAAATTTAATAGCAAAAGCAAGTTTCTTAGCCTAGTTGTAAATCACAATCACCAGTAGAATTTTTTAAATCTAGGCATGTTTGGACTTCACCCCATATAGCAAATGACATATGGACGGGTATGTGCATTTTTCTAAAATGCTTCTCAGAAATCCCAGGCCTGCAAGCCACCGTTCTATACAATTAATGGTGCTGTTTCTCAAAATGGGAGAACAAGACTGCTGGCATTAGGAATTCTGGAAGAGGTACTTATTGAAATGCAAATTGTAGGCCTATTCCTGTGCTTCTAAATCAGAACCTGTGGGGGTTTGTCCCAGAGAGTGTGCATTTTAACTAGTTTCCCAAGTGACAGTTAAATACAATAAAATTGTTACAATAAAATTTTACAACTATTGTGTGGTATTCATCTGCATTCATATTATAGAGATGTTTCAATAATAAAAGCTATGCCATTAGTCTTCCAAATGTGTGACACTGATACCATCCATTGAGGACATACCATTTTAGCATCTAATAATTTCCTCTTCTTTTCTGTTAATTGTTTAAAACAATACTTTTCTCATCATTCCCCAAACTGTTGCATTGTGTGAAAGAGAGCACAGATCCTTGAATCAGCAGGAACTGGTACTTGTCGCCAGTGCTCCAAACAATTTTGCACGTCACAACTGTAGTACATCCAGTCATAAATCTAGTCCTTTGCAAGGTCGCAGGAGCTGTTTCCAAATAAGATTTCCATGGAAAATATGTCAGATTTATTTTTCTGTGTCAGGACAATGAGCACAACATGAATGAATGTTCACTTCTTTGATACTCCAAAATATTTGTTTCTTAATGCTCATGGACTTTAAATCTCCCCTGGAGCTGGCATCCCACGCGTCTGTTGGTTAGGGCTGTCATGTGCCATGATGCAAGATGTTCACTGCACAACTCCAGGGGGCACCAGCCTTATTGTGGTCTAGAGGGCAATTCTCAAAGCCAGTAATTATAGCCCAAGGGAATCTTAAGTTTCTAAATTAAGTTTTCTTTTACTATTTCCTATTACATCACATTGGAAAACATGTTCATTACTCAAAATGGTACATGTGCATTTGTTGACTGAAATAACTTAAAAGTACTTGGTAAATAAAAGCAATACATGTATTCACCAAAATCAACATTTGATAATTGTGTTCAGAAGAAAATTAGACTGTGGCAGCTGGTCACAAAAATTGTTTACATAATTTTCACAACCATTACATTTTAAAGTAAATATAAAGTTCCGATTTTTCCTTAATTTGAATTTAATTTAAAATGTAAAGATATCAGGTTGTTAATTTTAATCTTGACTATTTATTTTTTCATAAAAATATCTGTATTCAGATTGCTCTATAATTATTTCCCTACTAAGAAGTTTAGAAAAACATGTTATCATGTCTAAATCTGTTACAAAACTTTCAAGACAAATGATGAAAACAGAATGCAATTAAAATCTTTGTGTACTTTGCATCTCTTGGCAAGTAAAAAGTAAAATTTGAACCTTAGGTTCTCTTCTTTGGACTGAAGTGATATTATTCTTTTTTAAAATTGAATTTATTGGGATGGCATTGGTTCACAGAACTTGTCAAACATACAGGTTTCAAGTGCACAACTCAGCAAATCTTCCTCACACTGCATTGTGTGCCCATGCATCGCCCCAAGCAAAGTCTCTTTCTGTCCCCACTTAAATATTGAATGATTTTAATTCACTTCCAAAGCAGCAGTGTTTGTTTTCACAAAAGCTGAGGTCCCACTTACAGAACGTGTTTCCTATTACAAAAAGATCTGTTATGATGATTAAGTAAATGTTTTTTATCAAAGAGATTCAATATAAATATAGCCATTTTACATTTACACTAGAAGCAAGAAAATAGTGTATCTCAAACATTTCAAGAAATTTGACATAATTGTTATCATTTAAAGTCATCTATTTTAGAAACTAATTCTTGAAAAATAAAATCAGCTGTTTATCTTTTAGTTCTGATTTGTTTTGCTTTTTTTAAATCTTCTCCAAGTGTTGTAGAAGAGTATAAATGCAAAACATGCATAACTGGAAGAGAGTATTGCATTTATCTTTTAGGAGTTTACAATCATTATGTTTTCTTAACTGTATGCTTTAACAATATTTTACTTTACTCATTTAGCATGTGATTATGCAAATCAAATTTTGCAGTATATACTGAACATAGTAACCAAAAAATGGGTTGAATATTTCAGATAATAAATGTCACAATTTATAAGCCCATAAACCTATTTTATTAAGTACTATCATTTTAATTTCAGAGTGTCGTAGTGAAATATATTAATGATTTTAAACTGTATATTGAATATTGAAGGTTAAAATCAATACTTGCTTATTGGTGAACTAAGAACCCATGAGGCGCCCCCTAACATTCATCTAGTCCTCTTCAACTACCTGCTTCATTGTTACTTGATAACATTATCAACAGTTTTGCGAGGAAAGGAGAGAAATATCCCATACTGAATTTGCTATGAGCCACACAGTGTGTGAGGCTGGTACTTTTTTGAAATCAAAAGGGGAAGAAAAGGGAGAACATGAATGAGACAATTTTGCTACCACTGGCGAGCACTACTAATCTCAATAAGGAAATAAATACATGATGTTATTGATTAAAAGTATGCTTGGGGATTTTTCTCTATATTTCATACTTCCATTCCGATCCCCCCCCCACCCCGATCTGTCTGGCTGCTTGATTACTGAAGATATTTTAATGAATACAGAATTTCAAATGCAAGCAAACAGTGGAAGGATGCTGCAGGGAATCCTGTCTGTGCTTACTCTAGTGAAGGAGCAGCATCTTTTGTACATATGAAATGAGGTTTGGTCTCTCAGCATTGACATTACTCCCACAACAATATACAGGACAACTTCATTTTAACCTTCTCAGAGAAATCCAGGAATTAGTTTTTGGCCCATACTAGAGTAAGAAATGAAAGCTGGCAGGCAACATCCTAAGTTGGGGCATATTACGTAGTAGATTGAAGTGATAAATTCACAAGTAGAGAGGAGGTAAAGGTAAAGCTCCTTTAGTCATTTCACACAGGGAATAGTGCTGTTCGCTAACTGTGCATCTATAGAAGCTGAATGCTCAGGTCCCTGATGCTTTTTGTCTTTACTTTCCCTCCAAGTGCAAGTATATTCCCAGTTCATTCACATTACCTAGCACTCAGTAAGTTTATACTAATGGATGAACAGGTGAGCAGTCTCTTGCTTGTGATTGCGGATGACGCCAAGTGAGCTGGAAACATCTGGCAGAAAAACTGGCCACACGTCAGGTGTGCAAGGAGGGCTGTAGTCTCCACATCAGTGAAGTGCCTCCCTAGCTCTTGTTTCTTGTGAGGGTTGCTTGAGACCACAATAGGTTTTTAGGAGACAGTTCCTGGCACCAAATAAGCACTTTATAGTTGGTAAGACTGTTATGTTATTGTCAGTGCTGTAACTGCTAAGAATTTATGTGAGGCCAAGGTGTTTTAAAAGCTCTGAATTTAATGACTAGAAGGATTTTTACTAAGTATATCCAATATGATTATGCTACTTTTCTGCCAAACAATTTATTGGCTCCCTTATACTGGTTTCCTTTGTGGTATACTAAGACAGAGGAAGAGACACTAATACTCAGGGAACAGGTGTAATAAATCTACACCCATCGTATTGGACTAACAAATTACACTAATTTTGGTAGTCATTTCACAGAGCAGTTCATATCAAATTTCACGTATAGCAGGAGCCAAACTTTGTGGAATATTTTTGTTGAGCCTGGAGCTTGCCATCTGTACTTGGGTGAAGGAGAGACTCATATCTCTGGGCAGCAGACAAACACCTACAAGAATAATTTCAGAGACCAGTGACAATTTCACTCCATATAGCTCTAACTTTCTTCTCTCATTCTGGGAATTTGTTCATTAGAACTAAACATTTTTGTTCCTGTAGATTAAAAATTTATTTTTAAAATTATAGCCACTTTGATAAAGTCTTATATGCTGCTTTCCCTCTTACTCCATGCCTCCCTTCATTGCCATTCACCCCGTCCAGTGAATGGCAGCTATCAGAAGGTATGGCTTTCAAATATTTCCTAAACAGTGCTTTTCAAATTTTAATGTATGCATAAACCTCCTGCAGAATATCATTAAAATTCAGATTCTACTTTAGTAGGTAGACACATAATTTTTTAAACTAATACAACCCAGAATAGCACCCAGGTTTTTTTTTTTTTTTAATTGTTATTACCAACATACCAGATATCAACTGTAGTGGGCTGAATGATAGTCCCCCATAAGATTAGGTTGTGAGATGTTGTAGATAAAATTATATTAAGCTCTGGAAATGAAAAAAATTGTCTTGAATTATCCAGGTGATCCCTGAATGCCATCACAAGTGTTAGACAGACAGAGGGAGGTTAGCCACACAACGAAAAAGGGCACATGAAGATGGAGGCAAGGGCTGGAGTGATACGGCCACAAGCCAAGGAATGTTGAGCCTCCAGAGGACCTGCCAACACCTTCATTTGGACTTCTAGCCTTCTGGACACAGGGAGAATAAACTGGTGCTTTAAACCAACAAGTCTGGGGTAATTTTCACCACAATTATAGGAAACAAATATACCAGCTGTAACTCCTTTTAAATAAAACACCGCTCATCTTTCAGTCTCATCTCCTTTTTTGAGAACACTTTTTAGAATCTGAAGGAGATGAGTAGAGATTCCCTCGTATGGTATCGTCATAAATGCTGTATGACATAACTTGCTCACTTTTCTCATATTACTTTTAAATTTTAGATACATTTACATATTTAGCACTGAGATGTTTCTGTATCTCAGTGACTGCTTCTGTTTACTTAACTCATTAACTATTGAGACTCTTTAATTGGCTCAGCACTTTTGCACAAGCCAGTGTATAATTAATTACAGCATTTTATTCTTGTAAATAATTCCTGGTTGTAACTAACATTTGAATAACCTCATTCTAATAGCAAAGTAAAGTAAGCAATCTAAATTTCTTGTTGTTTATTGTTTTCTGTCCTGCTTAGAACAAATTACTACAAAGTTAGAAGTATAAAACAAACCAATGTATTATCTCACAATTCTGTAGGTGGGTCTTACTTGAGGTGGGTCTTACCAGGATAAAATCAAAGTGTCTTTTCAGCAGACTTGTGGAGATAAGCCTTTTATAGCTTCTAGAGGTTGCCCACATTCCTTGGCTCATGTCCCCTTTTTCTCTAGTCTCAAAGCAGCAATGTTTCTTCTATCCGACCTTTCTTCAGTAGCCTCATTGTCCCCTGATTGTAGCTGGGGAAGGTTTTCTTCTCTTAAGGACACTTGTAGTTATATTGGGCTGACCCAAACTATCTGGGATAATCTCTCCATCTCTGGATCCTTAACCTTAATCACAAATTCAGAGTTCTTTTGCATGTAAGGTGATATATTCACAGGTTCCAGATATTAAGGTATGAACATCTTTGGCTGGGCCCTTATATGCCTGCCATATTTGCTACAGACTTTCTAGTTCTACAATCAAATTATGATGATGTAAGAAGTTGATATCTCATATTACTTTTAGAAAACAAAACAGCTTTTTTAATTTTTATTTTAACTGTATTTTCTAAAATCATCCAGTTAATGAAAAGTTCTTACTTAAACCATTGATTATTCATCTTTTTTTGCCTTTGTATAATGTTATTAAATACAATTCTACAATTTTGAGAATCATTATTAGAATAGCTGTTATACTGAAATTATTGTTTTTCCTAAATTAGAGATACATAATAATTTCTTAAACTATGGTCACTATGCTGGCCATAACATCCCCAGAACTTCTTTATGTTATAGCTGGAAGTTTTTACCTTTCGATGACCTTCATGCATTTTACCCATCCCCAACTCTCTACCTCTGGCAACCACCTATCTGTTCTGTTTCTATGAATACGATTTTCCTAGATTCCACATATAAGTGAGAGCTGACATTATTTGTCTTTCTGTCTGATTTAGCGCAATGCCCTCAAGATACATCCATGTTGTCACAAATGGCTGGATTTGTGTGTGTGTGTGGCTGAATATACATATGTGTGTGTACAGGTAGATGTATATCTAATGTCTATGTCTATGTGTGTGTTTGTATCACATTTTCTTTATCTGTTTATCCATCAGTGGACACGTAGGTTGTTTCTGCATCTTGACTACTGTGAATAATGCTGCTGTGAACATCATAGTACAAATGTCTTTTCAAGAGGGCAACTTTGTTTCCCTTAGCTGCATGCCCAGAAGTAGAATTGCTGGATCATATTATAGTTCTATTATTAGGTAGAACTTTTCATTGAATTTATTGGTGTGATACTGGTTAATAAAATTATATAGGTTTCAGGTGTACAATTTTATAGCACATCATCTGTATATTGTATTGTGTGTTCATCACCCCAAGCCATGTCTCCTTCCATCACCATTAATCCACCCTTTACCTTCTTCTACCTCCCCGCCCCCTTTTCCTCCGGTTATCACCGTTGTCTTTGTCTATGAGGGTTTTTTTTGCTTAATCCTTTCACCTTTTCACTCAGCTCCCCAAAATCTATTGGCTACTTGCATATTTTTGAGAAAATGTCTATTCAGTTCCTCTGCTCATATTTTAAATACATTTTTTCTATTGAATTGTATGAGTTCTTTATATATTTTGAATATTAACCCCTTATCAGATACGCAGTTTGCAAATATTTTCTCCCATTCTGTAGGTTGTCTTTTTTTTTTATTGTTTCTCTTGCTGTGCAAAAGTATTTTTGGTTTGATGTAGTCCCACTTGTTTATTTTGCTCTTGTTGCCTTTTTTTTTTGGACTCAAATGCAGTGAAATCATCACTAAGAAAGATGTCAAGGAGCTTACTCCTGTTTTCTTCTCCGAGTTTTATGACTTTGGGTCTCACATTCAACTCTTCAATCCATTTAGAGTTGATTTTTGTGTATGGTGTAAGATTGGGTTCCAGTTTTATTCTTTTGCATGTGGCTGACCATTTATGACAGAGACTACCTTTTCTCCTCTGTATATTATTGGATTCTGTGTCATAATTAACTAGATATGTATGAGTTTATTTCTGGGCTCTCCATTCTGTTCATTTGCCTATCATTTATTTATAATTATTTAAATGTCATTTTTACCAAGTTACTAATTTATTTTTTTTTTACATATTAACTGGATATATTGCCTAAACAAAAGAGAAAATCATCAGACTCTTATCTCCTGATTTTTTTTAGGTATGTGGACATTTTTGCCTGTATCAGATTCACAAATACATGAAACCCTGTTAAATTTCTGCCTTCCAATGAGCCTATCTTGATCATCCCAACCACAGTGATTATGGTTCTTCTTCCAAAGACTTAAACTGCTTATTTAGTATATTGTTCAGGTGGTGCATGTGAGGTGAGCTTCATTGAATTATTCATTACTTTTATATAAATGAACATTTTTTGCAAGTGAATTGTGAGCTGCTTGGTGGCAAATGAAATCATTAGTTTTCTTCATATCCCTTTTGTACTTAACATACTGCTCTGCCTATTGTAGGTAATTAGAGTACATTTGCTGATTTGTTGACAGTATCACATCCTCATCCTCATTATCATTATCAGCATCATCAGTGAGCATTTACTGAGGAAATGGCAAATCATTATCTAGAACAGCAAAGAATGTCCTCAAAAATGCCTAGCACATATTTTTCTTGCATCGTATGCAGGAAAGAAAATACTGTCTCTTGTACTGGTGAAGTTATGGGCCAGTTATGAGCACAAAATGGCTATGTGATCTACTGGGAATGAAAAAAATCAAGACATCTGTGTCACACTCCCTCAGACCTTCGCTAGCATGCTGACTCCATGTAAGCCAAGTCATCTTAGGCATTCATCTGTTCCCTCATCTTCAAAATCCCCACTGTAGCTATTTGTTTCCTATGTAAACCACTGGGATATCCTGCAGGTAAAATAAGAAAATTAAAGAATTCACTTTACAAAGTCAAATTCCTTATAAAATCCATTTTCTGTTCATGGCTGTCTTAAAATTACATTCTCAGATAAAAATTCTAAATGTGATAAATGTTTTTTAAAAGATATGATCTACGAGATTCCCATATTAAAAATCTCCCTGAATACATTTCAAGATAACAAGAGCCCCTCTCTGCTTTGCAGAGCTGCACTAGAGCAACTCACTTACCTGCTTTGCTTCTGAGATCTCGGAAGTTCCCGGGGAAACATCCAGGAAATGATCATGACCCCAGCAAGGAAAAACCAAGCCCTCTCTGAAGCCTAATACATCTGGACTGTGATCATTGTCCTCACCCTGCAGATGACAAAACTGCCTTACAAGATTGTTTTAAGTTGCAAATGAGATATTTTTTTGTGTGAAAACCCTATGCAAAGGCTGGTTTTTAGGTGCTAAACTCAGGAAAATTAAAAACATTCATTTATTAATCTATTTGCTTTGTTGGTATTAATTAAACATATTTTCATCAAAAATTCACAAATTTGATATCTCAAATTTGAGATTTGAGTAATCTGTATTCAAATTGATGTTTCTCATAATGAAAATATGTAACATACTAGATATGGTATAAGTTATGTTCTAATCTTCATTAATTAGTAAGGTACAGCTATGTCTATCAAAAATATATGCTATTTTCATGAGCTTTTAAAATGCTCAAACAAATCATACAGAAAAGATATAGATGACTTGATATTTTAAACTGACATCAATATAAGTCAACAAGTTGGTCTTTAAGATAAAAAATGGTACTGGGTTATTTGGGCATAACTATCATGGTTAATAACAGAAGTATTTTAAATAGGTCAGTAACAAAGATAAACCTGCATTTATTATTATTTTTTTTAATTTTGAGATTACAATTTAGTATTTTCACATTACCCTTAAACCACATCCTGCATATTTTGTGTTTCAGAGAGTTTAGGATTAAGAGAAGTTCTTTTTATCTAATGCTTATTCTCAGTTTGCTTTGATTATTTTTCTCTAGCATGATACAAGAGTTTTGGGTTCTTTAAAGATCCTCTGGATTTATGAGCAAAGGAAGATGAGGATTAAGATGATCTTATTTTCATTTAGTATTTATTAAGCACCTAAGTTATTCCAGAATTTGTGGAAACCACCAAACTAAAATAGCCTCAGAAATGTTTTTCTCAGATTTTTAGATTCAGATGCCTAACCAATCCTGCTATCTTCCTTTTATAGATGAGAAAATTAAGTCACAAAAAGCTTAAGTTGTTTATCTCTGGCCATACAGCTGACTAATGGCAGAATGGGGCATAGACCCTGAGGTTTCCACTCCTACCCACTCAGTACTCTTTCTACTACACCAATCTGCCACTCATGACAACTAAATGTTTCTGAGAAGGATAAATATGTACTTTTACATTATAATATAGGAACAATTGAGGGCAAGGATGGTGTCTTATTATCCATGGAATAGCACTAAGTCTTTATAAATATATGTTGAATAATTGAGCTGCTGGCTGGTGCTCATCTCACTCTGTAATATGACATAGGAATTAGTGCATCTTCTTTGACTGATGTAAGCATCTTAACTGAAACCTAGCTGTTCAATTAGCCTCAATTTTGTGGTCTCATTGACAATAAAGGTCACAAACTCCTATCTAGGAGGAAGTAACCTCTAGGGCTCTGGTCTTGAAAATCCTAGTGTTCAAAGTGACTGTGCAAAGCTTTTTGTGCAAATGTTATTTTCCAGCCCCCCAAGCTGATGTTTCAACACATGCCCTCACTGTATTATTATACTGCCCAGGTGAGCAGACAAGCCAAATAGGCACAGCAGTTTCTATCACAATAAGGTCCATTAACAAGATTTTTAGAAACCAATTAAGTAATTGAAAATTACATTGAATAATGTAAATTATGTCTATGGTAATATTGCAATTATATTTTGATTTAAATCCAAAAAATTAGATTTGATCTCTAGACAACTAAAACTTGTTTGACAACAATCTTCCCCAATAGGAAGTACCTTAAGACAATAGTCTAGGCAAATGGTTACCCTCTTTTAAAATGAGGTTTTTGTCCCAAATCCCAAAGTATACCCATGATAAACTAAGTTAAACCACATGAAGGGTACATTTTTGTCTGTACCAGATTTTGTCCTAAGTGATCAAAGACACTTGAAATAGATTGAGAAGCCTTCTTGTCTCCTTTTTTAAAAATATTTTATTTATTTATTTTTAGAGGGAAGGGAAGAGAAGGAGAGAAACATCAATGCATGAGAGAAACATCGATATGTTGCCTCTCGCACACCCCCAACTGGGGGCCCAGCCCAAAAATCAAGCATGTGACCTAAACAGGACTGGTGACCTTCCGGTTTGCAGGACAATGCCCAACCCATTACGCAACACCAGCCAGAGTTTGTGTCCTTTTCACCCAAGCCCTCTTCTAAATCTTTGTTTACCAGATTAATAAGAAAGTGTTGGTGAGAAAACAAGCCAGAATTTCGAAGGCCAAGACAAAATGAGCCTAATCTATTCACCCCAGTTTTAGTGTGCAAACAAGAAAGAGAAAGTGCATGCCTCTCGCATCTCTGCAAAACACATATCCTAGACCCTGATTTCTGGGGGTGGTATAAGAAAGATGACTGCTGGGGGTGGGAGATCTGGGAGACTTCATCTGGATCTTTCTCTAGACAGAAACTACACATTACATATAGATGAGAAGACGCTGCAGCATGTTGTTGGGCAATATTCCTGTGTTTCTGAGTTCTAATCCTACCTCCACCACCTACTACATGGGTGAACTTAGCCAAGTTATTTACCGATGATACCCTAGACTTTGGGGAACAGATGACACCTCTTTTCTTTCTCATATCACTGACTGATCCCTCCAGCCATTCCTCACTGCCAGAATGGCAGAGCAACAGTAGAGTGTAATAGTGAAGAAAGTGAGCTCAAGAATCAGACAAGTTTGGCTTCTAATTCCAGCTGTCACATAGAGCTAGAACTTTGGAAAATTATTTCTTGTAAGTCACAGTTTTCTAATTAGTAAAACAGAGGTGATACATACGTTTGCTTGTTAAATTCATTGTTTGTGTTAGATGAAATAATGTATGTACAGAATTTAGCACAATGCATGACCCAGTTTGATAAATATTATATCTTAATTACAATAGCCAAAGCTTAAGTGCACGCTTAAAAGGGATGTGGGAAGAGAAGGCCATTCAGTCAGCTATAAATTTTGACTTAGGGTCACCTCAGACACCTAAATATAGATGATTCAGCCTACATCCTTAGGCTGTCACTCCAGATATTGCCAACAAAACCCTCAAGTACTCATGAATGTTCACTAGTCTAAAATGTTCATTTCCTTCAGACTTTTTGCGGCAGTGGGTAGTGGATAAGGTTTGAGGATCTGGGGTATTCTTGTTAAATCCAATCTTACTATAATTTCTTTCACCAAAATTTAGGTTAAATGCCAACATACTGCCTAAAACATGAATCAATAGAATTTATGTCTGTTGTGCTCATACTGGTTGCGACAGTCCTCCAATCCTACAGCATTAGGACAAAATCTTCATCCAATTTGTATGTTTCAGTCATCTCCTCTGTTCTATCTTCCATTCTTATCACAGCACACTGTCTTCTCCAGTAGACTTTTCAAATTCTCCAGGGATGTCTTTAAACTGAATATATGTCCATGGTATATTTGCATAAAACTACTCAATGACTTTTAATTGCATTTAAATCAAATGGAAAGCCATTCTTAGAGCCCACTTGGTCTACAGAATTTGGTTTCTACCTAATCCCCAAATTTATTTCATTCCCTTCCCTACCCCCTTCTCTGTTCTCACTATAATCCAGCCATATTGACCTTCTTTCTGCTCTTTGAACAAGCCAGGCTATTTTCCCTATGAAGGCTGTTACACTTGTTCCCTCTATCTGGAGTATTTTTTCAGTGCATTTTCTCATTGCTTTCTAATTATTCAAGTCGCAGTTAAAACAGTGTCTTCTGAGTGAGGCGTAATTTAACCTCCCTATCTAGTAACTCAGCCCTTTCCAAATCATGTCAACTTTATTGTTCTCACAGCATTATCTTCAAGCATTTGTTTACATATTTATGATTTTTCTTTCTCCACCAGGAAGCAATCTTCTGAGAGCAGAGATCTTATCTTACCATTTATCATAATGTCTAGAATAGTGACTTTCTCATGAGCTCAATAGGGGGTAGAGCAAAAAGAGGTTTACAGTTGTTCATATGGAAAATAATACAATAATTAATAAATAATCATACAAGGAATAAACCATGTTTTGCATACTCACAGCTGTAAACCTACTTTTGTCCCATCCTGTATTTATAAATGTGATGAGGAATGAATGACCAGACATCTTAATAGTAGGCAGTTTTCCACCTACTCCCTCTTCCATACTCTGAAATTTATTCAGCACTGAATAAGAATGTTTAGGACATTGCTACATTTATGGCAGTGATAGTTTCTATAATCCCTTTAATTCTCCACATGGTGAGAATTTCAACTTCCAGGTAATATTACACCGTCTTCCTTTGTGCATTCTTACTGATTGCTGGGTGGGTCACCATCACCTCTGTGTGTGTGTGGTAGGGGGCGAGATGGAACACTTTTTAAACCCTTGGGTAGACAATAGAGTTTCTGCCAGAAGGGACACTTCCAGGCAGTGTTCCTTGAAGATATCTATTCCCAGAAAACACAAACATTCCTAAATTCTTTGTTTTTCCTCTCCCCATTGAGCAATTCCAAACTACAACTATTTTTTTCACATTGCTTTTTTTGCGGGCATTCTTTATTTGTGCATTCTTATGCCATTCCTCATAACCATATTCATGGTTTCCCAGTCTTGTTTACATTTTCTCTGCCCCTCATTACAACCCTATAATAACTTAAACAAGAAAATATGGCAATCCACATGAATTTGCATCATGCCTAATTATCTTAATTCAATTAGCTATTCACTTATTCATTTAACAAATATTTATTGAGTGCTTAGCTTATATGATATGCTGTTCAAATCCTGGGAATATGCTAGTGAACAGGATAAAGTCTGTGGCCTCAGGTAGCATACATTCTAGTAGGTATTGACAGCAATAAATAAATTTAAAATAGATTTGTTGTATGCATTATACTATATGTACAATAAACATTATAATATATTGAGACATACAATATATTTATTTTGACTATCTTTAGTCTTAAAGGTTAAATTTTAATTTTTGTAAAGTATACATGATATGTATGAATTCTAAATAATGTTCTTAATTTAATCATGAATTACTCAATATATTATGGTTTAATTAATAACTAAACATGCTGTTATGTGTCCATATGAATCTTGACAAGTTATAGCAAAAAAAAAGAGTTTAGTATGTCCCATCATTTTTAATTTAAGAGTTTTATTATAAATTATGGATTAACTTGAATAAGCAAATAATCACTGATATCTCCCAAGAACATCAAAGTTCTCCCATTGTACCTCTCTTCAATCCCAAATACCCATGTATTATTTGTAAATTCATATGTGTTGATATTATTTTAAAGGTCTTTTTTTTTAAAAAAAAGTCTAAGCATTTTAAAGGTCTAGTTAAAGCCACGGGAAAATAGTTCCTTTCAATTTCACCCTAATTAAGTCACAGGGGTTTTTGGTTTTTCAGCTTTTTAAAAGATATTATTTTATTTTTAGAGAGAAGGGAGGGGAAAGAGATGGAAAGGGAGAGAAACATCAATGTGTGGTTGCCTCTTGCATGCTCCCCACTGGGGACCCGGCCTGCAACCTAGGCATGTGCCATGATTGGGTATCGAACAGTGACCCTTTGGTTTGTAGGCTGGCACTCAATCCACTGAGCCACATCAGCCAAGTCTAGATTACAGGGTTTTAAAAGTTTATTCCATCAACGAAAATAAGGAGCTTGATATTTTACCCACAGGTTAAAGAAAAGAAGCGGCCCTGAACCCAAGTGTAAGCCCCCAGTAATTAAGCAAGGAAAATGAAATACAAGTTTGTGCCATTCCTTTAAACCATGTACAATCATCTTGTATAGAAAGAGAAGTATGGGAGTGTAAGCTTCCACAACCCCAGTATGTTCTTAATTTATTCATAGGGTTGAGGACACCCTTCTAGAGAATGTGCTCATTATCATAACAACAGTTTACGACTAATCTGAGACATTTTTCTGTGCTTGCTGGAATGCATACTGGTGGACTGTAAGGATCAAAGACTTGAGTTGGTAAACCTTCATTCAAAGTGCCAACTGGGCCACTAACTGGCCGTAGGTCCATGGGCAAAATATTTAATATTTGCCTTATGTGATTTAAAATTGGAGATAGAAATGCATAACTTACTTAGCAAAAACAAAGTAAAGCCCTTGTCATCTAGAAGGTTGTCAATAAATGTGACTGTTATACTTCTCACCATCAAGTGTGCAGATGACTCATGCCCATTTCAAAGTTAACTTATGGGAAGTACATGGAAGAAAGGTATTTTTTTCTTTGGCAATTTATACACTTAACAAACATTATTGCATGTCTTCTCTGTGCTGGGCATACAGCATGACTGTGGAGGAACCAAGGAAAATGATAGCTTCCCTAATCACAAGCAGCTCACAATCTATTAGGAGGACAAGACAGTGGAAAGGCCAATGAGATACAGTGTGCTAGTTTAGGGAAGAGCTAAGAAATGGATTCTGTGGGGACACACCCTGAGAGTGGAGATTAGTCTACAAAATGCTCCAAGAAGATGAGTTTCAAAGAATAAGAGGAAATGCTCAGATGGCAAAAGAGAGGAAGTTTATTCCAGATTTCCAGATGAAGGAGTCATCTGTCAGTAGACTGTGAACTCCATGAGGTCAGGGTCTTAGTTTATTCAATATGAGATCTCTAGTACCTAGGACAGCACCCAGTGCACACTGGTCTCTGAAGTATATTCAGATGAGCCCCTCTAAAGCATAATATGATTTATTGTATTCAGAAGCATATACTAAGAGATACAGATGAGCTTTAATCTCAGAATTGTATGGAGACAAAGAAGTTGTTTTTTTTTATGTTGAGAGTCCAGTCTGTAATGAGAACAATGTTCATAGTCAATGAATTATAAAGCCTGTATAGTAAGTTAAGATAATATTTTACAGTTTCTCCTCACTAAGGACGTGCTTTTAACCCACAATTAGTCTGGTTAGTTGTTGAGACTCTATTCTGGCTTAGTCACATAGTCTATGGTGTGTCTCAGGATGTTGTTACCCCATTTGGATGACCACATTCTTTCACCCTTTCTTATTTCTGACTTTTTAGTCTTTGTGTCTGAAGCCCTTTGATCCAAACCAAAACACCCTGCAAAGTTGTGAGTGCCTCTCTGCCTGCTAACAACTGCAATGTCAGTCATTTTCTTGTTAGGTTCCAAGAGAGTCTCTTATTCTCCTAATCAATTGTATTCTCCCTGCAAGGTGGAGACCACATCAATGGTGGTGGTGAAAAGTAAATAAAAACCCCTTTGTTTATAAGGATCACTTTGTTCTTGGAATCTGGACTAAAAACAGAACCTCCCTTCCTGCCTGCCACCCCAAAGCACTAGTAAGAGTGTAACTATTCCTAGTACCTTTGTTTTGTTGCTTCAGATCCTCTTCCTTTGTTCTCCACCCCACTTTCTACCCAGGGAGGCTGCTTCTGTGGAAGTATAGCCATGGTATCAGGTCTCTGGCCCTAGTTAGTGCAATGTGAGGCTCCAGTAATTATTCCCTTAACCTTCCTTCTGTGGGATAACCTACAGCTACCTATGTCCCTTGACATAAGGTCTCTGCCATTCTCTAGGATGCTCTAAATCTATATCTTTCACTACTTTTTAGGATTTTATAAACTTATAAACTCTCCCACTTGGGGGATGAGGGGAAGGCCAGTAGCAGGGATGATGTCAAACAAAGAAAGACAAATACCGTGTGATTTCATTTATATGTAGAATCTAATGAACAAACAAAACAGAAACAGACTCATAGACACAGAGAACAAACTGAGGGTTACAAGAAGCAAAAGGGCTTTGAGGGATCTGGATGAGAAAGGTGAAGAGATTAAGAAGCACAAATTGGTAGTTAACAAAATAGTCATGAGGATGTAAAGTACAGTATAGGGAATATAGTCGATAATATTGTAATAACAATTGATGGTGCCAGGTGGATACTAAATGTATTGGGGGGGTCACTTCATAAACCATATAAATGTCTAGCCACTACACTGTACACCTAAAACTAATGTAAAATAATATTAAATATCAGCTATAATTGAAAAGGAAGAATAAAATGAAAAAAAATAAATAAAACCACAACTATGACCAAGTTAAAAAAAAGAGAGAGAAATCACTTTCCCCACACCTTGAACCTGGGCTGGCCTGTGACCTGTGTTGGCCAACAAGACACAGAAGCGAAGGTGCGGCCTCTGGGCCTCCGCCTCCGACAGGAACGGCTAACAGCCGTCTGACATGTAACCCTGAGGACTGTGCGAACGGTGAAAATGTGTCTAAACACAGTTGAATAAGAGGCTGTAGAATTTTAAAATAATAACCAGCATAAAAAATTTCAGAAAACGACTTGTTCCAGGGAAGTTTCTAATGATTATAACTTATAATCAAAATTTCTCTGAAATTTTATTTATACAAAACAAATTGTTTGTCGGAACATAGGCTCCATTTGCAAAATGGTTTCTCGTCTGAAATGAAGTGAAGATTCCCTAAAATTAACGATTCATAAAAGCATCGCAGAGTTTTCATATCCTAGAAGATAAAAATCCGCGCTTCATTTGTCTCCACAGGGAGCATGCTGACAGCCCCAGAGGGGCGGCGGGAGGGTGTAGCTCGGCTGACAGCTCTCTTCCCCTCAAAGTGGATGTTTCGGTTTTAGTACAGAGAAATACTGCTTAACGTGCATTTTTTAAAGTAACTTTGGCTTCACTGTTGAAAAGCCCCAGTTTTATGTATCAGGTTTATGTCTCCTAGTTAGCGTTTGGCAAGAAAAACCAGGCAACACATGCACTCGACTCATAACAAGTTTATGATTTTGTATTTTAATCCACTTCTGGGAAAAGACAAACAGCCAAAGATCCAAATGATATATTAATGGTCTAAATTCTATTTTAATTCATCTTTTTACCAACACATGAGAAGTAGTGAAGACATAGTAAGATTTCCATAAGTCTTTTCAACTGGCGTTGGCCTCACGCTTGTGGTCACAGACCATCTTGGCAAAAATGTCCGAGTCCACATGGTCCTCGGCATCAGAAATGCTCACATCTTGATATTAGCAACAACTTGTTCTAATGGGTTTGTTGTGGTTGCTGTTGTTGTTACCAAAATAAAAACTAGTGTTTCTGCAAAGGTTGCAAATAAATGTAGACCAATATTCATGGCTTCGAATGAATATCATTTGATTTACAGAAACACTTGTATTGGTTATATCTTGACTTGACTAAGGGGATTAAAAGGTCTTGTCTAAGAACAATGAGCATTTTGGAAGCTTTCCTTTTAGAAACAGTCATCCTTTAAAGGAGCCCTTAAATAAATCAAGTATGGTTTCTTTTGGGAAATCAACTGTGATAAAAATGTTATTAGAATGAAAAAGATCATATATTGTATGATTCTATTCATATGAAAAATCCAGTGAAGGCAAATCTATAGAGACAAAAAGTAGATTCGTGGTTGCCTGGGGCTGGGGATAGTGACTGACATGGGCACACAGGATCTCTTTGGGGTGATGAAAATATTGCACAGCTCTGCAAATTTACTAAATATCACACAAAACTTTGGTGTAAATTTTATCTCACATAAATTATACCTCAATGAAGCTGTTATATTTTTAAAGGAAAAAGAATTGTTATTAAATAAACTTAAAACAATTATTTATAATATTTTCCGGTTTCTTTTTAAACAATAGACAGCTCCAAATATGAAAGCTTTCAATTACTAAAAAATGTCACATTCAGGCTGAAATAAACCTAATTCTTCAAAGAACTCTCATAACCAATTCTGCACATTCTGTTTGCCAAATGTTAACTTTATTGTAAATTGTGTCTATCCTGTATGATACTTGAAAATATTGTTTAAACTTTAACTTCAAAATACATTCAGAGTTTTAACTGAGAATGACTAAACTTAACAAAGGAATTGAACCATGTACTGCAACCCAAACATAAGTATACACACCTGGGCAATGGTATTCCAATATAATTACAAAGTATTTCATTTCCTTATCCTAAAGAACTGATGAAGCTCTTAACATAGTATAAATAAAATAGCAAAAGTAATAGTAAAGTGATTTGTAAAGCAATAGATAATATTTACTGAGTTTTTAACAGTGTGCCAGGCATTGTTACATGCTTAATGAAAATAGCATTATATAATTCACACGACACTGGAAGGCTGCTGTTATGCCTGTTTTACAATAGAGAAAACTGAACCTTGAAAAGGATGAGTGACTTAGCAGTGCCACAAAGTAAGCAGGGGGCAGGGCCAGCATTCAGGTCCAGGTGTGCGTGTCCTGTGAAGAGGGTTAGAAACATGGTCATTGCAGGAAGCTGCCCCAAGTGTGAAGTGGGTACCCCACTCTCAAGCTACATGTGCTTGGGTAGCTTACTCATACTGTCAATGCCTTGAGCTCTCACATCTGTAAAATGAGTATAATAAATGCTATTTACTCATTATATATTTTGGGGATAATCAAGTAAGATAATGAATGCAAAGCTTCTGATGTTTTGCTCAGAATACAGTGTTTTCTTAATAAATGATATCTGATAGTATTAGTAGCAATAATTAATATTCACTTTGGAAGAAAATACATATTTTATAAATTAGTACATTAAATTAATTATTCAAAAGTTAATTAACATCATTCTAATTCTTGGACAATTCATATAATAAAAAGTAAACAAGAAAAAAGAAGATTTTAACCAGCTCTCAAGTGCTTTACAAGTACCTCTCACCACTTCTGTCCCATTATTTTTTCTTACATTCCTACTCTGTACTTTTATAATGATGTATTTCTAGTTATATGTTGAGTTTTAATTTCCTGACAATTTATCACCAATTACTACACATCAATAGTTCTAATCAATTTTTCAAATAATTTCATGCCTTGGCTGGTGTGGCTCAGTGGATTGAGTGCCAGACTGTGAACCAAAGGGTCAGGGGTTCGATTTCCAGTCAGGACACATGTCTGGGTTGTGGGCCAGGTCCCCAGCATGGGGCGTGCAACAGGCAACCACTCATTGATGTTTCTCTCCCTCTCTTTCTCCTTCCCTTCCCCTCTCTGTAAAAATAAATAAATAAAATATTTAAAAAATAATAATTTCTTGAAGCATGTTCATTGGGAATATTTTTTATTGTAGCAAATACTTTCTTTTCTATTTCACTCAAAACACTTTTAAAATATACTTTGGCAGATATGTAGCCATGCTGAAAAACATGAGTGGAGTCGTTTTCATTTGCTCTGTACAGATTTGTGTGCAAGAGTTCCTTGTGTTTATCTTTTCTAGTTTTAAAATTACAGAAATTTTATTAGAATACTTTATTCTATTAAAAAATTAAAATTATAGATATGATGGTCATCAGAATTTCCATTGAGAAAGAGACAGTATTTGCATATTGCTTACAAATTGGACATACAGGACAGAAAGTAAGGCCCTGACAGCATCTGAATGTGAGCTGAGCAGTTCCGTGTAGGACAAAAGGAAGAGTTTATTCTGTTGCTTTATAGAGTTGAAGGAGAAACCATAAGGGAAAGGCTGCAAGAAGGCTTAATTAATTAAATACTTAGGTTCAAGCAGGATTTTGGTCTTTGTTTTGTTATATATTTTTGGTTTGAGGGGTGTTTGGCTTGGTTTGGTAGAAACTTGCTGTACTTTGTGGGAACTTACTTAAGAGAATATAGGCCTTATGAATATAGAGACGCTTTAAGAGTTTGAGCAACCCACCTATGGGCAGAGAGTGCACCTAGAGGGACCCACACTTAGAGTCAGTTTGGACTCACTTGAAGTTCTCTAGCTTCAGAAAACCTCAGGATTCACAAAAATCACAGGGCAGACACTTAAGTCTTACAAAGCTGGAAAGTGAAATTTGAAATAAACTTACTCAGATTTACACAGACAGGAGGCCTTAACTCACATGGGAGGGCTACATATAATAATGTAAAATAGTAAAATTATGGCCAAATATATATAATTTCAGGCCGTCAGTCATTTTACCCACAAGAACATTGAAAAGTAAAGATATTTAGGTATTCAAATAAGGTAAAAATAGAGCATTCAACTTTGTGTTTTTAATTCTTTATGATATATGTTTAGTCTATAGTATTTATGCATTTATTCTTTTTGAAAATAGAGCTTAATGAGAAAGATAAATTAACCACAGTGGTGATGACTTGTCTATTTATCCTTATAGTTTTATCAATTTTTGCTTTAAATATTTTGAGGTAACATTTGGTTCATCCCAGTTTGTAATTGTTATATCTTTCTGTGACTTGAATATTTTGTTATTATCTGGTGACTCTTTATCTCTAGAAATGCTTTTTTCCTCTCAAATTCCATTTAGTCTAATATTAATATACTGATACAGCTCTTTTTTTAGATAGAAATTTCTTATTTATATTCTTTGATCATTTAACTTTCCACCTTATATTTTATATCATATTTTTGTGTACTCTAATAACCTTTGCATTTTAACTTAAACATTTTGCCATTTACATTAATTGTAATTTCTTACTTACTTCAATTTATTACTATCTGTGTTAGTTTTCTAGAGACGCCATAACACAATACCATAGACTGGGTGGCTTAAATAACAAAAATTTATTTTCTCACAGTTCTCAAGGCTAGAAGTCCAAGATAGATCAAGATGTGAGCAGATCTGTTTCATGCTCCTTGGCTTGCAGATGGTTCCTTTACATTGTGTCTTCACATCACCCTTCTCCTATGTACATGAATCACTGACGCCTCTCTGTGTACAAACTTTCTCTTCTTATGAAGTCTGATTGGATTAGGGCCTACCCTAATTGGTTCATTTAAACTGAATTAAGTCTTTAAAGGCCCAATGTCTAAGACGGTGGTGGTCAGGGTTTCAACATGTGAATTCTGAAAGAATATAATTCAGCCCATAACACTACCATTACATTTGTATATTTTATTTGTCCTTCCTGTTCCCATATTTTCCTCTTTCTTTTTACCTTCTGTTTCACTGACTGATCACTATTTTTCATTTTATCTTTACTCTAATAATTTAAAAGTTATATAAATAGTTTTCTATTTATTGATGGTGATTATAGATATATACATGCATATTTATCAAATTCTAAAATTATTTAATATATTGATAGCTGCCATTTTTCTAAAAAACAAAATCTAAGACATTCCAACATTTTAATTCTGATCACTACTTCCAAATGTATACTTATTTTATTTTATTTTATTTTATTTTTTTTGAGAGAGAGAAGAGAGGAAGAGAAAGAGGGAGAGAAACATCAGTGTGTGGTTGCTTCTCGCATGCCCCCTGCTGGGGACCTTGCCCACAACCCAGGCATGTGCCCTGACTGGGAATTGAACCAGCAACCCTTTAGTTTGCAGGCCCGTGCTCAGTCCACTGAGCCCCAAATGTATACTTCTTAAAAAAAAATTGGACATACTGTTCTTTTGTTATTGTAGAAGACTCTACTGTTATTTTTTTAAATCATCAAATATATTTTATTTACTGCTTTCTTTGCTTACCATTCTATTCTTTATCTTTGACTTCTTATCTGGAGTCATTTTCTTTTGCCTTAAATACATCCTGAAGAATTTCTTTGAGCAAGAGTCTGGTGTTAGCCAAGTCCCTTCTATTTTTTTATCTAAAAATTTTAATATGTTGCTTACTAGAGATACTTTCTCTGGATGTATAATTCTGAAATAATTCTTCTTTCCTCTAGACACATTGAAGAGATTTTTTTTTATTGTTTTTTTTCTCAGCTCTTTGTTAAGGAAATAAATCCTGTTAATCTCCCTACCTAAAAGGCTGAATCTTATTTCCTGTCACCACACATCCCCACCCCAACACCCACCTCACAAGGTAATGAAATCCTTGAGTAAATTCCCCAGGGTTTGGAAAATGCCTGCTGGACAAAGATGACCTTAGGGTTCTCCTTTCCTCTCTGGGTTCCTGCTTTCACTTAGTTTTTGGCCTCTGAATATTTCTCGTTTTCTTGCCAGAGCATAAATGCATGTTACCAGTTGCCTTTTAGATTACATCCAGAATTTTTATTTGTTTTCAGCAGGAAGGTCAGTCATAATATCTGATACGCCAATCTGCTGGAAAAATAAAGCTGACTCATCTTTCATCTAAAAGGAGATAGAGATAAAGAGAGACAGAGCCAGAGACAGAGACAAGTACAGAGGAGGGTTTTTTTTTTTTTTTTCTTTTTCTGTTAATTGAATTCCATTTAAAAGTTGAGGCTTATTTTGGACCATTTTTCCTCTCTCTCTGTCCTTTCATGACTTGCCTAACATCAGGAGAAGTCTTGATGGAATAAAGATTTCAAGCACTTTTAGGACTGTGTATGAATTTTTCAGTTATAGCTCGTGCCCTTATATAAGCAGGAACAGCCGTACCAGCTTCTGGTTTAGTAGTGTAAGAATCTCAAGAAGTCTTTTTGAGTTACTATATGTTTAGGATTTGTGCTATAAAAGCTAAAAATCAAATGGGTAAAGGCATGCAGAAATCTATATAAATTTAACTTGGAGTGATGTGGGGGAAATGAGGAGCACTAAGGATTGATTCTATATAAGATTGAGCACAACGATAACAATGAATGCTAGTTCCTCCAGCCTTATCTTTCAGAAATATCACTAATCCATCACAACACACCCTCTGCTTTCTCGGCACAGTATTCTCAGTACTTAATGCCATACTACCAGAGGAGGCAGGAAGATGATGCTTATCAGCAAAGTAACAACTAAGTGTAAATCATGTTTCTGTGCCTCAGTTTTTCAGTTAGGATATTGTTAGTAATATGTTTTCTCAGGTCAATAGAGAAGAGAATTTTTTTAATTTTCTAACTTCACCCTTTTGGAAATTCTGCTATCTAAGGTAAACCGTATTAGTGCTTCCTATAATTGACTTCACAAAGACCCAAAAAGTACCATCCAGTAATTGCTAGAGAGGTAAAGGAAGATTTGCTTACAGGTTCTTCCAAATGAGAACTTGTCAGGGAATTCTACAGTTTGACCTAGATTTGGAAATAAATGCATTAAGAACTTTTCCAGTTGATTTTTTTTTAACTTCCTAGAACTTGAGATCAATGTCTATTAGCTTGATTGAGAAAAGACTACAATTCGTCCATCTGTGCTACCTTGTTTCCACTTTAGTGCCTTACTATCAGCTGTTCCCTTTGCCCAACAGGCTCCTATGCCAGATCATTACGTGGCGTATTTGCTCTCGTTCTTCAAGTCTTGGCTTAAGTGTGACCTACTCAAGGTCTCTTCTGATTACCAAAAGTAGCCTTCACCACCAACAACTCATTCTCTATCAGCCGTCTCTCATATTTGCTTTATGGCATTTATTACCCACCAGAAGTATTTTTTCATCCCTATTGCCTGTCTTCCAGCACCAGAACATGAATTCCGAAAGCTCAGATCTTTAATGTCTTCTTTATCACTGAATTCTTGGCATCTATAATAATGCTTAACATGCTCAATGATATCTATGAAGGAATTAATATGAATGGGAAATATGTACTTACTGTATAACTTTGAACCATGGAGTTAATTTTATAAAGTTATTTTAATTTGTAAAGAGATTTTTGATCCTTATGGTACCAAGAAGAAGAAATATAATTTATATTTTTATAACAAAAATATATAAGAGTTCAGATGAAAGAAGATTGTAAGGATTAGAAGGATAAACACATGAGCCTGAGTTTTAATCTGAGTTTTCTCATTTACTAGCCTGAAACCTTGAGTGAGGTACCCAATCTCTGTGTTCCTCAGTTTTTTTTTTTTTAATCTAAAAATGATGACAAAGAGAAGATAATAGGATTGAGGGGGAAATAAATAAATTGTATATTACAAACGCTTCAAATAATATCTATATTTAGGAAGATCTCTAAGAGTTACCATTTATATCGTTATATAAAGTTACTATAAATGCACACTTTTTTCATGTTCCGTTAACTTGTCACAAATTTCTTTATCTGTCATAGGATCATTATAAGATGAAATATAAAGCACTTAGGATAGTATCTGGCTCAGGTAACACTCAATAACTGTAGCTTTTTTATTATCAAGAACAATTTACTCAAATGACTAATATTCATTTACTTTCTCCGTTCTCTATTTTTTCTGTTACCAGTCTGTGATCTTCATTCGTGACAGGAATTCTCATGGGCAGCAGGTGTCAGCATACATTGATTATGCCTACAGACTAAAGACGGAAGATTTTGAACCCTACTTTAGTGGAAAAAAAAGACTTCTTCCAAGACCCACAGATTTAAGGTAAATTGTACTCATTTCTCACACTTTTGGTAGGAGAACAAGCTCCTCAGAAGCAGAAATAGAGGGCTTTTATCTCGTATTCTACATTGTGCCCAGAACATTAATGTATGTACAGTAGGACATGGTAAGAGTGGTTTAAATAAAAAATAAATTTGAAAATAGAGAGTGAACATAGATGCCTAAGAAAGAGAACTCATCAGAGATGAGGTAAGTAAATTCTCAGTGACATTCCTTTTAAAGGATAAGTAGAACCTAAAAATTGCTAACCTTATAAGGATCTTGCACCACTTGGGACTTGGTTTGTCTAGAAGCCCTGAGAGCAATCCATCTAACACATTCTCTTCCCACTGTCCTTTGTCCACCAACCAAAATACAGCTCTCTGAATGGCCCACTCTCGTTTACTCTCATTACAGGCTTATTCTGGGATTCCCTCTACCCATCATTCTTTTTACTATGGACTTGAACGTTTTCCTCTGGAGCTGTGAGCTCATCACACAGGAACTCCTCTACTCACAGATCCCATCCCTCTGCCTTATTTTGAAAAGCTCTCAAGCTTGACATCTTATTCTACTATCTCTCAACTGACCACAGAACACAAAAGCAGAAGCAGCATTCTGCTTGGACTCTCCACTATCATACCCAGCTCATTAGTTGACACTTGAAACAATACTCTATTCCTGACACCTCTGCCATCTTCTATCCATACTTACTGCTATTATCTAAAGACTTCCTAACCCATCACCACTTTCATGGACTTGTCTTTATCCTATCTAACCTAGATGCATGGTGTATGATTTAACTTCTGTCTTACAATAATCCCCACTGCCCGTGTCTTTTTGTGCTTTGTTTCTACTTGTCCGGCTAACTGCTCAAAGTAAATGTCTCTTTCCTGTACCTGTAGGCAGACCTCTGAATACTGCAAAAGGAAATTGAAGGAAATTTCACACGGGTGTAGGTGGCTGCTACTAATAATTCATGGTCTCCAAACTCAGCTGGAGTGGCCATCAGCCACCAATTTGTGGGCTTTTTCTTAACTCTTAATTTCACTAACCTCCCTGTTCACTAACTCTCGCCTTACTTATTCCATACATGTTGGTAGTCACCAGAGTTCATCCTTGGACTTCTTTTCTTAGGATATACATTCCCTTGGGTGTTTCAATCACTTCTCTGAAGTGGAGTAGTTTTCACACTGCAACCTGAGCACAGATCACTCTTTTTAATTTCAGACTTAAAGATCCCACTGCTTACTTCAGAGAATCTCTTAGAATCTTATGAGCACTATCAATACAACTTATTCCTAAAATTAAATTTAGTTTTAATTTCTGAAGCTGACTGTGCCTTTGTATCTGCCCCCTTGGCAAATTGCACTGCCCCTGCAACCCAAGGCAAGATCCAGATGTTAATCGAGACCTCTTCTCCTTCATAACCACCCATGTAACGAATAATTTACTAAAAGTATTAGATTCTATTACCTTAACAACTTTGTTTATATTGAAGGAAATACAAGCTATGCCATTCACTTGTTAACACTGAAGTATGAATCTTTAATAATGTTTTTAAAGAAAACATGATGACATTATTATGCCTAACAAAATAATTCTTTAATATTTGAATACCTAGTTAGTCCTTATTTTTATTTCACTGATTGTCTTAAAGTTATCTTTTCCAAGTTGGTTTGACCAAATAAAAATCCAAACAGTAGTGTTTTCTTATTCTATCTTTTGTGACTCCTTTAGTTTATCAAGCCCCCTTTCTTCTTATCTTTTTATGCTATAGATTTGTTGGAGAAACCAGTTCATCTGTCTTAAGAGATGTCTAATATTGCAAATACAACAGACCACTACCATACTGCTTTTTGTTATACCCTACTTCTATCTTTCTATTTCCTGCAGACTGGCTTGATGAAATTTGATGTACATTTTTTTTTTGTAGGTAAAAAATTTCAATATATGAAGCTCTGTGAGTTTCATCAGTGGGTTTAGACGGTGTCTGGCTGATCACTCCATTATAGTTTCCCCATCAACTTACACCCTGTGATTTTAGCACAAAATAATGGAGGCTACCTAAATATTTTTACTATTTAGGTATTACTATATTTTTACTGTACCTAAGGGTTGCATAATGGTGATTTCCTAAGTCTATTATTCATTCTGCATTTTTAGCTATACTTCTTCCAAAGTGGATAACCTCTCTTTATCACTTATTTGGTTAGCCTAAAATAGAATTCAACTCATGTAGAAAGACAAACATTTGATTATTTTTCCTTGATTTATGAATTAAGTGCAAAGCCAAAAACACAAGACTATGCAGATAATGCCAAATTGTTTTCAAAGTGTTGTACTGATTTATACTCACCAGAAGTTTACGGAAGTGCTTTGGTTAACCTTTATTCTCACCACACATGCTATTAACAATTATTTTTCTCTGTAGTAAGTTATAAATATTTCTCATTGTGGTTTTAATTTTCATTCCCATGATTACTGATCACATTGGGCATCTTTTATTGGTTGTTCAGATTTCCTTTCTGTGTAGTATCTATTAAGATTTTCCTCATTTTACTATTAGTTTATATTTTTCTGCCTTTTTTATTCTTTTTATTTTTATATTTTGGATATTGATTAATCTTTTGCCTATCATATGTCTCACAAAATATCATCTTTCAATGTATAAGTTTCCTTTCACTTCCTTTACATGGACTTTGGTAGCCAGAAGTCAGAAGTTTTGATAGATTAATTCTTTTCATTAATCTTTTCCTCTGAGGTTTGCATTTATTTCTGTCTTTTGTTTAACAAATCCCTGCCTTTCTGGAGATCAATTGCTTTGTATGTTATATCTTTAAACTACCTCAATTTAACATTGTATATGGTGGTTAGATAAGGCTCCATTTTTTTATTGTTTTCCATTTCACTAATAACATGTCTTAGCAAAACGTATTGAAAGGCACACTGTCTCCTTCCACACGGCTGCAACACCATTTGTGTCAGAACTTGATTCTATTTGTGTTGGTTTGCTTCTGGCTTCACTCTTTTGTTTTATTAATCCCTCTCAGAAACAACAGAATCTTGCTCATTTGTTGTGTAGTCATAATAATTCTTGATATAAATAAAGGAAAGACAATTTATTTAACTTGTTTTTCTTCTTCAGGAGTATCTATGCTATGTTTGTCCTTTGCTCTTGTATAAATTTTAGAGTCAACTGATAAAGTTCACATACAAAAAGTTATAATTTTGATTGGAATTGCTTTCAAATTGTGACCAATACATAATTAATTGACATCTTTATAATATTGTGTTCCATTCATTTATTTATATTTATTTATGTCTTCTTAAATTTCTTTTAATAATACTTTATGATTTTCTCCATTAGAGAGTTTTATTATTTTGTGTTTTTTTTCTCCTCAGTGCCAGATAATACATGACTTTTTAAACAAAATTCATTCTATTCCAATGATCCCACTAGATAGTTTTTTTACTGAGTGAGTTTAATTTAAGTGAACTAACAGAATTAAACTTCAGATTTTTTCACACAAGAGATTTCATGCCAATAAATGACAAACAGTTGTTGCTAAGGGAAAAATATCTTTGATATGTGTAGTTCCAGAGATGGTTCAATAGGATGAAAAAAAAAAAAACACTTTAACTATTTCATAAGGTCTCTTTCTTTTTACTTACCTTTTACATGCTATTTTCTCCTGTGTAGGAAGGGACATTAGTTCTGTGATTAGGATCCTGTCTTGCATTTTTACTTGGAAAATACGAATATCAACAGACAGTCTCCACTATTAAGGAATGCAGCAGTAGAGAGGGCTCTGAGCACTTGATCATCCTGTCAGTCCAGACTCTGTTTGGACCCTGTTTGAGATTCAGTACCTTCCTCTCGGCATACTGGTGCACAACTCATAATAGCATGTTACAGTTTACCAATCTCCTTTATACTTCTCTATAACATCTTCATGAAATAAGTCCAACAATCATTATTCCTATCATCTGAGAGAGGAGAAAATAGAGTAAAGCACTTGCTAAAAGCTCACAAGCTGAACAATGAATATCAACAAGTTCTTAGAAAGTATAATTCACTGCTCACCTCCAGGACACTATTTTGGGCTTAAAAGCTTTTGTATCCTGAGAAAGATTACACTTTATAGAATCCTTGAGTTATATTCTGAGTTAAGCACCCCACATTTAGGTGCTTAAATTTCTATATTTATATATTTTTGAACAAATATTTAAATCTGCCTGTAGAGCTCTATCCATTCCCCAAGTAGGATGATCAGGAGGAAATAAAAAAGTTCCCTTTTTGTTTCTGCTGAGAAAGTCCATGAAATATTCATACCCTTGACCACAGAATTCCCCTTAATCCTAAAGCTTTGAGAAGTATTATTGTCAAATTTCCCTCTCAGTCCTATTGTCTGTTTTATTAAAATGTTTAACATGCCAAACCTATGAGGCTAGAATTATAAAGTTGTGCTTATTCTGTATCCTGTGCTTGAATGCATTCTCATGAAAGCATCTGATAACATTAGCAGATTCCCATAAGTTTTTTTTAAGGAGTAAATAAAGTTAGTTTTTCTGCAACTGGTATAGAAAATATTGCTTATTTTAAAGTTATTATTATCGTTCCATGTCTAAATATGATGACTGACTAACCATTAGAATATCAGATTAGTCTCTTCAACAGATATTTGCTGAATTTGAAAGAGGAGGGAAGCTTTGGGTGAAAGGATGTTTACCATCTAGCTCTTTGATATTCAAAGTCTGGTCTGTCTACCAGGAGCAGTTAAACCACTTGAGATCCTAGAAGAAATGAAGCATTTCAGGCCCTATTCCAACCAGTGAATCACAATCAACATTTATAACACAATCCCCAAAGTTTCAATATGCATATTGAAATATTAAGGTTTGAGAGCTCACTTTATACCTGAACTGTCCAGTAGGAGAGACCCTAGCCACATATAGCTATTGAGCACTTTGAATGTGACTAAGTGAATGTGACCGACCCTGAATTAAGGTGTGCTATAAGTGTAAAATACATTCTGATTTTGAAGACATCATTAAAAATATAAAATATATAATTAATAAATTCATATTAATTGCATGTTAAATAATATTTGGATGTGTTAGGTAAAATGAAATATACAATTAAAATTATTTTCATCTACTTTTTCACTTTTTAATGTGGCTATTAGAAAATGCAAAATGATATATATGGCTCACATTCTTTCTCTCTTTCTCCCTCTCTCTCTCTCTCTCTCTCTCTGAAAGAAGAGAGAGCACTTTTTTGGCCTACTTGTCCCCAACCCAGAGGTTTGCTCCATATCGCTGGTTAACAAAGCTGGCCTGAGTCAGAGTCTGAGATGATTATGATTCTGATGAAAGTTAATCCAGCACTTCTTGTACACAAGGCACTGTGCTTAATTACATACACACACATATACATACACGTGTGTGTGTGTGTGTGTGTGTGTGTGTGTGTAATTTCACTTACTCTTTACAACAGCCCTTATGGTTAGGGATCTTTTTTGCATTTTAACAAGTGTATCACAGAGGTGTTAATTGGCTTAACCAATGTTACACAGAGACACATTTGCACTCATAGCTGGAAATAAAAGATGGAGTAAAGACCTGTGGAACCCCAAATGCTGTAACTTTTTAAAATAAATATATGATCTACTTTAGAACTTTTTCATGAAAAAATATTATTTTCCTCTTTCGTCTCATATCCATGTTCTAGTCATTGTCAGTTAGCATAGTTCTTTACGAGACCTAATTTGGGGTTGTTTTTCAAAACTTTGAGCAATCCTGCTGTCCATGGTTAAGACTGGGGAATTGCAGCCATCCTGTACCCACCCTGGCCACTTCCTCCGTTCATTGAGATTGGCAGAAAGCAGCCCTTTGTACTTAACTAGGCTTTTATTTTCAGTCACTCTGAGTAAGAATTACAGTGTCCCACAGCTTTGTGTGTGGAAGAGCTCTGGTCGGAACTGAAAGTGGCCTTTAATTGTGGCTTCAGCCTAAAAGTCTTTAGGAAAAAATTGGCCCTGACTGAACCTCAGTTGTGTCCCAGAATACTTGTAGAATCTATTCATACCCTCTTAACTGTGGTTCACATAATTTTGCAATATTTACTTGGAGTTCTTTGACAAATAAATTTAACTTTACAATACTTATCTCATTTAATTTCTTTTTATCCCAATCTAAACATTAAATGACATAGTTCATGGATAACTCAAGGATTAAGAAGAGAGGTCTCAAAAGCTATATTTAGATGGACCTTTTCCTACCTCTCTATAAAACACAAATATACTAGAAACAATAATACCTCCTAAAGTTTTACTGAAATATCTATCATAAAATTCTATGGTAGAATTTTATCCAAGTCCTATTTAGTTAATTGCTTTTTTAAAAAGTCAGGCTCCCAGAACAATCACCTGGTAGTCTCTTTAATTGTCTAGAATGTGTTTTCCTGAAGATTATGTCTCTGAGTAAACCTTAAGTGGATAATTAGAGGTCTGAGACAACCTCTAGTTTATTGACTGTACTTACTGTGGTTAAGATAGGATTATTCCTTACACAATAATTTTCCAACATTTAAAAAATTTTGGTAAAGTATACATAACATAAAATTTACCATTTTAAGTATACTATCAAGTGGTATTCAAATCATGCAACTTTCCCAACTTTTCTTATAAAATTTAAAAATTTTTGAAAAACCTCAAAGAATAGTACAATAAATACCAATATACTTGCAACCCAGACTAAACAATTGTTAATATTTTCCAAATTAGCTTGAGTTCTATAAAATATGTTGGTGTGTATTTGTGTGTATGTGTGCCATTTTGAAGTAGCTTACAGATTTCACCTGTAAATATTTTATCATGAATTTCATAGGAATGAGACCATTCTCTAATATAACATTGCTGTTATTATACATAAGGAAATCAATAATTATTTCCAATTCTCATGTAACATCCAGCTCATATTTAGGTTTTCTTAATTATTCTCAAAGTATATTTTATAGCTGGTTTTGTGAACTATAACCTAATTGACCTACCCACCTACCCCCACTTTCCAACAAGATATTTTTTTCTTGGTCGTGTCATTAACATGTCTTTTAAAAGTTATCTATTTATTTAAATTTTATTTTTCAATCACAGTTTACATTCAATATTATTTTGTTTTAGTGTCAGGTGTACAGCATAGTGGTTAGACAATCATATACTATACATAGTGTTCACCCTAATATTCTAGTATCTGACTGGCACCATATAGAGTCACTATACTATTCTTGACTATGCTGTAATTTACATCCCCAAGACTATTTCATAACTACCAATTTGACTGAATCCCTTTACCATTTTCACCCAATCCTTCAAGTTCCATCCCCTTTGGCAACCATCAGTCTGATCTATGTATCTATGAGTCTGTTTCTATTTTGTTTGTTTATTTTGCTCTTCAGATTTCATGTATAAGTGAAATCATGTGGTATTTGTCTTTCTCTGTCTGATTTATTTCACTTAGCATAATACCATCTGGGTCCATCTACGCTGTCTCAAATTGTAAGATTTCACTTTTTTTTATAGCCAAGCAATATCTCATTGTATATGTGTACCACAACTTCTATAAATACATGTCTATTGATGGGTACTTGGTTGCTTCCAAATCTTGGCAATTGTAAATAATGCTGTATATGTACATAGGGCTGCATGTATTTTTTGAATTAATGGTATTCATATTTTAATGACATAATGCCAGATGCCTTATACATATAAGATACATATATCTTTTAGTGTGGCAGACCCTTCTGCATGGTGTGGGCCCAGCTCCCACTCGGAGATGCACAGGACCAACGCCCACAGATAGGTTCTCTTGTGGGGAATCAGATTTGCAATATACCTAAGATGTTTTGCTTCTTGCTGAAAACTCTCCCTCACCCTGCAAATGCTTGTTGTAACTTTTTAAAATCCATGCTAAACCTTGCAGGGACCAGCATAACAGGCTCATCCACTTTTGCCTTTTCATTTGCTAATATCCTTCTTCTGTGGTGTGATTAGGGGCATTGGCTTCTTTTGTTGTAACTGGGACAGAGTGAGTGAGAACCATCTTGTAATGTGAGGAGATACAGAATAAAGGCCTCTCATGGTGGAGGCCAGCGGCTTTTGCTCCCCTTGAGAGAAAAGTCATGCTGGCATCCTTTTTTCTCCACCGGACTCGGTAGTCTGTGTGTATATTTTATTTCATCCATAATGATGCGGACACTGCTAACCAGTGACCGTATCATTTTAGAATTAGTGTTTCCATATTCTTCAGACAAATACCTAGAAAAGGAGTTCCTGGATTATATGGTGATTCTATTCTTAATCTTTTAAGACCCCTCTATACTGTTTTCAATAGTGATTGTAATAATTTACAATCCCACCAACAGTGTACAAGGGCTCCCTTAAAAAGGATATGTAGCAAATTTGCTTTGATTTGTTGTTTTTATTTAATTTTCTAAATTAAAGAAATAATGAATTTGTTTTTTTAGTATATTTTATTGATCATGCTATTACAGTTATCCCAATTTTTTCCCTTTACTCCCCTCTGCCCAGTGCCCCCTTCCATCAGCAGTCCCCACTTTAGTTCATGTCCATGGGTTGTGATCTTTGTACATGAACATATAAGATCTTTGGCTTTTCCATTTCCTATACTATTCTTAACATCCTCTGTCTATTTTGTATCTACCAGTTATGCTTCTTAATCACTGTACCTTTCCCTCTTTCTCCCCCTTCCCAGCTGATAGCCCTCCAAATGATCTCCATATCAATGATTCTGTTCCTATTCTGTTTGTTTGCTTACTTTGTTTTTCAGATTCAGTTGTTGGTAGTTGTGAATTTATTAACCTTTTAATTTTCATAGTTTCGATCTTATTTTTCTTAAATAACATTTCATATAATAAGGGTTTGGTGATGATGAAGCCCTTTAGCTTTGCCTTGCCTGGAAGCACTTATCTGCCCTTACATTCTAAATAATAGCTTTGCCGAATAGAATAATCTAGGTTGTAGGTCCTTGTTTTTCATCACTTTGAGTACTTCTTGCCAGTCACTTCTAACCTGCAGTTTCTCTAGAGAAATCAGCTGACAGTCTTATGGGAATTCCTTTGTAGGTAACCCTGCTTTTCTCTTGCTGCTTTTAAGAATCTCTCTTTTTCTTTAACCTTTGGCATTTTAATTATGATGTGTCTTGGTGTGATCCTCTTTGGGTCAAACTTGTTTGGGATTCTCTGTGCTTCCTGGACTCGAATGTCTATTTCCTCTATCAAATTAGGAAAGTTTTCTTTTGCTATTTTTTCAAATAAATTTTCAGTTTCTTGCTATTCTTCTTCTCCTTCTGATTCGGATGTTGGTACATTTGGAGATGTCTCAGAGGCTCCTTAGCCTATCCTTGTTTTTTTGTAATTCTTTTTTCTTCTTGCTGTTCTGGTGAATGCATATTTCTTATGTTCCAAATCAATTATTTGAATCTCAGCTTCATCCCCTCCACTATTTGTTCTTTGTAGATTTTTCTTTATTTCACTTAATGTAACCTTCATTTCTGCCCAGGGCTCCAATATTCCAGTGCCATACTCAACAGGTTCTTTGAACATCCTGATAACCAGTGTTTTGAACTCTGCATCTGATATCTCTGTTTCATTTAGTTCTTTTTCTGGGGTTTTGTTCTGTTCTTTTATTTGGGCCATATTTCTTTGCCTTTTCAACTTGGCAGCCACCCTATGTTTGTTTCTGTGTATTAGGCAGAGCTCTGTCTTAATAGCAGGGCCTACTCTCTGTCTTAGTGGCAGAGCCTATTGTAGAAAAGGCACCTGTAAAATGTGTGGAGTGGAGCCTTAGGTAATCGCCAGGGCTGAGTAACCCACTTCCCTGTTTTGTGGTCCTCCAACAGCTTGGAGAGGGGACAATGCCAAAAGAATGTATTTGTTATAACAAAATTTTAATAGGGTTAAAGTTATAGTGTAAACTCTACACTATAATATAATTTCACAAATGTAATTTCAACACTGTAACAGTTAAGGAGTAGTTACATTTATACAGTCCTAAAATTACATTTGGCCCTTTAAAGCCACTGTGAGGCTGATGTGGCCCCCAGTGAAAATAAGTTTGACACCCCTGGTGTAGAGCTATCATGAATTGTAGACAACTTCCAATGTACAAATAAATGTGCCAAAATCTTACTTGTTTATTGTTTAGAACTCAAAACCATTTTCCTAAAGAAACTGCCAGTTAATTTGCACAGGCCACACACAATGCCAAATCCATTATTTCCCTTAAAAATTAACTTTTGTATGTATCAAGAAGAAACTTAAAGACTTCAGATAAATATCTCCACCTTCTTACAATTTTCCTTTCTCAGCTATATAAAGATGATCTCATTTGGGTTAATAAAATAAACATGGATGTACTAAGATTATCTTTCTACAGATACCTTATCTGTTGCCACCACAGAACCAAAAAAGCAAAGTAACGTGACATTTTAGGGAACTCATCTTGCTCTTCAGAGTAGCAGGCAATATCAGTTTCTATTCTTAGAAAACGTATTAGTCAATACATTTCTGGTAAATTCTGTTCAAAAGTCCAACATTCATAACTTAAGGAACACCAGAAATCTAGTGACAATTGACCAGTCCAGAAATCTAAAGGTGCTTGAGTATAAATCTCACAAATAGAGGAGAATAATAAAGGCTTGCTTTAGGAGGAAAGGGTAGATACAACAGAAGTGGGACTAGGTCCTAGGGCCCCTAATTTCTAGTCCAGATTCTTAACATTCCAGCATCTGTGTATTTATGTCCTTGTACATATAACTTGAGTTCCTTTGTTTTGCTTTACTTTCTTTTTAAATGTACTATTGAAATGATGTTATTTTAAAAACCATACTGATATTATTATAAAGCTCTATTATTATATTTTATTCTAAATCTGAACATTTGCCATTGATTCACAAAATTTGTTTTGATGGTAGGAGAATATAGTCTCTGGATTTGGAACTGTCAGCTAACATTAGAACATCTTTATGAGTTCTCCACATCAAAATCCATTTATTACATTAAAAAATTCACAAAATAATTAAAATTTTAGTATAATCTTTTATTTTTCCATAAATATCCAGGAGTTTGTATATAGTGTAATATGTATAAAGTCTCTGAATTTCCTTCTGCTTTAGTATGAAATAATTGTTTTTATATTATCAAATTCCCACTTGGTTCTAGTTTCTTACATAAAAGGATTGCATTGGGCAGTACATCGGGATGCAAGAGCTTATGCTTAAACTTTAGAACTTCAACTGCCAAGTTACTTATAAAATTAACTTCATTCCATTTTTACTCATTTATGTGATTGAATAAAACTATACAAGACCAGTTCCTTCAAATAATAGATGATTTTATTTTGAAATATTACAAAATTTTAATACTATAAAATTTTAAAGAATTTCAAAACCAGAACAACAATTTGAAAACTTGGATTAATCTTAAAGATTTTATTGTAAAGAGAATAATCTGTGTGCTATTTTACATTCTTTCTATGCCTACTTTTAGGAGTAAAATTGGTCATTTGAAAAAAAAACTAAATAACTAAGTTCAATTTAATGATCTCTCAATTTGCATCATGGCCAAACCTGAGGATGAATGAAGCAGAAACCCCAATTTAAGTATGCCTTACTCTGGTCTATTTCTATGAGAAGATCCAGGAAAGATCTCACACATAGTCCTAAGCACACTCAAATAAAGTAGTCAAATCTAATTGCAGTTTTCCTGAGCATTTGACTTCAGGGACAATTAATATAATTAATTAATTTTCTGATTTTATTACATTAGCAGAATTAGATGTTATTTGACTATGAAATGGCAGTACAAGGTACATGTTCAAACTTTTACACACATACACAAATATAGTCAAAGTTTGTGGACATTAATATTCTGAGTCATTTGTGTTCAGTCGCCCATAAATTTACAAAGGCACAACAGAAGTTAACTTGTCTGTGACATGAATCTAAAAATCCCATAGAAATGTTTTTCATATGTAGCATGTTTTCTTTCTATCGATATTTATATTTGATTTTCACTTATTTTTTATATAATCATTTTTTAAAGAATGTGAACCATATATGCCCTCAAGCTGTGTAATTCTGATTCATGAACACACCTTACAATCTGGTAACATGTGCATGCACCTCTGTGCCAAAATGTAATAAAACAGAATAATGGTACTTTTTTAAGTAATTTAGCTTCTTAGTCATAATGCTGAATTCAGCCTTTCATTTCCCTCTCTCACTTTCAAATAAAGAAAGCAGTGAACAAGTTCAACATGAAAATGCAAGTTATTAGAAATGCCTATCTACCTTCCCATTAGTTTCTATGATCTGTATCCATTATTATCCATCTGAGTGGAAGCTGCAATATCAAACCTATGGGATTTTCTTGCTCAAATTGTACAGTATTCAGGATGCTTTTGACTATGAGGCACTGTCCAAAAGTGTAGAAAATGAACATGGAGAGGAAAAGAAAGGGAAACAAAAGAAGAAAGAAGACAGGAAAGGGAAGGGAGAAGTAAGGCAGGAACACAGAAAGAAGGAAGAAAGGAAGGGAGGGAAGGAAAGAAGGAGGGCTTGAAGTTAACTGAAATAACTCTAAATTGGAAAATCTCTTTGAATATTTTTATTTAATGTGTGAATACATGAAATAAGGTTATCAAACAAGAATCATTGCCTTGGTTCTTCAAATCATGTTGAGTAAATCCATTTTAAAGGCATTTGAGTGAAGTACTCTGTAGAAGTTGGTTAACCAGCTTTGTGTAGATAAGAACAAAATTAGAAACTTTCTCAATTTTCTGGAAAAGCCTGTTTTTTTCTTTATTTTTTGAACACATACATTATGTTCCTCATAAATCTAGGCCCTGACCCACTAGTTTTCAAAGAATTCATGTGATTTTAAGGGTGCAGAACCAGATAAAGATGTTTCATGTTTTTCTATAGTCAAGGTCCCTTGAATATTCCCTTTAAAAAAATTGTAGCAATGGAAATTATCACAAAGAGATTTCAGTCACTGTTTCCATGAAAGCCATATAGGATTAGCCCATAGTTTAAACTTGTGTAAAGATGAAAATGAGCTATTTAGCTCATCTGGGAAGCAGCTGTGCAGAATTATGAAAGGCAGTGGTAAGGAAAAACCACTGTTAGGTAAACAAAGCAACAGAAAGATGGTAAAAACAGTAAAGGAATAAGAAATTAGAATCCATTCAAACAAAACTTATTTGGATGAATGAGGAAAAAAGTCTTTTCCTGCCAATGCAGTAAATGTTTAATCTGGAAAAGCATGCTTCCACATCTGGCTTAGGTTTACTATTATAAATATTACCTCCTTAATTTTTTATTTTATTTTTATTTAAATTTTGGTTTATTAACAACAATAAAATAAAATCAGTGGAGAGATATGGCACTAATGTTACAAATGCTAAATGTTTCAAGTAAAATGTTCAAAATACCTGTTCTCTAATATGTGCTAATAAAAGCCTCTAAGGAAAAAAGTTGAAAATATCGGAAATAATAAACATTTATATTGCTTGAATATTAGTCACCTAATATATTTCATACTATAAATTAAAATTCTTCAGATGATCAGAGGAATAGTTATCTGGGGATAATTGTAATATAGTATGATTTTCAAAGTAGTTATAATTCATTTAAAAGGAAAAAAGGAAGTAAAGATGATTCATTTATTTGTTTGAGGACAGTATTTTAGTGTTTGTATCCAGGAATGAAATAGTTCCAAACTGAATTATCCTCTAATTTTCAGAGGAACAACCCTGAGGGAAACTTCTACTCTTCGAGTCGACCACACAAATTAGCATGTGGCTTCCTAGGGCTTCCTGGCCATTTCTTCCAGGGCTTGAGGAAGTCAGGTCATGTGTAAGGCAAGTAAGTCCTGAGAAAGAAGCTAAATGGAATAAACTGGAAGTCTACCTAACAAAGAATAGAAATAAGTGAAATTGAGCAATAATTTTTCTCTGTTACTGCATGTAATAATAAAGATAACTTATATTTGTGAGTTTATAGCACATTTTCAGAAACATTGTGGCATTTTAACATTCTTCACCCATATATTTTACCTAGTAATTATAACACAACTCAGAATAATAAAATGTAGTCTATTATTCTAGAAAGTATATAATTAAATATATGAAGTATTATAAGAATATAAATTAAATGTAAGTAATTATTTAGGGAAGTACAGAAAAGACTTCTGTGAGAAAATAATTCAGTTTGCTCTGGAAAAATGCACAGGAGTCTGCTCAGTAGAATAGTGGAGCACCAGGTATTCCAAATATGAGCAGAAGCAAGAGTAAGCATGGCAAATTTTAGAAACAATAAGTATCTGATACCTATTCAATGATCTCAATCCCCTAAATACATCATGTTCTAGAACCAAGCTGAAATAAGAGATAATACATAGAGAGAAAGAGTGTAGTAGGCTGACAGGAAGTTATTAAGAGGGAATTCCAAAGCCATTTCCATCATTGCTGAAGAAAGTAAACATGTCTAAAATTTATGTCATGAAATTCAGTTATTATATATTAATACCTACTATGAACTAAGCTGTACCTGACATTGGGAATTCTGTAATTGACATTAAAAGTTTAATTTCTCTTGAAGTACACATAGTCTAGTAATGAGACAGACACAGAAATTATTGGATGTGCTGATCATTGTTCTTAGTTACAAACAGAGGCTACTGAAACTGCCTTAAGCACAAAGAGATTTAATAAGCATATAAACGGTTCACAAAATCACTTGGAGAATGGAAGAAACAGACTCTCAATTGTTTCCACACTTAAGCCACACTGCAGAGCTGAGCTGACTGGGAAGCTGCAACCTCCACCAACCACAGTCAGGGAAGCACATTGTCAGGAAGCTTCCACCACTGCTGACCGGTCTAGAAACATGCCACTTCCATGACAACCAGGAGCTGTCCTGTCTGGCCTCTCTGCCACACCTGACAAGCTCTAGAACTGTGCCTTTTCTGCCATAATCCGAGAAACATTGTTCCTCGAGTTCTCTGTCTCTTCCCACATAACTTAATTCCCAATTAATCCCCCCCAAGAAAGCTTTTGATTGGTGAAAACTAAATCACTTGGAAAAACCCACCTGCTAAGTGACCTTAGACAAGTAAATTTGGGGACTTTCAACTCTGCAGTACAGGAAGGCACACCAGAAAGAGATTAGAGTGCGTGCTGAGCAAGATGGTCCATGGTATATGACAAAAGTGATGCGTAAATTGCATGAGTTACAGCTTTTCATAAATAATCTCAAGGAAATAAGGAGGAAGCTTAGACCAAGGGTAGGTAAGCAGGAGTGGCCAGACAAGATGATCAAGGACAGCCTCTCTGAATAGGTAAAATTTGGGTTCATTCTGAAAGATGAAAAGTGCTTCCTAACTTCCCACGTGGAGGGAGAGGAAAAGATGATTTTAAGCAAAAAGATTATAAAGTCCACTAGTTAATGAGCATGATTTCTAGAACCTGACTGGGTTAAAAGCTATCTCTGCCCCGTACTTACTTTCTGCTCTTGGACAAATTACTCAATTTCTAACTTATTATCTTTGTATAACACATACTTAAGAAGATTACTGTGAGGATTATATGAGTCAGTATATGCGAAGCACTGACAACAGTGACTGGCACATAACATGTGCAATAAGAAGTTTGTTTTTATTAATTTTTCCAACAAACTAAGCGTGTTACTTATGAGATACGTCTAGAGTTGAGAAGTCTATAGATACAAATTTAAAAGTATTCATAGAAAGTTAGTGCTTAAATCTCTGGGGAAAAATATTACTAACTAGGGCAGAAAAGATCAGAGATACAGTATGAAAATGCCAAATTTTTGAGTTGGAAAGAGGAAAATAACTCTATAAACTAAACTGAGAAAGAAGGTACAGTGACACAGGCAGGATAGCAGAACATAATTGTTCGAGGGATTCAAGAGAGAAAAGTATTTCAGGAATGAAGAAGTGATGGAAAACAGTATGAAGATTCCTTGAAAATTAAAAAAAGAGCTGCCATATAATCCAGCAATCCCACTTCTGGGTATATGCCAAAGGAAATGAAAACAGGATATCAAACAATAATCTGTACCCCATGTTCATTGCAACATTATTCATAATAGCTGAGATATTGAAACAACCTACGTGTCCATCAGTGGATGAAGGGGAAAAGCTGTAGAGCATGTAGCTCTAATCACCACCATAGTAAGCAACAGATCAGATGGCAAGGTAGCCTGTTGAGGCAGGACCTCTCCCCTGGGGCATGATGAAAAGTGGAGAAGCAATGGGAGGGGTGAACAAAATATACCCATCGCAGTATAGTCATACACATACACCCACATTACATATTATGCAATTTTAATGTTTGAAATCTATTGCTTTAGCAAAGGATGAATTTTTTTAAGCAGCTCTCAGGATCTGCTAGAAACATTCTCTTTTCCTTTCACAAACCATCCTAGAAGCAGTATAATGATGTAATGGGTGTTATTAGATACTATAAACATTACAGGTCTTTCAGGGGGTGAGGGGCAGGAAGACCACAAGTCATTTGGTCTCATGTCCTCAAAGGCAGTAAACACTTTCATTTTAAGAAAGGTATTTGGCTTCCCTTTGTTAATTCTAAGATGTTTCAAGACCTGTAGGTCTTGCCACAGGTATGTGCCAATCTATTTTATCGGCTTAGAACTTTAAAACCCACTGAAACTGGGTCACTGTTCCGATGTTCATCTTATTCCACCATCTAGAATAACAGGTTTCTGGAATACAGATCTAATAATTATTAACATTTTATTCTCTTGGCCTAATCATTGCCAGTTATTTATCCAACTCTCTCATTTCTTTTGCATATGGGTACCTACTTTAGCTTGAATATGACTAGAGGCTCATTAAGGCTACAATTTCCGAAGGAAACTCTAAATTAAACCTTCTTTAAAGTTTTAAAATAGTTCTCATTTTTTCTTCTCAAGAATTGCCAATTGAATTCTTCCCCCTCCTCCTGAGTTGGCCAACTAGCTTTTGGCTTAGACTAATGATTGTTTTCCCTCTCCTCATCTCTGATCTCCCTCTCCCTCTCTAAAATTATGCACTTTTGCGTGTATGTGTAGAGCCTTCTGAAAAACAGTTAAACATTGAGAGCAGGTCTTTTAAATAGTAAAATTGTGATATTTTTTATCCGAGTCAGGTGCCTTCTGCTTTTTTATTGAGATGCACTGAAATTACATTTATTCTGTGAGAAAAGATTGAACATTTTTTCTCAGGTAGAAGAAGCAGCAGGAGGTATAATGCAGAGCTGTTTCTTTCTCGGGGGCATATCCACAATAAGGCTGTGGCAGAGGTTGGTTGGCTCCTGCTCTTTGGTATCCTTTAAAAAATCAGACTGCAGTGTATCATCACCTTTTGGTAAAAAGAGGATGGTTGGTTTGCTAACCACAAAAGAAAATTTTTCAAGACAATATCACTTTTTATAAATACAGATATTCTTAAAGCAAATTTTAAAGATGTCGATAAACTAGTTTTTATCTCCAATTTGATTTAATAACTGTTCAAATAAGAGAATAAATTAATTTTACAAAGTAAGATGCTACACATGGGACATTATGGTAGTGTGTTATTAAATTATGTATACACAAATATGCCTTGTAGATACACATTACAAATACCTTTTAATGAATATTATTATGCTACAAAGAAATTAAGCTTATTTCAATATATTACTGTAACATCTTATAACATTACAGTATAAGTAGGTCATTATCCTTCACTAGATTCTTAGAAATCCTCAATCAAGGATTAGCCTTTTAAATTAACTTATTGGGGACTTCCGGCCAAGATGGAGGTGTAGGCGGACACACTGTGCCTCCTCTCACAACCAAAATTAAGGACAACAAATATTTAGAAACAAGAAAACAACCAGAACTTATAGAAAATTGAACTGTACGGAAGTCCAACAACCATTCATCCAGACCGGTAGGAGGGGCAGAGTCTCGGCAGGAGAAAGTGGAGGTGCAGACCCAGGAACTCAAGCAGCAGCGGCTTGCAGTTCCCAGGTGCACAGGCGGCGGCTGGCAGTCCCCGGGCCCACAGGCAGCAGCTGGCGGACCCCAGGCACAGGGGGGCAACTGTGCAGAACCAGTGAGGCCACACAAGGCGGCTGGCTCACCAGGTGGTCCCACATTCGTGCACGCAGACGGTCCAGGCAGAGGGTAAGTGGTGGAAGGGACTGAATCCAGGAGAGAGCGGAGCAGGCGCCATTGTTCCCTCTCAGACCCCGCCCCCACATACAGCGTCACAACCAGGCGACTGGGCTGCCCCACACTGGGGAGCACCTGAGGCTCCACCCCTCATACGTAATAACCGCGACCAGACTAAAACCAAACCAAAACAAACAAACAAAAAAACCCCACCAAAAATGGCTCAAACCGGAAAACAAATAAAAGCCCCAGAGCCAATTCCTCTAAGCAGTGAAGAGATAGCCAACCTATCAGATGCACAGTTCAAAGCACTGGTCATCAAAATGCTCACAGAATTGGTTGATTTTGCTCACAAACTAGATGAAAAAATGCAGGCTACAATACGTGAAATGAAGGAAGATGCATGGGGAACTGATAGAGATGGAAGGAAAACTGGGACTCAAATCAATGGAGTGGACCAGAAGGAAGAAACTAACAACCAAACAGAAAACGAAGAAGAAACAAGAATTCAGAAAAATGAGGAGAGGCTTAGGAACCTCCGGGACATCGTTAAACGTCCCAACATCCGAATTATAGGGGTCCCAGAAGGGGAAGAAGAAGAGCAACAAGTGGAAAACTTATTTGAACAAATAATAAAGGAGAACTTCCCCAATCTGGCAAAGGAAATAGACTACCAGGATGTCCAGGAAGCTCAGAGAGTCCCAAAGAAGTTGGACCCAAGGAGGAACACACCAAGGCACATCGTAATTACATTAGCCAAGATTCAAATGAAGCAGAGAATTCTAGAAGCAGCAAGGGATAAGGGGACAGTCACCTACAAAGGAGTTCCCATCAGACTGTCAGCTGATTTCTCAAAAGAGACCTTACAGGTAAGAAGGGGCTGGAAAGAAATACTTGAAATCTTGAAAAGCAGGGACCTACATCCAAAATTGCTCTATCCAGCAAAGCTGTCATTTAGAATGGATGGACAGATAAAGTGCTTCTCAGATAAGGTCAAGTTGAAGGAGTTCATCATCACCAAGCCCTTATTATATGAAATGTTAAAGGGACTTATCTAAGAAAAAGAAGATAAAAATATGACAGTGAAAAGACAGCAAACTCACAGCTATTAAGAACCACACCTAAAACAAAAGCAAACTAAGCAAAAAGCTAGAACAGGAACAGAACCACAGAAATGGAGATCATATGGAGGGTTAGCAACAGGGGGATGGGAGGAGGAGAGAAGGGGAAAAGGTACAGAGAATAAGTAGCATAGATGGTGGGTAGAAAATAAACAGGGGAAGGCAAGAATAGTATGGGAAATGTAGAAGCTAAAGAACTTATGACACATGGACATGAACTAAAGGGGGGAACGTGGGTGGGAGAGGGTGTGTAGAGTGGAGGGGAATGATGGGAGAGAAATGGGACAACTGTAATAGCATAATCAATAAAATATATTTTAAAAAATTAACTTATTGGCAAAGACAAAGTGGGATATTAGAAGGTTCCCTAGCTTTTTGGACAGGGGATATTGTGGAATGTTATGAAATATCTTTCATGTTGATGATTGCTACCACACTAGAACAGCCTTACCTCAGAAGTCAAATCACATGTCTATCTGCAGCTGGGTCAGACATAAGAAGTCTTCAGTGTTGTCTATGTCTCATACCATTAGTCTATATAGTTCAAGAAAATAATTTTCCTCTTGGTCCAACAAAAAGCGTAAAGTTCCAGAAATGGGGAATGCAAAAGGGAAAAGTTCACTTCCATTTATTATCCAGAAAGACAAATTTCTACTTCTATCCCAGTTACATAGAAAACAATTAAAAACAAATGTAAGGAACTTTTTCATAAGAAATTTTTGTTAAATACTGTTTTTGTTCTAATTCTAAAGATAGCTTATCTTTATTGAAAACAATACAGAAAGTACACAAAAGTATAACAGAAATTAAAATCACCCATTATTTTACCACTCCAAAATATTACTATTATTATTTGGATTTTTTTCCTCTAGTATTATTTTCTGCATGGAGCTATATAATTAATAATATCAAAGTTGATATCAATATAGGTACAAACATATAAACATGTAGATCTTAATATAGCTTTTATTCAAAATTTAAATAATGCTGTCATGCAAAATTATTTCAATTGCTTCAAGAAATTCTTTTTAACAGTAATTGTTTCAATTGCTACAAGGAAGTCCCTTGACCCTATATCTGAGATGTAGTTATTAGTCAATTAAATAAAATTTATTAAATAATTTGATTATAATATATGCAGTAATATAACATGTAGTCATTGGTATCAATAAACATTTATTATTCCATTTATTTATATAAGAACATGTAGAAAATAATGTTAAAATTAAATTTAGACTTGATCCAAGGCATAGGGCTACATACATGAAGCATAGAGACATACATACACTTAGAAAATGTAACACTATCTGATGATAACTTCAGAGATACACATCACTTTTAAATAATTCTCCTATGTACTTGGATGCTTAGCCTCTATTTAGAACAACACATTTGAGGTGCACTTAGCTGATTATGGATTTAAAGTGAAATTGAAAATTTACCAGTTTTAAGTGTATTAATTTGGAAATGCTACCTTTATTGCCCTCTGCCAGGCTAAGGGTTTTCTGGCTTAATGTTCACAAATGACCTGATTGGAGGATGAACATTTTTAGTCTGAGGAACACTGGATCCTAACCATGCTTCTCAAAAAATGCTTGCGGAGTCAGGCTTAGAACATTCCAACCCTTTTCAGAGTCTAGGAGTGTACGTTAGCAGGCCAACAAGTGAGGCCTCCTGCAGACACTGCCTCTCGCTGCCCCACTCTATCCGACCCCACACTCCTGATCGCAGTGGCAGGTGGGAGCCTTTTGCTTGAGTGCTATGGGGAACCCTTCTAACGAGGCCTAAATTGGACAATATCATCTTTTTGTTTCACATTCTGGCTAAGGGAATGCTCTTTTCCCCCTCATGTTCCTTGAAGGACTTTTCTGTAGGGCTCTACTTCCCTCACAATTAGCGTGGTAAGATCTGGAGGCACTGATATTGGAGATTGGGCCTAGCTAAAAGGGACAAGGATGCTGCTCAGAGTGTTTGTTATAGGCCTTAGGTCTTCAAGAAAAGCCATTTTTTAAAGCCAATTTTTTAAAAAGATTTTATTTATTTTTAGAGAGGGGGAATAGAGGGAGAAAGAGAGGGAGAGAAACATCAACGTGTGGTTGCCTCTCTCACATCCTCCACCGGGGACCCAGCCTGCAACCCAGGCATGTGCCCTGACTGGGGATCGAACCGGCAAACCCTGGTTCAGGGGCCAGCACTCAATCCACTGAGCCACACCAGCCAGGTCTCAGCCTAGGTCTTGAGAGAACACATTGGAATTTTGAACAAAAGCCTAATAATAAAAAGCACACATGAGTACATCTTAGTGAGCTGAATTGAAACTTGATGTGCAAGAAACTGATGTTGGTCTTCAGCGCACTCTGTGACATGTGTCATAAGAAGAAAACAGGAGTGTTTTATGTCTTTGTCACAGGCAATAAAACACATGCCAAATATGAGAAAATAAGTGTTGTACTTTGGTAGATGAATAAAAAGTAGTTTTGAAATATGATAAGCTTACCTTTTAATACACTGTTTTATGATATTTAAAGGCATGTGTGAGATATCAATGAGATTTTACATGGAAAAAAGTTATAACAAAAATATGATTCAAAATTTGTTATCATAAAACCATTTTTAAAGACAGTATTGCCACTCCCTACTGTCTTTAATACTATTTAAAACTAACCTTTAGATATCTTTAAATACTTGTTATATGAAAGGTCCCCACTCCTTAAGTTTGGGAAAACTAGAAAAGCTTGATTAAACTATTAGAATACCCAAGTTGTAATGCAAACCTATGCCTTATTTCACTGCCAACTTTATCCATTTCTACCATTTGATCATTTCAATCCATTAAGTTAATGGTCAATACATTTGATTCTAGTCCATTCAGAAGAAGAAGCCAGGAAATTAGCTTTTAGACTAATTTTAGTCCATTAAAGTTAGCCTTTAAACTAATTAACTAGCTTTTATATTCACCTTTCTAGTGGGTGGGCCCCTAAATAGGAACTGCCATCTAGTTTCTGCCCCTGACCCGAGACTGCTGGAACAGTTCTGTTAGTTCCCATTGACTTCCAATGCAGAACTTCCCTGTGGCAAAGGGCTTGTCTCTGCAATTTTTTATCATGCTTTTTATCTTGAGATTAACGGGCAAATGCAAAGTTTTTTCAAACTTTTCTCAAGGAGCCCAAAGTGTCTTGTTCACTGGTATTTGAATTTCTGAGCTCTCAAGAACTCTTACGCTGTTCTCTCAATGATTCAAAACAGTCGCTAAGTTAGGAAGTGTGTAATGAGCTGTGGTGTTGCAGCTGAGACATTTTACATCTGCAAATGATGACAACTTGACTGCAGGTAGTGGTCAAGTCTTCCAGGCTACATTTATCAGAGCTGTGAAAATAGCCACAAAGCACAAGCCAATAACGCTTAATTTATTTTGTTGATAGGATATCCCATAGAGTTTAAATTTTAAAGGCATTTGTTGGGTTCAAGTTTTGTTATCCCTCACTTCTTTATTTACTCTTTTGAGAATATGGATTCAGTATGACATTCCTACATGCTTAAGTAACAAGTTTTGAAAAAAATTAGTGGAGAAGTATTCCAAGATAGAGTTGCTTGCGTGCCCAAATTTTACTCTTCCACGTACCTGCCCCTCCGTATTAGAGTCATCAGGGAGAACATGTCCTTAATTGGTATTTCTCACTATACTTCCAGATCAAAATATGCTTTAGAAGTAAGAGTGCAAGCCAAATTGCTTTGTTGGTATTGATGGACCCCACCTCCAATAATATTGCTAAGGTCATTCAATTGTCAGTTGATGTATTTGCTAAAGAAGGCTCCAAGGTTGTTGATGTTATCCTCAGGTGCTATAATGCTCGCCTCTCTCATCACTGTGTTGCTCTTGTGCTTGCCTATACCCAACTCGTAAGTCAGAATTGAATCAAACATTTGGCCATGCATTTTAAACGTGCTAACATTCGAGTGTGTGGGCACACTAAACACATGTGTAGTTTGTCTTAATTCCACCTGATTTGAACCCTCAGGTAGTGAGAGTCACGTGCTGACACTGACATCATGCCCCCAGACCTCTGGGAAGTCTCAAAGACTTTGTACTCTACAAAATACATCCACAACTTTGTTAATTCTCACAATTTTCCCCAATTTTACAAAAGCGAAACCTAAAACCACTTACTTAAAACAAATATCTACAACAGTGGTCGTGAACTTCTGTCTTACCAATTGCCTTGTGACATCTCTAATTCTCGGGATAGATTATTTCAAGGGCTTCCGAATTTAAAAAAGGAATTTGGATAATTTAATAAATGTTTGATAACACTATCTTACTAAATTTTGCCTAATCTTAGCTTTCAATGTCTTGACTCATCTCAAACTTAACATTTTATTGTTAAAATAAGTGTTTATATTTAAAGTCTTTCAGCATTTATAGTTAAGCCCTTCAAAGTACTTGAATAAAATAAAACATAAGTTGTTTGTCCCTTTCTATTCTCCTGGGTCTCTGATCTGCTCTGTTTTTTCAATTTTTTTAATTTTTGTTTTTTGTTTGGTTTTGTTTTTAAGCCATTATATGTATATATATTCTAGTATAATTATTATATTTTTCTAAACTTTCCTTCTTTATTTACTCATATGCCTCTCCTATTCTATTCTGCCAAATTCATATTTAAAGATATTATTCTGACAAATATAAATCACTTTAAAAGAAATTTCCCATGAAATACACAAGTGACTTTGTTGATTAAAAAAGAAAGAGAATCAAAACATTTTTTGGTTTAATTTTACTGCTAACATAGGATTTTGATAGATTTGGAATCAGGTATCTACTCCAAATGGCAGGTATTTTTAGCACTTACTTGTCTATATGCTAAAAGGAAATTTAAATTGAGTGGATTCATCATCTAAACTGATGCTTAGATCGTTAGGAAAAATCTGGCTGCAATAAGATTCTGGTCAATTTCATAAATCTCATGATGACTTTTATGTCATATTACAGTACATCACACCAGCCTTTAAAACCACACCACATACCAGAGAAAGGAAGTCAAGATTGCTTTGGTCAGTATCAACATAATGCCATAAGAAGTATTTCTTTTGGGAGAAGGATTTCCAAAAAAAGGAAGAGGCACTTATTTTACATTCAAGAAACTTGTGTCCATTTGCTTCATCTCTTTAATACCATGCAAAAATGGCTTAGTCTTTGACATCATAACAGACTTAGAATTCCATTTCAAAAGCAGAATTTGTCTGGAATTGCCTGAACAAAATAATGTATATTTTACTTTTCTTTATTTCAGGAACGCTGACCTCAAGGCAATAAGCCAAAGTTATTTAATAGCTTGTTTTTTTAGAGAAGAAATGTTAAACATTTGATCCCTTGAATGAAATGTTTGATTTATTGAGAATATTGAGTATTCTATTGCCTTATTCAACAATAAAAACATGCTAGTACCTAACAGAACTAGATGAGGTGAAAAATGCAAAAGAAATTTAAAATACTGAGCCTCTTCTCCAAGATCTTGTTCTATCTCTACCAGCAAAATTAACATTTAGGCAGCAGTTAAAGAATACTTGACATCAAATTATCAGCCCACCCCTGCCTTCCACACATTATACCAGGAGAACAGGTGGGATGCTCATGGTCAGAATAAATGAAGAAGATGCAACTCTAAGCCCACATGACCTGAGATAGACCTGGGAAAACACCGTGACACTATATCGATCTGAGTCAAAGCAGAATATCAGTTTGAAGAACCAGTTGGTACAGCTGAGCAAGAGTGCTGAAAACCCTTGGAGGAGATAGGCACATTCAGGCCTAGGTCACTTCCTCCTTTGTTCCATGGTGCCAGGAGAGAGTACATGGGATTCTGTAGATGGACCTCCACAGACTGCAACCGCAACATGGCTACAGCTGATGCATTCATCAGGGTTAACCTGGTATCCAAACAATTCCTGTGTCTTAAAATCAACCTTCAGCCCTATTCTGGCAGCCCGATCTTTCATGATCTCATGAAAGAAATGCTGTGACAGCCAGTGGGAACAATCCACATGCCAGGCCACCCTCCTGGCCCAGACAGAAAGTCCAGGAAGATTCCAGAGGTGTTAAGTCCTGGAGCTCCTTGAGTCTTCTGGTGGATATCACCAGCAAGAGTCAGAGGCAGAGGGCCATAGAACATGCTGAAGGGGAGAAGGGGAGATGAGAAAAAACAGGTCTTGATGCAGTCTGATTCTCCACCCACTCAGCCAACCACAGTTGATCCCCATTACTAAGTGCCACTATAATGATACTCAGACAATTTGTGGAAAGGCACTCCAAAACATGAGACTCCTGAGATGTAAGCCCTGTTTTCCTGGATCTAAGAGCAGAAATAAGGGTTAGAGATGGATTCGGGGAGACAGCAAGGATCCAGATGAGAAGAAAGAAAGACTAGACAGCAAGCAAGAGGGAAAGGTTAGGAGGCAGCAAGGGAAAGATCCTAAATAAAATGGAAAAAAATAAAAAATAAACATGTGAGAAGCAGTGAAGAGACTAGCTAGCCAGATCTTGAAGGTGAGCTGAAGAACTGTTGTGAACACTTACAAATGGCTCATTTGTTTTCCATTCCAACTTTCAAATAATATGCCTTAAAGTCGTATGGAATTTGGATAGCTCGAGAACACATTGCTCAGACTCCAGTCGAGCTAGGACTCTGGCTGAGAAATGCGTTCCCCTACTTCAGTTTGGAATTGTGTCAGTGGGGAGAGAGGTGAATGGTAGGTACCCAGTTCTGTGCCGTGCGTCCTGGCTGAGGAGGCAGAGAGACCTGGCTGTGCAGAGGTGGCCTCCACCTGGGCCAGACGCTTCCCACTTTTGACAGAGGCTGAGTGGTTCTGAAACCCATAATTATAGAAGGGTTTCCACTCATTGGGTATGCAATTCTTTTTCCTTTAATCATCTTATTTTGAGATATAATCTACATATAATAAATCTTCCTGATTTTAAAGGATATGATTCATGAGTTTCGACAAATATATGCAAGTCGTGCAAATACCATCACAAAATACAGACATTTTTATTACCCCTAAAATATACTTTTTACCACTTTGTAGTCAATCCCCAATGCCCACTCTGGCCGTTGATCTCCTTTGGGGGACTATAATATGTTTTTTTAATCTAATTTCATATAAAACTTAACTATCAAGGAAAATTGGGAAAGATTCATAGATGGAGAGAAAGATGACAGCTGGGGGAGAGGTTAGAGGGTGGAGGGACTGAGCAAAAAGGAAAAAGGACTTATGGACATGGACAACAGTGTGATGATTGCTGGGGAAGTGGGGTAGAAGGGGACTAAATGGTAATGGAAAAAATACAACAAAGATTAAATTATAAATAAATAAATAGAATTAAACAGCATGTAGTCCTTGCTTCCTTTCACTTATATCCTCTTGAGATTCATCCAGTCTCTTGTGTATGTCAAGTTTTGTCATACACAAAACTTGCTTAAGAGTGTTTCATTGTATAGATATGCCACAATCTGTTGACTCATTTACCAGTTGATTTGAGATCTTTCCAGTTTGTGGCTAATCTAAATAAAATGAACACTGCTGTGAACATACACAAATTATTGTGTGGACATAAATTTTCTTTTCTCTTAGGCAAATACCTATCAATATGATTGTCAGATATGATAAGCTCATGTTTAACAATATAAGAAATGTTAATCTGTTTTTCAAAGATAGTGAAACACTTTTCACTTCCACCAGCATTTTATAAGTTTTTTTTTCTCCACATCTGTGCCAATATTGGTATTATCATTCTATTCATTGTAGGATGTTTAGAAACATACCTGTCTGATACCCACTAGATGCCCATAGCAACCCTCCAGTTATACAACTAAAGCTGTCTCCAGACATTGCCAAAAATCCCCTGGGAACAAATACCCTCCTCTCATTAGAAACCACTAATGTAGTTAATGTAGTGCTATATTATTGTGGATTAAATTTACATTTCTCCAATGATGAGAGACAGTGAGAATTTTTGCATGAGTTTATACATGGGGCTTTTCAGGATATCTATCTCCTCAACTGAGATTGTTTCTTTCAAAAAACTTATCAATCACATCTAGGTTGCCAAATTAACATAATGTTCTTTATAATATTCCCTCATTACCCTTTTACATTCTCTAGGCTATATTCTCTCTCTCTCATTTTTTATAAAACCAAATGGAAGTTTATCAATTTTTTTCAGTTTTTCAAAGAACAAGCTTTTGATTTTTCCGTGTTGTTTGTCCTCAATTTTATTGATTTGTATTTTCATCTTTTTCTGTCCTTAATTTATTGATTTATAATTTCATCTTTTTATGTTTCCTTCCTTTTCTCTTAGATGGTTAATTTGAAGAATTTTTTCTAAAATAAACATTTATTGCTATGTTTCTCTAAGTACTGCTTTAACTTATCCTGCAAAGTTTTATATATTTTTATTTACTTTTGTTTAAAATATTTTCCAAATGCTCTTGTAATTTTTTCTTTTATTCATGGGTTATTTTTAAATGTTTGGAAAATTCTCTCAATTATCTTTCAGTCTTTATTTCACCCTTATTATTGAAAGATATTTTTTACTGAGTATAGAGTTCTAAGTTGACAGAATTCTTTAAAGTACTTTAAAGATGTCACTCCATTTTCTCTAGCCTTCATAGTATCTGATGAGATATTGTCTATCATTCTTACCCTTTTTTTGTCTATATGCAGTGTATTTTTCTCTAGATTTTAAGATTTTTATTTATGTCACTGACTTTCCAGAATTTGGTATATTTCCCACAATTTTTTGGTGTATTGCTGTGTTGGTGTATTTTTCTTTAATAATGTGTGTTCCACTTTAAGTTACTGAACTTAAAGCTGTGGGCGCATAGTTTTTACTAAATTTGGAAAATTTTACTTCTTTATTTTTTCTAGGTTTTTTTTCCCTGCACCTACTCTCTACTATCTCCCTGGATGCTCCCTCTGCTTCCTCTTTTATTCAATTACTTCAATTAAACATATATTACTCCACTGAACTTATGTTAATTTTTAATAGCTTCTATTGCCATGTCTTCAAGTTAATCAATTTTCTTCTTTCTGCAATGTCTAATCTGCTATTAATTTTATCAAATATACATATTTTATTTCAGATGTTATATTTTCCCTCAAATTTTATTTGACTATTTTCATATATTTTATGTTCTTTCCTTAGCATGTGCATTTTTATTTTATTTATAATACATATAATAGCTATATAATTGTTTACTGTTCATTATCTTTGTAACTTCTTTTTCCAGTAATTGACATTTTCTTCTGGCTACAGATCATATATTCCTACTTCTTTGTACATCTGGCTACAGACCCTAAGTTCTACTTCTTTGTATATCTAGTATATTGATTAGGTATTGGGCATTGTGGGTTTTACATTGTTGGGTGTGGATATTTTTGTATCCCTTTAAAAAAACACAGCACAGTCCCAGCCAGTGTAGGTCCATTGGTGGGGCATTGTCCTACAAACCAAAAGGTCACTGGTTCCATTCCCAGTCAGGGTACATTCTTGGGCTGCAGGTTTGGTCCCCTGGGGCAGGTATGAAAGGCCACTGATCAATGTGTCTCTCTCACATCAATGTTTCTTGCCCTTACTTTCTCCCATCCCTCCCCTCCCTCTAAAAATTAAAAATAAAATATTGTTTTAAAAAAATGTAACACATCATCCTGAAACAATGTTAAGTTATATGGAATCAGTAAGATCTGTCTGACACTAGATTTGAAGCTATGTTTGAGTGGATCCAGAACGGCCTCAAGTCTAGATCTCGGGTGTTCCGTGACTCTTTCCAGTAAACCCTGTGCTGTGAGATCTGCACTCTGGCTGGGGGAACACGGGCTACTTCCAACCCCATGTGAGTTCTGGCAGGTCTTCCTTTGATACTTAAAACAAATTCCTCGTTTCTTCAAATTAGCAAGAACGGGTTCCTGAAAAGGGAATAGCGGTTGCTAGGAGCAGTAAAAAGTAGAAAATGGTTAATATGAGCAACCGTTAGATGGAAGAAATTATTTCAATGGCAAGACATAGTGACAAACTGGATTAAATGATATTAGAAATGGAATCAAAAGAGTCGAAGAAGACTCCAAGATTTCTGCCCAGGGTGATACTAAAAGAAATGGGCAAGGAAAAGTAGCTTCCAAGGGGAAAAGGTGAATAGGTTTTGGACTCGTGTTTTATGATGATGGTAGCCTATCCAAGTAGCAATATCCTGGAGACTGTTGAAAGATAAAATACTGTTTTGCAGATAATAGATCTAGGCAGGAAATCTAAGTCTTGACATAAAAAATGGTATGGTCAATATTAATAAGTTTAGTTGCTTCTCAAACGTATTAATGTTCAAAATTCTACCCTCATCTCAATCTTAGTTTCATAAAGGAAAAACTAATAATGATAATATTTTCTCTGTTTTAGATTTTTAATGCTTTTTGGATCCTAGATTTGAAAAAGAATTAGAAATATCATAATAATGCAAGGGAAGCTATTCTTCTGTATAATTGCTTACACAAGTATTGGAAGACTCACATTAAATGTTGTGTTTGAGGGAACTCCAGCCCGTATTCTTTACCAGAATTTTGGCTAACCCTCAGCTAAACAAGCCTCCAAATAGTTCAATAGTCACCAGTAGCAGCTGCCAGGGCCCTGCTTTCATTTCTTTTCCGTGGCATATTTCTCAAAGAATCTGAGCCTTTGTTTTGAGGAAACATTTCGTACAGCAGAAATGGGGCCTAAAAACACAATAAAGTATTATTTGGCTCATTTCATGATACAGACAAGCTCCAGAATACATCACACAATTTTCTGTTTTCTACAACCAATTTCCAAGGATAGCAACCCATTCAGTACAGCTACTTTAAATAGCTACTTTAAATTAATCATTAGACAAAAACATAAATAATAGCATTCTGGAGATTCTAGAAATCACCTACTCCAATGCTTTATTGTGTAGGTGTAGAAATTTTTACTAATAAATGGTATAGTACCTGTCCAGGCTAATGGCACAGTTAGAACTAGAATTAAATTTGATATTCTGCTCAGTGCTACATGCTATACTATTAGCTCTGCTGCTTTTAAAACATTTTTTAAAAGTCTCTTAAGATAAGAAGATGCCAACCAAGCATGATTTCTTTGATTTATTCACCTTAAATGTCAGTCTCTCATGTTGTCTGGTTTTCACTCATAAAGCAGCTGGCCTACAATGATTCAGTTGATTTCACAACACATCTAAGACACGCATTTTACTTATATCTTTTTTGTTACTACATGCCTTGACTCTAATTATGAGATAAATTTCTAGTTTCCATGGAGATGAATAACAAAGTGAATTTTCTGTCCACTTTAAAATGACGGGAAAAGCTAACAAATAATAGATTCTGATTTACCACTAATCATACCTAGCTTATCTTTATAGACCCCAATTTACAAATGAGTTATATTACAGAAGTTTGCAAGCTAGCTATTAGAAAAACTTATTGTATTTTCCAACAGTGTTACATATCACAGTTAAGTGGACTCAGTGATACTATCACATCTATAGCGTTTGTATGTGTGTGCACGTGTGTTAACTTTTCATGGCAAACTGATAACTATCCTTTATTTGTAATACTGATTTTATGTTTGGAAGGTTTTACAAGTTCTAAAATTTGTTGTCAGTAATATATCACTCTAAAACTGAAAGGGAGATTTTTCTACACTACCCAAGAACAGGCTGCACAATGGAAGCTCCAGCAGAAGAAGAGAATGGGAGGGAAGGGGTGAGAGGCTGATAGAACATTAGAGTGGTGCTTGGGTTGCTTCAATGGCAGCTACTAAATCAAGGGGAGCTTTGGGTTTAGGGAAGTCATTCCTAAGGATGAGTTTTATGAAAGGAAGCTAAGTGGAAGTATCTGTAGACCATGGTGGTGGCTGAAGTATCTGGCAGCAGCAGGAGCCCCTCTGCCTATCAGAAGGGTCAAGGAAGGGCCCCATAGAACAGTATGTATTAACTGTTGGTTATAAGTGTGGGCAAAAGCCAGGGACTATCTGTAGTTTCCACAATTTGGCAATGAACCCCAAACCCCGAGGACCTGAATTTATTTTCTTTTCACTATTTTAGTAAATGCACATTTAGTTCTAAATAGTAGTTCCTAAAGCATGCTGCAAGTTGAGCAAATTACAAAATGGAATATTCCTAGTTAGAATGATTTCCAGATTCTACAATTGAGGCTATAATCCAATGCATTGTATCAGTATTTAGCCTCCATATGTTTTAATAACCATGTTGAATTAACCATGCAACCCTTTAATTCAACTTATTGGACAAATGTGGTACACGGAGTTCAAGAATTTAGCCTCAAGTCACAATCATGTCTGAGGCAGAAATGCAGTCATCTGCAGTTCTCAACACATTACATTTCAAGTGGGTAAATTTTTCTATTATCGTTTTAGGCTATTCAAATGTTTTCTATTTTCAACTATTAGTGTGAGATCCTGAGGTAAAGTTGAATTATCCATTACTTAAGCTTAAGCAGTTCTTTCATTTTCTAAACTACATATGTTACTTTCTTCTGAGTCCATGACTCACAAATTCAATATGTCTGGATCATTTTCCTAAGCAGACATCATTTCCTAGGTGGACATCATTTTCTATTGTTGTAGTCCAAATTATCTGGTTCACATAGACTCAGGACAACGAGTTCATTCAAGGAAAGCTTATTAAGGGTATATTAATTCCAGACCAGTGTCAGATGCTGCTGTTGTAAACATCATCATCCAGATAAAATCAAAAGATGGATGCCTACCTCTGATCATTTGCTTAGGCATGGTTTTGATGTGCCCCCAATAAATAGACCTGCTAAAATACCTCATCCAGTTCCACAATATGGGCCACAAATATAACTTCTCTTTTAGAGAATTATTTGACCTGTTTTTAAATATTCTTGGTAAGAATTTGGACTTGCAAAACCTCCTATTGACAACATACTACCATTGTGTGACTCATTTCCCCTCCCCCAATACCACCCCAAGGTCTTGCACTGGGGTTACTTCTGCACTTATTTGCCCCTTTTCACACTTATTAGGTGAGTCAAATAATCCTGCTCAAAATTCCTTCCTGACAAACAGTTAAAAATGAAGATTAGTCAGTATCCATCAGACTAATATGGAGCTGGATTACTAGCTCCTCACTCTGAATGAGGCTCATCTATCTTCCCTCCATTAAATACATGTTGGATACTATTGTAGACAAAAGCATTTCCTAACTAAACCAAATGAAACCAAAGCAATGGGGGTGGGGTCACGTAGAGTAGGGGCCAGATTATAGTGTCAACACAACTAACCTGCTGCCTTATACCACAGCAGAGACCAAGATTCATGACTTACTCCTTTACATGATGCCCTTTGGTCTTGAGAAAGTTTGCCACCTGGAGGCCCTCCTATCCTTTAATCCTAGCCTTTCTCCTACTTCCTCTTCTAATAATACTTCTTCCTGTTAGCTTCTTTCCATGGGATGTCCCTGAGCCAGCCTGACCTAAGATATGTAACCTTGTACTACAAAAGAGCGATGCCTCAACTTCCAGGACTTTTTGTGATTTACTAATATCCAAATGTCCATGGCCTCTTTCAGCAGCAGGAAGGGGCAGCTCTGCACTGAGTTTCTATTACTCTGTGGGGTATAAATGGGGATTTAGGAAAGGAAGGGTTGAGATGTGGCTAAGATGGGGGTGAGGACTTCTATTCTGGGCTGTGGCCGATTTTCTAAAAATAATGAAAAGTAAGCCAAATTTACCAGTAAAATACTATTTTCCCATTGAGACTTACTTATTCAACCCAATCTTTATAAAAAACACAAGTTCCTTCTAATAACCTGATTTTATTCTTTTCTTCACTGATTTATAACCATTGCCTTATTTGCTAATTTGTGCATTTGTCCCTTTCTAGCCTAAAGTTTTGTGACACAGTTTTCCCCATATTATTTGCCAAAGACAAAGACAAAGCTTAATTCTCATATCCTTAATGCCCAGAAGGTTCGAGGAAAATAGTAAAGTATATCCTCCCACACATCACTTTTACTTAATTTTCTAAATTTCTAATTATGGACCTATTATAAGTTGGGCATAACATCGAGTGATTTGGCAAAAAGATAAATAAAATACAATGTCTTTCCTCAAGAAACATATTGGTAATAAGTCAGACACATAGGCAAAATTATATAAAATAATTTACAAATATAATGCTATAGATATGCCCAAGATATATCCAAGTTTAGAAGAGACTGTAAAAGGAATTAGTGTGAGGAGAAGGCAAGGCTTCCTAGCACAGATGCTGACAAAGCTCATTCTTAAGGAGTGTGTAGGCGTTTTCAGACATGAAATTTGGGAAAATGGCATTTAGGCAGAGGGGACAGCGTGAACAAGGGCATAAAACTGAAAAACAACATGATATAGGAAAGTGAAACTGTTAGCAGTTCAGGGTTGCTACAGCATAAGCTCAGACTGGGAGCAGCAAGACATGAAGGGCCACGCAAACCAAATTCAGAAGCAACGGTGAGTCACTGAAAGGGATTTGCATCAGGCGGTAGAATGGGCAAATCTGCCTGTGAGAAACACCCCTGGAGGCTGTGTGGGAGATGAGTTGAATAGATATAAAACAAGAGCCAAAGAGACAAACAAACTGCTGCTCAGAGCCCGTATTAGGGCAGTGGAGGAGGGAGGGGTGATGATAAGGGACCTGATATGAAGGGGAACTGGCAGGACTGAATGGAAATGGGCTGTGAAGAGAGGGAAGCATGGAGACAATTCCAAGTCTGAAACAAGAGTGTATCAATGAACAGAGGCACCAACAAATGTGAGATAGAAAATTCAGGGTAACAGTAGTTCAGGGGGAAGATCAAGGACTCAGTTCTGGATATGTTGCATTTAAATTGCTAGTGGAATATCTGTTTAAAAGTAATGCATACTCATCATGGAAAATATGCAAATTATAGGAGAGTGTAAAGTGTAAAAGAGAATACTGAACTCTCTCCTGAATTTCCAATTCAAAAATCTTAAAGTGCTATAAATGTTAAAACATTATAAATATAAATTTAAAAATATTATATATATGAAAATTTAGTGCTTACATGTACATACCTACATACATGTATAACATGTAATAGACATGGCTACAACACACATGTGCACCCATATGTAATAAACGAGAGAGAAAAGATTGGGTCTTGGGCAAAATTACGTGTTCACCAAGTCAGTGACTGCAAGTCAAATGTTTTCAGCTGTATGTCTGCTACTTGCTAAACAAGGCAAGAGCTGCAAAACATTTACATTTTTCTTAAATAAGAGCACTCTGAAGGGAAAAAATCACTAGATCAAGGAGGGTTTCCTTCACAGTTGTTAGGGGCTTTGCCATCAAAGGGTTTCTGCCCACAGAAGAGTTCGCACCCAGCCAGCTGGGGAGGAATGCCTGACACTCCCAGGCATCACCCGTTTGTGGAGCTGGAGATGAATCCACTGAGTCCCAAGCTGTGAACCTGTCACCACACCTACCACTATCCCTACCACTATCGCTTCCACATTGCTGCTCATTATACTCTTTCAAAATATACTTAAAACAGCATGAATGGTATATATGTTGTTCTAAGTGCCAGTAACACTCCAGAATGGATTTGTCCATTTTCGCTGTGATGTTACTGCGGAGAGGGAGGCGATGGGTGGAATCCAAGTGCCAATTGTGTACACGGAGATACTGAAAAATTATTCTAAGTTTACGGTATGGTTATAAAACTGCAATTCTATTTTTTCAAAGCCATCTTCTAGAGATCAAAGAAAACTGTTTCTCTGCTCACACTTCTACCACCAAACATGTGGGGGGTTTTCCTCACACTAATTGTCTTCTTTTAAAAAATGTATAATCTTTATTACATATTTTTCCATTACTATTTTGTCCCCTTATACTCCTTTCTCCCAGCAATCACCACACCGTTGTCCATGTCCATGAACCCTTTTTTCCTTTTTGCTTAATCCTTCCACCCCTTTCCTCCTGCCCCCCACCAAGTAGATTGATGCACACACTGGCCCGCAGTGTCTGCGTCATTATGGATGAAATGAGACATTCACAAGGACTAGCGAGTCGGTGAAGGAAAAGGGACGGCATGGGTTTTCTCTTAATGGGAGCAAAAGCCTTGGCCCTTGCTGTGACTGGCCTTTATTGGGTTTCTGGTCACATTACATTATGGTCCTCATTGACTATGCACTAGTTCACTTTAGGTGGTTACCTTTGACAGACAACAAAGGAGATGATGCTGCTAATCACATCACAGAAGAAGGATATTTGCAAATTAAAAAGGGAAAAGTGGTCAAACCAGTTACACTCCATACTGGGGAGGTTTAGCATGGATTTTAGGAAGTTATTTTACAGTAAGCACTTGCTGTCTCAATTCAGGGTGAGGGAGTTTTTAGCAAAAGCAAGACTCAAAATGGCCTAGGCACATCACAGGCCTGATTCCCCATGGGAGAACCTATCTGTGGGCATAGGTCCTGTGCATCTCCAAGTGGGAGCTGGACCCACACCATGCAGAATGGTCTCCTACACTAGATGTCCACTCTTCTCCATCTATAAGGGCACCAACTGGGTATCCTCTAATTTAATACAAGTCTGACACTAACTCCAAGTAGCTACTGTCAAACTTGCAGGCAGTTAGTGTCAGACTTGCCTTAAATTCTTCTGATACTAACTTACCCAGAGTTAGTGTCACACTCCACAAGCTTAAGCTCTCAGTGCCCCAAGACTGCCCTCACTTCAGATGCCAGGTGCAAGTAATAGATGCCCAGGGTATCCACACTTCTGTCCAAGTTGGCTACAAAGTCAGAGGTTCCCACAACCCCTACCCTTCTCCCCAATACACATAGATTCAATAATTTGTTAGAACAGTTCAAGACTCAGGGAAATATTTACTTATGTTTATCAGTTTATCACAAAGGATATAACAAAACTTGCAGATGAACAGCCAAGGGAAGACATTCATAATATGAGGTCTGGAAGGGTCCCGGGCACAGGAGCTTCTGTCTCCATGGAGTTTGGGGTATTCCACTTCTTGGCACGTGCAAATGTTCACCATCCCAAAAGCTCTCCAAACCCCAACTGGGTAGGGTTTTTATGGAGGTTTCATTACAGTAGATAGATATGTAAGTTGGAATTATCCCTTTCTGAGGGGTAATCACCCTTTTCTGAAGGATATTTTAGAATATTTTCTATTCTAATCTATACTATTCTATATTTTTGCCTGGTTGTGACCCACTAAACTGATTTTGCAATTCAACTCAGCACCACAGTATCTGCTGCTTAGAAAACACTACTCTCTATGTATTCCACCTTCAAGTTAGCCTTTTTTTGCTACTACTTGTTTCAGACCCAATTTAAGTCAGAATTTGGGAACCACTTGGACTAACTCCAAACTATTACCATTATAAATAACCCTGTGAAGCCTTTTATGTGCATATATCTTTGTCTCTAATTCCTAGAAGTGGAACTGTTGAGTCAATACTTATAAGACTTGTTATGCACATTGTCAAAATGTTTTCCAAAAATGTGTAATAACTTGAATTCCCACAAGCTATCAATAAACATGTTTGTCTCAAAGCACCTAGGTGTGGGGGTATTATATTCTATTAAATTATTCCTCACTTTAAGAGACAAAAAACACCTCATTTTACTCAAATTGCTTTTTATAGTTAGTGAAGGTTATACTCAGTTTCAATTTTTTGTTGGCTATTATTTTATTTTCTGTGATCTATTATCTGTTCTTGTCTTCTCCCAATATTTTAAGGTAAGGACATTAAAATTTTCAAAGCTACTTTATAAGAGAGTTTTATAATTTAATGATATTTATAGCACATATTTTTCCTGTTTGCTTATTTATGACTTCTTTTGACATTAAAAAAATCTTAAATTGTTATGAAGTTAAATTGATCTGTCTCTTCCATTATAATTTCTTCCATTGTTTTAGGCTTAGAAAATCCCTTTGGATATGCTGATCAAACAGTAATCTACATATCCTCCCTTTTATTTCTCTAGAGACTTTATAATATTCATAATGTATTCTCTCTTAATATTCTTCTTCTATCTTTCCAGAACAAAGTATTGCCAGTTTACCTTTTTAGGTGTCATCATCATTAGCAAGTTCAAATATGTGCCAAAGGCATATGTTACCAGCTTCTTAATGAAGAAGCAAAGGATTTTTAAATGCAGTGTGTTTCATCCAACTATAATGACCTCTGCTATTTAACTTCCAAGGGGTGTCTGATGCTTTGGTCATACTGACGAGAATCCCAAACTGTGAATTTCTCATCACACCTACTACTATCCCTTCCATGTTGTCATTCACTATATAGTCTTTCAAAATATGTATAAAACAGCATGTTTTAAAACAACAAACAAAAGAGGAGACTGATATTGTTATGTGGTTGAAGAAGTGTTAGGAAGCTGCCTCTCCTCCATTCAAATAGATTTCCTCTTAAAAGTGACTGAGCATGCACCCCCACAATTAGAGATACATGACATCAGCAAGTGAAAGAGGAGATAGCTTATTTTGTACTAATGTATGAGCATCTAATAATGCCCTGACCCCAAACACTTTCTGCGGCAGGAGAAGACCAGAGGAGAAAGAAGGTGAAAATAGACACAAGTGCAAAAGAGGAGCTGATGATGAGGATGAATTTCAGATCACAGGGCTCATGGCAATCTCATGGCAGCAGAGAAATGAGCCGTACATCTATTGAAACTAACCAAGTGCCAAATGCTGCAGTAAGCTCTAGAAATAGCCAAATGGTTCCTAACCTCATGAGACTCAAAGGCTAGTTGAGAACACAAAATTGTAAATCAATTATTACAGGATAGAACGTGAGTTGCTATAGTAGAATACCTATTCAGCCCAGAGACTACAATATAAATTGGACTAGGGGAGGGTTGTATGTTCTCATGGGAAGTATTGTGTGATATGAGCTTTGAAGAATGAGTAAGACTTAGCTAGATGGGGGGGGGGAAAACGTGGAGAGGGCAGTCCAGGCAAGGAAAATATTATGTCCACTGGTAGAGAGGTACCACCTGAACTGGCAAGTTCAAAGAAACACACATAGTGAAAAACACTGGAGGGAAATGTGGAGTTGGGAGTGTAGTCATAGGTCAATAAGCCTAAAGAACATCTCAGTATGCATAACATAAAAATGAGTGATGAGGCTGCTGATGCAAGAGTTTGAAATATTTTTATATTCACAAAATTTGAGTTGCCAAGACTTGCCAGTGTAGAAAGAGTATGTTAAATCAAAGCATGTTTTTTAAAGAATATTTTATCTTTATAATTTCAATAAAAGCAACAAATATGTTTTTATCTATACAATCTCCTTAGCCTAAGAGAAATGCACACTAGCCCCTAAGAGGACAATTACTAATAACAGCCACCAAGGTTCGGTCTTCAAATTCTTATTTCTTTCTTGCATTTGTTATTTTATCACACCTCCTGTTCCCGTTGATTCTCATGGCACTGCCTTATCCTAGCACTCCTACGTGTGTGCAACTCTCTGCCTCCCTCTCAGACACTTCTCTTATGTATATCCATATAAATTGTGGCATCAAACACATAAAATGAAGGGAAATGTATAAATGAAGAGCCTTTGTATACATTGAAGTTAAGTTGTTATTAACTTAAAATAGACTGTTACAAATATAAGATGTTTTATGTAAACCTCAGAGTAACCACAAAACAAAAGCCATAATAAATATACAATATATAAGAGAAAGAACTTTAAGCATCACATTACAGAATATTATTAAATCACAAAGGAAGGGAGCAAGAGAAGAAAGAAGCAAAGGAAGTGCAGACAGCCAGAAAATGAAGTGACAACAGGAAGTCCAAACCTATCAATAATCACTTTAAATGTAAATGGACAAAATTCTCCAATGAAAAGACTTAGAGTAGCTGAATGGATTTTAAAAATTCAAGACCCAACTATATACTGCCTATAAGAGATTTATTTCTGCTTTAAGGACACACACAAGCTGAAAGTGAAAAGATGGAAAAAGATATTTCATGCAAATGGGAATCAAAAGAAAATAACATACAGATGTAGCTACACTTATATCACGGAAAATAGAATTTAAGCCAAAAATTATAATAAGCAAAGAAGCTCATTACATAATGATAAAGAAATCAATCCAATAAGAGCATATAACATTTATAAACATTTTGGATATATGCAAGATTATAGGTTCTATTCACAGGCAAATGTTCTTCTCATTCCCACCAAATCATTAGAGCAAAAGGCCAGATCCGTTCAAGGGAAAATCCTCTTCATAGAAACTGGAGGCACACAGAAAAGGTGTTTCTTCTAATATAGTGCCACTATCCATCTAATCTCTCAATCTAGGAACCTAAGAGTCCTCTGTAACACTTCTCACTAATGACTTCTATAATTGCTATCTGCTATATATTCCCTAACTGTATCTTTTTTTGTCCAACTCCATAAACCTATCATCTTTTTCCAGTTCCAGCCTGGATTTATGAAACTGACTTTAAACCTATCCCCTGGCTTCTAGCACTCTTCACTGACAGCCCTTTAAACTCATTCTCCATCTGCCAGGATAATCCATCCAAATTGCAGATCTAGCCATGTCACTTTTTTATTTACAGCCCTCAGATGTTCCAATTGCCTACAGGATAATGTGGTTTGGTGCGGAAAATAACACCTTTGGTAACTTGTTCTCTAGGTATATCTCCAATCTCATTTCTCTTCCACCTGCTTGAACTTTCTGTTCTAGTGATATTGAATTGTTAGCCACTTTACCCCCAGCATTCTCTATTCTGATTTTCAACAACATGCATCCCCCATGTGGTCTTATGTAGTTGAAAGGCCATTTTTTTCATCCCTCTGCTTGGCTAATGTCTAGGACTCATTTAAGTTTCAGGTTGAATGTTACTTCTCCAGGAAGCTATGCTTAAGTTTTCCTTCTGTTCCCTCAGTCTGGGTAAAGTTTCCCTCCTCTGTCTTCCCAAACAATTCCACACATATTTGTATTGTTTGGTTTATCTCTTTTCTCCTATAAATGAAATCATAACTCAGGGACTGTATTTTATACCTCTTCTATCCCAAACACATAAAATTGTGCCTGGTGTATAGTACATTCTTTCCATTAGTGTTTTATTTTTAAATTTTATTTTAATTGTTGTTTAAGTACAGTTTTCTGTCTTTTACTCCCATCCCAGCCCACCACCCCAGTCCTCCCCACCTCCCTCCCATTTCCACCCTCCCTAATTTTTGTCCACGTGTCCTTTATACTTGTTGCTCTAAACCCTTCCCCTTTTCCCCTGAAATTCCCTCTCCTCTCCCCTCTGGTGACTGTCAGCCTGTTCTCAATTTCAGTGTCTTTGGTTATATTATGCTCATTTGTTTGTTTTGTTGATTAGGTTCCTGTTAAAGGTGAGATCCTATGGTATTTGTTTTTCACTGCCTGGCTTGTTTCGATTAGTATAATGCTCTTCAGTTCCATCCATGCTGTTGCAAAGGGTAGGAGCTCTTTCTTTCTTTCTGCTGCATAGAATTCCATTGTGTAAATGTACCACAGTTTTTTGATCCATTCATTTACTGATGGGCACCTAGGTTGCTTCTAACACTTCACTATTGTAAATTGAGCTTCTATGAACATTGGGGTGCATAGGTTCTTTTGGTTTGGTGTTTCAGGGTTCTTAGGATATAATCCTAGCAGTGGAATTGCTGGGTCAAATGGTAGATCCATTTTGAGTTTTCTTAGAAAATTCCATACTGTTTTCCATAGTGGTTGTACCAGTCTGCAATCCCATCAACAGTGCACTAGGGTTCACTTTTCTTCACAACCTCTCCAACACTTGTTGTTTGTTACTTTGTTTATGATGGCCATTCTGACTAGTGTCAAGTGGTATCTCACTGTGGTTTTAATTTGCATCTCTCTGATAGCTAGTGATACTGAGCATCTTTTCATGTGTCTCTAGATCCTCTGTATGCCCTCCTTGGAGAGGTGCCTGTTCAAGTCCTTTGCCCATTTTTTAGTTGGGCTGCTTGTCTTCTTAGAGTGGAGTCATGTGAGTTCTTTATATATTTTGTAGATTAAACCCTTGTATGAGGTATCATTGGCAAATATGTTTTCCCACACAGTTGGTTCTCTTTTTATTTTAATACTATTTTCTTTAGCCATGCAGAAGCTTTTTATTTTGATGAGATCCCATTTGTTTATTCTTTCTTTTATGTCCCTTGCTTCAGGGGACATATCAGTAAAAATGTTGCTGCCTGAAATATCTGAGATTTTCCTGCCTATGTTCTCCTCTAGGACTTTAATGGTGTCATGGCTTATATTTAAATCTTTTATCCACCTTGAATTTATTTTTGTGTATGGTGTAAGTTGGTGCTTGAGTTTCATTTTTTCGCACATAGCTGTCCAGTTCTCTCAAAACCACTTGTTGAAGAGGCTATTTTTACTCCATTTTATGTTGCTGCCCCCTTTGTTGAATATTAACTGACCATAGAGACTTGGGTTTATTTCTGAGCTCTCTGTTCTGTTCCACTGGTCCATGTGCCTGTTTTTATGCCAGTACCAAGCTGTTTTGATTACAGTGGCTTTGTAATACAGTTTGGTATCAGGTGTTGTGATCACTCCTACTTTGCCCTTCTTTTTTAAAATTGCTGCAGCTATTCTGGGTCATTTTATGGTTCCATATAAATTTTTGAAGTGTTTGATCTATGTCTGTGAAATATGCCATTGGTAATTTAATAGGTATTACATTGAATCTGTAAATTGCTTTGGGTAGTATGGACGTTTTGATGATGTTAATTCTTCCCATCCATGAACAAGGTATATGCTTCCATTTGTTTGTGTCTTCCTTGATTACTTTCTTCAGTGTTCTGTAGTTTCTGCTTACAGGTCTTTTACATCCTTGGTTAGGTTTACTCCTAGGTATTTTATTTTTCTTTTTGCTATATCGAATGGGATTTTTTTTCTTGATTTCTGCTTCTGCTGTTTCATTGTTGTTATATAAAAATGCCTTTGATTTCTGGATATTGACTTTGTATCCAGCTGTTTGACCAAATTCATTTATTAGGTCGAGCACCTTTTTGGCCGAGTCTATAGGATTTTCGATGTACACCATCATGTCATCTGCAAACAATGATAGTTTGGTTTCCCCCTTTCCGATTTGGATGCCTTTTATTTCCTTTTCTTGTCTAATTGCTGTGGCTAAGACTTCCAATACTATATTAAATAGAAGTGGTGAAAGTGGACAACCTTGTCTTGTTCCTGATCTTAGTGGGAAAGATTTTAGTTTTTGCCTGTTGAGTATGATGTTGGCTGTAGGTCTCTCATATATGGCCTTTATTATGCTGAGGAATGCTCCCTCTATTCCCACTTTGCTGAGTGTTTTTATCATAAATGGGTGTTGTACTTTATCAAAAGCTTTTTCCGCATCTATTGATATGATCATGTGATTTTTGTCTTTGTTTTTGTTTATGTGATGTATTACATTTACTGATTCGTGAATATTGAACCATCCTTGCATCCCTGGAATAAATCCCACTTGGTCATGGTGTATGATCTTTTTAATGTATTGTTGGATGCAGTTTGCCAATATTTTGTTGAGAATTTTAGCATCTATGTTCATCAGCGATATTGGCCTGAACTTTTCTTTCTTTGCTGTGTCTTTATCTGGTTTTGGGATTAGGATGATGCTGGCTTCATAAATAGAGGTTGGGAGTCTTCCTTCATTTTGGATTTTTTCGAATGGTCTGTGAAGGATAGGGGTTAGCTCTTCCTTAAATGCTTTGTAGAATTCTCCCGTGAAACCATCTGGTCCAGGGCTTTTGTGTGTCGGGAGTTTTTTGATTACTGCTTCAATTTCATCTGCTGTTATTGGTCAGTTCAGGCTTTCTGCTTCTTCTGCATTGAGTTTTGGAAGATTATATTTTTCTAGAAACTTGTCCATTTCACCTAGGTTTTCAAATTTCTTGGCATACAGTTCTTCATAGTAATTTCTTACAATCTTTTGTATTTCTGTGGTGTCAGTTGTAATCTCTCCTCTCTCATTTCTGATTGTGTTTATTTGGGTCCTCTCTCTTTTTTTCGAGATGAGCCTGCTTAAAGGCTTGTTGATTTTTTTTATCTTTTCAACGAACCAACTCCTAGATTCATTGATCCTTAGAATTGTGCTTTTAGTGTCTATGTCATTTAATTCTGCTCTGATCTTGGTTATTTCCTTCCTTCTAGTTGCTCTGGGCTGTCTTTGTTGTTCCTCGAGTTCTTGTAGGTGTAGGGTTAAGTTGTTTGTTTGAAATGTTTCTATCTTTTTTAGGTAGGCCTGTATCGCTACAAACTTCCCTCTGAGGACTGCCTTCACTGTGCTCCATAAGTTTTGGGTCATTGTGAGTTCATTTTCATTTGTTTTCAGAAACTTTTTTATTTCTTCCCTAATTTCATTCTTGATACATTCATTGTTTAATAGCATGCTATTCAATCTCCATGATTTTTAGTGTTTTGGGTTTTTCCCCTTGGGGTTGGTTTCTAGTTTCAGTCCTTTGTGGTTGGAGAAAATGCTTGGTATGATTTCAATATTCTTGAATTTGTTTAGGCTTATTTTGTGTCCTATCATGTGGTCTATCTTTGAAAATATTCCATGTGCATTTGAAAAAAAAAATGTGTATTTATTTCTCTGGGATGAAGGGCTCTATATATATTAGTTAAGTCCATTTCATCTACAGTGTTCTTCAATACTGCAATATCTTTGCTGATATTTTGTTTGGAAAATCTGTCCTTTTTTGACAGTGGGGTGTTAAAATGTCCTACTATAATCGTGTTGCTGTAAATATCTTTCTTGAAGTCCTCTAGGATTTTCTTTATGTATTTAGGTGCTCCTCCATTGGGTGCATATATATTTACAATGTTTATGTCTTCTTGGTGGATTCTTCCCTTGAGTATTATGAAGTGACCTTCTGGGTCTCTCTTTATGGCTCTTCTTTTGAAGTCTATTTTGTCTGATATGAGTATTGCTACCCCGGCTTTTTTCCCCCTGACCATTTGCTTGGAAAATTTGTTTCCAGCCCTTCACTTTGAGTCTGTGTAGGTCTTTTGTCCTGAGGTGGGTCTCTTGTAGGCAGCATATGTGTGGGTCATGCTTTCTTATCCATTCAGCTATTCTATGTCTTTTGATTGAAGCATTTAATCCATTTACATTTAAGGTTATTGTTGATAGGTACTGATTCATTGCCATTTTTGTACCTGTGTTCCTCTCTCTCTCTCTCTCTCTCTCGCGCGCGCGTGCCGCGCTCTCTTCCTTCCTTTCTTTAAAGAAGTCCCTTTAGCATCTCTTGCAGAATTGGTTTGGTAGAGATGGATTCTTTTAGACTTCTTTTGTCTGGGAAGTTCCTTATTTGGCCTTCTATCTTGATTGAAAGCCTCGCTGGGTAAAGTAGTCTTGGTTTCAGGCCTTTGGTTCTCATGACTTGGAATATTTCTTGCCATTCTCTTCTGGCTTGGAACATTACCATTGAGAAGTCATCTGCTAACCTTATCAGGGGTCCCTTGTATGTTACCTCCTTTTTCTCCCTTGATGCCTTTAAGATTCTCTCTTTGTCTTGGAATTTTGCCATTTTAATTATGATGTGTCTTGAAGTGGACCTCTTTGGGTTCCTCTTGATTGGGACTATCTGTGTTTCCTGGATTTGTGTGACTTTTTCTCTCATCAAATTAGGGAGGTTTTCCATCATTACTTTTTCAAATAGGTTTTCTATCCCCTGCTCTTCTTCTTCTCCTTCTGATATCCCTATTGTACGGATATTATTACATTTCATATTGTCTTGCATTTCTCTTAATCCCTCTTCATTCTTTCTGAGCCTCTTTTCCTTTTCTTGCTCTTTCTGGGTGTTTTTTTCTATGTTGTCCTCCAACTTGCTGATCTGATCTTCTGCTTCATCATGTCTGCTTTTCATTCCTTCTACTGTGTTCTTCAGTTCAGAAATTGTATTCTTCATTTCCTCTTGGCCCTTGTCGATAGTTTCTATTTCCTTTTTCATGTTGATATAGTTTGCAGTGAGTTCATCGTAGCTTCCCTGTAGTTTTTGGTAGCTCATTGAGAGCTCATTAAGCTTCCTGATAACCATTGCTTTGAACTCAATATCTGATAGTTGAGTTGCCTCTGTTTCATTTAGCATTCTTTTGGGGGCTTCCTCCTTTCCTTTCATTTGGGGATTGTTTCTTTGTTTTCCTATTGTTTGTGAGACTCTTCTCATTAGCCTCAACTTCTTAAATTGATCTGCTCTGGCTGCCTGGGTTTATGGTGTGAACTTCTGTGGTAGTGTACTTGTGAGATTCAGTGGTGCAGTCTCCTTTGGGTATCCTGGTGTCCACAGCTTCCACTGTCTCAGCTGTTGGGATGCCCCCTCTTTGGGTCCAACTGTGGTTTTTTCACAGTTCAAAGTTTTGTTTTGGTTTGTTTTTTTGTTTGTTTGTTTGTTTCACTCATGGGTATTTGAAAAGAGAAAAGAAAAAATGAAAAAAGAAAAAAGAGGAAGGAAGAAGAGATAAAGTTGGAAAGAAAGAAAGAAGGAATAAAACAAGAAAGAAGTAAAGAGAAGCAAAAGGAATTGAGTGATAAAAAAGATAAAAATAATAAAAAATATTTCAAAAAAAAAACACACCTCTTGCTGGTTTCAAACTTGTCAAGCCAGTTCTTTTGGCCTTGCTGGCTGCGAGGGGCTCAGGGGTGAAGGTATCACTTTTCTCCCTGTTCAGCACTCAGTCAGCTTTGGGCTGCTCTCCCCAGGGCTAGCCCGGTGCCCCTCTGCATGGGGCCTTGGGGCATGGGCCCTGGGCCTGCTGCAGAGCATGCACTTTCCCTGAATCTACAATGAAGGGACTTTTGCCTCGCCCAAAACACCTGACATATAGTACACAAACCATGAAATGATCAACTGAAAATCATAGATTAATGCTGTTTTGGCTATAAATATCTAGAATATTCTGTAGCTTCAATCTTAATTTTTAAGTACTAATTAATAATAATAATAAATACATACCTACCCTGTCTCTCTCTATTATTTTGAACATTAAACAAGAGTCTAAAGATGAAAGATTTATAAATGATAAAGAACTACATCAGTATAAAATAATACTAACAGCAGTTATTTCAATAATATCAGAAAGAGAATGAGATTAAGGTCAGGCTGTCTATAATACCCATCCCATCTCCTCAAGGTATGCTTTGGAAAAGTGCTTCTTCTTCACTTGCTTTACCACAAATGGCCATATAGTCCAGTTGCTATAGAGCTAACTATTGGCATTCTTGCTTGACCTTGAGGTTCTCACTCTATGATGTACAACTGAGAGGTACTCCAGGATATATCTAATACTTGCTCTGACTGAACAATCAAGAAAGAGCTTCGAGTAACTCATAAACCTCACTCCACAGCCCTACTATGGAGGATAGGGTGGGGAAAGACCTGGTAATAGCTACATGTGTTATTATCACCCACTCTTTTCCTACTGCTCCACCAGAAGTCTGGGGACCCCAGTGAGGAGGCCAGCATACAGTTTAGGAGCATACAAGCAGGTATGAAATCCTTCCTCAGAATCCCTACCTATAAGAAAATTTCCTCTGAACAAGGAGCTCCTTAGTGGTGACTTAAGAAATCTACCCATTAGGCCCTAGACAGGTGGCTCAGTTGTTTGGAATATCATCCTGTACACCAAAAGGTTTGGATTCAATTCCTATTCAGGACGCAAACCTAGGCTGTGTGTTTGATCCCCAGTTGGGATGTGTGTGGAAGGCAACTGATGGATGTTTCTCTCTATCATTGGTCTCTCTCTCTCTCTCTCTCTCTCTCTCTTTCTCTCTCTCTCCCCCCATCCTCTCTCTAAAAATCAATTAGCATAACTTCAGGTGAGGATTAAAAAATAGAAATTTACACATTGAGTTACATTATTCTCTATGAGGATGTATTACAATTAGTCAAGTGTCTCAAGTATTATATTCCACTCATGTCTCCCTCAGTGCCCTCCACAGCCAATCCATCCTCTTGACACCACACTTTTGGTTCAGAGCATATGGCATGCTGAACATGCCAAACAGGTGTCCATCTGACTTTTTACTCATGGGAAAATTAAGAGTGATGACCAGCTGGCAATGAACTCTCCCTTCTATCTATGGGCCTTAAAATGATAGGAGAGCCAACCTTATTGGCCTTCCTTGTGTCCTCTACTCTGAGCCCACCCTACCTCCAAAAGGAAGGCACATACAAAGTTGCTGCACTTTGGTAGGAGATTGTTAGGAATCACAATTCATACTAAATATCAGCCCACAGAAATTTACCTTCTGCCTCATCTCCCGGTGTACTACTGAAGATCTCTCATAATGGCTAACACTGATGTATGTACATTGTTCAGTTCTTATCTAATCTAGTTTCTACATTGTTTGGCCCAGATGCTTTCCCCCAGGAAAATCTCATTATCATATATTTCACTAAGACATGTATTCTTTTTTGACCTCTACAGTCCAAAAGTACCTTACATAAATTTCTTCTCTATTATTTTTACAGTGTATTATAATCCTTTGTTTGCATTTTTGACATCCCACAAATGATGAGTTTCTTGAAGAACAGTTTCTTTTCATTGTTATATATTTGGGACAATTCCTGGCACAGAACAGATGCTCAAAATTGTGTTGAATTGAACTGAGTGACTCTTCTGACTGTCACTAGGGTTTTTAATGTGTTCATTATTTTAATAATTAAAGCAGGCTGTTCAACAGTTATCTGTATTTTCCCAGTGGGCATATGCATTTATTAAATAGCTGATTGAATTTAGAGATACAATATATATCCATGAATAGGAGCCAAGTTAAATAACTTATGGAAACACTAAACTTTAGATTTCGTATTCTTACCAACCAAAATAACTGATCAAACATATACTTTTACATGGAATATGATATTTCAGATTAGTTATTATAGAATGTTTTATTGCTTTGATATTATTTGAAACATAGAAAAAGAACAGGAATATTTATTATTCTTGATTAAATTTCATGTCTTTATACCACAATTGCAATTCCACATAATACAATTTTCCCATAGCAATAAAATAAAAAGGATTAATGATGAGAACATGTTTTAGCATTGTTTAAACATCTTTATCATATTTTTGGCAAATCTATGGCAAAACCTTGGATACATTTTACAAAAACATTGGGCAGATCAACTCTAAAACAGCAGTGTTTACATGGCTTGTAGGTGTGGAGACCACACATCCATTTGCCCAGCATTGTCTGGACTTTTGCTATTTTGACACAGTCATTAGTAAGAGCCCATTTCTTTTTCAAAAGGATCCTAGTTTGAACAATAAAATTGTAAGGGCATCCTACCTCCAGGCTATCTAAACAGAGATAAAAGGGAAGACAATGATATTTAACACTTAAATTTCCATGATTGATATAAAATCTCCTAAATTTTCTGATTGTGTTCTTACCACAATAAAATAAAAAAGAGCATTTGTTTTATATTTTGTAGTCTGGGTTTGAGACTACAAACATGCATAATAATTTTAATAATTATTAAATATGTAAACTTAAAAAATTTTATTATCTTCTCTGAACTTTAGATTTCTCATTCATATAATAAGAATGGGAATAAATAATATACAGAGCTCCTACTAAAAGAAAAGTTTTCTTCCCAACTAAATTCTTAAAAGAATTATTTTTATTCAATATTTTTTCTCATCTTCCCTTAAATTCTCTATAACCTGCATTTTGTTCCTGCATTTCTACAACTGCACTACAACTGTTCTCCTTGTACTGTTCTTCTAATAGCAAATTTTTATGGACTTTTTTCATACCTTATCTAATTTGTGAAGCCTTTGGAACTGTTGTCTTTCTTAAAGTGCTTTTTCTTAATATATTCCATTTTTACAATGAAATAATGCTCTCTTAACTCTTTGAGGCTTTAGATCACTATTTTTTACTCTCTTGTGCTAACTCCTCCTCTATCTCTGCAAAATTGATGTTCCTGGATTTCATCCTTGTCTCTATGTTCTCCTTCATCCATTGTTGCCACCTCTTTGAATTTAAGCACCACTGATACTTCAGAATTTATTACTTTATCGTACAAAAACTCTCTAAAGTTCAGAATCTCATCCATTATCTATTTATTCAATAAATATGCATTCATTATCTACTATGTGTCAGACATGGGTTCAGAGGAGGTATTGGCAGTAGAACAGTAAACACCAAGATCCTTGCTTTCATTATCTTAGATGTTTCACAGGAATTTCAACATGTGGAATTTCAACATGTGGAAAACTGAACCTCACCTCTCTCACCTCCTGCAATCTGTTCCTTTTCTTATATGTCATATCCTACTACTAAATAAATGCAAACACTAAGGAATCCAAACCAGAAATCTGAGAGAAATCCTATGTTCTTCTCATTGATATCTCTCTCAACCATTAAGTTCACTTTTTAGTATCTTCTCAAATGTGGTCTCCAATTTTCATCCACAAGTACACTTCAAGATCACGTGGACTATACACACACAAAATGAGATACTTGTATACTTACTTGATAGGGTTGATAAGATTAAATGAGGTAATACATTCATTAGGCTCTGAACAGTACCCAGTACATGTTAATTAAGTAAATGTTAGTTATCTTTGTTAACTGCTAATAATTATTAGCTATTCAAATTCACTTTTAAAATGAAATCTGTTTCCCATTCTACCAGAAGAATAAGAGTACTGACAATCCAAATTGCTACATCAAAACTACCATGTGCTCTGCAGATTAACTTTTTAATTTTTTTAGGATTTTTTTAATTGTATTTTTCCATTACTATTTATCCTCCTTACCCCCTCACCTGTACAATCACCACACTGTTGCCACTGTCCATGAGTCCTTTTCCCTTTTTGGTCTATCCCTCCACCCTTTATCCCCTGTCCCCAACCAAGAGCTGTTAGCCTGCTTTCTATGAGACTGTCTATATTTTGCTTGTTAGTTCAGTTTAGTCATTAGGTTTCACATGGTACTAGCATAAAAACAGTCACATAGATCAATGGAACAGAAGAGAGATCCCAGAAATATACCCATGCCTTTATGGTCAATTAATATTTGGAAGAGGAAACTAGCACATACAATGGGCTAAAGATAGTCTATTCAATAAATGTTGTTGGGAAAATTGGATAGACACTTGCAGAAAAATGAAACTAGACCACCTTCTTATGCCACACCCAAGAATAAATTCAAAATGGATCAAAGACTTAAATGTTAGACCCCAAATCATAAAATTCTAGGAGAAAACATAGGCAGTAAAATTTGAACATTGCTTGTAGCAATATTTTTTCTGATATATCTTCTCCCACCAACAAAATATAAAGACAACCCACAAGATGGGCCAATATATTCACCAATATATCTGATCAGGAGTTAATATCCAAAATTTGTAAAGAACTTATAAAATTCAACACCAAAAAAATTCAGTTAAAAATTGTGCAAAGGACCTGATTAGACACTTCTCCAAAGAGGATATACATATGGCCAATAGACATGAAAAGATATCAATGTCACTAATCATCAGAGAAATACAAATTAAAACCATAATGAGATATCACCTCACACCGGTCAGAATGGCTATCATCAATAAATCAAGTTCTGGCAGTGCTGTGGACAAAGTGAGACTCTTTTGCTCTATTGGTGGGGATGCAGACTGCTTCAGGCACTGTGGAAAGCAGTTTGCAGACACCTTGAAAAATTAAAAATGGAACTTCCTTATGACCTAAGGATTCCACTTCTAGGAATTTATCCAAAGAAGCTCAAAACACTAATTCAAAAGAACATAAGCACCCCTATGTTCATTGCAGAATTATTTACAATTGCCAAGATATGGAAGCAGCCCAAGTGTCCATCAGTAGATGAATGGATGAAGCAACTACGGGACATTTACACAATGGAGTACTATTCAACCATAAAAAAATTAACTTTTTAATATAATGACTATACACACACAAACACACTCAAACTGCTTGGACTTTAACAGGAGTTTAATTTGAGATCTGAGCAATAAGATAGGAATGTGTGATATAAACCATGTCACTTCCAAGCATAGTTGTGACTCAAATATTTTACTGGGATTACTTATATCTATACATCTTATAAATAATTATTTAAGAGATTTACATGTAAGGTTTAGAATCACACCCATGTTTCCTATTCCAATTTAGCAAACTCCCAACTGAATAACCAGTAAGGTGGAGGTCAAATGATTTTCTTGGTTACAGATTAAACTGAATTTGAGAACCTAGCTTGGGTACCTGGTAAAACTGGCTCCTAATACCTTTACCAGTGAGTTGAATTTATCACCACTACTATAGGCTGCTGTCTACCATCACCCTACAGGGGACTAAGCCTGCCATGATGAATCTCATGTATGAAGGCTAGCTAAAGTGCAGATCTCCAAAACCATGAATGCTCAGCTCCTTTCCTCAGTTCACCAATCAGTCATTCCTGCTCACTCAGAAAGGACTAACTAAACAGACAAATATGGTTGGAAAACCAATTTTCCTAACTCTGTGCCTCAGAGAAGGCAGACATGCCTATGTTTTGCACAAGGAGGAGGATGAAAGATATACAATTCTCACTAATATGCCCTCAAAAGATATAAATATATGATCTATGTAATTAGTCCTTTCTGAGTATTGAAAAATTTGAGGGTAAACATTACATTTTCAGGTAATAGCACAAAAGTTGATGCCTCAGAAAAAAATATAATTTAGAGTGAATGTAATCAACGAAATATACTTTTTCAAAATGGAGAAAGAGAATAATAGGAGGGAAAACAACCCAGAATAGGATATTAGACATACTAGAAACATGTTAATATTTGAACATATTAGCTTAACATTAGAAATGTGTTAACAAGAGTAAGACATGTAAAATAAGTATGTTGAGGATTTTTTCACCTTATATGACAATACTATATTCATTTTTGACAAGTAGGTATAAAGCAGGACATGGAAAAATTAGGAAATTTCCATAGATCAAGAACAACAATGAAAAAGGGATAAACTACAGGCGAAGTTGAATAAGAGAAAGAGCACGTATATACTTTGAAACACAGAGATCTGTGTTGAAATATTAGTTTATGGTATATTAGTTTGAGGGCCTTCAACTAATGCTCATCGACCTCCCCTGGTCTGTGAAATAAGAACAACTTCACACGGGTTATTATAGAATATATCACATCATGCCTGGCCTATGGTAACCAATATATCTAATAACAGGTTAATATCCAAAATTTATAAAGAACTTATAAAACAGATGCAAATTGTTTCCTCACTCTCTGAGAAGTATATTATTGAAAAATAGAGCTTGAAAGAAATTCATTTGTTTTGAATGAAAAGAGGTGACTTAGCCTGCCTTTCCTTCTCTTAATACCCTGAATATTCTTAATACCCTGAAGAGTCGACAAGCTGGAAAAAATAGCTTTAAATTGCATCAATTTTCTTCTTTATTTCCTGGGAATATAATACTGGAATAGACCTTAGATCCTAGAGTGTCCAAACCAGGAAATCATGCAAAATATCCATAAATATGTATCCGACTTGAGAAATATGTAAATGGTTTGAGAATAATTCAGTCTAAACTCCTCCGCAAGAGTTTTCAGCACATGTGCTCTTTGTGGTTATGCAGATTATGGTCTGACCCACTTATCTTGAAACCGAACTTTCCCAAATATTGACAAATGTATTTGTCAATTTAATGAGTTCCTAATAAATATTTATTTTTATAGCTTTTACAACTGGAACAGTAATACTGCTACTTGTAATTCAACTCCCAATTATCAAGTGATTGCTGATAATCCAGAGGGATTGGTTTTCAAATACAAAAGAGACTGCAAAATTCTCAACGTGGACCCAAAAGTAAGTGTTCTCTTATACTTGTCTCCAAATGCTACTGTATTTCTTCCATTATTCAAAATTTTATTAAATATTTGACCACCTTAAGTTTTTAAACCTAGAAAAGAAAAGCTGTGTTGAAACTTAGAGCATGTACTATTATTTAAAAACAAAAACAACCTCCAGAGCTCAGTAAGTTATCAGAAATCAATAAGGAAGGGTTTAGGGGAATTAAATAAAACATAAATGGGAGAACTTCTCCATGCCCGACAGCAGAATGAGGCCAGGAAACCAGTGGGCACCACACTTGTTTGCTCAGATCCTGCAGAAGTGGTTACTTTTTGCTGTAAATGTGGAGATGAGCCATTTAGGGAAGTGAGGCTCTCACCTCACATATGCACCCAGAATTCTAATATCCTTTTTGATTTGTTTATTTTTTAATTTTAATAGAATAGTTTTCTTTTATTCTTTAATATTTTAGTATTTAAAACAAAATTTTGTTTATGAAATAATAGTACTTAATATTTTTTATTATGCCTACACCCTCCTCCGCTTCTTCCTGCCCACCCTGCTTGGCAATCAACACACTGTGGTCCATGTCCATGAGTTCTTTCTCTTTTTTTCCCTTTTTTGCTCAACCCCATCATCCCAACCAGCACCACCCCCCACATACATACAGCTGTCAGAGTCCTCTCTAACATATAGGTGACACTGAAAACAAGTATGACTCTTAGTAAATTTTTAAGTGTTAACTTAGAAAATACATTTTATTTAAATATTTTAAAGGTATGTCCCATGATATTTTGAATTTATTCAAAGACAAGTATTTTTATCTTACATATTTCAAAGACTGCACATCATTATTTTAATCATGACATATACTTGGGGTGAATTTTAAAATATTATTTGAAGTCCTATATGATTGAGTTGCTTAGGCCTTTTTTCTTTGAAGCTTTTGAAATATATGTTATTCACATGGCAGCATCAATCTAAAATTCAAAGTCAAGAAAAACATTTCTTTATAGTGAAAGAAATAATAACTATATAATGTGTCTGGTGTAGGGGCAAGGATGGACCAAAGAAAAGGGGAATCTGGTTCTAAAACTTTTCTAAAACATTTTAGAAATTTAAAATCAAAAATAAAATCATTTTTGTTTCATATCTACAGTATAGTTCCTTGATCATAAAAAGTGCTCATTTACTGTGCTTAAAGAGTGAATGAATGAAATTTCTGTAGCAAGAAATGATTTATTGTCTATAATCAGATACAGCTCCACATGCCAGAAACCAAGGCAGTGTGACTTAATCAGAAGTTTCTTTCTTTCCCACACAAGAGTGTATATGGTGTCAGTCCAAAGGTGAAATGGCAGATCCATAGTCATCTAGGTGAGGGTAGTCCTCATGGGGCAAAATAGATCTCCAGCCAAAACCACCACATTCCAAACAGAATCGGGGGTGGAACTCAGAGAGTGCAAAGGACAAGCTCTCACTGCCTTTTAAGGAAGCTTCCCAAAACCTGCCACACAAATGCTCACATATATTCCACAGCAAAAGCTTAGTCATATGGCCATACCAGCTCCACAGAAGACTGGACAATGTACTCTTTATAAAGATGGCAATGTGCTTGGCTGAAAACAGGTGTTCTGGGAAAGGAAGTAGAGAGGTTTGGCTAGCAGTTTCTGACATGATGCTATCTCCTTCAAAAGAACATTACTCTTGGGGGATTTTTTTTGGTTGGTTGGTTGGTTGGTTGGTTGGTTGATTTGGGGTTTTTGGTCTCATGTTTCTCATTAGTGAAATGAAGGACTAGACCTTAAAATCTTTGCCATATCTATTAAAAATCTATGAACACCAGAGAAGTTTATCAGTACATCTTCTTGCTAGTAGTACCTCTTTAAAAGACCATCATAAGTGAGTGTCAAAATGTTATCAGTTGAAGCAAAGTAGAGAAAACTTAATAAATAGCATTTATAGAGTGTTTTCCTTTTAGAATGCTAAACTGTATATGTAAGAAAAGATAAAATTATTAATAGCTTCATTAAGATGTGTGAAACAAATTTTTGAATCCATTTTGAATATCACACAAAAATACTTTAGGGCTCAATTTTAACTAATGGCATATGCAAGGTCTGTTTGGGAAAAGTCCAGCCATTGTTAATATAACAAGAATGGTTTGTGTGACATCAATGTAACCTGGCAGCCAAGGAGAGTGGACTGGAATGCAAACATGTAAACAATGAGAACATCACAGGACTAGTCAGTGGGGGTGGTAGATGCTGTTGAGTGAGCATGTGTACTGTGTGGCCATCACATTCAAAATGACTAAGCTAGTAGAGCAATGAATCTGCATCATATTTTACGTTATGCTTGAACATTCCTCCATGGAAACTCTTCAGAGGATTCAGAAGGCTGCAGCTATGAACAACTGGTGATTGGCAGCTTCATCACAACTTTGTGCCTGCTCATGCATCACGTCTTGTAGAGTTTGTTTTTTTTTTTTTTACAAAATATCAAATCACCCAGGTGACTCAGCACCCCTTCCACCCAGATTTGGCGCCCTGTGACTTCTGGCTTTTCCCCAAACTAAAATCACCTTTGAAAGGAAAGAGATTTCAGACCATCAATGAGCTTCAGGAAAATACCACAGAGTAGTATGGCAATTGGGAAAACCATGTGAGATCCCAAGGTGCCTACTTTGAAGGGGACTGAAGTATCATTGTCCTATGTACAATGTTTCTTGAATCTTGTATCTTCTTCAATAAATGTCTTTAATTTTCATATTACATGGCTGAATATCTTCTGGGCAGACCTCCTACATAGTTCAAGAATGTATGTCATGTATTATAGTTTTTATGGTCTTTGTGGAATCATTATTGAATGCAAACTATTACTTGAACATGGTTCAAATAACCTTAAAATACTCATTTCCAAGATAATCAACCACAAAATTTCAAAGATTCAATCAACAATACATAACATGTAACATGTCCCTCCTTATTTCTGGAATATTTTTATACTTCAAAGATCCATGAGTCTGAAGGAAAGGTATTTCTAAATCCTAGAGAAAGAAAACAAGTATTTAGTTTATTAGCAATAAGAATAAAGAATTATTAGTGAGATATCTGGTAATATTTGGAAACATATTTCTTTAAATTTTGTTTAAATTTTACCTTTAGAAGATAAAAATTAATAGCCAACTTGCTGGAAAAGTATGTTGGTCTCAGCATCAATAAACAAAAGTCTAGGTCTTACTATACTATTAAATGGCTGCATGGCCTTGAGAAATTTACTTCCCTGGGCTTTAATGTTCACAATTGGAAGGTGAAAGAGGTAGTGATTTTCTGTTCTGGTCTCCAGGATCTTTCTACAGCCTGGGCTCAGTTCAAAGTGATTCTAACTCAACTGGGCGATGAGCAGCCAGTGTGATTCTGCTACAGGTTGTCCTTGAACCACAATTCGAAACAATCGTCTCCATAAAAAGACTAAATCACAAGAGATCTGGCACTCTGTTTTCAAACATAAGTGTTCTCAAACATTTGTTCTCAAATAAAATATAACTCATATAGTATAGTTTTATAGTTATATATAAAATTCTGTGCATTTTCTATGTAATTTTTTAACTTATTTAGCTTCTTTAAAGGGCCACGATCCTTTTATATGTTATGCATCCACATAGCATCTCATACAGACCTACAAGGGAATCAAGAAATTACCTAAATTGTCAAGTTTTTGAAACCACTAATACACAATGATAGGAATTACATTTTATATTTAATATTTTCTCAATAATTTTGCTTGAAATTCTTCCTAAAATAAATACCTTTTAACTCTACAGTTAAGGTGCTCTAAAATACTGTGAGAACAATATAATTCAACTCTTCTTTTCCTTTCCTTCAAGTATTCTCTGAAATATTTTATGCTTAAAATTAAAGAGGTCAAGTACCATATGATTTCATTTATATGTGGAATCTAATGAACAAAATAAACTAACAAACAAAATAGAAACAGACTCAGAGATACATAAAACAGACTGATGGCTGTCAGGGCGTGGGAGTTTGGGGAGGCTGAGTGGAAATGGTGAAGGGATTAAGCAAAAAAGGAAAAAAAAAATACTCATAGACGCAGACAACAATATAGTGATTACCAGAGGGAATGTGAGGGTGAGGGAAGTAGAAGGGGGTAAAGGAGGGATAAATGGTGATGGGAGACTTGACTTGCTGTGGTAAACACACAATACAATATACAGATGATGTATTATAGAATTGTACACCTGAAACCTATATAATTTTATTAACCAATGTCACCCCAATGAATTCAGTTTTAAAAAATTCAAGCAATATCGGTGTCTAATTGTTTATTGCTAGTATACAGAAAAAATTAAAGAGGTCAAGATAAATGAAAGGTGGAAACAGTAATAAACAGGATATGTTTCCTTTATACAACACAAATGTAGACTCATTAATTCTGAAGTATAGTTTCCAGGAATCATAGTTGTTTGTGAATGGTAACAGTGGAAAAAAAGAAAATTGTGCAGGTCTTAGAACAAGTAATGTGCATTCATTGGTTAAGAAGTTCCAAATGCAATAAGAGTTTGGTTGCATTCAAAACAGGACCACTGGCTTTAACTTCCCTGCAGCTGTGTAACATCTGGAACAAATAAGTCAAGTTTCTATTTTTGAGTGAAGAATGCTTATTTGAGTGATTCACACCCACCGAAATGTTTCCAGTGTATTATCTTTAGGAGGATTGAGTGGAATCACTTTGCACTCACTCCCCTACATTTTCTGTACAAATAAAAAACAAATAGGCTTTTTTTTTTTTTAGGGAACATTACCCATGTGAGAGTTTGCTTTGAGTCTTAGCATAACATAGGTGGTCTAAACCTTCATAATCTACTAATGAGAGAAATAAATTGTATAAAATAGTTGAAATCAGAAAAAAAAACCTTCCTTAGTTACACCAGGTATTCTCTCTTTCCCTCTTCCATTCACAAAAAGTGAGAACCCATCACCTGCGAAATTGCCTGGTTAATAGATACTAAAAAAAATATTCATGGAATAAATAATTGAATGAATGATTCCCTCCTGACACACAGTAATGTTACACTAATTAAAAGTTGAGGAGTGGATTACGTCACTAATACCCGATGTAGCAATGATAGCCAGGAAGGGTACAGCCACCCTACTCTAGTGATCCAAGTAAGTCAGGAAAAAAAGTGGAATGTTTTTTCCAGTGGAAACAGCTAGTGCAGGTATCATTTTCACTTCTGTAGAGGAGGTCATACAGAAACCTTTACTTCAGTATGTGCTTTCAAGTCTTCTTGTGCAGTTCCAGAAATAGGTCTTTAAGCCATCCCAAATTAAGACTGTTGAATTAGAACATGTTTTGATTTATGAGCAAATTGACTCCAACTGAGGTGCTCAAGGCCATATAGTTCATTAGTAGAATCTAGCAATGGACCTTCAATTTAAGTATTATGAGACACCATAGAGGATGTAAAGGTAAGCAATATTTCCACCTTAGCCCTTTTGGTACTTATAGTATTTTTTTGGAAACAGGCATGTAAAAAATATAACTACAGTATAAGGCATAAAATGACATGTTGCCAAAGAGAGAAATCCTTTGGGAATTCAGTGGAAGAAGAGATGGTTTAGGATCTGGGGCAGGAGCCAGTAGAGAGGGGATGGTGAGGGGACTGCATTGGGAATAATCTAAGATGATCATAGAGGAGGGAATCTTTTAACTAGACTTCAAGAATGATTAGAAATTGAACTCATAGAGACAAAGAGGCAGGCAATACCAGGAAAGCAACCTACTAGCAAAAAATAAGGTTAAAGAGTGTAAAACAGACAAAGCAGCGCCTAAACAGTTCAGTGTGGTTGCTGCTTTGGCTTGGAGAAGGGGGAGGGTGGGAATCAAGTGTAGAAAGGTCATGAAAAGCCGTGGATGCAGGACTGATGAGGATTTGGGACTGAAGTTGATAGGAAATGGAGAAATATGCCAAGGCTCCCATGCAGGGAAATACAGGATGAAAGTTATGTTTTAAGGACATGAGAGGGTTTAGTTTAAAGCGGCCTGGGGAGGGAAAACTGGAGAAGCTGAGTGCACAATAATTCAAACAAAGAACAAAGAGGAGGAGAACTAGGGGTCCTGTTTCAGTGAACAAGTTTCAGAGTTGATGTTTTTAATATTTCAACCACACAGTTACCCAAGGAAAGACCGAAGAATGCATAGTTATCTACAAAAAGTGGTTAAGAGATCTCACTTCACCCCAACCCTCAGAAAAGAGAGAGAGAATAGGGAGAATAGGAGGCTTGCTCTGAAGAGTATAGAGCAAAAGCTGACCTTGGCGGATGTCAGTGCATGGGTCTCCTCTTCATTCTTCCTTCTGTCCTCCTTTTCCTCATTTGGTGTTTGATAAGCACCTGCTGGACAGTGTGAGATATAAAAAGTGAATCGGAAAGGTGGTGTTTTTTCTACAAAGCTTACAGGTTAATTTGTGGGTGGGTGGGGAAATACACTATGCACAGAAATGACAATCTAGAAAGTGATCTGGATGAACAGAATAAGCTCTGTAAGAATTCAGAGGAGACAAAATATACTTTTGACTTAAGGCATTAAAAAATGAGTTAATGGAGGACCTAGGATGTGAACTGAATTTTGAAGGATGGGAACGGTGAGGACGAGAGGAATGGAGCAGAAAGGGTGTTCTAGTAGGAAGGAACATCACATGTAAATGGTCATGGAAGGCATGTGCAATGTAGATTTTGCCCTGATTTAGCAGGATGTGTTTCTATTCTTTTTATGTATCAATACCCCTTACAGTTCAACAGGAGCCAGATTCACCTATTTGAAAATCAGAATTGGTCAAACATAAAAATGTATTATTTTGAAATATGAAATGTTTTCACAAGAGTTCATTATCAAATATCCAACCCACCATGGCTTAACTAAAAGCAGTTTCTGTCAATTCAGTAAAGGATTTCCCTTTCTCCTTACGTCAGCCAATTGTGAGCACCCTAGGCTCCACCCTTAGATATTCAAACCGAATGCAGCTGTGGTGAGGCCCAGGAATCTGTATTTTTAATATCTCCCCAAGTGATCCTGAAGATTAGCTGGATTTGATATCCACTGCTTTACAATAGTTATATTTCCTTAGCTGTTGCCTCACCTTACTGTAGGTCCATACAGTAATCAAACTTCATTCTTCTAAAACAAGTTTCAATTCACAGTCTTAATTTTAGGTAGTTGAAATTATACATTCCTGAGACTGCACTAACAGACTAGAAAGTACAGACCCTATGCCAAAGACTTCTGGATAACCTCTGCAGCAATGAGACCCACCCCAGGAGGTGCTTCCACTGTTATTTTGCTGCTAGTTTCTGCTGCCCCCTTATTTGGATCATTATAGAGTGAGGCTGGTGGTATCCATTCTGGATATCACTGCCTCCTCAAGAATCACTTGATTAGGTAGGTTTGTCCAGGGGCTCAAATGAAACAATATACTGACAGAGACTTGAAAAACATAAACTGAAATGTGGGGCAGAAACCCTTTCTGGTCTTTTTACTATTGTATCACCAGTGCTAGTATATGGTAGGTGCTCAGTAAACATCTCTGGAATGAACAAATTGAATATTAAATAGTTGCTAAAGAAGTGAATAGGCAGGTCAAAAATAATCCTGGAAACTTTTCAGGTTAACTTAGAAACATTTTAGGATCTTACGCACTAGAAACACATATACAGCTAACACTATTTTTAGCTGAAAATTATCAGAGTACTTTTGACTCTGGTGCTTTCCTCTCCTTGGTAGGTGAATTTACCCTGGGGGTTCTTTGCTGAACTTTGGAGTGTGACTCTGGGTGTCCAGAGCAATGGCAATGTGCTAGGTCCATGGGTAAATGAAAGAAGCAATTATTTTATTATTTTTCAAATACATGTGTAGTCATTATTATATATTACACAGATGCTAAAAAGTCAAATTCTACTTTTCTTTTTCTATGAGGAAAGGACGTCTAGGTGAACAAGGTTTAAAATGAAAAATAACTTCTACCAATAAAAACACATGTTTTTATTTAGAGGGATTAATTTAGAGGAAGATTCCAGCAGTACCTTCCCACAGCTCCTCTCTCCCTTCTCTTCCTCCCAAGCAATCCTCATCCAGCACTCGTTTCTATTAGTAGGAAAGGTGTTAATTGCCTCCTTAATGCTGCCTCCCAGTTCATTGACTGGTCTTAATTTCCCTTGCCATGTGGACATTAAAATCAGATGGAGCCTGTCACGACCTTGAAATTGCTCTTCTCAAAGCATAGGCCCATAACATTCCTACACCCTTTCCACACACAGATGGTTGGAATTTAATCTCTTAAAGCTCCACTCTCCCAATGAAGGCCCTCAGTTTTACAATGTCTTTATACAGGGCCCAGGTATATTTCCTATTGGACATTAAAAACAAACAACTCACATTGAGTAGAGTAAGTTTAAGCAAAGCTATGGTTTCTTCAAAGTCTCTAACAGTGTTCCCTCGAATGCCACGAAAACTTGAAGTAATGGGGCAGGGGACACTTACTGAATCACCGGCACCACTTTTTTGGCTCCTGGATTTTCCTCGGAGGCCCTTGTAAATGTTGCTCTCTAACTGTGGCATAGTCACAGTTATTAAGAAAAGCTGAGGTCTTGCCAACTTTCTGGTTTTGCTGCCCAAATTACTGAATGTTTGGTTGATTATAGCCCTAAAACACCCACATACTAAGACGCTTTTAAACATTTTCTCCCCTGGGCAATCACCTGGTATACCTGCACTGAAAGTCCACCACATATAAATTAAGTATTTACTCAACAAACTGCTGCTAAAACCAATGGCCTTGAGGTATACATCAAAAATTATATAACAGAGCTTGGCTTTTATGAATTAAAACTCCCAAAACTTAAATGCCATGCCCTCATCTTGACCTGGAAAACTGATTTTAATTTTACGTGCAGTAGTATGGAACAATCCCTAGAGATAAGTACGTTGTTGTTAAATATCCAGTGTATGAACTCATATATGAACTGCAACAAAAGAAAGGTGAGCCGCCGGAAAGAAAATATTAAATACCTAACTTTTAAATTATTATATGTATAACAATGTTTAGTAATAAAGAGTATCAGTGATAACCCTTCACCATCCAAGTTAAATATCTGCAGGGAAAAAAGTACCTATCTCAATAGTACATTCATGACCAAGAAAAATTACTGTTTTGTGTTCTATTTAGAAGGACAACCCAATCAAAGGGACCAATACAGCCTAGGGAAATGAGAGTGTAAGAATTTGAGGAAGAGAGGTTAGCCCCAATCCAAGCTCACTTTCTCACATAATTTTCCATCACAAATCAGGACAAGGAGTATGGAGACAATGGAAGGTTGGTTTCCTTGCTGAGTGAAATGATTGAATAAGAACAATGGTGTATATAGATGTTGTATTATAAAGCTGTACACCTGAAACTTGTATAATGTTATTAACATTGTTACCCCAATAGATTTAATTTTAAATTAAAAAATAGAAGATTAAAAAATTGTTTTCTCTGTGATTTCAAAGACCTAATAACTAGTGGTGAAGAAGCAGGCATTAAAAAACACGAGTCAGGCATACAGTCACTGCACATGCAAAACGACAGATAAGGGACTATTTCTAATTTGCAGACAGCGTTTCTCCTGGGTTTTGATGGTTGAACAAGCAGTCCACTCTCATGATTTCTTCATAGCCATCCACCATCCCAGCAGATGCTTACAATTTCTGAGACATTGAAATCCCAAAACAAGGTGAGGGATGTTGAGGCATACTAGAACATAACAGCATAGCAGTGATCAAGTCCACTAGGCAAGAGAGGAAAATCTTAGGTTGGTAATGGCTAAGTGGTTATTGCTGGCTGCAACATCTTCAATGTAAACCTTGGTGGCCTCAGCAATATATGTTGCCTCAAATAGCTGCAGCAAGAGTGAAAATGAAAAACACAGTAAAACAAACAAAAAAAATGGCAGCCCCAACCTGGGAGCTAGGAAAACTACCCTCACAAGCACACGAGACTGCTCCAGAGGACAGGATCTTAACCTTCTGGGAAATAGAGTTCATTGAAAAATCTGATATTTCATGAATTTTCTCAAAAAAAAAAAAGCACACATGGCCATACACAAAGAGTATAATAGTGTTTTGGGTTATTCAAAGATCTGCTTAAGCCTCTTAATGAATCCACTGGTGAATCAAAGACCTAAGGATGCACCAAAATACGTACTTGGGAGCAGCTAAAAGGAGCCAGATGAGCAACAGGACAGTGGCAAATGGTCTGGATAGCCCCCAGGACTCAGCCAGGGAAAAGCTGTGTAAGAGTGGCAATAGGTAAAATGAGTTGGAATTAAATAGATCTTAGGAGTTTTGTGATTAAGAAAAATTACTTAACACCTTTGAACACTTAACTACCTCTGTTTTCTCATCTGTAAAATTTGTAAAAACAACCATTTTATGAAAGGTTGCTGTGAAGATTAAATGAGAGAATTTGTTTAATGTGCCATTCAATAGGTGTTCCCTGAATACATATCGGTTCCTGGTGGTATATCAAATTAGAAACAGAGTTCTAAAAGGATATAATTTTTCACTGTGATAGTTAAAAGCTGGAAATCATCTGTATGTCCATAACAGACAATGATAAAATAAGTTATGATATATCCACACAATGAAATACTATGCAGCAGTTTTCAAAATCAGTTCAAGCTATATTTACTGAAGTTAATGTAGTAGTATGGATAGATATTCAGGCTATGCTATTAAGTGAAAAAAAAAGTTGGCTATATAATAATGTAAATAAAATTCTATCCTATGAAGTAATCATAATTTATATAAGAATTTCCCACTTAGGTTCATTTCTGTTTTTCTCCCCGTTTAAATAACTATTCTTTATAACTTAGTTTCAGTTATTTTTCTTTAAGGTAAATTTCTAAAATGTAAATTGCTCAGGAAGAAAATATAAACTTTGTAAAGCTTTAGAAAGATACGATCAAATTACTTTGCAGTCAAGCCATATGGATTTATTATTACATGTTCCTGAAATAAGGCTGCCCATTCACCATACCCTATTTACTTTGCACACTTCTTGAATATTGTTCATTTTATAGTCCAAATTTATTTAGGGTCATTTTAATTTGCATTTTTTATATTATTAAGGATGAACATTTCTTTCATATGCACGTTAGTACATTGTGTTTCTTCTTCTGTAATTATTGCCCTCTGCACACTTTCCTGTAGGCTTTTAGTAGGTAATTTGAATCGGAAATACTCTCTATATAAAATGTGGAAAACCTTTGGCTATCATATTGATAGTTGTGCCACATGTAAAAGTTCTATGGGGTCCTTGGTAAGTCCCAAGTTAGTGTAGGGGTTCTTAGGAGCAATAAAACAAAACAAAACAAAAGTCCTCAAAAACTGTACATACACACACAGAATTATGCAGACAGCTTATAACTTCAGATGTAAATATTACCCACAAGTCAAAAATAAACACAAAATATAAACACTCCATTTTGCTAAAAGTTGTTCTCTTTCCTAATGGGCATGAGATTTTTAATTTGAGCTCACCTAGGCAATAGACACATAAACAAAGAATAGAAAATACTAACAAGTTATATTAACAAATTATATATTCTATATAATACTAACAAATTATATGTTCTTAATTGTCTCTCACTCAAGAAAAATACATTTCTATAATCTGTTAATTCATTTACAAAGATCACCATGGTTAGACATAAAACCAAATTCCAATCATCACTGTCACCATGGAGGAATAATTTATCGATTGTAAAAGTGGCAACAATACACAATAATAGTAAAAATGGAAAATATGTAAAGAAACAGAGATCAATAAAGTGGAAGTTCTGTTGCTCCTGGGAATTTACTTCCCTGAGCCAAGAAAAGAAATGCCTGGGTTTAAGTCATCCTCCACAAGGTTCAAACCTCCTACAGCCACCGAGGCTGCTCACTAACTATCAGGGAATCCAGTGGGCAATACAGTGGAACTTCAAAAATGTTTGCAAAATAATTGTTCTTAAAAAGGTATATTTGCAACTCTCATATAGATATAAATGAATATGCCAAAGATTTTATACAATTTATTAATTACAAAGGGAACCAGTACGATATTACAAACATTTCAAAGGAGAATTCAAAGAGCATAACATGTATGAGGAATAGGAAAAATTGAAATTAACTTACAAGTAGATATAAAAGCAAGTACCAATACAGGGCAATAATTAATTGCATTCCAGTAGGCACAATTCATTTGCATCTTTGTAGACAAGAATATTTTTGCTTTATTACCAGTTTTCTACAACTTAAAGAGTTCTGAAATAGGACAAAAACAATGAAAGGCAAAAAATACTTGGATGGGTGAGCCACTCAGGATACCCAGTCTTTTCATTTAACTTGTTTCAAAGTCTTTACAATTTTATTGACATTTAATAAAAGATAGACCTAATATAGTCTTTTGTAGCTAGTATAAGAAATCAGTAGTATGCACAAAAGGCAATACCAAAGCTTTTCTCTTGTCCCAGGTCTAAATTTCTTTTCATCTCTTCCTACCAAGAAGAAGAGCAAATAACATTGTTCTTTTATACATCAACTACAGTAAAGGCCCAATGAGTAATAATTTTCCAGTTGTAGATAACATCTAACAAAAGTATCTCTCTCTCTCTCTCTCTCTTTCTCAAACCACATCATTGAATATTTGTTCCCACATGAGCTCCCTAGAAGTTTGTATCATAGACTATCCTGAATAAAGGTAAAAGGAACAAATCTTCTTTAAAGATCATAATTTAAAGGCGGAAAAAGCACCTCAATAGTTTTTAAAGTGATAAGAAACTTTTCGTTAAACCCATCATGGACAGGTCACTTTCACAAGTCTGAATCTGTTCCAAACTTGAAACTTTTTTTTATTATTTGAAACCAAAATAGAATTTGTTTTCATTTATTAGCCTGTGATCACATGTGTTTGCAAAGCCCTTCACCAGGAACTCTGCAGAGTGAGTGACACATGGGGTCCAGCAGAGTCAGGATGAGTGCGAGCCTGGGATACTCCTTTGATCCTAGATAATTTCGGTAATGTCACCACCCAGAACCTCAAATCTCCTTATGGAAATTATCACCACTCCTCTGAAATGAATCTGGAGGAAAACTTAGAAAAGTCTCCATGGCCACAGCCTTTTCAGGTCTGCTTGCTACAATACTGAAGCAAAAGGAAAATGTATTTAATGCCAATTATTTGCATGGAATGGACTGACTAACAACATGATTTATGTATTTCAGGCTCCGCCAGGTGACGATTCTGCTAGAACCCCCATCGACACAAAACTATACATCCAAGCTGTCATTTTTGACCACATTTTCAGAGGATAGCCTTAACTACCAACATGTTACATGATTCCCCAACTATATGCTAAATTCAAATGAAACCTGTAACCAGAAACAAATTAGAATAATAAATGAGTCCTATAGCTGGAGGGCAAATCAGACAATTAAAAGTTAATAAAGAAGTTAGAAAGGAAACTATAACCTTGACTATTTTTTTAATTACTTTACAGATGGCCTTTTAATATAATTTGAGGTTTTTTCTAATTTTTTTTTTCTTGAGGACTGAGGCTGATTGCAACACTTTATGGAAGAATATTTTTTTTGCTACTTCAAGTATATAGTAATTAGTGACACACTTTATAGCTCAGACTTTCAAAATAAAAATGTTTCAGACCCTACTATTGCTAAATTTAGGGGACCAAACCTTATGCCAATGTGGCAGAAAATCATTGAATATTGAAGGAATCACACATTGGGACAGTCATAGAGAAATACAAATATACAGTCTTCAATAACAGTTAGTGAGGGAATAAAATCTGAAATATGCCATTGGATGATGTGTAAAATTAATGACAGTGTTAGGTATGTTTAGTGCCCAGATGATGTGAACCTTAGGACAAGGAAACTGAGGAAAAGAAATATAAAGGAAAGCAAAAGATTGAAAATACCATATGATGTCACTTTTATGTGGAATCTAATGAATAAAATAAATTGATGACCAACATAAAAAAACACAAGCATGGATACATAGAACATATTGACAGCTGTTAGGGGGGAGAAGGAAGGGGAACTGGGTGATGGAGGGTGAGGGGATTAGCCAAAGAGTATACACGCATGACTCATGGATGCAGACAACAGGGTGGTGCTGTCCAGAAGGAAGGGGGCACAGGGGATGAGCCGAGGTGGGGAATGGAGGGGAAGGAGGATATCTGTATTCACGTCAACAATAAAAAAGAAAGAAAGAATCACACACACACACACACACACACACACACACACACACACACACACACACAGATGAGGACTTTGTAAAAGGAAAAAAAAACATTTTCCTAATGTAATCTTGCAGGTGGCTTTTGTGCAGAAAAGGTATCATTCAGAGCCCACTTGTGATTTAAAACTAATTTTTGGTTCTTCCACTCCCATTCTTTTCTCTTCCCTTTCTAAAAAATCCAAAATTAAGGCACTTAGATGGGACCAAACAAGGTGGGAGTCTGCTCAGTGTGGGATGGGGGAGAGCCCAGAGCAGAGAGCTCAGAGTTTTAATGGGGTGAGAAGTGTATTCATGCGGATGGCAAGAGGTGTCAGGTCACAGTCAGGGTGAGGAGAGTGGTATTAAATTAAAATTAGATATACTAATTTTATTAGTATAATTAGATGAATTAAAATTAGATAAAGGATGTGGTCTCATCCTTTTCAATATACAAATACAGGACATGTATTAGTATGTGCATACTCATATAGTATATAGCCCCTCCTTCTGAGCACTGAGTGCCTCGGGGAGCAACATCCGGTCTCAGTGAGCACACCTCGTACACGGGTCTGTTTCTCAACACTGTTTCCACCAAAAGGAAGCAGGGGTCCTCGGGGAAAAAATGATTCCAGAGCTGAGGCAGAGAAAATAGGAGTCTGAAATATCTATTTTGTGCCAGAAAGCAAAGAAGTTCTCCAAAAAAAAAAAAAAAAATGAAGGGGATTTATCAGAAAAACCGAGAACACAGCTTCAAAGGGTTCCCGCTGGTCAAATCCAGGACAGTTCAGGCATCAGAATAAATAATGGTAACAACAGACATGAAAGAAGAAACCAGGAGTTCATTCTGATCTACGTAAATGAATACATGTAAAGATTGATGTTTACACAGTATCTCCTCACAAAATACTTATTGATTACAACAAAGGAACAAAGGAGGGAACAAAGGAAAAGCCTGGAAGACACTGTTTTTCAGTAAGTGATCAAAGAGAATATGATCACTATTGAGGTGAACTAAATTTGTCCTCCAACTAATGAGATGCAATCAGCACCTTTTTGTAATATTCCTGCCCAAGTGTCTTAACCTGAGCTTAAACAAGAGTAAACTCAGGTAAACCCAAATCCAGTGACATCATACAAAATAATTGGCCTGAGATCTTCAAAATTGTTAAGAACATGAGAGCAGAAGACAGAGAAACCATCCCAGATCGAGGGAGATGACAAAGACACGATAATCAAATGCAACAGGATCCTCCGTTGTATTATTACCTCAAAAGGGAATCTGGAGACAATTGGTGACAATCAAATGGTTTCTGAAGATTAGATGATAGTAATGTAAAAATGTTTATGTTCTGATTAGGTTGTGAGTGTATTAGAAAATGCTCTTGAGTGATTGGATCACACTAAAGCATTTGGGAGTCAAAGGGCATCATGTCAGCAAATTACAAATATTTCAGGGGAAAGTTGTCTTTGTGCTGTCCTTATAACTTTTCTGCAAGTCTGATACTGCTTCAAAATATAATAAATACTTGATTTATTACATTTTAAATTCAAAGCTCTAGTTACTTATACTTTAAGTATATATATGTATAAATTTTATTGTTCTAGTTATGGGTTTGATGAAATTTTCAGTTATTTTTATGAGTGCTATAGTTTAACTAAATTATTTTAAACATTTTAAATTTTATTTATGGACTTCATTCATTCAATTTTCTAATGACTTCAAATTTTCCAGTAATGACTAAGCTTTCGTATATATTTAAATAACTCATAAATGTAATTAAAATGATATATACAATGCCTCATGTGCTCTTAAAAGCTTTAATATGGTTTACAAATTTATAAAATTTCAATTTAAAATCATGTCTAAATTAATTATTGAAATATCACATTTAATCCCTGGTGCAGCTCATTTGGTTGGGCATTGTCCCATAAACTGAAAGATCACCAGTTCAATTCCTGGTCAGGGTGCATGCCTAGGTTACAGGTTTAGTTCCTGGTTGGGGCAGGTATGAAAGGCGACCAATCTATGCTTCTCTCTCACATTGCTGTTTCTGTCCTCTCTTCCTCCCTTTCCCTCTCTCTAAATAAAAATAAAATTTAAAAATAAAGAAAGAAATATCACATTTAAAATTAGAACAGTAAAGTTTACATATTAGATACTCTAGGCCAGTTTTAAAAATATTTTAACTGTTTTAAATATCTGAAAGTATAGGTATTTAAAATATTTAAAATACTTAATAAATTTAGAGATTTTTCTTCTATTTAGCCCCAAAGTTGAAGACACTAAAATATTGATTATTTCATCACAAGTAATTTTACATTAGCTTCTGAACTGCATTTACTAATAGTAAATATTGAATGTAGATTTGAGTTGGTTTATGAGATATATTTATTTGCTAAGGCCACCATAACCAAATATCACAGACTGGGAGGGGCTTAAACAATATAAACTTATTTTCTAACAGTTTTGGAGACAGAAAATCTGAGTGAGACCAAGGTTTGGTTTCTTCTGAGGCGTCTCTCTTTGGCTCGCAGATGGCAGCCTTCTCACTCTTCCTTCCTTTCTTTCTTTCTTCTTTTTTCCCACATGGTCTTTCCTTTGTGCAGGCATTTCCTGTATCTCTCCAAATGTCAGATTTCTTTTTCTTATGAAAATACTAATCAGATTGGATTAGAGTCTACCTCATTTTAACTTAATTACCTCTTAAAGGCCCTATCTTAAAGTACAGTCACACTGTCAGGGACTGGGGAAGGGTAGTGTTTCAAGTATGAGCCAAATTTGGCAGAGGAGGGAAGACACAGTTCAGCCCATAATATAGGGTGTGGACTACAAATATCCAAGACATTTCTCTAGATTAGACTCTCTAAACCAATGCTAAGCCAAATCTAGACCACTGAAAATTACCATATCTGTCAAGTAAAGGTTGCCTTGGTATCCAAGACCCTTGGATTCACTACCATATTACCTAATTTTGTGGTCTGATTTGAGTTTGCAACACTAGCCCAGGTTGATTGATATTCAAATAATCTATGTAAGCTTTCATTCTATTTCTGAATTGTTTTTAAATTCCTTCTATTAGCAGTGCCACAACTCCTATAAATATGTAAATGACATCTGATTATATTGAGCATATCTCTGATGTCTTGCCTTGCTCTGTGGTCACAGTTCTAAGGTCAAACTAATGCAACTACAGGAAATTGGAAATTCCCTTCATGTAAACTCATTAAGGTGACTTTCACCCAGTACAGAAGAGAGAGCAATTAGAGAACTGTTGTGCCTGAATCCGTGGTACACTAAGAAAGTAATTTTAACTTAAATGCAGGGCCAAGGAGAGGGAATATGTGAAATGTCTACGAGAATCAGCAGGACAGTGGGCCAGAGACAGAGTACCAAAGAATGAGCCAGCTGACCAAAAGGAAATTAAACAAGAAATTGAGCAATGCAATAAAGAGTAAAGAGCATTAAGAACCAGACTATTTGGCAAGCTAATGTTGGTAATTGGCCAAATCACTTTATCTCTCCAGACATTGGCTTGAAGGAAGGTTCCTTCAAAATCTGAAATATCTATGATTTCTCCTCGCTGTTTTTCTAATCTATTTACAGACTCTTTCAGCTAAATAGAACAGCCTTCCAGGTTAAGTGTAATTTTCTCCAAGTGATAGCTTAAGTGTGTTATCCAAGATTCTGGTTGCAAGTAACAGGAATCCAATTTTAACCTTATTGTAAAAACATGGAGGTATCTCCCGTAACTAAAGAGAATATGTCTGTGCCCCGGAAATAATCATAATCAAACACTTGAACACTTTCAGAACTCTCACTTTATTCATTACTCTGTTCCTTTTTGCATCATTATTCTCTTCTGACAAAACAGTCTGTTTCTACAGATACACACACATCTGTCTCCACCCCTGTTTTCTCCTTCCTTTCTCTTTCTTTCTGTCTCTCCACCTCCCTCTTCCCTTTCCTCCCTTCCCCATCCTCTTTTTCCTAAGTCCTGAATCCCAGAGAAAAGACATGACTCAGCTTTAATCAGAAGCCCAGCCCCAACTAAAATTTAAAATCTAAAATTCTCAGGCTGTGCAGAGTTATGTTCCCCATGATTATAGTAACTATGATAACCTTGTGAATAAATGAGAAAAGGTAATCATACAACAAAACAATGTGCCCAGTTCAATGAGGGTTCTAGAGAAAGTGCAGGAGAGAGGAAAGAGAGAAGTCTGGAATTCCCAGGCACTCCATCATTAGAGCAGCAATTCATTCTTCCTCATTTTACCAGTGGCGACAACAGAAGGAAAAGCAGCAGTGCAATGTTGCCTGGATGAATATTCCCTTCGTATGCTTCCTATTTTAGAACACACTTCTCTTAGATGAGCAATGATATCATTGAAACTACCTGACATGACCAGCCTCTTCAATGCTATAGTATCTCTTAGAATAATGTTATTTAAACAGTAGACAATAACAATAAACTATCTTAATCTTAAGGAAATATCTATCTGTTCATTCATGGAAACCAACTGTGAGCCAGAATACTCCTCCAGAGAACAATAGTATAAGCTTCCTTCAAGAAATTCACTATCTTGAACTAAAAGGAATATAAGGAATTTTATGTTTGTATTGTTGTTGCTGTTGCTCCTGCTATTGTGAATGGATCTCCCCCTATTACAGCTACCAATAGATTTTTATAGATACTACATGAGTGGGCCAAGACTTTCCAAAACCATGTTAAATCATGAGGGTTTATCGGAAATACCATCAGGAAAGCACTTCCCAAAGTCTGTTTTGTAGGACATTAGTCTTTTAATGAATGTGCCCCCACCCACCAGAAATTATGTGATTAAATAAGGTGGTGAAATTACAACCACAGCTTTCTCCTGGAGATTCACAATGTGACATATCATTGACTGTGAGAAGTTCCAAAGTAAAGAGCACTCTTTAGGTTTGTTTAGCCTAAATTCCCAACAAATTGCCCAGTGAGAAGCCCCATTCATTTTCACCTTGACACACCTATTCATGTCTATGTTACTTGAGGCTTTTTATTGTCATTTGCAAGCCACAAAAATACAAATCTCACAGATTTAAGCAGAAAGAAGAATGTATTGGAATCTAAGGAAGAATTGATGTCTGAGACTCAGTAAAAAAATGAATATGGAGGAATTCTGGGAGCCTCTCTGTCAAACACCACCAGTAATAAAGCTGAGCTACATTCCCTAGTTTCTGTCTTTTAACTACAAATTCCAAATTCTCGAAAGAGAAAACCTGATCAACCACACCAGGGTCAAGTGTCTATCCCTGGATTAGTCACCAAAAGTCAAGGTCAGATGGTAGGCATAGCACCTGGTGAGCCATCCCTGGTTCTTAAGGGCTATTTCTACAGAGATTATCACAAGTTGAGAAGACACCCCCAAAAATACCTACTATAAAATCTCTTGATACTAGTATGTTAAAACACACTTTTATTAAAAAAAAAAAAACCACTTAATGTGATATTGAGTCTTTTGTTTTTAAATCCTTATCAGAGGACATTTATTCATTGCTTTTTTTTTTCCTTGAGAGAGACAGGAAAGGAGAGAGGAAGAGAGAGGGAGAAACATCAACTGGTTGCCTCCCATACACACCCAGACCAGGGATTGCACAGGTCCATACCAGGGACTGTACAGACTCAGTCCTGAACCAGGCTGGAACCTGCAGCCTAGGGGTGTGCCCTGACCAATACCAAGCCTGCAACCCTCTAGTTACGAGAGAACACTGCTACCAACTCAGCCACACCAGCTGGGATGTGATATTGACTGGTGATTTAATATTAATTTTTTAACTTTGTTATGCAGTATACTCCTATTTATAATTCTGTTTTGAGACTTAACCAACAATGAATTTCAATGTTTCCTTCCAAATGCAGTTTTGCTGTCAACTAAAATTATTATAAATAAAATTAAGTTATATAATATGCTATGTGCATAAATTTTGAAATGCATTCCAGGTAAAATGTTTCTTGAATGATTTCTTTAATAAACTGTCCGAAGTAGTTTGTTCATATATTATTTGAGATTTTTGCAACTCTATTTATGGGAGCACTTTCTTTGTGTATAATTTTGTTTCTCTTTTCCATTAAAACTATTTCTGGACACTTGGTAATGAATTATATATTTTAAATTAATAGACTTTATTCTCTTGGATAAGTTTTAGTTTACAGAAAAGCAGAAAGTACTCTCAGTTTCCATAAACCTCTTCTCCCCACACTTACACAGTTTGCCCTATTATTCACTGTAAGGGGGTGGGCTCTGCCTGCAGAGCCCCATCCCTCCGTCAGGATGAAAATAAAACTACCAAGACATGATCTGCTTGGGGAGGAGAGGTGGCCAAACTCTCAGAGGAGGATGACCCAGAGCCCCTTCTTCACTAGGCTTTTATTGGGTTCAAATATACAGGAAAACCCGTACATCAGGCAGCAAGGATCAAACAATGGTTAACATTTCAAAGAAATCTGAGGGCTTAATCTGAGTCAGTGTCAGTCAGGAAGGGGGGTTGCAAAACTTTGGGAGACACACCCATTTCCTCCTCGGACCCTTATCATTTAAATGACAGAACTCTTAGCAAACAAAGCAGGTTTCACAGTACTTTACGAATTCTTTCTTATGCCCAATCACCTGGGGGAACCATTCTGGCCGGCACAGGGCTGCACCACTCGCCCTTGTAGTTTCAGGCTTTAAGCCGATTAGGCCCAGGAAGCAGAAGACATCTCCCAGACAGAAATGGGGACTCAAGCTATGTCAGAATAGCTGGGGTGGGGGGCAAGGGTCCATCACCCCCTCTTTGCGGCAGCCCCCCCGAGTCCTTCCATGAGGGCCTCCCAAGTGGTCGTGTCTGGCTTAGGTTGCCCCTTCTGTGAGTCTTACCTGTCATTGACTAACCAACCGACTAAGCATTGGAGCCAGAGATGGATGAGGCAGAAGCAGCACTCCTGCCAGGGAGATAAGCTTTGTCTCCTTAGTAGGTCATATCCTCTTGACAGAACAGACCCAGATGAAGTGGGTCCCTAGGCTCTTACTCAGCCCACCATGGGGTGAGGGTTACAGCTCCTGAGACCAGGCTGAATGGTCCACAATTTACATCTTGTATTAGTGTGCTAAATCTGTTAAAATTGATTAATCAATACTGAAAAGGTATTAACTGAAGGCTGTGGTTTACATTAGGGATCACTCTTTGTGTTATTCGGTTTCGTGGGTTTTGCCAAATACACACTGTTTTGTGTCCACCATGACGTTATCAAAGCAAACATCTATCAAGCCCTGAATTTCCCCTGTGCCCCACCTACCATCTCTCCCCATTCACCTTCCTTTACCTTTGACAACCACTTATTTTTTTTTTACTGTCAATGATAGTTTTGCTTTTTCAAGAATGTCACATAGCTAGAATCATACAGTATGTAGCCTTTTCAGTTGGCTTTTTTTCACTTAGCAATATACATTTAAGTTTTCTCCATGTCTGTTCATAACTTGATAGCTCATTTTCCTTTATCACTGAATAATATTCCATTGTATGGATGTATCAGTTTGTTTATCAGGAAAAATGAAAACACTTACAAAACACCTACTGTTTGCCAGGCAATCTTCTAAGCCCCGGCACTGGAGTAATATCCAATAGTGTTAAAGCCTCTGACCCCAAGGGCTATTACTTTTCAGTGAGGAATACAGACAAAATAGACAGAGAAACAACCCAGAATAATTTTAAAATGTGCTTCTGAGATTGAAAGACAACTGTAGTAAACTCTAAAGAATAATGACTTTGGACTCAGAAGACCTGCATGTGTGTACCAGTTTATACACATTTTAGCTGAATTATTTTAACCAAATGACAATGTTTTTTTTTCTGAGCCTGTTTCCCTATATGATAAATAGGAATAATATCTATTATTGTTAGGATTAACTAATATAATACCTGAGACAATCCTTGCAATAAAATATTATTGCAGAATTCTTTTTATTGCCCAATATTAAATATTGCAGAATCCTTGTTGCCCAATATAAAGCACATCCTGATGTTTTATTAACTTCTGTGGAACATCAGTAGGTAATAGCAGAACAACACAGGCAGAAGGCCAGGAAGAAGGTAGCTAAACTCCAAAATTAAATACAGATAATCTTTTCTCAACTATTAGCATTTTTTAGAAGCAAACCTCAATATCTTTATAGTAGGCAGAGATAACAATCTGTGATATTTTGAAATGCTTATTTGAAATAAATGTAACCACATTTTAAAATGCCAGAAATATTTATGAAACATAATGAAATTTAGGGAGGGAATATTAAATGCCAAGTCACATTTTTACATTTCAGTGTGAAATCTGACAACATAAAATGAAAATATACTATAAATTAGAATTTGATATGGACTACCAATTTTGCTCCATTAATCATTTTCATTTTACAAAATGAAATCTCTTTTATTTTTATAAAGAACATTATAGAAAGATGTTTTATCTATGCTAATATATCACACAGTCAATAGGGGTATGTATATAGTCCCTTGACCCAGGGGCTTATATCTTTACTGTAATACTTCTGTGTCTCAATCTATCTTTCAAAAGTCACATGCATATTTCCAACAGCCTGTTGAATTTTTCTGCTTGAATAATTCGCTGGCACATCAAGTTCAACAACTTCAAAATGGAATTCATAATTTTTCTATCTCAACTTTGCCCTTCTGTTGATATCATCCTTCCATATTCAGGAACTTCACTCAGTTTCAATAACTATAAGATCATCAATTTTATATCAACCCCTTCTTTGTTTCTTTTTCCCACCCCTTCTTTACCTTATCACCACCATTTCTCTATCTCAGTTCTGTACTGCCCCTTACCTAAGCCAGATCAAATGCCTGTTCCTGGTTTCAATCTGTCTACTGGCCTCTGACAATGTCCATGTCCTGATCCTCAGAACTGGTTACACAGTAAAAAAAAAAAACTTTGCAGATGTGATTAAGGTTAAGGACCTTAAGATACAGAGAGTATCCTGGCTTACTCACAAATCCTTAAAGTCAAGGAAGCTTTCCTCATGTGATCCAAGAATAGTGTGACTAAATAAAAAGTGTCAGAAGGATGTAACATTACTGGCTTTGATGGTGGAGGGAGGTGGCCACAAGACAAGGAATGCAAGCATCTCTAAAAGCTGGGAAAGGCCAGGGCAACATTCTCCCCTCCTGCTTCCAGAAAGGAGCTTGGTACTGCCAACACTTTGATTTCAGTTCCTTGAAACCTGTGTCAGAATTCTCACCTGTGGAAATATATGATAACAAATTTGTGTTGTTCTAAGCCGCTGCAGCAGCAACAGAAAAGGAATAGTCTGCACTGCTGAATTGATTTAATACCATCCTTACTTTATCATTCCAACTCAGCAAACTTTGCAGCAACCCTTTGCCTGTCAAATATAATTCAAATGACTCAATCTTACCTACAAAAGATCTTTTAATTTCTTTGCAGACATCTTTGACTATTCTTTTTCAACACTACCCATCTTTGGAATGTTTGTAAGCCAGTCCCCAAATCAGTCCACTTTCTCACCACTGTGCCTTTGCGTATCTTATGTCTGGAATATGCTTCCTCTCATCTCTACTTGTTGAAATACTAGTTATCCTGAAATTCACATTTCATCATCATCTTCTTCAAGTGTCCTTCTGTGATTTCTTTAGTTGGAAATGAATCACTTTTCTCTTCTGTGCTTGTTTCTCACCATTGCTTATGTCTCTTAACTTTGTTTTACTTCCTTCTACATTTTAGTACAGAAATGTTGATTTGTCCTTATAAATTTATGAACTTTTTAAGAATAAAAATTTTGACTTTTATCTTTGAACCTATTAAGTGCTGAATTTGGCTCATTGCACTAAATAAATACTCAAGAATTCTTTGTTGGCAAAAGGGAACAATAAAAGAATGGATAAATAAAGAAATATAGAAAAAAAATTGTGTAATTTTCCCCTGACCAGTTTAAAGTAGACCTGGTATAACATATCTGATCTGCCTTAAAAGGAACACTTTAGATTTTTAAAACTACTTCATTGAATTATGGCACTAAAAAGCAAATATCATATTATGGTCTTCAGAAGCAATCATAAAAATAAATCTTCTGATACAACAACATCGCCTGGGTCTCTCTGCAACATACTTGCAATAAACTGTGTATAATCTTTAGACCAGAGCAATCTTGTAGTTTGAACAACTTCCCTATGGTTGATATGGTTCTTTAAAGATATTTGAATATTTATGTTCTCCATTCTCTGATTTTCTTATTTTTCCACAATTTGAAAATGACAGTTTTGTTGTGTCTAAACAATGCCATCCAGAACCCTAGGCAACAGTGAGACAAATGTGCTGAACATGTGGATGGCAGGGGAATTGTTCTCCTACAAATGATAACCATGTGAAAGTTCTCAGAATGTCGTCCTGGCTTTGGGATATTTTAGCCAAAGAAAAGGCAAATTATATGTGTTGAAGTAAGAGTTGTATAAAAACAAAATGGATAAGGAAACTGGTTATTTTTAGAAGAGAGAATCACTATCTTTACATATATAATATCTTCATTATTCCTACAAAATGTTGGCTCTACTTCTAACAGGTCACTGTTGAAAAAAAGATAATCACTGTTGTTGAAACTAACATTTGGAGACATATAGAGAATACTAATTAAATTATATGGAGGAGATCATTTATTGAATGCCTGCTCTGCTGGGCACTAGACTACGAATTCCAGACACCAAAATTAGTAATGTAAGTCTTTGCCCTCAAGAAGCTTAAATTCTAAGCAAAGTCATACTTGGTTAATTCACTAAGGGGCTAACTGGCTTTCAAAGATTTGTTTTAGTGATTGACTTTCGATAAATTGACCTGCTTTTGAGAACTTCTAAGAATTTCTGAAAACAGAGAATATAGTAGTGGTGATAGGTAATAAAATGATTTTAACTAAGTGAAATGAAGAGAATGACAAAAATTTTCACGAGATTATGTGATGGCCTAAATAAGAAGAATCTAGCTTTCTGGATGAGGTGATACCTAAGTTAAGTGCTGAAGAAGGAGAAGAAAATAGCCAGACAAAAGTGAGATGTCTGCAACAAAAGAAGAATTCAAGAACAGGGTGTCGAGGAACTCTAAGTGGGAGGAACTCTAAGTGGATACGGCCACCTGGAATAAAATGTCTGAAGTAGGGTGTGACCTGAAGTAGTAAACAGCAACCAGAACATGAAAGTTCTCATGTACTCTTCCCCTGCATTTGTATTTTGTTTTTGACAAATCCTAGGAAAACTAGACAGGAAAAAGCTGAGATATCACTAAGAGTGACGTAAGAAGAAGTGGGAGAAAGGGCATTAATTTTTTAGATCAGATTACATGAGCTTGGAAAGAAAGAAAAAAAAGGAGGCTTGGTTGTACTTGAGCTTCTGTAGAGATGTGAATAGACTGTGCATTGCAACAGATGCGGGCCTGAAGAGATGAGACACAAGGGGGTCACTGAAGAAGCAATCGCAATAATTCATGCAAGAATCTTAAGGCAGTGACAAAGTCCTGGAAAGAAGGAAACAAATGTTAGGAAAAAATTGGAAGTGATATTAACACAATTTGGAGACCCACTGGCTATGGGGAAGGAAGAATTTACAGATGCACTGAGTGATCTCCAGCCTGGGAAACTGGGAAAGTGATGCTGGCATCAGACAATATCAAACCTCATGAAAGTGGCTCACAGTTCAGTGTGGAGGTTCATTGGTTTATTATGTTGACTCATACATATCAGCCCAGTATCTTCATGGGGGAGCTTAAAGTTATTCAAGAGCTAAAAATGTATAACTTAGTGTGATGTTTCATTTAAAATATTTTTTTTAATTTCACCCAAACATGTTTTAATACATAAAACAAGATGCATACGAGTGGATCTTAGAGTCATTTCTATATATTTTGACTTGACAAAAAGAAAGAAAATAATTGCTTGTATACCCATTACATGTGTTTTAGAGCATGTTTGCATACCACGTGCTCTAATACACATAAAATTAGAAGAAAATGATGCCCATGAAAGTTCAGGCAACTTATAGGTAGTCATCTTTGACTTCATCTATAACCTAAACCTTAACTTCATTATTTCCGTCTGTGCCCAAGGCGACAGACTAACAAATGTTCTTCCTATCTGAGTACAAAGGTAGGCCAAAGACAGAATAATAATTTATATGTTGGGAATACTTAGTTTTGTACATTTTTGATAAAGTGGTAATACAAGTGGTCCTATAGCGTATGATAGGTCAAAACTGTAATATATCATTTGGACACTGGATGGCAATACGTATTCTAAATCGACCACTGTCTGCTTCCCTGTGTTGGGACATCCTTACATTGGATTTGCATAACAAAGCTTCATTTCTGAAACCCCATTTAGTCTCTGGCTTTGTGAGCCTGGCAGGGTATTTTTGCCAATAGAAAATAAAAAAGGCAATTTGGATAAACCTTCCAGTCAGTCTATCCAAACACTTGCAACAATTCGATCATATTGTCCAGGATGGATAATGATGAATACAATACATGTAGTAAATTAACTCCAGGAGGCCAAGGGCTAAGCTAAGGTTTTTTATGGTGAAATTAAGAATCTGAACACATTCAAATAATATCTGTCCCGGTGGGAAATGTGAGCATCAATAATTCTGTAGCATTCACATTGGATGAACATATTCTGAACTGGCTGTGGTCTGGGTGTGAATATGTCTCACTGTCCCCCAAATTGGGGGATCTGCGTAATCTTTTATTATATGGATCTGTTTGAGACAGCATAACACCAGATTAAGAATTTAAGGGAAAAGAAATGAGGAGAACAGTGTCAGCTGCCTGGAATTTGGTATTAAGACAGAAGGAAAAGGATTGTTTGTGAAAATTAGAGAGAAAAAGATCTTTATCATATTTGTTTCTGCATGTTTAAAAAAAAAAAAAGGATTTCCCTTTACCCTAAAGAAGGAATACAGAGCTGTATTTTGATGTTTCATATTTACTTGTTTTTTATGGAGGTTTGTTGTTGTTGTTCATTTTTGAAATATCCAAAAATGTGACTTGCAGCCAGACTTTACAGTCCACAAAGTTATATGGCAGGTCCCTCAGAGGTTACATAAGATAAACTCTAGGAAAGCTCAAACTTTTCAGAGATGAACCTTTATAATGGATTAGAAATCAAAGCTAATGAATAAATCACTGAAGCCAGCCATGTGTCATAAAAACACAGATCTTGGCCATTACGCTAGGCAGTGGCTCAAAATGGTAATAAGGAAAAGTAATTTTAAGAATTACATTCACCCGAAAGCATCTAGTGAAGTTCAGCTCTCAGGACAGCTGTCAGAGCTGAACTGGCTTCAGCTGCAGGTATATGCACACGGGCCAGAGAGATTTCTTCTCATCTATCACATCTTGCTCTGCTAAACCCCACTGCCATTCTCTGTATAGTACAAGTGATATTTGAAACACAAGTAAATATTATCTGTAAACAAATAGCACCAGCAGCAAACACTAGTTTCCATGAGAAAAGTATGTATTACGTGTATACCGCTCAGGTGTTATCTTCTATTTTACAAAATGATTTATACATGAGTTTAACTGAGATTGTTGAAAATTACAGGTGATGTTGAAATATTAAAAATCATTTTATAGCTTAAAGTATCAGAAAACAAATATATTTTATTGGATTTTAAGTCTTCTAATTTCTAAAACAGGGTAGAATTAAGAACAATTGTATCTTCTCTGAATAGCTGATTTTTAGTTTCTGGGCATACATTTAGGTAACAATAATATGCTAAAGAGAAATATTACATTTACACATAATAGAGTACACACTTGTTTGAGTGGTAAGAGAAATAAAAAGTGATTTCCATGATTGCATGTATATGCCCACTTGCATATTTATATATGCTGTTTCCAAGAAGCCTGGAAAGTGTACTATTTCTAGATGATTTATTACAGTTGTAGAGGCATCATGAGAATATGTACGTAGGAGGTTGTTGGAGGGATGCTCACAGAGGGTATCATAAAAAATCCAGTGGATCATAAACCTGACTCAATATTAGACATAATCGGGAAAGTATTTTATTAAATACGTATTCTAAGCTACATTCTAGCCCTAGTGAATCAGAATATTTAGGCAGTGGCATGTGCAGATACTTCTGTTAGAAATTATAAAAAGCCCCTTTCAGATGGGGAGCCATGGCCCATAGAGCATCCCTCCAGGTTAAGCTTCCTTCAGGATGGCTCAGACCTAGTCACCATCCTACATTCTCCTTGATCTTCTGGAAATAACATGTTCTATTTTCCTGTCAATGGATAGAAGGGTATCTTACCCAACTGTGGCCTTTGACCCTCACCCTACTAGCTTCCCTCTTTTAGAATTGTTCAGGTGGGAAGCAACCACTAATTCCTATAACCCAAAACACTCCAAACTCCAGGGAATATGTGTTGAGATCATACTTGAAACTTTGGTAAAGGCCCATGGTTATACCTCAGTCCATAATTCTGCAGCCCAAGTCAATATCCAGTACATGCCTGCCTAGTCTCCCTAAGTGTTTCTTGACTTAGAGACCCCCCCCCCCATTTGACTAGGAAAGGGAGCACACTCTTCTTCTCTCTGGAAAGAAAAGAGTCAAAATATTTTCTATTCCTACAAATTTCTTTAGAAAATTAGTCTTGCTAAACTGTAGTTTTCTAGATGTTGCAGATGAGTCCTGCCAGTTGAGAGACTAGTATTTTCATTATGTAAAAGGAGGAGATAAATTAAGTAATTCTCTTTAGAATATGGCAGAACTTACATTGTTGTTTTCAGCATTCAGCTTTAGCCAACATTCAGGAAAAGTACCATTTAACATCCTTTTCCGTGGATATTTAAACTCAGTGAGTTGAATTCAATAATAAAAATGTGCGATGGCTAATTTTATGTATTAACATGACTGGGCCACAAAACAACCAAATATTTGGTTAAACATTATTTCTAGGGTATCCATGAGACTATTTATGGATGAGACTGACATTTGAATTGATAGGGTGAGAAAAGAAGATAGCCCTTCCCAGTCCATTGAAGGCCTAAATAGGATAAAAGGTTATATAAGAACATATTCTTTTTCTGCCCACCTGGCTGTCTTCAAGCTGGAACACGGGTCTTCTCCTGTTTCTGAACCTGGACTTAGACTGATATTGGGTTAGCCAAAAAGTTTGTTTAGTTTTTTCCACAAAAGTAAAATACACAGTTTTCATTTTCATAAATAACTTTATTGATTTGGATATTTTGAGTATGTCAGCTATTTCCTACGTGGTATAACGTTGATGATTGTTCTCAATTAATGTCTCCATTTTATCACTAACAACTTCAGCTGGTCTACCTGACTGGAACATCATTCAGTATGAAATCTCTAGCACAAAACTTCGCAAACTACTTTTGACGCGTTCAATCAGTCATAGTACCTTCTCCATACACTGCATAAATCTTTTTTTTTTTTTTTGCATTTCAGTTGCATTTTTACCTTTCTTGAAGTAATAAAGCATAATATTCCAAAAATGTTGCACATTTCCTTCCATCAATATTAAAATGGTTACACAAAAATTCACCAATTTTTGGTAAGTTTTTTAAAATATACACTGATATGACAGCCGTCACAATACAATCTAATAAAACTGTTTTGAATGAAGTTAAAGACATTTAAATGCTACTAGAGCTATCTTATGGAAAAAAACAAACGAACTTTTTGGACAACCCATTACTTATTGGCTGTCCCAGTTCTCAGCTCTTCAGACTGGATTGGAAGTGTACCAGAGACTCTCCTAGGTCTCCAGCTTGCCCAGTGGAGATCTTGATAGTTCTCAGACTCTATAATTGCATAAGCCAATCTCATAGATAAGTGACAGATATATAGATGAGAGGTAGATAGATAGATAGACAGGTAGATAAAGACAGATACGTGATATCTCCTATTGGTTTTGTTTCTCTGGAGAACCCTAATGCAGATATGTTATTCTTTCTCACCACCCTCCATTAAACTGATTCTGTGGGCCTGTCTTCTCCCACTCACATGAATCCCCGCCCAAGACTCCATAAGAAGCTCATCCCATAACTAGAAACTCATCCCCATTTTCTGTTGTCCGCTTACTCAAAAGCAACTTCAACTAGCTTGTACTAACTCAGTTAAATTTTAAATTTGTCTACTATTTAGATATTTTTTACCCTAGTTTTTAAAGCTCTGGTAGCTTGATATTGGCCAGAGTGGGAGAATTTACACTAAAAAATTGGCAAATGCTAAAAATCTGGGTTTTTAAGGGGAGATCCAGTTTTACTAACACCAGTTAAATGTAAAAGTTAAATTTAAAAATTTAACTTAATGCTACTCCTTCCCTAAGATTTGTACACTGTACTATAAATAATAATGTTACATATTTTTAAACCATTAGTAAAAATGTTTTAAAAGTAAGATAGTAAAACAAAATAGTTAAAATAAAATAATTCTTCATTCCCCTAACCCTAACACTATGGCTAGGTTCAGGCTTAGAAGCCTAGAATAGGGGAGAACAGAGGAACATGACTAGCTTCTCTATTTTCTTTGCTTGCTTGCATAGGCCTCTTCCCCTACTGAGTAGTTACTGTTTCTAATCTTTCTGGGGTCAGACTTCAAAGGATAGTAGTCTGGCATTAGTTCCCTTGGGCTGTAGTGGATGCACAGTTGCTGTTCTCTTCTACTGTGGGTTTCATTTAAGGTCAAAGTTCTCAGGCTGGGAACTTCTAACAGCTGGTCTCTGGTTACTCCTCTGGCTCATTGCTTAGCTCATTCCCTCAGCCTTTGGACTCAGAGAGTCCAGCCCTTTGTTGAGGTTATACAGCTCCTCTAGGCAGTTCTCTTGGACAAGATCTCTTTTAAGATCACTCCGAATAGACTCCTTCTGTAACAGGGTGCAGCCAAGGCGGAGGGGGACACAAATAGGGATTTGGAATGGGGGCCAGGACTCGGTGTCCAAGAAATATTTAAAAATATATATATTTAGGATGTCCTCATCCCCACAAGTCTGAGCTGGGGGATGGGACACATGGAGCAGGGCCATTGAGAGCTGTTTTGAATAGCAACAGTTTTGCAGATAACCTCTAGAATGGTCATTTAACAAATCTGTAACCTTTAACTGGTTTCATAGATATGTTAAACAGCTGTGGCCACACTTTGAGCCAGGGGGATGGAAGTGACTTCAACCCAGAATATAACTGGGAGGCAACTCCCCCTGGTTACAGCACCAGTGTGAGAGCTTGGAGATGATTGGCTCCACACCACAGGGCCACACCTGCCCAGACTTACTATGGCAGCCCAGTAAAGCTGGAAAAATGTTGGAATGCTGGCAGCCAATTGTGGGAGCAGTCAGAAATGGTGCAGCAGAGGAAGATTGGCGCTGGAATTTAAACCCAAGCATGGCAGCCATGCAGTGTCTTTTTGGGACCATGTGGCTTGGGCAGAGTAGAGCCACAGACTTCTATTTCTTTTTCTAAGATACGGTACCTGGGACTGGGCAAAGGGAGAAGGAAGGACTGTGCATTTGCGGATATTCTAAAGGACTTTGGAATCTCAATGATGACATTAAATTATTACTCTTAAGTTTTTATAACTCTTTAAATAAATAATCCCTTTCCTTTTCACCAGTCTCTGGCATTGAGAGACGTCTTTCCCTGGCAGTAGGCAAGGTGAACCTAGTACGGGGTGGGGGACCCCTGGAGCACAAGGGTGGTTCCATTCGCTAATAGTATATCATTCACCTCCCCGCCAGGTCTATTCTATAACACTTCTACATTTGCCCTCTCCTCCATCTTCTCCCTTAGAAAATAGGCACTTGCCACCCTGCATCTACTCTGTCTCAGGAATCTCTTGCCTTTGACTCTGCAAACATGAGTCTGGTCCCTGTGCCCTTCAAACTCCTGGCAACACAGGTCAAGATCTCTAAGTAATTCTGTTGAAGCATCATTTCCCACTTGGGCTAATGTAAAGTGGAAGGATCCCCCACATCCTATCATGGGAAAGGAGTCCATAAAACAAAAAAACAACTCTCCAAAAATGCTATCCTCCCTAGTTTCTTTTTATAACCTTGTGATGCATGATGGGCTGATAGCAAATACACAGGTTTTACAGCTTCTGAGTCCATCCTGTGTAGACATGCTAGCATTCGATTTACTATGTGGGGAGAACTAGGTACCTAGTTTATCATTCTAGGCTTCTGGTGCCTCAGCAAAAATTTTGAATAACAAGAAAATTCATATTTAACATCGTATTATATATGTATCCATAATTATGTTTAGATTTGTATATAAATCATTTCGAGCAGTACAAATATACATTACAACTTAACCTCTGGGGAAAAGCATTTGGAAGATATATACACTTTTCATTGTATAGTTTTCTGTAGTATGTAATTTATTTTTGCAGTGTAGATGTATTAACATATTCTTTAAAAGAATACAGTGAACAGAATGGTTCTGGTGCCCGTTCAGATTTGAGAGCCACTGACCTCTCAGGACCCATTGCTTGTCTAAGGAGCTTATTACCATTTATAATAATTCTGCTATTTTTCTGTATTTTTACTGTTTGCCCCACTTTCTAAATTATAATGTCTAAGGTATGTTTATATTTGTTACTGGTGTATCCCGGGTACTAAGTAGGTACTAGATACTCCTTGTTGAAGCAAAAATGAGAAACAGAAAACAGGAGTTAATAGAAGTGATTACCACCTATAGCATTCAGCATAGGATAGATAAGAATTAGAACAACACTTTTCAGTGAATATTTGTCTATATTGTTTGAAGTTTTGAACAGTGTAAATGTATTACATTGTTCAAAAAAAAAGCAAGAGAGTGTTTGAAAAATGCTGAAACAAATACAGAGAAAAAATTCACATCTCTTGACTTAGTAGTAATATGTGTGTGAGTTATTTTCTGAGCTCTTCATGTGTTTAAATATTTCACAGTTTGTAATTTTTAAGGAAAAGATAAAATTAAAACACCACATGATGTAACCGTTTAAAAAACGTGTGCCGTGCAGTCTGAACAACAGCCTCAAGTCTGCCTGGTTCCCCTCGGTCGCCTGGGACAGGTCACCAGTGAGTCTGGAGATTGTATGATTGACATCTTCCTCATTTTACAAACTAGACGAAGTGGGCATGTGTTGAAGTGCCTTGTAAATTGTAACATGGGATGCAAATATTAATGTTTTTTTCTCTTTTCAAATGTCTTAAATTTGGGGGCCATAGTTGATTCTTCTTTATATACTCCTAAGCTGTTAGCTCAGTCCCTGATTATGGGACCACTATCTTCATTTCTTGAATGTAAACTTAGAGTTTTCAGTGAGCAATGCCAAATAATCTTCACACAGGGAAAAGTGACGAGGCATTGTAGCCTTGTCTTTTTTTCCTTGAAATTCATCCCATATATGGGAAAACATGGCTGTTAATTGTGGCTGCTTTGTGCTCAGCATTAGCCAGGGCCACTGCTCTCTCTAGCAGTGTGGTTTCAGGGTGTTCATGGCCTCCTCGCCTGCTCTTGGCATGGCGGGAGATGAACCAACACATTAATAGACTTTACTGAGTACTTGGGGTACTTAGGCAGAAGCAGAAGAAGAAAGAAGAAGAACATAGAGGAGGAGGAAAGAAATAACATTAAGCCAAATAAAAATTTAAAACACCAGACAAAAGAAAAATATACTAGACCAAATAATGTTATAAAATTTTGTCTTTTGTTCAGAAGTCTCAGACCCTCTCCCAACCTAGACTTTGTGCAGAGGGCTCTGTAGGAGCACACACCATCAGTGGGTGCCCCCGAAAGGCACTTTCACAATTCAAAATGCATGTCAAAGAATAGAACACACACATACACACACATACACACAACAGTCTTTTAATTCAAAATAATGTAAAGACTTAATCATTAACTAGGAACAGTTTGGGTTATTTAACAGGTGGACTAGAAGTAGTGTCTCAGGAATTCAGAATTTTTAAGGGGTTCTAAGCTTCAGAAAAACAAAACACATATTTATCTGAGTTTGGTGTTAATATAAATCACTTTACACAATTCAATCCAAGAAATTAACACATACGGTAAGCTGAAGAGTTGCATTTTATGATTTTTCTGTAGTCTAAAAACATGTTTGTTTTCTGACTTAAGATTTAACAGGAAAAGAGAGAAGCCCTTATAGATTTTTTTCTAGGGATATATAAAGTTCAAACTTTTCTTAAAAGTTATAACATAAACTCAATTAAAGAAATTGACTTTGTCCCTGAAGAAACATTTTTTTTCACCTGGTTTTTTAACTTAATTACCTAATATTTTAATAGAAAGTCTTAAAGCTCAGGAAGTGAAAAAAGGAAAAGATGCATAAAGGTTCTTGAGGTATAAATTACCTCAGGCAGACTGAAAACATGACAGCCATTATTATTATAGGAGAATAAAATACACACTTTCTAATCAAATTAATAAAAAAAGAAATAAACTTTCCACTGCCAAACAGATTCAGTATTATGGAACAACCTCACTTTCTGATATAAGTATAACATGAATCATGCCCAATTATGTAATTTGAAAACTCTACCACAAAGAAATGGAGTACAGTCAGCAATCATTCAGGGGGGAAAAAAACTCCTGAGAAAGGAACTTGCCCTCTAATTCATTTAAACTGTTCAATGTACATTACATTTTGAATAATAGCAAATATTTAATCAGTCCAAATGGCAACTCCCTAAAGATCCAACCATTTCTGATTCACTTCAAGCAAACATTCCACCTTGAAGATCCCTTGCCTGCAGAACTGATGTGGAGGAAATGTGATGAGACCTGAGCAGTCCAGGGTATTATACTAGTCCCTACCTATATGTTAATGCATTCAAAGTACGTCTTCTAAGTGCATGTTGCACACAGTCTCAGTGGTGTGAAACGCATCCCCAGCCTCTATGGAACTTCCTAAATAACAAGGAAATGGTTAAATGAGTAACGTAATGCAATGTGGTATGAACCATAATTACAGAGGTGCAGTGTTCTATGGAAGTACATGGCAGAAGCAGCTGAAGGTGTCCTGGGGTCTGTGGGTGTGGGAGGGAGCGGACTTCAAAGAAGTATTCTAAAGATACATGTTTCTTTCTTCCCCTTGCCTCCTCTGTTTTCTCCTCTGTTTCTCTCTTTTTCCTCTTTCTTGTCTTAGTCTTACTATCTTTTTTTTTCTTTTTTCCCTCCACCTGCCTGGTACCAGTTCCTTTACTCTCTCTGCAGCTGGGATTGACATAGGACTGAGCAACAGTCCTCTTTATAACTAAAACTCACTTAATTCATATATAAATACAGTTACCTAAAACCACATAGAAAGCTATAGCCCGATGGAGTGAGTGAGCATGGAACTAGCAGTCAGAAGTTCTGGATTCCAATCCTGATTTGGCTGTGTAACAATAGCTGCATGGCTGAAGACAAATGACATCTTGAAGTCTCAGTCTCCATCTTCAAAATAGGCTTCCCTTCCAGGGATGTTGGGAAAAGGAATGTAGACAAATGGTGTGTAAAATGCAGAATCAGTCAGACAAAAGGGGATCTTCTCATCAAAGGAACAAATAAGTCAAAACCATGTCCAATTTAACACAGTCAGGAGATGTTTTAGGACACTGTTTTGAGATACATGCAAAGTTATACTGCAATTGTGCCACCAACGAAATAAATTAAATGAGAATTGAAATAGTTGGGGCTTTACTGTACAGAAGTCTATTTTGTTTTTAATAGATTTTGTTAACAAAATGTAAATCTCCAAACGTGACTGATAGTTCGAAGAACTTTTTTAAACTAAATGTTCAGCATATATCATTTCATTTCCATAGCTTTCTCCCTGTAGAATGAAAGCATCCTGCCGTGGGGACACTGAAAGCTCTCCCAGGCATGGAATGGACTTAGTTAATTGTTCAACATACTCAAACGTAGATTTACATTATTACTTATATTTTAATTTTTAAACATCTAAAGAACACTGAGCAGTCTACACTTTATTTTCAAACATCATTTTCTTTTTTTTTTTTTTTTTGAGAACACTACAAAATTTTCAAAAAAAAAAAAAAAAACAGTGTTAGCTCAAAGGAAAAAAGAACATAAGAGTGAGTTACGGTGGCCCCTTGCATTTATAAAAGACCTTCATCCAGGACCTAAAGTAACAATCCACTCTCCTTGCAGTGTTTCCAGATAGGAGCTACCTTTTAGCAGAAACCCTGGAAAGAGTATATTTTAAACTGTATCTATATTTGTATTTTATAACATAACTTATCTGATTTATTTTCTTACAAGATGATTTGTTTTAAAGTTTCCTGTCCTTGGCAAGGCACTGCTCAATACAAGGCATGTCAGGGAAACTACTTCTATTTTGGTGGTTGACTAATTCAGTCACTCTTTGAACAAATATTTATTTAGCAACTGGTGTGTGCCAGGTAGCCTTTCAAAGTTTATTTCATTTAGCTCTCACGACAACACTGTGATGTGCATATTATCCACATTTTAAGGGTAAAGATACTTGGAGATAGAGACAAACCAGGTAAGAGTCTGTCAAAGGCATGTATACGTAACATCTCTCATCCATGCCTTCGTGGAATCAGTTTGCTCATCTAAGTACACTGGGCAGTAAATATCAAAACCTGTTTGGAACTGTTTTTCAGTGGCATCCCTTTCACTGTGGAAAGGCACTTTTGAGTCACTGCATCTTGGCTGAGGGTGCTCGATCAGATTTTCTTTCGAATTGCCAGCATTCTTTTAGAACCCGGAAGAGAAAATAGAAGATCACCTTACACGTACCTAGAGGATTTGCCACCTAGTGGTAAAGTTTAGGAACATTTTTTGTTGTCTATTAAGACAACATTCTTTAATCTGTATTTTTCTTAACTCTGGGTAGGAGTCCTAGTTTTATGCAGCCACCTGCAGTAAGTGCAGACGCCTTTTCATGATAATCCATTGCCTGGCAGATTTTCTAGGGATTACAGGAAAACTGTTGGGCTCTCCCTTCCTCAAGGAAAGGCCAAAGTGATCCCCTCAATCAAATGTGCTGCCTTTGGAGAAAGGCAAAAAGCTCTGTACGCAACAAAAGGACACGGGCGCAATCTGCGTAGAGCATTGCAAAGCATTCAGTAGACCTATTTGAAATGTAGGTGCTTATAGATTCATAACTATCTGCCCTTTTGTTTCTCTGGATTTCAAAAAGGGTATTGGCAAAGGTTTTACTTCTTGGTTTCCTGGGGTTTCTTAACTTATTAAATACAAATTTCAGTATTTCTAAGTGACAAATGTAAAGAGTTTTGGAACTTTGAGAGGAACAGTGTTTTACACTGTCCCAGCGTTTGGCCAACAATTCTGAAGTTGAAGTCTGAGAAGTATAAGACTTCAATTTAATAATGGGTCAAGAAATATATCATTTCTACATCTTGTGCAGGTATATAATTTTTTTTTTAATTTTATGTTTGAATTCTGCCGCAGAAGCATTCACAACATTGAGACCAGGGGCCGTGGTGAGATTTATTTGAGCAGGAATGAATTGAGGCAGTCATTCTCAGATGAAATGCACAGTCAAGAGCTCTATGACTATCTGTGAGACAGATGGGAACTCCTGATGCATACCAGGCAACTGTTCTTCAGCAAAGAAAACAAAAACCCAGGTGCAGAATGTATTGGAACAGTGCAGATGGGCCTTCAAGGGTGTTCACTGTTTACAAGAAAAAGGAATGGAGCTCTGATCACTGAGTGACCACTCTTCCTGGGGATCTATTTCCCCCAGCTGGTCTCAAACAGAATATCCCTCCAAAGGCCCCAGCAGCAGCTGTCAATGACCTCTGCCCCTTCAAAGAGAGAGGCTGGGTGGCCGCTTTCACCCTGTCAAGATGTGCTAATTACTTGAATGCTGAGAATCAGAGCCTACATACTATAATGGTATTTCTATAGCCTGTCTGCCTCCCACACATCTTTTTCTTGTCTTTTTAAGGAAAACAATTTCCATCTGTTTCTATACAGATTACTGGCATCTTTTCTATCCAGTTGTAGTTATCAGCTCCTATATCTGAAATATGCTATTATTTGGAGAATTGAAAGCCAACTATACAAAGAGGAATTTGGAAAGAGAGGAGTGTCCCCTTGATATCTACCCTTTCCCAAGTGCACAGCCATCATTTATAGACATGGCTTCATCTGATTGTCATAATATCTCCTAGAAAAGACCATTATTGTTCACGGTTGGCTGACAAGGAAATGAATAGGAGATACTGATACTCTTTCCTACTCTCCAGTCTCTCCCCTCTCCATCTCATTTTTTACATGACCTAATTAATCTTTCTAAAATGTAATCCTGATTACTTCATACTCCAGTGCTCTTCCCCTGTCTAATCAGTGAAATACCAACTCCTCTGTCTGCCTTTTAAGGTGTAGTCTCAGCCTGACCTTCCAACCGTATCTCAACTACTTACTAACACAAATCTCTCCCTTTCTACCCCAGGTCTCTGCACCTCCTCACGCAGTTAAGTCTTTTCTGACCCATCTATCTTCCCGTTTACTATTGCCCTTCTCCCAGGGAAACCTTACCATATTTTCACAGCAGCACAAAGGTTATCTCTCTCATGAAACTTTTTTCCCTGCCTTTGCTATACCTTAAACCCATTACACTCTTATCATGTTAAACTTGTAACTCTTACTGCAGTCTATCAAAGATGCTGTTGAAAGATCTATGCCTACACTTAAAATCAAAACCAAAATAAAATATCGTAGTGATCTTCATGGGACACTTAAGTAGCATGAAAGGAGAACTGGAGAAAAGAGGCCAAATTTCTGATATCTGCTGAGCTGTGTTAAAAGAGAGAGAGAGACAGAGAGAAGAGAACCGAGTCACAAAAATACCATAAACTAAGTCTGTAGATAACAATATAAAATAGAGATTCCAAATAAAAATCTATTATCATACTATTTTATCTATGTGTATTGCAATCAAAAGTTTTCAGACACTTTGTTTGTTTATTTGTTTATTTATTTATTTATTTTAGGAGGAGAGAGAGAAACATCTATTTGTTGTTCCACTTATTTATGCATTCATTGGTTGCTTCTTGTATGTGCCCTAACCAGAGATTGAAACCATAACCTTGGCACATCAGGACAACACTCTAACCGACTGCACTACCTAGCCAGGGCCCAGATGCATATGTTCTATAGGAAGAATTTAGGTGAAGGAAAATTAATATTGCATCTTTATAATTGCTCAGAATGTATTTATTGCCTCAGTTTACACATAAGTGGAAATGTACTGATAAATGTTTAACAACAGATACTCTATGAAAAGGAGGGGGGCTTTGTTTGTAGTCTTTACCAATTTCTTTAGTATAAATGTTTCCACTAATAATATTTCAATTTCAAGCAACTAATATGACATGTCTGATCACAGAGTTAGAAGATATAAGCACACCGGCTTCCTACAAACTGACACAAGCCCTGCCCAGCACACCACTCTAAGAGTCAAATATTATCCCTAATAGGCAGTTGGGGAAGAATCAGAGAGGTTTTATAACTTGTGCAAGACTGTGTTTGCTTTTAGTCTGATAGGTCACATTATGAATTCTACTCTTTTTGCTAGACCACACTACGTGGACCATTCCCATAACTGAATTAAGGAATTGAACACAGAAACCCTTTAGCCCCCTCATGGTTGGCTCTACCAGGAGTAGAGAAGTAGAGCACAAGCGAAGAGTCACAACGTGATGGATGGGTCATCCATAAAATATGTCAACTGGGGAGACATGTCTGGTCAAATCTGCTGATTATTCTCAGAAAAAAAATAGCCAGAGGAGCAGAAATAGAGATTGTTCCTTTGCACATAATCTAAATTCTTCTTATGTAAGTCACTCACTTTCATAGAAAGCAGCCACTTTCCTTTAGTCCTTAACCTGGCCACCCAGTGAATTTCTCCTTGTAGTTTATAGTTTTTCTCCTCCCCCTCCAGCCCTCCCTCATTTTCTTCCTCCCTTCCCTTCTTCCTCATTTCTTTCTCCAATACTATTTCACTGTTGCTCCTTAGTTATCAAGGGTCTGAAATAATACTTGGGCCTGTTTCCCAATGTTGCACATCACATGTAATTTATCCTGCATCGTCAGGAAAGTAATTTGGCCAAATAGACCATTAAAAAGTAGTCACAGAGTCCCAATCTGTTAATGGAGTGTTGTGAGGGTGTCAAATAAATTTATCCAGAGACATATAAAACACTCCTGTTAAAAGTTTGGAGTGAAAAATTAATTTCTGGGATATCAAGCTGAGTTTTGTTCCTTCTCAGTATGTATAAATCAAGGATAAGTTCTAAATATACATATAATGCTCATATCCCATTATCTCACTGAGTAAAAAGATTATAGTACTATAAGAAATGGCCAAAGTACACTTCCTCTTATCCCCATAATGAACTTGCCTGGTATACTGTTTAACACTAAAATGAATTTTCACCTTAGCCTTTAAAATAAAAAAGACCAATTCTCTGATAATTGACATTGTATGTCAAGTGAAACATCAAACAACTCATGGAAAAAAAGAAGCACTCCAGTGAAACTGAATGAGGCATTTAGAAAGTCACATTCTCAACAATCACTTTGTAGCCCTTAGCATTTTGTCTAAGGTATTCCCAAGGGGAGAATTAGCCCCCTCTCCCACCCACCCACACCCTCTTCACATCTCCCATTTGTCAAGCCATTTGTCAGCACACGGCAGTATCCAAAGTGCCTGGACTTTGTCAGATTCTCATCTGGGAAGCAAAGCAAAGCTGTCTAAAGCCACCTCCTTACAATGAACAGAACCCAACCCACATGAAACTTGCCACTCCTGAACCACATGCGTCGTGCAGAGCCCTCTGAGTAGCCATGACACATCTATCTAGAGACCATTAAGAAAATGAAATAACAGAAGGGACAAGAAGCAGAAATCGAGGTTTTGCTCTGACTGCCTCCAGGCCTCAGTTTCTTCATCTTTACATTAGACAGGATCTGGGCCAGATGGTTTTAAGGTCATTTCCAGCTTGAAATCCCTATATCATAAATAAATGCCTCACCAGACTATGAATGACTTTTCATCAGTTAGGGTACAATAGTATTGACTAGGCTATGGTTCTTGTTTTTAGCTTCTGAAGAAACAGATCAGAATGGTACACTTTCCTGATTGCTTATTTAAAGTGTTGCAGATAATTTATATAGCTAGCACTTACATACACTGTCCTAAGAACTTGACTGTGTTATATTCGTTAATCTTCACAACAGCCCTGAGAAAGAAGCGTTGTTAATTGCCCTTGTTTTACAGATGCAGAAACTGAGGAACAAAGGGGTTAGGTAAATTGCTGAGGGGTACACAGCTATAAACAGCAGAATTGGGATTTGAATACCTGCATCTGAGCCCCAGTTCACACTCTTATCTACCCTGCTGCATTGCTTTTAAGTATATTTCATACACCATTTTTGCTAGTTTTATTCTTCCATGGTGACAAACATCTCTACATTCAAGTGATATTTTAGAGATCATAAATGTAATAATTAAAGGTACAATTGTACCTCAGCATCATTTTTATCACACACACAGAAGAATGATCTGAAATTAACAAGTTTTCTTTACAAAATTCACTTGCCATATTTCCATGAGCATAGCACCCACCCCCATTCAATGACTATCTTCAAATTACAGAATGCAAATTCTATATGTAAATTGTCACTTGGAATATAAAATTAACTAGATAAAACAGTGTGGTGCAAATGTATCACTTCTCTCTTCCAATGTCATCCCTCCTGCGTGTCTAGATGTTTTTACTGATAAGTTATGTCAAAATCACCAGTACTCAAGTTAATGTAGACTTTCTATTTTATAATTCCACCCTTACCCTATCACTGCTGAACTAATTTATACTTTTTACATCTAGTTTTGAAAGATTTCTTTGAAGACCAATGACATCAGGAGGCGAGGCCTGCAAGAATGATAACAGGCCAGATACAAGCTGTTTCTACTGCTTTTTCTCTTTTGGGTGAAGCCCTGACTTAAACAACATCCTAAAATTCCCATTCTGTACTCCCTAATGTTGCTTCTGCATCTCTGTCAGGTAGAGACAGGATCATTTGAATTTTCCGAAGAAGTGATTTAGGAAGCTGTAACCTCCATTGGAGTTTGGAACTGGACAGTGTTTCTTCTTGAAATGTTTGTCTTATTTTTATAAACAAAGGAGCAAGAATTTCCCTCTTTTTCCCCTTCCCATTGCTTTGATTTTATTTGGGTTGCTAAATAGCAACCAGTCTACAATATTTCATTTTAAGAAAAACCTCAGCAAGTCCCTGAGGAAAAAGGTGAGCGAGAGCAGTTACAACCATAAGTTGAAGAACAGTCATCACAGGTTCAAAGTGTGAAAAGCATAATTAGTCAAGCGTGGCTATTTTAAGCTTCCCTTGCACTCAGAGCAAGCAAAGTGTGAAACATGTAGCCCCCCTTCCGAAATTCAGAAGGGAGACAGATCAGAGTTTCCCAGTTAAAATATTAATTATTTGCGGATGGTACTTTTTAAACAGAGCCAGGAGTTACTATTCAAATGCAAATATGTGTTTATTGCCATAGGGAGATGTAAAAAAATAGACAATACCCAGAGCTGGAAATTGCCCCCTGGGCCAAGGGCAGATGTTGGGCAAGAGAACAACTTGCAAAAAAGACCAGAAGGGAGGAGGGGTGGAGAAAGAAGTAGAAAAGGCCAGCATGGGCATCCCTCAAGAGCTGATTAAAAAGTCACAGTGGAACACAGCCTTTGTCATAATTAATGAAAAGACTGGCAAGATTTAATGGGTGGAGTGATCAACCAGCGAGGATTGAAAGACTCTTCCCAAGAGAAGCAAATGTGGCAAAGCTGCTCTATGCTGCCTTAATAATGTGAAATGATACTGCGCCTGGTGAGATGAAGACAAGTTAGGTGTTCCTTCCCCTTATAGTTAAAAGTTGGCTTAGACATAGAGCAGCTCTAAAGAGCAGGAATACCTGTATCACTAGATGCAATAGAGAAAAGGCAAAAAAGGCTGAGCTTACACAATATTAATTGGAGAGACGTCCCCCTAACCTATTTTTACCCACTGAATGGTGGTAGAAGAGAAAACTGAAGTCTTACTAGGAATAGATCTGGGAGAAATAGGAAAAAGCCAATTAATAAACTCCCATTGCTTCATCACTTCCCCACTTTGTCATACTGGATGATTGAATGAGGAAAAACAACAGCTAGATATGCTCATGGACTTAGACATACTTAATCATCTATGAACTATTGCTATTTCTGGATAATTTAATATATAAAGACTAATGCTAAGGAAACTTGAATATGTGTAGGTTGCCTGGGAAGCAGAACTAGAACTAAATTTGTGTCTTCATGTCACCAGTAGACTCACAGTGCCTTTGTATGTTACTCCATGTACACAAATACCAAGTGTCATAGAACTACATTTCATTTTGCATCATATCCAAATCAAATGGAATTTAAAATTTAACTTTCTTCATTGATTTTTTTTCAATCAAAAGTTGTGTATGAGTACCTACCTTGTGCCACACACCCTACTGGGTCCTAGGCTAGAGCAGCAAGCAAAGATGGGCATAGAGCACAAAGTTTAGGGTCAGATCATAGAAATGTGTGAGTGTCGATGAGACTACCCTAAAGTATACACCCTAATTTGGCCAGAGCTTTTATCCTTAATTAGATGGACAATAAGGAACCATTAAGTAAGTATTTATTAGAGGAAAGGTAGAATCAACTTATACTGCAGAAAAAATGATGCATTTGTTGTACGTAAAAAATGAATAGATGGGAAGGAGAATAAATATTTGAAAGGTTAAGAAACTGTTTTATGAGGTGGCTGGATTAATGTAGTTCTGAGGACATAGAAATGTGCTTTAGGGTGGTGTCCATTTGAATATTTTTAAAAAGTATCAGATCTTTACTAGAGGAACTGGCAAAACTTGGGGACAAGTAGAGGATAGAAAAGGGAAAAAAGGTTACAAAATAATGAGCAGATTTTAGTTAACAAAGTCCACATGATGGGGAGTAATTTCAAAATATAAACGATCAAAGTCATTCTAAGAACCACAGGAAAAGAAATCAGTAAGTTTTCCTCAAACTGGTGGAACTGATAAGACATGCCAGAATGCTCACAGCTCTCCAGGCACTGGGGTCAAGAGTGGTTCTTAGAGTTCCATGTTACTTATCTGAAATTCATCAGTAAGATCCTCAATGTTAACATATGCGGCATTAGAGCTAACAGTTTGTTTTACAATTGGTCGAGATATCCTTCATTATGCCAAAAAAAAAGGTAAGTGTTGGAAGAAGAAAAACACACTTGAGAATGACCCTTTATTTATTCTTAAGCAAGTGGACTTACTGACTTACATCCTTTCACAGACCAAAAGATCTCCCCAGAACATGCTAGGTTTCAAGGATCCCAAGTGTAAGGTTGGGAATAAAGATTAAAGATAGGGTGTAAAGAACATTGAATCAGAAAGAACCTTTTGGTTTTTTTTTTTTTTCCCTTTAACCTTGCTCTGCCACTTACTAGATATGTGACTTAAACAAGAAAGGCAATATGCTATAGTTAAACGCACACCCACACAAACCTGGAAACTTGGGTGGCATTTATTCATTCAATGAGTTTTATTGAAACTCATTTGTACTAGGCACTGTTCACAACCCTGTGGAGATGACAGAAAAGAAAGCATGAGGTACTAATAGTAAAACATAAGAAAACACAGTGTGATGAACGTGCTACCAAAGACAGGAAACTCCTCTTGGCCATGGAGAACTCTCTCAAGGGTTGAGCAGGAGTTTGCTGGACGTCTCTGTTGAGGATGACTTTCCTGGTAGAGAGAACTAACTCGTTACCAGCAAACTAAAGCTCATTCGGTTGACATTGAAATGTTATATTTTGTAACCAATCTTGTAAATACTAAATATGAAAGTATTTCTTTCCAGGGAAGAATATATGTTCTTTTGAGAAGAGGTTAAGAGCGTAAGGGGGTGTAAATAAATTACCCTCTCTGGGAGAAATTATTAAGCATCTTATGAAAGCTTCAAAAAGAGTTGAGAAAGGTCACATTTCCATATTATCTGAGTAACATAGACAGATACAGGGATGTTTTAAAATAGTGACTTATTAATTCAATACTTTTATAAAGTACATGGGATCTTACAGGTTTTTTTCCAATGTGTTTTTCATTATTTCTTATTCTACTGAAGAGACCTCAAAATGCTTAATTAAAAAAAAAAACCCACAAAAGATTCTGTTCAATTGTATGAGCATTTAGAAGCTTCCTGATTTTTTCCATCACCATTTATCTCCCAATACCCTCTTCTACTTCTACCCACCCCGTTTCCCCCACCGCAATCACAGCACCGTTGTTTGTGTCCACAAGTTCTTTCTGGCTTTTTTTTCTCAATCCCTCCACTTGATCTTTTTTAAAGTCAATGTTTCATTCTTATGATTAGGAGGATTGGTGTAATAAGAGTTTGTCTTTTGAAAAGATAATTACTTGATTCTATTCCATAATTTCATTTACCTACACTTGGAGATTCATAAAAGGTCTAATAAGCAACCATTTTTACTATACATTCTTCAACTATAACATTTCAAAAATGTGTTCTGTTGTTTATTTAAGATATAAGTTATAGCATGTATTTTTAAAGGCACCATTTAAAAATGATGTATTGGAACAGTGTAGTAAAATTTTCACTAGAATGCAAAAATAGAATGAAGCGGTACAGAATATTGAAAAAGAAAATAGTCTTACAATTTGTTGAATTTCTACTTTATGCCAAGCACAATACATTATCTTATTTAATCCATATAATACTCTTAAGAAATAGAGCTAATTGTTGTGAAGTTATGTTCTGTAACATCATCCTGAACACTGTATTAACAAGATACTCAACTGCTGCTCCTGAGAGAATACAGGGCTAGCTTCCAGCAAGCTTCTGGTCGCAACATGGCCAGGACTTGTTTCTGATCAATCAGCCCATTCTCTTACATATCAAACATATAGTAAACCATAAACGCTCACTTTTATAAAACAGCAAATTAGAAGAATTAAATTCAAATTTAAGTATGGAATCTAAATAGAAGAATAAACGTAATCAGCGGTGTTCAGTCAAGATCATGGCATTACGCATGAAGTGTATGCCTGATGACGTAGCACACTGAATTAAAAAGTTGCCTGAAGGAATTGACTTTTGAGCCACCCTGACCACTTAAGGAACATAGATTACAAGAAACAATGTGAGAAGAAGCGTTTCAGGTTTTGAGTAATTTATTCATGCATTCTACAACTCTTTATTGAACAGCTACTATAAACCAAATGCTTTTCATAGAACTGAGACTATAACTGCCCTCTGAGTCATAGAGTCTACTCACAGTATAGGCTGTTAGTGGGAAAATAATTAGATGTATTGAGTTTATGGAAAATGAAAATGAAACTCATGGATGATAGAAGCCCTTGAATTCTGGACTGAGTTCAAATGTTAAATATCTTGGACACTAGAGACTCACAGATTCTTTAAGCTTTAAGTGGCCAAGCTATGCTTGTCCTATTTCTGATTGTGGAAAGAGATAGGGGACATAAACAATTATTCTAAAGTGGCATGAATATGACTGTAGCCTGCCATTGAAGAGTAAGATAATAGTAATGATTGTGGAAATGGGAAAGAAGGCCTTCCCACCTTTTCACAGTATTAAAAAAAAAAATCCTCCTTATACTGACTTTGAGCAGGGCTTAGCTAAGCATTTAGATATTACTCTCTGATAAGAAAAAACATAAAATACCTGTGTTAGGTAATAAACGCCAACAATGTGTCCTTTATATCAGGACTCAGTCTGTATTCATCAATATTTAGTAGGACTTCCACCAAGGCCTGGTAAGTAGATATAAGTAGGTTCAACTTTCTGCAGAACTAGAGATAAGTACTGTTGCAGAATATTACTATTATGATGCTACTTAGACCACCTTTACAGTCCTGTAATAAAACCAGTAATAACACTTTGTACTTATGAACTTCCTCACACTGACAACCTCAAATGTTTTATAGACCATAAATTCTCCCAACACCCTTCCTGAGATAAAGAATAATCACTCTCGCCAATCAACAGGTGAACTAGAAACTAGCTTAGCTGAATGACTTGTCCAAGGCCAAATGAGGTAAGACAGAAGTCCACTTGTTCTGAAGACTTAAGCAGAACTGATCCTGGACCAAGAGTGAGGTAGGCACTACTTTATCCCAGGAACTTTCTACTTCCTCTTTCGTTTTCTATCACCCTCTGGCAACTCTCCTAAGTTTCCCTTAAGGTGTTAAGTGATCCTGGTTGATAATGCTCAAGGTGTTAGCCTTCTCATGGATATCTACCTTTTATCAGGGGGCTCTTCAAGGCTGGCTGAATTTCAAGAACCAAAGAAAGGAGCTCTTTGAATCCCTGTTGGAAAGTTTGTTCCCTTCTCATAGCTCTGATCTCATAGATCATTTACCCCTGTACTCTGCCACCCTGGAGTTCATCTCCAGGGAGAAACCTCCTCTCCTACTGCATCGACACCGAGGTTTTGCTTTGTCTTAAGGACAGAAATGAAAACAAAAGTCACTTCTGTGCTAGGAACTAGCTGATATCAGGACCCATCTGAATCATCTCTATATGAGGCAGCAGGATCTCTGAATATATTTGTAACTCATTCTTTGTGCCCAGCTATTATCAAGTGAATTCGTTCTTAACAATCACTGGGAATACATTCCAAACACTGCCACCAGGTGGGATTTCTCTCATCTAGCAGATGGGAGAACACACTTCACAGCATTTCCACAATGGACAATATTTAAGATCTCTTCCTTCCTGATTTGCAGGAGGGTGTAGAGGTGGGAGGGAGGATGGAACAATTTTTTTTTTAAAGATTTTTATTTATTTATCTTTAGAGGGGAAGGGTAGGAGAAAGGGAGAGGGAGAGAAATATCAATGTAGGGTTGTCTCTCGTGTGTCCCCTGCTGGGAACTGGCCTGCAACCCAGGCATGTGCCCTGACTGGGAATCGAACCGGGATCCTCTGGTTTGCAGGCCCGCGCTCAATCCACTGAGCTACACCAGCCAGGAGGATGGAACAATTTAAAATCACCAAGAAAATGACTGGTTGCCCACTGACTTTGTTGGAAATTATATTTAATTTCCTGACCTAATTACATGTAGTCAGTCTTTTACACGCAATTCAAGAGAAGAGTGGGAATTCATAACTCAGGGGCTGAGGTGTGCCGTGTGATCACTTGCATGTCTTTATAACATGCATAATTTAAAAGATTTGGAGAAGGCAGTCACATTTTCATTACATACAAGTGCTGACTGCACAGAGAAAAATATTGATTTTTTTAAAAAATACCAATCCTTTCATCACTGGAAGAAAAGTAATACTACCTTTACCTGAAAAGAAAACACATTTCTGCTATCAACATGAAGTTTCTTGCTGCAGCTCTGTGGGGGCTGCGGATGCATTATAAAATAAGCCCAGGGTTTTTTTTTTTTTTTTTATATAAAGGAAGTCTCTCTTTTCATTTCTCTGCTATCTTAAATGACAGATTTAAGATATCACTGATTCTGCCCCAGTGTTCTTTCAGCTTCCTTTCCAGAGGGCACTTATTAAATAACTACTGTCTGCAATGCACGCTCCCAGGTGCTTGCATGATTTCTGTCTTACAAAGCTGCACTTGAAATAGAAAGGCAAATGTACCCAAATGCCCATTTAAACAGTCAGTTAACTTCTCATGTGTTGATGCATTAAATAAAAATGGCCTGAGTCATCCAGGGAGACTTTATGAAAAAATAAAAAGAAAAAGAAAAGAAAAAAGAAAAGAAAAGAAAACTGAAGAGTGCTGATCTGGAAAGGATGATCATTTTGGTTTGGGTTGTGTGTCACATTATGAGGAAACAGACCAGAGTGTTTTGAAGCAAGAACAACTCTGCCACAGGACAGCAACAGATTCCTGGAGGTTCCTCTTTGTCGTTTATTTCAATTCAAAAATAGATATGCTGAAATAGCTACAAAGATAATCACAAATCTCTTTTAAGTTATTTATACTTCCTGCAAAATATGTCCATTAATAAAAAATGTGTTGCATACTTAGAATAAATGTGGGGATTACAAAAACAGGGAAGCAGCAGCCTCCAGTCTTGCAGAGATTAGGATTTGTCAGCTATTCCTTTCTCATTCCTGTCCAGCCGAATGCTGCACAGCACACCCAGCACTGTCCAGACACTCCTGCTCTGTTTACAGCTCAGCAATAGTTACTAGGATTGACAACATGGATACTTGAAATATTTATGTACCGATTAAACAATCGCTCTTCGTTGCCCAGTTTAAAAAAAAAAAGTTTTCAGGGCCTGGCTCCATGCCAAAGTTATCTAGATCTTAATTTTATAAGGCAAGAATTTAACCCAGAGTTCAAAAATTGAAAAAGAGGGTGGAGGAGCTGTTGTTGGTAATCATTTGTGGTCAAACAAAGCTGTTTGCTTTTCTGTGGGCAGATATCCAGGGGCAGTTTAAATAGACTTCCCTCAAGGAAGAAATAACTGAGAAAAACACCTGGAAATCCTGAAGCAAAAGGAAAGAATGAAATTAGTTCCCAGTGGTAATATTTATCATTTCTACGCTCCCATCTGTCCATACTTTTGAAGCATTCGTCACCATACCTAAGCAACTTTAATTGATCCTGTTAAGGTTTTATATGGGTCATCTGAGCAGTTACACCTGGAAATTTGCAGGGGGGGAAAGGCAGATGCTTACAATCATGTCAGTGACTGAATCCCTGGGTTGCTGAGGTGACAAATGAGATCACTCTCCTCCAGTGCCTTTCTGCTCCAGTCACTGGATGGTCAGTAACCTCTTCTGTCCACAGTCCTATTGCCAACCATCTCCTAGACTGCATTTAGGGGTAGGGTTGGTGAGAAGGAAGAGGAACAATAGGAGGTAAAATTTTAAAAGTGGGAGATGCAGAGCTAAGGGTCTAAGCCTGAGAGCAGAAGGAAAGAAGACGAAAGAGGGAGCCACATGTATTTCAGCCCTACCTGGGACAATGCTGTGCAAATATGATGAATTGTGTACGGTACAATTGTTAGGGTGCAAGATAATTTGTGTTATGCTTTTAGATGCTAAACTCAAGAAACAATTGCCAAAGGGGTGAAGCGGAAAAGAGAGCAAACTCTAAGAAGAAAAGATTTTTGAAAGTAACAACTTTTCCCAAAAGACAAACATCAGACTCAATAAACTTTTGTGTACAGAAATTGCTATGTCCCAGGGAGAGAAATTTGCTGGTAAAAGGGTTTTAGGAGGCTGTAGAATTGAGACGCAAATTAAAGAGGAAGGACAGCACCTGAACTGCCTGCAGGAAGAAACTGATTAGGTTGGTGGGCAGAGTCCAGTCCACGGATCCCACAGACAGTGAGGGAAAACAATAGAACAGCACCGGAGGAGACACTCCTAGGATCAAATCACAAGGTGGACTCGCAAAATTTCTCCTGCTGTGATTCAGGCGCCACACAAAACATTCTACTGAGAAAAACATCAGCTGTGTTATTAAGCAAACTCTTTTTCACTTTGGGGGATGAGGGGAAAGAGAAGGTACAATTCTCACAGCACCATTATCAGTAGAAATTGTCAGTAAAAGTAGAATAATACAAAGGAACATATGACCAGGTATATTAATTAGTTATAAAACATTCACGTGCATGTGGTTCTGATGTGTTAATTAGGAAGTATAATATAAAAGAGCATAAAAAGGATCCAGCCCCCTCACAATATTTCTTTATTTTTTAAATTAAACCAAAAAGTCAAAATACTGTGTAATTATAAAGATATAATTAATATAAAAATATGCTATGCCCTAGGCATAGAAAACAAAGAGAATGGGGAGATGTATCCCAAGATGCTAATTTAGGTTTTATTTGGGTCCTATGATTACAGGTGATGCAAAAATATATCAAATACAGTTTCTGCCCTCAAGGAGCTGACTGATTCTTATTACTTATTATATTTGTTTAGTCATCTTTAATTTTCATATTGTTAAAATTTTAAGGAATGTCTTAGCTGAAAGCAGTTGAAATGATTTCAGAACAGAAGAAGTATATAAGCAAAGGCCAAAATCAATTTTTTTGTGTTATTCAAGGATAAACATTTCTTGTTCTCTGTATTTACACAGGAAAACAAATGTATTTGGGAGGAGATATCTGATGTAACACCCCTTCAGCTTATCATTATTCAGTTGGATTTAGCCTGAAAATACGTGTTGAGCGTGTCATAATGTGTAAGGAAATTAAGGGAAAGCAGTGGGAGTAAAAGATGAATAACTATTTCTGTGTTCCATGTCCATACAACCAATAAACAGTAAGATCAATGTAATGTCACTTCCTCCTCTCCCCAACCCCAATGGTATGCCTTGGATTCTTGTTTGACTTTCCTACTTAGGACAAAGAATAGGACCAAGCCTTTGGATAAAACCCTCTAAGTGACTGATTATTCTCAATGTAGATCATTAAGAAAGTGGAAGATCCTCAGTCACTGGACAGGGCTCAGCAGGCTCTTCTTTCCATTTTTCCCCTCTTGTCTGGAATATTTTCCTTCCAGACTTTCTCTTGGCTGTCTACACCATCATTCAGATCTCAGTTCAAATGCTGGGCACTTAGAGAAGCCTCTCTTGACCATATCACCATCCTATGACACTGCCCCCTGTCCCCCTCAACATCCTTTCTCACACCTACACTATTCTTGATTCTCTTAGTTTGTTTTATTACCTTCATGCTACTTCTGTGAAATTCTTATATTTTTATTTGGGTTTGTTGTTCATTTCTCTTGGAATATAAACTTCATGAGAGTGGGGATTTCTAAGATCTTTTGTATGGTGATATCCCCACCTTCTAGAATAACATATGGCTCATATATATACTCAATGAATGTTTAAGAACAAATGAGAAAGGAAACATCTGCTTCTGCCTCTCTGGGTCTTACTGTCTTGACCCTAGAATTAAAAAAAAAAAAAAAAAAACACAAAAAACAAACATTCACTTTGTTCCCAGCTGTATCTTCAGAAGAATCTCTGGTACATAGTGGATGTTCAGTAAAAATAGTTAACAAAAATGATGGAAGGCCCTGACTGAGTGTCTCAGTTATTTGGAGCATCCTCCCATACACCAAAAGATTGCAGGTCTGGTCCCCGGTCAGTGCGCATGCCTACGTTGCTGTTCCATACCCTACCCAAGTGTGTATGGGAGGCAACCAATCAATGTTTCTCTCCCACATCAAGTTCTCTCTCTGTTTCTCTCCCCTTTCCTTTCTGAAAAAGTCAACAAGTATATTCTTGGGTGAGGATTTAAAAAAATGATGGCAGTACAGGAGTCAGAAGAAAAGGGCCCAAAAAGCAGAAAATCAAGAGGAAAAATGTTATGTAAGCCAGATTATAGAGTTGTCTGTTGATTTGCATGTTTATTTCCATGAAACTTTAGTCAATTATTGTTTCCAAGTTCCAGGCTTGCCTCAACTCTGTGACAAAAATTAAGGATGAACTGTGTGTGTAAGCCTAGCCAGAATGAGAGAGAAAGGGTAGCAATCCATTACTGCAGTGCAGTAGTAAAAACAGGAATCAGCCAGAGAAGATCAGGCAGGTGGAAAATCTCTGGGGATGAAGAGTCTGACAACAGTCCAGCCCCTTCTTCCCCAGGTGGATGTTTTCCCATTACTGCCAACCCTGAGGAGCTGGGTTTTATTAGCGAGGCAGCCATTTCTTTATAAAAGCAAACAAAAGCAGCATATGACAGAATCTCATAAGCGCTATGATAGGTACTAAATGCTATGAGGATTTAGAGGATTAAGAGCTCACAAGCTGATTAGGAATCACTTCATGGAAAATGTAGCATTTTCAGATGGGTCTTGAGGAGCACAAATCAGGCAAAGGAAAATAACCAGCGAGGAAAGTGGAAAAGAACCATTTACTCTGGCTACAGCAGAGGGTATATGTGGGAAAGAATAGAGGAACAGAAGGAATTAGCTTGAGGACAAATTGTGGAAGCCTATGAATATAAAACTGAGGTTTCGCTATGTTTTGTTAAATTTAGTTAGTAATGAGCAACTACTTATTGGTTTTTGAGAAAGTTTATATTACTGAAATAAGTTATGGGAGGATAAACATACTGGCAGTATTTAGGCGATTACTATGGTAGGCAGGATTCTAAAATGACACGCTTGATCATTGGTATAATGCATCTTCAGTGTAAGAGGGAGCTGTGGATAAGAACTTCTATTTGTTATATAACAAAACTGAGTTTAAGAGAGGGAGGTTATCCTTGGTGAAGGTGATCTTAGTCAAGTCCCTTAAAAGGGTGTGAACCCTTTCTGGAGAAAGAGATTAGAGGTACTAAATTCAACTTGCAAAAATTCTCCAATGCTGATTTAAAAATGGAGTAGACCATGTGGCAGAAATAGCAGATGGCTTCTGGGAGCTGATAACAAGAACTCAGAGATAATAAATATGTGCTGTTTTAAACCCCTAAGTTGTTGGTAATTTTTTATGCAGCAATAGAAATCAAATACAGTTGGAGTGAGAAAGAACTGGAAACCATTTGGGAGACTATAAAACTAGTCTAGATTAGAATAAATGAGTAACTAAATGGAAGAGGCTCCAACAAAAATAAAGAGAACAGATGGGGGAGATATCAAAGAGACAGTCTCTACATGGCTTAGCACTGAACTGGACCTGGTGGTAAGAGAGAGAGAGGAGGTGGATGTGAGTCTAAGACTTGCAACCTGGATGGCCGAAAGGATAATGGTGTTACTCAGAGAAGAATAAAAACTCAAAATAAAAATAGGGGAAGATGATCAGTTTTGTTTCAGATGCACACAATTTATAATGCTAACAAGATATCCACAAGTGAGTTTTTAAAAGTGGGGATGTGAAATTCTGCAGAGAAGCTTAGGATAGAAATGTCATTTTTAGAGTTACTGATAAATAAAGTGAGTTACTGAGAAAATAATTGGAAAAAAGATTGGTATGAAATTGGAAGAAGACCCCAAAATAAAGGCCTCTCCCACCTCTGTGTTTTGATATTTCCTGTGCCTAGAATTTCCTATCCAGAATCACCCTGGAAAATCACATATTTAACTTTCAAATCTCAGTTTATCATCACCTTCATGCAGCACCTTCTGCCTTACTTGGCCACTCAAAATTATCTTAAGGTTTCTGAAGTGGTAAAGTCCCTTGTTCCCCAGCCGACTAAGTTTTCAGAGGACAGGGACCATTTTGTCTTGTATTCTCAACACCAAATTAAGGGTCAAAAACATAATGGACACTAAATACTTGTTGAGTGAATGAAACAAAGATAGAAATAATCAAAAAGATAGGAAAGAACAAAAAGAGTGTCCTATACATAAGATAAAAAAGGAAGAGAGTTTTCATGAGAGAGTGGTAAATAGTGTCAAACACTGAAAGATAAATAAGGCTGAAGCCTTGAGGGGGCGAGGAGTTGTTGGATTGGCGATTTGAAGTTCAGTGCCTAATACAAGAACAGGTTTGGAAGAGTACAAGGATCATATCATATACATATTAATAAGATGAAGTGATGGGATTATAGAAAGTGAAATGTTAGGTGTAGATTACTTTCTAAAGAAGTCCATAGATCAAAGATAAAGTGATAAGATAATTTGTTAAATAGGTAAAGAAAAGAATGTTGGCATTTTGTTTTTAGAATGGAAGAAAAACTAAACAAGTTTACATCAAAAGTAAGGAATGGATTAAAGGTTCATAGACTCAAACTGTACAAAAAGAACAATTAAAATAAAAATTAAAATATATATATAAATAAAAAAGATTCATAGACTCTTGTTGGAAGGGCCTACGTAACAGACCCTATTAGTTACTTCACATTTTGTATTCCCTCTTCTTTCTTGACAACTTAACTCAGACTCTGTTTGCCATGGTGATGTGCCTGGGCCCACACAAGATACTTCATTTCCCGGACCCCCGTGCAGGTAGAGGTGACCCTGTAATAAAATTTTGACCCTTGAGGTATAAGAGACACTTGCCAGGGCTCTGAGAGGGCTTTTGCTTTTCCTGATGAAAAGAAGATATGGCTGGTACTTCCCCTTTCCTCCTTCTTTCCACTATGAGCAAAAACTTAGTGGCTGGAGTTGCAGGAACCATCTGGTGACTCTGAGGCAGCAAGAAAGAAGAAAATTATGTCAGTCGCATAAACACTAGTAATGTCATTGCCAAGCCACTGAACAAATAACAACGGCTCCTTAATTGCAGACTTCTTACAACAGGAGGATAAATAAACCCCTATATGTTTAAGCCACTATGTATCAGATGTATACAGTATATGCATATATTTTTTATTTCCAGCCAAATAATTTTGCAACTAATAAGGCTTTAAATATCTTCAGTCAACCTTCTGATATTTGAATTAGCTCTAAAATTTCTCCAAGTTCTCATCTACCTTATGTTTATACACTTCCAGAGACAGGAAATTTATTAGCTATTAAAACTTTCCAGAGCGTTTTGGAGAGTTCTGACCACAAGAAAGCCTTCTCTTCTCATAAACTTTCTATGATTCCCTATGTTCCCCTGATCTAGAGTTGAAGGTCCTCTGTAAATTCACTCTACCCTACATTCCGTCTCTATTTTCCTGTGGTCTCCAGAATACATACTCTATTCCAATCAGTTCAGCCTTTTGTCCCAACAGACACTGCCTTATTAATATGAGAAGCTCATTCTCATTTCTGCAACTTATTGCTTGCTGCTGTTCTTTCCTAACTTACAAGTCCTTTATGTTTTACTCTTTAAAATCCTACCCATTTTCAAGGCTACATAAAGCCCCACCTTTTCCAAGAAATTTTCCCTGGCTACTTCATCTCTCATTGTTTGTGGCATAGTCTACAAAACATGGCTGAAAACTGTATTAATACTCCTTTCAGTATTTGTTAGTTGTTCTGCTTGGGTTTCTTGGGTCACCTATCAGGAGGTAAATTCCTCCAAACCTAAGGCACACTCTTTATATATTTCCCCACAGCTATCAATGTATCCTTACATAAGTATTCAATAATAATTATCAAAGAACATGTATGAAGGACACATGGACAAAGCCAAAGGGTGGGGATTTGAGGGTGTGAGGCAGGGATGGGTGGGGAGGGGGGCCGTGGTGGGCTGAAAATGGAGACAAATGTACTAGAACAACTATAAAAAATAAATTAAATGATCGTTATAAAAATAATTTTCAATGGGAGGATTTTAGAAAATAAATGTGTGTAGTGCTCAAGAGGGCTAATAAAGATATGCATAATGGACACATGCACACATGATTTCGTTGTCAAAAGCAGAGCTCAACTCAACAGAATGAACTAAAATCCCAAATTGATACTTGCTGTAATTTTTAATTATAGAAATGCCTTTTTTTGAAAGTTGTAAGCATTTATTAACTGGCAGTGACTGATACTGGGTAAATGAATAATGAGGATTTGCGTCATGAAACACCTGCTGAACATGAAACAGAAGAAAGAAGACATGACCAGGATATGCTGTTAGTGAAGAAATGCAGGTGGAGGGAGATGTTCTAAGGGGCACTGCATGTATGTGAGTGTGCATGCATGAGTGTAAATGCAGAAAAAATGTGTGGAATCAGACCCTCAAGAACTGTTCTCAGTAGTCACATCTGGAGCGAAGGAGGGGAGAAATGTCTTCCTTTAACTCCCCTTGTGTTTAGGAAAAGAGAGATAAATGTCCTCTGATTCAGTGGTTGGTTGTAACTGTAACACTTACTCTATAGCACAAAATAAGAAATTGCTATCATTAAAATATAAAACAAATTTTAATAAACCATACTAATAAGAAACCAGACACGAGACACTTATAGCAACATCATATTGAATTCTGAAGTTCCTCTTTCTGAATAACTGCAAATCCTCCATACAAGCCAGCTGTTCAGCCAGAATTATGAATCCAATAATTTATTCCTTGTGGGGAAGACATCTAAAGATGCCAGCATTCTGAGACAATTTAATCCATCCAGGTCTGAGATCCTATGGCCCTTGATAAAAGAAACACTGTGCTATGGTCTTGAAGTATCCCAAGATGGTATCTCCAGGTGTTCTGATGACAGAACTATTACTTCCAATTCAATTTTCTTTCAGTTCAGTTCCTCAGGAGGTCACTCAGAGGGTATGGCATAGGTGCCATTTATTTGTCATTGCTAGAAATGATGTTCCTGCCTTCATCTGTTTTATCACATCTGATCCATCTTCTTTGTATAAGTTAATTGCAAATGGGACAATTTTTTTTTTTTTTGTCCAGGATTTGGTTGCTCCAAGTGTTCTTCAATTTTCTGGCTTCTATCCACACTTTCTTTTCTAGTCCTGCAATTACAGCTGAGAGTCCTGGCTAGGGCTTAGTCTATGTGGTTAACATCTCTTTGCTATTTTTACTGTAAATGCAACTGCATCTCACTAAAATACAAAGATGGGTATCACTTGACTTCTGCTTCAGGCAAAAACATACAAGTATCTCTCTTAGCTTGTAACTGACTCTTCTTTAGCATTCACTCTGTGCTAGGCACTGTACTAGTATATTGATGTGGACTGTCTAATGATTCTTTACAACAACCCTGTGAGACAGGAACTACTATTTTATATCTATGTCTCAAATAAGAAAATGGAAGCATGAAAATATCTAAGGAGACTTCCTGTCAAGATGGTGACATAGGTAAACATGGCTCACCTCCTTGCAAAAACACATCAAAATTACAACTAAATTACAGAATAACCATCACTCAGAACTGCCAGAAATAGAGGTGAATGGAAGTCTGACAACTATAGAAGTAAAGAAGTCACATCCATTCAGATGGGTAGGAGGGGTTGAGTTGTGGAATTGGCTGGTCTCATATCCATGTGTGATGAATAAAAATTCAGGAGGGATATCGCAGGAGCAAGGAGTCACAGCACTACACCAAGCCCCGACACCCCATGGTTCCAGTGCCAGGAAGATAAGTACCCATAACTTCTGGCTGCAAAAAACAAGCAGGGATTGAGTCAGTGGAAGAAACTTCTGGAGTCCCATGTAGTTCCTCTTAAAGAATCCATATATAGACTTATTCAGACTCACTCTCTCTGAGCTCCAGCACCTGGGTGGCAGCTTAAAGGGACCAACTGCATACAGGAATGAATTGAAGTGTCTGGCATCAAGGTGAGAGCTGGGGGACAGCTTTCTTCCAGACAGAAAGGCAGGCAGAAGCCATTGTCCCTTTTCTGTACTCGCCACCCACAGAACCACAGAACCAGCAGATGGATGCATATATGGCTCCATCAACCCGGCTTACACTGTTTGCCCTGACCTGTAGATCCCCTGAGGTTCTATTCCACCCAACTTACAACTGTTAACAGTGGCTTTTCCATATGAATGGCTGGCCCTGGCTCATACTTCACAACTTCCTAAATCCTTTCACATAAGCAACAACTAGCCTCAGTGAGCCCTCAGCCTCCTAACTACTTGCTAAGTGGCCCCAGGCACAGCACTAGCAGCAGCCAGCCTAGATTCACAGCTTGGCTTCACCTGGAAGTGTCCAAGCCCAACACAAGTAGCAGCCATCTCAGATTGCTTTATAGCCCAGGCAGGGTGGACCCAGGAAGAATACAAGTGAGAGCTGATCTTGGCCTGCACCACCCAGGAAACCCCAGTGCCTGTGCACCCAGTGAACAGCTACAGACCACGTTAGAGTGCCTGAACAGGTGATGCTCCACAGAGGGAGTCAGTAGTCATAACAAATCCTAGCAGCTGACTGGCCTGGGTAAATTCCTCCTATCGACTTGCCATCAGCAACCAAGGCTCAACTACAGAGGAGGGTGTAGTCAGCCCACCAAAAGGGCACACCTTAAGTATCTAGCTTGGGTGATAGGGGAAGATTTGCCACTGGACCTTATAGGACACCTATTGCCTTAGGTCATGCTACCAAGATAGGGAGTCATAACAGCTCTACCCAATACATAGAAATAAACACAAGGAGGCTACCAAAATGAGGAGACAAAGAATCATGGCCCAAATGAAAGAAAAGGTCAAAATTTCAGAAAAAGAACTAAACAAAATGGAGATAAGCAAACTATCAGATAGAGAGTTTAAAACACTGGCTATAAGGATGCTCAAGGAACTCAGTGAGGACCTCAAAAGCATAAAAGAGATACAGTCAATAAAGAAGGCTACACTAATTGAAATAAAGAGCAATTTACAGGGAAACAGCAGTAGAGTGGATGAAGCCGAGAATCAAATCAATAATTTGGAATATAAGGAAGCAAAAAAACAACCAATTGAAATAACAAGAAAAAAGAATTAAAAAAAATGAGGATAGTGTAAGCAGCCTCTGGGACAACTTGAAGCATGCCAACATTTGCATCATAGGGGTGTCAGAAGGAGAAGAGAAAGTAGAAGAAATTGGAAATCTATTTGAAAACTAATGAAAAAAAAAACTTCTCTAATTTGATGAAGGAAATAGACATGCAAGTCCAGAAAGAACAGAAAGTTCCAAACAAGATGGACACAAAAAGTCCATACCAAGACACGTCATAATTAAAATGCCAACAGTTAAAGATAAGAGAGAATATTAAAGCAGCAAGAGAAAAGCAGAGAGTTACCTACAAAAAAGTTCCCATAAGACTGTCAACTGATTTCTCAAAACAAACTTTGCAGGCTAAAAGGAACTGGCAAGAAATATTCAAAGTGATAAAAAGCAAGGACCTACAACATAGATTACTCTATGCAGCAAAACTATCAGTTAGAATGGAAGGGCAGAAAAAGTGCTTCCCAGACAAAAAGCTAATGGAGTTCATCATCACCAAACCATTACTATATGAAATGCTAAAGGCACTTATTTAAGAGAAAAAAGAAGATCAAAACAGTGAAGAATAAAATGGCAATAAATACATATTTATCATATCTAAAAAACTACTAAGCAAACAAGAAGAACAGAAACAGATTAACGGATACAGAGAGCATTTTGATGGTTGCCAGATGGAAGGGAAGTGTGAGGGAATGGATGAAGAAGTGAGAGGATTAAGAAGTACAAATATGTAGTTACAGAATAGCCATGGGGATGTACAGTACAGTATAGGAAATGGAGTAACCAAAGAATTTATATGCACGACCCATGGAAATGAACAGACATGTGGGGATTGCCTGAGGGAGTTGTGGGGGTGCTGGGTAGAGGGAGTCAAAAGGGAAAAAATTGGTACTACTGTAAACATAATCAATACAATATAATTTAAAAAAGAAAATGGAAGCTTAATGAAGGGGAAGTACATACACAGTGGCAAAGTTTGCTATACAAATTTGCACTAGAGCTAAAGGAAGAGAAAATGCGAAGGATGGTTTCAAAGGGGAGGAAAGATAAAATTTTGGCAATGCAGAGTGGGGCTGTGGAAGACCCAGAACCATGTATTTAAAGGTCAGAGGTGATCATCAAAGCAGAAGATTTTTCTTCTCAATTTGGCATCCTCCCAGGGCAGAGTACAAAGATGTGAGTAACACTGGAGACAGACCTACAAAGAGGAGATGGCTGACAGAACTGATGAAGAGTAGGAAGGAACAGGAAAGAACCACAAATTCACAGGGATAAAACAAAGAGGGAGAGTTTCCAAGGTCTACTGAATTTTGCAATTAGGTCTTTGTTATTAATCACAAAAGCTATTATGTTATTTATGCCGAGAAAACATCACACACAATCTCATTTAATCCTCACAACCACCCTGGAAGTATGTGTTATTATCTGCAGAACAGTTTTTGCGGGGTGCAGGGGGGCAGCTAAAGGCGAAACCCAAGCTGCACTGGGTTGAGAAGTGACTGTGTACAGAGAATGCAGTCTGCATTTGGGATAAATTTGGGATAATAAGGGACTGAATCCCAACCGAAAGCTAGTCACTTTAGCACTGTTTTCTAATTTCTTCCAAACAAAACTCTACAAGGGATGTGTTGTTATTCACCTTCAAAGAAGAAACTGAGGGTTGGAAGCTCAGTGTGGTCCTGTGGCCTAACTTCTTTTCAATAAACCCCATTCGGCTCCTAAAGAGGAAACAGATAGCTTCAAAAGGCATTTACTGAGAGCCTTAGTGCACCAGGCCAGACACTGTGATAAGAACATTTACATGAATTGTCACATGGAAACTTCAGTTTAAATTCAAGTTTCTAATTAGGAATAATGTGATGACTAAGGGCCTGAGCCCAGGGGTCAGACTCCCTGAGTTTAGAGATCAGCTCTGCCATCTATGAGTGTCCTTTTGCCTCAGTTTTCTTATATGTAAAATGCACTTCCTCATGAAAATTCTTTAAAGATAATGCACAGGAAATATAAAGAACAAGTGCCTAGGTCACAGCAAGTGATGGGTAAAACGTTAGCTAGTAACTTAATGGCCATTTTACAGCCAAGGAAAGAGAGGGTGAGGAAGGATCTAGGAGTCAGCAGCTCTAAGAGCCTGCTTTAGGTTTGGGGGTGAGGGAGGGGGGTCTCCCAGAAGCCCTGTGTTTAGCCACCACATGCCATCCTGCAGAGAAATCGTGTGAGGAGGAATGAGAGAGTTCGGTGGGTGTTTATGGCTGTGTTTGCCTGTTTATTTGTTTCTAAGATGAGTTTGACCGGCACATTTCTTTTCCTCCTGGGTGTGGGGGAAGATGCAAGGGGGGAGACGCACAAGAGCAGGAGATACATGGTGACTTCTCAGACAGACAGGAAGGGACTGCCGCCCTGCACAGGCACAGGTGCAGGGTCCGCCAACGCGACCAGGAGAGCCCCAGGGAAGGAAGCGAGGATGCTGTTCACGTCTCGATTTCATTTGGAATTAGAGGAGAAAGAAGCCAGAAAAAAGTTTGCTTTCCTTTGCCCTCTTGCTGGCCAGGTCACAGCCAGTGTTCTTGAAGGGATTAAAACAACAACAACAATAACAGCAACAACAGCAGCAACAACAACAACAACAAAAACCACACGGTCCCTCCTACCCTTTCTTTCTTCCTCGATCTTCTTCTTTCCCCCTCCTCTCCCCAACCACCACCACCCCTACTTCCTTTTCTTTCCCTCCCTCTGCTGGTTTGCCTGTTACTTCCCCGTTCCCTTCTGTCCTCGCTACAGTGGGTCCCAGCAGCCAGGGAGGGAGAGGGCAAGACTGGCTGCGGACTGTACAGATCAGGCAGAGAAAGAACTAACTCACTCTCTCTCTCTCTCTCTCTCTCTCTCTCTCTCTCTCTCTCTCTCTCTCTCTCTCTCTCTCTCTCTCTCACACACACACACACACACACACACACACACACACACACACACACACACACACACTCAAAACTCGGCTCAGCCGCACCGCAGCTGCTTCAATCCCAGGAAAAGGCGAGCGAGCGAGCTAGCCAGGCGTGCGCACCCTGCTCCGTGCCCCACGCAGCGCTAGTCCGGGTCCCCAGCGCCGCGCTACGGACGGGTGTGCCGGAAAATAAAGCAGAAAGGGTAAAGACAGATCCTGAAAACACCCTGGCCACACAAGCCACAACTTAAACTCTTTCTCAGCGCCGGAGTGAAGGCGGCGCCTGCAGCGTCTCGAGCTGGTGAAATCCGCGCCGCTGTCCGTGAAGAGCCCACCTGCCGTTCCGCGACCCGCCAGAGCAAAAAGTGGGGCTTGTCACTGTCCTGCTCCGGCAGTGCCCGGGGCTCCGGGCGCTCTCGCCTCAAGTATTTTGGAGTTCAAAACTCGGCTCAGTCCCCAGCCCCTCGGGCTTCGGAGTGTCCCCCCCGCGACGCAGGGAGTGGACGCGCCACCGGGACCTCGCTATGGCAGGGGCGCGTACGCTGCTCTGTCTGTGGCTGGGCTGCTTCTGCGTTAGCCTGGCGCAGGGAGAGAGACTGAAGCAGCATTTCCCGGAGCTCAGCAAGACTGTGCCAGGTGACCTCTCAGCAGGTGGTGTTCCCGGCCCCGTGCTGCGGCCGCACGACAAGGTGTCGGAGCACATGCTGCGGCTCTATGACAGGTACAGCGGCGGCAAGGCCAAGGCGGTGAGGACACCAGGGTCCTCAGAGCGGGGCGCGCAGCCCTTGCTCCCCCAGCCCCTGCGCGAAGGCAACACTGTTCGCAGCTTTCGAGCTGGAGCAGCAGGTGAGTGTCCCAGGAGCACCCCTTTCTGAGGTCCCGCCCCAGGTCTCCCCCATTCCCCACCTTCCATAGCCTCCTCATCTGGTCTAGGCCCTATAGTGCTACCTGGAGACCCTCCCTCACCCTCCGCAGCTGCCCTCTGATCCCTTCCTCCCATCACACCCCGCATTTCGCCAGCAAGTAAATCCAGGTTTAGAGTCCCAAATGGGAGAAGCAGAGAGAAGAAGGGCTCAGAGTAGTGGAGGGGTCGGCTGGAAAAACTGCGTGGGGACGGAAACGGGCTAAACACGCCCCCCTCCACACACGTGCCCCGGGGAGCCTCATGCCCTGGATGGTTGGAGCACCTCTAAGGTGCTTATGTGGATGTTTCTTAAATCAGTCAGCGGAAATTCCCTTGGACTGGGCTTTAGCCATGTTTATGTGGAGGCAGGTGTCATTTTATGCCAACCGCAGGGCGCTGAGATAAAAGTCACACTTGAACTACAAACCTTCCTGCCGTCTTTTAGACAGCCGCTTCTCCAGACCTTGCACCCTTCCTAACTCGTCTCCTGTTACTGTAGTTGACACTTTTTAATTGATAGTCCCTTGGTGGCAAACACACACACTGAGCCAGGTGCTCTGGGTGTTTCTATTATTTAAAACCCATCTGGGCATATAGGGTTGTACCATCCACCCCGGGAGGAGTGGGGAGGGGGGAGGAGCCGTGGATGTAAACACCTCTTGGAATCTGCTGATGAAAATCTGCTCATCCCATTTTTCAGTACACAGATCACTGTGGTCTGAAATTCACGGCTTAACAAGGCTTCTCTTGGCCCCTGTGGTGAAGAGAATAACTTATGCTAACAGCCTGCCTCTCCTGTGCTAACAGCTTGAGGGAAAGTTTCCTGGACATTAACTCGGTTTACATGCTTTGAGGATGCACCAGGCTTTTTTGTTCACGGCATTCACGATAAAGGGAAACATAACTGCAAAGCCTGTCTTCGGTGAACCGTTGAAAAATAGCCAAGGCTCTTCAAGTAACGAGGCAATGCCTCATGCTCTATCAAGTCTGTCAGAATCACTAGAAAGAAATCTCCCAAAGCTTTGATACGTAGGACTCCTGGAAAAAAGGGAAAACCAAAGCATCCATCAAGGAAAGCCCCAGGTTGACACTGTAAATACACTCTAGAGCTCTTAGGCATGATGACATTTACAATAAATGTGAATTATGCTTTCTAATGCAGAAGTCTTTAGCTAGAGTCTGAGCTGAACCAGATTTCACTTTCTTCTTCAAACCATGACCATAACCTGAAAGGAGCTGGCCTCTTCTAAGGAAACAGAAACCTGCGCTGGGTTCTCCATAGTACACCAGCCACTTGAGGTTATTCTGACAGCTGACCACACCAGTGAACGCTCTGTTTACCTTAGTGCAGGTCTGAGGGCAGAGCTCAGTGAGGGAGCAGTGTGGGAGCAGCAGGAATTGGATGGAAGCTGAGTGGGCAAGGCAGGTGGATACATGGAGATACTCAAATCACTCTTGCTTTGACATTTACTTTCTTGGTAATATTCTTGGGGAACAGCTGAGATACCCAAGAAATGAATAGTATTTTTTGTATCAAGTTTTATTTTTAGTAGGAATCACAAGCCTTGGAAGTAGAATGTGACTTTGTTTCATTCACACATGTTGCTTAGTTTTTGTATGTTTGTTTTAGGCTGAGTGAACCCTGAGTGGGAGATGGATAAGGATTTTAATAACTGGCTCTCCGTATGCTTTTTGGCTTCAACTCATTTCATGCATTATAATTTCAAAGTGTCCCTTATCAGCCTCACTGTAGTCTTACGCCATCAAATGATAAACTCTGATATGGAGGCCAGAAGTTCCCTTGAAATGATGAATTGCAGCTTGGAGCATATATACAAGGCTGTGAGCGTTGATAAGAAAAGCAACTCCTTTAGCATCCTAGAGACTGTCTTCATGATGTATTCATCAAACAGGGACACTGTTTTTTGTGGAAGCTTAAGTGTCATGTTACTACATTGGAGACTCCTGAAGAGGAGGTTCATATTGGATCCTTTCCAAGAGTGTTTAGTTACTAACACACTAAAAGGACCTTATTATAAGGCAATTCTGGCTCTAATAAGGCAGGACTCCAGCAAGGTGCTAAGGCTTTCATGTGTGTCTCTCTCCTTTATAATTATCAACATTTCCATAACATCTTTTATCTTGTGACATATGTTCTGACGTAGGTGAAAAATGCTGTTCGCATTGATAAACTAGATACGTTTTCTAGGGCATGGTGTTTAGATTTCCCAACGTATGGGCTTCTCTGTGCCAACGGTGTTCCAGATTTTAATGGAATGTCAGGTGGTATGCTGTTTATATGGAGTAGCTGCTGACCCAGCAGACTTTCCAAGTGCTTATTCAGGCTGAGTTATAGCCTTAGAGCCCTATTTGCTACTTGGAACATACCTGATTAAAATTATTTATTGTTCTAAACCTAGAATATCTTTGGTTGAAATTTAGCTGCTGTGGTCTCCCTCTGATTACTTTCTACTTAAACCATTACTTGATGGTGGGTGGCATTCATCCTAAATACACTCTCTGCCAGCCCCTTTCCCCTCCCTCAGTGTTATGCAGTCGGTGTGCCAAAACCGTTAAGTTTGGAACGCTCATAAGTCTTTTTGTGATGTTTAAGGGTTTACATAAAGACAGGTTTTATCTTTCCTTTGTAAAAGGTAAATTACAAAATTATAGATGACAGAGAAGTTCAGCTTAAAAAAAACACACCATCTTGAAGGAAGACAAGAGAGATATGAAAGCAGCTTTTATTTTCATCTTAGTTGAGGTTGTCCTGGGCTAATATATAATAACAGAAGAGTAGTTTACATGAGGTTTGCTCCTGGCTTGATCTTTTAAGATACATACTTTGTGTTCATTAGTTTCTCATAATTCCCATTGTCACTTAATCTTATTTTTCTTCATCATAAATTTAACCTCTTTAGGAAGAGTGACTAAAGCACATAGGTTCTTATTAGGAAAGTGTCATTATTTTAATTTATGACATATAAGCACAAAAACGCATTTCAGTGGACGTGTGTCACCTGTTTCAAAAATAGTCACACAGGTTTCATAAATAAAAGAAAATAAAGTTGAGTTATTCCAGACCCCAAAGTGAGTGTTTTTCCTTCAGTGAGAAAGGGGAGAATCTTTCCTATTATGACCAAAGGTATTTAAACATAGAAAATATCATTTGACGTGTTTCTGAAGTGCTAGGCTAAAATAGAAGGCTTTGGGAAAGATACAATTAAGGAGGCATTCCTATGAAATACATGGGCCAGTGGGTCTGATGGCAAGGGGACATAATAAATGCATTAAAACATAGTTACCTTGAAATTCGTGGCACTGAGAAACTAGGCTGGAAATTAAAGAGTGCTTAGATTATCTGATGTGTTTCTTCTTAAGACAATAGTGCATGGGGTGGGGGGGTGGCTGTGCAGCTGCTTTGAATTACACATCACTTGGAATACACGATAGTCCTTAATGAAGTTTTTACTGTAATAGGCAAGACAGCTTTACAATCTCTGACATTTACAAATCCATAGTACTATGAATTCTTGATTATCCATGCTCATGGAAAGGAGAAAGAGAATGGGTTATATATATAAAATAATTTAAATTTAGTTTTTTCATATAATTAGACACACTCTAATTATAGAGACCAAGAGACCATGAGGGTCAATGAAAAAGATCTCCTAAGCAGATAGTTCACTCAGGGAGTATTTGTACATTAAATATATATACTTAATTAAGAATATATTAAAACGGTTACATACACTTTATCTAAGCCATGGATGTTGATAAGCAGTTGATTGACACAGTTCAGATTTTTCTAAAAATAAAATAGAGACATGAATGTCAACTGTGCTCATAAGCATTCTGAAATTATACAATTTTGTACGTGAAAGAGGATTTAAAGAAAGCAAGTCCAACCCCTTCTGATATGAAAAATAAGTGGGTATCATGATGTATTTGCTGGACAATTTTCAAACATAACTGAGTTCATCTCAAACCTATTATTTCTAATAATCTGATCTAATTTTTTAGGGGAAAATTTTGTAAAAAAGGGGGTCTTTGGACATGTTAACAGGTTTTACTTAAAATTGGGTTCCATGGTCAAATAAGTCTGGGAAAAAAATGGTTAGTTTTCTTTCTTTCTGGGACCATTCAGGGCCTCCAAGTGCTAGTGAGTTTCCTTAAGGCCAGAACGCTTTCTCCCGGAGAGCATGTGAGAGAGCCCTGGTTCTAAGACAGCGAGTCAGGGACACAGCGCTTCAGGGCCTTCCTAATTTCTCAAGAAAGAAGATGCGCAAAATTCAAGTAAAACCTGTCTCATTTCTCAGTTAGTGCCTATCTCAGGATGCTCACTTATATTTTCATTTTTGGACTCGGGTCCAATTTGCATTGCATCATCTTCCTGCTCTCATGTTTTAAACTTCTGTGAGTGTGAGTTTTAAGGCTCTCTCTGTCATTAAATTTAATTTTCCCCATTTCTTTATAAATTCTTCTTCATTATTTTCTACAGGATTGATATTTATTATCTTATACACTCATTCTTTTAAAAGAAAAACTACTCATGGAAAAATTTACTAGACATCACGTACACCACTTTGTTAATATTTTATAACCATCAATACATTGATTAAAAACACATTTACTCAAGAAACTTATCAAATCCCATTGTTTGGTATACTTACTAGGTATAATAAGAGCACAGGTATCCAAAAAGCCTAGTAAAAATTATTGAGCAACTTGATATATACCTTTGATTCACTTTTCAGGGTCTTTGTGCTGTAACATCAGAACTTTTCTCCCCAAATTTTGATGGCTTCCCCATCTATTCAATTTGTATATCCTAGTGATCCTAGTATCTTAATAACTTTATATTGGTGGTAGTAGTAGGAAGAGGTTTGGCATCACAAAACAGTCTCAGCCTGAACTTTCCTATGCCAAGTTTTAATTTAGAGTGAATTTTTAAGATTATGTTATGAATCCATGAAAATAGGATTTGGTAATGGAAACATTGACATAATATTAATCAGTGACACAAGTATACCAGGATAATATCTACTTTGGACAGTAGTAAATGATGACAATGTAACTAAAGAGCCCTTACGTGCAGAGTATATTTAGAAAGCCATCAAGTTTCCAGTCTATTCACGTGTCAGTGGTTGCTGTGTCCCAGCATGCTGGTACATAAAGCAGTGCTCTGGGTAGCACACGTGTTCAGGGGTAATATTTTAAAAGTGTGGCTGTCTCTTTATTTGTCTGAACATCCACACTTAGGTCGTGATCATGGTGTGTTTATTGACTCCTTCAATTTACTGTGCCAACAGAACCACAGCAAACAAAATGCCATGATTTTATCTGGGCACCCTCTAAAAAAGTAGTGTTTGGACAAACTGATCCTACTGTATTACAAGCTTCAGGAAGTTCTTCTTACCTTACTGAGTTCTGTTAAATACTTCTTTTAAAAAATAATTGCACCTAGTAGTTTTAGAAATGCAAAATTCTTTGACCAGTCCTTGGACTTGACAGTTAAAACAATTGAAGACCTACATGATCTTATTTGGTTTTCCTTCAAAGAATAATTTAATTGCATGGAATTGATCTAAAGACTATTCAAATTGAATGTAATTCCTGCACTTAGGCATGGGTTAAGAAAAATAGTTTTCAAGTAGAAAAGAGATTTCTAGAGCTTTGATTTTTCAATTACCTTAAGCTAAGAGTTAACAGATAAATGTTAATTTTGGCTCAACTGCTAATTAATAAAGTCACCTAATATTGCTAGGTCTAGTTTCTCCAAATGAGTTAAGTCATACTTACTGTGCTACTGAATTGGGATGGTGAATCTCAATTGAGAAAATGAATATGAAAATGTACTACAAGTTTAGAAGCCCTGTGTAAATGGTATATCCTTAATGTTTTCTGAGATTATCTCTAGCTTCCCACAAAACCTTAAACATGCCTAAAATGTTGATAATGTGCAACCGTTTGGAGCACTAAGGATATATCCAGGTGGAAATGTAAATAAAAAGAGATGACCTCTTGTAATAAAATCTATAACATCCCAAACCTACATTCAGGAAGTTATTCTTTTTGTCCTGATCTTGGTGGCTGAATGGAGCAGGGCTGTACTTTGTAATCGTGATTTCTTCAAGTTAGCTGGTCTAAAGGTCTGTTCTCTAGATGAACAGCATCAGCAATAATGGGAACTTGGTAGAAGTTCCCGAGCCCACCCAAGACCACTGGATGAAACTTGGAGGAGGGGCGGCCCAGAAGTCTCTGTTTTAACAAGCCATCAGTGTTATTCTGGTGCATGTTTAAGACACACTGCTCTGAGTTCATGCTCCTAGAGTTTTGAGTGTCATATCATTACCAACATCAGAAATTTAAAATTGGTTAATGTGTGAATACTGATCCTTGTGATGGATGGGTCTTCCCATGAACAAATGGTTTATGAATTTATATAAGGGTGAGCTTCTTTCACTTTGGAAGGTATGTTACTATCTTATGACAGTTTTGGCCCTGAAGTGGGCTTCACAGTAAATTGACTTCTTGCCCTTCTTTCGCAGCTGCAGAGGGTTTGGAGCCTAATCAGTTTGCAAGCGGGAAAACTATGGGAGCAGAAGCCTACAAAGAAAGTCTCATTCTTGTATTCTGAGGCTTGGCATTGTTTGCCACCCAGCAGGCACCCAGTAAATATTTTAGTTGAGGTGAGTTAGCTGTTGAAGGGACTAGATGAGAAGAGATAGTAGAAAAGCTACTGGCCAGGCAAAGGATCCTTCAAAAATAAATTTGCCGTGAAAGAATTTCTCATGAAGCATTTTACCATGTATGTGTTGAATGGAAATAATATTCTACTCTATATACACTGTTCTAATAATGCTTTCCTTATGAATGGAAAGGAAACTGCATGCTATACTTACACCCAAGACAGGCTTTTGCTGACTTTGGGAACTTGAAACTACTTGAAAGTTTTTTCACTTTGGTGTTAAGTAGGAAACACTTTTGAATTGGGTAAGTTTACACATTTGTTCATTCAACAAGTTTAACAAATATTTTTCAGGATATAAATGCTCCATCCTGTGCAAAGAATTAGAAGTTCAAAGATTTATAGGACATAGGTCTACCCTCCGAGAGCTCACAGTCTAGGAATGCCCTTGGGTGGAGGCTAAGAGGAGATAAACTGATTAATGAATATTTTGCTATTCTAGAAAAACATACATTATATCATCTTTGGCCATGTTTTACTTGGGACAGAGAAACACTTGGGTTGTTTTGAGGTCCCATAAAACTCAGTCATTTGACTGGGACTCTGCAAGAAAAACAAAAATCTGTGACTTGGTGTTCTATTTAGAAACACTCCGCCTTGCCTCTGCCCAACAGCTGAGGGTGGCAGAGAGAAACTGCGGTCTTGACTTAGTAATGTGCAGCAAGCGTTTCCACCAGTGACGAAGGGTAAATGTGGCCCCGTCCTAGGCACCGCTGGCATTTCTAGCAGCTGTACGTCATTTAGGAAAAGAAGTGGGGTGAGGGGGTGGAGTTGTTGGTAGTTACATATTTTCTGAATGACTGAAATGTTTTTCCTGCTCCCTGGGGATTTAAGTAATCATCTAGATTTCATTTAGTCTATTTGTTTTAAAATCAAACTTTACATAAAAAGCTTTCCATTGTGTGTTCTAATTCCCTTAAAACGCTCTGTGGGGGCCAGCATGAAGGTGAACTTCCACCTACCACTAGCTGGGCACCGCCTCAGGTGCCGCTGGAGAACAGCGGAGCTGTTACAAGAGTGTTGCTGGTCCTAAGTCACAGTTTCCTCACTGCGTCCTTGGTGTCATTCACTGCAGGTGCTTTGTTTTCAGATGAAAACAAATTGACCTTCTGTCTTCATTTAGCAATCAAACTCCTGAAACAAATCCATGTAGATAAAAGAAGACCTGGGTTCCTCTCCAAAATCAATTGCTAGCTAACTGGTCCCTCTTTTTTGCTTGGCTATAATGAGCAGCCTGGACTAAATCTGTTTATTCATGAAAGAAGCATTTACTGAGCACAGCTTAAGAGTTAAACCCTATGCTAGGGGCTGAAGAGTCTGTTGTTAATTACTACAGTGCCTTGTCTTTAGGGAGTTTATGGTTTTAGGATGCAACAACAGTATGAGGCAAATGGTAATAGACACAGGGTCTGAACCAAAGAAGTGGGTTGTTGTGACAAGCTTGCTTCAAGAGGTACTGCCTGTACTTCACCTTATAAGAGAAATCTGGAATTCAAGGAGACCAAGGGTGGATGAAGGCATTTCAGGTGGAAGCAACAGCAGGTGCAAAGTCCTAACAGGTGTGCAAAGGGGAGGATGGCTTGTTCATAAACTCACCTGACTTCTAAACCCCTTTTCAATTCTCAGATATTATGAATCTGGAAAATTCAAAATAAGATCATAATGCCAATGGCAAGTCCTAAATAGATTGTGGTAGATGTATCCCCAACAGGGAAAATTCAAGCTCCTGTCAGTGCCAGCAAACAGTAAGAAAACAGCACCACCTATTGGTTGCTGTGGTTTGGCATCAAAAATACTTCTTTGGGAAAAGCTGGAAATAAGCTTGTTGTGTAGTTCCTTGCAAGGGATCTGTGAGGTGATGTACGTCACCTCTCACACCCTCCCTAACATAAAGGGTTCTTCCTGTAATAGTCTTGATTTATGATCACCTATTTTCTGTTTGCTCAGTCCCACAGAAGGGTCTCAATGTCAGGCTAGACCCTTAGACCATTGTGACTTATATTGGCCTGGATTTTTCCACCATTCAACCATCACCTTCAAATCTCATTCTCATCTTTGACACTGGAAAGGGAAACTCTGATCTTTCTGCAGCCCCTCAAGTATTTGCAAGCAATTTTCATGGCACTGTTAAACCATTTTTTCTCCCATCCATATATTTTCTATTTCTTCCGATCAAACTTGTGCAAAAGGAACCAGACTCTTCAACATCTTGGTTACTACTCTAGTCGCTATCTTCTATAATAAACTAGTTAAAATGAGAGCACCCAGAATTAAGCGTGCAACTCTAGAGGTAATTGGATTGGTGTGGCATATAGTTAATGTTTCCTAGTACCTAAAGACTGTAAACAGCCTAAAAATGCATAAGCTGTTGTTTGTAACCTGATAAAACCCACCATTTGTTTATATTATTATGTCACTTTGTTCTTATTAATCAGAAATTACCTTGGGTTTCAGATTCAATAATTCTGAATGAATATGTATTGAAGTATTTCAAAAGAACAGAAAAAATGGCCCTGGCTGGTGTGGCTCAGTGGATTGAGTACCCTGCTACTAACCAAAGGGTCACTAGTTCGATTTCCAGGCAGGGCACATGCCTGAGTTTGGGGCCAGGTCCCCAGTAGGGGGCGCATGAGAGACAACCACACATTGATATTTCTCTCTCATTTTTTCTCCTTCCCTTCCTATCTCTCTAAAAATAAATAAGCAAAACCTTTAAAAATAGAAAAAGTGAACATTAAATCATTTTTAATTCACTCTGAATATAGATATCTATATTCATAGATAAATCTCTGCTACAACTTGTGGGTAAGAGGGGGAGAAACCTATTGCAAAACTCTAGTTATTGAGTATGGGAAGATACTCATTTGAAAAGTTAAATTAATATGAAATCTAAAAGGTAAAAATTAATGAGAATAATTGAATTGATATTATTATCACATAGTTCTACTTGCGGGGAAGTATTATCTTACTCTTATTTATTTTGCCACACTCATTTGCTCAAATCCATGCAACTCTCATGTTACTGTGTTTGTCCATTGTAAATATACACTATTTGTTGGGTTGCTTTGAGAGAAAGAACATTGACTTGCACAGAACTTAAATGCTATAAGGTCAGAGAAAGCAAAAATGAAGTGTAGGTTAGAAAAAGCAAGGAATGGCTGAGATTTCAAGCTTATTGTTTAAAGGAAGGTGAAAAGACAGCAAACTCACAGCTATTAAGAACCACACCTAAAACAAAAGCAAACTAAGTGAACAGCTAGAACAGGAACAGAACCACAGAAATGGAGATCATATGGAGGGTTAGCAACAGGGGCGTGGGAGGAGGAGAGATGGGGAAAAGGTACAGAGAATAAGTAGCATAGATGGTGGGTAGAAAATAGACAGGGGGAGGGCAAGATTAGTGTGGGAAATGTAGAAGCTAAAGATCTTATGACACATGGACATGAACTAAAGGGGGGAATGTGGGTGGGAGAGGGTGTGCAAAGTGGAGGGGAATGATGGGGGAGAAATGGGACAACTGTAATAGCATAATCAATAAAATATATTAAAAAAATAAAGAAAGAAAGGCAGGGGCAGGGAATCTAGAACAGGAAGAGACAGCGAGTCCTCTATCTGGGCAGAAATGGAGATCGGAGCAAAGTCATCCAGTGCTGGGCATGCAACACTTTCTACTAGGAGTTAAATGTGAAATGACCATTCTTTTTCCGAACATAGGCAGCTTAGATGTCTGTTAGAACTTTAAGTAACTAGGTTAATTTGCAATGTTTTTATAAGTTTCTATTCAAAACTTTGGAAACATTGCTTATGCAAAAGCTCTCAGATATCCAGCATTGCATTACTGTTCTCCTACCATTCCTTCCCCAACACTCTCTTTCCCCTTCATTCTTAAAAGTCTGGTTCGAAGGTGCCCTCTTCCCTGTGTGTCCCTCTTCTCCTTGATGGGCAAAGTTAGCTGCTCCTTCCTCTGTGCTCCAAGAGCATAGTTAACATCCTCAACAACAAGTAGCATCGTCATGGTGTGGCTACCTGCATATTGCATATTAATTTCCCCCTGCCATAGTGCGGGCAGCAGCTGTCATTTGTGCAGCCTGAGGCCCAGCTTGGGTGCCAGCACCTAGTAGTAAAAAATTCCTATTTGTTAAATAAAACATTTGCTTCAGTTCCTGTTCTTTGTGGGTTGTATCGGATGTTTATGTGTAATACCCAGGTTAACATAAACCTATATATATATATAATCACTGTGCCATAAAACACTACTGGGAATCTGCCCATTTCACTCCATTTAGAGCAGTTTGTTGGTCTTGGGCTTGTGATTGCAGATGGAACCAATTAGTATAACTGGAGGAAAAGTTAAAAAGTAATCACCAAAATTATCTTTATCTAATATGTCCTTGATAAGGGAAATATGTTGCATTCCAAGAAGGGAATTTTTGCCCAGTTTATTTTTTGGTTTGCATATTCATGGTTAGCAAAATCACAATTCTTCACTGTATTTAGAAAAAAAAGGATACTTTTTTTTCCCCCTTTGGACTATATGACTACTAAAACTGGTGGTTATTCTAGACCACCACTGTCCAATGGAAATTTAATTTAAGCCGCAAATGTCAACCACATATGTAATTTTAAAAATGTAGTGGCCACATTAAAAATATGAAAAGCAACATGTCAAATTAAATTTAATAATATATTTGAAATATTCTGCACCCAATTCTGAAGGGGTAAGTGTTCCCCACACAGACAAGCAGGGTGTCAGAGAATTCAACTCAATTCTGATGCTATATGTAGGAGATAGCATAAGATTCCACAGGTAAAGGGCTCTGTCCCCAAGACCAACCTCCACTGCAGATGCTACTAGCCAGCTCAGGTTGTTACCTATTCTTCTGACCTGCTGGCTACATGCTGGAGACTCCTAGGACCCCTTCTCCCCAAATATTTATGTGTTCACCAATCTGGACCCTCTCCAAACCCCATTTCGGGGGGGGGGGGGGGCGGGGCGGGGAGAGGATTATGGAGGCTTTATTCATGGGCATGACTGATGAAATCATCAACCATTGGTGCTAACTTCAAGCTCCAGGTCCCTTCCCCTCCCCAGAGAGGTGGGGAGTGTGGGGGTGGAACTGAAAGTTCAACCCTCTAACCACTGTATTGGGTCAAGGGGCAACCAGCCTCCATCCTTCCCTGATTTCCTAGAGTAACCTAATTAACATAACAAAAGATACCTATATAGCTCTCCACACTTAGGAAATTCCAAGGGTTTTAGGAGTTCTGTGCTAGAGAAAGGAGGAAGACCTTTCAGGGTCTGGCACAAATAATGCCCCTTTTTATTACAAAATCATAAGCATCTAATTCTGTAACACAACAATGTCACATGCAAGCACACCATATGACATTTTAGTTGAAATGTCCAAAATAAAACTATAAATTATTACACACATATTATTACCCTACGAACCACATTCAAGCAAACCTTACTTTTGCCGACCCTGTATGTTGGGTTGGCCAAAATGTCTATAAGTTTTTTTTTTCCATTAATAAAAGACACATTTTTCATTTTCACCAATAACTTTATTGATTTGGATATTTTGAGTATGTCAGCTATCTCTTATGTGATATAACACTGATTAATGTCTCTATTTGATTGCTATCAACTTCAATTGGTCTGCCCAACCGTGGAGCATCACCCAGCAAGAAACCTCCAGCACGAAACTTCACAAACTACATTTGACACGTTTGATCAGTCACAGCACCTTCTCCACACACTGCATAAATCTTTTTTTGCGTTTCAGTTGCATTTTTACCTTTCTTGAAATAATAAAGTGTAATATACCAAAAACGTTAAGTATTTTCTTCCATCTTCAATATTAAAATGGCTAAACAAAAATTCACCAATTTTGATGGTTTTTTAAATGCATGCTGATATGACAGCTGTGCCAATACAATCTAACAAAATTGTTTCTAACAAATTTAAAGGCCATTAAGTGTACTGGATCCGTCTTACAGAAAAAAACCACACAAACTCTTCATCCAACCCAATATTTCTTATTACAAATTACATAATCACAACATTTAACCTAATAAATCCAAATATTGTCATTTCAACATGTAATCAACATAAAATATATTAATGTGATATTTTACTTTCAGTTTTATACTGTCTTTGGAATCCAGTGTATATTTTACATTTACAGAACATCTCAACTGGAACTTGAGTGGCTAATCACTATGCTGCGGGACAGTGCACTTCTGGTTAGCTAACACTCATTGAATTTTCTCTATGTTCTATGGGCTTCACCTGCATCCTTTCAACTACTTTTTTTTAAGTATCTTTCAATTACTTCTTACAACTTTGTAGCTGATACTACTGAGCTCACTTTACAGGTGAGCAAACGGAGACTTCACTCACGAGCTTAGGTTATTTGCCTGAGGACACCTATTGGGCATGGTGGAGCTCAGAGGAGGCTTTAACTTCAAAATGATGCTTTGCATTAAAATGAAAGCCATCAGAAGAGTCCATGTGGCAGATTTCTGAGACATTTTGGGAAGATACTGAAAATTAGACATAGGGGTGGAAGCTGATTAACAGCAAGTCATAGGTGTCTGGAAACATGTTTGAAAGAAGGAAACAGTTTGAAGCAAAACATGCAGGGAAAGGATCACAATTAATTTACTCATTAAGACTCTACCACTGATGCCCCTCACAGTTCATTTCTTCCCTGCCCAGATGCTCATTTGTTAACCATTCAACTGGCACGTTCTTAGACTGAGTTCTCTTCCTTCCACATTTAACATCCATCTGCTACACGAAGTTTGGATAAAACTATATTCTATGGTGACTGGGCTGAATTAAGACTAGAGTCTCTGAAGAACCCTGATGCCACAGAGGCCTGTAAAATATTATCCTGGTGTCATGCAGCATACAAACATCCACCAGTGGCAGTGTCCTCCTTTTCCCTTCACACAATGTTAAAAATGCGTCAAATATATTTCACATTGCACTTCTCTTGTGCTGGGGGACTCAATAAACTCACTTTAAATTTCCACATCTTTATAAAAATATTTTGTTTTGACTGAAGTATGTGTTTGATTAAGAACATAATTTCACAGTTGTGTGTATGTTTCTGAAACAAATATGTATACGAAACAAGTGCATGGAGGAGGGGCTCTGGTGGCCCATCCCCAGACTGGGTTCTTAAGTCTAACCTCAGCCTTACCTCTTGATGATCTTAAGAGAAGGAACCAATCTTCCAGCCTCTGGCAAACACCAATCTGCATTTCATCTCTATGGATTTACCCATAAATCTACTTGGGGTAATTTACCCAGGATCTGTTCATTTGTCTTTTTGTTACCCATTCTTGATATTTCATATAAATAGAATCATACAGTACCTTTTATTTCTGGCTTTTTTCATTTAGCATAATGTTTTCCAGATGCACCCACACTGTAGCATGCATCAGTATTTCATTCCTTGTTATAGCTCAATAATATTCCATTGTATGGATATACTCATCATCCTTGACTGTTGTCCTGTTATAAACATGCTTGTACATGTACTTGTTTGAGTATCTATTTTCAATTCTTTTGGCTGTATACCTAAGGAGTGGAATTGTGCGGTCCCATGATATTTCTATGTTAAACTTTTTGAAGGACTTCCAAACTATTTTTCACAGCAGGTGAAGCATTTTACATTCCAACCAGTAATGTAAACAGGTTCTACTTTCTCCACATCCTTGCTAACATTTATTATTTTGTTTTTTTCTTAATTATTGTAGCCAGCCTAGTATGTGTCAAATGGTACCAGATTGTGGTTTGATTTACATTTTCCTAATGACTATTACTGATGTTGAACATCTTTTCATATGCCTGTTGGTCCTCTGTAGATCTTCTTTGGAGAAATGTCTATTCAATTCCCTTGCCCATTTTAATTGGTTCATTTGTCTTTTTGTTGCTGAGTTGTAATCTGTGTATTCTGGGTCCTAGATTTTATCAATTCTATGATTCAAAAATACTTTCTCCATTCTATAGGTTGTATAGGCTTTCTTGATAATGTCCTTGGATGCACAAAAGTTTTAATTTTAATGAAGTCCAGGTTATCTTATTTTATCAATTTATCTATTTTTTTTTCTTTTGGTGTGTGCACATTGGATGTCATTTCTAAGAATCCATCGCCAAATCCAAAGCCATGAAGTTTTACCCGTGTGTATTCTTCTATGAATTTTATAATTTTAGCTTTTATATTTAGGTCATTAATTCATTTTGAATGAATTTTTAAATATGGTATGAGGCAGGGGTCCTGTTTACTCCTGTTTACTCTCTCTTTTTTCTTCCTAGGAACCCTTGAAGGCAAGGGTCTGCATATTTTTAACATGACTTCTCTAACCAAGTCTGAAAACATTTTATCCGCCACACTGCATTTCTACATCGGAGAGCTGATGAACAGCAGCCTGAGCTGTCCAGTGTCCAGAAGATGCTCCCTTCACACCCAGCAGAAACATGTTCAGATTGATCTCTCTGTATGGATCCTCAAATCCAACAGAAACCAAAGTCGACTCCTGGGTCATCTTTCAGCAGATGTGGCCAAACCTCATCGAGATGGTGCGCCTTGGCTGTCTAAAGATATCACTCAACTCTTGAGAAGGGCCAAGGAAAGTGAGGAGTTCCTCATAGGATTTAACATAACTTCCAAAGGACACCAGCTGCCAAAGAAGATGTTATCCTTTCCTGAACCATATATCTTGGTATATGCCAATGATGCTGCCATTTCTGAACCAGAGAGTGTGGTATCAAGCTTCCAAGGTCACCGGAATTTTCCCACAGGATCTGTACCCAAACTGGATAGCCATATTAGGGCTACCCTTTCTATTGAACGGAGGAAGAAGCGTTCTACTGGGGTCCTGCTGCCTCTGCAGAACAATGAGCTTCCTGGTGCAGAATACCAATATAAGGAGGATGGGGTATGGGAGGAAAGAAAGCCGTACAAGACCCTTCAGACTCAGCCCCCTGAGAAGAGTAAGAACAAGAAGAAACAGAGAAAGGGACCTCATCAGAAGAGCCAGACGCTCCAGTTTGATGAACAGACGCTGAAGAAGGCAAGAAGAAAGCAATGGATTGAACCTCGGAATTGTGCCAGGAGATACCTTAAGGTGGACTTTGCAGATATTGGCTGGAGTGAATGGATTATCTCCCCCAAGTCCTTTGATGCCTATTATTGCTCTGGAGCGTGCCAGTTCCCCATGCCAAAGGTAGCCATTGTTCTTGGCCCTGTACTTTCTATTTCCATAGAGTAGCAAGTTGAGTGTGTATGTTTTTATTTACAAATCCATACAGATGCTGATTTATTGCATTCTAAATTAGAGTAGGTAATATGGTTATGCTTGGTTTTTCTTTAATAGTTGTTAAAGTTATATGAAGTCAGTATTGGTACAAAGAAGAATGTGAGAAAAAAATGTATGTGTAAAATATGTAGGGTTTTTTTGTGTGTGTGCTGCTTCCAAATACAGTGCATATGCATTTACAGGGCCTATTCAACTATGTGAATCTATACCTGTCTACATAAGCATGTCCCAAATGGTGGAAGGCTGACTTGGAGCGGGTATTTAGAGAATGAGTGGATGTCATGGGAGAGCACAGGGAAGGACTAATTGGACTGATGTCCTGATGCAGAATGTTTTTTTAATAGTCTCTTCTGAGATGAATTGTCCCCATGGGGTCGAGATCAGCGTTGGGCCAGGTAAACTCACCTCATGAAATCCACCAGATGTTTATTGCATTTGCTTCTCTGATAAACATCAGAATAGCATACAATGACTCTGGAAAGTTCTTCCAAAACTCATTTCCACCAATCAGAGCTTACCTGTGTCTCTTTCAAAATCAATAAGGACTGCACTTTATCACATCAGTTCTCAGTATTCTGACAAAGATATTTTCAGAAACCTCCCTAACTCCATCTTGCACACAAGCCCAGGTGACTGTTCTCTTCGCATTGATACGTAGTAAAATGTAGTAGTGCCCTCTGGCCTTTAAGCTTGTTGCTACACTTTCATTCTTAGCTTATAACAGTTTGAATTTCTGCTATACAACAAAAAGTGGTCCTAGGAATAGAATTCAGAGGAATAATAGAGGATTTGTTTTGGTTTTGCAAAGCTTGAAGTGAATCAACTTTTGCTGTCGTCTAATAATGGAGAAAAAGATCCTTTGCCTCAAAGAGTAACCAGCTTCTGCTTAGAGAAGCACGCTCACATTCCAGTCCCATTATCACCGGTGTTACTGCACATACACATGAAGCGAAGGGCCAACAGCTTGCACAAAGCCGGGGCAGCCCCAGGGCCAGGCATCAACTGAAATTCTGTTTTCTTGTTAGAATGTCTCAGAAGAAGAAGCTCTCTACATTTTCTGAGACTTCCCCCCAAATTTTTTTTTGCAGATTCCATGTTTTGTAAATCCAAAGGAAACATATACATTTACAATGATATAAAAGCCTTATCTTTCCTAATATTGATTTCACTGATCAAACAAACATCATTCGAACTAGTATAGTATTTAAAAACACCCAACAAAAATGCCAAACATAATGGATAGTGCTGAATATTTTACAGAGTGGCTTGCTTTGCGGGGTTGAATGGCAGAAATGGATTCGAAATCTGTCTCTAAACCTAGAATGACTGATGTTAAGTGGGCCTCTGAGTCTTCCAAATAACCGCTCTCATGCTCGTAAACTGTGATTTCTGTGGGTAGCCTACAGAGAGCTTTTCCCTCCCCTCCTGACTCTGGATTTGAGGACCTAAGGGAGCCGTGATCCTGTGGAGATATTCAGTCCGTTGGCTTTTCAACCCCTAACTCTAGAGACCTGGCCTGGACTCCACCCCTCAGAATTGTCCCATCTCTTGTTGGCTCTGACTGTTTTGATTGTTCAAAAACCTTGCTATTGCTTCAGCAGAAGTTTACCCTGGTTCTCAGTGACTTAAGAAGAAGAATTGAAAAACTTATGAGGGCTAAGTGAAGAATGGCAGGAACGAGTTGAAGGAGAGAAGTGTGTTAGTGCAGCAGGATGATTAAGTACACATGCTTGGTCACAGATGGGCTTCTTCACCTTAATGAGCCTGCAGATTGCCTGGAGATCATAACATTTGGGGTCTGCTCCAGTGCTCCGGGGCAGAGCCTATGACTCTGCATATCTAACGAGCTCGTAGATGTTGCTGCTGCTGATGGTCCAAAAATTATACTTTGAGTAGTAAATTCGAGAGTCAAATCCTTTTGGCTTAAATCTTGGTTTGCCCTCTTAGTAGATATGGTTTTAGGGGGAGGTTACTCAAACTTTCTGTGTGTTAGTATTCTCATCTGTGAAATAGATACAATAATCAATCATAAAAATAACAGTATCTACATAATAAACACAGTGGGAAAATGAGCTACTAGAGCACCTTGCACATAGTAGGTGCTATATGAATATTTGCCACTGACATTATTATTAACGGCCACTGCTGAGACTGTGGAGAACAGAAAGTTACGTGTAGGGGCTGAAGAAAGACCCCACAGGGAAAAAGGGATCAAGAAACGAAAGATGTAAGACAAGAGAAGGTTTTGTAAATGTTTCTAGTCCCTTTTTAAACATCACAAAGCCTAAAATAGGATTCTCTCTGTGGGTTCAACAGCCTGTAAGTTCTTCCAGCAACATTTCTTTGGAGAATAATAGAAACAGGAGAGCATCGGGTGCAGCAACTGAACTCATCATAATATTTGTCAAAACTTGGAATGGCATCAGAACTCCAGGGAGACATAACAGGGATAAGTGTGGAGTTTTCTCTCTGAGCTTGAGATTTCCCTTTGCCAAGTTGAGAGTGGAAGTTTGGCTGTTACATGGAGTTCTCAGTCTCTCATCACCTAGCGTGGATCTGCTTAACTTTTAAAGCATTCTGGTGGTTCCCTTTAAGCGTTCCAGGCTTTGTGGCTTTCAAGTGATAAAGTCACCAAAAGGAAGGGAAACATAAAGCAATGTGAAGCTGCTACATTAGGGGTAATTAATCAGTATTGCTGTTATCAGCACAGTGTCCAGAATGGTAACCAGAGTGAACTGTTTAAATAGAAATATCGTCCAAGCAACAGAAGAAAACAAGGTCTCTGACCAGATCAGTACAAACACATGTGGAATAACTGAGGCGCCAAAGAACCTTCAGACTTCAGATACACATTTTGCCCCAGAGAGAAGTTCTTCCAGGCCAGACTCCTCTGCCGGCCCTCCTTCTTTTTGGCTTCCTGTGCGAAAGCCTGCTCTATATGGCGGGGCTCTGCGTCTGCAAAAGTCGGCAACCTGTTCTGTAATTCAGAACAGCTGTGTTCTGCCTTTCCCAAATTCCAGGTTTTGCCCTTTTACTGATTCCAATTAGATAGTTTCTGGGCTATCACACCCATGTGGGCTGGACTAGAAGAGTGTGGAGCAAAAGCCCATGGCCCAGGTCAGGAATGAAGGCTCTTAGCTGATGACATACTCTCCCCTGCTAATGCACTTGTAATCAAATGCAACTCGAGGACATCATACACAGCTTGGCAGGTGCGGGCCTGACCAGTGCAGATTTCATTCACAGGCACGGCAGTTTGGAGTTTTCTGATTTCTAGCCCCGGCAGCCAATCTGTTCTCCCAGGGAGAGACCCCTGGAATTCTGCCATCAGATGAAAAATACCCATGTAGCTAAAGCCAACTCGTATGCCTTTGCCTCTCTTCTCACCACCTTTACAAAGATGGAAAACAGAGATTTCAGATGAAAATGATTGAACCATTGTTGCTGACCGAGGCCCCAGAGAACCAGCAAGGATTAGAGGAATGAAGTTATGTTTTCATGGGATGGTACAAAAGCTAGGAATAGCAAAGACACAGAACTAGGCAGCAAAGAATCTAAATACTTTGAACAAGCATCCTATATAAAGAAGAAATTATATTGTACATTTAATGAGTTTAAAATGACACACCCTCTATTAATTCCCTGAGCTTTCCAGTTCCAATGTCTGCTCATAATTATGAACTCTAAAAATCCTAACTTTTGATGTACTGAGTTACCTCATCAAAAAATCACCTAAACTGATGAAGTCCTGTTTTGCCCTCATTAAAAAGGGATCCTAGGGAGGGAAATAATACAGATTTGCATTTGTGATTGATAGATTCCCTAAGCTATGTAAAGAAAGTCATGAGAAATACGATCAGAACTCAAAAACAAACAAAAATTATAGACTGGGTGATATGCTTCAAATCAGCAAATTACTGCCTGGATCTTTTGTGCATGACATAATTATTCCTGGTAGTGGCAGCTTGATCAGAGGATTCCATAGTGGAGAAAAAAAAAAGGACACTCCCTGGAAAACCGAGAGGTTCATGATAAGACACACCAGCCGAGAATCATGGGCTTGTACTGTATTTCACGAGCCCACCAGAGACTTCTCATAGTTTCTGAATCTATCATTTTTGAGTTAGAGCACTGAAAAAAAAAAAGGACAGGAATTTTCCTAGGGAACACCCATGAATGTTTTCCATATCTACTCTGGGTCATTTGCACAGAATCTTTTATTTTTGTTGTTGGGAATTATTTCCATAGAAATAGGTAAAGTGGAGTGTATGTTATTTTTTATATATTTATTTCATCCACTTAGTATTTCTTCAGTCTAAAGCATGCCCTGTTCTAGGCTTGCAGAGCAGTGTTTAGTGACCGAGGCCTCATCTACTTAAGTAGTCTCACGTCTTAGGAAATTTAAGTAGTATAGAGGTCATTAAAATATTAACAATAATTGAATAATGTCAGAAAAATTATTGATTTAAAAACTCTTTAGAGGCATTGTCATAAGCTGTTTGGATGATTGAGTCCTAAGAACAGATCAAAAGCCCTGGCTGGTGTAGCTCAGTGGATTGAACACGGGCTTCGAAAAAGGGTGGCTGGTTCAATCCCCAGTCAGGGCACATGCCTGGGTTGTGGGCCAGGTCCCCAGTAGAGGGAACATGAGAGGCAACCCCACATTGATGTTTCTCTCCCTCTCTTTCTCCCTCTCTTCCCATCTCTCCAAAAATAAATAAATAAAATCTTTAAAACAATAAAGAATAGACCAATAGTGATGACTAGATGGCGGCAAAAGTTTTCTTTGGAAATCACCAATACTGATGAAATAAACAGTGGCTATTGACCTCTATTGTACAATATCATTGCAGTTTGTGCCAGTTACATAGGTGTTATTAATGGTGGAGAGCACATGATAGGCCAAATAGAACAACACAAACTTCCTTTCTTTAAAGGGGAAATACCTTTCTCTGCAAAGCTAATTAATTGAAAATTAGCACTTTTTAAAACACATACTTAAAATATCTAGGAAAAGCGAGTAAAAAAGTTGCCCACCAAGACTAATTTTTAAATAATTTATGTGTATTCATAATAAAGCTGAAGTCTAACTTATGGATAATTGTTTTCCTTAAAATTGAAAGATGGAATGAGATAAAGCAGACTTGCTTTTTTCTCTGCCAAAAAGAATCTTTAAAAAAAAATAGTATGCCATTTTTCTATATTATTTGCTTCTCCCTTATCTTGTATGTACCCTTAACCCTTTAGCTTTCTCCAGTTTCCCACACTAGGATTTTCAGGGCCATGAACTTAAAATGCCAGTTCCTTGCAGCAGAGGTACCTCTGAGCTGCAAGAATCATGGCTAGAAACCCTGAAATCAAATAGCCAGCGTTTTGACCTAAATCCTACTCCTGAATTCACCTGTGATCTCTGGCAAGTTACCAAATTTCTGTTCAAAACATGCTTAAAACAACACTGGATTCACCTGTATAAAAACGACATTGGGGAGAAGTAACGCTGGAAAGTGTGGCATTTCTCATGAAGTTCCTACCACTCTGGCAATGTCTAAACACCCCGGGCTTGGAAAAGTGACTGCCCTTCAGTGCTGAGCAGAGCTGTCTGGCACGCTCTAAATCAAACCACGTGTTTCACGTGGGTGTTAATAGTCTCATTTGGCATTTTCTGAGGGACAGATTTTACCCAGGCTTCTTTGGTCAAATTTCTGACATCCATGTGATAACCTTAGGTTCCCTACATCCTTCCCAGCGGATATGGCCCACTCTTAGAACAACTACTAATGCTACCACAGTAAAGTTCCACCGTGGAGCAATAGTGACCCCCAGTGGCCAATGGTGTGGTCTTCTCAAACCCAATTTGTGCTTCTAAGGAGAGGGGAATAATTACTTAGTGGAATGATCACCATCCAATTCATCCTGGTAGCAGTTGTGAAATACATCAGTGTCCCTTGATATAGCTGTTTTATTTCTAACAAAAAAGTATAAATATCACTATAGCGGTGGCAATAAGAATGAATGTTGAGTAAGGGTTCTTTATGATAGGATTTAAAACAAGTATTTTTGTTTTGATCCTATTATTGAAAACATCCTAGGATATATTAATCCCATTTAGGAACTTAGTCACTCAAATCTTCACTCTACTGTAGTAGCTATTTGACTTTAGATGTGTTACTTAAGCTTTTTGAGTCTATTTCTTTTCCTGTAAAATGTAAGAAATCGTAGTTTTGTTGTAGGAATAGAGATACTGAGTATAATATGCCTGACACATGGCAGGCACTTAATAAATTATAACCATTTTAGTGGTGTACGAGATTGGCTGAATGTGTCGGGATGCCAGGGCGTTATGAAATTGTTGAAAGGAGTTTGTTATGTATGCACTTTAGTGATGCAGGGTGAAGAGCGGAAAAGCAGTTTCATTTAACTTGCGTGTTCTCCTATTTCTTTTCTAGTCTTTGAAGCCATCAAACCATGCTACCATCCAGAGCATAGTGAGAGCTGTGGGGGTCGTCCCGGGAATTCCTGAGCCTTGCTGTGTGCCAGAAAAGATGTCCTCGCTCAGTATCTTATTCTTTGATGAAAATAAGAATGTGGTACTTAAAGTATATCCTAACATGACAGTAGAGTCTTGTGCTTGCAGATAACCTGGCAAAGAACTCATTTGAATGCTTAATTGAATCAGTTTATTTTTATGGACTTTTTTTTTGCACTGTCAATGCGTTTCATTCCAAAAGATTTTTTGATACTCAAAAAAAAAAAAAAAAAAAAAAAAGGAGCGAATAGACTGACAATTTCCACCATGGAGAACTGGACTGACTGTATTTGTTTCTTAATGTAACTCAATGCAAGGATTTAATAAATATAAACATCTATTTCTGTTTTAAAAATCACATGAGGAAAATGATAACTCAAACTGTTTTTAGGACTGCTAGAGAACACAGTGATTTATTTTTGTTATGGGCTTTGAAAATAGATTGGAAAAACAATGATAGCTTGTCCTTCATCTCCACACATAGAAAATCAAATACTTTCCTATTTTGAAGTAGGCTTATTGCCTTAGATTCCTGAGCAACTCAGTAAGTGCTAAATAACCCAATCAACTTTGATGTTTATCTTAAAAATATTGGAGACTCCTGTTTACCTGTGTTTTTCTGCACACGGCAGAGTGTGAACAGTTGAGCAGTGAGTGTGTGCCGAGTGTCACAGTGTATGTGTGTGTGTACACTGCCAGGTGCCTGTGCCCTCTGTAGGAAGGTTTGCTTAACATGGTTTTATAATTCAGCCTACACAGGATTCCTTGTTTTCTTAATTTCATGTTCTGGCAAGCACCATTCAATTATGAGAACTTTACCAAAAAAAGATCGAGTGATCCAAGAGCATATGTGGAGAGTTACCGCTTGGCCCAGCCATTTAATTGGAAATACAGTTGTTTTCATTTCACTGCCTCCCAGAAAAGGAAACCAGCAACCCCATTCTCCCAAATCCAGATGTAATTCCTCTCCCATACCTCTCTTTGTATGTGCTTTCCTTTGTTCTTCTAAGTTGAATTCAAAAATCCTTCCTGAAACCATTAAATTCTTAGTTCTCTTGCTATGCATTTACTTCCTGTGAAGTAGTCAATTGATGCCAAGGTTCAAAAACTGATGGAATATTAGAGATTTCTTTAAATGACCGATTTAATTACAATCACAGATTCATCATCATTCTTTGGCCACATCCAGGTCCAGGCCCTTTTTTACATGGACCAAGACTTTTGACTCAGTCATGAAAGATATTCTTTAGCAAAATTCACTAGAAATTATCCACCAAGAAAGGAGTCAAATACAGATACTTTGTTTTATCTCATTTCCATTTGCCATAAGTATTTCCTCTTAGACTTTTGTCCTTGAATATTGTCTCAGAATTTTTGCACTCGCTGTGAAAACATTCAGAAATGTTTCCAGACCATGGATTTTCATTGATGTTGCATCTGTGGTTAAATTAATCCTCATCTTACTTCAGTCTCACCTGGTTAGAGATGACCAAGCCATTGCAGAGGTTGTGAAGTATCAGAAGACATAGGGCCTGCTCTGTCTCTGTCTACAATCCTCTATTGTGGCTCATCATTTAATAAATATTTATTGAACATATATTTTATAAAAGACACCATATTAACCATGTGTCTTCAGTGTCCTAAAATGAAGAGTCTGTCTAACTAAGCTGAAAAGCCCTTCTGGCACTGAAAATTTGGGTGTATAATATTAGCTATACGATACACAGCTTTTTTGAATAGATGATAGTGAGACCTTAAAACACTGCAAGTATCTCTGTTCATAAACCGAATGCAAAAACATTCTACTCTTCAGTGCATGTGAGTGTGGAAGTCTCTGTTCAAGTAGTGCTTCTGTCTTATTGGAACCCCATTTACAGACGATCACCGTGAAAAGCAGCTCTTCGATGCTTTTGGAGTGCACAAAGGTCGGCGTTCACGCGCATGAAGTCTGTGAACAAGACACACCAGTTCTAAGTAATAAATTAAGTTCTGGTGCTTAAGTTACTGTGTTTCTTATAGTTCATTCTTTTGTTGTTGTTCTGGCAGAATAACGTTAAAGATTCGAAATGAGATAGGTGATAAAATTACTTTTAAAAACTTTTAATCAAAAATTTGAAAGGAAAACTATATAATTTATACGTATAAATTATATAGAAGCAAGTCAGTTTGTGGTCACCATACATCCCAGTCACACTGGTTTTCAATAAAGAAAACTTTTTTTCATTGGTAGATTCGGTGAAGCTTTTAATCAGTTTTTTTTCCTAGAGGTATTTCAACCAAACCTCTAGCAAAATTCCCAGTATTACGTTTCAGTCTTTTTCTATCCAGATGTCTCTTGCTACCTTTCTTAATGGAATTGATGCCTACGTGTTACAAATTAAAACCTAAAATGGCCGAAAGTCCTCTAAATAATAATACTGTCCAAGTACAAACTAGTTAAGATTTTATTGTAAGTGGCAATTTATATGACAAAATTGCAAGACAAGGAAAGAGCCTGGATGGTCTCTTGGCAATCACAATGGTCCTCAGCCAACAGTTCTGTTGGGGGGCGGCGTGCCCCTCAATTCACCGCTGCAGTGAGGACGTGCTCCGCTGTGAACAGGAAAAGTTTCATTCCCACAGAATAAAGCAAGGTTACTTTTCACTAGCGGCAGTTGCAGTAAATGAGTTAATATTTTAATTAATAAAAATTTACTTGAAATGGTTGGAAAATGAATTAATATTTCACAATTTGCTAGGTGCTAGTGTCCTTGTAAAAGCTACGTAGACTTTTTTATGTCTCCTGATATAAAATTGGCAGTGGCGAGAAGTCTCGTTTCTAACACCCTCCCGAAATCCCGCGACTGCACCTGTCTGTCCGTCTCCCCGCTCCCGGCGCCTCCCTCCGTCTGCCTCTGTCAGTTCTCTCCCAACCCCCACCCTGACTCCACTCCTGGATGTGAGACAGGGAGGCACAGACACAGTCGCTCAAAAAACGAATGTTTTCCATAACTAGTCTCTTGAATTCAAATTCAGTGGCTGCCGATGTCCATATAGTATTTTCAAAGTATTTTATTGTGACCTGTGTAAATAACATACAGTTTACAGGATTCGGGGCTGTGGAGTTGCAGCTGGAAGACCGGACTCCCCAGATCGCAGGACTGTTCCAGACACATTTTTACACTCGCCCAGCTATGTGTTCACTGGTGATCATTCGTTCATTGATTTTTACCTTAATATTTCTGAAACAAACTCTTGTTGCCCGTTTAAATATTTTTCATAACTAATCATATGTGTATAATACTATTATCAATCTGGCATAAAAATTATATAATAACATTACTCAGTTTAGTCTTTTTGCTGTCACTTTTCTCTGTGCTAACAAGTAACTAAGGTCTGGATGTTGACTTCATGTTGAATCTGAGTTGGGTTAAAGAACAGCTATGCACACCTGATGCATAAGATTAAGTATGAGATTAAGTAAGAAACCTTGGGTAAGTCCCACTTCTCTGTATAGCTTTTTCCCCCTTAAGAACGTATTTTAATGTAGTTTATAGGTGATTAAATGATCCCCTTTTTGAAGAACCAAGCTTTCCTCTCAGCTTTCTGCCTAGTTTCTGTAAATGTTTTAGTAGAGAATTTAATGCTTGTACAGTCAATGGCAATTTTAAAAATATATATTATATATGTATATGGAAAAACTTTAAAGATGCTTTTAATTTATTTGATAATTGTTGCCTTTCTATAATAGTAATAATTTTCACCCTTTGATGGCGAGGAAAAAACTCTTTTACAACAGTTATAACATGAAAAGTGAAATTTGGGTCATTGGTCAAGTCCACTCGCAGGGCCCGCTGCAGTGGGTCTGGGAAGGACACTTCACTACTGATGCAGAAGCTTTGCTGACCTTGTATCCTTTCCTCTAGTGATGGAGAGCTTTCCATGACATAGTGTGGAAATAAAGAACTGTTTAATTGAACATTCCCTCAGAGTTGAACATTTTTAAACTCAAATAGTATCATGAACGGAGCATCATAATCTGCTATCAACATAATATGATTAACACTGTGAAAAATATTGAAATACACACGTAAGAGGAAAATTCTTGTGTCTTCTAAACTTGAGAAACCCAACTTGAATTATTCCATATTCCTCTTTTATTCCTTTTTTTTTTTTTTTTTTTTTTTTGGGTATTTCTTGTTTAACCACAAACTCCACATTTCCTACTTGGAGAATTTGTTTTTTCTGGATGCCTGACTCGCTGTTTAAAATATAATTTTATGTCATCAGTCATTGTTTCCATTTTAGAATGATAAGCATCTAAATTTAATTAATCTGATCATTGAGATGCATTTGACCTTTTTTAAAAAGCCTATGGCTTTCACTTTTAAAAAATAACCTGAGGTTAAAAAATAAAATATGCTTTCATATTATTTTCACTTATTTAATCTATTTCTGTTAGATTTTTTATACCATGATATTTAAATGAAAACCATAGCATTTTGGAACCACAGGGCCCTTCAAAGATCATTTTGAACATGGTACTTAACCCCTCCGTGCCCCATTTGTGTCCCAGGTAAAATGAGACAACTTCCTGCCTCACAGATTTGTTACAAGGTTTAATGAAATAATACATGTGAATTACTTCACCAAGTTCCTGAAACAGAGTTACGACTTCATTACCATTAATTATTATCATTGTCTAATCTAGTTTTCTTATTTTCCAAATGAGGAAACATAGACATGCTGTGGTTTATTCCTGTTTAGATGTCTATTCATTGTGTTCTCCCCTAAAAACTGGCTCTAACAGGGACGGGTTCCTTCTAACATAACAAGGATGAGCATGGACTGGGAGCTGGACAATGTTGGTAAAGCTGAGCAGTTGTTCAGCAGCAAAGCTGCGGAGGAGAGCTGTATGTAACTATTTTCTGCAAGGAATGTGAAAAAGTTTTAAAACTCAGTGTTCAGAGAAAGAGAAGAATGAATCGGACACCAATAGAGCATTGAGCCTTAAAGAGTGGAGAGCGCTGCCTTGGTTCCTGATGACATTGCAGTTTCTGTGTCTTTTATAAGAGAATGAAGAGCAGTGAATGGAGGACGGAACAGGATGTGGCCCTCTCAGAAAGCTGGGTAGAAGTTGAGCCCATTTGTGGAAAGGTAAGGAATGGGGTAAAATGACTCCCATAACATGACTTGTAATATAAACTGTCTCCTATCACTTTTTAAATTGTAATGAACATTTACCATGAATCTAAAAGAAGCAACCACAATATATAGCAATCATTTCAGGTAACTGTTAGAATTTGTTTTTATTATGCACACACACACATCTCTCTCTCCCTTTCTCTCTCTCTCTCTCTCTCTCTCATTTCACACACACACACACACACACACACACACACACACACACATGCAGATGTTGGCTCCGCTGCCATGTCCCTAGAGCAGGGAGAGAGGTATAGTTATATTCCAACTCCTTGACTCAAAATATTAGCCAACTGCATTTTCAGACTCAAAACACAGGCAAATTGCCATGGGGTTACAGTCAAAACCAGCCCCTACCTCATGGGGGCTCAGGCCAGATGTGAATGCAGCAGTCCAGAGGTGAGGCAATTATGTGTAAGAGCCATGTGAGAGAGCTTTTCCCAAAGTGGACTTATTTAAAAGAAACATTTTGGTGTTTATAGGACTTCAGCCCTGCTTTCTGGAGATTTTCCATAACTATAAACACTGATATACATACACATGGACATACATGGACTTTTAAAATTGGGTCCGGCATATGTAATTTCATTAAGTCATCTTATTTGTTAGAAATGGGAGAAATTAATGACTCGATCTCAAAATTTTGGCAGTTGAAACCGTCACATAGACAAATGCTGTGTGGAAGCTGGAGTCCACACTCTGGTGTCAATAATACAGATTGGGAGAGTCAGAGCTGTTAGTAATGTTTGTGCGATTTTACGATGCAGAGGTAGATGGCCCTCCTGGCTAGGGGGTGTGCATCAATAAACAACGAGCAGTTTGGAGCTGTGCTTTCTACTTCCTTTGATCTGAAGCCCACTTTGTAACACTTCCAAGGGCTCACAACATATTACCAAGAGAAGTCTCAGGTTTGATGGGCTGGGCTGAGAGCATTTTGAAGTTGCAGTTAGTTGCCTCTTAGGTCATCAGTATTCTCATTTCCCTGAGCAGAGTGTTACAGGAGTGGTTTTAAAGTCCTATCCCACGCCAGCTAATTACAGAATTGAGATTTAGAATTCACTGTAAAGATAAGATATGGCTGTTGGAGAGCAGGCAGCCTCCTTAACTGTACTCCACTTTGAACTACCTATTAGACACAAGAAAATGGCCTCCTGCTTTGAGAACAAGGGAGAAATCACCTAGACATGAGTATATTGATTTGAATTAAAATGTTGTATTTTATTTATGTTAAAAAATACTAAATAACTTTGGACTTTGTTGTTATTTTTTTCTCAGGTCTTTTGCTGCTTTCTGGAATAAAATCTGAATTTGTGAAAAGGTTCAGTAGCCACAAAAGCAGCCTGTCAGGCACAGAGATGATGGCCTACCAACCCGAATTAGGATACAAAGAAAAAATAAAATAAGTGGAAAATGGAATGCTCTAATCTACACATTAAACATTTACTTATTAAAAGGATTTTTAATTGGATTTATGGGAAAAAATAACAAAGCCAAGTCTTAGACACTTATGATGGATGAAAAACAATTAGCTTGATTATAAAGACTCTTATGCAAAAGGAAAAGAGAAAATGTCTGTTTTGAACAGTGGGAATTCAAAGAGTGCCATTATGACCAACACTAAAGACAAGAGGTCCTGAATAGTAATTTGTTCATTAATTGACAGAAACAGCATCGGATAAAAGGGAGAAATCCAAAATAAGAGTTTCTTCTGTAGTTCGAATGACAGACAGCTCGAGTTTTAGTGTTGGCTTAGGTTTTAAAGGTCTAGGGTCCGATAACTAAAAATTCAGAAAAATGCCTTCAGTGGAGTAAAGAGGTAAGAGCCTGAATCTAAGACGGCACAGGTACTGTCGCCACGGCCATGTGTGGCTATTTAGCTTTCAATTAATTAAAATGGAATAGAACAAAAGATTCCATTCCTCAGTCCATGAAACAATATTTCAGGTGCTCAACAGCCACAGGTGGCCAGTGGCTACCTTGCTGAACAACACAGATACAGAATATTTCCATCCTCACAGAAAGTTCTCTTGGACAAAGCTGACACGCGGTGGGATAAACAGGAAGTACAATGCTTTCACTTTGACTCTGCAGGAGAAGGTTGTCTGTTTTACATCCCTCATCTGAACAAGGTGCACTAGCAATGGAGAGATCTTTGGCCAATATGCAGGCTCTGGAAAGTGATAAAAGATGCAGCACCCTTGTGGCTGACTGAAATTGAAAAACTATTACACGTGAAATTTATAACCCATACTTATTTCAGATTATATGTTAATCACTCTCTAACCTAAAAGCTGCCTCAGGTCATTTCTCTTGGCACCAGGTCCAGTTTTTACTCACCTGCTGTTTGTAATACAGATGTTAATTACTGAGCCCAGCTGTGTTACTCTTTCCAGCATTATATTATCTGCTGCAGAGAGCTCCCCATGCCTTTCTTTCAACTCCAAAAAACTGTGCGTTATAACATTAAATTGTCCACAGTTATTCCTAATTTATTCAGTCCACTTTTGTAAGAAGCTGGTGTTTGGCCCTTTCAGAACATTTAGAATATGCGTAGATGACAGATAGGCAGGCAGGCAGGCAGGCAGGTAGGTAGGTAGACAGACTGATAGATAAAGGTAAATACTGATAAATCATTTTACCCTGTTTTTCATCAACAGTTATTTCAATTCCTGTATGACTGTTCATTAATTTTTCTACAAGTGAATACTTTGACAAATGCATTAGGTACAATCATGTAAAATTTATATAAATTTCATGTTATTAAAATTATATATTTATATCTTATAAAAAGATAAAATGTTTCTCCAAACTTCTCAGTCCCTCTTTTGAGATACAGTGCTATCAAAATAAGTGGTAAACACTTAAAAGATAATTATACAGAAAGCTGTTTTCTAAAAGGCTGAAATAGAAAGTTGCCGGTATAAACTAGACCAGAACAGTTAAGTTTCTGACGTTCCCATTGCTCTGCCATGTGATGTTGGGTGTGTTTGCGCAGAGAAGCTGCAGTTTCAGGGGGGAAATTTTCAGTTTCTACAACCCACAGAATGCACTTGGCTTCTGTTTTCTGGAGAACATATGATCCTGTAAAACCCTTAAATGTTTTTTTTTAACTTTCTAGGGTACAAAAGTCTGTGACAACTGACTGGAAGTGTTAGTGTTTCTAGACTAAGAATGAAATTGCGTGTATAAAACATAGCTTACTCATGTTTTCAAAATGTGTATGTTTCTCTAGGACTTTTTTTCTTGTAATGGAAAGGCAGGTCCAGCTGCCTGTTCTCTAGGAAAGCCAATAGTTGCGAGGCAGTTGCTGGCCACCTGGAAGATTCGGGACTCATGCCCCAAAGCCCATCTCCATTCTCAGTAGAGACAGGTTTTTATAAGGAGGGAGAGGGGAACAGAACAAAGAGATCAAGGGAGGGCATTGAAAAGTGCTCTAGGGAGAGAGGAGCACAGTCCATTCTGATAAGGCAATCGGTGGTCTGATATGAGTCATCCTGGTTTAGTCATCTAAGCTTCATATCTTCCCACCCCCATGGTTGAAGGTCAGCAAATCTCCCAGAGCTGGGATGCGTGAAGGTTAGAGCCTGTATCTTTTGAAGCTAGTTCCAAGAATTCTTACACAAACACACTGTCTATCTACAAGGTACACATTAGTCAGAGTCCACACGTACAAGAACAGTGTGAAAAGAGTGCTGGGGTGGATTACAATTTCCCACCGTTTCAATTTTCCACCGTTACATTCTCAGTATGTCATCTACAGGGATGAGTGGATAAATTGGATGAGTACTGAATTATTTCTTTATGCTTAAAAACCAGTTTTGAGTTAAAATTTAATGACTGAAGCAAGATTTTTAAAATAGAAACTGAAAAATGTAAATAATCAAGGTGATAATATAGTCACATGTAGATATATAAAGTGTTATGGTTGAGAAACGTTCGTAAATTCTGATTGAGAATAAGTGGCAGGCTTTGCAAATAAGAGACTTCTAAAGACTGGAGAGTAACCAGTTCTAAGCACTTGCTTTGAAATTCTTCCCTGGCTCAGAATAAATGGTTCCGATTCTCCTTGTCACAGTTTCTGTCTCACTGAATTTGGGAAGAGCTATCCTCATTCCATGACCTCCCTCCTGTGCGGTATGCACACAGAGATTCCTGTGTGTGTACACACAGAGTTACAGAAAGTGTTTTTCCAAATATTGTCCCCCACCCAACAAATCTACATTAAACTCCCTCCAGTCACTCTGATGCACCTGCATTCTGATTTTCTGGCTAGGAAAGAGAGAGTGGAAACTTTTGGAAGCTATCAAACTCCTCTTAAATCAGCCAGGTAAATGAGTTACACATGGCTTTTAGTGTTCATAGGAACTCCCAAATAATACAGTGAGAAATAAATGCAACCCACAGTAATGCATGGAAATCTACCAATAGCCCATAGTGTATTCCGGTGTTGTGAATCTTGTGGTTGTGGAAATACTTTGTGTACCATAAAGTATTATACAACTTTTAGTTATTATTGCTTTCTATGCTTTGTGTCTATCAATTCATTTTCAATTCCCAACAATCAAAACCTACTAAAATTTCCTAGTTTTCCAATTGTGAATAAGAATGTTAATAGTACTCTCACTTTACAGGTGATATATAGATAATAGAAACAAATATCATAAAATCCTAAGACCTCAAAGTAACAATAAGTGAATAATAATATTGATAATAACATTTCATTTATTAAATAATAGACAATATGAATTTATTTTCACAACATCTAGTTTAATCTTCATAGCATCAGAATGTGAGACTTACAGAAGCTAAGTAGATGTTCAAGCTCTAACAGTTAATAAAAGGAAGATAGACTGCTTTTGAATTCTGATTCATCAGAATCCAAAGCCAACAGCTATGATGACTGACAAACTTATTCTAAGTGCTCCCACCTTATTATAATGACTGGCATACATGATGCCTCACTGTGAAATGTTAGTATTCCTATTCTGTGGATAGCAAAAAAGGCCCAAAGATGATAAGTGAATTTCCTAAATCAATATGGCAAATTACAATACTCTTCCCATTTTTGATTCTTTTAAAATAATTTTTTATTATTACCATTTTTATTTACTCACTCACAAATATTTAACGAGCTCTGTGCTGGGCACAGTTCTGTAAAAGCTGGGAATACAAGCAAACACAAGACGATATTGATGCTTGCCCCCAAAGAGCTCAGAGTCTGGTGGACAATACATGTTTGGCAACCAAGCAGAGTGACACCACAGCATTCCAAGAAGGCCAGGTAGTGTCCTTCCCGCTTCGGGAATTCCTACTACATCGTACGGGGAACAGCAGTCAGCAACCTCTATGCTTGATCCACCAGGCAGCAGAGATGATTGTTGCTGCCTTGAGCTGACCGTCAGAGTGCAATTATCCAGCTACTAGAAAGCTGGGCTTACTGCCAGCAACCACCCGGAAAGTGCAGGAGGCATTTCCTGGCATCTGAGACTAATAGCTCCAGGGCATCTGGTCGTAAATTCAATAAATATTTATTGAGCATGTACAATATGCTAGGCACTGGGGATGTAAAGTCACATAACACACCATGGGGACACTGCTATGTAAGCAAGTAATAGTAATGCAACATCCGTACACCATAGCTATGTACTCAGGGCATCATCGGATTCGGCCAGCCCATGTTCCATTAGGAAGTCATCCAGATTCAGTGCTGATAGTAAAGCACCAACTGTTGTGAACCATGTGCAGTTCAAGAGAATCAAATTAAGAACCTGAAAACCAGAATGGTCACCTATCTCAATTTGCCCAGGCCAGTTCCCAGATTGCATCTTGCGTCTGCTATGCAGATCTTAAAGGATCTCCCTACCTTCCCACCCCACCCCTGCCTCCAATCTCAAAAGCAATCTCATTTGTGGTCACCCAAATTATGTTCAATAGATGTTCATACCTGCTTTGCTTCAATATGCAGGGAATGACTTAATTTTCGTTTCTGGAATGCTGTGTGCCAAGCATCATGCTAGGTGCTCTGCTTAGGCCACCTCACCCATCACAGTGGTGCGATCCCTGCTCCACACATGAGGAATTAGAAATTTTAGAGAATTTGTTTACTTGCCCAACAATCAGAAGGTATTAAATGGTAATGCTAGGATTTGAACACAGGTATCTTGGCTCCTTGCAGCAGCAGATGGAATAAGTTTGACAACGATATTCAGGACTAGAGAAGACTAATCTCAGAGAAATCTGCAGACAACATACTAAATGCTTGATGTGAGACAATCAGCCCCTGGACCATAAGTATAGCGACAGGAGGCCTGTGGGCATCATTGAGCCCATGAAAGGCCTGTGTCTCCTCAGTCCCAATCACCTTCTCCTTATCCAGGCTTAGCTCTCATCGACCATTTCTTCAGCTCTGATCCCTTGATTCCTCCGACCACAACAAATGCACCAGCGCGTGGGGAGGGGACCACAAGCAAAGGAGGATCTATCAGCCTACCACCTTCAGAGAATTTGCCTCTCTGCTAGGTTCCTTTTTACTTGCTTCCATATGGAGCCTTAATACTGTGCCTGAGAGATCTGAGGAGAGAGATTCCCCCCAGTGAAATGGAACTTTAGGGTTTGTGAAAAGACACGTCTTTCTTGTTAGCCCCTTCACTTACCTCTGCAGCACTATAAACCGAATCAGGAAGTTATGCTTTCGGATCAGGAAACACTATGGAAGGAGTGGTTTGAGATTTTCATGGAAATTTACCCCAGTTACCCAGGTTTTATTTCCATCTTCAAAAAATTTGATGAACTGATTTATTGAAAAATACAAGCAATAAAGTATAAAAAGAAAGTGAAAATTGTCTGTAATTTCACCACCAAGAGACAACATCAGTAATGTCTTGATTTATATCTTCCTGGATGTTTTTCCATAGTAAATCACGTACACACACAATTTATTATTTTAATAAAATTGTGGTATATTGTATATATTTTTGTAAGCTATTTTCGCCTTAACAAATATTTTTAAGGTATGAATGTGGATCTATACAATTTTTGCTAGGGTATAATAATCTATTATATGGCTATACTCCATTATTTTACCACTCACAAACAGAAAAATATCCAGACTTGGTAGTTTGTTGTCTTTTTCTATTTCTTTTGCTATTATATAAAATACTACAATGAAGATAATTCCAAGTAAATTTTTTTGTGGTTGTCCATCCAGTCGTTTCTTTTAGTTAAACCCCTGAAAACAGAGTCGTTTCCATTTTAGTTCACATTGCCGAGCTTTTTTCAGGTCGATTAGCAACATACACTCTCATCATCTGGGTATAAAAGCCCATTCCACCCACAGCCCATACATACCAGTGATTATCAGTCCTTTGATTTTTTTATTTTTTACACTGCAAATTAGCCTTGTTATTTTGTTTCTGGGGTATATTCTATGCCTCATTTTAATTTTTTAATTTCATCTTTATTGTATTTTTTTCTAATACTGTTTAGTCCCCTCAAGCCCTTTTTCTGCTCTAACAAGAATATTTTAATTTATTGTTCTTAACAGTTCCCTTTAGTTAATTGAATAATAATGAAATAGTAATTAGAACTAATTACTGAGCCCAAGGGCCTAGGGGCTCTGTATTTAGTTGCTGTTGTCATTTTGTTTAGTCACCTGCAGACTTTCTAATAGCAGCAGTCAAATCTCAAGAGGACCAGTCTGTTCTGAGTTAAAGTCTCTTTACGTAAGAGGCTAGATCCCAGTTTGTTATTCCGACCACTAGAGGGAGTCCAGTTATTAGCCCTAAGAGACAAGACTGCAGCTTTAAGTGTGTCCTAGCTTCCTTGCATATCCAATGACCTCGGGTTAACCAGAGTACAACCCGCCACTCACAGCTCTTGGGTGGCCCTTGTTTCTAGTGGAGACGGTTCTAGATAAGGCCGGAGATCCAAGGGTTCTCTCTTTTGTGAACTAATTATCTTTTGTCAGGCTTCTCGGTGGAATTTTAAAGTTGCATCTAGATGTTCATTGGCTCCCCCTCCCTCGTCCAGTTCTCCCTTCTCTCTCCTGTATCATTATCGTGTTTAAAGACAAATAGTATTCTGTGCATGCCTGTCCTCGGCCTGATATTTCTGCCCCCAAAGCTTTCTGAGCTATTAGATTCTGGGGAGGGAATGTTGCTACATTAAAAAGCAGGGGCGGGGGGAAAAAAAAAATCAAGAAATAGTTTCACCTGAATTTAATCTAAAGGATATAGCGCCAGATGGCTCTAGAATGAAATTCTTCTTGCTCTCATGTTCAATTACAATGTTTTCATTACAATATTTGGGAGTGTCTTTTGTGACATTATTTATGATTTAGTTTTGAAGAGGACATGGCGAACTTTGTAATTGCCATCCTTTTCTATGCTATGAATATTTCTTAAATTTGCAGCTTTTAGTCACCTGCAGTTCCCTGACCCAGCAAACACAAACACAAGTGGGGAAGCATAATGGTAAAAGAATATACTGGAGAAATATATGAATTAGGGAGTCTGAAGATGGAGGTTTAATGAAGTTTTGCTAAGATGGTTGAAGTTACTTAACTCCTCTGAGTTCAGTTACCTCACCTGTGACTCATGCATTCATTCATGAACTCATCCCAGACATTTTGGCTGAGTATTTATACAGGCACTGTTCTAGACAATGGGAACAGAGAACCTGTCTTCATTAAGATTACATTCTAATGCAGGGAGACAGAAAACAAAAAAATATATATGTAGATAATATATATATGTGAAATATATATTATCTTAGAGGTGGTAGATGCTATGGAATAAAGTAGGGAGCAGAGGAGTATAAAGAGTACCAGGCACTAGCAACATTAAGTAACATCATCAAGAAAAATGGCACTGAGAAGGTGAGGTTTGAGTCAAAATCTAAAGAACATAAATTTGTGGGGAAAAGGCATTCTTGCAAAGACCTGTGCAAAAGGGCGAGTATAACTGCTGTGTTTGAGGAAGAGCAGGAGGCTATTGTGGTTGAAGTTGGGCAAGTGAGAGAAGTGGGACAGGAAGTCTGGGAGGTGACAGGTTGGGCTGCAGGGAATGAATGAACTTGACTTTTCCTCTGGATGAAATGAGAAGTCATCCTGGGGTTTTGTAGGAAGAACTGACACTGTCTGGTTTACAGTTAACCAGACCCCTTGAGCTGCTGCCTTGAGAACAGGGGAGATGGGGGGAGAAGTAGAAGCTGGGAGACCAGCAAGGTGGCTGTTTCAATAATCTAGATAAATGATAATAGAGGCTTGAACTAGGTGGATAGCATTTCAGGTGCTATCTACATCTTAAATCAAATTTAATAACTCAGGCAAGAATGGTTGGGGAATTGTAAATGTCTTCACAAATGTAAGATAGTAATAACATTCTTATTTTTTAAGTTTTTGACTATTCTTTTGTATGTACTATTCCAGATCAACTTCAGAAGCAATTTTCTCAGGCTCATTTGAAAAATACCTAGTCCTTTGGCAAAGGTATTTTTCCAAATTGAATCTTTTTAAATGATCTATCAATATGATTATATATATATATATTCCATTAATTCATTCATCTTATATTTTACATTAAAATGTATCCAAATAGTTGAGTCAGACTCTATCTGGTTACAATGAATCAATCTTGAAATATGCTGGTAGTTCTGGATTTGATTTTACTGATCTCTTCTTTAGGGTTTTGCCTTTATTTTTATAAATAAGACTCATGCACATTTTTTTATTACACACTATAGTTCAATATCATGGTTATACTTCCTAAGAGAATAAAGTGGGAAGTACTTTTCTTTGTCTAGAAGGAGTTTAAATGTATTAGGAACTGTCTGATTCCTCTTAACTTAGCTGGGGTGACAGACCAGTTACTACTTCTTTCTGGTCAATTCAGATACCTCATCATGAGATGATTTCTAGTGATGTACATGCTCTTAGATATTATTGTTATCTACATTTGTTTTTTTTGTTTTCTCATTTAAATTAATCCAAGTCTGTAGTTATTCCTATTCTTAGTACTACCATCTTTTATGTTTTCTCTTTCCACCTGGGTTGACCTTCCATTTTTTTGTGTGGTGATGATCTTTTTAAAATATCAACTTTTATTGGTACTAAGGATCCAAGATTATTTTTCAGTAAGTAATGCTTTAATCAATAAAATAGTTTCTCCTCATTCCTTTAGATTTATTTTTTCTTTTTCTAGTCTCTTGAGGGGAATATGTACTTTATTTATTTTCAATTCTTATACTCTTTTAGTAAGTTCATGTAAGAACAATGTTTTCCTCTGAGTACCAGTTTACTATGTCCCACAGGTTCTTTTAATGTATTGCTGATTTCTTATTGATCTCTGCCATGACTTTTATTCTAAAGTCATCTTTAAAACTCAGAACCATTTTGAAAAAAATTAACTAATTTTCTACTCAATAGTTGCTTGGGATTTATCCTATTATTGGTTCTGGTTTTATTGCATTGTGTGTTTGGTAATTTTTTCCAAGCTACTTTTGAATATGATAAGTATGTCTTTGATGAATTTAAAAACCCTTTATCCAAAATTTAATTTAACATAAAGGTTAACTGTAATTTGGGTGAGGTGCTTTTAAGTACAATGAGTTTAGACTAACTGCTCTCCTTTTGTTAAATGTGTTTTGGAAAAAATAATCCAACAGAAATCCAAATGGTAATGGACAGAAATCTAGGCTGGAGGCAAAGAGAACAATTCTAAAGAGTTCAAATAATCTAAGAAGGAGATGGTGTTAGCCAGAAAAGAGATGCGAGCTGCAGAAGAGACAGTTAGGTTTTGAACTGAGCTTGTGGTAACTAGAAAATTTAGGATACTTTTAGAGGTAGTTGGCCTGGAGTTCAGCAGCTAAGTCTGGTCTGAAGGAGGGATTTGGAGTTACAGGGGTGATATTAAAAATAAAGCAAGTTCTTTAGCTTCTACATTTCCCACACTATTCTTGCCCTCCCCGTGTCTATTTTCTACCCACCATCTATGCTACTTATTCTCTGTACCTTTCCCCCTCTCTCCTCCTCCCACGCCCCTGTTGCTAACCCTCCATATGATCTCCATTTCTGTGGTTCTGTTCCTGTTACTAGTTGTTTGCTTTTGTTTTAGGTGAGGTTGTTAATAGCTGTGAGTTTGCTGTCTTTTCACTGTCATATTTTTTATCTTCTTTTTCTTAGATAAGTCCCTTTAATATTTCATATAATAAGGGCTGGGGGGGGGAATGTGGGTGGGAGGGGGTGTGCAGGGTGGAAGGGAATGATGGGGGAGAAATAGGACAACTGTAATAGCATAATCAATAAAATATACTAAAAAAAGAAAGCAAGTGGTGGATTTATTTGAAAGGAGGAATTGAGGAGAGGGGTAAAGGTTTGATTTAAAAGAAAGGTGTTGTAAAGAGTGAAGAGAGAGGTAATACCAGAGTCCTATATAGAGTATTACATTGCAAGTGTTGAATTTACAATTGTATCTTTTAAAAAATATTTATTTACCTATTTATTTATTTTTAGAGGGGAAGGGAAGGAGAAAAAGAGGAAGAGAAACATCAATGTGAGAGAGAAACATCGATCAATTGCCTCCTGCAGGCACCCTGACCGGGAAGAGAACCTGCAACAGGGGCACATGCCGTGACCAGGTGTCAACCAGAGGCCTTTTCCTTGGTGGGAGGATGCCCAGTCACATCCGAGCCACACCAGTCAGGACTATTGTTGTATCTTTACACTGCAAGTTGGCCATAGAGGCCCAGTTTGGCAGCTCTTTGGCCTTCTCCACAAGTAAGTGAGAAGAGGAGCAGAATTTGAGGGATGAAAGATGGGGAATTATGTTTTTGACATGTTTAACAACAAGTACCAAAGCTTCTAATACAGTAGAAGTAGGAAACGTGAATGCCTAGAGTTTGATTAAAGATTAGTAGTAGCAGTGAGCTTTAATTCAGGTAGTAAAAAATGAAAAATGAATAAAATCTGGTACATGGCAGAAGAAGGTGTGAGCAGGGTTACGTGACCCCATACCTAAGCAGCATGTTAGGACTTATTCTTCTTGTTACCTCCGGTCACTGGTGGAGATAGAGGTCATGCCCAGGCCATCTAGATCCACAGCCCTCATTCTTAGCTTTTTCTCATGGACATGTCACAGAACGCAGGGTTTGGGCTTCCAAGAAACAGTGGCATTTTGCCCATCAGCCTCTCTTCTGTATAGAACTTTACTCAGACCCGGCTTTCCTGTTCTGTCTTTGTTTTCTCAGGGCTGTGAGAGTCTACCTTTGCTCCCCAAACCTCTTTCTCTTCCCCTTAGCCTTGCTGATTAAAATCGCCTGAGGAAGAGAGATTAAAGCCTGTTTACACACACACACACACACACACACACACACACGTATGCACACAAGAACTTACCTTCTAAAGGAGGGCTGCCCCCATGCCTACAGTGATCATCTTGGGAGCCTGTACAGTTACTCCAAACATTTCGACATCCCCTCAGTTTACAAGAAAGTATATTTTTTCTCTTGATAGCAGAACATTATTTTGAACCAAAATGGTATTGCTTATTATTCTGACTAGTCTGTATTTTCTGACTTGGCTTGTACAAATCTCTGATGTTTTCACAAACCATTAGGTTGCCCTTTCCATCTGAAGAGAAGTTGGATTAAAGGAGAAACTGTTTCATTACACGATTTTGTATGTGACTTCCTTGAGTAGCCAGCAATCTTTTGAATATATACTTATCACCCTTATTACCACTAAAAATTATCTTATTCATATATTTTCATTCTTGCATACCATGAATGCAAAACACAGATACAAAAAGTCATTAAATCCTATGTGAAAAAAATAGAAGATTTAATGTGATGGCCCAAACCCAATGGCGCTAACGAGAACTGAGGTTGAGACCTGACTGGTGCAGCTCAGTTGGTTGGGTGTCATCTGGCAAAGTGAAAGGTTGCTGGTTCGATTCCCTGTATGGGCACATGCCTAGGTTGTGGTTTGGTCCCCTGATGCAACCAATTGATGTTTTTCCCTCACAATGAGGTTTCTCTCCCTTTCCTTCCCCCTCCTTTCCCGTCTCTAAAATAAATAAGGCCTATCAATTAAGGCTAAACTCTTTAACACCTGAGTTCTCCTATCATTTTTCCCTGTTCGTGTTTAATTACCTTTTTTCTAGGGGTTAGCTTACAAACTAAAATAAGATAGTATACAAAAGCTACACAATTTTACAAGAATGGCAGGCTTCTGCCTCAGAGCCCACCCCTCTAGAACACCCAAATAACCCTGCCAACCCCTGCCAGGCCAGCCCAATCCCAGGCTGCACCCAGAGTTTCTTCATCCAAAATACCATCCTTTGGGAAACACAGGCAGCTCTGGCACGACCACCCAGGCATCCTCAAGGAAGAGAACCTGAGAGCTAGTCTCCGCCCTTCTTTTACTTTAAATCTTCCGGCCCATAATTCCATGCACTCCAGAGGTGTGCAGCATTTTAGCCAATCTCATCCTAGACTGTTTACCATTGCCTCGGGCAACCTCCTCCTACAGTCCTTCCCTACTCTTCCCCAGGGTCTCTCTCAGATCTCTCTGTATCATTAGTATTGGTAATAATGTTACCCATTTGGACATCAATTATGATTACAATGCACTCAGTAGGTCCTTTAAAAATGTTGGTTGAATAAATTTTTGAAGAATAAAATTTGGTTTGAATAAATTTTCCTTCCAGAGTCAAGTTTTCTCATCTGTTAAATAGTACATATGAGAACTTCATAAATCTGAGGCATAAATTTCAAGTGAGATAACATTTATAAAGTACTTAGCATTCTGCCTGTCGCTTAACATGTAAGTACTTAAAATATTGATCCTTTTCCTACTTTTATTTCACCTTGTGAAGTTGTAATCAACAACATCTGGCCATGTGCCCTGAAAAATAACTCAGATCACAGTCTTCAAACTGTTCTTAGAAGAAGGGTAGCCCTGGCCAGGTTGCTCAGTTGGTTAGGCTGTCGTCCTGAAATGCCAAGGTTGTAGGTTTGATCCTCGGTCAGGGCACATAAAAGAAGCAATCAATGAATGTATAAATAAATGGAACAACAAATAGATGGTTCTCTCTCTCTCCCCTACCCCCTGCTCTCTAAAATCAATAATTTTTTTAAAATAAAAAAGGGTACTTTTAAATTAAATACGTATATACATACATATACTTACATATACATACATCCCATACATATACCTGTATACATAGTATTTGCTTACCTGGAATGTTGAAAACCCCAAGAACCATCCTTGCTTTGCTTCCTTTGTCTCCTGTCGCCTCTTCAGAACACAGCCCCAATCTACCTATCTCTCTTGACCCACTTGACATTCTAGTCTGAGTCAGCTCTCATTAGTTTTCCCCTGAATTAAATAATGCAACTGCCTACTAAATGCTCTACCTGCTTTCTTTATTCCCTGATCTATGCTCTATCATAGAGAGCACAGCAACCAGAGTGAGCTTTTGAAAACATAAATCAGATCGAGTTCCTCCCTGGCTCCAAAAAGAAAAAAAAAAAATCAAATGGCTTCACATTTCATTTGGGATAAAAACCAAGCTCTTTGCTGTGGCTTATGAGGTTCTTCTCATCTGGCCCTGCTACCTCTCTGAGCTCTCTCTCTCTCTATTTTTTTTTGAAATTTACAAGACTTCTTTCTGTTTCCCAAACATGCCAAATTCATTAATACTCCACAGCTTTTGCATTTGATTTCTCTGCCTGGAACACTTTTTAGTAGACTGTCTCAAGGCTGTTTCCTTTTCGTTATTAGGGTCTCAGCTCAAATGTCACAGAGGCAGAAAAGCATTTCCTCGCCACTTACTCAAAGCCGGTATCACTTCCCAGCCCCGCTTGATCACATTATCCTGTTTAGTTGAATGACTAGAGTTTATCACTGTGTGTAGTTATTTATTTTTGCAAATGGAAATAACCCTGTTTTACATTATTAGTGTTATCTGATTTTTGCCTTCGTGAGAATAAATCTTGGTTCTTTTCTAGAATCATCCACTGGCAAATTAGGATTCGTTCCAACAGGGACTTACTGAGAAAGTCTTAGGTAACATTAAGCTTTTGTAATTCAAAAGCCAAGCTTTGGTCTTGAGAAAAAATTATCTAAATTCCTCTATCTCCTTTAGCTTAAGGATCTGGCTTCTTGGAAGAGACCAGGGAATTTTATGTGTTTAAGGGGAATCCAGCAGAAGAGAAAGAGGAGAAAGCCAGATCTTTTCTACCTTCAGGAAACTGTGGGGGGAGGGGGGTGATAAAGCTCCTCCTTCCCATGTTTAAGGTTCATCACAGGCTGCCCTAGAGCAGAGGCAGCATAGTAACCTTGGCGGTAGAGTATGGCCCCTAGATCAAGGCCCTGAACTACAGTTATCTTTGTCCCCTGGCTTCTTCCTTGTAAAAATAGGAACTGTAACTCTCTAAAGGTCTGGCTAATCAGAGGGGATTCCCATAATAGGGAACAGGTGACTTTGTAAGTTCTGCAAAGCAGGTCTCGGATAGAGCTAGAAGAGACCACAGTCAAATTTTTAAGTCCTTAGTGCCAGCAGTAACAAAGGAGAAACTGAGTCATCGAGGGTGGCCTTGGACCCCGTCTCTGCCCACACAGGACAGATGATGAGCCTCTCCAGCCATAAACATCTGCCATAAACATCATACAAACAGCAACTAAGGAGATACCTGACTTTGGAGACATGACTCATCCTCCATCTCGGTCAGTGATGCAACGGGAAGAGACGCTAAGTGAAAATCAGAGTAGGTTTGTCTAAGAGCAGGTTTGTCTACAGGAAACAGAACATTTTTTTACAGCAATGTTCTCATACTTGTAGTTTATCAGAACCACCAAGGATGCTTAAAGCCCACAGAAGCCCAAACTCCTCGGAATGGAATGGGGGGATAAGCATCTAAATTTGATACCCACCAACATTTGAGAACCACTGCCTTAGAGGGGCTGTTTAAATTATTTGATTGGAATAACCTTAAACTGGATGAGGCTTCTAATTCTCTGCCTACACTATCCAGTAAATAAACGCCCAAAGAAAATAAGATAAGCTACAGATACTTCTTTCTTAATTTACATTTTTTGTATGCATATCCAAATTTTACATTGGGTTAAGTTTTATAATGCTCTACATTTGTTTAACTACTGTAGTCACTGTCTTGCAATTATACTTGACTTTTGAACAATGTCAGGATTAGGGGCACCGACTCCTATCCCGTAGAAAAGCCCCCCACAACTTTTGACTCTATTAAAACTTAGCTACCTTTGCTACTGGTGGGGACTCGGTTCCAGGACCCCTATAGATACCAAAATTCGAGGATATTCAAGTCCCCTATATAAAATGGCATAGATCAATGAATATAGTAGGCTTGCTATATCGTTGGACTCTCAACCACAAATCAAAAATAGTACCAGTATTTATTGAAAGACAGTTGAGAATAAGTGGACTTGCAAACACATGATGTTCAAGGATGAACTGTATACTATATGCTTCATGGTTGGGATCTTGTCTATGTTGTTCATTGCTGAACACCAGTGCTTGGCAAAAGGATTCACACAGATATTTATTGAGATAATCGGTCAAACGGTTAATTAATTATGCATATGCATTTAGCAGAGAGAATTTAGTGTCAGGATGTACTCTCCCTGGAGAAGGGAGAAATTGGGGAAACAAGGGGCGGTAAGGAACAAAGACTCTCTAAAAGTTTGACTCAAGAATTTCAGCACATTGGCTTCATGAGGGAGAGACCTGAGAGGTACGCCAGTCTGCTGCCTGTGAGCCAATCTGACAGTGAAATTTGTAGTTGATGTTCAACAGTCCTTTTTCTAATGACCTTTCTGGCATCTAGTTTTTCTCTCTGATTCAGATTTACTTCTGAAAGTCAATTTTGTTCTTTATTACAGAATATAAATTCAATGAATAAACCTTAGAAAATAAAGATACACAAAAAGTACTCATGATCATACCACCTGAAGATTATCACTGTTAACCTAATTGTCTGGTAAATATGGGCATATTTAGGATGTGATCTCTGTCCCTTTGCTGGATCGTCAGCACCTAGAATAGTGCCAGGAACAGTGCTCAATAAATAATTGTTGAATGAATCAATGAAGACATGTATTAAATATTTTTAAAGATTTTATTTATTTATTTTTAGACAGAGGGGAAGGGAGGGAGAGAGGGAGGAAAACATCAGTGTGTGGTTGCTTCTTGCATGCCCCCTACTGGGGACCTGGTCCACAACCCAGGCCTGTGCCCTGACTGGGAATCGAACTGGTGACCCTTGGGTTTGCAGGCCAGCACTCAATCCACTGATCCACACCAGCCAGGGCAAAATATTTTTTTTCATATTCACTATCCTTTAGAATAAGAGGATTCTCCTTTGCCCTTTGATCTTTATGGGTCCTCAAAAAGAAAAAAATATATATATTTTAAATTTTTATTAGACTTTACTTTCTTTGGCCTTGACTGGTGTTTTGAATTGGTAAGTACCTCTGGGAATATTTTAATTTTTTGACTATCCTTCCTAAATGCAAAACTGAGCACAGATTTTAAAAGGGGCTGACCAAACAGAATGTAGAAAATGGCAGCTGTCCAGGCTTACATCTTATATCCATTTAGCAATCTGAGCATCTTCCTGAATTTTAAATTAGCAGGACTGGGTAGTTGACTCATAGTCAGTGTATGTTCTAGTGTGACACCTGGCTCTCTGACATCTCCCTCAAAAGTGAGCCCCATTTTCTCTTCTTGGTTTCGAGACCAATGAATTGCTGGTATTCTTCTTTTATCACATCATATTTTCTTCTGCCTTTTTTTTTTTTGTTCTCAGTGCATGTCTATTTGTTTTTTCCTCACTGAGGAAGTTTATACATATCAAAACAAATCTCATGTTACCTTTCATTATCCTTTGTAATTTAGTAACCAATAATTAAAGAGAAATACCTTGGTTTTATAACTTCCAAAATTGAAAATGCTTCAGCTCTTCCCTGGCTGGTGTGGCTCAGTGGACTGAGTGCCAGCCTGCGAACCAAAGGGTCACTGGTTCAATTCCTAGTCAGGAAACATGCCTGGGTTGTGGGCCAGGTCCCCAGAAGGGGGCGTGCAAGAGGTGACCACACATTGATATTCCTCTCCTTCTCTTTCTCTCTCCTCTCCCCTCTCTAAAAATATATAAATGAAATCTTTTTTTGAAAAAAAGAAGAAAATACTTCAGCTCTAATGCAGTTTAGATCTTGCCTCTAAATCACCTGAGACAGATTGTTATACTGCCTTCACCTGAGTTATGTGGCCTGTGCTCCATGCACACTTTGATAAATATTAGGTAGCAAGAGAAGAAGGAAACCTCATTACTTAAAAATTAAATAAATTATATAAGGATGATTATATATTATATATTTCACTAGTTTTGAACTTGAATGACTTTGTCCTGTGTCAGTTTAGCTAAGCCATAAATAAGTCTTCCAGAATTCCCTTCTCTGTATGATTCTGAGTTTGGCTTTGCTACGAGAGAACTTTGCATATGACCTGAAATGCAGAAGCAAGTAGCAGCCATGATTATACTCTGGAGGCCAAGGTAAAGACCAAGCGCCATTATAGTCCATGCTCATTGCTGCTGGTCTGCTGGCTCCTCCGTTAGTGAGAGGCAGCAGCCAGGTCTGTGGTGCCTCCATCTCCAGCCATGTTGCTCCTTCTGCATCTGTAAAATCCCAAGCTAGGAATATGTGAAACGTGCCAACTTATTCTGCAGGCCACCCATCCGATATAGTACTGGAAACCAAGAAAGGCAGACTCAAATTGCAGTTGGTCCTCATGGGTTCTTGTTTGCCATCACAAATTCAGATTTTCCTCAAAATTCCAGTTTGTCCTCATATGCTCACTTTGCTCTCACTTCCCCCACTTCATGTCTGTCTTTTCTTCCCAACTAGGTAATTTTGAACAACGTCTTATCTCAGTTTCTGTGAGTCGGGAACTTGGGAGTTGTTATTCTGGCTCCTGTGGCTCATTGCCTCTCACTCCAGGTGTTGGCCAGGGCTCCAGTCTCACCTGGAGGCCCGACTGGTGGAGGATCTGCTTCCAAGTTCCCTCCTGTGGTTGTTGGCAGGATTCAGCACATCCCATGTTGTGGGACTGAGGGCCTCATTTCCTCGTTGGCTGTTGGCCAGAGGCTCCCTCAGGTATTTGCCACATGGGCCTGTCCACAGAGAAGTCGTATCATGGCAAACTGGCTGCCATCAGAGCAAGCAAGTGAAAGAGCAAGAAGGTAAGTAGGACAGAAACAGATCACTTTGTAACCTAGCTTCAGAAAGGATATCCTATCAATTTTATTATATCTTGTTGGTTAGAGGGAAGTCATTAGTTTCAGTCAACACTCCAGGAGAGGAGATTATAAAATGGCATGAATACCATAAGCAGGAATCATGGGAGCCTGCCACACCCTTCCTAACAGACTGAAGGCCTTCTGAGCATCTTAAGCATGTGCTATGCATACCCACTCTTTTAAGAAAAAAATGTCTAAGAATCGTTTTTCCCACAACACATCACAGAAAAGCTTTTGTCTAATGAAGTGGATCATGAATTCATACACAGGAAACTCACAAAGTTTTTAAAGGAAATATATCAGCTTGGAAGAAAGGGATGGAGATAAAAAAGAGGCATCTCTAACATCAAACATTCACAAGCAGAAAATAGGCTAAGAAGTCTGTTCAGTTGTAAATACCAGCCACATCTTAGATAAAAAGTAACAATGGCTCAGAGGGCAGAACCCAGATTCTACAAAGTGGAGGTAAGAGCTACAGAGCACAACTCACAGGGAGTAGAAATGGTATCATGTGTCACACTCAATTTTAGAATTCTATGGACCAGTGACCATCATGTGCTTCCCATTGCCCCCTCACTGAATGCATTGGTCTGCTGTGGTTCTCCTGGGACTGTCTCCCCATTTTGCATTGTGAGTGTGAGGAGAGATGACTTGATTCTACTTCATTCCCTGGCTTTTGGACCTAAAAAAATATATCCAGGGAATTACACCTGAGAAGCCTCATTCACACCTGAATGGATTTATATGGTGAGTTCCTGGACCCTGATGCTACAATGAGATGACATCTTTAGGGAGGCTCTGTGGACAGAATAAATTTATTTTGCATATGGCAGTAATATAAGCAATCAGTGGCCAGAAAGTGGGTCATGGCAGTTTTAAGACTTGCTTGCTAATTCTTTGAAACTCCCTTCATTAACAAATGAAGCCTATATTCCCTATTCTAAAATCTGGGTGGCTTTGTGTTTCCACCAGCAGAGTATGATGGAAGTGATGTTGGATGATTCCAAGGCTGGATCATAAAGGATAGTACTGACTGGATTAAGGACACCATCATGGGAGGACTCTTAGTCAAGTAAAGGACATGCACAGGCTAACACCTGTTTCAGGTGTTCCGGTCTCTGAATAGTGCCAGCCTGGGCTCCGGATACATGGGTAAACAAGCCTTCAGGTGATTCTAGCTCCCAGCCATTGAGTAACCCAGTCTTTGAGTCTCTCCACCTGATGCCCCAGGTACTCTGGCAGAGAGAAGAGTCATCCTTGCCGTGTGCTGTTCAAGTTCCTGACCCAGAGAATCTAGAGGAATAGTAAAATGATTGTTCCCAGTGACTAAGTTGTGGAGCAATTTGTTACATAGTCATAGTAAGTGGAACTGAGCCATGTCAAAACATCACAGCTAAATGTGAATGAAATGCGTATTTGAGGTCTATATTTAGCTTTAAGATCAGTCAATAGTCAGTGTGTTTATAATTATTTTAGACTCTTATGCAAACAAGATAACAGATGCAAATATTCCTAGTACAATGCCTGGCAATAAAGAGCATAGATTTATTATTATGCCATAAGAAATAAATGTATGTATCCATTTCCAAAGGGTTATTTTCAGTGACCTACAAGTAATTAGATGCTTGCCAATGTTTAAAAGCTTTCCTTGTGCATCTCCAAGTGACAGATGAATAAGGATGTGGTTTTTTTTTCAAAGTCATGCAAATCTGAACAGTTAGAATTCAACCCCAATCTTTAGGATACCAGATCTCTTACTTTTCATCACTACATCCTCTTCCCTCTAGACATTTTAAATTTGGAGAAAAGGTTAAGCAACTACAATTATGGAAAGTTGGTCCCACAGAGGAGAGGCTCAAGAATGAAAAATTAACTTTGCGCCTAGAAAAGCAAGAGTAAGAGAGATTAAACAAATAGGAATATAATAAGTTTGTATATAGTGGGATAATTTTCTGTATGTCCTAAGGAAGAAATGAAATATACATCCTTAATTCATAAAAAATTAAATCTATATATTTAGTGAGCTCTTATTAAAGCACTTCATTTTGGTAAGGGTTAACTCTTCAACTTATACATCAGCTCTTGATCAACCATTGTTACATCATTATTTAAAAAAGAAAGAAAAGGTAGATAATGGATTTAATTGATACAATTGTGCATACAGATTACAAATGATCCATAAGGTTCTGCACTAAAAGGTTATTGAGGCCCTTTAATTCTAACAGAGATGGTGACAGTAGCTCCCCTCTATGTAGCATTGATTATTTCACAGACATCACCAAAGAATGCTCTAGACAGGTTATTGAATCCCCCACACAGGCCTTTAAAGTAGATATTACTTTACTGCGCCTTTTCCTATAGATGAGAAGGCTAGTACTCAAAGAAATGAAGTCATTTTGCTAAGGTCACTCAACTGGGAAATAGTGAAATGAGGATTATATGGTAGTTCGAGCTCTCATCTCTTTGTCTTTCTAAAACACTCTAAAGAAACACAATGAAATCACATGTGAATATTACATATTGATATGGCCAGTCACAGGCAAAATACCTGTAGTAAACTAAGTCAGTTTTTATTTGTATATATGCAAGTCTTTCTTGAATTACAACTCTTGATCTCTTTTAAGAATATCATTGCTATTATAACTGTACAATTTTAATATCGACCCAATACATAAATTACCTACATTTTGGTGAGTAATTTAAAAATATATACATGGAAAAACATACAGTGCTTATAAACCAAATGCAAATAAAAATCTTTAAAAAATCTTAGAAATTCATTAAGCAGGTTATGTTTATCCTATTAAAAATGTTTTTTTTTTCTATGTACAATACATAATGTTTAAAAATACTACTCCAGGAAACAAAATTTCTTTGGTTCAGCAAAAGGATTCTAAATGTGGAAATTCAATTTGGTAAGGATGCACCTTCTTGTGTTGAGCTTCTCATCTTGTTTAACTCTTTAGGAAGCATGTAGCTAACTCTCTTTGAATGGAGAAAATATGGGTGGGGCATGGGTAGAGGATGCTAGTTCCATAGGAAATTTGGATCTGAAAATATAGCCAGAAGTTGGAATAGTGCACTAAATGGTATCTTTACTCTCCCAGGTCAAAAAGATACAGAGAAAGTCTGCTTCCTATCTGTTTTGGAAGGAGGGTGAGGAAGTGATCCTGGCTGATACACAGAAACATTTCCTAGTGCAGCTCTTAGGTACTGCCAGCCAAAGCTATTAAACTACTCTCTTGGTTATTTGGAAGACTGCATGGAGGAGACGGGAGGAGGGCAAATGCTAGATGACCCTTTCACTTCCTAAGTCCCAACATTCTCCAGCACCTTGCCTGCCATGACAATCTAATGTCAACAGTGATTACGGTGCATCAACATTTACCAATGGGATCTTCATTAAAAATTAACTGTGCTTAGTCTTTACTCTTGGTTTATTAATAGCAACCATCACAGAAGTGGACAAAATATCTGAGTTTCCGAGTCAGCAACCTTACCTATTAGACTTCACTCTCCTCCACATTTAATGTGAAGGAAAAGCCTTCACAATTTTCTTCCTGCATGATTCCTACTTTGATTGTAAAAATGCTTAATCTATAAGATAAAACCTTTTCAAAAGCCCATTACCTAATTGCACATTAAAACCACCTTTAACAAAGCTTTGGAAAGTCTCCAAGTTATCACACCTAGTCATAGGAGAACAAAAAGTACTTTTTGCTTTGTTTATTTTTTAAGTTCCCCAATAGAATATATTTACCTTGTTGGACTAATGAACTCGTTTATTTTAGAGAGCAGTGCCATGACTAAATCACTCAAACTTGCCTTTCCCCAGACTGATATCCGAAGCACATTAACCCATTTCTATGTCGAACGCAAGTAAAAGTTAAGAGCCTCTTTCGACTCCCAAGATTTCTGCAAACTGCTAATTTTAGATGCCATAATGCTTACATGGAGTTGTTGAGAGCAGGTGAAATCTTCCCAAATTCACCCTTCTTGACACCATTTGCATGACTTAGTTGTTCAAGGGCGAGACACTATGAAACCTTACTAGGACTCAAAGGAGAGGGATATGATGGGGGTAGGGCAACAGATTGCAGAGAACACTGTGCCCCTTCTACAAAAATGGCTCTGACTGTGAAGAGAATAGAATAGCCTTCAACACTTGAGAAAAACAAAAAACAATACATGAATAATTCGCAGCATCTAAATAAGACATTATAATTCAGAACCACCTCTGTACCTACTATCAGCGACCCCAGCTCGTGGGCAGGGATTTCTTTTCCCAATGGTCTTCCAAAAGATATCCTAATAGTCCAAAGAGAGGAATCATCAGTACTGGATTATTGGTGCTCCCAGTCCTCTTCTGTAGTAGACAGGCAGTATTCACCTTTTTTTTTTTTCCTGTCAGAAGTCTTTATCCCAGCCTGACAGCTCATCTGGAGGCACTCCCTTTTCAGGAGGATACTTGTCAAAGTAGCTGTGATCTGTGGGTCCGCTGAGCTAATGGGGAAAGGATTAAAGCAATGGTGAGGATGATGTTGACTGAGCATGCTGTAACATTTGGGTGATGCTTTCCGTGTCTGACCACAGACATTAAACTGTAACTACTGGTAAGTTACATATAAGGAAAGGTGACCAATTGTCATTTCTGAGTCACAGTCTCAGCCTCACGAGATCTCCCCTTTGGACCAAATGGATCAGGTCACTGGATTACATGCAGTAGAAGCTACCTGGCCTTTTACTTCTAAAAGAAGTAACAATAGCAGATACTTTAAAAAAAATCAAAATTTTCCAGAATCCTCCTTCCACTTGATAAAAATTTCTTACCAACCTTGAATTTTTATATGGTTAATTGACCATATAAAATTTCCAGAATGCCAAACAAAGGAACAATTCAAAATATTATTGACTCTTGAAAGAGCGAAATGACTCTTTTGCAAATTATGTGGTTTCCAAGTCTTTACTTTCCAATAAATGTAAGAAGTAGCTAATTGAATTATCAGCTGATAGATCATTAAAAACACTATTTGTGATAGATCATAATGTGCTTTGGGGAGGGTGGGGAGATCACTCAGAGGTGTTCAGAGTGCCATTGCTATTATAAAACCGTCCACTCTCATGTATTCATGTATGCGAGCAAAACTCTTACCACTTGCATCTACATAATTTTTAAAATGAGTAAAATTGATGTGGAGTCTGAGTCCATTTTTAAATAAATAAAATGTATCCACAAGCACATTAATATTATCTTTACAAAATTGTTTAATAACAACTTCAAAATTTTATAACATATTTATGTTGTCTGATACTGCATGTTATAAAAGTATAATTATAACTGAATCCAGAAGAAATATTTGTGTTGCCAAAGAAATTCTGTTGTCACAGGAATTTTAACATTTATAAAATTATAATTGAAAGGCATTTAAAGAAGGATTGACTAAAGATTGCCAAGCATAAAAATATTTTATATTAGAATGACATTTTGAAGGAAAATGGAATGGTGATATGGAAATATAAATTCAGAGAGAAAGAGGTAAGATGTAATTTTATACCTGTGATTTTTAATGTCTGATTGGTATCAAATCTCAGTGATACTTATGTTACATTGGATATATTTAAAGGGGTAAAGTAACAGTACCAGATTACTTGAAAATTTCAATATTTCCAGCATCCTAGAAATTATATTCTCCACAACAACTTATATGTATGAAAAAATTCACAGGTCAATCTGAAAATACACAAGGGGAGACACAGATCTCCAAAATCCTCTAGCGAGAGCACAGCATGACATTTGCAGGGTATTGACCCAGGTCATTCTTGGGTCATCCTTTCCCCTAAGTTTGCAAATGTTCTGCTTTCTCTAGAGCTGTCTGTCCACCCAGCCCCACGGGGTGACTGAGAACTTGAAATGCAGCTAGTCCAAACTGACGTGCCGAGAGCATAACCACTTGGGACTGGGAAAACTTAGTATGAAAAAATAACAATGATACCTCATTAATATTTTATGTTGACTATCTATTGAAATGATAATATTTTGGATAGTAATTAAAATTAATTTCACTTATTTCTTTTTAGCTCTTTTAATGTGATTACTAGAAAATTTAAAATAACCTATACATTTTGTACTATATTTTTAGAGCCATCTGTCAGCCTAACACACTGACAACTTGAGGTCTTAGATTTATATGTAATTCTTCCTGAGAGCTGAGCTAATTCCCATGAAAAAGGTAATACCATTTAGTCCCTGTAATCATGAATGTTATGGCATTTTAACTTAATTTTCAAAAACTATTTTAAAAATCTAAAACCTGTTACACAAACACACACATCTTTAAAATCTGTTTACAAAAACAAATGCATACAAAAATTATGAGAATAATGTAGTAGATACCATACCTCTCTTCGTAAAGGTGATGGAAGGTTTCGAGCTTTCAGTCCCTCCCAATTGAAACCATTTAACCACCTGAGAAGTGAGGAGAGTACAGAGAAATATTACTTGCCTGAAAACAATTAGCATGTCAGCTATCTGTCAATCCATTTTGTTGTCTGCTCCCTGACAGCAATGTGGTCAGTGTGCTAGTTGTCTGGTCTCACACTAAACCCATGGCCACTAACTTCACAGAGCACTTACCACTACCCAGGAATCAGCCTAGATTTCCCTGTTGTCCCAGGCCTTGTTACGCTCCAAGGCTGGCATCTGGAGAATGGCAATAGGGGACAGCATGGGGCAGAGGGTGGTGAGGTGTGAGACTGAAGGCAAGGGAGACTTTAGGAGGCTGTCATACTCCCCTGTCTGTTGGCCATGCCAGAAACTATGCCCTTCCACCTTTCGCAATCTCGTTCGCCCCTGCTGTTGGTGTTGGTTCAGTCCTTGACTGAATTTCCTATTCCAAGTGTAAGCTTAGCAAGAGAAAAAGTACAAAAAACAGAAAGGGCTGGTTCTAGTACATTCCATGTCAGGTTTCATTAACCCAAAATACCATTTTGGTATAAGCGGCTGAAACACTAGACAAAGAGTGGAAGTCAGACAGCAACCCAGCTGTGCAGCTTCCCCTGTCCTCCCTAGGAAACCACAGGCATCCTCTCCTTGATCCACCCACCAGCTTCTTTGCACAGACTGATGCTCCATTTTTAGGGATTTCTAGGCTCACAGTTCTGTGGATTCTTTTCCTTTGACACCAGACACTGCCACAATTCCTTTCAACATATTTTACAATGCTATCTTCCCAGAAGCGACTCCATAAATATTAATAAAAATCATTACTGTGACTGTACTGAATCAAAGAGTCTATGCATTTCTTGCCGAGTACTTGTTACAACTTGACTTGCAGCAATGTTTCCTTAACACGAGTGGCTATTCACTTAGCACTTGGCCTTTTGACGCTGACCGCATTTTAAGTGAGGCGAGTGCCAGCATGCACTCATGTGCAAAAAATATTCGCCAAAGGAATATTAGCAGCAACAGCACATAAATTGCTTCTTCATTTTTGGAAGACTTGTAGAAGCTATTCTTGAAAGTAATTTTAGAGACTAGAAATATTAAAGGTAACGTGAAGACACTCGAAACCAATTATTCCTCTACCTAGGAGGAAGGATTTAATTGTATCCTACAACTATATTCTTTTTTTTTTTTTTTCCAGAAAGGTGTGGGGAGACACAATTGGTGCCTAGTTTGTAAGTTAGCTCACAAATAGGGAAGGGAGGAATTCTATTTTTAGGGAAGATGATTTAAGACAGAATGGGCAAACATATAACAGTGTGCTGTGTTTTACTGTATTGTTTTAAATACAAAGTTAAAGGGAATAGTTCTCTAAGGAAAAAAATAAAAGTTTTTTGGAGAAGAATAGGGAAATCTGATGGCAAAATTTTAAGTTTTTTTTTTTTAAATTCCAAGAGCATACTGGGTAGATAGCTATAAACTTTGGGGACTTGTGGAAGGTTTTAGAATGCTCCTATTTGAAGGCAGGGAGAGATCTATTCTTCAGGCCTCCCTGTGCCAACTTTGTATCTTAAAAACACTATGAAAGTAGCACAAAATAATGTGTTTGACGCCTCTGAGCTCACCATAAGTCACTGTGTAAATCTGGCACATCTTAATAGTGAACTCTGCCCTACACATTGTAATCTGACTATCCAGACATATCACAGAAAACATCCTGCTAGTTCAAAAGCATGGGCAAATTAATCCCTACAGGGAAGAAAATTCAAAATTCTTCATTATCATGCTGAGGTGAGAAAATTCTCTGGCATCGATTTGCATGTGCACCCAATCACAATTTGACAGCTACTTTTAAATGAGCCTCAGGTAAGTAAGAAGTACAAAATAAAGCTGGAGCCAATTAACAATGATATCACTCTACTTCCCAATTACCCCAAAGAATAACATGAAGATGCTTCTATAATAAAATAAACAAGGAAAATATATTAAAAGGATAACTTTAATTGACGGGACACTTGTTTATTCCACAGGAATGGTATGTTTACGTGCCATGTTAATAATGAGATAAGATATTGTGATAACAGCTTGTAGGAAGAAAGATAAACTGGAACCTAAGACACGTAATAAACTTTACACTGAAGGCAATCCTAAAGATGACAAAGAACAATAAAATACTCTAAACATTTTCATGTTTATAAAACCCACAGATGTGCCTCTTTCTCTCTCTCCCTGCCTCTCTCCTTCCCTAATACACCCTTAAGGCAGAGCCCTCTCTGAATTGACAATGTTGAATACATGGCTTTATTTCAAGAAAGTTCATGAATAAATAGAGCAGGGTTGGCAGCTGCACTACCAATGTTCAGAAAATGAGCAGTGCTTCTATCCAGCAGCATCTCTCCCTTTATTTTCACACTGTATTGATGCGCCCTCAGTTCTTCAGTAAAAATAATCCAGAGAGGAATGCAATATTGAGAGGTGTTTTCATTTCTGAAAGTGAACACGTCAATGTGCTCAAAGGTTTTCAATAATGGATTTCTCACATTTGTTTTTGTCCTAGCAATAGGTGGTAAATTACATGTGCAAATCATAATCAAAATTAAAACATCTTGGGGATTGCAGGATTTAACTAGCCATTGATTTGAAAAAACAATCTTGAAGGCTTCAACTTCTGTATATGTAACAAATTAAGAAAGGATATCTTACAGAAGTTATCTATGGTACTAAATGACAAATTTAGAAATTCACAGAACTGAAAGGGTCCATGTTAGATTATTGCATAAGACAAAAGATTGAATTTTTATGGAAATTGGTGTACTACACCCAAACACATAAAATACAACATAAGGCTTCATATTTTGAAATGTTGGTTGAAGAAAAATTATATATAATATTAATAAGAATGCAATACTATTTAGTGACTAATTTAGCTCAGCCATTCTCTTGAATATTGATAACAACTATATTCTACTTTAATCACAAATCAAATGTGAAAATTAGAACAACTCACTTATAAACTCCCAGTTGATATTTTAAATAATAATTAAGATAACAGCATATAAAAATTAAGTTATAACTTGAAGATATGATTTTATAACTTGTTTTAAACTTCATCCATTCTTGATATGAATTTCCAGATTAGAGAAATTATTTTGAGACTGATTATTGTGACTGAATCTAGTAAAATACAAATTAAATATAAAGCACCAAAAAGGTAAAAACTGAGGGTCTGTAAAGAAATCCTTATGTCTTACTGAGAGAAGCTTCAAGATCACCACCATTTTCCATAAATTTCTATATATTTCTGGGCAAAGAAGTAAATATGTACCTGTGTTTCTTAATGTCATTGATTCCATTCTTCAGATTTCCCAGCCTTTCTGTTGGATTTTGCCTAAAATGATAATATTTTTAAAGACAGTTTATAGTAACTATGCTTGAGTAAATTTTAAATTAAAATTTAACATTCATTCATTCATTCATTCATTCACTCAATAATACTCACAGACTAGGCATTGAAGTAGAGGGAGATAAAAAACATATGCCCCTCTCTAGGGAAGCCACAGTCAAATTAGAGTTAGGAATCTACCTATCTATCTATCTATCTATCTATCTATCTATCTATCTATCTATAATTATATCTGTAACTACCTACATCTATATTTCTAACTATACCTTTATGTCTTCTAGAGTTTTAAATGCACTAGAAATAAATATGTAAAAGAACAAGATGTGGCTGTCGTACAAACTCTGCTGAGAGAATCAGGGAAAGCTGTAGGTAATCATTTACATCTCACCTGTAAGCACTCACAAATTTCTGTTGGCAACCCACAGCTTGGTTTCATGTTCTATATTTACAAAGTTTTAATGCTTTAAAAAGGGTGAAATGTGCCCTGGCTGGTGTAGCTCAGTGGATTGAGCGCAGGCCTGTGAACCACAAGATTACGGTTCGATTCCCAGTCAGGGCACATGCCTGGGTTGCAGGCCAGTTCCCAGCATGGGACACACAAGAGGCAACCATACATTGATATTTCTCTCCCTCTCTCCTACCTTTCCCCTCTAAAGATAAATAAATAAAAATCTTAAAAAAATGTTGAAATGTGTGAAAAATAGCAACAAAGTTCAAACAAAATTATATAACTCTTCTGTTCTCCAATAAACTTTTTTTAAGTTTTATTTTAATTGTTGTTCTTGTACAGTTTTCTGTCTTTTACTCCCTTCCCAGCCCACCTCCCCAGTCCTCCCCACCTCCCTCCTATTTCCACCCCCCATAGTTTTTGTCCATGTGTCCTTTATACTTGTTGCTCTAAACCCTTTCCCTTTTCCCCTGAAATTCCTTCCCCTCTTCCCTCTGGTGACTGTCAGCCTGTTCTCCATTTCAGTGTGTTTGGTTATATTATGCTTGTTTGTTTGTTTTGTTGATTAGGTTCCTGTTAAAGATAGATCATATGGTATTTGTCTTTCACTGCCTGGCTTATTTCACTTAGCATGATGCTCTCCAGTTCCATCCATGCTGTTGCAAAGGGTAGGAGCTCCTTCTTTCTTTCTGCTGCATAGAATTCCATTGTGTAAATGTACCACAGTTTTTTGATCCATTCATTTACCGATGGGCACCTAGGTTGCTTCCAACACTTGGCTATTGTAAATTGTGCTGCTATGAACATAGGGGTGCATAGATTCTTTTGGATTGGTGTTTCAGGGTTCTTAGGATATAATCCAAGCAGTGGAATTGCTGGGTCAAAAGGTAGATCCATTTTTAGTTTTCTAAGAAAATTCCATACTGCTTTCCACAGTGGTTGTACCAGTCTGCACTCCCACCAACAGTGCACTAGGGTCCCCTTTTCTCCACAGTCTCTCCAACACTTGCTGTTTGTTGTTTTGTTTATGATGGCCATTCTGACTGGTGTCAAGTGGTATCTCATTGTGGTTTTAATAATAAACTATTTTTAATAGTAAATAGAAATTTTGAGTGATTTAAAATAAGGCCAGAGCATGCTCCAAGATGGCAGCGTAGGAAGAACCTGAACTCATTTTTTCACATGAGCACATCAAACCTACAACTACATATGGAACAATTCTCTCTGAAGAAGACCTGAAAAGCAGCTGAATAGCTCTTTACAACATATGGTAAAAGGGTCACATCAAGGCGGATAGGAGACACAGAGACACAGTCTCACCCAAAACTCTACTCCTAGTATAGCAACTGACAATCAGGAGGAATCTCACAAATCCAAATCTTCTTCCTGAGGAGCAAGGGGTTCATACCCATTAGTCAGCCCAACCCTTGGGAGCCTCAACAGAGATATGAACCCCCAAAATGTCTAGCTCTGAAAATAAACAAGGCTCACATTTAGGAGGCTTAAAGGGCTGTAGGGAACTGAAATATTTCTGTTAAGGGTTGACACACAGACTCATTTACCCCAAGGACCAGTACAAAAGTAGCAGTTTGAAAAGTGCATAGGCTATATATATAAAGGAAATGCATTTGCTAATCTTAAAGTGTCTGCTGGAGAGGCAGGGGCCTGTTGAGACTCTCTCCTGGGTGGAGGTGCTGGCAGGTGCCATTTTTGCATTCTTCCTCTTCCTTGACAGTGCTAGAGAGCACACCCCACCCCAGAGCTCTCCTGCAGCCAGACAAAAGCCGGCAGGTGAACCCTGGCCCCACACTCTCCCACTGCTTGCTAAAAATAGCAGGCATGTGTGGTCCACACAAGGGACACATTAGACCAGATAGGCTTAGTAGATATTTACAGAAAACCCCATCCATGAGCAGCAGAATACACATTCTTCCCAAATGCACATGGAACATTCTACAGGATTGGTCATATGTTAGGGCACTAACCAAGTCTCAATAAATTTAAAGAATACTGAAATCACATCAAGAATCTTTTCTGACCACAATGGTATGAAACTAGAAATCAAGTACAAGAAGAAAACTGGAAAAATCATAAATATGTGGAGACTAAAAAGCATACTACTTAACAACCAATGGGTCAATGAGGAAATTCAAGTAAAAATAAAAAACTATCTCAAGACTAATGAAAATAGAAACACAACTTACCAAAATCTAGAGGATGCAGGAAGATCAGTTCTAAGAGAGAAAATCATAGTGATATAGGCCTGCCTCAAGAAACAAAAAAATTCCAAATAAATAATCTAACTTTACACCCAAAGGAACTATCAAAAGAGGAACAAAGCCAAAAGTTAGTAGGAAGAAGGAAACAATAAAGATCAGAACAAAAAAACCCCAATGAAACAGAGACTAAAAAGACAACAGAAAAGATCAACAAAACTAAGCTCTGGTTTTATGAAAAGATGAAGCTAACAAATCTTTAGCTAGACTCTACAAGATAAAAAGGAAAAAAAGCTCAAATAATTAAAATCAGAAATGGAAAGAGAAGCTATAATTGATACCACAGAAATGAAAAGGATCTTAAGAGACTGCTATGAACAATTATACACCAACAAATAGCATACCCAGAAGAAACAGATAAATTCCTAGAAACATACAATATTCCAAGACTAAATCATGAAAAAAACAAGAAAGTCTGAATAAACTGATCATTAGTAAGAGGATCAAATCAGTAATCAAAATCTCTCAACAAGCAAAAGCCCAGGGCTATGTGGCTTCAAAGGTGAATTCTACCAATTGTTTCAAAAGATGATGTAATACCTATACTTCTCAAACTCTTTCAATAAATTGAAGAGAAGGGAATACTTCCAAACTCATTTTATGAACCCAGCATTACCCTGATACCAAAACCAGACAAGGACACACATACATAAAAATTATAGGCCAATATCCCTGATGAACATAGATGTAAAAATCCTCAACAAAGTATTAGCAAAAAAAACATCCACCATGATCGGGTAGGACTTATTCCAGTGATGCAAAGATGGTTTAACATCTGCAAGTCAATCAATATGAAATACCACATTAAGAGAATGAAGGATAAAAAACATATGATCAACTCAACAGATGCAGAATAAGCATTGGACAGAATTCAATATCCATTTATGATAAAAACCCTCAAAAGAATTAAGTATAGAGAGAATGTACCTCAACATAATAAAGACCATATGTGACAAGCCTACAGCTATCATACACAATGGTGAAAAGCTTTAAGTTTTTCCTCTGAGATCAGGAACAAGACAAGGATGTCCACTCTTGCCACTTTTATTTAACATAGTACTAGAAGTCTTAGCCAGAGTAATGAAGCAAGGGAAAAAAAGACCTCCACACTGGAATGGGAGAAGTAAAACTGTCACTAATCATGGATGATGTAATTTTATATACAGAAAACCCTAATGAGTCCACCAAAAAACCTGTTAGAACTAATAAACAAATTCAGTAAAGTTAAAGGGTACAAAATCAATATAATAAAGATCAGAATAAAATAAATAAAACAGAGACTAAAATTTTTTTATGTTTCTATATACTAATAACAAACTATTAGACAGAGAAATTAAGAAAATCCCATTTACAATTTCATGAAAAAGAATAAAGTACCTTAGGGATAAGTTTAATCAAGAAGATGAAAGACCTATACACTGAAAACTATGAGACATTGATAATATAAATTAAAGAAGACACAAATGAAAAGATATTCTGTGCTCATGAATTAGAAAAATAAATATTGTTAAAATATCTATATTACACATAACCATCTACAGACTCAATGAAATCCTTGTCAAAATCCCAAAGGCATTTTTACAGAAATAGAACAAACAAGCCTAAAGTTTGTATGGAACCACAAAAGACCCCAAATAACCAAAGCAATCTTGAGAAAGAACAAAACTAGAGGCATCACGCTCCCTAATTTCAAACTATATTACAGAGCTATTGTAAACAAAACAGCATGAGATTGGCATAAAAACAGACATATAAAGCAATGGAACAGAACAGAAAGCTCAGAAATAGACCCATGTATATAAATATAGACAATTTATAACAAAGGAGGCAAGGGAAAAGGCCAGTCTCTGTAACAAATGGTGTTGGGAAAACTGGATAGCCACATGCAAAAGAATGAAACTAGACCACTATCTTTCATCATACACACACACACACACATACGCACAATAACACAAAATGGATTAATGACTTGAATCTAAGACATGAAATCCTAAAACTCCTAAAAGAAAAAAAAACATAGGAAGTAAGCTCCTTGACATTACTCTTGGTGATGATTTTTTAGATGTGACTTCAAAAACAAAAACATCAAAAGCAAAAATAAGTAGAACTACATCAAACTAAAAAGATTTAGCACAGAAAATGAAACCATCAACAAAATGAAAAGGCATCTTATTGAGTGGGAGAAAATATTTGCAAATCATATATTTGATAAGGAGTTAATATCCAAAATATGTAAAGAATTCATACAACTCAATAGCAAAAGGAACAAACAAAAATCCAATTAAAATGGGCAGAAGATCTAAATAGACATATTTTTCTAAAGAAGACATACAGATGGCCTACAGGTACATGAGAAAAAAACTGTTCAATATAATTAATCATCAGGGAAATGCAAATCAAAATCACAATGTAATTTCATCTCACACCTGTTAGAATGGCCATTATCAAAAAGTCAACAAATAAGTGTTGGCAAGGATGTAGAAAAAAGGTAACCCTTGTACATTGTTGTTAGAGATGTAAATTGGTGAAATTATTATGAAAAGCAACATAGAGGTCCCTCAAAAAATTTAAAATAGAATTATAATATAATCCAGCAATTCCATTTCTGGATATTTATCTGAAGAAGGTAAAAACACTAATTCAAAAAGACATATGCACCTTTATGTTCATTGCAATATTATTTACAATAAACCAACTATGAAAACCATCTAAGCGTCCATCAATGGATGAGTGGATAAAGAAGATGTGAGACAGATAGATAGACAGACAGACAGACACGCAGACACACTATTCAGCCATAAAAATAAAATATTTGGAATGTTTCCATTTATAACAACATGGATGGACCCTGAAGGTATGAGGCCAAGTGAAATAAGTCTGACAGAGAAAGACAAATACTGTAGGGTGTCACTTATATATGGAATCTAAAAGAAAACAAATAAACAAAAACCAAACTCACAGCTTCAGAGAACACAGCAGCAGTTGCCAGTGGGGAGGTGCAGTGGAGATGGACAAAACGGGCCAAGGGGGCCAGGAGATCCAAACTTTCCATTATAAAATACCTAAGTCATGGTGATGTAATTTACAGTATGGTGACTATAGTCAATAATATTGTCGTGCATATTTAAAAGCTGCCAAAAGAGTAAATCTTAAAAGTTCTCATCACAAGAAAAAAAACTTTTCGTAATTTTGTGTGGTGATGGGTGGTAACTAAACTTATTGTGGTAATCATTCTGCAGAGTATACAAATATCAAATCATTGCATTGTACATGTGAAACTAATATGATATTACATGTCAATTACACCTCAATAAAATAATAATAAAATAAGCCCTGGCTGGTGTAATGATAAAATAAGCCTTGGCCTAATACCTTCAGGGTCCATCCATGTTGTTATAAATGGGAACATTTAAAATATTTCATTTTCATGGCTGAGTAGTGTGTCTGTCTGTCTATCTAGCTCACATCTTCTTTATCCACTCATCCAAAAATAATAATAAAATAAGCCCTCAGTGGACTGAGCACTGGACTATGAAGCAAAGGGTTGTCTGTTCGATTCCCACTCAGGGCATATGCCTGGGTTGCAGGCTAGGTCCCCAGTAGGGGGCATGTGAGGGGCAACCACACATTGATGTTTCCCTCCCTCTTTTTCTCTCTCCCTTCCCCTCTCTCTAAAAATAAATAAAAAATACTTTTAAAAAATAAATAAAAATAATAATAAAATAAAATAAATCCAGAGGAGTGCTTTTTTAAAAAATGAAGCTTGAAAGAAGGCATATAGTAACACTTTATCATCACCACTGATTCTCTCTTAAAGTAATAAGATTGTAAATTAATTATCCCTTTATTAAGCTAAGGTTTGTGGTTCCATTTTGCTTTATAACAGATAAAGATGATTCCTGAACTAACCTGAAAATTTTAAATCTCTTTTATATTATAAGTAGGTACTATGATTCTAAAACATAAGGTAAACACAAACTCCCGGCATAGACTGCAAAACAGAAAATGATTTTATTTTAAATAAATTTAGCTACAGATAAAAGTAAAAGAAAAATAAGTAAACATACACCTAATTTAAAATGTGTGAAAACAGAAATAAAAAGGCTTCCCACTTTCCCCAGAAACAAGAGGTTTCTGTCATTCTCACCTGCAAAGTCTCCTAATCAAATCCTCCGGTCGTCTTGTTATTTTTCTAGGAAAATCCATTTTTTCAATTCCTTTGAGAATCAAATTGTAGGTCATCATCTGATCAATCCCGGAAAAGGGTGGGCTAGAGAAAAAACAAAACAGAACAGTGGGACCAGGGTCTGAGACACATTTACAACTAAGTTCATGCTTTCCTTCCTCCCTACCTTCCCCCCTCCCTCCCTCCCTAACTCTTCCCCCTCTCTCATCACTGGTTTTATCACAAATCTGGAGACATGGCAGAAAAATCATTTCATTAATTTCACATCACTTAAATTACACACATACATATTTACACATACAAGTAATTTGTCAGATGGTGATAATTAGTAATTATGGTGATAATTTAGTAATTCTTTAAAATAATTTCTTTATTTTAAAGAAAAATAAAGGGGGGGGCAGAAAATGACAGAGAGAGGTGTAAGTTTTTAGACAGAATAGAAACAAGAAGCCTCTCTCAAGTTGACAGTGGAGCAAAAGAAATAATGAAGACGAAGGAGTGAATGACCATCTGTGGTCAGAGGATTCTAAGACAGCAAGTATAAAGGCCATGGGTCAGGAAAACCTGCAGCAGTGAGGATGACATTGCTGCTAGTGGAGCGAGCAAGCAGGAGAAAGGGATGTAAGAGATGGTCACAATATTTTACAGATCTAGTGGGCTATGGTAGGGACCTGGGAATGTGTTTTGAGTCAAATCTGATTTCCAGCAGCCAAGTAAGCAGAAACTGTGACGGTGACAGCCGTGGAGGAAGAAAGGCCTGGTAGCCCAGGTTAGGACAGTAGTGGTGAAGGTGGTGAGATGTGGCTGGATTCTGTATTTATTTAGGCAGTTAAACCAACAGGATTCACTGATGAGGTGAATGTGGTGTACGGTAGAAAGAAAGAATTTAAGAATGATGATCAAGTGTTTTGACCTATAGAATGGAGTTAACATTGACTAAAAGAAGACTGGGGGAGGGAGGGGGTTTTAGGGGTGCAGAGCAGGTTATGAGGAATCAAGAATTATGTTTAGAACATGAAATAGAGATGCTAAGCAGGCAGTTGAATTTATGTGTCTCACATTTGTGGAAGAGGTTAGGGCTGTAGGTAGGACTCTGAGGAGTCATCAGACAGTATTTATGACCATGGAACTTAATGATATCACCCAGGGAGTGAGTAGATGGAACAGAGATCAGGAACTGAAGTGGCCCAAATAATGAGAGGTCAGGATGATGAGAAGGACTTAGCAATCAAGACAGAGATCAAGTGAGCAGTGTGGGAAAATGAATGGGGAAAGAAAAGTCCTGTGAAGAGAGTACTTCAAGAAAAGTGTTGCTAAGATGAGTAAGTAAGCACTGGGAGTTGAACTTAAATAATATTTTAATGAATATATTTTGCTTTTAAAAACACTTTAATATCTATTTTCTTGTGTCCTTTAACATTTGAAAAGTAAAGATGATTTTCATTAACTATTCTCTGTTTCTTGGTCATGCTTGAGACCTTTTTGATATTGAAAACCCCTATCCTTGGTAATAAACTTGTAATAAGGTCAGTGCACTAACTTTTAAATAACCTATGTTTTATTTGCGAAGAAAAAGAGGTAGAAAACAAAAATATCGTTGTAATGTTTTCAACTCTTTTAGATATTTACAAATATATTATGTTTTGTTTTGTTTTGTTTTTTAATTATTTTCTCATTTTCATTTATTTATTGACTCTAGAATTCAGGGCATTTAAAAATGGTGAAGGAAATAGACATACAGTTCCAGGAAGCACAGAGAATCCCAAACAAGAGGGACTGAAAGAGGACCACACCAAGACACATCATAATTAAAATACCAAAAGTTAAAGACAAAGGGAGAATTTTAAAAGCAGCAAGAGAAAAGCACAGAGTTACCTACAGAGAAATTTCCATAAAACTGTCAGCTGACTTCTCCAAAGAAATTTTGTAGGCTAGAAGTGTCTGCCAAGAAGTATTCAAAGTGATGAAAAGCAAGGACCTACAACCCAGATCACTCCATCTAGCAAAGCTGTCATTTAGAATGGAAGGGGAGATAAAGTGCTTCCCAGACAAGAAAAAGCTAAAGGAGTTCATCATCACCAAGCCATTATTATATAAAATTGTAAAAGGTACTTATATAACAAAAAGAATATCAAAATTATGAACATTAAAATGGCAACAAATTCACAACTAAAGAACTAAATAATAAATAAAGAACTAAATCTAAAAAACTGAATAAGCCAAGCAGACAGAAACAGAATCATAGATATTGAGATCATTTTAAAGGTTATTAGTTAGAAAGGGGAGGAAAGAATGAGGGAAAAAGTGCAGGGATTGAAAGTACAAATTGATAGTATGGAATAGACAGGGGGATGTTAAGAACAGTACAGGAAATGGAGAAGCCAAAGAACTTATATGTATGATCCAGGGACCTGAACAATGGTGGGGGGACTGCTTGAGGGAGTGAGGGATGGAGGGGGGCAAAGGGGGAAAATTGGGACAACTGTAACAGTATAATCAATAAAATATATTTAAAAAATAAAAATAACTTTTCTTTATATATTTTGGAGAAATAAGCCAGGTGGTGAAAGACAAATACCATATGATCTCACCTTTAACAGGAACCTAATCAACAAAACAAACAAACAAGCAAAATATAACCAAAGACACTGAAACTGAGAACAGGCTGACAGTGGCCAGAGGGGAGGGAATTTCAGGGGGAAAGGGGAAGGGTTACAGCAACAAGTATAAAGGACACATGGACCAAAACTGGAGGGGGGTGGAAATGGAAGGGAGGTGGGGAGGGCTGGGGCAGTGGGCTGGGATGGGATGGGAATAAAAGACAGAAAACTGTACAAGAACAAGAATTAAAATAAAATTTTAAAAAATAATAATAATTTTTCTTGTGCCCTACCCTGAAAACCTTTACAAAAACAATTTTTCAACTTTTTTCATGACACCTCAAGCCACCTTAGTAACTCCAAGATATTGTTTTATTAATCTTTTTTGCCTTTCCTTATTCCCTCATTTTGTTTCCCTACACCTTTAACAATGTATCCCAGCTGGTGAAAACGGAAATGTTTATTCTCCAGTTACCTACAGGAACTGTCGTGTATCTCTTAGAAACACAGCTAACAAATTTTTCGAGGACGAAAAAACAAATTCATGAAATAGAATTCCTTGTGTCATAAGACCTTAAGCAACTTTCTCTCTGAATGACAATCTGGATGTTTTTCTCTTCTTCAAAATCTTAAGCAATGAATATTTGAGATTGACTACAGATAGTATAAAATAATCCTTCATATCTGTTTGCTTAATGCATGTTGACAAAGATGTAGAATGTAGTCACAGGTAACCTAACACTGCAATTTGTAGTGTAAAAAGTTTGAGAAGATTCTGTTTGACAGTCCCCAGAGGGGAGAGGGGAGGGAATTTCAGGGGAAAAGGGGAAGGGTTTAGAGCAACAAGTATAAAGGACACATGGACAAAAACTGGGGAGGATGGAAATGGGAGGGAGGTGGGGAGGGCTGGGGCAGTGGGCTGGGATGGGAGTAAAAGACAGAAAACTGTACAAGAACAATAGTTAAGATTAAAAAAAAAAGATTCTGTTTGTAAAGTATGTGGGTTGAGACTTGAATTCCCATCAATGGGCTCATTCCAATGTTTTCTTATGCCATTCCATTATGCAAATCCTCCCTGAAATTAAGACTGAAAACACTTGGTTATAAAGGTTTATGAGGATGATTAAATCAGTTAATGAAAAGTGGAGGCACAAAACTGGAAGGAGAACTAATCGGATTCCAGTGGCCATGTCCATGCGTGGCACTGCCTGACAAGTATGCAGGGAAAATGCAGCACATTCAGAGCTAGCAGATCCAGGATCAAATCCCCAATATTAGGCAAGTAGCTCACTGCCCTGGTACTCTAATCTATGAAATTTAAATCACAGAATAATAATAAATATTTGAATTATGAAAAATAATAAAATTCCTGTTTTAATTTCCACACGTTTGTGAAAACTAACCCAAATAATACACCTGTAAGTGCTCTGTAAACTGTAAGATGCTTTACAAATATGAGTTAATATCACATATTGCCTACATATGTATGTTGGTGCATGTGCATTCATATAAATGTGTATGTGCACACATGTTGAATATTTGGAATCTTGGGTTCATTAATGTAGCCCTTTAATTTCTTTAGGAATGACAATCCAATTCTGACTGCTAAAACCCCTGCTGTGTCAGCTCTCTGTTAATTAGCACCTCCAGAAAGCAGTTGACAAGGGGAATAGAGTTTAATTCCAGCAATGCTGCTTTCTCTTAGCATTTCTGATTAGTAATTTCTAGGGAAGATAAAAGAACATAGCTAAATTTAGTTTAATTGCTCAATGAATTTAACTGAAACATGATTTTCTCAATTAATATATATATATATAAAAGGAAACAATAACATAGCCTACAATTTCAATTCCTTTTCTTATTTTTATGCTGGATTCTCAAAACCTGCACATTCTTAATATGTTATCTGTAATAACAGACCTTGCCATTTTAGGTAAACCATAGCATCCTTTACTCCTTTGTTTTACCCCTGAGTCTTTTCTCTACATTATAAAGTAGCAAGAATACGGTATGTAAAATAATGTAAAGAGAAAAAAGCATCACATTTCCAAAACATTAAAATTAAAATTTAAATTTATATACATATATATTTCTATCATTAGTTATTTATTTTTGCACTTCTCTGAAGAAGAGGCTGAACACAAGTTGAAGGACTTACTTGCCCGTTAGGAGCTCATAAACTAGGATTCCCAGGGACCAAAAATCCACACTGAAGTCATGGCCTTTGTTGAGAATGACTTCTGGAGCTACATACTCTGGGGTCCCACAGAATGTCCACGTTTTCTGTCCAGATCCTATTTTCTTAGCAAATCCAAAGTCAACCTGGAAAACAATGTCAAAGAAATTTTCAGACACAATAAAACTCATGTTCCTCTTTAAGAGTCCCCCTAACCTCTCCAGTCTTCTTCCTACACTCTCACCCTTCCTTCACACCACACACACACACACACACACACACACACACACACACACACACGTACACACAGAGACCCTCTTGTTTATTCTTTTATAGGACCCAGTGTAAATCTAATTACACTGGAGAAAGTTCTGTGAACCAACCTCTATACTCACAGCCCGTAGAGGACTGCTGTGGCAAGGGAAGACCAGAAAAACACATGTGAAGCAGCTCAGGGCCAGCTCGATGAACATACTTTTCAAATCAATGGTGGTGCTCATTGGGAAGAGAAGGGTGAAGTAATGCACTTAAAAGCTCCAACGCAGAAGAAAACATAATAACATAATTGAGAGTTTAAGGAAGGGACTACTGTTGGGAAGAAGAGGCATTTAAAATTCTTGACAGTCTCTCTCTTTTTTTAAGATTTTATTTACTCATTTTTAAAGAAGGGAAAGGAGGAAGAAAGAGGGAGAGAAACATCAATGCGTGGTTAACTCTTGAGTGTCCCCTACCGGGCACCTGGCCTGAAACCCCAGGCATGTGCCCTGACTGGGAATCAAACTGGTGACACTTTGGTTCCCAAGCTGGTGCTCAAACCACTAAGCATCACCAGCCAGGGCTCTACAGTCTTTGCTACCCTCCTCTGTCTTTTCAGAATAGGCCACTCCACTTTTCTGAGACTCTATTCAATGAACTCTGTGCACAGAATAGAGACAGGAAAGAAGGCTGGAGCAACAGAACACCCACGCACTGAACTGAGGCAGTGTATATGACTGACTAACACCCTGCCCTGCAAAAGAAACAATTAATTTCTTTCCATGGGGGTTATTTAGTCCATACTTTTTATCTTCAATACATACTGATATTATTAATAAAATGCCCTCCACCTCCCTGAAGTAAACAGACACACAAATTATACCTGGGCTTCAACATGCACATTTTAATAGCTTCATTACCCACACTATCTCAACAGTATGGCAATGATCAAAACCCCTAAAAAGTAAGATTAGCATATCAAAATAGGACCTTACCTAGGAAAGTACGTGTCAGTGAACTATAAAACTCAGCCCTCACTTATTCATTCAAATGCTAAAAATATTCATTTTTACCTTAAGTAAACCTTTTAGACATTTAAGTTTTTACTAATGCTTTTTAGCATTTATCACACAACAGCAAAGATTTCTTTCTTAGAAAAAGGGAACTGAAACAACCTAATTTGAAGTGGGATTTTATTGCTTTCTTTTACCTACATGGAATGACTCACAAGGATTGTAATAACTGACTGGGGATATTATGAAATTAAAATCTATAACCAGTGGAGATTGGCATTTCTACTTATTCCTCAGAGAAAGAACCATTATGAAAATCCTAGCTAATTTTAAAAAGACTAAAATTAAAGAGACAGGAAAGCAATGCTTCTAATTGCATTTTTAATGCATGTGTATGTGGAAATGCTTCTAATTGCATTTTTAATGCATGTGTACGTGGAAATATAACAGCTTTTCAACTCATTTTTCATTGCATTTTTTTCCTTTTAAGAATGATTGTAAATTTATTACATGTTTAGGAGAGTTCTTCTAGGTCAAAAAGTTGTAACTTTTAATTTGAATAGCTGGTTTTCTTTTTGTAATATTTGTATGTACAAGAGACAACCAATTGATGTTTCTTTCTTTCTCTCTGTTCCTTCCCCATCTCTAAAAAATCAATAGGCATGTCCTCAGGTGAGGATTAAGGAGAAAAAACAGGTGGTGGCCATAATTATATGAAGATTTTAAGATTCATGAAAAGTTACCACTTCTTTATCGCCTTTGATTTTATCAACCTTGGTCTAATCTATTTGGTCAGAGGAGACTGATGCTCAGACCAACCCAGTCATGTGCCTAATACGCCCAGATCTTCTGATGGCAAGTTCTATATATTTTCTATAAAAATTCACACTGCCTCCATGTTGTGCCACTATGGCTAGCACCACAAAGCCTGTCTTTTTTTTTAAACCTATCCCTTCTACGCAACAGAAATATAAGCTCTTTATTTATTCAGCAAACATTGAACGCCGCTAGGTACCAAGCGCCAGGATAGAGACCAAACTCCAGTTATCCTTGAGCTTATATTTAAGAGAAAGAGAACAAGCATTAAAAAATCTACCATACATACTAATGTCAGATAGTGACACAGAGTATGAAAAAACAAACAGCAGAATTAGCTACAGAAAGCGATCGGAATTGTACTTTAAATAGGGTGATCAGGAAAAACTTTTCTAAGGAGGAAGCATTTGAGGAGATTTGAGCAGAAGTCTTAGTGAGCTAACAGAGCTCAGTAAAAATCTGAGCAAGACTGATTCTGTCACAGGAAGCGCTAGCACATAGCCCCTAGCCTTTGAGAACACGCATGATAAGTTCAACACAGACAAGAAGGCCAGTGTGGCTGGGCCATAGGTAGTGATCTGGTAAACCACAGAAAGAATTTTAGATTTTTTTTCTAAGAGGCCATTAGAGGATTAAGCAAAGGGTTATGCAAGGCCTGACTAACGTTTTTTAAAGGGATATTCTAGAAGACAAGAAAATACCCATCCCTTTTAAAAGTTCTACTAGTAAACTGAGCTTTCAAGAATCTCTGGAGAAGCTGCAAACAGGTTTTTTTTTTTTTCCCCTCCATTAAATCCTCATTAAGTCCCCAAAGATTTTAATAAACTAGAAGGTTTTAAGATGTTTCTAAATCTGCAGTGGCGAGGCCATCGTTCCATAATAAAAAAATTAGCACTGTGGCTTACAGGAGCTGGGGTCCTCCAGTAAGTATTAGCTTTTTCCGAGAAGTTTCTCTCTGGGTCAGTAAATTTGTCAGATATTGGCTTTCTTGGTCACATAAAAAATGGAATCAAAATGACCAGTCTAATTAAGCCAGATGATTCAGAGAGACATACCATTCCAAAATAATATTTACATGGCATTTTTAGGACACTTACTTTGCCCAAGTCTAGACAAGGCTAAAAGGGAATCTGTTTATCCTGTCTGCCAACAGGCAACAGTGGATGGATTTCCCTGGATGGAAGTGAGAGCGAGGGAGGCTAAGGTACGGGATGGGCGAATCTCTTATGATTCTTCATGGGGGCATGGTGACTCACCTGAAGTACTTGGAGTGTTTAGTAGGAAGTGGGAAAGATGAAGAGGAAATTTGCATATATAAGAACAAACTGAAAAAAAAAATCATTAGAGGTATATATACCACCTCTTTTTTTCCCCTTAATCTTACTTGATGACATGCTTATTGACTTTTTATAGAGAGGGGAAGGAAGGGAGAGAAACAGAGAGGGAAATATCAATGTGAGAGAGAAACATTTATCGGTTGCCTCTTGTACATGCCTCGACTGGGGATCAAACCCACAACCTAGGTATGCGCCCTGACCAGGGATCAAAACTGCACCCTTTTGGTGTAGGGGACGATGCTCAACCAACAGAGCCACCCGGCCAGGGCTATACCACCACCTCCTTGAGCAGGGTTTACAGAACTAGTTCCTTTCTCCTACAAGGTTCATTAACACTGTTTATATTTCACAATTCCATCCCTTACGGCAGTATGGTCTAGTCGCATGATCAGCTCCTTCCTCAAGAAGAGGCATCATATCTAACTCACTTTGTAGCCCTGCAGCATTGGTAACACAGCAGATGCTCAGCACATGTTTGGTGAAAGGAAGCAACCTAGGTACCCATCAGTTAATGAATGGATCAAAAAACTGTGGTACATTTACACAATGGAATTCTATGCAGCAGAAAGAAAGAAGGAGCTCCTACCCTTTGCGACAGCATGGAAGGAATTGGAGAGTATCATGCTAAGCGAAATAAGCCAGGCAGTGAAAGACAAATACCATATGATCTCACCTTTAACAGGAAGCTAATCAACAAAACAAACAAACAAGCATAATATAAACAAAGACACTGAATTTGAGAACAGTCTGACAGTGTCCAGAGTGGGAGGGGAGGGAATTTCAGGGGAAAAGGGGAACGGTTTTGAGCAACAAGTATAAAGGACTCATGGACAAAAACTATGGGGGGTGGAAATGGGAGGAAGGTGGGGAGGGCTGGGGTGGTGGGCTGGGGCGGGGTAAAAGACAGAAAACTGTACAATATCAACAATTAAAAAATACTGATTAAAAAATTAAAAAAAAAGAATGAAGAAAAAAAAATCTGAATAGATTACTATTGATATCAGTTTCAAAAAGATATCTGTAATCTTTAAAACAACTTTACAATTTTGTGAGCTAGGAACTATTATCCTAATGTTAAAAATGAGAACATTAAAATTTAGGAAGGTCATGGATGTTTGAAGTGATGCTTGAACCAGGTTCCAAAAGGAACATTGTCATCATAAATAAATTGATGAGGAAGTAGAGGATATTTAAGGGAAAAGAAGCAGCATATGTTAAGTACATTGGTGGGAAATGCTTAATTTAATAGGCTTTTATCATTTAATAAGAACAGCTAATAATGGCCTGGCAAAAGAATATAGATGGAACCAATGACTACTTTCATTTTTAAGTAAGGAAGTCCTTGCAACAGATAAAATACTGGGACACGTACACAAGTTATAAAGCGTGAGAATAAAAACTCCCCTGCACTCCCCACCAGTAAAAAAATTAGAACAGAGCCGACGTGGAAGCCCTACGTGCTCCTCCCGTAGTGTCTTCCTGCCCGAGGCCACGGGGTCCTGCCCTGAGTTTGGGGTTATCGTTTGCTTGTATTCATTTCCAATTTTACCACAGATCTGATACCCTTAAATAACACATAGTTCTCATTTTCAAAATGTTTAGATAAGTCTTTTACCTATTCTTGATCAAATTGCCTCTTTTCACTTAAAATCATATCTGTGAATTTAATCCATACTGCAGTACATGTATTTTGACTCTATATCAGATACCATTGAATGGACACACTATGATTATTTTGTCCATTTCACTAATGTCAGACATTCATATTATATCTAATGATGTGCACTATTATAAAAATGTTTCTATCAGCCTCATTTTGCATGTTATCTAGTGGACATGTGTAACAGTAAAATTGCTGTGTTAAAGATGTGGTATCTTCAACTTTACTAGATATTGTCAAATACATAGGGTGGGCAAAAGTAGGTTTACAGTTGTGAGTACATGAAACACAAAGTTTATTCTTGTATTATTTATTAATTATTGTATTATTCTCCATACAGACAACTATAAAGCAACTTTTGCCCCACCCACCTGTTTCCATTGCTCTAAATTCTATCGTTTAGTGGTATCGACTTCTATTTTTTACCTTCTGTAAGTGTTAAATCACTGTGGTTTTAATTACATTGTCTCCCTCATTAGTAATTAGTTTTAGCTATGGCATTATAATTAGTTCTGATACTGTATGCCCTCCCATCCTCTTCTTCATGCCTTCGGAACTGTCTCAGCAATTCTTTGCTCTTGGTCATTCCACATAAACTTTAGAATCGGCTTGCCAAGCTTCATGAACTCCTCTGCTGGAAATCCACTGGAAATGTATCAAACCTGCAGATCAATTTGAAAACTACTGGTATGTCTGGGATGTTGAGTCTTCCTATGGTTAAACCCAGTACTTCTTTCTCAGTTAGGGTAATGCTAGCTACCACAACACACACACATCCAAGAAAGTACAAAAGCTTAAGCTCTACATTAATTTTCTTCTTCCCCACATAATGGGTTTTCCTGAGCAGCAGGGAGCTCTCCTCCAAACAGTGGGTCAGGGAATGCAGGCTCCTTCCATCTCATGGCTCTGCCAACTTCAAATCTGCTCTTTTTTGGCCACAAGCCAGAAAGACCGAATAGAGATCAGCTGCACAGATCACTATCAGCCAGGGTCTGAGGGTGGTGCACAAAAGTCAGCTCCCATTTCACTAGCTAGAATGGAGCCACATGCCACAACCAGCACAAAGAAGGCTGGGTTGTGCTGTCTAGCACTGCGCCCAAAAGAAAAGAGAATGAGCCTACTGATTTATATCTTTTTAATGTCTTTCTATAAATGTGTATAAGTTTCTCAAAGCTCTTTAGATTTTTGTTAGATTTATTTCTAGATACCTTATATATTAACTTATATATTATATTCTTCTGCTTTTTGTAAATGGTATTTGTATAACCGTTTATCAATTACATTCCTGGTATTTAAAATACTGCACTGGGGTCTTGTGTTATTAATCTTACATCCAGCAACCACACTAAACTCTCTACTTAATTTTAGTAATTTGTTGTTGCATTCTGGATTTCAACACTTAATCATATCACATGGGGAAATACATTTTGTTACTTACTTTCTAATCTTTCTTTTAATTTTATTCATATCTTACTGCACTGGGTAGGATCTCTGGTAAAATATTGAATAGAAGTACTTATCCCACTGACTTTTAAGAGCATACTTCTAATGTTTCATTATGTAAAGTATTCGTTCTAAATTTTTGTCAGGCATCTCTCATTAGGTTAATAAAATTTATTTATATTCCTAGTTGACTAAGAGATTTTTATCCTAACTAAATGCAAAAGTGTATGAAAAATTCCCCTGTATCTATTGAGGTGATTAAATAATCATATTATTTTTTAATCTATTATGGCAGTGACTTGTTTTATTGGAATATTTTCTGATTTCAAGGATTTTATTTTATTTTGTTATTATTGTTTAAGTACAGTGGTCTCCATTTCCCCCCACCATTCTCCCCTACCCCACTGACCCCCACACCTCCCACCCTCAATGCTATTTTCCTTTGGTTTGTCCATGGGTCCTTTTTTAATATTAAATCTTTGCATTCCTGAGGTATATCCAACCTTATTATGATGTATTATCCTAATTTGTATTCATTGTAGTGTTCAGTTTGCTAATATTTGGCTATGATTCTTGGATTAAATTTGTGAGTGATACTGGATATTAATTTGCCTTTCTTAGGCATTTCCTTTGGAGAATCAAGTTTATACTGGCTTCATAGAACAAGATAATGTAGAATTGCCCAAATACGTTCTACTCCACATAAGTCTCTGCTTTAACTGTTATGTTCACTTGTGATAGTATATATCTGTATCTCCTCTTCTCTTTTACTTTTAATCAGTATTTCCACAGATTTGTTAATTTTATTAACCAACCCTTTCCTTTAATTTCCATATACTTTAATTTCATATTTTATTAATAACTTTATTTTTTCTTCTCTTTTCTTTGGTTTTCCCCTTTTCTACCTTCTTAATTTGGATGCTTAGCTCATTACATTTTAGCTTTTCTTCCTAAGTTATCATAGACAGTAAGTCAGAGGGGCGAGCCACAAGGGGGCTGCGCAGAGGATGGGGTGCACCAGATCCAGGTGTGCCCTGGGGACTCCAACCAGCTCCCCAACATGTGCAGCCACCATGTCCAGCATCTGGAGGTGGGCTGAGGGCTGCTGTACTCCCCGGCTCCCTGATGGTGGGTCCTGCATCCTCCTACTGCCCTCTGACTCTGATATTGTAGACAGGGAGCCCTGGGGAGTCTCCCCGGTTGGCCAAGATGGAGTAGGGGGTGGTTTGTGAACTGAGCATGCCAAAAGCTAGCAGGATAATTGGATAGAGAAAAAAAGCCACCCCCAGCCCCTGTAAGAACCACATAAAGGCTTGCACAGGAAGGCAAGAAGGTCTTTGGGATGGGAGCCCACCATTCTTCCAGATCCAACAACTAAATACACATCTCTTTCCTTTTGGACCAACACCTGTCTCATGAGTTTGGCTTTTGCTGCCACAGGCAGCTGTACCCACTTGTTCTGTTTCACCTAGTTGACACTTTTAAGGCAATGCCCATTACTATAGCTGTCGCTTCATCCGCAACCCACTCATGGTGATATGTATGTAGTGTATTCTGTTTTTTAATTGAATTTATTGGGTGACATGGTCAATAACACCATACAGGTTTTGAGAGGACAACTCAGTAACACATCACTGCACACCACATTGCGCGCTCACTACGCCAATGGCTCCAATGTCCTCTTTCACCTCCACTCCCTCCAGCCCCTTCCCCTTTGGGTCTGCTTTCCTTTGCTTAATCCCTTCACAGTTTTTTACCTGTTTGTTCATATTCATTAAAGTTTCTTCTCCATGGACCCTTCAGTTATTTTGAAATATTCTCAAAATTTCAGTGAAGTGAGTTATGATTTTTATTAATGGTTGCTTCCTATTTTTAAAATTTTGTTAATTGATTTCTATCTTAAATACATTGATGTCATCATCTTAAAACTTAATGTTCCTACTTTGGGAGATATATTATTTTTATCTTGGACTTCAACAAAACATTTTAAGAACTTCTCACTCTATTCTTCAAGTCACTCCTTTCTCTTATTTTCTGTCTTTCTGTGCCTTTAGGCTACTGTCTGTGTCAATTATTTAGATTTATCTTTCAGTTTACTGATTTTTCTATCTATGTGAGAATCATCTGCTATTTAACCTATTACATTTTTTCAGATTGATCTATAATTTATAAGCAATAAAATGTACATATTATTGGTGTACAAGTCACTGAATTTTAATATAGGTCACACTCATGTAAGTACAACCACCATACAGTCAAAATATAGATGCTCCCATTATCTCAGGAAGTTTCCTCATAACCTCTTTCCAGTCAAATGCCCCTCCCAGAGCAACAATTATATTTGTTTCTACCATCTATTCTAGAAAGTCAATGGGTATAATCACAGAGAAGATATCCTTTTGTGTCTGGCTTCTTTTGCTCAACATGGTTTTTAAAATTCATGTTGTTGCTTGCTGTGTAATGCACTCCTTAATACTGCTAAGCAGCATCCCATTGCTGAATGCACTACAAGTTTATGCTGTCGATGGGTGAAGGGTATTTGGGCTATTTCTGATTTGAGGGCTTTTATGAATAAAGCTCTTATGAACATTCTTGCCCAATTTCTGAAGACGTAATTCCAATTTTCCTGGATAAATATCATACAAGAAGTGGAATTTCCACCAGGAATAGAAATTTCTTGTCACAGAACAGGTGTAGGTTTGCCTTTATGAGAAACTGACAAAACTATTCTTCAAATGGCTTATAATTTTCTTTTCCCACTAGAAATTTAGGAGAATGTCTCACCAACACTTGGTACTGTCAATCTTGTAAATTATAGTCATTGTAGTGGTTATAAAATGATTCCTCTTTGTGGGTTTAATTTGCACTTCCTTGATGACTACTGATATGGCTTATTGATAATTCTTATATCTTCTTTTGTGAAATGATTTTTCAAGATCTTCGAACATTTTAAAAGTTGGGTTGTCCTTTTACTATTGAGTTCTTTATATGTTCTTTATATGTTTCTGGATACAATCAAGTTATTTGTCATAAACACATATTGCAAATATTTCCTCCCACTCTATGGTATGACTATTCATTTTAATAACAATGTACTTTGACAATAAGAAGTTTTTAATTTTGATGAAGTCCAATTATTACGAACTGCATGTTTATGTCCCCCCCCCCCCCCCCCGCCAAATTCATATGCTGAAACTCTAACTTCCAGTGTGATATTATTTGTAGGCAGGGTCTTTGGGAGGTAATTAGGTCATGAGGATAAAGCACTTATGATGGAATTAGTACCCATGTAAGAAACAAGAGAAAGCTTATCTCTACCCCTGTTTCTGTCTTAATCTTCTTCCCTCCCTCTCTCTCCCCTTCCCCACGTGTGAAGAAGTGAGAAGGCAGCTGTCTAACCAGACACCAGATCTACTAGAACCTTGATCTTAGACTTCCCGGCTTTCAAAACTGTGAAAAATAAATGTTTGTTTTTTAAGCCACCTACTCTATAGTATTTTTGTTATAGCAGCCTGAACTTTTAAGATTACTATGAAATTTGGGGTGAGAATAAAAGACAGAAAACTGTACATGATCAACAATTAAAATAAAAATTAAAAAAATGAAAAAAGATTACTAAGAAATCTCTGTTCACACCATGGTATAAAGATATTACCCTATGTTTACTTCCGGATGCTTTATGGTTTTATGACCCACCTTGAATTATCTTTTGTAGACAGTGTGAGGAGGGAGTCACGTTCACACCTGCCCCCACTTACCCATATCCAGTTGTTTCAGCAACACCTGTTGAGAACACTAGCCTTTCCCCTGTTGCTATAAATCAGTTGACTATATATGTGTCTATTTCTGGACTTTATTCCATTATATTGATCTAGTTGTCTATCCTTAGGCCATTGTCACAGTCCCCTGATTACTTTATGTTTAAAGTATATCTGATACCACATATAATAACTTTCTCAACTTTGTTACTTTTTCAAAGTGGCTATTGACTCTTCTAAACACTGAATTCCTGGGAAAATTTTAGAATAAACATCTCAGTTTCTAAAAAAATGGTTGCTCCAAATTCTATGGCAATGGCCTTGAATCTGTAGATATTTTGGATAGAATGAACATCTTATCAAATATTGAGTTATCCAATTTATGAACATAGTATATCTTATTATTTAGTTATTTTTTCTCAGCAATATTTTGCTGTTTTCAATGTAAGCCCCTTACACATTTTTACATATTAAATTTATTCAGCTATTTTATAATCTTTGATATTATTATAGTCTTTTACTAAATTTATTAAATATTCATTGCTAGTATATAAAAATAGAATATTTATTTGTATATTGACTTCATAGTTGTAATCATGTTTAATTTACTTATTTTTTCTAGTACTTTTTTAGTAAATTCTTTAGCCTTTTCTATATCAACAATCATGTTGATACACAAATAAAAACAGGTTTTTCCTGTTTTAATTTCTTCCTTTCTAATCTTTGGCCTTTCATTTCTTTTTCTTGGTTTATTTCATTTGCTAAGACCTCTGTTACAATGTTAAACTGTTGAAAGAAAATATTCTTGTTTTGTTCACAATATAATTGAAAAATGCTGAATATTTAGCTGTTAAATGTAATGTTAACTGAAGGTTTATCCCCCTGCCTTTCACAATAAAAAGTGTCCTGAAATGAAGAGCTGTAAACAGCTATATCAATGTAGATTTGACCCAGTGTGGCTTCCTTCTTCAAGGTTTGAAAGGCTACTTTTTGTTGCTCTCCAAGGTATTTACACATCTTTACACATATATTATAATTAATCTTAGCAAGATTAGTCCAATGCAAGCTACTCCAACCATTAATGAAAACTTTAGTTGAATATTTAATTTTAATAGTATGTTCTTAATTTCTTAATAGAAGTTTTATTTTTTAGTTATTTCCTAAACCTGTTAGGTCTTTTTTGAGACTGCTCCTTATTTTTTTGTTATTCCCTCTATTATTTTCTTTAAAGATCTTATTTATTTATTTTTAGAGGTGGGGAGGAAGCAAGGGAGAGAAACATTGATGTGTGAGAGATCCATCAATCATTTGCCTGGCACACGCTCCTAACTGGAGACCCATCCTGCAACCCAGGCATGTGCCTGGAGTGGGAATTGAACCAGTGACACTTCACAGACTGGCACTCAATCCACTGAGCCACACCAGCCAGGGCTCCCTGTTATTTTTAAAAGGCATTAGATGTATTTATTTTACATTCTTCATCTCATTATTCCAATATTGAGACATTTATGTGCAGGCTAAATAATGTTTATGCTATCTTTTCCCCTCACCTTAAATTTTATTTTTAAATGGAGTTCACATTCCCTGGAACTTTATCTCTGAGAGTTCTGTGTGTCCTGAGTTGAGAGTACATTCTTCCAGAGAGGATATATATTGATTCTTGGAAACTTGGGCATGCTACCAACAGGGATCCATTTTCATTTAAATTCTTGCTTAGGTATTTCCATCCTTGAAGACTGGGCACCCAACCACCATGAAGACCAGTCTGTGGCCAAGAATTCTTAGAAAAGACTCTTCCATTCCTTTACCAAAGGTCCAATAATGAGAAAAGCATGTTTTGGGTTTTTTTTTTTTTTTGTCTTTATGCATTAGATATATTTTTTTCTCAATTTCTGTTTCCCTGAGAGTGTACTCTGTGTGATTCCTGGCTCTGTGCAATCAATGCTCTCTGTTTCAACTTCCCACACCACCCTGGTCTCCAAAACTTGGTCTCCAGTTCCCAGAGAGTGCAGCTCATAAAAGCAAGCCTCTCGGCCACCTAGGGTTGCTGGGCACCCACAAAAGAGCAGCTTCAGTGCGAGAGTTCCATCCTATGTGACTACTCAAGCTTGGTTCCTAGCCTCAGGAGAATCCCAATGCTGTTTTGTAAACCAAGCCATGTATGTAATTCTGCTTTTTGCATTTCATCTAGTAGCTTTAGACATTTTGTAGTGAAAGGATTCCAGCATATCTGGTTTAATACATAGCTAGAAACATTTACTTTTTAATCTCTAAAGACTTTAGTTATTAACCTTCATTTAGCTGGTTGGCAAATGAGTTATTAGGTTGGATAGTAACAGCTAACAAGAGAGAGATTTGTTGACCTCTATGAGTGTAAATACTGAATATGCTGTTTAATGTTTTAAAAACAGCTCTGAGAAAAAAGAAATGAATCAAACAGATATCTGCATCCCTCATGAAGGTTTTACTTCTAGAAGATGCCAAAAGATTTCCCTAAAGGGCTGTGAGAGGCACAGCCAACAAAGGAATTGTGAAGAAGAGGAGTGATTGAGGCCCTGTATGAGAACCTCACCAATTCTCAAAGCCGCCTTTCATGGGTAAGATAAAGCTTGAATGGATCAAAATGTTTCTTGGAAGTTAGCCAGATTTCACATGAAAGGACTTTTATTTTACTCCTTTGCTAGGAAGAGAAATCGCTTAGCAATTACACATAATAAATTTGATTCCTAACACTAAATGATATACTGTAACCTACGGATGAGAAACCTTATCTCATCAATTGTCAAATATATTAATTCCAAAATATTAATCACAGTAACTTCACACATAGTCGATGACTCATTAAATAGTAGCTGTTATTATGTTCATTTGTAAAAGTTCTGATGTGAGAAACTTTTAATATCGTTATAAATGTTGAGCTCAGAGATGATTCAATATTCTTGAGATATGGACAAAACAGACTCAGGAAAACTCAGCCAGGTCCTTCATCGGATAGGGCTCCCTCCTGAGGTCTGAGGTGCCTTGGTTTCTCCTAAACTGAGACTGCCCAGTTCTAGTACTGTTTCTCACTGAAAGCAGTGTGTGTGACTGCACCATTTGTTTCTTCAGTGTTACATGAAAGGGATTTATGTTAGGCATTCGTGGATTACAAAGATGGATAGCAAGAAAAGTCTCTGTCTCCGAGGAGCCTGTGGTCTAGTGCTGTGATTCTCAACTCTGGATGCACTTTACAAGATTTCAAAAAAACTACCAACATTCATATGTGCATCTTTTCTCTATCCCAGGCAGAAGCCATATACTCCTAATTCCTTATCCCTTATAGCCATTCCCTATGTGAAGCAAAAACCTATAAAAACCAGGTTAAAATTACTCAACAAAAATACTAACAAAATCCAATTTTAAAGGCATTCTATTATATGAATCCCTAAGAGGAGTCACAAATATGGTGGAAATATTAAATTCCTAGACCGAAAAAAAGTGTGCTTGTAACACTGCTCCCTGTGTTTCAAAGGCCCTATCCCCCAAAGTGGAAATAACAGGTGTACCAAAATTAAAAGAAAACTGTGACTATAATGCAACTTTGTGTTTGGAAATATCTCCTATGATACCGTAAGTTAGAGAATTTGTCTTACCAATTTCAGATAGCCCTCAGCATCTAGAATTAAGTTTTCTGGCTTCAGATCTCTGTAGATAATATTTAGTCGATGCAGGTAATCAAACGCTTCAGTCACACAAGCAACACAGAACTTGGAGGTGGGTTCATCAAAGCTGCCTCTGCAATGAAACCATGTTCCCTCTTAATACTCTATAAATACATCTCTGTTGTCTGCATTGGTAAATTTATGCAACACAGATGTTTTGTAGGACAGCAACACTAAGAAGTGCTTTATACTGCCAATGAGTCAGATCACAAAGAAACTCTGGGGGGTACTAGATGCAAACAAGAACTACTTCACTAAAAGTAAAATGCCCACATACAAACAATTGCTTCTGCTAATTGCATATGAACATATAAAATAGAAAAATAAGAAAAGGTTTTTGGACATTTATGGAGATATGCAATGTTGGAGAAAATGCAACCATTTCAATAGCAAGCTTGAACCAGACATCTGTAATTGATTGCTTGACTGCAAAATGACTCAAGTGATCATTTTCATTTCCTGTTTGTAAAGCATGTAACCATAACTCCTTCCTATCTGGTGCACCTTGATGATGTTAGTAGCCTTCTGTCAGCATTGTGTGTGCTTAGGTACTGATCGTTAGGATGTGGTGGTGATTTGCTGCATGGTGGAATAGGAGGATGTGCCTTTGGGGTGGGACAGACTGGTTTGACTCCTGCTGTTTCCACTCACTGTGTCCTTGTGCAAGTTCTTCAGCTGTTCTGAGCCTCAGATCCCTATCTGTGAAATGAGTTTACTATTTACTTAATATTGTTGTTTTGAGGATTAGGCACAATGTCTAACAGGAAGTAGAAGTTCCCCTTTCTAAATAGATTTATATTTTCCAAACAGATTTGCCTGTTGAAACAAGGACGGAAGATGCAAATGCTTTTGCAGTGTCATGGAAGTCTTCTCCTCCTTCCAGGTTCTCCTCATTCAGATGCATCCAACAATATGTTCCTAACACAGCACATTCATCTTCTATTCAGATGCTCAATGGTCTCTTATTGCCTAGGTGCCTGATGCTCAACCATGAATGTACATTAGAATTGCCTGAGAAGCATTAAAAATTATTCACTTGGCCCTATCCTAGATGAACTGAATCCTAATCTTTAGTGCTAGGGCTCAGCATTTTTGCTTCGTAAAAGATTCCCATGTGACTGTAATGTGTATCCAGGGTTAAGAACCACTGGCCCAGGTAACACTGTCTAAATGCCTGGCATTAACCCCCAAAACCTACTGCAAACCTCCTTTTCCATCTCCTCTTCTGCTGCCCTAGTCTTCTACTCAAATCCTGCTCAAATCCTATCCCAACATTCTGCTGTATCTTACATCAGTTTCCCTTCCTCTCTGCCTTTCCACGTTTGGTCATCCTTAGAGTTTAGGTCAAGTCCTTCCTCTCTTCCAAGATTACTGTCTACCACACTCAACTGGCATTGAATTACAAACTGCCAATTTCTTTGTCATATATAATTTTCACATTAAATAATGAAATGTCTTTACATTACATACACTATCTCCACAAATAAACTCAAAACTCATTGGAGGAAAACATTATACTTTTTACCCCTTTGGTTAGAAAAGTCTGCATTGTTTAGAAAACCCCTCTCTACTACGGAGCCCTGTGCATAGGTAGTGCTCAGGAAAAATCGGCGTGTTCGATTGTGTGGAAACTACCCCTTTCATAAAATTGAATTTTTGCAGACATCTTATTCTGGTTTCAGAAAAGGCTTCACCCCTCCCCACCTTTCCTCATCTCCCTTCTAGAGAGTCACAATCAGAAGCACCTGGATTTATATCTACCAGTAATAAACATGTTACCCTGGGTAGGTCACACTGTCCCTAAGCCTGGGATTCTTTAATCCCTAATATAGGGATAACAATAATGGCCTTACAGGCTGCTTGTGGCATGACTATAGTGTTGGCTAAGAAAATATCACTATTACTACTTTATTTTGTCAAGTGACAATATTTTCTCAGCTACTTTCTTCATGTCTCTTTAAATGAAGACAAACATAGCATGCTTTAGGTCATTTGTGAGTAGTTGAAAGTTATTGATTATAATCTTCTTTCATTACCTGTCTCTTAATATACTCCACAGCTCCCCACCTAAGCAGGCTTCCAGAAGCATGTATACATACTTATTGTCCTTGAAAGTACGATACAATCTGTGAAGATGGATAAAAAACACGGTTATTATTAGAAATCTAGTTTTTAAATCTCTCTAAAGTTACTTGAGGGTATTATCAATAACATTTTAAACACTGGTCCTCTTCTGCTACCAAACATCCCATGGCTACACTGGGCTTCTACCTGAGTACTCTATGACCTTCCCTACCTTGCTTTTACTTACGTTGGACCCTTTACTTAGACTGTTCTCCCTCTACCTACAAACAACTTTTTCATCTCAGTTTCACTCCTTGGGACCAAGCTCAGAGGCCACCTTCCTGATAAACCAGCTCCTTATCCCACCTACCAAACACGGCCTCTCCTTCCTCCAAAAACCCAGAGAACTCTGCATAGATCTCTTTTAAGATCTGCCTTGCATAACAGTTATTCATACTCATATCATATGTCCTCTGGTTGGTTTCAGGACACAGACTATGAGACAGAGGTTTGTAAGAAGTTTAGTGGGAGTTACACTTGCTAATAGTACCCATGGGGAAGGAATAAGCAGATTTGGGCAGAGGGAAAGTTGGGCTACAATCTAGTTTCAACAAAAGCCTCAGCTTCAAGGAGCTCTGCCATGACTGGATGTAGGATGAACCTGGAGGGAGAGCATGAACTTGGGCAAGGGGTTTCTCTCTGCCTAAGAGTAATGGTGAGAGAGGGACTGAGCCAGAGTCCTCGGCTGGCGGCACACTCAGAATGTGGGGAATGGCAGCCTCAATCCTGATGTGGGACCTGGGCAGGGTACTATATTTCCACACCAGGTGAAAGTAGTCTCTGGGTCTTAATCAAAAGATCCCCCTTCCTCTCTAGCACCATACCCAGGCTAGAGCAGAAAGCACAGCAGCCAATCATGTCCAGAAAGCAAGAGCAATCTGGTACTGATTCAGAGCTGGCTCTGGAACCAGCTGCCTAGGCTTGAATCCCCAATCAGTCACTCATAACATTTACCTCACTGTTCTATTATGATCATATGAATATATGTATTCATTTGATTATATATGTATTAGATATTATTGATATATTATTGACTATATATCAATTTAAAATATTCATATCTATATATTGCATATACAACAAATATAACTTTTTAAAATAAATAAATATAATTTTTATGTATATAAAATATATATTGCTTAGAAGAGTGTCAAACAGATGTTAATTTCTCAGTAAATGTTGTCATTAATATTTATTTGTAATGTCATTATAATCCTACTAAATGCCAAGAACTTCGTAAAGAGCTGGAAATGAGGAAATAAACAAACCCTCTGAATGGGTTTCATGCACTGAAGCTGTTCATCATAGTTAATGAATTATTGGTTAAAAAAAGAGGGGGATATCCTTTCAGGACATAGTTAATATAAAGGTAACTGGATAACCCAATTACCAGCATTGCTTGGGATCACACTTCCTTTTTAATGTTGAAAAAAATAGGAATATGGGTTGGCAAAAGATTCTTTCATGGCATTTGATCTGAAAGTATAAATTGTATTCCTTGGAAGGACACTTTATATCACCCAGAAGTCACTAAAGCTACACTAAAGTCGTATAAGACAATACAAATTGGCTTACATCACTAACCCATGAATTCACAAGTAAAGACAGCCGTGGCCTAGAATAATAAATTCTCTTCCCAGCTCTGGTGATAGCTGCAGACAGAACAGTAACTATCAGGAGATGGAACTTTCAGTCTCTAGGACCATGGTCTGTTGCTCCTTGGCAGCCTACACATGCCCAAATACCACTTCTTGCAGAAACTCAATAGCAGCAGTCTCCCTAAGGAGTTTCCAGTGAATTCTGGCTTCCCAAGTTCTGAATTAATTTTATACACACACATGCACACATATGCACACACTTTCCTGACATTTACTTAAGAATAAAAAGATCTGGGTGCTTGACTCTAGATCTCAAACTTCTAACATTTTATGTGTTGTGGCTGTGCCTGGGATGGAGTGTTCCAAGTGTGGCCTCCTCTTCCTCTTGCATGGAAACATTCATGGAAAGAGACTGAAATCCTAAGTTCTGGAAGTGAAATGCGGACTTACTTCACAATGAAGGGAGAGCACAGCTCTTCCAGGATCCTCTTTTCTGAGTAGACATGTTCCTGTTGCTTAGTATCCACGATGTGCTTCTTCCTTATACACTTCATAGCAAAAGCAACGTTCTCATTCTTTACTTTAACCTACATAGGAAGAGAAAGATCCCTCAAAATTCACTTACTAGGAAAGACTGACAACATCTGTACAAAACATGTTAACTAATGGAGGTTAAAATTCTTTCACATTAAAATAGTATGTGAGTATTAACTGCTTATTCCTCTGGGAATTGAGTTTTATTCAGGGGTACACACTTCCCCTTCACTGTAATTTCTAAAAGAGTTCACATATCTGAAACATGGTTTTAAGATATTTGTATTGAAACAGGAAAAGAAAAAACTCTAGTTAAAAGATTTAATGCTTAGAAATCTATTCAATTTTGAAGGTGACATGACAAGCTTTGACTGGGACTGTCAAAAGGTGTTCATTCTTCTTTGATTTTTTAAAAAAACATATTAAATCAAGATCTATATTTGCACTATCCCATGTAATAGCCACTGGTTTCATGAGATTATTTAATTTTCAATTAATTAAAATAAAATTCAGTTCCTCCGTTGCACTAGCCACATTTTAAAAGTTCAACCGCCACCTCTACCTAGTGGCTACCCTATTGGATAACACAGGTATAGAACATTTCCATCGGTGCAGAACGTTCTATTGGAGAGCACTGCTCTGGATAGACAGGATAGTCCCTTAAAAAGAAATTTGTAAAGACATTAATAGGTATTCAGATAGGCCTGAAACTCCTAAGTAGACTAAATTTGACAAGTAATAAAATTGTGCAGAAATGGTTACATCCCATATTTTTCTCACATTTACCATTAGTGCTGCCTATGACTATTAAATTAAAGGTGAAATTATTGTTTCAATTATAATTCTCTATAGAAAAAAAACAGATCTTAGCATTATTAATCCAGCCCTTTTGTCAAGATCTTTGGGGAACTATATCACTGCAGATAGACCTTGCCCTTCCCTCTCCTTATGCCACAGAAACACTACAGTCTTTGGCCTATTAAAGAATCATCTCTTCCCTCTTCACCCATCAAAGGTGAAGTATTGACTCATGTGAAGTGTACTATCCAGAGTCTCCTGGCAACATTTCAAATCTGCTTGTGCCCAGGGCTATACAGCCAACAGAAGTTCAGCATAGTTTCCAGAGGCTAATATACAGAGAATTGTTAAAAATCTGCTGGGTAGAGAAGGGCTTGGTAATTGCCATTGGTTCAGAACCATCTGTATCTCATAAGGTCATAGATCTCCATCTTATAGTTTCCTCCAAGCACCTGATCCGATGGTACCACTCCGCTCCTCCTGGGAAGCTGGTCCTAAAGCTCAGAGAAGTGGCCACGCGGAAGATGCAGCCAAAGTGAGGCCACACAGTCCCAGCTGTCCTGACCAACACTACAGAGGGCTGCTCTTCAACATCACCTTGCATTCATCTTCTTTTCTTTTTTTCTGATAAAGAACTTTGAGCAACCCACAAATAGAATAATAAAAGCCAAAAACAGACATGGTAGTGAAGTTGTTTAAGAGATGGAAAATATATATAATATTGAAAATTTTGTTTCTATGGCACTTGCACAGGACACATTCTTCTTTAGTATATAGACAGTGAATGTGTTGTGAGTGCACATATACACACATTTTGCTGTTAGGAAATACGTTTTTAAGGTTTTATAGTCTTTGGGAATGCTTGCATGGTACATTCTTCAATAAATACCATCACGAAAAAAATTGACAAAAGCATGTGATGGAAGAAGCTTCAAATAGCAGCTCTAAGTTACTTACTAGGACAGATTTGCCACTATACAACAAATAAACTGAAAAGTGTACTTTCTCAATTCAAAGCAACATTTATGATAGCGATAAGAATTCACACATTCCTCCAAGATATACTGTAATATAAAGCAAAACAAAAAAGTCAAAGGCTTCTCTCAGATGCTTGAAACGTAAACCCCTTACAAGCTCAACTCTTCCGAACCCACCAACGCCCAGTGTTGCAATAATCTCAAGGTTCTGGAATGGGGATGAAGAGGAAAATCTGGCCACCTTCTCCTTCAGCTGAATCATCTCCAGAGAGAGTGCTTTGGACAGCTTCTGGTTAGACATGGATCTCCTGTTCAAGAGAAGTGACATTTTACACATACCTCCTTAGTCAAGCGGGGTTCATGCCACACACAACTTCCACACTTACAACGGTCTTATTTCTGAGTGATGACTGCCTACACTTGCCACAAAGGCTATTTCAGCTTTTATAGGACCAGATTCAGTCATATCAGGGGATAAAATAATAGAACATACAAACAAAATCTGGCATGCACACGCATAATAAGAAATAGACAAAATCAAACTGAATCAATGAGAGGTAAAAATGAGTGATTTATGTGGTATTTAAAATACATCTCCATGAAGCTGTTAAAAAGAAAAGAGTCAGTGAGAGGAAATAAAACCTGAGAGCCATTTGCTTTGTTGTGTAAACCAGAGACGCCACACTGAGAGCCACATCGTGTTTTGCTATTTTTGTCAGATCTTGATGCTTTCTATGACTGAACCAGAGTAACTACTTTGTGAAACATAAAATGTATATTTCCTACTTTACATCTAACTATTGTTATTTGGAAATACTCATTTTCTCTTTTATTTAAGGCTTACTGCTCTGTATTAAATATTCATAAATTGTTGTTATGACAAAAGGCCTTTGGCATAAAAGTTGGAAATACATTCCCTGCCAAAAAGAAAACAAAACAAAACAAAAAACCCATATAAAGTCCTGATCAAATGCTTGAATTTAACTTAAATGTCAGTTTTCTAGAACTTTTGACTCTCACCTTCAATTGCACTCTCTGGTGGATATATGCTTAAGTGTTCACTCTACAAAATATTATAGCAAAGGATTTTAAAATGAATTTAATTTTGCAAAGTAATTTTTCTATTAAACAGAAATTTTCTTATCAGTATTGCTACATTTAGAGCCCTACCCAACTCCTTCCTACACACACACACACATATATACCCCAAGGGACCTAACGGACAATAGGTCCCTTGTATTTTGAAATAATTCTGGCTATACTGCTAGTTTTTAACTTGAAATCAGAGAATGGGCTACTCTAATACCGTGGCATTCCTGTCTGATTTCCACAGGCAACAGAAGCTTTGCTTCTGAATCACTGTCCTTTTGAGTGAAGGCACCAGACAATGTGAAGAATTGCTTTCCGAGGCCCACTATCAGGAAATTTCTCCCTACCATCACCACTCATCACCCCGTATCAGGAGCTGCCGACTTACAGATTGAAACAATCACAGTAGTGGTAAGTGGCATCCTCTTTGTGGGAGACAATTTAAAAGAATTCCCCCAACTTTCTTGCGAAGGCGCAATAAAAGGTACTATAATAGTAAATCACATCCCTTTGTCCCCTTCTTCATCAACTGCTGTGATCATACCCAGCTTAGGAAGATATTCCTCCACTTACTTCGCATGTCTTTTTTCATCATCACGGGTCAGGTTTGCCACATAGCCTTCAAGGTATTTTTGGAGTTCTTCAAAAGTCCCAACTGTTTGGTTGAACGTTCTAAATAAATTAAATTAAATTAAATTAAAAGCTCTGTGCTGATAGTTACCATTGCAACTTGACATTCTTCTTAAGCTTATAAAAGACTATTTTTATGGTTATTCAATGCTTTGTAAATTGTTTTCAATAATTTATGTATGTTAGTGTCACCATAATATGTAGAATAGTTATTAGAAGTTATATAGTGAATCCTTCAAGTTTATGAAAGCAAAGAAGCTATCAGAAGAAAAAACATTTCTGTAGTTTCCTGACTTGCAGTTCAGGTTTAGCAAGGCTTTTTTTTTTTTTAAGACAGTGGAAAGGAAATACTCTACAGATTGCTTCTCTTACTGAACACATACTATGGGAGCCAAATGGCACGGTGTAAAGCAGGTTGAAAGAAACAGGGAGACGTGGGCAGGAGTCCCTGCTCCATCACAGATGGTGCTGGTGGAGCAGTCCTTTAACTGGTCTGGGACTCACTTTTTTTTTAATCTGTAAAGGAGAGATTATTCTACATGGGGATGTTAACCAGACTTATTGTGGTGATCAGTTCATAGTACAAACATACGTTGAATCATTATGTTGTACACCTGAAACTAATATGATGTTATGTTATAGAAAATAATAAAGAAAGAAAGAATTATTGTTAACTTTTTAGGTATGTTGATGTTGCTGTGGTCATGCATTATAAATAATACTTAGTTTTTGGAGATGCTACTCAACTTTACAGGTGACATCATTTTATGTGTGTGATTTGCTTGAAAATAGTGTGGAGAAAGTAGGGAGGGGTGCCGAAGTGGTATAAATAAGGCATTAATACATCATTGTTGAACTTGCATTATGAAGATCATGATAACATTATTAAAATATTTAAAATTTTCCATAATAAAAAGATTTTTAAGTGTTCTAAAGTTCTTTCCATCTCTAAAGCTCTATGATTCTACATTCAACACATGTTGTATTCAATTATAAATCAATTATACACTCCCTTGTGATACTTCTTGTTATGACTTTTTGTTAATATTTCACATGAGTATGCTCTATTTCCTTGACTACACTACAATTTTTCTTAGAGAATGACCCAGCTTTGGAATGTTGGATTTTCCTTTAATATAACTAGATAATATTCAACTGATTCATGAGATAGACAAGGAATCAAATTCACATATAACTTGAAGTGAGTTGAGGACAGAAAACGAGACTTATTCTTAAATATAACCTAAGACATTTAGAGATTAATATTGACACATCACTTGCAAATCACTACAAGTGTTAAATTAAAACTTCTCTAGAAATATATATTGCTTACTAGCATTTTATATTTTGAGAGAGATCAGTTTTGTTTACAATTTTTTGACTGCTTAGAGAATTTTAGAAATAAATTATGAAATTGTTAACTATGTTATATGGGAAAAATCTGTGAGGACTAATATGCTTATTTCTCTAGAAGATGGAGAATTTAAATCTATTGCTGATATTTATGTACAAACTTTACACACAAAATATTTAGTCTGCCAGCATCTGCCACTGCCAAAGACAGATTCAGATCAGAAGGCCCAGTTCCTTCCCATGAATTTTAATAGAATGTACTTGTAGCTGAAGATTGGCCAATATTTCCAAGTGGTGATGAATGAGAAGACAGATGGGCCCTTGGAATAACAGAAGGCCGTATCTTCAAAGGTGACAGGAGCCTGCCTTCTCCAACAATATCAGTATACTCACTCTCGATCTATAACGAGGCATGCGACATCATTTTCCTCAGCAATAATGTTAGCTGATCTGACATCTTCACTGCAGATAAAAAGAGGGAAGTCAATTTTCTACAGTTAGAAATTAAACACTTATTTTTATTGAGGGACTTGCTACTTTGTAAAAGATCATTACTTAAACTTTCCAAATACTACACTCTTTTTTAAACATCATAAGCTATACTCTCTCCTTTCCCCACCCCCCCAAGAAAGATTTGAAATATATTCCAAATAAATATTATGTGTACAAGAAATTCAGAGGGGAAAAGATAACCGTCCTGGGAATGAAGAGGAATCAGTGACTGCAACTATGTATGGAATCTCTTTGTGTTCTTGTGCCTGCCAAAAAAAACAGCTCTCCTCTGATCAGACAGGAATTGCTAATGAATAGGCAGGCAAAAATGAAATTAACTGGTCATAGAAATTCTGGAAAAATACTTAAGTAATTAACATACAATAAACCAATCAAGAATAAAACCCAAAGAAAGTGTTTTAATGCCCTATCACCCAATGAATTAAAAGACACTAAAATGCTTTCATTTCATAGAATGTAATATGTACATCTTCTACTAAAATCTCTAAAGTCAGAATATGTCTTACAATTGGTGATGAGTCATAGTGTAATTAACAGCAATGTCTTTCTTTTTCGGGATACATAATATAATGGTGCATCTTACAATTGATATCTGAAACACAATGAATTACAGCATTTGATCTACTGATGGTAAATCTAGTAATCTAATGAATACCAATAGGTCAAGTATTGGGTAAAGTATTTAGAGACTTTTATTTAATGTTTCCTCCCCCTAATAGTTAAAAACTAAAGACCCTGAAAAACAGGTTCACACATATGGTAGCCAGTACTCTGAGATTCATTCAAGGTAACCTGGAGTAGCAAGCATATTGAGACTGCTCTAAGCAACTGCATCAAAAGATGCATCCCACAGAGTATAGTTCTTTCATCTTCCTTTAATGATGGGGCAGAGAAACCTTGGCAGCCTGTCTCTACGTTCCAAAGAAGTCCCCTATCCCCATAACTGGCATCAAGAGATTTTATGACATGACCCACAGTCCCTCACAAATTTACAAGGTCCTTGTTAGAAAACATTAGTGAAAACACTAAAAAGCTTGATGAAATTTTGAATTGGGATCTGGGTAGCTTGCACTCAACTTGTACGTGTACACTTACCAATAGATATATAGATACAGATGCAATCTGGGATGTGGGCCAACTATTTGATTTGTGAGTTCAGATAAGAGGAGCTATGGCATCTTTCTCCCTTGTCAGTGTCATCATCTTGACTAAAGATAGTCTCTGCAAACACTTTGTAAGTATTAGATGTGTGTCAGTCACATGTTTCTTTCATAATAACCATGTGCCATGAATTTATTTGCACATAAAATTCTAAAAGAACTCCTTGCACTACTTAATAATGTAGAGTCATGAAAATATACAGGATATAAGGAATATTGTGTCACAGTCAGTGGCCCCAAGAAGTGACAGTATAAAAATGCACCAAAATGTAAATTATATTTGTATCCGACTCTCCTCATTGATTTTAGCTTTATGTTTTCAAATTCTCTGGGGAGTGGGGTGTTTATATTAAATATAAATTGCCATGTTTCTCAAGAAAAAAAACCACTGTTATTGGCTAGCTGTAATGTACAGGATAAATTATTTTGGATTCAGCAAAATAAGGCAGTATAGTTCACTTCAAAAGCTATTTTGACTCTATAGTACATTTATGAAGTTCTATGCACTTTCAAACTTTAGTTATTTTGCTTGAAGTTATGAGAAAAATAATCGGAAAATCTTAAGAACAAATACGTTGAAGTCTTGAATAATGACATTATGTAATTATATTACATGGATGTATCCTATTCTGTCACAAATAAACAAACAAAAAAGGACAATTTCCCTATTACTGAAACATGTTCATTACCAGCTAGAAAATGGGAACTAAAAATTCAACTTGTCTTTAAAATTCATTTTAAAATTGTTTATATAATAGTCATAACTTTAAATAGTTGATTTTGTTTAAAAAATAATAGTCTTGTGATTTTTAAATAATAAAACTTATCTTCAGATGTCAATTTATGAACACTTTTTTTTTCTGTTCTGTCTTTACCTACAAATAAGCAGAACTGGAGATTTCTAGACAAAAGTTGGAGGAAGATAAATGAAGAGAAATTCTGCTCCTTTTCATGAGCATGTGATTTTATTTCATTTATTTTATGAAATAAAAGCATTTATTAATAACATAAAATTTAAAGGATGGCTTAACTAATTTCAAGTATTTGCTTAAGAACAAGTATAAAATTCCAAAAAAAATGGTGTTTTAAAAAACTTTAACTTGATTTTTTATAAAGCTATTTACATTTATGAAAATGCAATTCTTCAGCCTTGAGATGGTTTTCTGGGTCCCAGGAAGTACCGGTGTTCCCTGAGCCACTTGATTAGCCTTTTTAAATATTTCTTTCGTGAGTTCAATCAACCACATAAATCCATAACTCAAAAGGCCTAAGGTTCAGGTAGAAATTTCAAACACACTATTTTAAGTTTTTTCTAAAACTTGCAAAACAAACTGATGAAAATTCTTAAAAACATAGCAATTTTGTCACGATGATTAAAAAAGCACGCAAAATGTGTAAAGTCATTATCTGACTTTATAAAGAGGAAAAATGGCAATATTTCAAATCAGTATTTCAGTGGAAATACTGAAAACCTGTTCTTAAGAGGAAATGATAATTTTGATTTTTAAAGCTCACTCTCTGATTTTTTTAAACTAAAACAACTTGTTTTCACTAACAAACTTATGACCTTCTAACTTATTTCCTGCACAAAAGTATTTTATAATTTTTCTTTAATTCCCAGACATCGGCTGTCATTAATTTAGAAGCTCAATATGACAACTCTAAATGAGTGGTTGTACATGCAAAACAAATAACTGCTTTAGTGTAGTACATAAATTCATGGATTTACCTGATAAGAGCTTTTTCTCCAAAGTATTCTCCTTTCTGCAGAGTTTTTATAAGTTGTGGCTGATCATGGCCCTCTGTACTCTGGGTGACTTTTACCTAAATTATGCCAAACAGTTAAAAAGAGAGAAGACAAGAAGGAGAATCTGAGCACATATTGATGTAGCCACACCCTGCAGCTTTATGCAAATTTGACTGAACAAGAAATGATTTTGCAGCAGTTGGGACACTCTGGATGCACTGAGCAATGCCGTGGTTTAACACAGTCACATGCCCCCACCCTCTGTGAGAGGAGGTGTCTATTGAAACCCCACCTCCCAAAGTGAAACATTTTTATGTGAGTCTACTCTTTCCTAGTGATAGTCAAGGCAAATAATAATGGTCCTATGGGAACTTTGTCTCAAAAGGACAAATAGAGTTGACAAATTAATTAAGAATAAACCTGAGTATCAGGAGGTCTGTATATGGTGTTTGTAACTGATTCACTGAATCCTGAGAACCCTCTAAAACTGAATGAAAAACGTGGATGTGGACCGGGACCCACATACACGGGTCGTTGCGACCCACAGCACAGGCAGGTTTCAGAGCCTCCAGGGCAGAGCCTAACAAAAACTCCACTCTTCCTTGTCTATGGTTAGAATTATTCCAATTCCAGATGATTACAAGGGTTGCCTCCTGTTGAAATTCTAATTAGCACTTATCCAAGTCACAATGAATTAAAAAATGTTTTTTAAAAAATAATTTTTTTAGCCAGAATTCCTTCAAAGCACAGGGCCCAGGTTGGATGGGAATGATAAAGGTGGTTCTGAGAGGGTTGAAGAGTTTCTGAGGTTTGAAACTATTTTGTTAATTTTTTTCCTTCACTGGGAGCCCACTTCAAAGTTCAATCACACACTGATTTACAAAGGGAAGTACCTGGCTCACTGATGATGAACTTTTCCATGAAGGAGAGAGCATTTTTAAAAACCTGACAGTTTATAGACACAGGTGCACGATTATTCTTTCCTTCAGTATTTGACAAATGCTTTTTATCTCTGAGGGCCATTGTAAAGAGTCAACTTAGGAACAACTGGCAATACGTTATCTAATCAAAATCTATCTGGGTAAGAAAAAAAGTGCAATTCTATATTGTATAAAATTTTCATCAGCATCTAGATCAACTTAAGCTATTGTATGTGAATTGAAGTCCTGAGCCAGACTGTTCTATAGCTTGATGCCTGACCATCACTGGCCTCAAGTGCTGAGTTCACCCTCCCCCACCTGCTGCTGTCCTAATCTGTTGGATGAGAAAATGTTCCAGCCCTGACTTCGGACTTCTGGGCTGATTGAAAATCACATACTCCTAGCTAAAAGGGACCTTGGAAATAACCCTGTCATTTAATGCACAATAAAATAAGGTCCACAGAAAATCAAGTGACCTCTAAGGTTACTAGGAAGCGATTGCCTCGTTTGTGCCCCCAGACCCAGCGCTCAGACCAAACCTCACAGGACTCTTCTGAGCAGAAACTCCTTTGTCCGTTCAGTGCAGGGGACTTCTTATGTTGCAATGCAGAGCGCTGCTGGGTTTGCAGCAAACTGATTTGAAAAGAATTTTTTATTTACTTTAAGTAAGCTACAATTAATATTTACCATTCCTTTGGCTAAAATGAAAAAGGTACTTCCTTCCTCGCCCTCTCGTATAATGTAATCTCCTTTGTCATAGTATTCCTATTGAGATGGGAGGAGAAGAACAGGTTAGATCAGGTGAAGACATACCGATGAAGACATAATTGAAACAGAACTCTTCGTGTCTATGAAATGAGCATTCCATACCTAATTAATTCCTGCTATTGTAACTATCATCTCTCTTTTAAAAAGCACTGCAATTGTCAACTGTAGAAAAGCAAGGAGATTTTGCATTATTGTCTGCATTTATGTTCATCTTTCACAGGAAAAAATTGCCTGGACTACTGAATTTCAGGCATGAAGACTGAAGACATGAAGAAAAATGAGAGCAGAGCAATAATCACTTTTATACAGGTGGGCTTTCACATAAATAATCTAAATATAAACTGTTTAGTAATCTGCAACAGACTGTAGAGCTTAGAAAAAGAACAAATAATTGTTTAATAAACTGAAAATATTATCCCCAACGGATATTAGGAATATCAGCCCCCATTTCTAATTCCTTGAAGAGCAAAGGCCAGGGGAATTGTATGTACATATTAAGTAGCTCTTTCATATGAACTTTTTCCAAAGCTTTATCATTATAAAAGACTGACATCAGAATCTTTTACATGTAAATTCTGTCCCTCAGTGTAGGTTTATCCTCATGAAATCTCAAACTGTCCCTCATTTCTCTGTTTCCCTCATATATGTGTATAATCAAAAAATTATTTGGCAGGGAAAGGTAATTCATCCACTTGCCAGACCAAAAGAGCAATCTAGCCTTTTAGAAAATATTAAAGATGGATTAAACTCTCTACCCCTACTTTGCTTTAATGTGCCTTTGTCTCAGAGTCACAGATCTAAAATGGAACTCTTAATCATTTATACAAGCAAAAAATAGACTCCTTTAATTTTTTAAAAAGCATAATTAACAGCATACTATCTGTCTCATTTTTCCTTTAGACTTGACAGTAACATTCAAACAAAACCATTGTGTCTATTGTATTCCAATATCTTTTTTGGTTATTTACTCTTAAAATCTATGTACATTTATGGAATCAATATCACTCCTAATAATAATAAACACACCTTTGAGTCACATAGTACTATGTACATATGTACATTTTACAATACATTTCAACCATTCATGGAAGGAAGAATGACATTGTAGGGGAAAAGTATTTGAAGTCAGAGCTAGCTTCAAATCCTAGTTCTGCTGTGAATTTCACTTCCAGCAATCCATAGAGTTCAAATAAGAACATCTACCTTCAAAGATTTAAACACAACCACCTTAGTGTTCTACTGCTGCTGAAATGAATAACCACACACTTAGTGGCTGAAAACAACACCCACTTGTTATGTCTGTGTCAGAGAATTCAGGTGCAGTGTGGCTCGACCAGATTTCTCTGCACTGGGTGTCTCACGACTGAACTCAAGGTGTCAGCAGGGCCGTATTCCTTTCCAGAAGCTCTGGGGAAAAGTCCGCTTTCAAACTTAATCGAGTTGTTGGCAGAATTCAGTTCCTTGTGGTTGTAGGATAAGGCCCCACATCCATGCTGGCTGTCATCCCAGAGGCCTCTCTCCATCCATTCTTGCACAAAGCCTCCTACATTTCAGAACCAGCAACGGCATGTGGAATTCTTCCACTTGGAATCTCTCTGACTTCCACTTCTGCTACATCTTTCCGACTCTGGCCACAGAAAATTCTTGGCTTTTAAGGGCTCATATAATTATATTTGGCTCATCTAGATAATCCAGGATAATCTTCCTATTTTAAGGTCAAGAACCTTAATTAGATTGGCAAAGTCCCTTTTGCCATGTAACATAACATTCCCACATTCTAGTGATCAGTATCTGGACATTTTTTTTGGGGGGGGAGGATCCATTCTATCTACTACAATAAACCAACTAAAGACAATGTCTTTTTTTTGAAACATTAAAAGCATTTGAAAATAGTAAAAACTCAATGTTTGCCACATTAAGGAGGATGATAACGGTTTGCTGAACTGTTACTTAAATCTTCTGGACCTCAGTCTCCTTTTCCATAACATTAAGATTGTATTACCCACCACACTGAATGTTGTTGGAGAACCAGGTGAGATACTGTATCTAAAGAACCTGGTGGCACATTTGGTACATACCAGGCACCTGCTAACTGATAATTCCTGTGAAAGAGGCCATGAGCTGGTCATTGAAGTCTTCCACAGTAAATTGTGCCCCTCACCCTCCCCGATGGAGAGATGTGTGTCCCCTGCATGCCAGGCCCATGAACCACTTCAGGCATGGGTCTTCCTCCTTTTCCCTCAATCATAATGGCATGGCCAAGAGAGATCTTGGAAGAGATCAGCTTGGGTTCCTGAATAATTCTTTGGATCCGAAAGGGACCATCTTCTTCAGGCTGTTATGTAAGCAAATGACAAGCTTTTATTTTAGTTGGAAAATAATACTTTTAGTTTTTTGCATCTCAGTTTGCTTACTCCAATTCTTTCACCTTTCTCATTTTAGCTTTATCACAAGCCTTTGCTACATACATTTTACATTTGAGATGATTGTGACCCTTATAGGTTAAGGGAATGAACACCACACTGCAGTCCAGGCATCTTCGTTACATCATGTTCAATCCTCTTTACTAAAACTGCATGTTAGATGTTCCTGTCTCAGGATGCTCTTCAGTCTCTCCTGGTATCATCAACCACATGGAGCAGAGGAGTGTGGAGAATTTCTGAAGTGCCACGAGGTTGTTCTTCAGTTATTATAAAGACTTTTGGTATGTCCCGATGCACAGCCTTAATTCCTGTCCATCAGTTTAGTTAAAAGGGGAGAAGCTTGAAAGGGAACACTGAGAAAGAGCTTTGTTGTTTCTTAAGGGACAACCTTCTTAGTGGTATTTTTCCCAGGGTTGGTTCTTTGTCACCCTAACCCATGGGAGGAAGATAAATAATACCTCCCAGTTTGTTGACAGTAACTTCACAGATCAGAAAAGGCTGTGGATGTAGGTCAGACCAAAAATATATAGTGGTGAGTACTGGCTATGATGCTAGACTGGCCAGTGTTTGTCAGTGGGGAGGGCAGCCTGTCTAGCCAGGTGGTCACCAAGACCAAAAAGAGAAATGCAAACAGTGTGGTTATTATCCTGTGGTTACGTTGCAAAGGGGTCCTCAGAGGACCAAGAAGCCATAGACCCTATCCTGTGGAGCAACGGTCTCCAACCACTTTTCACTGTGACCTACAGTAAAAAATACATTTTACATGCACGTCCAAATACATGTGAGCAGGAACACATACAGACATTTGTATGAAACTGAAACATGTTTTTCAAAACAATATTTATACTATTACTCTATTTATAGCTTCTTATTAAAAAAAAAGTGTTGAGAAATCTTTTGGTTATTCATACAAAAAAATGAGTTGGGGTTAGGGTTAGGGTTAGGGTAAGGGTTAGGGTTAACCTCTGATATAAAAAATGTTCCTCTAAATTGGTTTTATGACCTATTAGTTGTGCCCCACAGTGTGAAAAAGATTTTTTTTAAAAGAAGATTCTAACTAGTCACCTGAAAAGGCTTATAGATAGTTAGCTTTATGAAACCAAAGTCCTCTTGGAGGAGCTTCCATTTCTTTCCCTGCACCTTTGAGATGCAAACACCTGGTCTTTTTCATGAACTCTTATCTGGACCATCTTTTAAAATACAAGTTTCTAGGAGGTAATTCTTTTCAAAAGGGGAAAAACCTTAGTCATCTAAGCAGACAGAATTTAACTTATTTCTAAAAAAAAGAAGAAGAAGAAAAAGAAATTTCTAGAAATCTAAAGAGTACCTACTGAGTGTATGTCAAACAGAAAAAATAAGGAAATAATTCCAGGACAAACTGAGAGGTAGAGGTCAGAAGAAAACTATATAGGCAGCAACAGCGAAAGATAAAAGAGGTTTTTTTACTGTAAAAAATGTTCATTCTGCGATAATCTAGCAAAATGCGAGAGCCTGAGTATCTGCAAAAAAAAATATATATATATATATATGTGTGTGTGTGTGTGTGTGTGTATATATATATATAACCAGACGAAAAACCAAAGGTGTGAAGGACAAAGACAAAAAAACAAGCCTAAGACCTTCTTGGAGTCTTTAGTGTGTGGATAGAAACAAGTATTGAGGAGATACAACCAGACACACACACATGACCACCCCCCTCCATGCACCATGTCACTATGCACCCAAGTTGGTTGCTTAAGAAACTGTACACAGGTATTTTGGTTGTCACTAGCAACTTTTTGTTTGCACAAGGACAACAGTTAAAACACCCTAGAAATGTTAAAGCAAACATACCTGGATCAGTGGACTCTACCAATTTTTAGTGCCTCATTGCTAAATCCAGGTAACCAGAGCCTACAAAATGAAACCCAACTGTAACCCCCCTGACTTGGGTAAGCCAACTACATAGAATTCTGTAACTAAAAGACTGAAAGAGCCCATAGATATGTGGCCCACTGCACCCTTATTTTTATAGACAAGAAGACCCCCAACAATTACCTGACAGCTGCTAGTGACAGAGGCTTGACCACAAACTCTAATTCTGGACACCTTAGACTAGTAAACATTCTACAACACCTAGCTGTCCCACCTTTAACTAACCGGATCATAAACTATGGCAAAATCTGAGATTACCTCAACCTTCTCATGGCTCTAACTGTAATCATTAAAGTGAGAAACCCTCTGACTCATGCATGTGTTAGCAGGAACTGTAAGGAAGACTAGACTTTTAAAACAGGATTTGCCAAAAATAAATAAATAAATAAATAAATAAATAAATAAATAAATAAATAAATGAAGGAGGAAAATTCCTGAATGAAGAGGCAGACTGTGGCAAACTCTAAGTAGATGTATTCTGTTTATAACTTTAAGCTAGTGCTTCTCAAACTTTAATAAGCAAGCATAAGACTCACATAGTTGAAGTGTGGATTTCTGGGCCCCTACTCCACCCATATTTCTGATTCTGTAAGTGTGAGGTGGTACCTTGGAATCTGTCTTTTAAGCAGCTCCATGGGTTGCTTAAAATCCCCATGGGGGATCTGAGTAAGGACTAGGACATTCCACATACCACACCACACCCCACACCCACTACACATCCAGCTTTGTGAAAGATGGCATGTGAGTCAGTGCAGAGGGTCACTGGGTCAAACTCCAAAGCTCAGAAATAGAGTTAGGTGACTTTCCATCAACCACAGCCAGATTCCATGCTCCCTGGATTGATCAGCACACATAGAAGCAGAAATTCCTTCCTCTCTGTGCTGTACAATTGCCAGATGCAGAAGTTACATTATCATTTTTAATATCATTAATAGTTACACTGCTTTGCAAATGATGTTCATTCATTAACGCTTGAAGCACGTCAGTGAGTATGTTGGTAATATTCCCTTTCCTTTTCACATCAGATCGGAAGGAGAAACTTACAGGCAACATCTGCCTCCAGGGCTGAGTGTTCTGGGTGATTTGACCTAGAGCAAGAGATGCTCCTGGAACTCTACACAGTGTGGTCATTTGGTCCAGGAGTTCAACAACCAAGGTTTTAACAAACACATCAGATCAACTGCTTGGTGATGGGAAATTCTAATCTTCCTTCCTGGTCCCTGCATAAAAATTTAAATACTCCCAGATCAACTCCTAAACAGCCTGCCAGATTCAGCCTGTTTTTCACCAAGATTACCAAGCCAGTGTGTGGGACAGCTGGTCCCAGGCTCAGTGGGTGCTCTGTCCGAACGCATCAGTGTTCGTGATGTGCTGTTGTCCGGGCCGTGCTGATGGGTCCTAAGTCCAAGCTATGCTACTAAATAATGTGCTTTTCTCAGAGTTACACAGATTCCATTTCTCCCTTGTTAATCACTTTTTGCATTTGAAAATTTTCACATGTTACTGAGTTACATGTGTTTGCCAGGTATGAATAAAGAGTTCTTTATAAACCATGCTGCTGCCCACAAATGCTGAGATATATTAAAGCCTTTCTAGAGTGCTTTAAAAGATGAGACTTTCAAACTCGAATTGTGTGTTAATTAATACTGGATTTGAGCCCCCTGACCCCATCTATATATTCTGTAGTTGTTGCCTGTGGCTGCTATAAATATGTCTAATTTACCATTTATTTTTAATGATACTAAAGTTTAATATTTGCTGTCAGCATGGAATTCCCCTCTGGTGAATCTACTCTATTAGTATTATATTAAAACCAGATTTTCCTCAGCTAACAAAAAATGTAGGGCCTCCCTAGTTTAAAAAAAACACTCAGAAATTAGGATGAATTATTAATTTGCAACATCTGTGACTGGGTTATGTTACACTGGGAAAATCCCAAGAGATTCAGGGCGAGCAGTCCTCTTGAAAATGACTTCATAACTGAACACCCTGGGGACACAAGGCCAAGCACTGTGTCATCATGGCCTGTCCTTGATAAACTGCTGGATGGGGTCCATGAATTGTAAATGAAAACATTACTGGTGTCACTTACACTTAACGATTAAATGATCAGTACTCCCTTCTCAACAGATATTAGTTTACATTGTATATTGTGATTGACAGAGGCATGAATCTGTCGACAATCAGTCTTGCAGGGTTTTGGGGGTACTTTTTGTCTCCTGCTGAGAATAGCTTCATCAAAGTTTAGAGTCTGCATTTGACTCCTTAACTATTCCTTACTTTCTTTTAAATTCCAGAAAAGCCATTTTGGTTTCAATGAAATTAACCCCCCAAAAAGTTACGGAGAGGTTATTTGCTTTGAATTTTAATCTCTGAAATCTGAAGGTTTCCATATAATGCATATCATTAGACCCCAAGGTAAATGTCATAAAAGCATTATTCACAAAAAGACTTGACTAGTCTTGGACTAGAACCAACCATCTGGGTGACACTTAATATGAGATTTTGAACACATTCCAACATGCCATTTTTTCCCCCTAGATGTTGAAATAAAGTGCTTCTTAAGTGCAGTTTTTTTCCCTAATGTATTTTCATAGCCTAGAGTTTTCAAGTATGAAGTGTTTCACAGCCCTGATTCAAAAGCCTATCACCAAAAGCTCCAATATACCTTTTCTGAACTCTATTTCCTAATTATGCATCACTGACTTCTTTATAATACAAAAACTCTATAAGGTATGATGATGTTAATTGCAGAAAATCAAATGCCTCTTGAGTAAGGCAGATTAGCTTTATAACATACACTAAAAAGATTAAAATATATAAATCGAATGTATGCATGAAAATCCAATATTGTTTTATACATTTCAGAAGAGTCATCCAAAGCTATCGCAGCCCCATAATTCAGTGAGAATTGACCCAATGTTTTTTCACAACAGAAAATGGCTCTTGGTCTCTGTAGACTGGTGATCTAACATCTTTTCCTTTTTGTTCATTTACAGTGCTAATAATAACTAGATTATACAACCCCTTAAAAATGCATTTTTTTTTGCTTTAAAATTTCTTACCACTTCCAAGCAGTCAATGATCTTGGTTAATTTGTCTTCAGGTAAATTCTTCAGCAACGATACACTTCAAAATTAAAAAGAAACATTTATCTTCCAAAATTAAACTATAAATATACACCTGTATGTGGATTCAAAAATCTTTACATGCATTTTAAAAAATGTGCTTTGGTTTTTCCTAAGTAAACCTCAAAATATATCACACATAAATAACTAAATTTCAAATACATTAAAATTATGCAAGCACATATAATCACAGACATTTATCATAGACAAATAAATAAAAACAGTAAGGTACCACAAAAGGAAAAATCAAATTTTGTCTTTTCAAGGAATAAAAAAAAATACATTTCTTTTTGGTTTTCAAAATGAATTACTTCTGAAAATGCATTTTTCTCCATATATCAGTATCTCTCACTAGCATGGATAAGAAGCTCTGCTTCCAGAAGGAGATCAGATTTTCATCTAAATCTTTGTAATTAAGTAAAGGTTGAGTTCAGGGGAGAATGTAAGAATTAGCATGAAAATAATCTCTGATGAGTTATGTTGTATTTCCTTTTCAAATTAATGATAGCCAGAGGCATGTAATAGAAATATTTTTATAAATAATAATATACAGAAAATGAAATAGAATACAGAAACTTATTTGGAAAAAAATCAGAAATTCCACTAGTATGATGAACCAATCAAGATGATTAAATTGCTCTATTAGAGAAATTTCTCCTCTACTTCACCCATATTTACCCAGGACTGTTGATAAAATTTCCATAAAATAAAGTCTTCCTTACCAACTAAAAGTTGACATCCCTAAGGGAAAAAAAGATGGTACTAAAAAATACATGCTTGGGCCTGATTTTTTTTAAAGGAGCCTTAGACTGCCCTTTGCACATGTGCACGGAGAGGCACGCGGCCAGGAGACGCGTGTGAGAAGGTGTGCATCAGAACCGTCTGCGACTGCCAGACGCTGGGACGACACCCAGGAGGAGAGCGGACAAGTGCGCTGTGGCAGAGTCAGGTATCAGAACTCCACAACAGAAGAAATGACTAAACTAACCAGATGGATAAATCTTAGCGAAAAATATTGAGTTGCAAAAATAACACCATATTTTAATGAAGTGCAAAAATAGGCTAAATCAAGCTATAGACACAATAATAAAGAATACCAAGGGAATGATTAGTACTAAACTTCAAAACATAGACTGCCCCCAAAAGAGGGGGTTTGGAGGCTGGAAGTGACGTGGGGGAGCACGTGAGAACGACATTACTAACTTCCTACTTCTAGGGTCAGACGGTAGCTTCATGGTACTCGTTTTGTCATCTTGTATTAAAACTACATGTGTACCATGTATTTTTTAGATACATTGCATACTTCACAATAAAAAGATTTAAATGGAAAAAGAAAGGGCTTACTCTGTGTTATGAAAGAAAGAGAAATGTATTTCTCTAATACGTCTCCTTATTGATGAAAAGGTAGAAGTATAACCAGAACATGTCATTGATTAACACATGGCCATCATGAAAGTCCCATTTCTGCTCCACACTGGGATCCCCAATGTTAGTGAAAAATCCATCCTGTAAACCAGTACCTTTGGGGATTGGTGAGGACATTGATGTGAGAAAAAATCTTTTGTCTGTCTCCCCTCTATCAAGGCAAGGATCAGGTTTATCTTGATTACGACTGAATCAACCATGTTTAGGGCATGGCAATAAGTATGTTGAATAAATGAATGAATAAGATAACAAAAGGAAGGAAGGAAAGAAAAAAGAAAAGGAGGAATATGTACTAGTAAATTCACTAAGCCAGAACATACTAGACTTCATGGGAATGAGCTGCTATGCCTAGTGGTTCAGGTTTTATCTCAGATATTTAAATGCAATCCATAAGCACTGTTTTATTTACTTACCCTCCCCTCTTTTTCTGCCCTTGCGTAGGTGTGGCTGGTTGGCTTTAAATGCTGACCTGTGTTGCTCAGTTGTTGAATTTCGAGATCACCTACACTAAGGCATTGGTTGGCATAAGGTAAGGCACCTACTTGCCATTATTGCAGCTCTCTGCCAGGAGTCATTATTGACTGTGGGAGAGGGGAGCAGCAAGACTCTACATGAGAAATCCTAACACCTTCAATGTCCTACTGATTAGCAATGTGTTCATTCAATATTTATTGAGTCCTCACTGTACATGAGGCACTGTACAGCCCTAAAATCATTGTTTCTGCAGACCATAGCTGCAAGATAAAATCAATATACTTAAAAAGAACTTAGAATTTATTTTTGCCATTTTATTATTACCACTTATCATAGGTAACAGTTCATTACAGTATGTATTGCAGCTTCCGAGACTGTCAGTACTGGCACAAAGAAAAACAAAACAGGGAAATTATTTAAATGAGAAACATATTTTCCAGAAATCTTTTTTAATGTGTAACTGACTTCTTCAGTTACACAGGTATTTCTTTCTCTATGGTTTTATGTGTCCAAATAGTTGGAGGTATGGAGCAGTTCACAAAATGAGTATGATGAACATGTTCCCAGAGTCCATGCCATCATGGCAAGCATTGCAACATTTTTGGCATGTTAATTTGCTGCAAATACAGTAATCTGGGAGATGGTGAGGCTATGCAGATGAGAAAAAGATTGCCTCTGATAAAGCAAGCAAGAATGGTAAAATAAAATAATTTCAATATTATTCTAAGCAAAGCATTATGAGAAAGATTGTCTTTTGCTGTCCTCTTCCAAACTATATATCTTACAAAGTCAACTGAGCAACCCAGGTGAATATTTTAGGATTTTTTTTGTAGTTTTCTATATGATATACAGTGACTCTATCTATACATGGGCAAAGTAGCAGGAGAAATAAATCATGCATGAGTACATGAAGCTAATGTGAATTAAATATTATATACAGTAGCATTTACTGCACAGAAATATTTCCGGCTGAGTATGTGGAAAATGCTTAAGAAAGAGAAGCTATTGTGAAATAATTAGGTGATAAAGCCAACATATTCACAAAATTGCTATACCATCTTCTGCTGTTTCTACAAATGTTACTCTTACCTTCTGAGGAAGTTTCTGTACTCTTCATCTCTAGCTTGAGCTGTCCTTCTCATTATATTCTGGAATACCTCTCGATCTAGTGCCCAAGTTTTCACATTGGTAATGGCTTTAGAAAAAAATCAAGAAAGTAATAAAATATTATTTAGCCCCACATTAAAAAAACATTCCAGAATGTTAATCAATAAATTTGAATATGTTCTCATAAAATGAGATTTCTTAGAAAATGCATTATTTAAACATGCAAATGGAAGGAAGCAGGGATATAAATAGTGGGTAATTTTATAAAATCATTTTTGGCTTTCATATGAACAGTGATTTGGAAGTGAAGAGCAAAAGATTTTCTTTCTAATTATGTTTTGCTAAAAATGGTATTAAAATTAGTTTACAATTCCCAATTAAGCACTGCATCATCAGGTTGTATTTCAGATTTGTGTGGTAATACAAGAGAAAGCCAGTGGCTAATTCAAAGAGTGAAGACGAATTCACAAGCAGGTAATTGAAAGTTGAAGATCTCTGGATGTATGAATATGTTTTTATGTCTTTTTCTGTTGTTTAGAGATTGTTGCTACAGAAAGCCAATATATTTTAAGGATCTCTATGGTTACTTTTTTTTTTTTTTTTTTTACAGGACAGACCTTAAAAGAACAAAATCTAAACAGGAAGAGGAATAGAAGTACCAGCTCTAAAAATCTATATGAAATTATGGTTGTAAGATTATTTTTAAAAGGAGTAATGAAAGCCTACAAAATAGATAAAAATCCAAAGTTCTGGTTTACTAAACTTTAGCATGAATTAGAATCATCTTGACATTCATGTTAAAAATATATTGCCAGAGATTCTGATTCAGGTTTGGAACGAAGCCCTGACTCTGTTTACCAAATACTGTAGCAAAGCTGAGACATGTAACCCAGCCCCAAATACTGAGAAACAGCTCATCAAAGTAATTCAGAAGAAAACTCAAGATTGGGTAAAGTCAAAACAGGAACCTTAAAGAGAAGCAATTAAACTAATTTCAAAAGTCATTCATGAGAACTCTCATTAACTAATTCACATCCCTTTTGATATTTATACATTTTCATTGGTTTAATTAATTTTTATGATTTATAATATGGTCAAAACCTCATAGATAATGGGAAGCAAACATTCTGAATGAGCCAAAGGCAGATGTCTACATGGCAAAAAAAAAAAAAAAAAAAAGTGATGTAATAATTAAAACAAATACTGGAATAATTCAGCTAAAAGCCATGTTCAAATTTTACTTACAGGTACTTGATGGGAAAGTTCCTTCAAATTTGAATTATTTAAAGAAGTGCTTCAATATAAATCTTTTTATGAGCATAGTATTCTTATTAATAAAGGTATATGGGTCACAATGGAAGCCAAAAAGACTAATTCAGGATGCAATAATGACTCAACCAGATTACCTTTAACATTGTATAACAATTCAAAGCTACAACATTTCACCTCCAGTTACCTTTCACAGATGCAGTCCTTGTACAGTTGTATAAAATGGCTAGTTCCCCAAATGTGGTCCACATAGGAATGGATGACAGCAATTTCTCCCCTTGGGACACCTCTACTCGGCCCTCTATCAGGCAGAATTAAAAAAAAGTCAAAATCTACTTGGATTCTATAAATTTTTTAAAAATAAACAATTAGAAAAAACATAAAGTGTAAAAGTTAAGATATCTTATGACTCTCAATATACTAAAGTGGTTAAAAATGCAGACTGGTACCAGCTTGGTCACTTACTCCATTTTTTTAAAGATGTTATTTATTTATTTTTAGAGAAAGGGGAAGGGAGGGAGAAAGAGAGAGAGAGAAACATCAATGTATGATTGTCTCTCACGCACCCCCTACTGGGGACCTGGCCTGCAACCCAGGCATGTGCCGTTACTGGGAATTGAACCAGCAAAACTTTGGTTCGCAGGCTGGTGAGCCACTCCAGCCAGAGCTGCCACTTACTCTTAATAGAGTTATTGTTTTTCCTTTAGGTTCCTTGTCCATAATGGGGTTAATAATATTTACTTTAGGCATTTGTTGCGAGATATAAATAACTTAATATAGGTAGGGAACTTAGAACAATGACTCACACACAGTAAATGCCCTATAAGTGTTATTGTTAATATTATCATTGTTACATGAATGGCAAGCATTTTATTTAAAATTCATTCTAATCCGTGAAAAAAAATCTCTTGTACAAAAAACACAAATTACTGCATGTATTAGGAACACATCACAGCAGTTCACACTCTCAAAACTGAGAAGTGCACTGGCCCTGCAGTCAGACTGCCTGGTTCTGACTAGTTGCTGGCTGTGTGTCCTTGGGGAAGTTACTTTACAAGGCCTCTGTAGGTGTCTAACCCCTCATTCAATAAAACGAATGAATAAATGGAAGTCATTAAGAAGAATGCTTGAAAAAGGCCACAGACTGGGAGGAAAAAGATTTGCAAAACACACATCTGATAAAGGAATGTTGTTCAAAATATACAAAGAACTCTTAAATCTCAACATTAAGAAAACAAATAACCTAGCTGAAAAATGGGACAAAGACCTTCACACTCACCAAAGATACACAGATTGCAAATAAGCATATGAAAAGCTGGTCCACATCAAACGTTATAGAGAAATGCAAGTTAAAATAACAAAGATATCACTACACACATTAGAATGGCCAAAATCAGGAAAATGACAGCACCAAATGTTGACAAGGACACGGAACAACAGGAACTCTTGTTCACTGTTGGTGAGACTACAAAATGGTACAGCCCCTTTGGAAGACACTAGGTGGTTTCTGGCAAAACTAAATATACTTTTACAATGCAATCCAGCAATCACGCTCCTTGGTATTTACCTAAAAGAATGGAATACTTACATCCACATAAAAACCTACACACAGATTTTTATGTCTTATTTTTAATTGCCAAAACTTGGAGGCAACCAATATGTCCTCCAGTGGGTGAATGAATACATAAACTGTGGTACATCCAGACAATGGAATATTATTCAATGCTAAAATGAAATGAGGTATCATGCCATGCAAAGACATCGAGGAATCTTAAATGCATATTACTAAGTGAAAGCAACCAATTCCAGCAGTATGACATTCTGGAAAGGGAAAATTATGGAAAAATAGAAAGATCAGTGGTGTCAGAGCTGGGGTGAACGAGATGAATATGCAGAAAACAGAGGATTCTTAGGGCAATGAAAATGCTCTATATAATATTACAATAAACAATATATGCAATTATACATTTGTCTAAACCCATAGGATAACACCGAGAGTGAAGCCTAAGGTAAATTATGAACTTTGGGTGATTGTGATATGTTAATATAGGTGCATCCTTGGAACAAAAATTAAATTAAAATAATGTTTTCAATGTACCACTCTAGTGAGTAATGTTGATAATGGGAGCAGTTATGCATGTGTGGGGGCAGGATCATATGAGTAATCTCTACATTCCCCTCTTCATATTGTTATAAAATGAAAAAGACTCTAAAAAATAAACTACTATGAAAAAATAAAAAAAGGTTTGAAACTAATTTTTCTTTAGGCAAAGACTGGAGGAAGGGAGAAGCAGCACTTCAGGTACCTCTTCACAATTTTTTTTTTTCCCTCTGAGGATTCTATTCTCCTTTCCCTTTGAACAAATGCAAATAAAACCTAACCTAACCAAAATAGTATGCAAAGAAAACCCTATATTCTTATTAGGATTATTCCTTCTCCTAATTCACTATTAAACAGCTCTGGATCATCTCTGTCTATCCATTCAACAAATCTGATGTGAGTACTTATGGTGCAGTTCTGACGCAGGAACTGATCCAGGTACCAGAGATGGAGTGGAAAAAACAGAAAAGATACTGATTTTGAAAGAATTTGTAGTCTATCAGTAAGTAAACTCTGTGTGGGGTCCAAATCCTATAAATTAGCTATAAAAATTTAATAATTTCTCATCACAACTAAATTCTATTCCATTGAGACCACTTAATGGTACTGTCAAGTTGGTAGCACAGATTTTAATGCATTTCAATTTTTTTCTAATTGGTTATGTCTCATTGAACTTGAGCAATACTAAAGATATATGAAATATCAAAAGTTTATGCTAATTATAATTTACCATTAGCTATTGATACTATATTTTATGAGGGGGAGACTTTTAATTAACAAATTAATTTACTCAATCAATTAAGTCAGATAATTCAGTCCTCAGATAACAGATAATTTATTCAAATAAGAAACTATCCCATTTTCGTTTCCCTGTGTGCTAGAGCCCTGGTTGGAATGGCTGTATTGATGCTGCCTTCTGTTCTGACTCCTCTCTGCCTGAGCCTTTCACCAGAGTCACTCACTGGCAAGGAACGAGATGGGCTGACGTGAGCTTCTCATCTTTTCCTAGTAGGTTCCCTAAGTATTTACTGATTAAATGACCTGTATTCTCTTGCCAGGAGGTTCTAGTATTGCTAGAGTAGAAGTGAAATGGCCATGAAAAAATTGGAAGAGGGAAAAATTACTCCTGATTACCTGTCCTCAAAAACTTGAAGGCTTTTTCAAGAACAACTATAAAGGACACATGGACAAAACCAAGTGGGAGGGTGAAAGCAAGGGAGGGAGGTGGGTTTGGCTTGGCGGGGGAGTGGTAGGGTGTAAATGCAGACAACTGTAATTGAACAACAGCAAAATAATTTTTTAAAATCTTGAAGGTTGCATAAATGAAGACCATAATTCACTTCTTGGGTAAAATAATTACTTGGGAAGGACTATAAAATTTTAAGGTTGTCTACAAAGATGTAGATGGCAAGTAATAAATCAATAATTATGAGACTGGGTTGTTTAAAGAATCAAAGTGTATGAAAACAATCTTTTACACACTATAAATAGAATAACACATGCTTATTAATTTGTGTAGATGGGAAACTTCTGCCCCACATGGAAGGCCCCAAATAAACGGGCATTGTAGAAGCCTTGCCTGAGAAGGGGCAAGGTCATAGGATTAGCACTTGTTCGCTAGAACCTGCCAAACTTAGAGACTAAGTGTAAAAAGTGACTTAGTGAACTGAACATCATCTCTCACATTAATGTTAGCCTAAATTTTAGTGGTCTGTAATTTTAGTTAATATTCAGCTTACACATTTATTTTGGCATTTTTGTTGTCTTAAAGATATGTGGTGCTATGTTTGTATATGTCTGAGGTGATAATAAAAGTAATTTGAAAATAAAAAATTTATAAGCATTGCTTAGATTGCCATGAACTAAAATGCAAAATAGAAGGCCACAGCATATCTTAGGCCACCATTCCATCTGAGTAAGCCAATTTAACTTTTTTCCTTAACACTCAAAAAGTTGGTGCAATTCAGAATTTGACAGGGTGCTCAATAGCCATAAGCCCTATTCAGATCATTTTTGTTTCTTCATATAAAACAAATAAAAAAGTTTTTGTGTGCCACTATAAGACTTACGCATTTGATATGCATTTGAGAAATAAACCCTTTGTCTATCTAACCATTATAATCTTCCCAGCATGTTAAGCATGTTCAAGTGATCACATGGAAAGAAAGCCATGTGAATGGCTCTAAAAACATGTTTAATTTTAAGGTACTCCATTTGATTTGTTGGCTAAACTGTATCCAAATTACCTTTCAAATTATGGTATATAGCCAAAATATTTTACAACTCCAAAAAAGTAATTGTTTTCTTTTTTCTGGTACAACCACCTAAAAGTGTCAATATAAGCAGAGTATTTTGAATGGAAACAGCTTCTTGGAGTTGTTGAATGAGTGACACCATGACTAAAAGTGTGGCCCTGAGCCTGGTCACCTAAGTCTGCATCCTACGTCCACCACTTAAGAGTTGTGTGGCCCTGGACAAGTTATTTAACTTCTCTGTGACACAGTCCACATTAGTAACATGGAGATACAACCTTTGCCTAACAGAGCTGATGAGAAGATGAATGGGATTTCTCTATGAAGTGCTCAGTAGGATGCCTGACATACCGAAAGCATTCAGTAAATGTTAAGTATTATCATTATCACGATTCGATCAACAATGTTACTGTTTCATGAGCTCGATCTGCTACATTTCCTGCAAACACAGAAAATTATTTTGCATTGTATAAATGTTTGCAAAAATCATAAGACAATAGGCAAAATATTTGTTATAGATAACTGGAAAAATCTGTGAAACCCACCTGCCAGCACAAAGATGTGGTTTCCTGGCTCCCCTTGCTTGATGATGTAACTCCCCTGCTGGTAGTTTCTCCCGTACATGCACTCCACCATGTCTTTGATCTGCTGAGGATCCAGTCTCTTCAGAAACTGATTCTTATTAAGAGCATCTGTAATGAGCTTCTTCTCACTAGTGTAATGGAAAAGAGATGTTAGTTACGACGAATAAAAATTATTCACTTCAGTGAATTTAGATTCACTTCATTTTGAATCTTGATACAACTACCTATGTACTTATAACTTTTCCAGCAGGACAAAATTTCTTTTCTAGCCCCACCAACACTTGACCATGATAACTACTATCATTTCCGTGTAAAAGTCTTTGAAAATATTTTCAAATACTTTTTGGTAATCACTATCACACCAAGGCTGATTATCACTCCTAATTGCCTTCATCACAAATGTAGCATCTCTCAAGATTTTTAGGTGCACTACTACTGGACACATGACTTTGGGTGGAAAGCAAATCTTGTTGGTAGGTAGAAGGTATATTTAAAAGACTACAACACAGTTCATTCACTGATGTATGTGGGTATGCATAGTGCCTGTGGCACTAGTTATTTTACGTATTATTTAATCCTTACCACTATCCTATGAGATAATTACTCTTCCTATTTTAAATAAATGAAGAAGAAGCAACTTATTCTTTCTAGTATTTAAGTCTAGGTCTGTAAGTCTGAAGTCTGTGCTGATTCCATTCTATCCATTGGCTTTTCTCAGCTGGAGAAGCCAGCTCCCTCAGGACTTGTTAGGTTTGATCAGACATAAAGGGTGGTGGTGGTAGCCTGGGTTTGCTTAGGTTTTGCTTCTAGTGTGTCTAGACTAGACAACCTATATTTTTCAGTCTCACAGCCCTTTTATTCACCAAATTCAACCCACTAGTTGATAATCGTAGAATAGTCTACATTTTTTATAGAAAAGAAGTAGCTATAAATAATTACTCAATCTTCATAGCCATACACTTCAAATGCTTTCATTTATATATTTTACATGTAGCTATTATAGAATTGATGAACAGAAAAATTGTTGCCTTGTGGGCTAAGAATCTTTGCATGAAACATTCACCCTCACTCATTTCAGTGTGATTTATTTTTAAATAGAGTATTTTTAATGTATTGCTCATTCAAACTCTCCCATCATGAGCTTCATTGTTTGAAAACTTGTCATCTTTTTCCACACAGCAAGTTCTCATACATAAGGTAAAATGTCATGGAAATAGACCCTTCCTTCATGACCACATCCATCAGATCATCAGGCTACCTGAAGGAAGCAGAACAAAGTCCTGTACAGAAATTCCTTCCTCCGTACAGTCATCCCCTCATCCTCAGAACCATCCAGACTCTGAGTACCTTGAGAACGTCTCTCCTCCTTCATCTTCTATCACCAAATCTTGTCAGTTCTCCTTACAAATATCACTTTTATCCATTTGGTTTCCATTTTTAAGGATGCCACCACAGTACCCCAGCCAAAAAAACAACTTAGGTCTTGACAACCTTAACAGCTTCTTGTTTCGTATCTCAGCTTCTAGCTGTATTCCCCTACAGACCATCCTATATCACCGTATCAGGTTCATCTTGCCAAAAAAAACTGACTCCACCTTCATCTAATTCTTCCTTCGTTCACTAAAACCAATTCATTCAATTAATAAATACTGAGAAAACACTTCTGCTAGACGTACTTAGTGCAAGGAGGAGGAATGTGAATACCCCCAGAGCCCCGGATTTTGTGGGCCTTTCATAACAGGGATCATTCCAGCAAATGTTCCCTCAGTGCCCACACATCCCCGTATTGGAATTTCATAATGCATACTTTAAAGGTTCAAAGCAATCTTGCAGTAAACAAATCTGTTTATACCAATGTTTCCCAAAGCTCAATGTCTTTCTTTCTTTCCTTTTTATTTGTTTGTTTGTTTGTTTATTGACTTGACTTCTATTAACGTTCCATGGAAGTACAACTGACCCTTGAACAACATGGGTTTGAACTTCATGGGTCCACTTATATGCAGATTTTTTCAGTAAATACTGTAAATGTATTTTCTCTTCCTTAGGATTTTCTTAATAATATTTTCTTTTCTCTAGCTTACTTTACAGAAACAATACAATATGTAATACATATATAAAATCTATGTATCCACAGTATATGTCATCACTAGGGCTTCCAGTCAATAGTAGGCTACTAGTAATTAAGTTTGGGGAGAGTCAAACATTATATTCTGATTTTTTATTGTGCAGGGGAGTTGGTGCCCCTAACCCCTGTGCTGTTCAAAGGTCAACCATACTCTGAAAACCCGTTTCTCCATAGAAGAAAACAACATCCCGCAGTGTGGTCTTCCCCCTTTCCAACCACATGGCCCTACTATCTCCATCTAGTACTTAGTCATAAAAAATCCTTTGTCATGGATAGGCTGGTATCCTCACTGTCTCCTCTGCTGGTCAGCATTATCTTCAGGTTTAGCACATGCTTTCTCCTCTACTTGGCTTCTTCTCCCCTCAACCTATCAAAACCTTGCCAACACATCTAACAAGAAATCCTTTATGTCCTAATGAATCCTGCCTGGACACTGTATCTCACACAATCTTTTTATTCTATTCTAAACTCCTAGTATACTTATATTCATACCCATTCAATTCAACAATTTTACCAAGCATTTACTTACGTCATAAAAATTAATTAAGCATGGCCCATGGCTTCAAAGAGCTCCCAGGTACTTTTAACTTAGTTTACTATAATATTCTACTATTAGAAAAAAGTTATATTTATGAGTTTTTTTCTCCAAATTAGATTATAAATGCTTAGAGGAGTGGGTCTTTGTATTGAATTTTCTGTTTAAGAAGCAGCATACAGAAATGATTAGGAGTGTGAACTTTGCAACTTCTCCTAAAACTATGACAGTCCAGCTAGTGTAAGCAAACTCTCCCTGCTTATACAAAACAACTACAAAAGCTGATGAAAATATATAGTAACAAATCCATTTGAAAGCATAGGAGACCTATCAACAGAGTAATGACCTGATGATCCATAATCAGCAAGAGAACATGAGGCTGACATCCATCTCTACTTTTCCCTTCAGGGCATTCACTCATTTGTAGGCAGCACTAAGCAGAGTTTTTGGCCAAAGGGTTTGGAAGACAAACGTTAATGTCCAAAATATATCACGTGGGAGAGATGCTGGTAAACACCCAGGACTTTGGTGGAACATAAAGGGATGCATGCAGCCTGAAAGGAAAGACTAACCAAATCAGGCCAGTTCCCCAAAAGGCTGAAAACCAACTTTGAAACAACAAATCCCTGTTCTGATTAAGTGACTTGCCTCTGGACTAACTGTCTGCCAGAAACAAAGGTAAATGTTTTCTGTGGGATGATCACAAAAGCTAAGACAAATTTTCTCTACAGTTTTTCTTTAAAGAGTATCTGGCATGACATCAAAAATTACCAGGCATATCACAAAAAAGATCAATGAATAGTAAGAAAAAAAGAGAAAATAGAAACAGACCCAAAGTAGATCAAAATATTGTACATACTGGACACAGGTGTTAATATAATTGTAGTTAATATGTTTAAGGAAATTAAGGACAAGATGGAGAATGTCAGTGGAGAGAACAAATCTTTCTTAAAAATCAAAATAGAGATTCTAGAGTTGAAACATAGTATCTGAAGCTTGGTACTCAATAAATGGGCTTAAAATCTAGTAAGACACACAGAAGAAGATTAGAAACTAAATACATAAAGGCAAGTAGAATATATCTAGAGAGAATATTGGAGAGGATCTGGATGGAAAACAGAGCAACAACAACAAAAACAAAACACGGGAGACATATATAATAGAAAAGTTGAACATATGTGTAATCTGAGCCCCCAAAGAATGGAAAAAAATGGTCCGAAACAATATATGAAGGTATCATATTCAAGAACTTTCTTAAATCAATGAAAATACTTCAAGCCACAGACAATATACACAACAAACTCCACACAAAATATATACACAAAAAAACTGTATCTAGTCCAATTGGAACCAAGTTACTGAAAACCAAATAAAAAGATGAAAATTTATAAAACATTTAGAGAAAAGAGACACATTACCTTCAAATGATCAACACAAAGATACATATATATGGGAAAAAGCAGACATCACGTGAAAATAACAAACTTTAAAAAATGCTAACCCTTGTTAATTATCAAGGAAAAGCAAACCAAAACCACAGTGAGATACCACAACCTACCCGCCAGAGTGGTTCAAATGAGAAAGACCGATAGTGCCAAATGCCAGCAAGAACGTGGAGTAAGTTAACTGACACATTGCTGATAAAAGTATTTATTTTGTTCAACCGTTTTGGAAAACTATTTGGCAATTTATATTAAATGCGACAACACTGTGGTGATTGCCAGAGGCAAGAGGGGGTGGGGGAGGTAGAAGAGGATAAAGGGGGGATAAATTGTGATGCGAGGAGACATGACTTGGAGTAGTGAACACACAATACAAAACACAGATGATGTACTACAGCACTGTATACCTGAGTTCTAATTTTATTAACCAATGTCACCCCAATAAATTCAATAAAAAATGTACTACCCAGCAATTCCATCCTAGGTATATATACTCATCATAAATCATAGTAATGCACTAAAAGACATGTGCAAGCACGTTTATGGAAGCTTTATTCAAAATTGCTAAACACCAGAATCAACCAAATGCCCATCAATAGCTATAAATTAATAAATTACGGTACAGTCATGCAATAAAACACTATATAACAATAATAATTAATGAACCACTGCTATGTACAATAATGTAAGTGAATCTTACTATACAAACAAAGGAAGCCAAACTCTGTAGAGTACATATTGACTAATTCCACTAAAATAAAGTTCAAAATTAGGCCAAAAGTTATCTATGATAATACTGGTACTGACAGTGACTTCCTTTGAGGTAGACAATGGGCAGGGATTGGACAGGAGCCGAAAGGGCCTCTGAGGTGCTGGCAACGTTCCACTGCCTGCTCTGTGTGGTGGATATGAGGATGTGTTCACTCTATGATTTGTGTACTCAGTAAAAAGTTCACTTAAAAAAAGGAAATATGTGTATAGCTTTGGAGCCAGAAAACCCTAGGTTAAAAGCCCAGCTCTCCCACACTTCTGAGCTGAGTGGCCTTGGACAAGTCACTTAACTTGTCTGAATCTCAGATTTCTCCTCTATGGATAGAGCATGGTAATCATAAACAGAGAAATATTAGGCATATTAACTAAAATAAGGTGCCAGTAAGTAATTAACAAATGGCAGTGATAATAACATCTTTTTGTGGGGGGTGGGGAAAGTTCTGAAAACCATGGACAAACAAAGAGGCACTGTCAAGCCGCTGCGTTCAGTTCAAAGTTCCTCCAGTCGGGTCAGATCTCCAACTGATGCCTTTAGTGGCAGCACAAGTCATCCTTTTACACCCCCAATCTACGAAGTCCACATTCTTTGAAGCAATAAATTCTTGTCCTCTAAATTGCTTCACGAAGTTCAATTTGTCAAAGTCCACTGGTGGTTCTTTTTTCTAAACTTTATTTCATTGTTGACACTGTTATGGATGTCTCCATCTTCCTTCCCTTTGCCCACCTTCACCCACCACCCATCCCCCTTTCCCTCTGGCCACCACCTCACTGTTGTCTGTGTCTGTGAGTTGTACACTCTTGTTCTTTGGCTAGCCCCTCACCTTCTTTCATCCAGTCTCCACCCACCTCTCTGCTCCGAGGCCTGTCAGTCTGTTCTTGTATCTGAGCTTCTATTTCTATTTTGTTTGTCAGTTCTTATTATGCCGGCCCCCCAGTCTTCCTCCTTTAGTTTTGTGTACAAGAGGCCATTATTTGTCTTTGCTGGGTCATAGCATGTGTCTTGCAGACCTCTTTGCATAAGGATTAGTGCAAAGCAGGGGTCAGCACCTCTTATCTATCAGGGATTTCTTGTGAGCACAAAGGTCAGGGCAACTTAACTTGTGTGAAATTTCATAGCTTTATTATATATACCCATAAAAATCACATTGTAAAGCATATTTGTCAAGAGCACAAGAGCTATAATGCCAGGGTCTCATTCCTAATTCGGCCATTACTAATGGTGGAACCCTGGGCAAGTCACTCAATCTCAAGTTTTCTCAGCTATAAAATGATAATAACACAATCTACAAGTCACTGGATTTCTATGAAAATTAGATTAGTTAACAATATAAAGCACTAAAAATAGCACCTGGCACATAAAATATGTTACATAAGAGACATATATTCCTGTTGTAGGTATGCAAGTTAGCAGCAACTTTAAAACCTTCCAGTTAGAAGAGCTCTAAAAACGCTATACTAAACATTTGTTTTTATGTAGGGAGATTCCTTCAAGGTGTTGGTAAAATTCCTGTCAATCCAGCCCCCCTGCCTGGCCAGCTTCCCCATGCCCAGAGTACCCCAGACCCACTGAACTACTTGCAGGTCCCCAAACATGCCAGGCCACTTTGTCTCCCTGCTGTTTATTCCTCCTTCAAGACCCAGCTCAAGGTCATCTCTTCTATGGAGGTTTCCCCTATACCACTAAACAAAGTATGCTCCCTCCCTCCTTTGTACACCTTAGAATGTTAATCACAAAAGATCGCAATAAATTAAAAATTTCCACAAAGAAATGGTAATCTTCAACAGTATGACTATGCTTTCTTCACCCTCTTATACCAAAAACCTAGAATTATGTCTGGTATGTAATAGGAGCTCCACAAAATTAATGCTAAAGGACACACAAATTCTTTCTCCTCCTTTAAAAATCATGGGTACAGAGACCAGAGTGGAGGTGGAAACATCAGTCACCTAGGAAACAGGCACAGATTGTAAGCAGGAGAGCATTTATTTCCTTCTCCCAAAAACATTTCAAGCGATAAACAAGAAAAAAAACCTAATAAATACACAAGGTATAATTTGAGAAACTACCATGAGAGAGATGAGGTCATTCCTTGGGTCATCAGAAAATGAGCATGACATTCTCCTGTCAACTCCCTTACCCTATTGCCCATGTAATGGAGCACGGTTGTAATTTAATCGTGTTTCCTGTCACTTCATGCTTACAATAAACATTCCACTGCCCCTTTCATAAAAGTGTGCAGATGATCTTATTCCCATGAGCATCGAAGAACAGGGTTTAATAATCAAACGTTGAAAACAACCAACACTTACAAGGAAGTTAATCTGACAAACTCAATGATATGAATAATCATCATTGTGCTGCATGGTAATTAGGTAGAAATGGTAAATAGTTCCTTTCACTGTCTGTAAGGAGTATTGCTCTCAGATTGTCAAAGTGGATATTTCTGGATTCAACTGCAGGGAAGCCTGTTCTTATAACAAAACGGCTCTCAATCGTTGCTGCACATTAGAATCATCAAGGGAGCTTTCATAAATCCTGATGTCCAGGGCCCTTACCTCAAACCAATTTAATCAGACTCCCTGGGGGCTGGACCCAAAAATCAGTATTTTTTAATACTCATCAGGTGACTACAGTGTGCATTTAAGGCTAAGAATTACAGCTGTAAACAAGAAAACATAGGAGTTTCAAGCTGTGCTTTCCCTCCATATTCCCACAGCATGGGGAACGTGCCTCTGCTGAGGACTCATCAAAAAATCCGTTACTATTAAGTAATTAACAATAATCAATTAATGCTTGTCACAAGACTTTGTCCTATCTTATTCTCCTTTGAAGAGAACTAATAAATATAGAAGAGAGAAACTTTCGACCCTTCTCCCCCTCCTCCTAGCATGCTGTATGAAACCGGAAACAGAGCCTCGCACTTAGGGGTATGCCGTTCAGTCAGCCTAAGGACTCTGGACTTCTATTTTAATTGTGGTAAAATATACATAACATGAACTGTGCCATTTTTCTCATTTTTAGATGCACAGTTCAGTGGCATTACGTACATTCTCATTATTTTGCAACTACTGACATCATCCATCTCCAGAACTTTTTCATCTTCTCAAACTGAAAGTCTATACCCATTGAAGGATAATTTCTCATTCCCCCTCCTCTCAGCCCCTGGAGGCTGCCATTCTACTTTATGTCTCTATAAATTTGCTCTAGATACCTCATATAAATGGAAAAATACAATATTTGCCTTTTTGACTCTGGGATATTTCACTTAACATAATGTCTTCAAGGTTCGCTAATGTTCTGGCATGTAAAAGGAAGGATTCTCCTTCCCTTTTAAAGCTAAATAATATCTTATTGTATATATTCACTGCATTTTATTCATCCATTCATCCACTTATAGACTTTGGGTTGTTTCACCATTTGGTTATTGTGGATAATGCTGCTTTTAAACATGTGTGTTTAAGACTTTGGACTTTTTATGTGTGGCTTTACATATCTAATATGGCCAAGATTCTTTAGCCAAGAATCTCAATCAGAGATGCAAAAGGGCATGGTGCACAGAATTCTAAGACGGCCTCGTGATCTCTTCTACCTCTCTGGTCACACCCTTGTGTCATCCCCTCCCCTTGAGTGGGGATGGAGCCTGTGACTTGCTCCTCACCAACAGAATATGGAAATGGTGTTGAGAAGGTCACTCAGCACATGCTGTATGATACTTCGTCTTGGCCAACTGTGAAGAGATTCTCTAGCTGCCCTTGAGGAAGCGAGCATCATACTGTGAAAGGGCCTGCATACAGGGACATACAGTATGGGACTGAGCAGCCTCTGGGAGGGGGAGCATCCTCCAGCTGACGGTCAGCAAGAAATTGGTGACCTTAGTCATACAACCGCAAGGAACTGAATACTGTCAACCTTCACATGAACTTAGAGAAGAACTTCTTCTACTCAAAAGCTCTAGAAAGGAACACCGTTAGTTGACACCTTGACTACAGCATTGTGAAATACTGAACAGATAACCTAAATAGCCATGCCTACACTCTGGACCCACAGAAATGCTGGGATAAAAAACAGGTATTCTTTTAAGCTGCTACGTGTGTAGTAACTTGTTATGCAGCAACAGAAAACTAATATATCTGGGTTTCTCTGAGTTTCTATTTCTAAGAAATTTCAAGTAGTACCATTTTCTCATCTCATCTGGATGGAAGGAACTAGAAGCCATACAGGTCTTTCTTTCCTTCATAGTTCCCAGAGCTTGATCTATAAACCCCCAAAAAGGCCATCAAAACTGATGCTTGAAATTTATCAATGAAAATTAATGTGGCATGACAAACAAATACTCCTTGAAGGATAAAAAGGAAATTGGGAGTTCCTATTCACTCATACTTTAGTAAGAATTAATATAAGATATCCTTTTTTTCAATATATTTTATTGATTATGCTATTACAGTTGTCTCATTTCTCCCCCATCATTCCCCTCCACCCTACACACCCTCTCCCACCCACATTCCCCCCTTTAGTTCATGTCCATGTGTCATAAGTTCTTTAGCTTCTACATTTCCCACACTATTCTTGCCCTCCCCCTGTCTATTTTCTACCACCGTCTATGCTACTTATTCTCTGTACCTTTTCCCCCCCTCTCCTCCTCCTAAGCCCCTGTTGCTAACCCTCCATATGATCTCCATTTCTGTGGTTCTGTTCCTGTTCTAGCTGTCCTTTGGTCATTCCCAGCTCTAGATCTTTAAAACAAACAAACAAACAAACCTGTCAAACAAGATTGTACTGAAAAATCTACAGTTAACAAATACTTCTAAGGAGAGTTACATGGAGGGGAGGAGACAAATTATTTTAAAATAAGACTTTAAAGAAAGCAAACAGTTTTAGTCAAAGGATAAAAATTGCAAGAACTGTATGTTTCACAGACAAAGTACTTCCAGGAGCTAAAAACTGAAAGACATTATTCCTAGCTTCAGATCTTTTCCCGTTCCAGAGAATTTTACTGTAGGTTAAACCCCGGGAAAAATCAGGTGACAGAAGCTGAATGGCTCAGTCTTCCAGAAAGAAGGGAAGCTCCCCTGGAAATGAACTGCACCACTTGTTAGGAGGCAAAGGTACCTGACGATGCTTCCTTCTGGCAGGACAAGAAAGGCCACTGACATCTCAGCTATTCTGTTTCTATTGCACTTTCCTGGAATCTAGCTAGAAAATGGGCAGCGTCCAGAAAGGCAAGAAATGTTTGTGAGCACGTAGTCTGTTGACTTACTCGAACAATAGGGTTTTGAGTCCTGAGTGTTTTCTGAGGCTTAATTAAACTTTTCCCCAACACCAGCAAAGGACGGACTTAAAGATTTGAGGATAAGGTGAGGAGCAAAGGTTGGTTATAAACCAAGAAGGAGATAATTTGAGAGGTTGAGAGAGGGCTGAGGTGAGGGTGCAGAATGAGGAGAGCCCTGGGGTCTTTCTCTCCTAAAGAGAAAGAAGAAAAGGCAGGGCAGGAAGTGAGAGGGCCTGGGGGCCTGGGCTCAGAAAGTCTGATGAAACCTCTTGAACTTCAAGATGTCAAGGCAGTTGCCACTTAATTTCAGATAGGTTCTTCATTTTCTCCACGATCCTTACTTCTCCCTTTTTTTGAAGTTTAACACCACCACCTAATCCTTTGCCCTCCCCCCAACTCCAAGGGGGGCCAGTCCCATTACAGCAGCACCACCAGTAAGGGTTGTGCACACTGTGGCAGAGAACACATTTTGACATCAGTCCAGTCAGATTGGAAACATGGTTCGGGAAGGTACCACAGCACGGCCTTGAGCCAGTTGTTGACTGACTCTCAGCTTTCATTTCACCTTTGGTACAACAGAGAAGCAACACCCTCCTCTTTTGACAGAATCAATCTTCAGCCTCCACGAGGTAATATACTGAAAACAACAGATATCTAGCAGTTAGCTGATCACTTGTTTTCTCCTCCAATCCATAAGCAGCTAGCTAGTTCTGAGGGGAAGTACACACATGTCATTGACCTGAAATAAAAACCTTCTGTTTTCAAACATTCTGACCACTTCCACCAGACACATCAGCCAGCTGCCTCCACCCACATCTTCTGGCTGTCGGACCACCACTCAATTGATCTTTTCTCTTCTTCCTTCCCTTATACATATCTGTTTTTTTGTTGTTGTTGTTGTTTGTTTGTTTGTTTTGCTTTGCTGAAGACCTAGGTTAAGGCGATAGTATTTATAAGCATATGTACAATTTTTTTAATAATCTGATTGATAATTATATGGATATGCAATCTTAAAAATCTTTAAGAACCTATCTCCATAAACTCTAGATCTCGAACCTCTCACACAGCCACATCTAAGTCACTAATTCATAAATACAAAAAAGTTTCTTTCCCTCCTTCTCCCAGCAAAATTTCCCCTACTCCAAACTAATACCAATGCAGCACTTTCTGGAAGCATAATTTTCAGTGAGAAATAACAATAGCAGAGAAATATATGTAATTATACAAAAAAAGCATTAGAAAAGTATCTATTTCTAATTACATATTTAATTTTTTACATGGCTGCCAGTTGAAATGTGAAGAGTTCTTTAATTTTCATCTTGGAAAAGTGGTATATATGGGTTGTTACAACAGACTTCAGATAGCAGGCTTGGAATTCTGGTTCTGACATTAAAAATAACAAAATATAAAAGTGTAACCTTAGGCAAGTTATTGAATGCTGCATGCCTCAGTTTCTCATATATAGAATAGAGCTGATAACAATATTATCTATCTTAGAGGTCTGTTGTGAGGATGATATAATCCAATATTTGTGATGCATTCAGAGTGATGCCTGACACAGAATCAGTGATACGTAAATGTTATTATTATTACTATTATTACTATTCCACAGAAGCACTCCTGTTCAATAAAGGAGCCACATTTCTATAAGGTACATTCAAATGCTCAGCACTGCTTTAGAAAGGAAGCACAAGTAATGACAAACACACTCTTCCACACTCCTTTACCATGTCTTATTTAAAAAGATGACTCAGTAGCATTTTCTGCTTTTACCTATTTTGCTCCTGGAGTGGGAGTGACAAATGAAACTAATTGCCCTTCCTAAAACTAGAGTCAACATCCGAAGTCAGATGGCAAGTCTTTGTTTTATCTTTCTTTCTTGAAAGAACAATAGTTTTAAACGATAGTTCAAGCCTTCTTAGGAAAAGGAAGACTAGCTAGCCACTTGCCAGATGTCTCTGATTAATTTGCCTATGTTCCACCGGATATCCAACATGAGCTCATAATTTTGCTCGGCTGGTGCTGAAGTTTGCTAAATAATGTCTACATAAACAGAAAATTGCATTTCAGTAAAACGTCTGACCTCTGGATGCATGGTTGTCTTGATGCTCAAAGCAGAGTCAGACATAAACAGAGATGCTATCTGAGCTTTCTCCCCCTCCTTTGCCAGTGATATTCAGTTCCCAGCCTTCAAAAGCATTGTACCCATTTGGAACCCATTTGTGCCCTCCATGTACATCACAGTCTGTGCCACCACATGGATCGAACCCATGCTCTGTGTTCTCACATGGGTCTGAGCTTTGTGGATCAGCCCTCGGTGAGTGCTGATGCAATAGGCAAGCTCTGTTCAACTCTGCTTGGAAGAAGCCAGGAAGCACCATCCTTCTTCCTACCAATCAACAGAGCATGTCAAAATAAAGCAGACTGGTGCCCAAACAGGCCTGACTTGAGTGAGGCCTTTGATCTTTGTAGAAAGTCTAGAAACATTAGGATTGTAGAGGGAAATAACTGGTTTCTAAGTCAAAAATCTTGGATTCTAATGTTAGCTCTGCAACTCCCCTGCACCCGTGTCCTCACTCCATCAGTAAGTGGGGTCGCATAAGACAATCTCTGAGGTTCTTCTTGCTCTTAAGTCTGCTGATGATCACCACAATAAATTTAAATCAGAGATCCGACTGATACACTGTAGTGCTCTGACTCATCATGATTTATGAGATTTCAAAAAGGCTGAGTACCTATAATAGATGTGGGCCACATGCCCACAGAGTTTTTTGCTTCCGAGGATCGAACATGGTCGGTAGGCACAAAGCCAAAGCACTGCACAATGTTATCATACACAGAAAGTTTAACGCAGCTTGAGAGTGATTCCATATTGTGCCCACCCCAGTCTGACACGCGAACACTCATTTTCTGTGGCTTTGTCCTAAAACCAAACACGAGTCTTATTTTGTCTATAAAGTTTTCCCAAACTTCTCTAGGTCGTAATTCCCACCTCAAGGGATAGAGGTATGGTCCAAACACATAACAGAAAACTGCAATATCCAATACAGTAGCCCTTAGACACATGCGGCTATTTAATTTTAAAATTTGTTAAAACTAAAAATTCAGTTGCTTAGTGGCCCTAGCCACATTTCCAGTACTCAACAGCCACATTTTTCTATTGGCTTCTAAACACAGATTCTAGAACACTTTCAGCATTGCACAAAGTTCTTGTGGACAATACTGAATTATTCTAGAAACTGATCTTAAAAGAGTCAGCCCTTGAATTTTGTAAAAGACAAATTTCAAGAGTTGCCCAATGCCAGTGGGGCATATAAACTAAAAACTGTGGTACATTTACACAATGGAATTCTATGCAGCAGAAAGAAAGAAGGAGCTCCTACCCTTTGCGACAGCATGGATGGAATTGGAGAGCATCATGCTAAGCGAAATAAGCCAGGCAGTGAAAGACAAATATCATATGATCTCACCTTTAACAGGAACCTAATCAACAAAACAAACAAATAAGCATAATATAAACAAAGACACTGAATTTGAGAACGGTCTGACAGTGACCAGAGGGGGAGGGGAGGGAATTTCAGGGGAAAAGGGGAACGGTTTAGAGCAACAAGTATAAAGGACACATGGACAAAAACTATGGGGGGTGGAAATGGGAGGAAGGTGGGGAGGGCTGGGGTGGTGGGCTGGGGGCGGGGTAAAAGACAGAAAACTGTACAATATCAACAATTAAAAAAATACTGATAAAAAAAAAAGAAAACCAAAAAAAAAGAAATATATTGGAATTTGCTGTTCCAAGAGAATTTATTAACTGGTGATTATCATAGCCATTGTGAAGATGAAGCAAATAAAAACTATTATGTGCTAAAAAAAAAAAAACTCCTCCATATGAAGCAGGGAGGTGCAACTATGTATACGGTTTGAGCTACCCCTGCAGAATGTACCAGTACACCTGACGGGTACAGGAGAGCAGGGCTGGCGTGAGCAGGCTGCCTGCCAGTCGAGAAGGCTCACTTGCCATTTCTGTACATTTGAGCACAGGGACCTCAGCAAACTCGCAGACTGCTGGGGCATGGGTTTTAGGGTTTTTGGTGAATTACTGAATCTGAATCCTCAAATTCCAAATCTATCATTCCCCCAAATTGTATTCTCTGGTTTCTGTCAGCACTTCCTATCTCCCTACTGTTGCTGATTGGAGGAGGGCTAAGTCTGCTTTCATGTTCTTGCTCACTGTTAAGTACTCATCAGAGACATCCTTTCAGACGGAAAGACTGGAAAGCCTCACTAGCTTTTTGATTCAGGATGGAGGAGGAACTTTACCCAAAATGTAGTGGACACGTATTAGTAGGAATGAATTTAGTCATAAATTCAGCCAGGAAAGTTTATGAAAGCTCAACAAATAAATCACGTGAACCTAAAAACAAATGAAGGAACATCTTGACAGATATCTTAAATACTCTGCTATCTAACAGAAGTGCTTGGAAAAGGAGCCAAATCGATGGATATGACATCATCCTTTCCTCAGTGAATTATGCTGCCATCTTCTTAAATGATCTAACTTCTAGAAAATTGTTTCTTACAAAATTTTTCATAGACTGTATATAAGACATATAAAAATATTCAAAGTTTACTTACGGCTTTTCTCTAAAATCAAAACTAACTGAACATGGAAAATGAATTGTAATATTAAGCACTTTAAAAAAACTGGAAAATTTGAAATTTCTGATGATATCACTCGTGTTTAGCCAGTTATTCCAAAGGTAAGAACAGAGATATTTTGCAAGAAAAGTTGAGGCACAAAGTTCACACATGAGGCACAAATCAGTCAACAAAAAAAGAGTGGTTCCTATATTTTAATTAATTTTCACTTTAGAACCACAAGGCCCTATAAAAGCATACGGGAAACATTAGGGCATGAATAATCTAGTTTGGTCTCCTTAGGACTTTATCATTAAGAAATCAATTAGCTTGTCTTCATCATGACCTCAACGCAGACTTGTACCCATTTAGCTTGTTTTCAGTGATGATGGGAAGCACTGCTGACCCTTATTCAAGAGCTATAATGCCTTTCCTCTCCTGTGTCTTACTCGCCACAGACAGCAGGTCTGGCCCAGAAACTGGCTGTGTATAACTGCTGTTTTTTTGTGGGGTTTTTTTTTTTTTTTTTTTTTTTTTTTGCCTAGTTATAATAGAGTTAGTAAAGAATTACAAAGAAACATATTTATTTTGGATTGTTCAGCCACCTAATACCAGGAGAATGGTGTTTGGCTTCAACATGGATATAAATCTTTGGAACAAAATAACTGAACATAATCTTTGTTCCAGAGGAGAAATCTGATGTAGTATGTAGGAAAAAGGTCAAAGAAGGTAAAGTGCTATTAAATTCTCTCACACTTCTCCTAGATAGACAAGCTCATTTCTATTTGAAAGATTTTGGGAGGTAATTAAAATACTGTGCTATGTATACATATATAGTAATATAATGCATAATACTTAATATTGCTGTATGTGCATGTATCTCTGATATATCAGAAGAGAACCCTGGATGATGTTCAATTTTTGAAAAACAAGCATAATTTTATAACATTTACGATTTCTGAATTTGCACCATCAAAAATAAGTCATTATTAAAGGTTAGAAATAAGGCCTTTCTAAAACAACTAATAATAAAAAAATCTTAGTTTAAAAACATTCTTCTGATCTATCAGATGTCTCCCAACCATAGAATATTATAATTAATAATCCAGCATGCCTTGTTTCCTTAACAAATATTTATTGATCATTCGCTGTATCAAGTACTATCAACAAATTGATAAATTAAACCTCCCTTTATATCTGTTGTCGAAATTAATCATTTATTTGTTTAAGGCAGATGTTTTATTTTGATTTATATTACTTGTGTTAGTGAATAAATGAAAATTTGTTTTAATTTCACAAATCTTTCATTTTACATGAGAGATCTAGGCTCATCAAGATATTATCAAGGCAAAATATCTGATTTCAAATAATAAATAACTCTCATTCTAAAATAATGTGGAAGGAGACCCTGACTCATGATGTTTCTAGTCAATCTTTCCTGGTTGGGAAATTCAGATTTCAGCCATAAAAGAAATGTACGCACATGTGCACACAAGCACAGAATACACACACCAGAATGCTGTGTGTAATACTTACATGTTCTTCTAAAAGTCCTTATTTTAAAAATGAATTGTAGCTTTCAATTGTTCCCTCTGCTGGAAATGCCCTTTCCACTTCGTTTACACTCCTTTTCTCCTCTGGGTCTCAGCTGAAAGTCACCTCCTCAATCAGACCTCCATGACAATGCCAATTCTGGTGCCTCTTTGCCCTTCCCTCTCCCTGATCCCAGACACCACCCGCCATAGAGTGGTTTCCACCACATAGTGTGTCTCAATTAATAATTATACAATATTTACTTGTTTCCGTGTCTACTATCCGTCCCTGAGAGAGACTCTGTGTCTATTTACTCACTGATATGTACTTAGCGCCCAACAGTGGCTGGAAGAAGGTGGAATAGTGCTCTATTTGAACTACGAGGTGAATGAATAAATTCATCCTCTCCTGAGCCTCCAGCTCATTCCTTTTTCATAGCAGACTAAGTGCTAGAAAGTGGTTTTGCTACACATCTTCATAATTCATTGTGATTTTTGTACACCTCTAAATCCACTCTTATAGAAAGAGAGAATGGTAGACATCCTAAAATTAATGCTTCACTCCCTTAGGGTTTTCAAGAACATGGAAATGACTTTCATAAACTCACTTCCTCAGCTGTACATAAGTCAAAGTCCAAGTAAAGCACAATTCCTGCTTTAAAGAAAAGTTCTCCCTAAAGGATGACCATTTTGCAAAGTGAAACCAGTTTAAAAGTCCCTCCCAGGGGTGTCCAACCTTTTGGCATCTCTGGGCCACACTGGAAGAAGAAGAGTTGTCTTGGGCCACACATTAAATACATTGTGACACGTAATCACACACAAAAAAATCTCATGTTTTAAGTAAATCTACAATTTTGTATTGGGCCGAATTCACAGTCATCCTGGGATGCATGTGGCCCACAGGCCATAGATTGGACACTCCTGGTCCCCAAATCTGAAAGGATTAGTATGCTCTTTACCACTGAGGGGACTTAATAAATAGCACTCAGGTGTTTCATAATATTATGACCATCCGAGTCGAAAGAGTATGGGAACTTCTTACCTGGAGTCCTTTCTGACTCTTGCTTTCTCAAAGGAAAATTCAGGGGGTTTGTTGAGATCATAGGTCCGGGTGGTTGGCTCAGCAGACACCCCAGCCTTTGCCCCCCTCCTGCTATGGAGAGAGACCAATCCCGAGGTCTTCCGGTGGACCTCCAGAGGCACTTTGTCTGGAGACGCCTCAAGCAGGCTTCCTCCCTGGATGTGCACCACATCCTGAAGCTTGTTCAGCTGGATGCACTTGTTCTGGAGCTCCTCCGTGAGCTCAGCAATGGCCACAGTCTGCTTCGAGAGCTGCTCCCGCAGTTCCTTCAGATGGTACTCCCGCTCCTGGATCTCGGCATCCTTCCTCCTCAGCTCTCTCTCCAGCTCTGTCACCTTGTTCCTCAGGGCATCGGCAGTGAATGTCCCAGATTGGCCATCAGGATGCTTGGGATGTTTGGGTTTCACTGAACCGTTTCCCATTTTGCTCAAGGACCTTAGAGAGGGAACATAACTGAGAATTACCCAGAGGAGTTTTGCATCTTAACAGCCCCCACCACTCCTCTCATTCCCATCTGTTTCACAAGTAGAAATAAAGGTGTCCTCATTGTTTGGTAAGCACTAAATGCCCCCCTCCATGCTTCCAAGGGGAAAGCTATCAATCCATTTGCTTTCTCCCTCCATGAGGAGGAGGAGTTAGCACCAGGTTTCATTGTACCTGTCCTTATGCTGGCACACGTGTCACACCTGAGCCTTTTACACAAACAGCCTGCATTACCTACCGTTCTTTTTGGTCATTCTCTCCAGACAGTTGTCAAAAGCATCCCAACAGAGCTGCAATTTGGATGTCAGCATGGCAAAGATAAAACACAATGAGCAGCTACAGCAGCAGAGGCTTACAAATGTGACAACTCTCACAGCTCCCCGGTGGCTACACTAAGAAACCTTCCTGTGTTGAGAAAGTAACACATGTGCATTCTGTGGGAGGAGGAGGCAGAGTTGGTGTTGGTTGCTTTATTAGCACTGTTCTCTGGCTGTGTGTACCTGCTAAGTTTTGGCATTTCTGATAAGGTTCCTTGGTTTAAAAAAAATCACATCCAAGTTGTGGTTACTAAAATCTAGAACAGAGATATGGACATTTTTCTACATTTTTTACTTTATATCCTAAAGTCAAGGTTGCCCAAAAATAATGACCTAGGGTACAAGAAAAGGCTCTATTTTTTTCCTGTTAAGAATGTGCTCAGTGTAGGTCCCAAAGTGGTCACCCATACAGTGAGTCTTGGGAGGTGAAAAACAGATCAGAATTATGAGGAATTATTTTAGTTGATTCAAAAATACTTTTTAGTTCAATAGCTATATATTTATTTCAACATTCATTAGGAATATAGATAATGGACACCACAAAGTTGTGGTTTCATTGATATTATTGCTTAACTGGAGGTGAAATTTGGTAATTAGGTTTAGAGTCAATTCAGTGAAAATAGAAAATAAATCATCTGCAAGTAATAAGCACATGTGAGCAAAATAAAAAAGTTTGGAAAGTACTGTTTTGATTAATTATGATACGTTCCAGTATATTTTTAGGCTACCCATTTAAACTTCATATAGTTGCATGTGCATTTTTGACAGCCCCAACCCAAGAAGAATTGTAACACTTATAAACTCAGTTTGAATTACCTCTCATGACATAACCCACACATTCTTGCCCCTTTCTCCCTCCAAATTTCAAACTCAGAGAGAAATGAAAGGTTTAGACTGATTTCACTACCTCTACCAGAATAATCATGACCTCAACAACAATAAAGACAGAGACATTAAGATATAAAACAGCCTCTAAGTTTCAAACGGATGCATCCAAATAGCCAATGCAGGTTACCTAAGATGGATAATACACACAGAAAATAAATGTACTTATAAAAGTAATCTTAAAATACTCAGATATTCTTCACAGAAGTCAGATTGAAAGTAGTCATTAATAAACATTAGTTTCGAGAGAATTGCCTTTATATGTTGCAGAGTTATGGCAGGTATCACCTTTAAGTATCTTTTGTTTACTTGGCAGCATTTACTGTTTTTTAGATATTAAGAATATATGGAAAGTTTGAAGAGACTAGAATTCAAAGAGGAGCAAGAATTCAAAGAAGTAGCCCTGGACACTCTTGTATCCCAAATAAGCGATTCACAAGACATTACATTGGACCTAATAATAACCTTGAGTGAGATTCTGAATGACAGGCATGAGAAGGGTACCCCTCAAAGGACTCTGAAATTACAGTGTGCACAAGATTTTAACATGAGCTGCGAGCCATCTTCTAGACACACATTTTTGGTTCATTGGCAAGCATTCCTAAACCAAGGCAGGATGGAAGGACAGGAGTTGGGGGGAAAAGGAATTGCCCTATAAAGAACAAAACTAAACACAAAAACTTTAAATCTAAAATAAAACTAATAACTCATTGTTATTCATGGAACAACTGTTAACTAAGGCCTGTCATGTACTGTATCAGGGGCACAGCTCCACAAATTAGCAGTCAAATTTGACACAGAAAACAGTTGCAGAATTCTAAATATGAAAAGGCTTATAACAATATTTGCTCTATGTAGGGCATTTAAAACGTTATATACCAAACCAATAATTTCACAAACCTAAAGCACAATTAAGTAGAAGATGCTAAATTCTCCCAAAGCACCAACTGTTCTCTGGTTTTAATGAAGTCAGTTTGAAAGCTGTATAAATCTTTCAAGTTATTTAGAATTCCAAAGAGGGGTGAAATGAGAGTAACTCATCTTTCAAGTCACTAGTTTAAGCTATGTAAGTTACCAAAAGGCTCAATACTAAGGCTGATTTCTTAGTGAGTTCACCCATTTCAATTTTGTTGTCCCTCAAGCCAAGACTGCGAGTGTCTGGCTTCATAAACCCTAATTGGATTCACTCTGTTTCCTGTATCAGTCACTAAGACAGATAAGCTATTTCTCAAATATGTATTGCTAGCCACAAGGACAAATGAACCACAGGATGTTGCTCCATCAATCTAGCAACTGCAGATCATTAGAATCATTCTTATAATCAGAAGGCAGCGTATAAGGTAATAAGAAATGAGCTTGGAGATAAAGATCAGGATTTAACATGAACAATGAAGGGTAGCCATCCAGGGTAGAAAAACAATCTGCCCTTCCCCAACTATGTAATCTTCTCTGAATTACATGGATAAAATTCCCAGTTTTCTAATCTAGGAAATGGATCCTAATGGAAATTCTATCCATCTCATATGGAGTATTATGAAGAGTATGTTAGTAAGGCATCACTAGCAATGCCTGACATGGAGAAAGCACCAAGTAGCTTTTCTACTACGTGAAGAGACAAGGCACTTAGAGTCTTGGTGTGAGAAAATGCCCAGAGGGAATCATTGTTGGGGGAGACAGTGGCCTAGTAAACTGGGGGTCTTGATGCAAATTATTCTCCTGGAGGAGGGGGATCTTACTCAGTAAGAAAAGAAGTCATTGGGATAGGATCTATATTTTTATTTCAAATAAAATTATCTTTCTAAAAAAAAAGGAGGGGGAAGGGGAGGGCGAGAAGGAGAAGGAATCATTCTGGAACAAACAGCCTGGGAAACCTTCTCTGTTAAGGGAAGCCCGCCAAAAGATGGAGATGAGAAGGCTGCATGAATGACCCAACCCAGGTTCCAGGACTGCAGGGCCTCCTCCTTGGCGATGCCTTCATGTGGTCTCTATCTATCTACATGTATTGCAGTAAACTCCTTATTCCAAAACGACCCACCTAATATCTTTGAAGGCAACAACAGCAACAAAAACAATGGTTCATTGTGAAAGCAGTATTCTGCAGACTGGGACAGGAGAGAGGAACAGAACGAGAGGTGGCATTTAGCAAGAAGAGAGGAGAATTATGTAAAATTATCAATTATTATTACATTAATTTAATCATTATTTAGGAAATGCCATAGATAAGAGGTAACTAGAAAAGACCCAGGAAAAGCAAAACTTACCGTGAAGGCACTTGCAAGCAGATGAACACCTGGCAGCTAGTGAGGGAGGAATCAGGCTTTGCTGTCTATTTTGCCTCCAGCCCTAAAGTAGTTGGAAACCAAGTCTTGGCTCTGATCTAGAAAATATCTATTTCTCTCTTTACCCATCTGGAGTTTGATATAAAAATACACACACACACTTTATACATGTCTGTATATCTGTAAATACAGGACATGGTATCATGATGGCTAAGGATACAGAGCCAGGGCCCAACCAATTACTGGCACGTAGGGTTTATGTGCACTTGGCCATGATTTTAGGGTTGAGAGTCAATAATAGAAGAGAGAGATAGACACATAGATAGATCAACAGGCAGATAGATAAAATATTGTTGCATAATATTTATAACTGCTAGATGGTTAAATGAGATAAACCATAAGCAGCATGGAGGACAATGCCTGATATATAACGCGTGTTTAATAAATATTAAATTTACTGTTTTATTACTGTAATATTACTTACCCAATGAAATAACTCATTTTAGTAGAAAACTAACATTATTGTCTTAGCAGAAAAACATATTGCTCACAATGTATGTACTAAACCAACACAATATTGTAGGAGAACAAAGTCAGAGTGCTGGTACCACTGTACTTTAAAACTTATTGTAAAGCTGCAATAATCAAGACTGTGGTTCTGGTGAAAAATCAGACAAACAGATCAATAGTACAGAATAGAGAGCCCAGAAATAGACCCCTACAATACAGTCAACTGACCTTTGACAAAGGAACAAAGGCAAGCCAATGGAAAGCCAAAGGATTGCTCTTTTAACAAACTGTATTGAAACAACTGGACATCCATATGCAAAAAAATTAATCTATACACAGACTTTATATCTTTCACAAAATCAGCTCAAAATGGGTGAAAGACCTAAATGTAAACCATGAAACTATAAAACTGCTAGTAGGCAATGTAAGAGAAAATCTAAGTGATCTTGGGTTTGGTGATGTTTTTAAATAAAACACCAAAAGCACAATCCATGAAAAATTGGTAAGTTGGACTTCATTAAAATTAAAAATGTCTATTCTGCAAAAGAGACTATTAAGAGAATGAAACAACAGCCACAAACTGGAAGAAAGTTTTGCAAAACACATATCAAATAAAGGACTGGGATCCAAAATATGCAAAGAACTCAGTACTCAGTATGGTGGATACATGTCTTTATGCATTTGTCCAAATCCATAGGAAAAAAATAACCAACTGAAAAATGGGCAAAAATGTAAACAGATGCCTCACCACAGAAGATACACACATGGCAAATAAGAATATGAAAAGATGTTTAACATTATACATAACTAATAATCTCAAATTAAAACAACAATGAGATACTACTACACACCTATTATAAAAGCCAAAACACTGACAACACCCAATGCTGGTGAGGATATGGAGCAGCAGGAATTCTCACTCGTGGCTACTGTGAGAATGTGGCAGTTTCTTGCAAAGCTAAATAATCATACAATCCAGCAATCACGTTCCCTGGCATTTAACCAAGGATATGATATGAAAACATATGATATATGATATGAAAACATATATTCACACTAAAACCTCCACGTGGATGTTTATAACAGCTTTATTTTATAATTGCCAAAACTTGGAAGCAACCAAGATGTCCTTCAAAAGGACGGATGGATAAACTGGTACATCCAGACAATTAAATATTATTCAGTGATGCAAAGTAATAACTAATAAGCCACAAAGAGACATGGAAAAACTTTAAATGCATATTACTAAGTGAACGATGCCAATCTGAGAAACTCACATACTATATGATTCGAAGTACATGACATTCTGCAAATGACAAAACTTGGAAACAGTAAGAAGATCAGTGGTTGTCTGGGGCTTGGGGAGATGGAGGAAGGAATGAATAGGTGGATCACAAGGCAATTTTAGGACAGTGAAACTATTCTGTATGACACCGTAATGGTGTATACCTATGTGCATACATTTGTCCAAACCCATAGGATGTAAAATACAAAGAATGAATCCTATTGTAAAATATGTACTTTAATTAATAGTAATGTGTCAATATTGTTTCATCAATTATAATAAATATACTACACTAATTCAAGGTGTTAAGAATAAAGGAGCATTGGTTGAATATATGGAAACTCTCTGTACTTTTCACCTAAAACTACTCTAAAAAAATAAAGTCTATTATTTTTAAAAAATGTATGTACTAAGGAGTGAATGCAAGCAAGCTGATAGCATAGTCAGGGAACAGGCTGAAATACATGATGGGTAGAGAGTGATGAGAAATGAAGCTGAAAACGTAAGACACTGAGTAAGATGCTGAAAAACTTCATCATATGCCATGTTATGGCATCTGGATTTTAGTGTAGGTCAAGTTTCTTCCAAGTGATATGGTCAGATTTGTCCTTTAAAAAACAACTTTCTTGGCAATAAATATGGAATGGAGTGAAAAGAGTTTGGAGGAAGAAAGACAAAATAAAAGGCTATTGCTCCAATCCATGTAGGAGGTAGTAAGGACCAGATTACAGCCAGACAAAGTTCCTCCCTTTTTGTAATGTCTTAAACTTCTTGAACTCAAGAAGAAAATTAATAATCTCCACAGTAGCCAGAAGAGAAAAAACATTATCATAAGAAGTTTGGTAAAAAGCTAGCTGTAGATAACTGCAATTTTCCTCCCTTCAATAAATTATGAAAAGTAGAGTAGATTTTTTTTTCATGATATGGGCAGTTTAGCCTAGAACCAGAGGAGTTCTATACAGGCTTTTATAGATAGTCTCCAAAGAACATATAAAACATGTATATGGTGTTATTCCTAGCTTTGATTCACCAATTTTTTGAGAAAATAATTAGCTATCACTGAGTTTTCCTTGTGTGAAATAGTGCAATTTTATACCATAACCACCATTAAAAGCACCTGTCCATCTGATCTTGTGACTGGTGACCTAGTGACCACGTTTGAATCTACTGCTTGTTCTCTCTGTTCACAGCATCTTAATCTGGAGAGTAATTTGCTCTTGTCAGGCAGTCAAACAAGCTTCTCATTTGTACCAGTTTCAGCTACTTCAGAGTTTGGCTGTGTCTTTGAAGCATCTCTTCCCTAGCAGAATGTTCACAGTGAATTTTATAATAACCACATATCCTATATTTTCACGGACAGATTTGGAGGTGTTCCATTCAGCTATTGTACTTTTGGGTGATACAATATCAGATAAACAGGAAAACACAGAGAAATGTAATTTCATAGATGGAGGTCAGGAAACTGTAGCTTATAGAATTTGAGTGGTGATAAGAAGAAATAATAAAGATTGGAAGTTTCCGTTGGAGCAACTAGATAAGACTTGATGTCACTAACCAAAATGAGGAACAGATTTTAAGGAATAAAAGGGTGAATTTAATTTTGGACACACTCAGTTTGAGGGACCTGTGGAAATTTTAGGATCAAAGAATTCAGTAGGCAATGAGAAATGAAGGACTAGAAAATGAGAAGAAACAGAAAATATTTGGTAAGCACTGATACAGAAATAGAGACTGAAGAAGTAGATGAAAGAGCCCAGGAGATTGGCAATAAGTAGAGGAAGAGTGTCTAGGACTATGGGAAGCTTGAAAGAAAAACTAGAGATTGGGTAAGAAGAAGCTACTGCTTTTGTGAAAGAGGATCTGGAGGAATTAACAGTAAAAGATGAGAATGGTGGAAGGAGTACAAAATCTCTAAATGTAGTAATTACACAGGGAGGCAAAAATGATTCCAATGTTTTGATCTAGGAAGGCTTGGAGGAAGGTAATACTATGAACTTATTCATTCACTCAAAAATGAATAGAGTACAATATATTGGCTAGGTACTATGACACAGACCAAGGTCCAGGGAATGAGTATGGTTTATGGAGACAGTAATGAGTTTTCATACGTTAAATCTGAGGTATCTGTGGGTCATCAAGGTGAAAATGTCTAGGAGATAGTAACAAAGAAGAAAGGTCAAGGCAAGAGACCTCTTCATAGAGGTAAGAATCTAAGTCCCATTCATAGATGAGGTCACTGAGAGAGAAAAGAAAGGAATGCCTCTATTATGTACATTTAGATACTACTGGTAGGTATTATCTATAGGTGAATAGGACAAGAAGAAGCAAATGATAAAGATGCAGAAAGTATAGTTGTACAATTAAGATATCTAGGAAGAAGTTCGATAGAGGCCATGAGCATAAGATGTTCAAGAGGTTGCAGTTCACATCCCACAGACATACCAAAGGAAATGAGATTGCAGGGGAAAGGCACTGAATTTAACCTTTCATGAACGAGTTAAGATAGAAAACAGATTACAAAGGACCATGGGAAGAGCCGAAGCTCAGAGTAGGGACCCCAAGATGGTATCATGGTTCCTGAAATGGATTTTTTGAATAGTGGAAACTTGAGAGTTATTTGTAAGGCCAGAATAATGAACCAGTAAAGATAGAGAAAATAAAAACATAAGAAAAGAGGAGACAGTTAACAGGGAAATGGCCTATGGCGGCAATTTTCAACTTTTTTTCCTCCTATGGCACACATAAGCTAATTACTAAAATTCCGCAGCACACCAAAAAAATTTATGTATTTTATCGATCTGACAAAAAAATAGGTATAATTTTGACTCTTTCACACCAGACAGCTATTATTGTGTTGGCTGTTGTCATTTTTTATTTGACAATCTAAGGGAAAAGAGTTCAGTGCCCCTGACTAAAAAGCCAGGTATTGCATGTTTTACAAATTCTTGACGCACACTGGTTGAAAATCACTGGTGTAGAGTAAGTAAGACAATAGGGGTCAAAAGACTTGGGCAATGTCCAGGCAACAAATGCCCTCACTGTTAGGTGGATTAGCCTCACTTGTAAGGAGTTCAGAGTACTGAAATGAAGTGTTTCACATAAAAGAAAACATATCGCTGCGCTATCTTTTTATGTCTTTTATTCTTAGATACACAATGTTCCATTGGAGAGGATGGACCCCAACTCTCCAAAGAGAATTTTCTATGATATTAACTCCTCCTATATAAAACTGAACAGGAGTACTGGCGACAGAAACTGTTCGTTTGTGAGCCGGTCAGCTTGCAGAGAAGAAACTTGCAAAAAAGAGACAATAATTTCAAAGGAACTATGTGTGTGGGGGGATCAGGTGTATATTGCCCTGTTCCTTAAAAAAAAAAAAAAAAAAAAAATTCTGGAAACTTCGTAGACAAGATGAAAATAAGGAAACCAAGGCACTTGTCAGGCCTTTCTACCTGTTCATTCTGCCTGCGCTGTTTCTGTCTAGTCTCAGCTCTGGACTCCACTGCTGTGGATTTGCCTCTCTAGTTTTTCTCGAACTGAACCCACGGCCTTTTCTCTCATCCCCCAAGTGGCTCATTTATTGTTTTTAGGTGTTTGCTCTTGTTTCTTCGTCACCAGAAAATATAAAGCAAGAAATGTGAAAGCGCCCCACGGTGCTGGGAGTGCGACAGGACACCCACACAAGTTTACAAGGACTCCTAAAGTCCTTGCCCGCGTACTGCCTTCCAGCAGCGACCCAGAGCGCAGAGAAGTGGAGCCAGGAGCGCACGCCCTGAGAGCAGCACCAAGCCCCAACCCAGGGCAAGTCTCCAGGGCTGCTCCGGGGCTAAAGGCGTGAGAACCCCGAGGAATGCCCACTGGCGCTGAGCTCTCCCCTTCCTCCCCTAGCCGAGTCGCTTAAAATCAACTAGCCTTTCCCTGCCTCCAGGAGCTCACGAAAGGGTGCCACACCAAGCGAACAAACGCGTGCACACGTCCACACGCCAACAGCACTGGCAAGAGAGCTGCTGGGCAAAGAAGAGAGGCTCATAGCCTGCCCGCTCGCGCGCGCGCGCGCACGTACCCCTACCCCGTCCCTCCCGCCGCACCCCCTCGCCCAAGCCCCCAGCCTATGAACCTCACCAGACAGCCGTGTAACTTTCCAGGTGCGCAGCTTGTCACTCTGGCCCGGCTGCCCCTGCGTCTCTGCGTCCTCTCCCACGCAGCCCTCTCCGGCAGCCTCCAGCGCCCAAAAGAAGCGCAGGTCAGCTCAGACCACCCTGGCGGTGCCCAGGGCGCACCGCGCGGCCCCGGGGCTGCCCGCACGGCCGCTCCCGCACTGCCGCTCCGGCTACGCGGGAGCTGGGGCAGCGTGGATCAACGTGCTGCGGGCAGGAGATGCAGCGGTGGCGGCGTCGGTGCTGCCGCCTGGCTCCTCCGCGGGGGCCGGTGCAGAGGAGACGCACAAGGAGGGAGGGGAGGGAAAGAGGGAGGAGAGGAGGAAAAGGAGGGGGCGGGGGGTCAGCCGGGTCTTTGGCGTGGAAGAGCAGGGAGCTCCCTAAAAGTGGGCTCACCCCCGTGCGCACCCACACCAACCTGGATCTCTACTCCGGAGACCAGCCGGCGGCAATAGCCGCAATCTGCTCTTTATACCCTATACCTTCAGGAGTGAGGCAACTGAAGTAGGAAGATAACATCGTGGTTGTAAGCATTTTTTCCCATGTTATTATTTCTATTTCAAGCATGTGAGACGAGGGGAGAGGAAAGTTCAGGGAGGTGTTCCTATTTTCCGTCCCCTCCTTTCCCCCCGCCCCTCCGGTCCGTTTTCACTGCAGGCTCCCTCCCACTTCGCCTACCCTCCCGAGCGCAAACAGGCGCAAGGATCCTGCACGTGTCCGCCTCTGTCACACCACTGCCCTTCCGGAAGATAATGTGATCCCAGAGCAGCTTGGAGATATGCTCTTCCCGGACTCTGAAGCCATAACTTGCATCCAGCTTGCCAGTTCACGTGATGCGGAGCAGTGGTTTGAACCGAGTTTCAAAGGAAAGATATTATATCTTCCTTCGGGATCTGAAGGTCTTTTGACAGGGAACTTTCTTGATCAGCCAAGCTCTCTCCCCGTAGCCTTTTGATTACATGTTTTTTCCTGAGGCTTGCACTATGGTTTTCTAAATATATGTATACTCCACCGCATTATTTGCTGTGCTCTGGAGTTGTGAGATCTTCGTGTGCCTTTCTCCCTTTCCTCCTGGCTCCCCCCCTCCCAAGGAATTTCACTGGCAAATTGAGGAGGACAAGGGCAGTTTAGTGTTGAGGAATGGGAAGTACAGTGAGGGTCTATTCTTCACTGTGTTTCTGGAGAATGTTAGACCCCAACTCTCTTGGGTTTTAAGCCACATGGCGGCAGTGGGGTTCGTGTAACACTGGTCCATGATAGTATGTACTAAACATATAGAAACGAGGCCCACATAAATACATTGAACGGAGGACAAATGTAGTCGTGTGTGTGTGTGCGCGCGCATGATAGCTGGAAAAAAAAACAAAAAATACAAAGTACTTTTTCATGAATATGTGCTATTTTATATAGGCCTTCAAAATAGCCCAACCAGAGGAGATGAGGATAGGGAATAATTCCACAGGAAAAGGGAAAATAATTAAGGCATTGTTAAGTCACTGTAACAGTGGACTTTTAAGTTAATGGTCTCAATGTTTATATGTGGTTTAACAGCAAAGAAGATAAAATCAAAGATTTTCAAAATTCATACAGATCATTTAGTCCAGTATCTTCAGGGAGGGGTGTTAGGAGAAACTGTGGGTTGCTAATTAATGGGCCCAAAAATTGATATGTTAGGTCAAAACTTGCATATTTGCAATGAAATAAAATAAAAACACCACAGTACATTACACATAGCAAGAGTGTGCTCTACAGATCTTTCATTTCAGTTAAATATGTGTGTACTGGGTCAACCATGTAGTATGTGCTTTCTTACTGCTCCTGGAGGTGAAAACTTGAAAGCCAAAATTGATGTAGTGCTGCCCAGGGCCACCCAACCAGTTGCAGTGTGAGAGGAGCACAGGTTCTTCCCCAACTATACTGTGTTCTGCTGGCAATACCACACTGAACTGCAGAGAGCAAGGAGGAGTAGAGGAGGAGGAGGAGGAGAAAAGTGACCACTTTAGAGCTCTTTATTCATTTTTTCAACAAGAGTGCTTGCACAGCTCCTAGGAGCTCCTGGGCCTCAGGCCTGGTGCTAAAGTCTGGAAATTCAGTGGGGAACAAAATCAACATGTGATCTCACCAGTTTAGAATTTACAATCCTGTGGGGGAAAGGGACATCAAGCAAATAAACACAAAAGAAACCCTCTGTGATAAATGCCATGAAGGAAAATATGAGAGCAAAAAATATAAGATTATAATTTAGATGTGGGAGGCAGCAATTAATAATTAACCCAATTTAAATTGCCTTAAACAGTAAGGAAATTTATAGTTTTATATGGCTAGAAGTTCCTAGAAGTTCGAAGGTCGAGAGGCTCCAGCTGGTGAATTCAGCAGCTCAGTGATATCAGAGAGGGCCCAGACTGTTTCTGTTATCTCCCCTCCCATCACCAGCCTGCCGCTTTGTACTGGGTCTGTCCCACCCAAGTTCCCAGGGTGACTGGAACAGCCCCCATTCTGACAGGCAATCCTGGCAGTGCCCAAAGGTGGTACAGTGGGTTTCTTTTCAAGAGTGGGAAAATCTTTCTCAGAAGCTCCCAGAAAGTGTCTTCTCACCTGTGTTGAGTCCAAACCAAGTCACGTGCCCATGCCTAAATGCTGGAAATGGAGGTGAAGGGTTACCATAACTGCTCAAAGTTCTTCAACACTCACCCCAGAACTCTTCAGGATTGTGTTCTTTCAGGAGCTCACACCCAAACAAAACAGAAAAGGTGGGAATGGAAGGTGGAAATAGACAACTCCGAGTCTGCTTCAGAGGAGGACCAGGGATGATTTCTCTGAAAAATGACATTTAAATTTAAGATGAGTAAGAGTCACCAAGGAGTGAGGAGGAAGCACCTTCAGACAGAAGGAACACTATGTGTGTGGGAGCTGACTCTGTTAAAGGCGTACATGCAATTCTTCATTTACTATGTTTACCTGAAGCAAGCTCAAAGAGTTAAATAACTTGATCAAGTTCACAGAGCTAATCAGTCACAGAGACAATCTATATAGTTTCAGAGCCTAAAATTTTTACCACTTCTGCTTCTATGGAAACAGTGAAAAGTCCAAACCCACTGGCCTTTCCTGGCCATTGACTGAGGAACACAGGCCACCTCCAGGCCCCCTCAGCAAGATTGCTCTGGGCCCACTGGTAGTGTGGGACCTGTGCTCACAAACAAACACCCACCAGCTATGCCTCAGCTCCAGTGGGTGCCACAGTCTCTGCCAAGCACTGTCACTAGAGCACTAGGGTTCTCATGATATCCAAACTTGGATATAGCCTATGGGAAAGTGAAGAGTAAAACGCCCATCTTTGTGCTGCACAGAGCAGTCCCCAGCCAGCCTCAGTGTTTTATAGATATCACTCCGTTTTCCCTACATTCTCTTTCCTACCTGGACCTGCATCCGAAAGACTGAGCTGGGAATAGGTTACAGTAATGCTTCCATGCTGAACTCAGACTCCCAAGCCCCTGCAGGACTAAATTCTAGTTCAAGTTCATCCGGGCTGAATTCTGTTTTCTTGATATGACTTCTCTTACAGAAGGCTCTATAGCTGCCCTTGCACACAAACTTCTGTCAGCCTACCTCGTAAGAACAGGCTTTGTGCTCACATTTGAACCCCCGATCAGGGAACCCCAAGGAAAAAGATGAGCTCTCTTCTATATGTCACCCTAAGAAGGTATTCTGAGGACATGAAAAGACAAAACCACCCATCTGATGGTTCTCACTCCAGTTTCTCACTATCTCTTTGGTTTTGCTGCCTTTCCTGCTTCTTCTTTCATTTGTCTTCTGACGTGCTTATCTCACCAACGCTGACCCCATGGGCAGCCATTTTAATGACTAAGGCTAGAATCTTAGGTCACTGTGCCCTACTTTCCTGTATATTAGTTTTGCATAACCCTAACTAACCCAGGATAAATACCAGCATTCATGTTTGGTGTTCCTGCCCTCCAGATGCCAGCATCATTCGACATGGCTATGGAACTGGGCCCATTGATTCTACCACAGTTTTTCTGCTGCGTAACCTCTCTGCAGCCAACAACCCCTTTATTCACCTCAAAACCATTTATTTCTTTCATGAAGTCTCACTGATTCTGCAGAACAGTGATTCTCCTCGATCCCACAACAGTGTGCCACTCCAAGTCTCAAATACTTAACTTTTACATTCCCCTTATTGCACTACAGAGCAGGGACTTTGTTGTATCAATTCTTATATCTTCAGAAGATACATAGTTCAACTCTTTTCAAAGAGCAAATAATTAAAAAAATCCACTCTTCAATCTACTGTCCTATTTTCTTTAAAACAAAACAAAACAAAACAAAACAAAAATCCTATTTACCAAAATAATAAAGGTTTGAGAGAGAACTCTATACTCAGTGTCTCTCCTTCCTCTATGGGAGCTCATTGCTAACACCACACAATCTTTCAGGCCTAGCTCTGGGGGCACTGTTTTCCATTCTACTCCTGCCTCTCCAAGGGAAAAATGGCTTCTCATTTTTCAAATGCTGCCCCCTGCTGATCCCTGGTGGGGAGGAGGATGAGCCCCATGGGCATCAACTAACAGTATATTTGGGCAATTTCCATAGCCCCTCCAGGCAGCATCCAGAGCTTACATGCATTCCCATTTTGAAGTGACCAGTCTCTTGCCTAAGCTCTTCCTGAATGCCCCCCCTCCTCTACCCCCACTCACACTCATTCTCAAATTTCCCGGTATTTCCTCCCTCCCTTCCTTCCTTTTTCCTTCCTTCATTCCTTCCTTCCCTCCTTCCTCCTTCCTTCCCTCCTTTCCTTCTCTTTCTTTCTCTCTCCTCTAGCTTCAATCATTACTTCTAAGTATATGCCTTTCTTCAAAACTTCCACAAAACTATACTTTATCTCAGTCCTGTTATGGATTCATTGCTTTCTACTTTGTATTATAGTTATCTATCAACATTTTTATCATTCTTGCTTGACCATAAACACTTGGAGAGCATGGTTCACAGCACCCACTACAAGTCCAAATCCTAGGGATAGAGAGAATCATGACTTTGTTGACCAGAAGAATTGTACTTACATTTCTGAATTTCTAAAGAAAAAAATTGAAATATGTTCTTGAGTTTCCTTCTGTAACAAAGGCAATTATTTGGAATAATGACATGATCAGAAATTAATAATCTAATTAATCAAGTAGTACTAAATTTTACTATAAAGGACTAATACACAAATGCATTTAATTTTTCATTTTTATCTTCATATACTGAGTTTCAGTCAATAGTGCACTGACTTTTCTAAATAGTGATTTTTATTCTAGTTTTAGGTGCTCATTAAATAATGTAGCCAGTGTACACTAACTATGCATTAGACTCACCATGTTTGGCATCCCACCATTGTGGATCATCCATGCAACACTTTGACCTTTCAACTCTTTAGACTACATATCCAGTATCCTTCATCTCCACTCACTTTCAGCCATCAACTCTCACAGTCACGCCTGGAATCTCTTCTAAAATCATTAATTCTGATAATGTATATGCACCCCAGATTAGCTCAGCCCTACATGCATCTCGAACACAATGGTCATAGCAGTGCCTCATGGTTGTAAAACCCAAGCTAATGCTGTCACCAACGTCAGCCTCCCCTGGAGTGAGGATCACACCAGCATAACACCCATCACAGAGGGATCCTCAGTAGTGCAAGCTCCCAGGTCTGACTTGATGAGACCCACAGAACTGCTGGCTTCCTTAGCTGCTGTTTGGAGGGGGCCCAAACACCCCAGAAATACAGTGGAGCTAATGCTCTGTGAAGCTGACTGACCATTGAGAAGCAGAAGCCAGGAAAAAGTCAGCAGATAATTGCTCAGCTTTCCTGCCCACCTAAGAGCTATTCAAAGATGCAGTGCTTCTGGACTTCAGCTGCTTTAGCATGACTCAGCAACCATCTTTGTTTTCTACAGATGCTGAGGACACATTGGTAATATACCACCTTCAATCTGCTCTTTCTCCTTCTCTCCCTTATTTCCCTTTACTCCCTCACTCCTGCTTCCTTAAGATAATATCCCCTAATTCAGAAGGAGGATTACTAATTGGAGGATCTGACAACAACCTGATTTATAGACATTGTGCAATGTTATATTTTGTCTTCTGTGTGGTTTCTTCAAGGAGCAAACTTGGCATTTTAGATCTAATTCAAGTATCTGTGGAAGCATTAGACAAGTGTTTTGAAAATGTCTGTTAACTGTATTCAATTGTCCATATAGACAAGGTTCATCATATTCCTGAAGAACTGGTGATGGGGGAATGGTACCGGAGGCCAACATGAATGAGATAGTTACACAACTTGATGCATGAAATAAACTGGAGAAACCTGAGGCTGGCTTTGGGCGAGCTCCAGCCTGCACTGTATCAGCTATAAAGAATAGGAAGCTTCCTGAGATCCCAAGAAATATTAACGTTAGTGACATCATATAAAAGTGCCAAACTTGGCCTCTTTTAAATAAAATAATTTAAAAGACCACTAAGTTTACTCTGTAATTGTTTGCCAAAAATGGAAGAGGAGAGTCTTAACTGTTGCCCTTGGATTCAAAGTCAAGGTACTGTACAGAAGCTGTGAAAACCAAAATGGAGGTTCAATAATGTTTTTCTTGCTCAGTAATTTTGAAGAAATTGGGTAGTTACAGTGTGATTTTTTTTCTTTCTTTTCTAAACTGCATTTCTATGCAAACCTAAGGCATACCTCTATGTATTGGCTATGACAGTATTTCAAAAAGTGTTTGAGACAGTTCTTTAAATTATGTACAATCCAAAATGCTGGTGTTTTGTATGAGTCACAAGTACAGTATTCCTTAATTTTTTCTGTTATTTGTCACAATTTTTATTTGAAGAGCTAAGTGTGTATTGCATGAAGATATCATGACCTTGTCCTCTTAGTTTAAATAAACTCCAAGGTAACTGTACTTCTAAAGCACTTTTCTGTTTGCCTGATACCTACTTTAGTAATAATTTTTTATGACTCTCTGGCTCACAAAGTAAATAGAAGTATATTTTATCACTGTTTTTAAAAAAGAATTAGTATGTGAGCTTTATCTCATTCTCTATTTTCTATGGAACCCACCCTACAATAAGAACACATTCTGTGACCACTACCTCCCATTCTTTAAGATTATTCACTCAAGTACTTTCTTTACTTTTTACTTCAAAGTAACTTCTAGTTCCTTGACCTTCTAATTCCTTCCTCTTTGTCTTTACCCTACTTCTACTCAGTTCAGTATTTATTTATTTATTTATTTATTTATTTATTTATTTATTTCCCACAGTTCAGGAGGCTGGGAAGTCCAAGATCAAGTTGCTAGAGCAATCAGTGTCTGGTGAGAGCCCATTTCCTGGTTCAAAGACAGCTGTCTTATATCTCCACATGGTGGAAAGAGAATGGGCTCTCTGGGGCCTCTTTTATAAGGACACTAAATCCACTCATGAGAGCTCTACCCTCATGACCTAATCACCTCCCAAAACCCCACCTTCAAATACCACCACTTTGGAGATAGGTTTCAACATCAATTTTGGGGTTGTACACATCAGTCCATAAGAGAGTCCCAGACTATGTGTGGAGATGGCCAATATAAAGTTAGCCTCCATTTAGTCCCTTTGGACCTGCCTTTTTAAAAATTTCTACTAAATTTATTGAAGTAACGCTGGTTAATCACATTTTATAAACTTCAGGTGTTCAACCTTATATCTGTGTGCTCACGACTCAGAGTCTAGTTTTCTTCTGTTACCATGTATTGGACCCCCTTTACTCTCTGTCCTTTCCCTACCTCCTTCCCCTCTGATAACCTATGAGCTCATTTGTTCATTCATTGCTTTGTGTTTTATAACCCACACATGTTCTTTCTTAAGAGTTCCTGGGGAAGAAATGGCACCAGGAGGAATACAAAGAAAAAGAGGTGAGAGGGAATGCTACAAATTGAATAGGGCAGGCTTCAGGGGGCTCTTGACCTGGATGAAAATGGCCCACATAGTCTAGGGAGCTCTATGGCACATGCATGAACCTGCCAAACAGGAAGGAAAAAAGTATTTCTTCTCAGGGTTCCTTATGGAGTGTGGAGATGAAACCATAGCTTTCAAGCCAGACTGACTAAATTCTGGTTTCTCTCTGGGTATATTATTTGCTAGTTTCTATCATTTATCAAAGTCTTTGTTTTTTCTTTTAACTATCCCAACCTTGGAACATAATCTCCTTTTTCACCTGAACTAGCCCAGCAGGGACCAAACTGTAGTAGTTGAAAGAGGAAAAAAAAGACTCAGTTCAGTATTCAATGCTACTATATGTAGCATTCAATGCTGAATATGTACCAAATATGTCAATATACTGAATACAATGATATGCTAAATATCACTATGTTTTAAACTATATTACAAAACCAGAGTAATTAAAACAATATGGTATTGGCATAAAATTAAGCACATATATCAGTGGAATAGTATACAGAGTTCAGAAATAAACCCACACATATTTGGTCAATTAATTTATAACTAAGGAGCCAAAAATTTGTATATGAGAAAGGACAGTCTCTTCAATAAATGATATTAGAAAAACTGGACAGCAACATGCAAAAGAGTGAAAACGGACAACTATCCTATACCATATACAAAAATTAACTCAAAATGGATTAAAGACTTGAACGTAAGACCTGAAATCATAAAACTTCTAGAACACTACAAAAGTAATAAGCTCCTTGACATAGGTATTGGCAATGATTTTTTAAATATCACACTAAAACCAAAAGAAACTAAAGGAAAGATAAGTGAGAGTGGAGCATACTAAAATGCTGTTCCCTTTGCACAGCCAAAGGAACTATCAACAAAATAAAAAGACAGCCTACTGAGTGGGAAAAAATATTTGCATGCAAGTCATACATATGATAAGGGGCTAGTATTCAAAATATATAAAAACCTATACAATTTAGCCCTGGCTAGTGTAGCTCAGTGGATTGAGCGCAGGCCCAAAAGGTGCCAGTTTAATTCCCAGTAAGGGCACAGGCAAGTGAGGGGCAACCATACATTGATGTTTCTCTCCCTCTCTTTCTCCTTTGCTTCCCCTCTAAGAAATAAATAAATAAAATCTTTAAAAAAAACTTATACAATTTAGTAACAAAAAACAAACTATCCAATTTAAAAACAGGTGTATCTGAGTAAATATTTTTCCAAAGAAGTCATATATGGATGGCCAACAGGTACAAGAAAGATGCTCAACATCATTAATCATCAGGGAAATGCATATCAAAGCCACAATGAGACCACCTCACACCTGTTGGAAGTACTATTATCAAAAAGACAAGGCCCTGACCACATAGCTCAATTGGCTGGAGCATTTTCCCAGTATACTGAGGTTGTGGGTTTGATCCCCAGTCAGAGCTCATATGGGAGTCAACCAATGAATGCATGGATAGATGGAACAACCTATCAGTATCTCCCCTTCTCTCTCTCTCCCCCTACTCCATGCCCTCCCTTCCTCTTTCTCTCTCTAAAATCAAGAAAATAAAATAATTTTAAAATTAAAAAAGATAAGAATAAACCAGTACTGGCAAGAATGTGGAGAAAAGGAAACCTTGTGCATTGATGATGGGAATGTAAATTGGTGGAACCACTATAAAAACAGCATGAAGTTTCTTCAAAAAATGGAATTACCGTATGATCCAGCAAGCCCACTTCTATGTATTTATCAGAAGAAAATAAAAACACTAACTTGAAAAACACATATGCATCCCTATGTTCATTGCAGTACTATTTATAATAGCCAGGATTTGGAAACAACCTAAGTGTCCAATGATCAATAAACTGGTAAAGAAAATGGATATATATTAGTGGGATATTTATTCAGTCATAAAAGAGAATGAAATCTTGCCATTTGTGACAAAATGAATGGGCCTTGAGGGCATTGTGTTAAGTAAAATAGGTCAAAGAGAAAGATAAATAACATATTGTTTAGGAGACTGTTCTGCATGGTGTGGGCCCAGGTCCCTCCCACTCAGAGATGCACAGGACCCACGCCCATGGATAGGTTCTTCCGTGGGGAATCAGGCCTGCAATGTGCCTAGGCTGCTTTTTAGCAAAAGCAAGACTCCCTCACCCTGAATTGCAGCAAAGATTTACTGCAAAGTAACTTCCTAAAATCCATGCTACAACTCCCCAGCAGGGAGTGTAATGTGTTCAACCACTTTTCCCTTTTTCATTTGCAAATATCCTTCTGTGATATGATTAGAGGCATTATCTCCTTTGTTGTGTGTAAAAGGTAACACCTAAAGCGAACCTGTGCATACTAAATGAGGACCATCATGTAATGTGCAGAGAAACCCAATAAAGGCCTGTTATGGTGGAGGCCTTGGGCTTTTGCTCCCCTTGAGAGAAAAGCTGTGCTGTCCCTTTTCCTCCACCGGACTCGCTAGTCCGTGCGAATGTCTCATTTCATCCATAATGCCGTGGACACTGTTGGCCGGTGTCCACATCAGTATTGTCTCTCTTATATGTGGAATCTGGGGCATTGAGTGGGGAGGTTCATAGATACAGAGAACAGATTATTGGTGGTTGCCAGAGGAAGAGAGTGGGAGAAATTTAAAAAATTTAAAAATTAAAATAACTATTTTTTGATACAGTATATATCTGTATCTCTATCTCTGTCTTTATGTAATAAAAGGAAAGCATGCAGTGCATTATTTGACATTCTCAGTACTTTACACCAACACTGTGCCTGGTAATAGCTAGATAAAGTTCTCATCATAGTGGAAGCCCACTTGTCACCTATTCTTTCTTAGACTTGGATAGTAAGTACTCATGGAACAAGGCAAATATAGAGGCCCTGTTCTCATGGGACTTAAATTCTGGGTTAAGGGTAGGAAATTAGACCAATGAAACCATTGTAGAGAGCTATCTTGTATGATTTACCCTAATTAAAAATATATACAGCCCACTGGCAATTCCATTTCTGAGTACATTATATACCCCAGAGAAATTCTCACACAAGTTCATACAGGTATACTTAAGGATATTTATAAGAGGTTCTTTTGTGTTGATATGGTCAGGGGCTAGAGGGTACTTGGGTGTCCATCCCTGGGCAGATGGATATGTATACTATTGGTGGATATATGTCACAGAATGATACAACACTTAGAAACAATGGCTTTGATATTCACAAAGCAAAATGATATACCTGGAAAATATAGTATCTAGTAGAAAATGCAAGCAATATCATGAGATATATATTATAATATAATATCCTTTAGATAAATTTCAAATATGTATAAAATATAAGAATACACATTTTGTAAAAACACATACAAATAAAAAAATACAAAATGAACACATGGGAATGTTTGCATCTGTGGAAGAAGGGAAATGGGAGTGGAGTTTTTCAATAAAGGAAATAGTAACAGAAAAAGGGAAAAACTCTGGGGAAGGAGAGAGAGGAAAGAAACAAGTGATTAAGAGAGACATTTTCCAATACTGACAGACATCATAGAGACTATAAAACAGAATGCCATACGTTGTGTGTGGAGGTCACCTAAGAACTCCCCGAAGAAGGAATTTTGAATGAAGCCTAAATGATGAAGCAAAACCCACCATCTATGACTTAGGAGAAAAATATACCAGGCAGAAAGAACCACAAATGGCCAGACGACCAGAAGGCATTTGGTGAGTTTCAGAGGCAGAAGGAAGACCATTATGGCTGGAACAAGTAAGCATGGAAAAATGTGACACAGGTTTTGCTTCCATAGGTCTGGGAAGAAGCTGAGATGCTGCACTGCATTCTTCACATGCCCCCAGGTGATCTTGCTGCTGCTGGTCCATGAACCATGGAGTGGCAAGACCTTAGAGGGTGGCCCTGCCTCTTTTACTGGCCACTCCAGTAATGCTCAGAGCTCCACAGGGTCTACACTGGCTTGGGGGTTCAAGGGCTAGAAGGTGCTTATAGCCTAATGGGAAATTTCTATGGAAGAAGAATATGATTTTGAGGATTAGAAGATGAGAGATTGTGATGGTCTCCTCTATTCAGTATCGGAGCTGAGTGCAAAGGGCAGGAGAGCAGGAAAGGCAAACAAGACACTTCTCTTTATACATGCTTGGTATGTGCTTGCACTCTGGAAATCCACTCGCATAGTCTTGAGCTGCCCCCAGGCTTATTTCCCTAATGTTAGAATCTGACTGAGGTTTCATCTGTCTCACAGTTTTTATGAGGCAGTTTTATAATCATATGTTTATGTGCCTGTTTTAGGATTAATCTCCAAATGCCTACATGGCCAAGATGAGCTCTTCTTTGTTGTGGCAATCATTCAGTGGATATCAATTAATAAAGGAATGACATTAAATACCTACTCAAATAAAACTTCCAGTCAGAAGGCAATATTGCTCTGGAATTCTGGGAAATAATTCCATACCACGGGACAAGTTTGTGTACAACAACTAGAGATGGGTTAGCTGTTTTGGCACTCAGATGCCGTGTACTAATAAATGGAAATAGCATGTAGCAACAGCTCTGTAAATGGCAGCCTAAGCTATGAATTCAAAAAGAACAACCATGCCTACCTAGCAATAGCTAGCATCATGTAAGCTGTGTGTTAATAATGGCTGGTTGTTGCTTATTGGTTTGTTTTGTTTGTTGTTTAGAAGACTGTTTCAATATTAATCTGTAATTAGAAGTAGTGACAAATTTACCTGCAAAGTAATGAAAGATAAATGAAAACAGCTTGAATACTATTTTTTTTCCATTTGGCTCTTTTGGAGTATTATGCCATGTACATCATATGGGCTATTATGTGCCCATCTTGGCAGTTCATCAGCAGAAACCTGGTTTGAACCATATTACATATATCTTTTCATGTAACCATTCAGAAGAAACTTAAATTATTAGGACTTCACTACAGATAAACAGTTGTCTTATTTCCCAAACCCAGACTGTCTATAACTGATTCTTCCTCCCCGTAAGTCTTCCAGACACCAGAAATTTTATTTAATCAGTCAGCAATAATATTTCCCTGAAATCAGGGTAATTGGGAATCCTGTTTTGTTTCAGTATTTCAATAGGTGAAGTTGTTTATCAGATTTTGCTTGGTTTACGTAAACAGTATACCACTAAATGAGCTCATTTGACCCCACAATGCCAGGAAGAACCATCTGCTCGAAGACAAGTAATAAATCATCTCTAGGCTTGTATCTAGCTGGCATGTTGCATGAAGAAGCCAGTAAAGCACAACTACACAGTGTTCCATCTTAGCACATTGTCAGATGTCACTGTTCATTTCCATTTTCTGATCCTGCCAGCGGGAATAGCCACAGATTAACCCATACTACTGGATACTCTCCTTTTCTCTGACCGCTTTATTTGTTAGTGACTTTGCAATGTACACATCTGGTTTCCCTTTGGAGACCTTAATTGGGAGTAAACTACCAATTTAATTATCAGTGTGGTCCAGTTAAAACAGGTTCCTTTGTTAATGAAGCACAATAAAAACTTTATGCACAGTTTGTTCTGGTCTCTTGTTATTTCATTTTATTAAGGCCAAGGTTCAGTGACTATTAATCAGGGACTGGCTACAGGATATACAACAGTTTCTAAGTTGGGTATTTACAAGCTTTCACAGAGTATACCTAACACAGAGTGGGTGGTCAATAAATATTTCTTCAGTGGATGCATAAATGTTGCTAGGCTGAGCTATAAGACCAGAGGCAAACACTGCTTTGATTTTTAGCAATTAAATAAAAGTGAAAATGTTTGAGGATCAATATTTTTAACTCTAGAGTTTTATTAGAAATTCTGCATCTGTGATTAAGAGTTATTTTAGCTTTCCCTGTTACTGAATGGCTCCTTTATTGAGAGAACATTTCAGGAACTACATAATCAGCAGGCTCTCCGGTAGCTGATTGTAATGACTCGCCCTTGAACAGATTTTATGTAGGAGTTGAGGCTTCATGGTGCCCACAAAAGGCTATAAGGGATTTGCTGTAGGAAGAATGGAGTCCAGAGTTTGGCCTCAGGCCAGAGATTAAATATCGGCTCTGACTGTAGATTTCTGGGGAAACAGAAGTAATGTCACCCTTGTGGAGGGCGTAGGTTCAGAGGAATAGCAGAGAAAAGGGGGTGGATGTCTTAAACTTGTAGTGATTCACCTACTGCCTCTACACCCAACCTACACAGCAGCTAGAAGGAAACACTCTCTAGGCAATACTTCCTGAGGGGGCGTGGGTTTGGAAACTTCTTGTGAGTTCATGTTTGTCTGATTCAGTGGTTCTCACATTTTTGGTTTCAGACTTTTTACAGTCTTAAAATTAATGAGAACTCCAACATGCTTTTGTTTATGTGGGTTTTATCTATCAATATTTATCATGTTCAAAATTAAAACTGAAACATTTCATAAGTATTTATTTACTTTAAAATAACTACTATAAAACCATTACATATTAACATGAGATAATTTAATTAAAAATAACTATCTCCAAAAAATAATGAAGAGAAACACTGTTTTATGTTCATGTAAATCTTTTTAATGTTTGCCTTAGTAGCTGGATTTGCATGACTCCTGCGTTCAGTCTGGTGTGATATCACCTATCACATGATACCTGGGAAACTCCACTGAACGGGAGTCAAAAAAGCAAATAAGGTCTCCGTATGGATGTAATAATTCTTCTAATCTGTGACTCCCTGTAAAGATCTTGGGAACCCCCATGGGACCCTGGACCACCCTTTGCAAATTATTGCTCTAATTTATGAGGCCCATACTATGGTCCCAAAGGCATCTACCACAGTGGCTGTTTTGGGGATTCAGCCTGATGGCCCACTTGGCTTCCCCAAACTCAGGCTTCTAACAATGAAAAAAAAAAAACAAAACAAAAGAGGCTGTGAATTATTCCGATCTAGGGTGCTTTTCAATTCCCAAGTGTAAGTGAGTAAGTGAATAAATGAATAAATGAAAAAAATAATAAAATGTTTCCTGATTTTAAAATTTTATTTTTCTTGATCTGAAATTAACTTGTAGTCCCCATCATGAAGCTGGATTAGCTGCATTTAATCTGAGGTTAACAGAGATTAAACAAAACTTTGGCTTCTTGTATGATCTTTTATCACTTGCTCCCAAACCTGGTAAAATATGGAGGGAAAACTGACACATGCTGGGTTTCTAGTCAGATATAATCATTTTTTCAAGTATTCATTCATTGTCCAAATCATTCATTCAAACAACAAACTTTTGTTCAACTCGGGGGGTTCAGAATTTAAAAAGGCAAGGTCTCTATCTCTTAGAAGTTCAAAGTCAAATAGAAAATGCTAAAACTCTATAATCCAATCATGCATTTACTCCAGCATGCAGTAACCCATTCAACAAATACTTATTTGGTACCTACTATGTGTCATTATTAAAACAGATGGAAAGAACCATTTCTTGTCTTGTGGAATTCAATCAACTGGATCTACAAACCTAAATAAGTAATTAAAATATACTAAGTCACCATAAAACTAAGTGCCAAGTTCTACAGAAAGATGGAGGAAAAGGTGAACAGTTGGCTAGGGAAATTAATGAAGATTTTTGGCTTGGTAAGAGGCCAAGAAACAGGAGCATTGATTCTGTGATCTGAAAGAGCTAGGTTGTAATGCCACCTCCACCTTTGTCTAACCTCTCTAAGCCTAAATCACAGCACTGTGAATGAAAGCATGATCATACCTGTGTAGTACCTAGGACAGTGCTGGTGATCAGAAGTAGAGAAGTCATGTAGTTCTTTAGGTGGAATACATTCAATTGGGCATATATTCTAGGTGAGAAGAACCGCACATGCAAAACAGGGAGATGTGAAAGAGCAAAGTGTACCCTGGGGAAAAAAAAAAGAAAAAGAAAAGAGAAGAGGGGGGAGGAGAGGACAAGCGAGGACAGGAGAGTGGAGGAGAGGAGAGAAATTATGAAGTTGCTAGAGTCAAATACCAATAAGGTCCTTTTTGAGGTAAGATCAGAATTTCACTGCTTTTGTTCTAATATCACTCCCTGTAACACCTACAGAGAAAAAATATATAATGACTCTGATAAAGTAGATCACAATGATAAAAAAGAGAGAGGAGTAACTTTCTGAGCACAAGTCTAGGTAATATTTTATAGTTTTTAATAAAAAAAAGAATCTGCATGGATTCAGCTTGCCAGTAAGCTGGAGGCAAAGACCTGATTCAGAGATGCCTGGCACACACAGTCGTTTCTGCCCTTGGATGAGGCCGTGGCTTTGTCAACATTGGGTTTGGACTAAGTACCATAAGAATGTAACATATGTAAACATTCCCTGAAACAGAGGCCATAGATTACAAATTCTTCAGGGATGGTGCCATAAGTTTACACATAAAAGTGCAGTGGTGGCACTTTTTCCACAACCAGTCCTGTATTCTATACCTTAGTGAGTAGCTGTCTTAAGCCATAAATCTAGAATCTTCCCAATGCCTCTCTCCCCCTCATACCTATCATCAAGTCTTGTTCATTTCATCTTGGAAATCTCTTGAATCTATCCTGCTTCTCCATTTCCATGGCTTCTGCTTTATTGAAGGGCCTAGGCTTCTCTCATCTGCTCTATTGTCCTGAAACCTTACCAGGTTAATCTAACAGTGCACTCGAACTTGCTCCGACTATACAGCCAAAGTGTTCTTTGCAGAATGCACATGTTATCATACAGCTATGAGACAGTTTATCCATGCTAAGACTTTCCCCTGCCCGCCTCTCACTGCCTGCCAAATAAAGTCCAAACTCCATAACAGGACCTACAAAGCCTGGTACGTTTTTGCTCCTGCTTATCTCTAGACTTTGTCTCCTTCTATATTGCCATCTCCTCAGTACATTTTGGCACATTTAAGGATTTGGGAACTTCATAATCTCTGAATACCTCATACTTCTTTGCATGTCATTCCCTCCACCTGAGTATCCTTCCCCACCTGCTCCTCTGGAACCAACTTCCTGTCACCTCCTGTGCACAAACAATCCTCCTCTCCCTCTCTCCTACTTCTGTGTCATATGAAATACTGTTACATTTACAACACTATGTGTCATTCTTAAGGCAGTTGACCTCCCAAGTCATGTGCAACCTCATTGAGGGCAGGATGGTCTAAATTCCATTCCACAAGCAGACTGAGCATCTATTCTGTTTCATGCATTATGCTTTTGCTCACAATACAGAGATAAATGGGTTACTCTTCTCAAGTATATGAAACCTCTGGACCAAAGAATTAGAAAGTTCAAATATTGAAAAGGAGCTTATAGCCTAATAGGAGAGTAAAAAAATGAAAATGTAAAAAGAAAAAATAAGTTGGTACATTCGAAAATGAATTATTATAGGTCAGAATTTTAATGTGTTCGGTTAAAAGCCACTGGGAGACACACAGGCCACAGTAGCTATGGCACTATCCTAAAAGCATACTGTACAGATCAAAACAGAACAAAGTAAGAGTGAATTTCCAAATATAAAACATAATGACATTTTTTAGTTTTTTGAAGAAGTCCGTGGACTGATACATTGCCTCTGACATTTTATTTGCACCAGCTAAAGTAACTCTCAGCTTTGCTTTTCTCCAGTCAAAATAGAGATATGGTACAAAAATAAATGTGTTTTTTTTTTAAATAGTAGAGTAGGTAAGCTGTTCATCTTTTGATCAGAATTGACCTCCAGAAATATCTGACCTGGCTTCCGACTGATGGAAATATTTCCTCCTCTGCCCTCAACCCCTGTAATCCAACCACACTCATTTCTCACAGGGGTTAGTGTAGTCCTCGATGAGCTCCTCTAATCCTCTCCTGCCCTCTTGCATCCTCCTTCTTCATTCTTAAAATCCAGTCCTCCTTTCGGCTTGCAGGCCGCCTGACCATCTGCCCCAGACTACTGCTCCTAGTTCTATAGAATGAAGCCTACTCTCAGTCTAAACCTTCCAACCACTTTCCTTTCTCAGGGTCTTTGTTAAAGGCCAGCTTAAAGACTCAGCATATCTGTATCAGCCAAATTATCCTGAAATTATTTGCTATTTGAAAGTTCAAAAGTAAAAGCATGAACACAGTCATGGTGGGAATAATTTGAATCTGGTGCAAGCTGCTTACACCTATTTTGTGTTTTAGTCCTATTGTAATTTTGAATTACATATGGGTATTATGTGTGTTTTGGAGAAGGGGAAACTCATAACCATTTTAGAATTTAAGACTTTTTTAGGTTTTAATTTAGTCCTGCTTCACAATGTGAATACACTTCTCTCTTAACCTTTCACATATGGGTCACACCACCTTACATTATCCCAGCTCAGAGAAGCCTTCCCTGACCTGCCTACTCTACATCACACTTTCCTGTTAAAATCCCACATTGATTCTCTATCTCCCCATCCAATGCCCTGGTCTGGGCTGCTTTCATTCTTTATCTGGACCACTGCAGTGGCTAAATAACTGTTCTCACTAGTTCTACTTCTAATCCTCTCAATGCATTGTCCACACAACGGAGAACTGCTCTTAAGACCAGATCAAATCACTCTCTGCTCAAAATCCTTCAATGCCTTCCCACTTCATTAGAGTAAAATCCAAACTTCTCCTGTCCTATGAGGTTCTGCATGGTCTGGCTCCTGCCCTATGGAGCACATTACCCTCCAGCTTGTTAAGATTCCAGTTCCATCAAGTTAAGACCTTTCGCTCCCAGAGCTTTGTACTTCCTGTTTCCTCTGTCTGCACATTTCCAACAGATTCCTAAAAATGACAACTTCTTTCATCCTTAAGTCTCAGCTTAAATATCACTTGCTCTTCAAGGCCAGATCACAGCTTTCAAAGATTAGTTCACATTTGTCCTTTTCTTTGATAATGTGCTTTCTCATAGCATTTATCACAAGTAATAATAGTCTTTGTTTATTTCTAATTAATTAACGTAGTTGGCCTTTGAACTTTCTCTAATCGTAGATACCGAGCTCCACAATGAAAAGGATATACCTGATTCGTTCATGCTGGTATCCCCTATGCCCAGCCCTTTAACTGGCTCAAAAGAAACTACTCAATATATCTTTATTGAGTGAGTGGCCCTTTATTGCACACTTTATGTTATATTCATAGAATGCTTACAATTGTAATTATATTTTTATGTGTGCTTTTATAGACTTAGTATTATCTTTACTGGTGTTCTGTGAGAGCACAGATCAAGTCCCTTTTGTTTACTGACATATTACTGGGACATTGCAAGTAATAAGGCCCTCAATGGATATTTATTCAATAAAAGTGCATTAAATAATTGTAGATTATTTAATAATTATAGATCAATGAAAAACAGATAAAAAGGGTCTAGCCAATCTGTTGTGTTGAAACAAAGCTCTTTTAACTCTGTTTTTAATAGTCAGAACATGGAAAAGGTGGGTTTTAAAAAGTAATAACCCATTATGACCCCCTTAATTGCTTAATTCCATTCACAAAATAACCAACCTGTTGGATAGAGGTTTCGCTTTATTTTTTTTTTTTAATTCCTGGTTCAGTCTTGTACATTAGCATCTGCTTAAAACAAACTATTTGCTTATGGGGACAGAATGTACTTAAAAGCATCAATGATGTTTCACAACCCAGTCATTTGAATATTGGCCTCAGTGTAATTTTGGTAGAAAGGTCCATTTAAGAGGCTTCCAGAATTAAAACTGGGGTGTAATTTTGACCCACACCTCTGATCTGTGCCATAGTGTCAAATGGCTGTTGTGGTAGATGGCAAAAGTGGCCACAATACCTGGGATCTCTTTCCATCACAAGGTGGAGCCTATTTTCCTAACTGTTGAATCTGTGCTGGCCCTGCTACTTGTTTTGATCAAGAATATGGCAAGAGTGATACTGTGTCAGTTCTAAGTCTCAGTCTCAAAAGGCCTTCCAACTTTCTGCTCTTGTTTTCTTAGAAATCTGCAATGCAGGTGGACAACCTTGGCTAGCCTGCTGGAGGATGAGAGCACATGGAAAGAGAGCCCAGTTCCTTCACGTACCTAAGCTTCTGGCCCCATGATCCACCAGCCTGGCCAGCCCATCAGCTACCTGCAGAGACAGCCTAGCTGTGTTAGTTTGCTAGGGCTGCTTAGCAAAGTACCAGATTGGTTGCTTAAACAACAGAAATATTTTCTTACAGTTCCAGAGGCTGGAAGTCTGAGATCAAAGTGGTGTCCAGGTTGGTTTCTTTTGAGGTCTGTGAGGGAAGAGTCTGTCCCAGGCCTCTCTCCTTGGCTTATTGTCAGCTGTCTTTTTGTTCACATGGTATTCTCCCTATATCTTCACGTTGTCTTCCCTCTCTATGCATTTATGTCCAAATTCCCTCTTCTTACAAAGACACCAGTCCAATTAGTCTAGGGTCCATGCTAATGACCGCACTTTACCTTAATTACTTCTGCAAAGACCCTCCAAATATGGCAACATTCTGAGGTACTGACAGTTAGGACTTCAACTTGTGAATATGAGGGGGCATGGTTGGCGAAAGGAAGGGTGACAGGATGATGCAATTCAGCTCGTTACATCAGCCAAGATCAGCAAACATAAGAACTACCCAGCTCAGCCTAGCCCAAATTGCTGACCTACCAAGTAGATAGCTAGAAAGAATAGGCCTTATTTTAAGTTACTAAGTAATTAATACAGCCATCCTTAATTGAATTTCATTGTGTTTGCTGCTTGGTTATAAGACTGTGGGCTATGGTTATCCATTTGGGCTGCTGGCTTAAATAACAAACATTTATTTCTCAAATTTCTAGAGGCTGGGAAGTTCAAGATCAAGGCACTGGCAGTTGCAGTGTCTGATGAAAGCCCGCCTCCCAGTTCATAAGATGACCATCTTCTCTCTGTGTCTTCACATCGCAAAAGGATGAGGGAGCTCTCTAGTGTCTTTTTTATAAGGAAACTAATCTTATTCATGAGGGATCCACTGTCTGTACTAATCAGCTGCCAAAGGTCATGCCACCTAACACCATCATTGGGAATTTGGGCAGGGGGGACACAAACATTCAGTCTATAGCAGTCGATTTCCCAGATATTACTGAGTGACAATAGTTATGTGGCTATACAGAAAACTTGCTAAGATAAACATCCCCTGTAACATCCTCCAAGGGTGAGCTAGATATAATTTACCACACCTAGTTAATTTTTTTCTTGCAGGTTGTCCTTTGGGAAGTCCAATAGCAGTGAGCCCACTATCATCTCAAACTTAGATTTAGTACTTTTCAACCAATATCTCTGCCAAAACTATATTCTTCAGAGTGTGTACTTGTCCAAGTTCAAATGGACTATTTTCTAAAAAATCAAATCAAGCACGCCTCATAGTACTATCACGTAGGATTATTTATTTTTACATGTAATGTTACATCTCTAAATACTAATGTTTTCACCAAAATAAACTGAGTCCTGTGAAGTTAAAGTTCATGCATTTCATAAATGTTTCCCCAACTGAGTAAATATTGAAATGAGCAATTCTCCTTTTTGACAGAGAGTGTTTAATGTGCTTGGTCATCAAATATGACTTGGTATTCCAAAGGGCATCCTAATGTTTTTGGCAATATTTTGAAGCTCTTACGAATCTCCCAGCCAACTGTAGCTTTGAAGGGCAGTTTCTTCATCTAGCAGGAAGTTTTCCTACTTAATTCATTTTTACTTAGAGTTCCATTTTTCTCTTTCAATGTTTTCTACATGTTAGAGCACAGCTAAAATTGTGACCAAGGAATGTTTTAAAAATTCTACCTGGTTAAGTAGCCTTCTTGCTTTCATGCTGGGAACTGATAATTCAAAGTTCTAATTTTATCTGGATTAATCTCATTCAAAATCCTGCTGTGCATGCTACACATCTTGTTGCTCAACTTCGTCAAGAATTTTATGTGAAAAGTGTTGAGAATTGAGATGTTTTTGTTTTGGAAGGAGCACGGTTCATGTTCCAAAGTGTAATTTAAACCTAAATCAATGTTATAAGCAATTTAATTTGTCCTTTAAAAACATTTTTGCCAAAACTTAGTTTCTTTGGGATTCTCCACCAAAAAACATGGACAATCCTACTCTCAAAAGTACCACTGTGCTTCCACCTCCACAATTTCTCACTGTGTTGAGGTCCAGTTACTGTTTTGCTTCGAAGTGTCAACATTTTCCCGTTGTGGTTGTCTGGGGAGGTGGCGAGGTTTTGCCACTTCTTGATCTTCACACTGCTTTTATTTTTGCATTGGCTTTAACTGGGTGTCTGCCATTTCCTATGTTCCAGGAAGCCTGCTGTTTCTACTTGACTGTAATTCAGTTTGTTAATATTCAAAGTTTATCTGGTTTATGACTGTAGATTAAGTACTAGATAATTTCATCTTTGTTTGCAAATTGACTTTACCAGATAAGATCCTTAATGTCAACATTAAGCTCCCCAAAAATTCTTTTGTACGTTGACTTTTCATTTTAATGGTCAGTAGCTGGGGAAAGTTGTTTTCGCATATAAGGGTCCATTTTTTTGGCTGGAGTCCTCTTTCTATCTTTCATCTCTGGTAGTGTAATAACCTCTCTACCATTTTCTTTCTTTTTTTAATTTTGTTTTTATCTTTGCATGTTGGAGGGCATGAGAGTTCTCCAATTTTGCTCTGCTTTCTTTCTCACTCCGGAAATGGTCTAGTTCCCTCAGGGTCTCTTTTATAATCTAGTTTTCTTCACTCTGCCAGAAACAAAAAGGAAGTATTCCTTGTTGTAGTCCTTCCTGAGCAGAAAGTCTGTGGGCCAGACCATATGAGACAATTTTTTTCTCCAGAGTTTTCTGAGATAGTGATGGACATATTCTTGCAAAAATTACCATTAGAATCTCCTTTTTACAGACTTCTGGTAGCCTCTCCTGTTCAGAAAATTGTTCTTCCCCACTCAGCAAATTTTCCAGAGATCTGGAGAGAAATGTCTCTCTGTCCAGGAATATCAAGTTTGTCTAAAAACAGACAAACAAATAAAAGGTGTATCCAACAATAGCAGCCTGAATCATTCCCTTACAATCTCCTGATTTGCTAGTAGAAAACGTAGTCTTCTGAGTCTGAACAGTGTGACTCTACAGACCAGGACATAGAACATTAATCTAAACAAACGATTTTGACATTTTTAATAACAAAGGTAACTTACATCAGCTAAACTAATTCATCACTGATATGGTCAGAACAATCTTAAGGTAAGTGTCATCCTGGGGCTGCTCTTTGGAGTCTCAGATACCATTTGTGACTGCTTGTGTACACTAGATACTTAAAGAGCACTGAATGCTTTAACGTCCTAAATACCTTTTTAGGCATCGGATATTCTGAGAAATTCAATAAGTTGGTAGTTTTAGGGTGTTTTTTTTAAAAAACAAAAAACAGAAGGTAAAAAGGCTTAGATGACTGGAATGCATTCCACTAGAAGCAAAAAAAAAAAAAAATGGAAAGAATCAATATTCATTAGGCCTTTACTCTAGGGAAGACATTTTACAAAATGATCTATTCATTCCTCACAATAATCCTTTATGCGTTCTGTCCTTTATAAATGAGGAAAAGAAGATTCAGAGATGTGAAGCCACCTGCCTGAGGTCACACTTTGCCTTGGCTAGTATGTTTGTCTGTTTGTAAGCAAGCCTTCCTCCAAAGGCCACACTTCTTCTCTCTGCTCAGATGACTTCCTAAGCATAGAAAAGGGAAAAGAATAGGATCAATTTATTTTAGCTATATTTTTTACATTATTTATTTTTCACAAATACTAGGACCTTAGGAAAATGATTTATATTTTGTGTAAGACAGCATCTCATGAACATGGAGATGATGGATATGTATGTTTTCTGCACATGTAAATGGTAACTGAAAACAATGACATTAACATTAAAAGATACCTACCGCTCAGGATCAAATAATGTGAGTCAACTACTCTGTGGATATGCTTTCATCTCACAGATCACAGTACACACAGGGTAGTGATTCAGAGCATGGGCCTCTGGAGCCAGGCTGCCCATGTTCAAGCTCCTCCTCTTCTCACCAGCTGAGAGCTCTGATTTTGCACTACAGTTTCTTCATTCATAAAGTGGGGATGGTTTTAAAGAACAGATTACTTTGTTGGGTTAAAAGTATTGAATGAGTAATACATAAACATTATTTAGAGCTATGTCTGGCTTACAGTAAGCACTTAAAGCATGCTGCCTCTTATTATCTTAAGTTCTCTATCTTAAAGATTCTATAAATCCCTCTCACAAAATTAGCCATCAGAACCTATGGTGGTATCATTAGATGGCCTCAGGAGTACCCAAGATATTTCACAGAGTTCCTGGGAACACAGTCTGCATCATAAATAGCTGGAGGGAAGTCAGTATAGAACTGTGGTTAAGATGGAGGGCCATCAGATGAAATGCAGGTAAGCTATCTATCAGATGCAGAGTTCAAAACACTGTTATAAGGATGCTCAAGCAACTTAGTAAGGACCTCACCAGCATAAAACAGATCCAATCAGATACAAGGGATACACTAATTTAAATAAAGAACAATTTACAGGAAATCAACAGTAGAGTGGATGAAGCTGAGAATCAAATCAATGATATAGAACATAAAAAAAAAAAACAAAAAACAACCAAGCAGAACAACAAGAAAAAAAATCCAAAAAGGAAAAAAAAGGATGATGATAGTGTAGTTCAAGAGGTCCAACATTTGCATCATAGGGGTACCAGAAGTAGAAGAGAAAGAGCAAGATATTGGAAATCTATTTGAAATAATAATGAAAGAAAACTTCCCTGATTTGGTGAAGGAAACAGGCATGCAAGTCCAGGAAGCACAGAGAGTCTCAAACAAGATGAATGCAAAGAGTTCCACTTCAAGACACATCATAATTAAAATGCCAAAAGTTAAAGATAAATAGAGAATCTTAAAAGCATCAAAATAAGATCAGTTATTTACCTACAGGGGAATCCCCATAAGGTTGTCAGTCAATTTCTCAAAATAGACTTGTAGGTCAGGAGGGATTGGCAAGAAGTATTCAAAGTCATGAAAAGCAGGAACCTACAGCCAAGATTGCTCTACCCAGCAAAACTATCATTTAGAATTGAAGGATAGATAAAGAGCTTCCAAGACAAGAAAAAACTAAAAGAGTTCATCATCACCAAACCACTATTATATGAAACGTTAAGGGAGCTTAAAAAAAAACTATGAACAATAAAATGGCAATAAGCATATGCCTATTAACAATTGAATCTAAAAAACAAACTAAGCAAATAAGAAGAATAGAGACAGAATCATGGATACAGAGAGCCTTTTGATGGTTTCCAGATGGAAGGGGGGTGTGAGGGAATGGGTGAAGAGGTAATGGGATTAAGAAGTACAAAAAGATAGTTACAGAATAGCCATTGGGATGTAAAGTTGAGTATAGGAAATGTAGTAGCCATGCATGACCCATGGACATGAACAATGGTGAGGGGATTCCCTGAGGGAGTGGGGATTGCTGGGTAGAGGAGGGCAAAGGGGGAAAACATCAGGACAACTCTAATAGCATAATCAATAAAATATAATTTAAAAAAGAAAGGACGGGAAAAGAGGGCAGGCCATTAAGCTATTTGTTTCTACAGACCAAGGTTTGAATCCTGATTCTACCACCTGGTAGAAGTATAACCAGAGTACACCAGCTGAGCATTTTTCCACATCTATATAATGGAAGAATAGTAACCAGCTCATAGGATTAAAGAGGGGATTAATAAAATCATGCTTGGAACAATATCTAGAGTCTCTCAAGAAGTTGTTCATATATATAGTCATCATATCAGTTCAATACTTTAAAGTGCAGAATAGAAATTCCTTTGTTTTGTCTTTTTTGAGTTTACCTACCTACATCTCTTATATTGACAATGTGTTTCACTTGTCTGGTGTGTTATAATTTACTTCACATACATTGTCCCATTTAATCCATAAAATAACTTTGTGAGACAGTTATCACTACCCTTGAATTGCAAAGAAAGGTAGGAGGTTTACCAAAGACCACAAAGTTGCTAAGTATTTGAGCTAGAACTTGAATCCAGATCTCCTGAGTAAAGGCTTCTATAACAGCTTCTCATGTTCCTTCTGAATGTTCTCGGGAGAGTTTTTTAATGATATGTATATGTAGGTCAGGAATCATAGAGTCATAAGTTACATTGACCAAAGCAAAACAAAGAAAGTTTTCTTCTAAAAGCAACTAGATAGCTTCAGAGTACAGAAAAGGAGAAAGAAATGGCAGGATATGCTTCAACTTTCACAAGTATCTTTCTTTTGCCTTTCTCAAGTCAATGAGAATCATGTGACAAATTTGCTTACAGAATTCCCATTGAGATTTGTGAACCTAAAAAAGGTAAGCAGGAAAATAAACTGGACAATCAAACTTTTTATATTTTATGTTTTCACGGATTTTTAAAAATATATTCTGTTTTCATACATGCAGAAACATGAACACTGAGAGACCATTTTAACACTCAGTAGAAATATTATTAAATTACAAATAAGACATAGTTGATAGGGATGTGTAGATAATTACTATGTTTTTTTCCCCCTGATCCACTGTCAATAACTTATTCCAGTGGTATGAGCTGACATTTACTTTCTTGCCTTTTTTAAACTCCTGGGTTTCAGCTGAAGTTCAGTTTCCAGGAAATCTCTCCCCATTTGGGGTCACTGTGTACCACAGCCTCAAATTCCTCCTGAGGCCCTTGCCCATGTACACAATCATACAACTCATCGTCTGTTTGGGCTGGTTTAGTGGACGGTGCCCATGTGACAAAATTATATCCCTCTGGAAGGAGCTGGAATGAAAGAGAACAGATATTATCCCCTCAGGGACTGGGTTTAGTGTAGAAAGCCGTGCACACTAGCTGGTTATGGTCACAAGCTTTGCCAGCAGGCTCTGATTTTTTCATCTTGGTCTCTCATATCAGTCATACTCCTTTTTAAAAAGTGCTGAGATACAGAAAATATAAAACCAAGTCTCTTTATTCAGGAAGGCAGCCCTGCCACTTTTTACGTTGAGAAGTTTAGACAGAGAGGTAGAAGATCAGGATATTATAATAAGCACTTACTCCTTGAAGGAGAGAAAAATAAGGGTGACTAACAGGTCAAAAATAAATGCCTTGGCAATCCACAAGGACTGGAAAAATAAAACTGTGAATCAAGCTTTACTAAGAATCACTTTTAGTTAATGAAATTAACGGTATTGACTGAATTATTTCCCCCAATGATGCTGCATTTAAATGCCTGGACATTTGCTTTTCATCCAATATCACACATTCTTTCTCCCCCACTGAAAAGACCACTGTAACTTTGAAAATCAAGACTTTCTGTTGTTTACTGTCCTTTTTTGTGAGCTTGTTTATCAGCTACATAGACGCACTGCGAGGTCTTTACTGGTTTGGGACTGGATGAGTATGTGGTGCAAAAAAGACCTCACCATGCAATTTAACAGATTCCTAAAAAAGGAACAAAAATTCTGAGAGAAGGCATTCATAACAGTGAAAATTATGGTTGGTGGAACTTGGTTAAATTGGCTGAGGAATTCCTCATCTTTCTAAAAAGATTTGCCTCATGGATCAGGGTTAAGATCAGCCGTGAAAGGACCTATTTGAAATCATGTTGTTCTTGCATCTGGCTGAGGACACACTACCCCAGATTACCACACACTAATGCCATTTTTAATCTTTCAACATTTGATTAAAGCGTGGGTTCACATCCTTCAAAGCACAAATCATTATAATTGCAATAGAGTTGTTAGCATTGGAATGCTTACATTCTGATTAAGTGAATATTCTGGTTAGATAAAATTCTTATTTCAATGTGTATTTCTTGAGAATCATGCTAAAATGTGTCAGACTAGTTTTCTCTGCTATAGAAATCATAGCATAGTGAATATATTTTAATTATTTCTTAAATAATGGTAACCTGAAAGCAGAATAAGATATTAAATATCTTTAAAAATAGCCTTCTGAATCTGTGATCACTATAACTGTAGACCCTAGAAATAGAACATAAATAAGAAAATTTCTGAATAGGAATCCTGCCTTCCCCCAAAATACCTGTTATGATTTTATGATTTTAAGTGGCTGTCAGGTTGCCATTATGATTATTAAATATATGTCTTAAGTGGTGTTGAAAAAGATGATGATTTTTACCAGCTCAAGTTCTATCTAAAAGATGTACTTGTAAAAATTACATGAGTTATGTACATAACATGATGCATAATAGCTAGAAGATAGAAACAACCTAAGTATCTATTGACAGATGAATAAATAAACAAAATGTGATATGTATATACAATGGAATATACTCAGAGTCTTCATACAATGAAATGTTATTTAGCCTTTAAGAAGAAAAAAAAGTGCCCTGGCTGGTGTAACTCAGTGGATTCAGCATGGGCCTGTGAACCAAAGGGTTTCTGGTTCGATTCCCAGTCAGGGCACATGTCTGGGTTACAAGCCAGGTCCCCAGTAGGGGACGCATGAGAGGCAACCACACATTGATGTTTCTCTCCCTCTCTTTCTCCCTGCCTTCCCTTCTCTCTAAAAATAAAGAAATAAAATCTTTAAAAAAAAGAAGAAGAAAAGGAAATCATGTCATATACCACTGTGGGGGCCCCTGTCCTGGGCACCAGATGTGGGGGGGGGCTCTGCCCACAGAGCCCCATCCCTCCATCACGCATGAAAATAAAAGCTACCAAGACATGACTGCTTGGGGAGGAAAGGGGTCAAAATCTCAGAAGAGAATGACCCAGAGCCCCTTCCTCACTGGGCTTTTATTGGGTTCCAATACACCGGAATACAGGTATGTCAGGCAGCAAGGCTCAAACAATGGTTAACATTTCAAAGCAATCTGAGGGCTTAATCTGAGTCAATGTCTGTCCGGAAAGGTGGTTGCCAAACTTTGGGAGACATGCTCATTTCCTCCTCAGACACTTATCACCTAAGGGAGAGCACTCTTAGCAAAGCAGGTTTCACAGGACTTTAGGAATTCTTTCTTATGCCCGATCACCCAGGGAGCCATCCTGGCCGGTACAGGGCTGCACCACTCACCCCCACAGTTTCAGGCTTTAAGGCAATTAGGAAGCAGGAGACATCTCCCAGATGGAAATGAGGACTCGGGCTATGTCAGAATAGCCGGGGGGTGAGGGTCCATCACCGCCTCTTTGCTGTAGCCCCCCAAGTCCTTCCATGAGGCCTCTCAAGTGGTTGCGTCTGGCTTAGGTTGCCCCTCCCATGAGGAGTCTTACCCGTCATTGACTGCCAACCAAGCATTGGGGCCAGAGATGGATGAGGCAGAAGCTGTGCTCCTGCCAGGGAGATAAGCTTTGTCTCCTTAGTAGGTCACGTCCTTGAGACAGAACAGACCCAGACGAAGTGGGTCCCTTGGCTCTTACACAGCCCACCATGGGGTGAGGGTTACAACTCCTGAAACCAAGCTGAACAGTCCACAACATACCACAACATGGATAATCCATGAAATAAGTGAACTGAGCCCCAGTCACAAAAAAGACAAATATTGTGTGATTCTACTTATACATCTATAGTAGTCAAATTCACAGAAAAAGAAAGTCAAATGGTGAGTGCCAATAGTGGGGATGGGGGTTGATGGAGAATTGCTGCTTCATGGGTACAGAGTTTCCATTCTGCAAGCTGAGAAAGTTACAGAGAAGGGTTGCACGACAATGTGAATGACCTCAACACCGCAGAACTGTGTGCTCACTTAAAAATGGTCAAGATGACAAATTTCGTTATGTGTATTTTACTGCAGTTTAAAATTTTTAATTCAAAAATAAAATATTTCATGATTTGAGCTTATGGTTTTGTCAGTTTCTTCTCTTATCAATTCATATGTAGAAAAAAATGTAGGTTGAGAAGAGGAAAGAGTTAAGGTTTTACTCTACAGGAAGCATGTGGAACAAGGTCTTAACAATACAGCGGCCTTGGTTTCCCTTTTAAATCAGATTGTATTGAGGAAGAATACATTCTTTCCACCAGAAATCAACAAAGAGGTTATTTTCCTAAAACTTGCTCCCTAAATTTTTTCTATTCCATTAATTATCTTCCCACTGTTGTTTTCTTTTCTTTTTCTGTCCCCACTGACTCTTTCCCACAGTCTTCCCAACATCCTCAGGACTTCCAAATCCATTAACTTGATTTGCCTCAATCTACCTCCTATCTTCCTCAATTCTTCACATTGGGGCTTGATATATACACAAATTGGAACAAACAGGGAAACAGTTGGTAATAGAGGGTAGGAAATTCAAAATGCTAGGTAGGAAGTCTAAACTGTGTTGAATCAGGATTAAAGATTTAAGCCTGGAGCTGAGAGAGGAGGCAGTGGACTAGTGTTGAAGAAATGACTGGGGAGGAGCCAAAGGAAAAGAGAGGCCAGAAGATCAAATTACAAATTACAAAGTCTTCAGATAAAGGCACAAAGAGACCTAGCATAAGGCCAGGTATGGAGACAATAGTGGGCACAAACATGCAAACTGACAAAGTTTTATATGTGTTTTCAAAGTGGATCCGTAAAGTAGTAAGCTCTCATTGAACAACAGGTATGTTGTAGATGCTACTATCAAAGGATCAATGATTCCAAAGCTTTTTACAATTTGCTCACATCCTGTATTCCAGGCATCTACCTTCATTAGAGCCCCACTAAACTGTTTGCTCCTTCACATTTCCATGATTTTATTTTTACTATTCTCAGTCTAGATACAGCACTGCCCAACAGAACTTTTTCCGTTGATGGGAGTATTCTCTGTTCATATGTTCCAGTTTAGTAGCCACTAACCATATGTGACTAGAATACAATGTAGTTGGACGGCACAGATCTAGAATGCCCTTCCCTATTTCCAAATATGTTAAAACACTACTCATTTCCTTTCAGTATTCAATACTGGAGTAAACATTGTCAGTGTTCCACCTGGAGCCTCTCAGATTCCTTTTACTGCTTCTGTGTGCCTCCCTCTTGCCTCTCAGCTTTTGCTTCTAATCTCCTGTACATATGACTCTCTTCAGAGGATTTTCCTGAATCTACTGGAGCCATTGAGCATGCAGAAGTAAAAGTCAGAGAACCTGGACATTATGTCCTGTGTTACTTCCCCACCCCCACACCCAGGGCAACCGTCAGCCCCAGACAAGATGGGTGCAGGAGTATAAAAACACAACTCTCTCCAACTCAGGCCAAGTCTGAGATAGAACTCACACTCCTGAATTCCCTGCAATATCAGGCTGAAGCTATCTTCTACTGGACTTTGACTAAATCTTGCCCCCGTGCTTGGCTTCTTTCCCTTCTTTGTCTTACTCCTTCCACTTCTGTACAAATCTCTCTTGGGAACAACTCCTGGATAATATTATTTGCATATAAATCCTCACATCAAGGTATCAAGGTGTGTGTCTAGGTAATTCTAAGACAAACTAAAATGTTGATTCCTCTGTGAAGTTTTTCCCAGTCCCTACTCAGACTTAATCTCTAATTCCTCTCTGTTGCTATAGCACTTGGTTAATATCTCTAGTACAGCACCAAGTAAATGTGAGACAATTACAGTCCCCCACTAGAATGTGAGCTATTCATAAGTAGAGATCATGTCATATTCATCCTCGTATCCTCTTGCTCAATGCCTTATATGTTATAAGTCTAAAGTGTTTGTTGAATTTATTTGAATATAAAGGAGAATATGGACATAATAACTTTTTAATCATTTTAAATAACATATGGAATGAAATGGACTTCTGGTCAAGATGGAGGCATAGGTAAACACATCTTGCCTCCTTGCATAGCCACATCAAAATTACAACTACACTACAGACCAACGATTACTCAAAACTGTCAGAAATGGAGTTGAATGGAAATCTGACAACTATGGAACTAAAGAAACCTCAGACATCCAGAAGACTAGGAGATGCAGAGATGCAGATGGACAGGTCCCGCACCCACATGTAGCAGATAAAAATTGGGAAGGGATATATCAGGAGCAAGGGCTCCCAGCCCTACACCAGACCCTACCAGCCCAGGTTACCAGTGACAAGAAGATAGGCCCCATAACTTCTGGCTGTAAAAACCAGCAGGCTTGGAGCTGGTGAAAAAAGCTACAGAACTTCCTGACAGTTCCTCTTAAAGGGTCCATGCCCAACTTCCTCAACTCACTCCCTCTGAGGGCCAGCACCACCAATGTAGCAGTTTGAAAGGCACCAGTGGCATATAGGGAGGAACTGAAGTATCTGGCATCAGGGTGAGAGCTGGGAAACAGCTTTCTCCCAGACAGAATGATAGGCAGTGGTCATTGTACCTTACCTGAGCCCTCCCCCTACAGAGCCACAGAACTGGCAGATGGGAGCCATATCTGAGCCTCTATCAACCTGGCTTAAACTGTTTGCCCTGACCTGCCGTTTATCTGAGGCTCTGCCCTACCCAACTGATAGGCCCACCCCCAGCCCCATACCTTTGGCTAAGCAGCCCCAGGCCCAGCACTAGCAGCAGCCAGTTTGGGATCACAGTTTGGCTCTGCCTGGGAATGTCCAAGCCCAGCACATGTAGCAACCATCTGCAGATTGCTTTGTAGCTCATGCTGGGTGGCCCTGGGAGGAATATAGGTGGTGGCTAATCCTGGCCTGCACCACCCAGGAAACCTTATAGCCTGTGCACCCAGTGGACAGCTACAGACCACAACAGAGCACCACCACCCTGCCCCTGCACAGCTGATCCTCCAAGGAGGGTGGAGGTTGGTGGTCAGTGGTCATAGCCAATTCTTACATCTGAGTGGCCTGGGTAAATCCCTCCCATAGACCTGCCAACAGCAATCAAGGCTCAACTACAAGAGGAGGATATACTCAGCCCACACAGAGGGTGCACCTCAAATACTCAGTCTGGGTGACAGGGAAGGCTGTGCCACTGAAGCCTAGAGGCCACACTACCAAGACAGGGAGTCATAGCGCCTCTAACTTATACACAGAAACAAACACAGGGAGGCTGCCAAATGAGGAGACAAAGAAACATGGCTCAAATGAAAGAAAAGATCAAAACTTTGGGAAAAGAACTAAACAAAATGGAGATGAGCACTCTATTAGATGCAGAATTCAAAACACTGGTTATATGGATGCTCAAGGATCTCAGTGAGTACTTCAACAGAATAAAAGGACCCAGGCAGAAATGAAGGGTATACTAGTGGAAAGGAACAATTTACAGGGAATCGACAGTAGGGTGGATGAAGCAGAGAATCAAATCAATGATATAGTACATAAAGAAACAAAAAACAAACAATCAGAATAACAAGAAGAAAAAAGAGTTAAAAAATGAATATAGTGTAAGAAGCTTCTAGGACAATTTCAAGTGAATGCATATTCCCATCATAAGGGTGGCAGAAGGAGAAGAGAAATAGCATGGAATTGGAAATCTATTTGAAACAATAATGAAAGAAACTTTCCCTAATTTGGTAAAGGAAGTAGACATTCAAGTCCAGGAAGAACAGAGAGTCCCAACAAGATGGACACAAACAGGTCCATACCAAGACACATTATAATTAAAATGCGAAAGGTTAAAGATAAATAGAGAGCTGCTTAAAAGCAGCAAGAGAACAGCAAATAATTACCTACAGGGGAGTTCCCATAAGACTGTCAGATGATTTCTCAAAATAAACTTGCAGACTAGAAGTGTTGGAAAGAAATGTTCAAAGTTATGAAAAGCAGGGACCTACAGCTAAGATTGTTCTACCCAACAAAGCTATCATTTAGAATCGAAGGGCAGTTAAAGAGCTTCCCAGGCAAAAAAAAATCTAAAGGAGTTCATCATCACCAAACCATTATTATATGAAATGTTTAAGAGACTTATTTAAAAGATCAAAATTATGAGTAATAAAATGGCAATATACACATACCTGTTAACAACTGAATCTAAAATCAAAGCGAACAAGAAGAACGGAGACAGAATCATGGATACAAAGAGCATTTTGATGGTTACCAGATGTGAAGGGGGTATGTGGATATAGGTGAAGAGATGAGGGGATTAAGAAGTATAAATTGGTAGTCACAGAATAGCCATGGGGATGTAAAGTATAACATAGGAAATGGAGAAACCAGAGAACTTATACGCATGACCCATGGACATGGACAAAGGTTGGAGGATTGCCTGAGGTGAGTGGGGGATGCTGGGTCGAGGGGGACAAAGAGGGAAAATTGGATCAACTGTAATAGAACAATCAATAAAACATTTTAAAAATTAATAAAATATTTAATGAATTAAGGTTATTAGAATTGTAGAAAAGAAAGTTTGTTGCCATAAGTTATTTATTATAGTATAAATTCTTTCCCTATTTACTGATGATAGCTGGCAGTTCTTTAAATTCAAAAAGATTAACATAAAGAATGTCTCATATACTCATTGACAACAGCAATGACAATACTTCTCAATTTTTATGACTTCTTCAAACTTTAGAGTTCTTAGAAATTCAACTGGGATGACTCAGTTTATATCACTGAGACAATCAGGGCAGCACACACAGTAGAAAGAGAAAAACCACACTTTTTCTCTTTTGTTGATCATGAGTTAGTAAAACATCATATCTTATAGCTATTCAAAAACATAACCAAAGACACACAGTAAATATTTATCAGGTGAACAAGTAAATAATGTTTAACGTTAAGAAAAAAACAGGTCACAGAGTAGTACACATTTTTAAAATTAAAATATAGGGAAAATTTTAAATAGAAAGTAATTGTATCAGAGTGTTAGAAATGGCTGGCTCTGAATAGTGCCATTTTGGATGTCTTTTTTTTTTTTCCCTCCTCAAGCTTTGTTGAATTTTTTACATGTTCTATCATGAGTAGGTACAATTTTTGAAATCAGAAAACAAATATATTTTTAGAAGTCTGTAGCCACATCCACCCCTTTCCAGATCTGTCTGTTCCAAAAGTCAGCAACAATAATCAAAAGCTTAGTCAGGTTTGCATATAGGGGAATAAAAATGAAAATAACATTATTTTGCTCATGGAGAAATCATTTACAACTGAGTGAACTGGCTTCTAAGACTTGATGTTCTGAGCCCTACAAACTCAGGATTTGACTTATTATGACAGAGATGTAATACAACACAAACCATAGGCTGCCCACCCAACTATACAATTTGATTCTTTCCTTACATACTCTCAGAAACATGTGTATTCTACATACAAAGCCATGTCCTTAGGACAAAATGCACTAGTTTAACCATTTGTACTTTTAATTAGCAATTTAAATGCATCATTGTTGGTTTAATTGATTATGTTTGAAGCTAACAAATTAATTTGACCAAAAGAACCGAACTGGCCATACTATGCCTTATTCCATCATGTAAATATTTTTCAATGGACCAGAATTATTTATTAAATTAGAAATACATTACTCAGAGAATTCCTGTTGACCAAACTGTTCAGATTCTTCAAAGAAATGTACTAACTTCTTTTGCTTTGAAATGAATGTCTGGCAATAAATTATAAAAAGAGAAACCTGACCTCAACCTCTCTGTGTGGAAAGAGAAATGATCTATATGACACAAAGTTTTTAGGTATGTTTTAAATTAGATTTCCATCTAAGAGAAAACTTTTGATCAGTGCATAGAAGTATTTCTTTTTGAAATGTGTTCACCTTTATTTCCACAATCTTATTTATATATGTAATAGCCCTGAGAAATCAGAAATGCAGAGGCTGTTATCTTTAATTTTCCGATATAGAATCTGAAGTCACAACTGAGTCCTCTTGAAGCCTAGCTGTATTCAGCTCTCCTGACCTCCCATTGCAAGTGCATTCCAACAGGTAAGGGCTTAAATACCTTAGGGGTGGTCTGGTCTGTCCTTAAAAAGCTGAGCGGAAATAATTCCTCTACCACTTCAGGAAACTGCTGAGTGTTCTGCTGTCCTGAGCACTTCTCCGGAGTCCTTGGCATGAATGCTCTTCCCCTGAGTGCAGAGTGGGGGCAACATGCAGCACCACTCACACCTCAGTCATGTTGCTCTTCACCATCCACCTACCTGGGTGGTCTTTAGGAGGAGCCCTCCGCAGAGTACTGAGGAGGACCAGAATTGCCACATCACCCACACCGTTCCTAGGGTCAGAGCCCAGCCAGCTACGGCACATTAGCTATCCTAAAATAATAAAAACAAATTAATGGAATTGCCTCAAGGGAAATCAAATTCCACTTATAGTCCTAGTAGCAGAAACAGCTGTTAAAATTCATTAAATTGGAAGTTCCTGTAGTAGCTTCTTGGGGATGTTTTTCAAAGTCTTTGGGTCACTAGTATAAAAAAAGTTAGTTAAACATTATTCTTCAGAAAGTATTTTTGCAGGGAGGATATAGAGTGAATTTTGAAATCTTCATAGGATGTACGATTGTGGCTAGAACTTTTGCAAAGTTTGTATTTCAGTAGGTGTTGACAGATGGGCTCTTTGTAGTTTTAAATTTTAAGAAGGGGAGATCAATGGCTGCATTAAAAACCCCAAGAGGCTTTCCACTAAGAATTAAAAACCCCAAAAGCTTTCCAGTGAGCATGATTTTTCCTATCAAAAATCTTCTATAAGATGTTTATAGATTTTCCACAAGCCTAGCTACAAATTCTATAATAAAATTCTTAGCTAATGACAAGAGCAACCCAAAACCTATGTTACCTTAAAAAAAAGTTATCTACTTTTTTCCCCAAGAATATTTCCATGCTGTTAAAAGGACTTTAATTATTATATAGATTAAATATTTCAAGAATTCCTGTCATTTAAATAATAAAGGGATGTAAAAAATCTAATATTTTCTCCCGCTCCTTTTTTTTTTTTTTTTTTTTTTTTTTTTAAAGATTTTATTTATTTATTTTTAGAGAGGGGAAGAGAAGGAGAAAGAGAGAGAAACATCAATGTGTGGTTGCCTCTTGCATGGCCCCCACTGGGGACCTGGTCCACAACCCAGGCATGTGCCCTGACTGGGACTCGAACCTGCGCCACTTTGGTTCGCAGCCCGCGCTCAATCCACTGAGCTATGCCAGCCAGGCCGCTCCTTTTTTTAAAAAGAACTTTGTTTTGGTTCCATCATAGATGATTATTATAATCAAAATGCAAAAATTCTTCTCCCACATTTTAAAGAAAAATGGACAAGATAGAAAGTTACAATTCATTTGGCCAGAATGATTTCAGCAAAGGAGCTATGATTAAAGTTTAACAAATCAGAAAGAAAAAATAAGGTAGCTATGAACGAATTCACTTATTAATAAAACCCTTATATTAAGTCCAGGAAGTACCATCTTAAAATTTGAGCAAAGATGATTTGGGGCCTCCGTACTAAATACTATTATGTAACTGACATATATGTTTGACTTTTGTTAGTTTAAAGAGTATATACAGGTTGAATATATGGGGTTGAGAAGATACTAGATAAATTCCTTAATGATTATCATTAGTCATCAGATATTAAAGATGATTAATCTCTTTTTTAAGAGAGAGGGGAAGAGAGGGAGAAACAGAGGGAGAGAAACATTGATGTGAGAAAGAAACATTGATTGGTTTGTTGTCTCTCATATGTGCCCTGACCAGGAATAGAACTGGTGGTGACCTTTTGTTTTGCATGATAGCACCTAACCAACTGAGCTTTGTCAACCCAGGCTGATTAAAAATTTTCTTAAACAAACAAATATACGTATGTACATTATTTACATAATAATAATAAAGGACTGTGGTTAGAAAAGAAATGAGTTCAGACAGTCTCTCTACTTCAAATTCTTTATCTTAAAAAAAGGGGGGGAGAGTTTGAATTAGCTGACCTGTTAAGAGTTCCTCTTTTCAATTTTAGGGAACTAGAATCCCAAGAATGCTGCTCCCACCAGTGAAGAGCAGAACACAATAAATGCTGAGCTAATGCATTCACTCAGTTATTCAGCAAAAATTTGAGGATGAGTTGACATGGCAAAATGGGATTCAACAGTATATAAGTTAAGGTGTTTGATTATAAATAACAGAACTGTTAACTCCAGTAAATGGGAAATCATTACAAGGTCATTGTTGGGTCTCACAGACCCAATGGGAAGCCTGCAGATGCCTGAAGGGACAAGAACCAGGGCCATTTAGGAATCTAAGTGGCAGATCAGAACGCTGCACAGGGTGGACGAGCTCCAACCATTTTTCTTCTGCCTTTTAAGCACTATGCTCAAGAGTCAAAACATGGGGAAGAGAGGCCATCACTCATATGATGGGTTGATGTTCATAATCCATTCTGCCCTATTCCAGGGTCCCTTCATTCATTGTAAATACTAGGAAGCTAAAAAATAAACAAACAAGCAAAGAAACAAATAAAAAACTATGTTAGTTAGCCTGTCTCCCTTGCAGCCAGTGCCTCAGAAGGTATTTATTATTCAGCTAGCCATATACATTTTTGTGACACTGAAAGGTGGAAGTGAAGTAGATACCACACTTGTGCTGTTTCTGCAATTTCTGGCATGGCATGAATCATCGATCTTGTTGGTTTATTCCCAGCAGACATGCCATGACACTGGTCTCAGCTAAGGTGGCATATTCCTGGGATCAGCAGTTGCAGTGGGCATTGTTGCATTCACCGATGCGAGAAACAGATGTTCGGAAACTTTCAGGATTCAAAGGTGTTACTTTATTGGCCAAAAGTTTTAACCTGCGCAAGGGTGAACTCTCAGAGTGTCCGGAGACACGATGCTCAGAAGAGCTGCAGACAAGAATCGCACCTCACGCTTACAGCTAGGCCTTTTTATAAACACAAACAAGCAAGCATTTCACAGAAACAGAAGTGGCTGTTAGCTATTGGCTATCTTTTGGCGAGCGCGGGATCTATACATTGTAGGGTTTGGGGAATGGGAAATTTAAACCTAAACATCTCCTTAAATGGTAATCTGCCTCCAGTTCTTTGTTCTCTGTTCCTGGACAGCCAAATCTCACAGGGACAGTCCTTTAGCTATTTTCCTGGTTCCAACAGGCACCAGAAGTTGGTACAGGGGCTTCCCAATTCCTCAGCTTCCCAAAGGTAGTCTCTTTGCACACCTGTCTGTACTGCCAGTAATTCCTGGAGGCCCAGTTCTCAGTTATAAATCCCCTTAGGCTTAAATAGCCAGACAGAGTTCCATTGGAGTCTAGATGGCCATCCTGGCTCATATGCACAGCTTGCCACTAGGGAAAGATAGACATGATGATTGGCACTACAGGGAAGACTGCATATACAATGGAAAACAGATAATTCTCCCAAAAGAAAATAAGCTGCCCTTATCAAAAAAGGGCGGGGTGTGGGTGACAGAAAACAACAGCCACTCTGCAAATGAATGCAACGATATTAAATCAGCATTGTTCCAAGAGTGTGTTGGAGGCCCATTATACAAAGCAAAGTTGTCTGAAGTCCTAAAACACTACAGAGCATTATGAAAACTAAAGGATAACAAGGGAAGGAGTCAAAGGAGGCTACATAAAGAGACATTCGATCTAGGTCTTAAGGCTTAAGTAGTTGTGAAGGCTTTCCAGGTAATAGGAAACTTAACTTGGTGTGTGTGTAGTATCTAAATGAAGATTCAGGGGTCAATTAATTAGTAAAAGGGAAGGTTTCACTCTGAGTTTTTCTCAGATTTTATAATTGGAAGGAAGCGTTAAAGAGACAATGCAAACAACTGAGACACTGTGGACCCAGGTTAACTAGCAAAAGATCCCAACCTGTGTACTTCTAAGTGCTTCCCAGAAGACACATAAAAGCAGGCAGCTGACTACGTCTGCCCCTTTAATTGCCCTGTGCATCCTGACCTCCTTAAATAGGAATTTGAGTTAATTTCTAAACTCATATCAAATGCTAAAGTTCATTATCCACAGAATCCCATAGCACCTGATTTTTTTTATGACTTCCCAACATTCCTCCCTAGGCTTATTATGCCTCTCATGGACACGGTCACTAGCTCAGGGACTGTCCCTTAGGATTATTAGTTTTGGGCCTCCAGATTCTCCTGCTTCCCCCAAGGTAAACAAGACCCCTATTATTGCTTTCTCAACTTCAGCCAAGACTGTAGTTGTATTTCTCTCCTGAACTGTGGCTGTTATTTTTCTCACTCAGCCATTTCACACATTGAGTTCAACTTTTACCTGCGCTGGAAATGCTACTGAAACAATATTGTCACAACAATGCTTTTGGCCCAAACAAACACAGTGTGTTTTATGTGCCACCTGGTAGCATTATCAAGAGCAAGAAGAGGAGGGAAAATAATACTAATTGAATTTTCATTATGTGTCAGGGATGCTTTTGAGACATTTCCCATGTGTTATTCATTTCATGTAATTTGTACAGTAGTTTGTGTCCCCGAGCCCATCATCCTTCAGTCTGTGTTGGCACTTCCCAGGGGCTGGCTAGGGTAGAATTCAGTTTAACTGAATACCTTCTTCCCAGCAGTGCCCTTTCTCCCACTCATCCTGCCTTTTAATCCAGGAGACCCTCACATCTACCCTACCCGCCTTTGCTTTCACCACTGCCATCCTCAGAATCCACTTTCCTCTCCTGTCCTGACTCCAGTCTTTCTGCAGTGAACCCTGCCTCCCACCCCCAAAGTCAAGCCGGTTATAAGTGAAATGCATCTATCCCCTCAGATGCTGATACTGACTTCAGGGAGAGGGCCAAGCTGTGATAAGAATAAAATTTCTAACATTCCAAGCATTTTCCTAACACTGTGTCCACCTGTTTTGAATCAGTGGCATATGTTAAGTGTATGTGATTCTCCCAACAGGATAAAAATGAGTAGATGTTACTCATCACACAATTTCTCAAAGCTTTTCTTCTCTTCTTGACCTTCTACATTTTTCTTTCCAAGTGGCAAAAGAACTACTAAAAGCCAAGATTCTAGAATATGATGGGGTTTTCCTCAGAAATGAGGCAGGAAAGAAAAAAATCATAGATCAAAAAAATGCATGAACAGTAATATAAGCAGCCCTAAGGAGACTTCTGTGAGCTGCTAAAAAAGAGAAATGTCCTAATTCCTCAATGTATAAGCTTGCACGTGCACATTCACATGATGACTCACCATTTCAGTCTTCTATAGTAGCATTTTAGGGACTAAGTAAAAAAGAAAAAAACACATAGACGCAGACAACAATATGGTGACCACCAGAGGGGAAAGAGGAAAAGGAAGGTGGGGAGAAGTAGGAAAGGGAAAAGGGGGTAAGTGGTGATAAATGGAGACTTGACTTGGGGTGACGAACATACAATACAATATCCAGGTGAGGTATTATAGAATTGTATACCTAAGATCTATGTAATTTTATTAACCAATGTCACCCCTGTAGGTAGGTTCAATTAAAATAAATAAATAAATAAATCTAATGTACTGCATTGCTTATTGCCTCCATTTTTCACACACTAAATTCCCAAACATAAAAGCCATAAAAAAACTACTTTTCCAAAAGGATTCCTGATATTCAGTGTGGGATGACACTCTGCTTGTAAAAAAATATATATGATTCTGGCAGAGAAAAAATGGTGTTGAGTTTCTAAAAGAAGAGTCAGAAGTTGGGTCCAATCACCTCTCCAAGACCTGAGGTGTCAGGACAAGACATTTCTACTCTCTGTACTCCCACGCTCCATCAATGTAAGAGGAGAAATGGGAGCCAGAAAGACTTCATCTCTTAGGAAAGTACATGTGTTATGAAAAGAAGCCATTTCCTCCCTTCAGCTCCCCCTACTGGGAAGAGAGGATGTTTCTTCTCTGATTTCAAGGGAAGGCAGCCCCACAAGAATTCTAAGAATCCTGAATGTCAGTATATGGTAAGGATTAGGATATTTTAGCTTATTTATCTTACATACTAAACATGTATGTGCTCCAAAAACATTTCTCTGAAACTGTTCTCAAGAATAGGCTGCAAAATTGATTTGAGTAATAACAACTAAGTGGATGAAATAAACATGTTCTTTTTCACAGTAGTAATTTTGAAAGAATGCACATTTAGATACATCTCCTTGTTGCACTTATTAAAAAGAATTGTTCTAGGTCATCACAGTATCAATTTACATGGATTTTCATGTAACTAAAGTATTGGCCTGGCTAAAAAGTTAGTTTAGATTTTTTCTGTAGAATAAATGACAAATTTTTCTTTTTTTTTTTAATTTTTTTTTTTAATTTTACTTATTTATCTTTAGAGGGGAAGGGAAGGAGAGAGGGAGAGAAACATCAATGTGCGGTTGCCTCCTGTATGTCCCCTGCCGGGAACCAGCCTGGCAACCCAGGCATGTGCCCTGACTGGGAATCGAACCTCGATCCTTCGGTTCGCAGGCCCGCGCTCAATCCACTGAGCTACACCAGCCAGGGCAAATGACAAATTTTTCATTTTCACCAATAACTTTATTGATCTAAACAATAAAGACAAATTTTTCATTTTCACCAATAACTTTATTGATATGGATGTTTTAAGTATGTCAGCTACCTCCCATGGGCTATAACATTGATCGTTCTTAGTTAATGTCTTGATTTGATCGCTACCAACTTCAATTGGTCGCCTGACTGCGGAGCATCATCCAGCAAGAAATCTCTAGCATGAAACTTCGCAAACCACTTTTGACACACGATCATTCACAGCACCTTCTGCACACACTGCACAAATCATTTTTTTTTTGCTTTTCATTTGCATTTTTACTTTTCTTGAAATAATAAAGCATAATATGCCAAAAATTTTGCTTATTTTCTTCAGTATTAAAATGGCTACACAAAAATTCACCAATTTTGATGTTTTTTTAAATGCATGCTGATATGATAGCTGTCACATTACTATATAATTTCAACAAAATTATTGAATGAAGTTAAACACAACTAAGTGCTATTAGATCCATTTTACAGGAAAAAAAATGAATTTTTTGACCAACCCAAAGGTTGCAATGATCCCACCAATCATGAAGACTTCCCATGCTGTGTTTTCACGACTCTCTTTTGCCTTCCTGCTTTCGTTTGTTGCCCATAGGCAGTGAAGTGTTAAGAAATGTCTAACAAAGGGGCCTCTTGTGGGGTGAGGGGGATGAAGACACAATGGACTTATAAAGGTGCAATTACATGTGATTAGACACCATGGCTAATTTCAAGCTACCAAGTGATGTGACACCATTAAATGTGGACTTGGAAATTGAGGAGCGCTGTCAGCTCTCAGGAGCCAGGGCGAGCTGTCTCCAGTACACCACTGAGCTGGTCAATGTGGCCGTCAGATCCCATCAATCTGCACCATTGGTTTAGATTGTTATAAAAATGTTATTGTACTATTGCTGTTCATCTTATGTTAAATGCCCTTCTCCAAACAATTCCAAATAGTGTAGAAAGAATAAACACAGTACCCAGGCACAAGCAAGAATGGAAATGAAACCAGGTGGGTACTTGAAGCAGAGTGGGGGCCACTCTGAAAAGTATATGAGTTTCTAACAACTTTACTGTACACCTAAAATTAATACAGAATAATATTGAATGCAAACTATAATTTAAAAATAAAAATAAACATTTAAAAATAATAATAATAAAATTGCCACAAGACTAAGGAAAAAAATAGAAATGAAAAGGAAATACAGATGCTCTTTGACTTAAAATGGGGTTATGTTGTAATAAACCCATCGTAAATTGAAAAATATTGTCAGTTGAAAGTGCAGGTAGTACATCTAACTTACTGAACATCATTGCTTAGCTTAGTCTACCTTAAACGTGCTCAAAACACGATGTCCAAAAACCTTTGGCAACACAGCATGCTGTAGGGTATCAGTTGCTGACCTAGTGATCACGTGCCTGAGTAGCATCTCTGCCTCACTGGGGCTGCCCAGCATCATGAGATACCTCATATCTCGTATCACTAGGCCAGGAAAAAAAATCAAAATTCAAATTTGATGTACAGTTTCTACTGGATGGGTATTGCTTTAACACCATCATAAAGTCAAAATTCTAATTGAGCCATCATAAGTTGAGGGCCGTCTGTATAGAAAATGAAAAATATCAGCTTTTCTCAGAGAAGTCTTGATAGATAAAGGAGCTAATTGCACATAGCATTATAGGTAACAATCCTAGTTTTACAAAGACAAAATAATAGTCCCACTGGTTTTAGATTCCTACCCTCCTGTACCTTATCTTAAAGGGTAGTTCTTTTAGATGAATTTGCTACTAAATATTTCAACATTATGGGGTACCCACAGAACTTGCTTTTCCTTTGTAGTAGCAGTTGGCTCACCAGCCACACTCAAAGGCACAGTTCTTTACCCTCTGCAAAGGAGAGGTGATCAGAGTCAAAAAAGTGGTAGAATTAAGTTTTTTAGAAAGGAAAGAGTTCTGCCCTTCAGGCTGATGGAAAGATGTACTAGCAGCAAGCCACAGAAGCCTGAGGATACTTTACAGCTAACAGTTTCCAAAACAAGATTTCTACTGGGACCTCTCAATCTATATTCTGAATATGTTCAGGTTCTCAGATGTAGCCCAAATGGAGATGAAAATGACCATAGGCCAATTAAGGTGTTCTCTCAGAAACTGAAATAAAAAAGTAATGACTAACACTGATCTTTCTTAGAGGAAAACACCAAAAAGTCACACTGTTTTCAATCAAAACCAAAAAAGCATTAACAGCATGACCCCAATTTCACATCCGCATTAACAATTCAAGAACAATTTTGCAATCATCTGTGAGTAGAAGAGTCTATCACTGGCCCAATTCAATTATGTGTTGAACCAAAGCCAACTCAATTTAAAAAAAAAAAAAAGCATAACAAAGAATTTCTGGATTTTCACACAGAACTTTTACAGAAGACTCACTTTGATTTTCGGCATGCTCCACATTCCAATTATATCCTTATAAAATTCAGTGAGCAGCATGAGGTCAGCCCAATTAAATGGCAGCTCGAAGACCCTCTTTCACTCCCTGGTTTATTCCTGCTCAAGTCTATTCATCTCATTTTCTAATAACTAGAAGCTTAGTATGTAGCTGAAGTTTAGAGGTCTTACTTTTTCTATGCTATATTAAATAAAGGAAAAGGGGGTTATAACCGTTTCATTTAAAACTCATTTGAGGTATAGAGAATCTCATATAGCCCTTCATCACCAAAGAGATAGGTCAGAGTTACAGTACATATTTATTACTATTTTGTCACTTGTCATAATTCATTCTCCTCTTCTTCATAAAAAGATAGATAGGAAGAAAGTGGGGTGAGAAATAGAGGAGGGGTTAAGACATGGTAAACTGTCTTGGGGAATCTACTCAAATATGAAGAGCTTCTTCAGCCATGCAGAGGTGGAAGCAATCCCCAACATGTGTGTGCAAATTGTTAGTTCAATATTGCATGGCTTGATGATAAAGTAACCTGAACCAAGAAGGCTAACCCCTTTCAGATGCCAGCCAGCAGAATGTGACTTCAAAGCTTAAAGCTCAACTCTGAACAGGTTGAGAGTTGTACCTACCTTGGAAGTCACTTCTTGCTTGTGTATATCCAACAGCCTATTGAACAGTTAATGGCCAGTCAGAGACTCTAACAGTAAAGTGACATTCAGCTTGGCATAGCTTCAAAGAACTGACCCCATTAGGGAAACAGATGACCACCAGACACTCAAGGAACTTTCATAACTGTGAGCTAAAGTAGGGCAGCCACAAGCAGGATGGGGCATGAGGACTATTTTAAGGATTCCCTGAAGTATAGCTTCAAATGATGACTCCCAGCTTTGTCACATTGGTCTGAAGGGGAAGTACGTTTAAAGACCTTGGGCTAACTCACAAAACTCAGAGAGAGCAAGTAAAAGACTTACATTCTACAAGCAGCAGCTGAGTTTCCAGCCCTTTCAGCTATTATTATTCAAATGATCAGTTTTCGTCACTGTTATATTGGAACTGAAAAGTCCATGCCTATAAGTGTGGTCTGGCCTAGATAGAGAAATTAATTTGGAACAATTTGCCCCAGCAATGCAAATGCAGACAATGAGTCAATTAAAAAAATGATAAAATACAATAAAAACTGTTACAGATCAATGAACGATGCACGGTCCAATTTGTATTGGAAAAAGAACATGAAAGAGCAGCAATTTCTTAACGTAGAACTACACATCAGTAAATATATCAAAAAGTTCATCCTAAATAGTCATGAAAAATATAAAAGATACCATTAACAAAATATCAATTTTCACCTATTTGAAGATTTTTAAAAATATAGTGTTAGGCAGATGGCAGGAAAATAAGACTCATATGCATTTACTTATGCATTAAGTATTTATTGAGCACATAACTCATGCCAAGCACTATTCTTGATGCCAGAAATATAGCGATGATTGAATTAAGCAAAATCTTTGTCCTCTTAGAGCTTACAATCTGAAAGAGGAGAGAAATTCACAAATTACTAAAATAACTTCAGGCAACGCTAATCCTATACAAAGTAAAGTAGGATAATTAGATACTAACAGTGACAAGAAAGGGGTCTAGTTCCCACAGGTGAGGAAAGGCCTTTCAGAAGTGACATTTGAGTCATGATGGCAATTCTACCTCTAAAAGAGCAATTCCACCTCTAAAAATTCTACTTCTAAAAGAGCAATTCTACCTCTAAAAATGTGTTACGGAAATGATGCAAATGTCTAAAATATATTTACTTGTGAAGATGTTAATCGCAGTCTGTTTTATAATTGCAGGAAATTTGAAACACCATAGAGGCATTGCAGCTTCCTGCTTGTTTTTGTCTCTTCTGGATCACTCGTTGTGTAGTCAGCCAGCCTCCATGTTGTCTGCAGTCCTGTGGGAAGGCCCACAGAGCAAGGAACTGAGACTTCCCCCCATAGTCACTGGAAGCTGTGCATTTTAAAGAATTGCCCCAAATCATATGTTTTTCTAACTCAAGCCAGAGAGAGAGAGAAAGAGAGAGAGAGAGAGCTATGTAGACATATTCTTGTATTCCTATAGCCTTCCAGAAATGATGACAATTCACCAATTCTTTGTTGTAGATACATGCATAGGCACACATGGTTTTCTCACCTACACTAGTCACCAGCCTAGTAAGAGTAGATTCTTTAGGGCTAGCAAGAAAAGGGACGTTTCACACATTCAGAAGGAAATGTAAAGCAACATAGACAAGATAGAGGAATGAAGCTAGTAAACAAAAACTTAAGACAGTTTCAGGAAAATTATTTAAACCTAAACAAAGCCAATTTTTTTAAATTATACATTTATAAGAAAAAATTAATTCAGTAATTTATAGACATCATGCCTCCACAATTCTTAGGATAGCAAGAAAAAGCTAGTTTTCAGACTGCTTTAAAAATGCTTTATTGATTTCAAACACTTTCCTTCAAGAAATGTTTCAGGCGTTGCTGGTTTAGGAATGTTTTATTGGGTAGAGAAAGAACATGGAGGCATATTTAGAAAATAATATAAACCTAGAAAGGGGTTATATTGATGACAAGCTTGATACAACTTGATAAAACTCAGCCCCTAATTATAGTCCAGGTTCTTGTGAGTGTGGGTTTTCTTACCTTCCTACCTCCCCTGGCTATAATTGCTTCAGCCATTAAAAAAGGGTTGAGTTGAAATAACTCTAAAGGTCCTTCTTCTTTCAAGGTTCTATCAGAATGATCTGAATTCAGCAGCCCATATTCCATATGAGCTTTAAAGTCAGCCACAGTTGATATGCTTGTCTCAAGTAAAACAATACATAGTACAGTCATTAATATATGTATTTAATCAAACGATTTTCTTTCTTATTGTATTTTCTTTTTCTCTCTCTCTTATTTTTTTCTTATTGTATTGGCCAGCTATTTCCCTAAACTGACTAAAACCAATCTATTATTTAGAAAGTCATGTAGACATGGATTAGGTGAGGTCATATTTGAGGTAAAAGTGGCTTTAGTAAGTTAGTGTCTACACAGGGACTCACAGTACTCTATTCTTTTCTCCTAACATTGTTGGTTTAATGGTATGATTTTATTTTGACTAAATTATAAAACAAAGTATATGGTGGTTTTAACAATTATCATTATAATTGTTGTATGATCTGTACTCAGTGAAGGAAATTACTACACCTGAAAAGGATTATCTGTGTCCTAGAGATAATAGTAGAATAGATTTGTCTCATCAGTTTAGGGATCTTCAGAATGGTAGCATTCAGGTCTTCAAAGCTGGTTTTAAACATCTGTTTTTACTGTTGATGTTATTGTTCATTTCATCTAAAATAGGAATAATATAGCACTCAGCTATTCCAGAAGTAGATCTATCACCCGTAAATAATTACTAATGAGAGCACTATTCTACAGATATAGAAAATTTGTATTCTACTAAACTAATTATCTATTCAGTAAATAGATTCTAGTCTTAGGATAAATCACAAAGAGAGACACTACAATGAACTGAATTATATCTCCCCCGCCCCACCCCAAGTTCATAAATTGTAGCTCTAACCCCCAATGTCATTGTATTTGTAGACAGGACCTTTACTGAAATAACTGATGTTAAATGAGGCCATAACAATAGGGGCCTGATTTCAGAGGATTGGTGTTCTTGACAGAAGAGGAAGAAAGACCAGATTTCTCTCTTTCTGTCACGTAAAGAAGCAACGAGAGGACAGCCATCTGTAAGCCAGGAAGAGAATCCTCAGCAGGAACTAAATCAGTTGGCACCTTGATTTTGGACTTCAAAACTCTAGAAGTGTTAGAATTTGTATTGTTTAAGCCACTGAGTCTATGGTATTTTGTTATGGTAGCCTGTGCTGACTAATATAGGCCCTATGATGGAAGAAGAAAATTAATATTCTTTATGTAGGATAAGGGAAGAATATCTCATTAAATAATTGATGAATATTATTTTTAATATCTTCTTGCAGTTATTATTTGGTTGTCTGTTTGATTTTTCAGAAATGGAGATTTCCAACAGGTTATGAGACTACATTATTTAAAGAAAGGCAAGAAAATATTGTGTTCCTGACATATATTCTTTTACAAGATCACCTATATTCTTCAGAAACCCAACCTGAGCTTCTGACCTATAGATTAGCAGAGAGGCTTATGTCTTTTTACATCAACCGATAATACCTGTCCTTGATTCCTTGACCTGGCTAGAATTACTATCTGTCTTTTCTAATTCTCCCTACAGGACCTGTTGAAGGAGTTCAAAATACTATAAATTGACAGATCCCATGAGACTGGTAAAACTAGCAAAAGTAAGTCCATGTGAGCACTGCTGTTGTTGGAGCCCTGATGTCAGATTCATTTTTATCTGCCCAAGTAGGAATACAATAAAAATATTCTAGGGGGGAAAAACAGTGTTTGTTTCTTCTGGCAAGAGTCATAGCAGATGAAATAGCTGGTTGGGAGCTGAAAGAGTCATTGCAGAATCTCGAAGATAGAAATAGATTAGGCAACAAACATATGCTGTGAATATCATTTCTGGAGCACACACTGTGCAATGAGTACTCCCGGCAGCGGAAAGAGGCAGGATCTGACCTTGCATGTGGTGTAAGATGATGTTATGAAACAACACAGCACAAAATCAATCAACTTGCATTTATTCAACCCTAACTATACCCAGGTCCTTATTGCTGGTGCTATGGCATATACTCAGTTTTTCTATATGCAAAGAATTAATTAAATAGTTGGAGAGAGTCTGTACATATATAAATACCAGCAATAGAAAATAACTGGAAATTGACTGGAAATTACATGGAGACCACAATTTTTACCTCATAGAATTTGGGAGGATGGAAATAAAGATTAAATGGAAAGCAAAAACACTTAATGAACTCCAAACTACCTGCTCTGACTGGTGTGGCTTAGTGGGTTGGGCATCATCCTGTGAACCAAAAGGTCACACTGGTTTGATTCCAGGTCAGGGTGTAACTGAGCAGACAGGGGCCTGTCCACATGGTGCCTTGGTGAATGGCCCAACAATTAATGTTGGAAGAAACAGGTCTTTATTTACAATATTACAACGTTGGGGGACTCAGAGCCCTCCTTTCCCATGAGACCCAGCACTTCCCTTATTCCCCAAAAGGCTATAAGCCAAAAAACCCCAAACCAGAAGTTCTCCACTTCCTTATCTGAATTTAGGACAGCTGCACAGTTCTCCAGTTGCTGTGGAAGAACCAAAATTGACATCCTCACACAGCAGCTCCCTCCTTCAGGATCTGGGGTACACTGTCATCAACCTCCATGTTGTAGTCCAGGAAAGCAGGTGCTGTGCTAGGGGATCATGGTGGAGTCCAGAAAAGGCATAAATCCTGAGAGTCCAAACAGAGTCCAGGTCTGCAAGGCAGCAGGTCAGAGTCTTGCCAAAAAGAGTCCTAGTGGCTTTGGAGCCTGCTAGAGCAGGTGCAGTCAGAGCAGCAGGATGTCTCTTCCTTACTACACCAGGCCGCATGGCAGGATCCTGACTACAAACTATACAGCTGCGTGTTTACTTCTCCCTTCTCCGGGCTGCTACATCATCGCTTTCCTTCCTCCTGACTGTCCACTTACTACAGCCTTTCCAAACCACATGGCAGCTCTACCTGAGTACCAGCAACATGGTTCTTCTTCTCATGGCTGCCAGGCCTTAGATTAAAGCCTGACCTGGAGCCTCCGAGTGACCTCATCTCTGACTCCTCCCACAATGAGCCACATTTGCCACTTTTCTGTATAGTTTTCATTTTCTCAGCTGGCACCCCTAGTCAGAGCAAGAGTGATTTAGTGATCCAGGGGCCTCTACCCACCCTTTTATGTCACAAATTAGTATACACTCTTAAGTCACATACACACCCCTTGTCCCGAGGCAGTAATACAGCTATTAAACTAACTACCAAGTTGTCATTTGTGACGTATCTTAATCCTTTAGATAAGATACTTTCTAAAGGATTAGAAAGTACCCCCCAACAGCTCCTCCATCCCCAAAACCATGGGCTATGGGGGTTTTCTCCTATTTTCCCTGGTACCCCTTGCCCTGTACTCATTGCAAGGGCACATGTCTAGGTTGTGGGCCAGGTCCAAGTTGGGATGTGTGAGAGGCAATTCACCAATGTTTTTCTTGCACATAAATGTTTCTCTCCCTCTCTTTCTCCCTCCCTTCCCCTCTCTCTAAAAATAAATAAAATCTTTAAAAAAACAAACAAACTTAGGTTTGATTCCCTGCTCTACTGTTTATGGACACATAATTTATCCTGGGCAGGTAATATGCCTCTTATTAAGCCTTGATATCGATATCTGGATGGATGGGATAGAGACAGTAGGTTCATGTGATTGTTGAGAAAATTAAATAAGATGATCTACATAAAAGTGTTTAACACAACGCCTGGCATTTAGTAAGCACTCAATAAATGTTAGTTAATTCATTATATGCATTTAAAGTGCCCAGAACAGGGTCTCATGTGTGTAGTTGTTAAACGAATGTTATTTTATATTCTTTATTTTCCTAAGTGTCAAAAGATCATTAACAAGAAATAACACAACAAATATGTAATTACAAAGAATTTTATGTAGTCTGTGCTACAGACAGATATACTCGAAGCCAAATTGCACTAGAGGAGTGGACCCCAAACAATGTCACTCAGGAGCCCTGCAGGGCCTGACATAATCAAGACCATGAGGAAATCCTGTTGGCGATAACTTCAGAATAGCACTCACCGCCATCACTGCTACCACCAGGCTAAGGCCACACCAGCTTGCACTGCATTACTGAAGCAGCCTCCTAATCGGTTTTCCAGCCCATTGCACTCTCACCCTTTTGTACTCCATTCCCATGTAGCCAGAGTCATTCTTTTAAAATGTAAATCAGATCATGTCACTTCCCCCATTAAAAGCCTAATCATGACTCTCAATCTTACTCACACTAAGAACTCACATTTTTAACATCCTATGGCAGCTCCCTGACCCTGCACTCCTTGTTTTCTGGTTCCTGCCTCATCTCTCTCACTCTCCCCTGAGTGCCAGCCACAGTAACCTCCTTGCTGTTTGTTGAGCACACCAAGTAGCACTTTGCCTTAAGGTCTTGGACTGGCTATTCCTTCTAATTGGATCTGTTATCCCCCAGAAAATTCCCTCTTCTCCTTCAAGCCTTTGTTCAAAACTCAACTTTTCAATGATGCTTACCTTATTTAAAATTACACCCTGCCGCCCACCCCCCATCACTACTGATTTTCCTTGTCTTGCTTGCTCTATTTTTATTGTTTCATAGCAGTTAACAAATTAATTTATTTACTTATTATGGCTATTATTTATTTGATTTTCCTCAAATAGAATGTAACTTTCTGCATTACAGGGATTAGCATCTGTTTTGTTAATGGTTTTGTTCATAGATATGAAAGAATGTCTGGAAAATAATGGTTATTCAAAAATAATTACTGAATGAATGATGAATATATTACTAACATATTAATATATAATTTTAACAATATTAATATATCTTATATATATTATAATATATTACTAGTACTTCCAATATGCCTACTTCCTTTAATTTTAATATACTTTTATGAAGTTACAATTAATATTAGTAATTACTAGAATTACTAATAATTGTAATATGTTCCTAATATAATAGACACAAGTAAAGGTTTGACATGCAAAGGTTTCACATGGAAGAACCATAGCTCCTTGAATAGGCTGGACTCTATATCATTACAAGGCAGAAAAATTCTTGCACAGCCTGGCTAGAATGTTTAGTAGTATCAGTAGACATGGAAGCAATGAAAAGGAGAATAACCTTATTCGCCCTCTCTATGGAAACTACAAATTAGGCCATTTGGGGATGCCATGGTTATACACTATTTGTTAAACTGAGACTGTGAATAGGAGTTTTAGGTAAATGACTTAAACAAGGATCATATAGCATGTCCTTTAAAAAATACATCCAATGAGCTGACAGATTTTGTGATGGATCATTAATCTCTGGATGTATACTGTCCAGAAATTTAGGGGCAAGTGCACAGAGAAATGCTGCATTTATTGGGTTCATCAAGAAGCACAGTTCATAGAGTCAACATATCCATCACCATTATGTGTGTCAATAAACATTGTTAGAGAGAGACCCAGTGATGTGGACACCAGCTAGCAGTGTCCGCGTCATTATGGATGAAATAGAACATACACATACGGACTACCGAGTCTGGTGGAGGAAAAAGGATGACAACATGGCTTTTCTCTCAAGGGGAGCAAAAGCCATGACAGGACTTTATTCTATATCTCATCACATTACAAGATAGTCCTCACTCACTCTGCCTGGTTACAACAAAAGGAGCCAATGCCCCTAATCACATCACAGAAGAAGAATATTAGCAAATGAAAAGGCAAAAGGGGTTGAGCTGGTTACACTGGTCCCTGCAAAGTTTAGCACTTGCAGGGTGAGGTAGTTTTAGCAAAGATCAAGCCTCAGAATCGGCCCAGGTATATTGTAAATCCGATTACCCACAAGAGAACCTATCTGTGTGTGTGGGTCTTGTGCATCTCCGAGTGGGAGCTGGGCCCATGCCACGCAGAAGGGTCTGCCACAACCCAGGGCATGTCTCTGGCTCTGTGTGCATGTCTTGGCCCTGATGCTAAAGGAATTTCTTTTCTGTTGTACCTTCCTCCACCCCATGTACATGACTGGTATGGCATGTACATGCATTTGCTGCTTTGCTGTACAAGCAGCAAGATCTTTTCCACTTCTTCATCAAACACATGGTTTATCATGTTAAGCTTCTAGCTAAAGTGTGGAATATATATTTTCCTTGTACAAAGGCAAGGTCCTGTTGCCAACAATTTGTTTTAATGGGACACAAGGGAGAATAGGTGTTTTTTCACATAACCAGATGTGAAATATAGATTATTCTTTTAGCAATTTGCCAAGTGGCATTTTTAAAAATCTCTCCTTTGTTTTTTCTTCTTTCGAGTCTCTTGTGAGCAAAATAAAACATCCCACACTTGATGAAATTTACTTGTTAGTAACCTCTTTCTAGACTCTAATATATATGTTTTCATTTCAATCAAAGAGGACACTTAATTTCATTGTTTTCTTTGTTTGAAGAAAAATATAAACACAAGAAAGTAAATATTCTTTTTACTATACTTGATACTAAGCACTACATGAATGTAAAATGGAGGGTTATTCTTAATAGTAGAAACCATGTCTTAAAAAAAAGAAAGGAAAGGAAAGTTCTGAATGCATAATAACAACAAAGCATGTCAGGCTGTCAGAATAATAGTGACTACTCAATTTAAACATTGTAGGATACAGCTTATTGGAAAGAACATTTCATTACTTTCAGTTGCTATCTCATAACCATGAGCATTGTCACCTGGTTGTGTTATTACAGAATGACATCGCGGCACTTTATTTTAATTCAAAAAAAATTTGTGTCCTTTTTCCTAAGTCAAGGTCAAGGCAGGAAATATCAGGTTGGGGGGAAATGATTATTGCCTATTTTTTTTTAGTAAAAACCATCTTTACAAGTTCTCAGACAGTTGCAAACTAATCTCAAAAATATTTTTGAAATAGATGGGATATAAATAAAGAATTGAATCTATTATCAAAAACACCATGCAATAAATCCAAGATGAGGGCAGAGTAGGCAGAAGCCACACTAACCTCTACCTAGGACCAAGCTGGAATTACAACTAAATTGTAGAAAAATCACCCTAAATAATTAACTGAAGAATAGTTGGAGAGAAACCTTATAACCAAGGTCTTACAGAAGAAGCCATGTTGAGACTGATAGGAAGTGTGGAAGTGCAAGAGGGCTGGCTGGGCTCCCAGGGCAGCAGCTATAGTTCTGGAGGGATAGCTCAGCTGCAGGGTTGGGGATTTCCTCTAAGAAGAGTGGGTCTAAACCCCAAACTGGGCTGGCTCCTCAGCCTAGAGCACCAGAACCAGGACTGGGAAAGGTGCCCACGTAATACTCAGCTGTGAAAATAAGTGGCATTCTGTCCACTAAGGAGAAATGGCTAGAGATGCAGCCACCTCTTGAAGGGCCAATGCACAAAATTTTGTTTGCAGCCACTTAACCTGGGCTCCACTGGAGGCAGGACAGAGTGGACTAGAGCTATGTGAGGATAGTCTGGGCTTGGTGGCTCTTGGGAGAGAGCTGAAGGGTCAGCCACCAGTACCCCTGTGTTGAGTCATTCCCCCATACTGCAGAAGCCATCTTTCTGGGGAAGAGCTCTCCCCTCCATGTGGCATCAGCCCAGGGCAAAGCAACAGCACCACCTGCTAGAATCCCTCTCATGCCACCCTGTGGAGCTTAAACACTGCTGAGGAGTGCAGCCAGAGGCTCTTTCAGTGACTAAGCTTAACGGGCAGCTTGCAGGTGCAAGCAGATCTCTGGATGCTTTGAGAATTTTGTTGACATGCCCACAAGCATGGTGCTGGTGAAAGCAGCCTCAGTATACAGCTTGGTCCTTTCCACACTCACCCAGGCCCAGCAAGGGAGCAGCTCACAAGCTGTAGATCTCTGATAGCTCCAAATAAGTTGACCAGAGCCAGTCACAGGCAGGATCTGATATAGGACTGAAACAGAGTCCTTCTGTAGATACCCAAAACCAATACACTCATTGGCCAGCTTCAGACAACAAAAGAGCAGGATCCAATAAGCTTCACAAGCAGATATCCACTGGTAGGTCTCAGCAGGCAACAATCCCTGCTGAGGTTAATTCCACTTCATAAAATTAGCACCTATACAGCAGCTTGCACACTGTGTTGGCAACTGAGGGTTAATCTCATGCAAGAGCAGGCCGATAACAATCAAAACTCAGTTACAACAGGAGGTCCTAAATAATGCACACAAGGGACATTCCTAGAGCTCCCAGAGAGATTGTGCTACTGGGTCCCACAGGCCATCTACTACATATGGCCACCATTCAAAGACTGAAACTCATAACAGATCTACCTAATACATAGCAACAAATACAAAGATACAGCCAAAATGGGGAGACAAAGAAACAGGTCCCAAGTACAAGAATGAGTTTCTTGTCCCAAGAACAAGAATGTTCTTTAGAGGACAAACTAAATGAAGTAGATGCAAGCAATTTATCAGCTATAGAGTTCAAAGTAGTAATTATAAAAATGTTCAACAGCATAAAAAGTATAATAAACCATAAAAAAGGACCAGTCAGAAATGAAGAATGAAATATCTGAAATAATACATTGAAAGGAATAAACAGTAGGTTAGATAGGGCAAAGGACTGAATCAGAGACTTAAATGACAAGGTAGAGAAAAACACCCAATCAGAGCAGGAAAGAATAAACAAACAAACAAATAAATAAATCAGGAAGGGGGAGGAGGAGGAGGAGAAGAAGAAGATGAAGAAGAAGAAGAAGAAATGTAGTTAAAAGATAAAATGGTAATAAATACATACCTATCAACAATCACTTTAAATGTAAATGGTTTAAATGTTCCAATAAAAAAGACATAGGGGAACGGTTTAGAGAAACAAGTATAAAGGACACATGGACAAAAACTATGGGGGGTGGAAATGGGAGGAAGGTGGGGAGGGCTGGGGTGGTGGGCTAGGGGCGGGGTAAAAGACAGAAAACTGTACAATATCAACAATTAAAAAATACTGATTAAAAATAAAATAAAATAAAATTTTAAAAAAAGAATCAACCAATGAACGCATAAGTAAGTGGAACAACAAATTGATGTTTCTCTCAAATCAATAAATTAAAAAATATGTTTAAAAATGGAAAAAAATAGGGGAGCTGAATGGATAAGAAAACAAGACCCATATATTTTCTGTCTTCAAGAGATCCACCTCAAAACAAAAGATACACATAGACTAAAAGCAAAGGGATGGAAAAAGATACTTCATGCAAATAGATAGAATAAAAAGTTGGATTATCAATATTTATATCTTGCAAAATACACTTTAAAACAGAAGCTATAGTAAGAGGCAAAGAAGGACAATACATAATGATAAAGGGAGCAATCAAACAAGTGGATATAACCCTTGTAAATATTTATGCATCCTACATAGGAGCGCCGTAATAAAGCAAATCTTGATAGACATAAAGGGAGAGATTGACAGTAATAGTCACGGTAGAGGATCTTGACAACTCATTGACATCAATGAATAGATCTTCCAGACAGAAAATCAACAAGAAGACAGTGGCCTTAAATGACACTAAATCAAACAGATTTAATTGATATCTTCGGAGCATTTCACCCCAAAGCAGCAGCAGAGTATACATTATTTTCAAGTGCACTTGGAATGTTTTCTAGCATAAACCACATTAAGACACCAAAAAAGTATCAACAAATTTAAGAAGATTGAAATTATATCAGGCATCTTCTCTGACCATAATACTATGAAAGTAGAAATCAATCACAAGAAAAAAACGGAAAAATGCACAAAAAAAATGAGGTTAAATAAAATGTTACTAAACAATAAATGTGTTAAAAATAAGATCAATGAAGAAATCAAAAGATAAGTTACAACAAATGAAAATAAGAACACATGAACCCAAAATCTGTGGGATGAGACCTAAGAAGGAAATTCATAGCACTATAGGCCTATCTTACAAACAAGAAAAGTTCAAATAAACAATCTAACTTTATTTGAACTTAAAGGAACTTGAAGAAGAAAAGCAAACAAAGCCCAATATGAGTAGAAAGAAGGAAATAATAAAAATAATAAATGAAATAAAGTCTAAAAAATACAAAAGATCAATGAAACCAAAAGCTGATTCTTTGAAAAGTAAATAAGATAGATAAACCTTTAGCCAGCCTCATCATGACAGAGAGAGAGAGAGAGAGAGAGAGAGAGAGAGAGAGAGAGAGAGAGAGAGAGAACCCAAATAAATACAATCAGAAAATAAAAAAAGAAGTAAAAACAGACACCAAAGTAATGCAAAGGCTTGTAAGAAAATATAATGAACAACTATATGCCAACAAATTGGACAATGTGGACAAAATGGATACATTTCTAGAAACATGCAACCATCTAAAACTAAATCAAAAAGAATCAGAATCTCTGAATAGACAGATCACAACTAGTAAAATTGAAGCTGTAATCAAAAAACTCCCAACAAACAAAAGACTTAGTCGGGATGGCTTTACAGGTGAATTTTGCCAAACATTCAGACAAGAAGTAACTCCTATCCTTCTTAAACTCTTCAAAGAAATTCAAAATGAGGGAAGACTCTCAGGCTCATTTATGATACCAGTGTCATCCTAATTCTAAAACCAGGTAAAGACACTATGATGAAAGAAAATTATAGGTGAAGTTCCCTGGTGAACATAGATGCTAAAATCTGCAACAAAATGTTAACAAACTGAATACAGCAATACACTGAAAAGATCATACAACACGATCAAGTGAAATTTATTCCAGGGATGCAAGGTTGGTACAATATCCACAAATCAATAAATGTGATAGAGTACATAAAAAAATGAAGGATAAACACCATATGATCACATCAATAGAGGCAAAAAAAGCACTTTATAAAATCCAGAACTCATTTATGATAAAATGCCCAGCAAAGTGGGAATAGAGGAAACATACCTCAATGCAATAAAGTCCGTATATGACAAACTCACAGCCAACATCATACTCAATGGACAAAAAATAAAAGCATTCCCCTTAAGGTCTACAACAAGACAGGGATGTCTGCTTTCACCACTCTTATTCAACCTGGTACTGGAAGTCCTAGCCACAGCAATCAGACAAGAAGAAGAAATAAAAAGCATCCTAATAGGAAAGGAAGACATAAAATTGTCATTATTTACAGATGGCATGATACTGTATCTAGAGAACCCTAAAGATTCCACTAAAAAACTCTAGAATTGATACATGAATTCAGTAAAGTAGCAGGATACAAAATTAATATCCAGAAATCAGTTGCATTTTAGACACTAATAATAAACTATCATAAAGGGAAATTAGGAAAGCAATTCCATTCACAATTGCTTCAAAAAGAATAATATACCATATTTTGTCATGTAAAATGCATACTTTTTGGCCAAATATTTGAGGGAAGAATAGGGATGTATATTATACATGGAATTATTATGCCATTATTATACCCTTGGTATGTACTCATGGATATAATATATACCATGGGCATATACATACCATGGATATAATGGGCTTAATAATCCTATGTATTATGTGCACAAAAACATGGGTGTGCCTTATACACAGCAAAATACAATACCTAGAAATAAATTTAATCAAGGATGGAAAAGAACTGCATTCAGAAAATTATAAGACACTGAAGAAAGAAACTGAAGGAGATACAAATAGGTGGAAGCATATACCATGTTCACGGATAGTGAGACCTAACATTAAAATGTCCACTAACCAAAGCAATCTACAGATTCAATGCAATTCCTATCAAGATACCAATGGTGTATTTCACAGAACTAGAATAAATATTCCAAAATTGACATGGAACTGAAAAGACCCAAATATCCTCAGCTATCTTGACAAAAAAGAACAAAGTTTGAGGAATCATGTCACCTAATATCAAACTACACTACAGGTCCATAGTAATTAAAACAGTATAGAATTGGCATAAAAAAAACAAACACATAGATCAATGGAAGAGAAGAGAGAGCCCAGAAATAAACCCATGGCTTTATAGTCAATTACTATTTGACTAAGAAAGCAAAAACATACAATGTGCTATGTTAGATAGGCTATTCAATAAATGGTGTTGGGAAAATTGGACAGGTACATGCAAAAAAATGAAACTAGACCACCTTCTTACACTACACACAAGAATAAATTCAAAATGGATTAAAGACTTAAATGTTTGACTTGAAACCATAAAAATCCTAGAAGAAAACATAGGTAGTAAAATATCAGACATTTCTCACAGCAATATTTTTTTTCTAATATATCTCCTCAGGCAAGGGAAACAACAGAAAAAATAAACACATGAGAATACATCATGCTAAAAAGTTTTTGCACAGGCAGAGGAAACCATCGACAAAATGAAAAGATAATCCACTGAATGAGAGAATATTATTTGCCAAAATGTCTGATAAGTGGTTAATGTCCAGAATTTATAAAGAACTTCTATAACTCAATGCCAAAAGAACAATTCAATTTGAAAAATGGACCAAGGACCCAAACAGACACTTCTCCAAAGAGGACATACAGATGGCCAATAGACATATGAAAAGATGTTCAATGTTACTAATCATCAGAGAAATGCAAATTAAAGGCACAATAAGTTATCACTTCACATGTGTCAGAATGACTATCATCAATAAATCAACAAACAACAAGTGTTAGCTAGGACAGAAATTCCAACAGTTCAAGTAGGAATGCAGATTAATGCAGCCACTATGGAAAGCAGTATGGGGTTACCGCAAAAAATTAAAAGTGGAACTGCCTTGCCCTGGCTGTGTTGCTCAGTGTGTTGGAGCATCTACCCAAAGACCAAAATGTCTGCAGTTTCAATTCCTGATCAGGGCACACACCTAGATTGCAAGTTCGGTTCCCAGTCAGGAGATATTCAGAAGGCAACTGATCAATGTTTCTCTCTCACATCGATGTTTCTCTTTCTCTCCCTTTCTCTCTCTCTAAAATCAGTAAAAACATATCCTCAGGTAAGTATTAAAAATGAAGAAACGAAAAAAAAAGAACTGCTTCATGAGCCAGTAATTCCACTTCTGGGAATTTAACTAAAGAAATCCGAAACACCAGTTCCAAAGAATATTAGGCAGGACCCCAAAGAAACAGAATTATCTTCTGGAGGGTGGGCCCAGGACAGTCTTCCCCTGCTAGGCAAGTGTTCTAGGAACCCATCTGTATCAGTGTACCAGGTGGTGTTTTCATGAGAGGCTGTGTTTGGCTTCAGTGAATTTCTTTTGAAGACTCTGTCAGAACATTTGCCCATTTAATAATGAGTGATTTATGAGCACACCTGTCCACACTGCATGGCGTATGCAGCAGTTTTTGACAAAAAAACAGCATAACCCCCTTGACCTACCCTCCCTATTCACCTGGTGTTGCCCCCAGGCAACATTTTTTTTCTCCCTGGGTGAAAAAAGTCCTCAAATATAAATATTTTGCCAATGTGGAAGAAATGAAACAAAAAATTTCATAAGCACTAAAAGACATCAAAATCAATGAGTTCAAAAACTGTTTTCAGCAGTGGAAAAAACAGTTCGATGGGTATATTGCATCAAATGAAGAGTACTTTGAAGGTGACTGAAGTTTAAACATGTAAGAATACACAATTTTTTATATATAAATTCTGTTTTTTGGGTCCACCCGCATTTATGCACCTTATGTTCATTGCAGCACTATTTACAATAGCCAAGATTTGGAAGCAGCCCAGGTGGCCATCAATAGATGAGTGGATAAAAAAGCTATGGTACATTTACACAATGGAATATTACTTGGCCACAAAAAAGAAAATTTTACCCTTTGCCACAGCATGGATGGACCTGGAGAACATTATGCTAAGTGAAATAAGCCAGTCAAAGAAAGACAAGTGCCGTATGATTTCACACATGTGGAATGTAATGAACAAACTGAACTAACAAGCAAAGTGGAGAAAGACTTCTAGATAGAGAGCAGGCTGATAGCTTTGGGTAGAGCGGGGGTGGTGGGATTGAGCATAAAAGATAAAAAAGAAAGAACTCATGGACACAGACAACACTGGGGTGATTATGGGGGCAGGGAAAGTGGTGGATGTAGAAGAGGGTATAGTGGGGATGAATGATGATGGAAAAAAATAAAAAAGAAACATTTCAAAAAAAAAAAAAACCCACAGGCATATTGGCCTCATCATCTAATGAAACACCAGGCTATGAACTTAAAACTAGAGAGAGGAAGAGTCCTGGAGGGTTAAATAAAAATGGCGTCTCTTTAGATCACTGAGTATGGACTCCGTGACCTAAGTGGCCATCAGCCTCTATATGGGATGCCTAAATCACACAGGCATGAGATTGGAGCCGCTGAGAGAGCAGGAGAAGACAGCAAGCTAACAGCAAAGCAAGGAGTTTACTGAAAGTGGGGTCCTTTGGGAACAAGGGAGGGGAAGCAGCTGAGCTAAGGCCAGTTCCCATCCCGTGGTTCTGTGCAGGGTTTTTAAAGGGAAAAAAACCACACACACACTATGGGGAAGTAGTCTTGTAATTGGTTACTTTGGGACTGCTCTACTTTCTTTTATTTTTTTAGGGGTAATTAGGTTTTTTTTTTTTAATTCTTTAATATATTTTATTGATTATGCTATTACAGTTGTCCCATTTCTCCCCCATTATTCCCCTCCACCCTGCACACCCCCTCTCACCCACATTTCCCCCCTTTAGTTCATGACCACGTGTCATAAATTCTTTAGCTTCTACATTTCCCACACTATTCTTGCCTCCCCCCTGTCTATTTTCTACCCACCATCTATGCTACTAATTCTCTGTACCTTTTCCCCCTCTCTCCTCCTCCCACTCCCCTGTTGCTAACCCTCCATATGATCTCCATTTCTGTGGTTCTGTTCCTGTTCTAGTTGTTTGCTTTTGTTTTAGGTGTGGTTGTTAATAGCTGTGAATTTGCTGTCTTTTTACTTTCTTCCATTTCTTATTGGGCATTTCTATCCTGCCACTCTCTAGTTCCTGAAACTTGTTCTGGTGGCTTTGTAGTTCCTGGAACTATCCTGTCCTTGACGGATTACTTGATTGCTGTCTCACCCTGGTCTGCTTGTTCCAATATCCTGTTTTGCTGGCTGGGGTGCCTCCCGGCAAGGTCAGACCAGACTGTCAACAGGAAAGACATGCAGTCTTGCTTCGTGTCAGGGGCCCCCACACATAACAACATGATTCCAGTTGACGAAATGTTTTGGGTCCTATAGTTTTCTCACTGAACCCTGATATATAGACAGATATACCAAGAAGAATGAACTTTTAACATCTTAAAAACAGGTCTTATTTTGACAAAGGGCACATGTAGCAGCAGCGTTTTAAGACCTATAAGTGAATCACAAAATCTTGCATTTGTTTAGATCCTATGTGCTTTATGTTTTTTAAGTTCTGAACAGTGTCTGCAATAGACCTAATAACCTTCTTTTACCAACTTCATTGTTGAAGAAAATTAAGCATTTCTTCTAGATTTGGTCTGAAGAAACTTCTTTCAACAAGAAATAAAATAAGTGAGGTTTCGCTTTCACCTTGAGAGTAATTCAAGTTAACTTGTTTACTTTTAAGGGCTCTGTCAGAGCACAGCTTTACCTAGTTCACACTGCATTGCACTGTGTAGTTCCTCATACTTACTTGGGATGTGAGAAGAAGCAGAGTGTGCCATCCAGAATAAGCCTTTGGGGACATTCATGATTTCAAGCCAGTTATTTTTAAGAAACAAAAGACTCAGGAAAAACCTCTGAACTTCACCCTAATTGCCTAAAAGAATTGAAGTAGGGGACCTGATCCAAGAAGGAAGGTATCCTTACCAGGAACTGCAGTTTGCTTTGAACTAGCTATGATAGACAAGGAGGAACCTAACAAGACCTGTTTGATCAAAGTGCCCCATTGTTAAAGATGGCCCAGCCAACATTTATCTACCAAACAATTTGCTTTTCCATCTCCCTGTGAATTGAAGTCCCAAACCACTATTCCCACCCCCTTCTCCTTCGTCCAGAATGGCATATTAACCTCAACTTTTCAGTGTGTCCTGGGGGGGGTCCCATATTCTAATGGAACTCTCTCATGTACATACGTAATCCCTTTGCTTATTTTCTCATCTTCATGTGTCTCATGTCAATTTGACTATTAGATCAGCCCGAAAAATGTATAAAGACAGAAAAAAATTATGTCTTCCTCCCCCACTGATGGATGGAAGTGTCATCTCACTCTTGCATCCCCCAGAATGCTGGGAGATAGTGATGACTGGACCAATAGTAACGAACAACATGCTCCTGTTATCAGGAATAGCACTGCCAGATGGCTTGCACCAGGAGGAAGATGCCAAGAAATTATTTTTATTTTTTGTAATTGAAACCTGTTGCTGTTTATTTATTTATTTTTTTTAAAGAGGACTTAAAGGTGAAGGGGATGTTAGTGAATGGGGTTGAGTTTGAATGAAATCATTTGCCCTACTTACTCTAAGAATACTCTTTAACTTGGATCCTCCTTAGATCTAAGCCAACATCCAACCCCAAAACACCGTAACACTTTGTCGTAATGAGTGGCAGGCCCAGAAACAAGTCTCCAGTATGTGCTCTGCTTCCAGAAATAAACATTATCTCTGGTAAGAGAAAATACAGATTGTACTGCAGACTGTGATAATCAATGGCAGAGTCGACATTGCATCCACAGCCCTCACTGGGGTAGTAAATAAAGTCTGTCTGACCTGATTTAGCTTGCTTTCATGACTTGGACTCAGTTCTTAATGTCACCCTATTAGTAGTATGAGGCAGAGGAATAAAATTATTATACTATTCAGTTCATCACTGATACAACCTTGACTTTAGTTAAAGAGACTTAGGTGTATGAAGGGACTGAGTCAGGCTCCTGGGAGACTCGGGCATGTTAAGCATAGCTGAAGAAAAACTTCCACCATGGCATTTTGCATCTACAAGCCCTAGAGCTCTTGCTATGCCAAGTTCAAGTCTATAAAACTTACACCACTTTCCACCTGCTTCATTCCATTTTTCTCTACTTTATAGTAATGTCCAAAGGCCTCAGGCAGAGGTATTTAAACTCTTCTCACACCATGAGCCTAATCTGGCTGGCTGGACCTCCATTCCTAGTTCTGCCTACGTGACTCATCTGGCACAGAATGCTGCAATGCTGCCTTGCTTTAGTGTTTAATTGTATCCTATTTATGCATTGCCTTCCCCTGTGAGTCTGCCAGGTGTGGAGCCAGACCTTGGCCAGTGTTGGTACTTTTCCCTCCTCCCCTTCACCCTCCCCCAGTGCCTTACCCCATGTACATTTTTAGTAAATTGCTTTGAAATGAACCACTTTATTGAATGGGACTATATTCATAGAAAAAAATGCCTTTAGATGAACTGGTTCTGTGACACTAGAAGTTTATATTCTAGCCCCACGTGCATATTTTTAAAAAATTAAGGGCCCAACTATAGCGAACATTTCTCCTGAGGAGCAATTACAAACCAAATCTGAATGGGCAATTCTGTCTTACTAATGGACTATAGAAAATAAAATACCTAAAATTATTTGATTTGGCAGTAATCTTACCTTTTTAGAATGGTACTACTTTGTTTTCTCCTTCTAATCATTTGGAGTTTGTATCCCCGACCGTGAAAAGGACTAATGAAATGTTTAATAAGAAGAGACAAATTTTAAAAGAGTTTTGCTGGCTCAATTATATGCAAAAATAATACTTAAAATATTGGAATTATATTGTATGACAAACCCTCTGAGACTGTCCTTCGTATAAGAAAACAATGTGTAAATTGACCTCACAACAGACTCTGTGCGTTCTTCCTCTACCAGGAGGTGACCAGCCTAGTGATCAGCAGCATGAAAAGGCAGGCCCCATACAAGGGCCCCTGTCCTGGGCGCCAGATGTGGGGGGGCTCTGCCCACAGAGCCCCATCCCTCCGTCATGCATGAAAATAAAAACTACCAAGACATGATCTGCTTGGGGAGGAAAGGGGTCAAACTCTCAGAGGAGAATGACCCAGAGCCCCTTCCTCACTAGGCTTTTATTGGGTTCAAATACACAGGAATACAGGTATGTCAGGTGGCAAGGATCAAACAATGGTTAACTTTTCAAAGAAATCTGAGGGCTTAATCTGAGTCAGTGTCTGTCAGGAAAGGGGGTTGCCAAACTTTGGGAGACGGTCTCATTTCCTCCTCGGACCCTTATCATTTAAGTGAGAGCACTCTTATAAAAGCAGGTTTCACAGGACTTTAGGAATTCTTTCTTATGCCCGATCACCCAGGGAGCCATCCTGGCCAGTACAGGGCTGCACTATTCACCCTCACAGTTTCAGGCTTTAAGCTGATTAGGAAGCAGGAGACATCTCCCAGATGGAAATGAGAACTCAGGCTATGTCAGAATAGCTGGGGGGCGAAGGTCCATCACCCCCTCTTTGCTGCAGCCCCCCGAGTCCTTCCATGAGGGCCTCTCAAGTGGTCGTGTCTGGCTTAGGTTGCCCCTCCCTGAGGAGTCTTACCCGTCATTGACTACCAACCAAGCATTGGGGCCAGAGACGGATGAGGCAGAAGCGGTGCTCCTGCCAGGGAGATAAGCTTTGTCTCCTTCGTAGTCCTCTTGACAGAACAGACCCAGATGAAGCGGGTCCCTAGGCTCTTACACAGCCCACCATGGGGTGAGGGTTACAACTCCTGAAACCAGGCTGAACGGTCTGCAACAGCCCCAGGGCTAGATCGTCATTGTGACACCAAGGCTCTGCTGGTCTGCAAGGCAAGAGTTCCATTTTCCTGCCCCACAAGCAAGCAAGTGCTCTGCTGCAGGAACAAGCATACTTTCTGAACTATGAGGAGAACCAAGAGAGCATGTCCAGCCTGCGTTCTCTGGGAGTCCCAGCTAAGGCTGTTAAAGCTCATCTTTGTCTGGAGATCAACCTCTGTGCTGCTCGCACACATACTCTGGCAGCCAGAGACTAAAAGGATAGAATGACAGTCACACCTGCTGCTGCCCAGGGCAGGGCCCCAAACTGCTAACAGTCTCCCAGTCTTGAAGAAGAAAGTTTACACAGAGCAATTACGCTCTCATGGTCAACACTGTGATCTCACTCTAGTTCTCCAAATATTTATAAACCTTTAAACCCAGAGTCCTTATAACCGCTTCACCCTTCCAATACACACATGCCAGCTTCTGCTACTACCTACCCACACTAGGCGACCAGAATTTTCTTTTATCTTGGGAACCAACATAATCAAGCATACAGAGTCTCAGGGTTGTCTTTTGAAGCAGGCCTTCACTTTATGAAAAGCATTATTGAAATGCAGGCATGGTATTTTGTGGCACGATTCCCCACAGGTCTTGGCATTTGGTTGGTATGGTTATGCCCCCAAAATGCAGCATACGAAAAGTTTCCAGTAAGTGTAAAATTTCTAAGATTGTTGATAATAAATTCTCTGTCATTTCCCATCAGAAGTTCTATGGGCAAAAGAAAGCATCACCAGCTGAGTAATGTGCATTGGTCCTATCACATTATATGAACTAGAGTAAAAAATAAATAAAGTCAACTGAGCTTACCCTATTTGCTAGGTATAACGCCCACTGCTTTTGCATGGTATTTTATTTAATCTTCCCAACAGTCCTGCAATTTACATATTATTCCAATTTTTACCAATGAAAAGTGGAGGCTCAGTAAGGCTACACCATGTAATTAGTAGTGTTATAAATTCAAACTCAAGTTTTCTGACCTTCACTCCAGAGTTTTTTAAACTAGATCAGGATGCCTGTCATGTATTAAGCCTTCCAACCTCAGTGACACAATACCGGCAATTTCAAAGTTAAGAACTGTTCAATAAAGGGCCAGGCTCTCTAGATAGAAAATATAATTTATTTACTTAATCATTTTAAATCTCAGCATGCCCCCCTTTGCTTAAGTCAAAGTTAAATTGGAGTGTGCTGAAGCTGTGTGTTTAAAATATAGAAATAATGTTGGTGCTCAGTAATTTTCTTCTAAAAGAGTTAAGCTAGTGACCCACTCTCACTAACATGAATGGGAAGTATCTACTCACTTCACGCCCTCATCTTGTCCTATCTCCCATGGCTCGAGAGAGGTCAGAAGAAAAGCATTCGCTTGAGTCCTGCACACCGTTACCCCACTTGAGGACTGTAGGACCCACCAAGACAGAAAGCTGACGTTGCTAGGGGATGCTGAAAGGAAAGAACTGTGCTTCCATTGTGTTTCCCCAGAGCAAGCCTCAATCCCACTGGCTCTGGACAGCAGGGGTTACCTATTAAATCATTAGCCTTATACCTCAGTTTTTAATCTTTCACTAATAATAGCACTGGACAAAGTTCATCAAGATTTATTGCCCTGTCCAAATGTTTAGTCAACAGGTCATATGATGTTAGAGAAATCCAGAGTAGTCTATTTCTGTTCCCATAGATAAAAATAATAAAAATTTATGACCACACATGATTTTAGCAAAAGGAAATTGAATTGCACCTTCAAGTCCAAACTTAAGCATTGCTATGTAATTGAATAAGGTAATATGATAGTTAATTATTTTGTTATGATAACTCATTATTGTATAAGTATCATCTCTGGGTTATTTTATTGAAACCAATCAGTGTCTCTTACTTACAGATTGAGAATTCTGGTATTCTTACCTTCAACTTTCCTCCAAAAGCCAATCCTGAGATATCGACATGAAAGCCATAAAAAAAAAACATGATGATACTAATACATTTTCAGTGTTTATTCAAAGTACATGTAAATGGGAAAAGCCTCCACAAACAACATCTACAAAACTTTTGGAGAAGAATGTTTATACTCATTCTTTCTTTCTTTATGAGATACAACACAGCCCAAGAAAATTTATTTAGGTCACTGATTCTCAAACTCTGGGACACATCATGAGCTCTCAGGGAGCCGAATATGTACATTCACAATTCAGACATCTGCTCCTCACATCCTTAGACATTCTGATTTGGCAGGTCTCACTCCCTGCTCCCTGAACTCTTTAGTGCTTTCTTGATTTACTCTTGTTCCCAGCACTTACCAACTTCTCGGATATGAGATAAGTAAATTACCTAGTGTGTTTATTGTCTCTGTCAGCCTCCTCCCATCTGTTTTGTTCACCAGAACTGTGTCTAGTACAGAGTGGTGTTTGAAGGGAAGGAAAGAAGGCAGATAGCATGGTTTGCTATGTGATCTTCTCAAAACGCTTTTAATCTAGTGTTAAAGCCAGAAGGCAATCCCAAGATGGAAATGTCCACTTAACTTCCTGATAAACTGTATGTCAGGCCTGCCACAGGATATTGATTACTGTTTTTAGGACTGACACACAGGCAGCCCATTTACCTCGTTCTCATCTCCTGGCCAAATTCCCTGCTTCTCCTTATCACTGCATCAGACTACGTCAAATGTCAGGAAAGCCAGGAAGGTGGGTGGAAATATTGTTAAAGACTAAGGCAGGGATGAATTTGTCCTTTCACATCTAAACATGAAGGAAGGAATGAAATGTGAAAGAAGGAAATAAGAGATAGACAACTGAGAGAATTCTCTAGATTAATCCTGGAGGTAATTGAGTGGGACTTTACACAAAACATGCCTAGTTACAAGTGCCAATCAACTAATCAACAATTAAGAAGCCTTAAAAATCTCTATAAGAACATACCATTTTGGACCCATAAAAAAAGCCAAATGTGAATCATCTTAGATCTCTCCTTTCTAAAGAGTTTGATATGAAAAGAAGTATTCATTCTATGAAGAAAATTTGGAGAAATTTGGATATACTGAGACATTGGTGAGCTGGGAACTTGGTTCAGGCTCATAAGAGACTTATGATCTCAAACTCACTACACAGGGCTAATTAAAGGAAGCCAGAAAGAAAAGAGAAATGGGACTAAGCTGAGAAAGTCTTAGGCTATACTTTCCATGGGCATCCAACCTGTGGCCTGTGGGCTACATGTAGCCCAGGATAGATATGAATGCAGCCCAACACAAAATCATAAATTTACTTAAAATATTATGAGGCTTTTTTGTGATTACATGTTGCAATGTATTTAATGTGTGGCCTAAGGCAACTCTTTTTATTCCAGTGTGGTTCAAAGATGCCAAAAGATTGGACACCCCTGCTTTAATCTATATCATTTAACCATTTAAGTGTCTCTCATTTAAAAGACATGTGATAATGTATTAAGTACAAAAATAATGCAATGGATATTTTTTTGTAGGCATTGTGTTGTTTATGAAAAAGGCGAGCTCTAATTGACTCTGATCACAGAGTAAGTTTCTATAAAAGAAATTCCCCCTACTGACTTCTATCATAAATTGAAGGATTATGTTTAGAGAAAAATAATAGTACAAAAGTAAGCAAAAATATCAGGTCCTTTAAAAAAAAAATGTAACCCACCCTAGCTGGTGTAGCTCAGTGGTTTGAGCATGGGCCTGCAAACCAAAGGGTCACAGGTTCGATTCCCAGTCAGGGCACATGCCTGGGTTGCAGGCCAGGTTCCCATTGTGGGGTGTACAGGAGGCAACCACACATTGATGTTTCTCTCCCACTCTTTCTCCTTCCCCTTTCTCTAAAAATAAATGAATAACAATCTTTAAAAAAATAAAATAAAATAAAAAATATGTAACCCAAGGAGTGCTCCAGAGCTGCCTTTTTCCTAACCCAAAGCTCCTGGTGTTACAGGCTAAGAGGTCGGGGTTTTCCACGGATTTGCACCACACATTGCACAAACAAAAATAAATTGGGAGCAAGAAGTTATTTTTAAAACTACTCTCTGGGTGGATTAATCTGACCAATTATTCCCTCAATAAATAGTTTTATAACATCTAATAACACCACACACTGGAAGGAGGTAAATAAATTAGGTCCCTGACAGTCTCTGTATAGCAAACACACAATGCAATGTCACAGTATTACCTATTAGATACAGCATACACAGTCAGCATTATTCTAGGACTGTAGGATTGGTGGGAAAGGTGTGAAGAAATAAAAGATGATTTCATCTTTAGGTTATGAAATTAATGAACATCAGTACCACATTGTGTTTTTCCGTGAGGCACTGATTTACAGCTTGAAGAATCCCATCAAGTGCCCAGAAAAATGAACATAGAACAAGAACATGATATGAATAAAAGGGAAAGTTTAAGAATGAATATATATGTCATATCAATGAACAAATGCTACAGAAGTTACCTATTATAACAAAAAGATTCTCAGGCTGGATATAGAGTAAAATCCAATTAATGTAGCATACAATATATTTAAAACAAATTGATATGGAAATGTATTTCAGATACTTAAAAATATGGTTCCTGAAATTTAAAAATAACAATAAATAACATTGTTGGAAGATAAAGGCAGTTCAGAACAAAGCTAAAGGAAAATGAAAAGTTCAGTGAATGTCTAGCCCACTGAATTGAAAGCACACAAAGAAACATTATTTTGATATTTTAGAATGTTAGGAATAAAGAAAAGATCCAGAAAGCTTTCAGGGAGAAAAGGAAGGTCAAATACAAAGGTACAATAGGACAGACATCTTGATAGCAACATGGGCTACTTAAAGACAAAGGACAAGTACCTTCAAAATTCCAAGGGAAAATAATTTCAACTTCAAATTTCAGAATCCAATGTGAATGGTTCATGAAACTTAAGCGTTTATTGCAGCAAGTCTTTGCTTTGTAGATGTAAAGGGATGGACTTAAAGCAAGTGCACAAAACCACAAATAGTGACAAACATTAAGTAAAACTAAGTTAAAATACATCATTTCCTATTTGAAAAAAGTTTTAAGTGAAAATTGTTTGACTATTTTAGATCAGTGAAAATACAATATAGAATTTATATCCTAGTGTCTGAAAGCAGTCATTTTACCACGTGCATTTTAAAAATATTGTTTGTTACACTGTTTGTTGGTCAAAGGGTATAAACTTGCAAGTAGAAGATGAATGAGTTCTAGAGACCTAGCGCTCAGCACAGTGATTACAGGCAGCCAGGCTGTGTTGTATACTTTCAAAGCTGCTAAGAGACTGGATCTTAAATGTTCTCGCCACACATAAAATTTGATAATTATGTGATGCAGTGATGGAGGGCATAGCTAACACAATGGTGGTAATCATATTGCAATATAAAAATGTATCAAGTCAATACATTGTACAATTTAAACTTACATAATGTTATTATATGTTAATTATATCCCAATTTATAAACCATTATGTTGTAAACCTTAAACATTAAAAAAGAAGATTATTCTTAAATATGAAAATAACTGCCAGAAGGAACAGTTAAGAGTTAAGAGTGGTTGCTCCATAGAGTAGGACTGTGTTAAACTTGCCTTGTGGGTTTTTTCATAATAAAGCCTCCCAAAATAATTCACTTTTTTAAAAGTATACTTTATTGATTATGCTATTACAGTTGACCCATCTTTTTCTTCCTATTTCTCCCCACCCCGCACCCTCCTCCCTCTCACCAGCATTCCAGCCCCTTATGTCTATGTCCATGGGTTGTACATATAAGTTCTTTGGCTTCTCCATTTCCCATACTATTCTTAACCTCCCCCTGTCTATTTTGTACCTACCATTTATGCTTCTTATTCTGTGTAGCTTTATCCCCATTTTCCTCCCTCCCCTCCCCCACTGATAACCCTCCGTATGATCTCCATTTCTGTGATTCTATGCCTGTTCTACTTGTTTGCTTAGTTTGTTTTTGTTTGTTGTTTTTTTAGGTTTAGTTGTTGAGAGTTGTGACTTTGTTGTCATTTTACTGTTCAGAGTTTTGATCTTCTTCTTTTTCTTAGATAAGTCCCTTTAACATTTCATATAATAAGGGCTGGGTGATGATGAACTTCTTTAACTTGACCTTATCTGGAAAGCACTTTATCACCTTTCCATTCTAAATGATGGCTTTGCTGGATAGAGTAATCTTGGATGTAGGTCCTTGCCTTTCATAACTTTGAATACTTCTTTCCAGCCCCTTCTTGCCCACAAGATTTCTTTTGAGAAATCTGCTGATAGTCTTATGGGAACTCCTTTGTAGGTAACTGTCTCCTTTTCTCTTGCTGCCTTTAGGATTCTCTCCTTATCTTTAATCTTGTGTAATATAATTATAATGTGTCTTGGTGTGTGCTTCTCTGGGTCTAACTTCTTTGGGACTCTTTGGGCTTCCTGGACTTCCTGGAAGTCTATTTCCTTTGCCAGATTAGGGAAGTTCTTCATTATTTGTTCAAATAAGTTTTCAATTTCTTGCTCTTCCTCTTCTCCTTCTGCCACCCCTATGATTCGGATGTTGGGATGTTTAAAGTTGTCCCAGGGGTTCCTAAGCCTCCCCTCATTTTTTTGAATTCTTGTTTCTTCATTCTGTTCTGGTCAAATGTTTATTTCTTCCTTCTGCTCCAGATCATTGATTTGAGTCCCAGTTTCCCTCCCTTTGCTGTTGGTTCCCTGTGTAATTTTCTTTATTTCACTTTTCACAGCCTTCACTTCTTCCTCCATTTTGTGACCATACTCAACCATTTCTGTAAGCATCCTGATTACCAGTGTTTTGAACTTTGCATCTGATAGGTTGGCTATTTCCTTGTCACTTAGTTGTTTTTCTGGAGTTTTGATTTGTTCTTTCATTTGGGCCAAATTTCTTTGTCTTGGTGCACCTATTATGTTTTAAGAGGTGGAGCATTAGGTATTTGCCAGGGCAGGGCAACCCACGTTGGTGGGCGCTATGGTGCTGGATGTGGGGGAGGGGTTAAAGAGGTGACAATGCTGCTTGCTTGGCTCCTGTCCTGCTTTCAGTAACTTCCCTGCTACCCACAAGCAAATTGTGCGCTTTCAGGTACGGATTCCCAAGTGGGTGGAGTTGCGTACATTCTAGGATCCTGTGGGTCTCTCCAGCAAACTCTCTTGTGAGGCTGGGAGTTTTTCCTGCTGCTGCAACCTCCACAGATTTTTACAGCCAGAGGTTTTGAGCCTTCCTTTTCCTGTGCTGGAACCCTGGATGTGTGATCTGTCTTACTTACCAGTTGTTCCTCTTAGTTTATCCGCATCCAAATGTGAGACCAGCAGCCACTGCCTCACCTACCCAGTCCTTCAGCCACTGCCTTTCCATGCATCCACTCCACCCTGGTTGCCTGACTCCACCCTTCCTACCAGTCTGGAAGAGTGTTTCTTCTTTTACTACTTGGCTGTAGGACTTCTGTACAGTTTGACCTTCTGGAAGTTCTGCTTGATTTTTGTTTTTAAATTTATTGTTGTCCTTCTTTTCATTGTGTGAGGAGGCACAGTGTACCTTACTAAACCTCCATCTTGGCCAAAAGTATGATAATTCACTTTTTTAAAGTACCAAATCTATTTAGATTATTTAAAATGTTTGATTAACATTAAATGTTTGAACTCATTATTACTTAAAACACTGACCCCATCTATTTTTACTCTGTGACACATACCAAGGTACATTTGCTAATTCCCAAGTTGTGATTGATTTCAGGTTACCAACATGACATCACTGAATGAGGAATTAGGAAAAAATGTCAAGTAACACAAAATTTTTTAGCATTTCTACCATACAGATAAAATACATTTAAATAATTGTAAGAACACAGATAACACCAGAGTATAGAAAGATAATTTGTAAGTGATGAGTTTTGAGTATTCATTAACTTTGCTTTTAATTCATTTAACTGTAGGTTTAGATCATTTAATTTTATTAAATAGCTGTATTTAAAGCACAAAAATTCCTGTAAATTTGACAATTATCACTTTAAAGCCAGTGTGAGCCAGTTTCATCACACAATTGATACCTGGCATTAACATGCTCATCACACTCTTGTGTAGTTGGATGAATGGATGTCGGATGGATAGATGGGTAGATGATAGATCAGAACGTAACAGAAAACACTAACCATCAAAGAAACGATTCTCAGGGACGGGTCCTTTTGGGGGGGATTAACACTTTGAAGCTTGAAAGCAATGTGTCCACAATGACAGTCATTCTTGTGGTCATCATAGACATATATACAAATGCTGTTGGTTATTCTTTTATTAAAAATATTGTTGCTTTTTTTCCTGACAGTTTTGGCTGCATTAAAAAAAATGGACTGTTTCATCAAGCAGCCACCATCTTGAAATCAAAAGAAATGATCAATAACCATAAATCAGAACCCACACTGGCTATTTTCCTAGATTATCTGATGAGGCTGTGTTAATAGAATTATATTTTTCAAGTAACTTACAAGTATTTGAGAGCAGTTATTGCATCTAGCTTATTTTTCTAGCCTCCATAGCACTCACACATGTTTAAAACTATGTTGAAATTTACTACTCATATTGCAATTATTTACTTATATGTTCTTCTCTTCCAATATACTGTGTGCTCCCCTTGAAGGTGAAGTTTTTATCTTGTCAATTCTACATGCTAATGCCTGGTTGACATTCACCTCTCACTAAATATTAGTTCAGTTAGATTGAAGAGATGCCCAATAAATATTTATTAAAACAAATTAACTATATTAAATCAGAACTTAATTTAATGTCATTTTGGCATAATCCAAAAAGGACTATCAAATAGGCAAGTCTTTGGATCATTAGGCAGTATAATATATACTACCAAGATTCAAATTTTAGCTCCATCTCTTACAAGCTTCCAGAACTTCATTAAGTACATAATCCCCATAATCCTCAGTTTCTCTGTCCTAACACGTAGGATATCATGATGCTTTTATGTTATAGATAAAGCTGATATATGGTCATAATACATGATTGGCCTAAAGGGTAACTTTAGGCCTTTAAAACAGTGAAACATATTCCTAGTTGCCAATCACAAGGTTTCTCACAAAATTAAACTTTGTAATGCCCATCGGATTATCACAGTTTTCCTTCTAGGTATAACTGTGATTCATTAATCTAAGTCAAGACTGAGTATTAAGAGATTATTGAATATTTATCTTTTTCTGCCTTAGGTTTGCCTTGGAGAACTGGTATGCTAATAAAAGCCATATATTGGTCTTCACATAATTTTATTAGATCTTTGTATCAACCACAGATGTTAATTTGTATTAACCCTGACAGGAAAACTGATCCTTGAAGTCAAAAAGTTCAAGCATAGAATACAGGATTTTTAACTCATCAGTCCCTGCCACACAAAGCTCTTTCTACAAGAGAATATTGCCTCTCTTTGACTGCATGATGTCCTACATTTTTCTCAGCAATATTTCAATCTCAACAAGTGTGGTCCAGGGAAATCAATTCTGCACATTCACTTCTGATCCTCATCTGTTAAAGTGAATGTGTATACTGAAGCAGTTTTTTTTTTTTTTTAATGGCTGAAAATTATTGACAACTTTTCAATTGAGATGTGGGGTCTACATCCCTTTTCTTGGAATCCAGGTGAGTTTATGTCTGCTCTGACCAGTAGAGTATGACCGAAGTGACACTGTTACTTCTGAGGTTTGGTCATAAAAGGCCTGAATCACCCACCATGTTCACTGGAGCACTTACTCTTGCAGACCTGAACTGCCATGGGCTCCCTTAGTAAGAGGAAGTTCAAGCCACAGGCAGAGCCCAGAAGTAGACTTGCTGGTCAACAGTTCCAGCTAAAGTCACACTTTAGTCATGCTAGCCCAGGAGTCAGGCATGTGAGTGGAAAAAGCTGATTCCGGCTCTCAGCCATTCAAGACTTCACTAGCTGCTCCACTTTTCCCAGCTGAGAGCTCCGATTTATGGAACAGAAGAAAGGATCTCTGCTGCGCTCTGTCAAAATTCCTTGCCCCCAGAATCTATGAACATCACAAAAAGGTGATTGTTCTATACCCCTAAATTAAAGGTAGTTTGTTATGCAGCTGTAGTAAGTGGAACATTTAACATAAATCACTAGGGAAGCCGTAGAGGTGGAAAGTTACAGTAAAAAAAGAAACACACTATTTGAGGAATGTGCATGAAAGAACATTTTTTTCCAGGAAACTAGACTTTAGTGCTTATTGTACAGATATATACCATCTCTTATCTTTATCTTCTTAGTACGAGAAAATGTCATCTTTCTCCAGATCCTCTTCTTCTGTCTTGTGTGATCTTTGAAGACTATGCTAGACAACCGCCAAATAGACTCCAAGATAATTTCTTTGATTAACAGTGAGATGTAGCTATATGTTAGAAGAAATTTTTCAATAAAAGAAGGAGAAATATCTCTTGCTGGGGTAGTGAAAGAAAAAAGTATAAGTTTGAAAAGTTCTTTTCCTAAGGGTTACTCTTTGTTCTTTTGAAATCAATGATAGAGGTATGAAATGATAAGAAAAACCATAAACTTAAAAAAAATACCTGGTCGAAAAGAAAGATGCTTTATAAATTCATCTTGCCAAATCATGCACAAAATCATATGTCTACAAGGTCCTGGATATTTACTAGTGCCTGCTGCTGTCTCTTTAACCTGACATGTCTTTACCATATGCGGTGTGACAAAATGTTTAAGACTTTGCCACATGCTGCATTTTTTGTTTATATTTCTCAAGCTATAAAATCAAAACACATCAATTACAAAATTAAAAGCCAGGATAATATTCATGGCTGCAAAAAATAAGGGAGTCTCATACAAATAAAAGTATAATACATTTTAATAAGAAACAAAAAGTTTATTCTAAAAGGTTTCTGTAACCCTGTAGTCCTTTGAAAATATCATTTGACATAGATCTTGGTAATAAATTACAGCTGTAATTTAATAACAGCTTCAATATGGTGATCGCCCATTTAATGCTTAGAACAACCCACAAGTTGGGAGCACTTTCCCCCATTTTACAGGTGAAGCAATGAATAGGTCCAAGGATACATCGCTAGTAAGGCAGAACCAGAATAAACATGACTGGGTAAATATGACAGAGGGCAGTCTATTCTCAAAGGCTGCCAGGCTGGCTGTCTAAGTAGCACTTGAGAATTTAAATCATACTTGCATGTGCATCATTAACCTCACTGAATCCAAAATCTATGCTGTGAGTGAGCCTGTTTTTTCTATTTTATAGATAAAGAATCTTCAGCTCAGGGAGGCTGAGCAACCTCCCCAAGTCGAATCATAGCTATGAAATACTTTTGTACATCACTACTTCAGAATAAATAATGCTGAAATGTGTTCCTCTGTGAGAACAGTAAGGAATGTATTAGTTGGAAATATGGTGGCTTATAAAGACAGAGATTTTGGTTTTATGGGGGACATTTTTAAGAAAAGGAATATGTGATTGCAAACACAAAATTAAGATCCCAAGTGAATATTTGCTCAGAATGAGAAAACAGAACACCAGAAATTATAGGATTTAAAAAGCTGAAAAATACCTCTGATATTGCAAATATCTAGCAAATAACAAGAAAATTTTTTATGAAATAACTGGTAACATAGCTCTGTAATAGCTTTTCCCTATACTTTTGGTTTCTTCCTCCTTTATCACCTCTTTATAAATAATAAAAACATTCTAAAGAGAGAATAAAAATGTAATTCATTCTTTCTTCTAACATGAACAATTGAAATCCATTTTATTATTATTGACAGCTGAGAGAATCAAAAGGCATGACCTCACACACAGGCCTTCACTCTGTTTGCAGAATTACCACAGGTTTATGTTCTACAAACCCAGGAACTCTGATAAATTCTATTTGAGCAATTCCTATCAACAGTATGGTGGATTAATAATTGCATGTGCTGCATCATTGAATATGTTCCAGACATGAGAGAACTTCTATTTTGACTATGAATCAATAAGAACCAAATCCTCTGTTTACAATTGTACACATCCAATGACTGAAATAATCTTCTGCAAACTAGCTTTTGAGTCTATCTATATATTTCAAGACCTGCTTTTCCTCTATGGCCCACCTGCTTTCAGGGCTGGGTACTGTGGGTGCATCACAGTATACCTCTGGTCCTGCCCCTTGGTGTTGCACACACGTACCTGAAAACCCCATCACAGAGGAAAAGCCAGCAATAATTTAACTGATTGTAAATACCATAGATACATACAAACCTAAACCAACTCCCATCTCCAGATCCCCAAAATGTTTACTGCAAGGCCTACTGACAGCAGAGTACATGTGACAGAGAGGAAGACATAAAAAAAATGAGACAGGGGTCTGAACAGATTGCAGTTAAATATCATAATTTTGCAAATTTTTTAAAAAACCACCTGTCCATAGGAAGACATTGCTTGGGTCCTTCCAGGGCCTAGGAAGGAGCCTGTCCCATAGAGGGATCTTAAGGTTTAAGCTTCCTTAATGAATCACCTCTGTCTTCATCAAAAAGATGGTAGAGAAGAGCCCCACAGAAAGACTGAGTATTTATTAAGATCTCAGAAACTTCCATTACTTCTTTAACTTAGACTTCCTTTGGCCAGTCAGGAGAGAGTCAAAATTCTAACTGTTTAAGGATCAGTGTGCCTTTTCCTTGGGGATGAACATCTTCTACATTGGTCTCTTTAGAGACAAACCGGGGCACTTAGAGTATCCAAATAATTTAGGCTGTAAAATCACTTCATCAAGACCAATTAAAAAATGTTCTTGGCTAACTTCATTTGCATATTCATATTAATTCTCCGCTTCACTTGGATTGTACGGTCTAAGAGCAGCATTTAATTACAGCACAACCCTGCATTTGTGAACCACAGCTGATGCTAACAGTAAATACGTGTTATCTATCTAGTCAGCACAACGTGATCAGAATGCACAAGGAGCAGGAATCTTCACGCTGGAGAGGCTTGACTGAACACGATATCAAGGGAATGGAAACCCAGGATAAGTGAAAAGCAGTTGAAAATAAAGTTTTGAAAGCTTTGAATAAACACAAGTCTCCAGAGATTAATTCCTTCGCAAAAGTACTGAGAGACTTTGCAAATGTGAGCATTGCTCATTTTGTATCTTTTGCATAATTACAGAAAACAAAGGAGATGTTGAGAATCTAGAAGTAAAAGCTTGCCCACTTCAAAGAAGAAGAGATTGATGTTATTTGGAAAATGTCAAGACCTACAATCTTGGTGTCCACTCCAGCAAAATGTTAAAATAGATTATTATTGTATTGAGTAGGAATTCCACAATTACTAGCTCAATAATTAAATTTGATTTCTGACCACTAGCCACAATTCTAGCTAATAAAGAAAACCATCTACTCATTTCTAAGTTAAATCTGATGCAAATCAACCATTTTTTAATCATTCAGTTTTCTAATCAGAAAGGATGAAGACCCTCTCTCAGAGTTGTTTTTTTTTTTTTTTTCCTCTCTCTCTCTACTCCTTGAGGTTAATTCTAAGCCCTAGTGAGTACTTTAGAAACTTCCCAGTCAGGAGGAAGCTGATCATACTTGGAGTTGCCTCTATTTGCCTACTCCTGTGTGAGCCTTGCGCTTTACAGATACTTATCCCAGAAGGTCCTCAGGAGCAGACAATGAACCCTGCTCCCTCCACTAGCAACCTATCTCCACATGAAGGGAGATGGGTAGCTGCTGGAGTCTAAGGAATCTTCATCAACTTGAGCCTGAGATAAACACAGGGTTTCTTCTCAGAGAGACCACAGGGGCTGCTAACTTAATTATTTCAGGAGTACCTATATCATTCCAATGTGTGTTTGTAAAAAGCTTTCAGAGCAAATTTATGTTGCTCCTATCAATTCTGAATAACCTCCATTTGCAGAGGTGAAAACAATAGGTCACAAACTTGAATGTGCCAAGATGAGGGGAAATGCCCTGAATGGTTGAGAAATTGAAGCATTCAAGGGGGTTTTCTTTGATTTTGTAAGGTTACATTTTTTTTCCTTGAGAGCAGAATGGAAGATCAAGAATGAAGTGAATCTTAATTTTAGAAAACTTGCGTTCTGCTTTTACACAACTAAGCTGTGGCCTATAATTTATACCTGAAAACTATGCCACTGCCTTTCAAGCACTTAGAAAATGAAACATTTATCACTCAGAGTCCATGTAATTTTACAAATAGTCACTCCTGTTAGACTAACCACCATTTTTTTAAGTTAAAACAAATCTTAGAAATCAAGGGAAAACTAAAAATCATGTATCTTGAATTAAGAAAATTAGTACATTTTCTGTAGCACCTCAGAGCCAAAAATGTCATAAAAAAAGAACTACTTTAAATCCAATATTTCAAATGAGGCTTAGTTGACATCCTCAAGGTCAAGCACTCAAAAAGTAACAGAAATTAAAGTTGAAATTTGGGCTCTTGTCTTTCAGACCATTCACAAGCATGCTGGACCAGATGCTATGCTGGAAGTTGAGGATGTAAAGATGAATATTCACAATGCAGAAGCTGGCTCCCAACCAGCTCACAAAAGCCATGTGTTTGCATCTCTTCCCAATTCCATGTTCAGTGACATTATATTAGTTATATTAAATTGGCAATGGTGGGAAAATTTACACCAGGGGAATGGGCAATGGCTACAAATCACAGCTTTCCATATCCCACAGCCAGTTTTGAAACACCAGTACACCACTGTCTCAGGGACTCTAGCTTTTTACTCTTCTCGTTGCTGTCACTATCTTCTCTACAGTACTCTACTCCCCACAAAATAAAGTCTGGAAGAAAATAAAAGTTTTCTATGACCCCTAAAAAATCTCATCATTTTAAGGAAATCAATGCTATTACAAAGGTAAAAAAAACAATCAAATAAGTACACGAGGTTAACAAAGATTCCTCTAGTTTGCATTGTTCTTACTATCCTGGCCTTTTGTGTCTTTCCTAGTTCCCTTCTGAGTTCATAAAAGAATACAATAGTGTATGTAAACTTTGTAGTACAGTGCTCAGCACGTAGCCTTTATTGGGCTGAGATTAGAATACAATCCCCTGACTAGCCCTCCCTGAAGGCCTCCCTTGGAAAAAAGACCTGAGATACAACTAATGCGGGCCAATACATATCTTGTTTTTCTGATGGGTAATTTGTTTACAGCAAGTACATCAGACTGGGGCCCAATCTTCCACTAGAATTCAGTTCCCATAAAGATTACCGCCCCCGCACACATGGTTTTAGAGAATGTCCTCATCTACATAGTCAACAAGTAGTCGTCACATAGTCATAAATTGACAAGTGTTATTTTAAGGAGAAAGACAATGCATAGTAGTAGTTTAGCCTGAAGTGGGGAACAAGGGAATGGGAGAAGGCCTTATATATTCTTCCCATATTAGATGTGTTTGAGAAGCAGATGGAGAAAGGAGGATTTATAGCTAAGGGAAAGGGTGTCCAGTCCAGAGAGAAGTCCCTAGGGCTAAGCATAGTGTTTTCTACTTGGCCTTAGGCTGCTCAACCATCTGACATAAGGGGAGACACAGGAGATCTGTTTATCACATTTTTTTTGTATGGCACAGAGTTGGGAGCAACTAATAATGCACCAAAGAGAAACAACAGGAGACCTCATTAGGCTAGTAAGACGAATCTTTTGAAAAATAAGATGAAGTTTAGCGGTGGTATAAACAAACCCTGGTTCCCGTGTGTGCACTTAAATGGTGAGCATAGGGAATATTCTTTCCATCAAATATGATGTGGTTAACACAGGCCTCTTCCAGGGAGCTGTGAGCCAGCTTTCCTCATGCATTGTCTCTTCCAGATCCTGAGCACACGCCTGTGAGATTGCTGTCTGGCTTTGAGAGTACGGCCTGTGTCTGAGGCATTGAATGTTTCTTTCCATATAGTTCTCTGGTCCTTGAAGTGACTGAGCCTGGTTTTGACATTAAATGAACTATATTCTAACCAAATAAGCTAACCAGAGTTTAGTACTTGCCTTGGGAGGGAGATTTATATTGAATTATCTGGGAAATTTCTCATGTTTTTGTTTAACATTGAATGAGTAGTAGCAGATAGAATATCAAGGGTCTTTTCATCCCTTTAACTAACATTACAATTTATACCTTCAATTAATATTACAATTAATAGTCCAATACAGGCTCCAAATATGGTATGCGAGAGATGAATTGCAAAAGTCAAATGGTTCTTAATTTTGTCTGTACATAGAGATGACTTCATGACCAGTTCCAGGAAATGCTCCAGCAAACGAACTGCATTACCCATTAGGTGTCATCTTCTTATGGATGCATGGATGTATTTTAAATAGCTTAAAAACACATTCTTCAGTGGATACAAAAGCTATTTTTGTATTAAATCCAAATAGCCTTGTCTGCTTCCTTCAGAGATATAAATAAATTTTAGTATCTTGTCAGTGAGTTTTTGTCCATCCAAGTATACAATCATACTGTACAATAAAAAGCAACACAGGATATAAATCATACTGGTTATTTTTCTGAAATACATCTGATCAATACTAACAACTGTCCTGATATAGAAAGAAGATAATACAAACCCATCCTCAATTTTCAACATAAGCTCTATCCAAGTATGTTTAAATATTTAAAAATGCCTTAAGAAAATTTAGTCATTCAATAGAATAAACAAAGATGGGTTAATTTGTAAATATAGGTATATTATTTTTTATAAATCAGGGGAAATATTAGAATGAATACATGTACACTGTAAGATCCTACTCATTTAGTTCTGAATTTTCAAGCCAAGTAGCATACAATCAAATGTAACATTTACAGTGTCCATAAGATAAGTGATAATAAGTTGAGGAAAAGTACAGTTCTTACTACATACAAATATCTAAGAGATCTGCATCTCATAGATGATCAGCTTATCAACAGCAGACTTGTAGTTTAGTCAGTTTATTAGGTTTCTCTCGTAATCACGAGACCATGGTTCAGTCCATCCTCAGGCCCTGGCACCACTCCTTCTGCGGCTGATGATACTGGTGACAGAATGCATGACAAAGAGCAGTGGTTACTAATGGATACTTCCAGTGATTTCCCCCCATGAGTAATGGAGAATTGTTTGCTAAAAAAACATATATGTATGTGTGTGTGTGTACACACACAAAGACAGATAGAAGAAACAATGATTTTTAAAATGTATATGTATTTATACCCCTGGAGTTGACTTTCTCATTGTAAGATACCCACTTCTCTGGGAGAAGGCAGCAAGGCAATGTCCTCCCCAAAACATTCTGAAAAACAGAATCGATTTCTGAAGAAAAGATGGGATTTATTTGCATATTGAGCCTAAGGATTCCAAGGTAAGGAGGAAGGAAGACTGAATCCATAGTTACCTGAGAATGTAAATTAGAGAAACTGGTGGGCCATAGGACTTTGACTAGGGTTTATTAAAAACAAAGATCATCAAAGTCCCTATATTGTTCAAAGGAAGTCAATTTTGATGACCTTCATTCTACACAAGGCCTTAGGAACTGGAGGAAGGACGGGTTCCCACATAGGGGTAACCAAAGCCAGAAATCACTCTGTAACCTAGCCCAGAGGCTAAATACTTTGAATAACAGCCACTGGCTGTGTGGGTGTGAACTCAAAGGAGCTTTTGCCTAAGATTCTAAGCAGAGGGCACCAGTGTGTCCTGGACACGTGACAGCAAGCCACTCACCAACCACTGACACCAACTCCAGCAGACAGAAGCAATAGCAGCAATGATCTTGTCCCCTTTTCTGATTTTCTTTGTAACTGGCATTTGGAAGCATAGTTACTCCCAGCTGCCTTCCCCAAATTCTTTAAACCCTCAGGGTTACTGAAAAACTGAGTAGGGTGGAGAAGGCATTAAGAGAGTGAGTCTGGACTTCCTATTAATAAGAAAAATGGTCATCTCAAATGACTGATTGGAAAAATGCAAGAGAAGAAATGATATTTATTCCCCAGGCTTGTGAAACAAGCAGTAGCTACCATAGGGGACTCTGGTAGGGCACTATGATCACACAGGTGGAGCTGATCAGCCACACAGTGAGCCTTAAACGTCTGCTGAGCTACGTACAAATGAAGGGAGAGGGGCCAGGACATGCATTTGTCCAGGGTCTATGTGCATGTCAGGCAAAAAAATAAAGCATCTCTTCAGCATGAATCTTGGCATCTTTCTTTAATGCCTAAAGTAGCTTTCCATAATTTAATGTTTGATGAGGTATCTTGGAGAAACCACTTTCTTTAATAACATCTAGAGGCTTATGTCTATCCAAAGTGCTTAATTAGTGATTATTAAAACCATAAACATATTGTGCACTTGTCATTTCCATCCTGTACATCTTGTAAAATTGCCACTAAAGACAATGCCCAGATATTATTCAATACTTCTGTTTAAGAAATTTTCTACCAGTTACTTCTAAAAAAGGAAATAAGATTTTAAAATAAAACATATTTTCCTTGATATTCTGTTTTTCTTTTATTAATTCATTCATTCATTCATTCATTCATTTTCTCTATTACTTAAAGTACCAACAATATGCACCAATGTGGCAGTCACTTGCTATGCACTGAGAATGTAAAAAATGCATGGAACACAGTCCCTGACCTCTGGAGGTGCCCGGTTGGGTATAGTGGAGGAGAAAGACATGCATAGAATACATTACAGGACGCTAGTTAGGTTGGGCACGTAGTGGAGGGAAGAACTATCTACCCTGGAAGAGGTTAAAGAAGACTTGTAGATGAGGTGACTCATGAGCTGAGTCTTGAAGAGTGAAGGAGGGATAGGCATCAAGGTGAATCCTGGGTTTCAGACTTTGCAAGCTCATGAATCACTGTGCCATTCACCAAGACAGGGAATGAACAAAGAATGACTCATTTCTAGGGGAAGATATAGAGAGTTCAGTTTGTGAATCAAACCTTGAGACTGCTGCCCTGGTTTTGATCACAACGTGGTGTAGTTGATGGACTCTGGCCCTCACTTCCGCTGAACCAGGTTCATATCCTGGCTCTACCACATGCTAGTGATATACCTGGGGCAAGTTTTGTAAACTGTCAGAGATGTGACTTCCTCATTTATAAAACAGAAATGATGATGCATATTTCACAAATTGTAAGGATGAAAATATATAATAGTAACTAAATTTACAATTCTTTTTTTAATTATTTTATTGCTGTTCAATTACAGTTGTCCGTATTTTCTCCCCACCTCTCCCCCTTACCCCCTCCAAACCCACCTCCCTCCCTTGCTTCCAACCTCCCCCTTGGTTTTGTTCACGTGTCTGTTATAGTAGTTCCTGAAAACACTTCTTCCCACTGTCCCCTCCCCCTTCCCCACTGGCTATTGTCAGATTGTTCTTAATTTCTATGGCTCAGGTTACATTTCATTTGCTTTTTTCTTTTGTTGATGTTCCAGTGAAAGGTTTGATCATATGGTATTTGTCCCTCACTTCCTGGCTACTTAGCATAATGCTCTCCAGTTCCATCCATGCTGCTGCAAAGGGTATAAGCTCCTTCTTTCTCTCCGCTGCATAGAATTCTATTGAGCAAATGTACCATAGTTTTTTGATCCACTCATTTGCTGATGGGCACTTAGGTTGCTTCCAGCGCTTGGTTATTGCAAATTGTGCTGCTATGAACATTGGGGTGCATAGGTTCTTTTGGATTGGTGTTTCAGGGCTCTTAGGGTATAATAACCCTTTATTGACCTCCCTGAAACAAATCTGAACCCAAACTGAATCTATTTTGCTTCTGCTTGGTCTTGGTCTTTGCGACTCTGTGGTGCACTTATTTCTGTTGCCTACAGTCGCATCTTGCATGCTCACTTTCCATCTAGAATGGAATCCTTATCCCCAGCATGCTTGTAGCCAGTGTTGAGAAGTGTGCCCTGCCTCACTATTGTCTTTAACCTTTGGGGGTGGGGGGAGGGAATGAATAAAAATAAAGAAGTACATTATCTCCCCTGTTCAAATAAGTATCACCTGTTGAGACTACACCTGGTTGGATTCACTGGGTGTTTACAGCTATGAACTTTGTCCTGACTTCCCTCCTTCTTCAATCCTCCATCCTCCAAGGGGAGTAATGTCCTTCCACAGTCCTGGCACAAAGCCAGAGTGCACAGCAATGTCATTCTGCTGGATTGCTCACGTGCACTGGAGGGTGACAGCTGTTGTATGGCAAGCTGAAGTGGGATAATCATGGGCTTGGAGGAAAAAGGAAGTGCTCTACGGATTCACTGAAGCACAACATCAAGAAACAAAAAAAAAATGGAGACCATTAGGAACCTCTGGCTGACAAGCAGCTATCAGGAACAGAGCTTTCCTTTTTAAACAAAGGCATCAGGCTAATCAGTCACAGGCAGTGAAATGTCTCTCAGATAGCTGTGGCCAGTGGTAATTAAAGCACATTTCCTGTGTGCTCCGGTTTAGCAAGGACTGTGGGACTCTTGAAGGTATTTTCAACTACATGCTCATCCAGATTTCAGTGCTGCCTCTTCAATGAGTAATAACCACATGCCTCTCCCCTAAGTCCCTGTCTGTCTTGCAGAGCATATGGAAGCAGGGCCTTCCAGCTACTCACTCTTCATTCAAATAAAAGGACTTCATAAGCCCCAAAATAAAGGAACACAGCACATGAGGTTATTGAGCTGAGCTGCTGTGTCAAACAGTAGATGACCTGAAAGGCCGACACCTAGGAATGCAATATATTATGGCAAAAAGGGTTGGGATAGATGCAAATTCCAACTCTACACCAATGTGAGAATTTGCTTCCTAGTCTATGAAAGAGTGAGAAAGTAACTCTCATGGTTTTCTAAAAATTAAATGAAATAATAAATAGTATGCTTATAATAGATGCTTGAAGCAATTAGTTCCCCACCTCAGGTTCAGAAGTAAGATTTCAGTCTACATTTAGCTGTGGCATTTATAATTCCTCCAATGCTCAGATTTTGCTTTCTCATTAAAGACAAAACCTAATTTCACTCTCTTAATCTCATTTGGTCATTCTATGTGTGCATTCACTGGTAACAGTGCAATTTGCCCTCTCTCTCCAACCCTGTGTAAGGAAGTGCACATGTGGATAACTCAGAATTATGGTATAGACTATTCTTTTAAAAAGTAAACTCCGGGTAACATTTTCTATCTTGAGGTCAAGAAGGAGGAGGGTAACAAGTAGGCAACACTCTGAAGCCCTCCCCGACCATAGCAGCATTACTTGGAAATGTTTCACGCATTGGCATTCCCATAAATTCTTTAAATACCCAATGGATTTCATGACAAAAAAATAAGTTTGAAAACCACTTGTCTATAATGTTCATGTTCATGAGAACACTTGGATAAAAAGGTAGCAGTATTTTTACATCCGGGGTCAGTTAACATGGCCATCACACTCATTTAGTCCATGCCAGGCTAGAAACTGGTATATGATGTAGGAAATGCTCCTAAATGTCTCTGAAATGAACTAACTCCTGACACAATACAGGGGAAAGGAGCCACTTCAAAGGTTCTGAGTTGGGAGTTCCCAAGACCATCCTCAGGTTTGTGATTCCCTAGGAGGACCCACAGGATTGGTGCATAGGCATACTCATGGTTATAATTACGACAGCTGAAAGACACAAAACAAAACCAACAAAAGAAAAAGGGGCAGAGTCTGGGAGAAATCAGAAGCAGGGTTTCAAGAATTCCCTCCCAATGGAGTCACACAGCAACAAGCTATGACAACACGTGTGAAGGTGTTCTACCAGGAAAGCGCATTAGAGACTTCCGTGTCTTGGATTTTTGTTGGCAGGTGGTCACATAGGCATCCTTTGCTTAGAGCCTACCAAAATTCTACACTTCCAGAAAAAAGCAGATGTTCAACATAAACCCAATTGTTGTATAAACAATTTAAACACAATAAGCCACTCTTAACCAGTTAGGACAACAGGAACCCTCCCCAAATGTGAGTTTCCAGATGCCACCCAAGCCATTCACTGTTTTTTTCACAGGTATCCATAAAGCCTGAAAATCAGTGATGTAAGTATAACATAAACATCAGGATGTGAATGACTTTGAATTATCTGTTATAAGTCAATCAGCAACAATGTAAATCCCTATGGAGATTATTCCAAGAGAAAAGAGAAATGGGAGAAACTAGACTGCCATAAAAATACTGTATTCAGTTATAACCAATGTCATAAAATGTGAACTTTGCAACTTCAAATATCAGGTCATACATTTAAATAGGAAAAAAGGCATATCATCAATGTAATGAAGTGACTATAGTTAGGGAATCACAGATCATAATTTACTCCTTGTATTTTACAAGTAAAGACATAGAAACTAGAGATTATTTGACTATTCAAAAATCACACAGCTGGCAATAGGGTAAGTACCTTGGGAAAACCAATTTCTAAATTTAAACACATTGCTTAGAATGCATTGCTTTGGTGTTACATCTGGGAAAATACAATGATGCTATAGGAATATTACTTCATGGTCACAAAATTAATCCATAAATCAACAAATATTATAAAACCCATGAATGATATTGGCAAATGAGCTCTAAAAACATTTTCAAACATAAAATATAAATATTACTATGACAAGGTTAATGAAATGAGGGCAGGATGGGCCCAAGACAACTGGAAATTGCCCATTGCACATTAGTTAGGTGAATCTGTGTTGTTATCCCAGGGGGGTTGTTCTCAGGGACTGTGTTCTATGAACAAATAAGTTTGACCTATATGTGTTTCACATTCATATAAGTTGTGCTTTCACACATTCCAAATTGATTTTCACAAACTTCCTGTCCTCAGTGAACTTCAGTCTTTCACACATAACTTGGCTAACTCATCATGGGATGTCTCCCACTGCCAGCTGGGCAGTTAGCTGCAGGCACTATGGAGGCAGAGGTGATGTGTGGGGAAGGGGCTGGAGTTGGGATCTGAGCAGAGGGGGGCTGTCCTTCAACTTTTGGCTTGTACTCTCTCCACTCTCTTACTTCTCCAAAGGGGCCACCTTTCAAGATGAATATAAAGGGACATTGCCCAAACTCAGAGTCACAGAAGCCCTCACTTACCCTGGGAGTGAGGAGTGGCTGGCAGAGAGGATATAGCCTTAGAGAGCTTAGAGAGCTTTATACAGGATGTTAAGAACTATAAAAGTATTGAGCTTTGGAGAGAGAACGAAAGTAAGGGAAACACAGCCCTAATCTTTGGGGATAAATGATATATAGTTGACCCTTGAACGATGTGAGAGTTAGGGGTGACAACCCATGCCAGTTGAAAAATCTGAATATAACTTTTCACTCCCCCCAAAACTGACTACAGTCATCTCTTGATATCTGTGGGGAATTAATTCCAGGTCCCCCATTGAGACCAAAATCCAAAGGTGCTCAAGTCCCTTATAGAAAGTAGTATAGAATAATGTATACAGTCAACCCTCCACATCCTTGGATTCCCAAAGATATTTCCCATTGGCAGTTGCTTGAATCCAAGGATGTGAAACCCAGCAATACAGAGGGTGGACTGGGTATTTATTTTAAAAATCTGCATATAAAGTGGACTTGCAGTTTACACTTGTGTTATTCAAGGTCAGCTGTAGTGAATGAACTACCAAATGCTTATTCCACTTCTTTCTCCACCAATGTAAGTGGTGATTATTGGAGCTAACTCCAAAATGGAGGCTGGGGGGATTGTACATTGCTATGCAAGTCCTCTTGGTCCCCATGCATTATATCCTCCTGCTTGAAAAGAGCATAGAGAACCTATAGGAAAACTGGGGAAAGACAAAGAGAAGATACAAAAAGTCTGGAGATCAGCAAATGTCCTTATTTTTTACAAGGAGAGAAGGAGCCCTGGGTAGCTCAGTTGGCTGGAGCATCATCCTGATGTTGAGGGTTCGATCCCCAGTCAGGGCACATATAAGGATCAACCAATGAATGAATAAATAAGTGGTACAACAAATCAACGTTTCTCTTTCTCTTTCTCTGTCTCTTTCTCTCCCCTGTCGCCTCTCTAAAATCAATAAATATTAAAAATTTTAATAAATAAAAATAAGAGAAGGTGGTTATGGGAGATAAAAGACTATTTATCTTAAGATTCATTCTAAAGAAAATCCTAGAAAAGATAATAATAGAAAATTAGGGTAACATACTTCCGACATACTGGGCATTGTTCAGTGCTGTAACGTTTGTTAAACATACCTTACCATTTCACGCTCACAACAGCCCTCTCAGGTAGCAGGTAGGGATAAAATCGCCACTAGCAGGTCCTTCGGGATACCCACTTTCTCCAAATGGGCTAAATAAAGATTGTCTCTGAAGATCATATTCTCCTGCTAGAAGGGAATTCTGATAAATACAATATTTTCTGTCACAAGGTGCAGGTACAGGGAAACAAGCTTCTTTTTTAATGGTTAAAAATTCCTATTAAAATCCTACTTTGTGCCTAACAGTTAAAAATTCCTATTAAAATCCTACTTTCTGAAGGCATAGCCTTTCTCTGGTCCAGACAACATACAGTCTCTAGGAGAATCATCCAAGACCAGATCAAGGTTACTAATGTAGGAGACCATTATTGGGTCAGCCAGTGCCTATGTTGCCCCTGTTATCTGCAGTACTGGGCATGTTAGCCTGGTCTCTCCTATTTCCAAAGTCTGTAGACTTTCCTCCAACCCCAGTCCAGGTGTATGGATAATAGTGTCCTTTAAATATCTCTATTGGGATGTGTTAGCACTTGAACCATTATTAGGGAGTGGTTGTCTAACCTTTTGTTTATTCAGAATATCTACCAATTTTACACTATTCTTTCAGACTCATGCAACTTCTGGTTCAAGATTCCTCCTTTCTCGTCTTATTCCTATGAGTATGTAAACCAAGACTGACAGAGAGAGCTCTGCACAGCTACCTCTTGTCCTTAGTCATCCTCTTCTCTTCACAAGCACTTGCAGATCTGAGATTCTAATTCTGTCTTAGCTTGTAGCTGTTTTGCTGAACTCTGAGGATATGTCTGACCACACACAGCCTTCTCTTCCTGAGCAGTCCTGGTTGGTCAGATTTTGATCTAGAACAGTAATTCTCATTTTCCTTATCATCTGAAACTTGAAGAAACCAGGTAAAGACCCGCTTTCTTGTTGTTGTTGTTTTTAACCAGAACAGGTCTTTCCAGAGCTATATAGATGATTGATTTTTTATTTTAGCATCATTAATCAATTTGGGGTTTTTTTGCTTAATTTACAGTTTATATGTATAAATATCAAAGAGCAAGAGAACAGAGGAGGAAATGAGAAGGCTTTTCATTGCTTTTGTTTGGCTGAAAGTGATGCTGTTTTCATGATTACTATATATGAGTATTGTTTAAAGAACTATACAAAAAGGCATGCTGAAAATCTGAATAACTGTTTTTTAGCTCCATTAAGCACAGAGCAAGGTACTGGTTCAGAGCATGAGCTTTGGAGTTTAGATGGTACTGGCTGCAAGTGCTGGTCCCTTTACTTACCCACTATGTGAGTTAGTATTTTTGATACACAATTTCCTCACTTACATAATGTGGTTATTAAAATAACTTGCGATCTAGAAATTATATAATACTATGCTTAGAACTTTGCTTGGCACATAGTAAACACCTAAAAATTGGTAGTTATTATTTTAGTAGGGACTAGATAAGTCTTTGCATTATTTAGGGGCCAGCTTCATGAGTGAAAAGAATGAGCCTTATGGTTTAATATGGTATGCCCTCAAGAACCACTCACTCATTCTCCCAATGGCCTTAAGGCAATAAGGCTCTAGTGTTTACTGTATTAAATAAGCTGGATTCAATAGAGTACAAGCCAAAAGCAACTTTTTTCTTTTCACCAGTATCCCTCTGAACCTATTCTCTCAACTTGTTCTTTTCTCTGCTCATGGATGAATGTTTGGCAGGTCTCATAGATCTCCTAGTTACTATTAAATAATAAGTCATTATTAAATAAGCAGAAATTTAATCTTGTCAATAGCCACATTACTCCAAATTCACATTCAACTTCATTCTACATTGTACCAGCTTAGGTCTCCTTTATGTCTACAGGACCATGGAGGTAGAAGATAGGTACCAGCTGCTTCTCCCTAGTCCCCATTAAACACTGTCTGGAAGAAGGACATATTAAGTCAGTCCTAGCTCCCAATATCTGTATTCACATTATCTTATTAAATTAGCTCTCAAAGTCTGACTCCCCCATGGCAGCCTCAGCTGGTGCCACTGATTCCCTCTAGCTGTGGATACAATTGTGTCCCTTTTGGCAAGGAGAGGGATGGTAAGTACTTCATCCCCACTGGTCTGGCCTCCCTCTGCAGAAGGTCTTAGGCCATGCTGATGTGTCAGGGGAAACCATGGGAGTGGGACAATTTGGCTTGTGGCCATGTGTCATGGACAGGACAGGCTACATAATTTGTGGGGTTCTGTGCAAAATGAAATTGCAGGAAGGATCCTTGTTCAAAAATTATCAAGGATTTTAAGACAGTGGCAGCAGGGCATTAAATTAAGAGCAGGGCTCTTCCAAGCACACAGCCACGTGAGACAGTACGGGTCACATGCCCATGAAGCCAGCCCTGACATTGGAACAAATCCAGGATGAGAGTGTGACAGGAAATCACATAAAAAACTAGCACTTCTGTTTCCAGGCAAGGGTGGAGACTAAGAATAAAGTCCATAGCAGAAAAGAGGAAATGAGGTGATTCAGGAAGAAAGAATGAAGGATCACCAGAAACACACTTGAAGGCCACTGAGTTAATTAATAAAACCACTAACTGGACATGGCATCATAAACCAGCACACGGCATCATAAACCAGGGCACAGGTGTCTGAGGTGAGATCTGGGTGTCCAGGTGCAGAGTCAGGGTGAGTTTTCCTGTTGACCTTGCCTGGGTTTCCCTGTGGGCACAGGGTCCCTGATCAAAGCCCCAGTGAATTCTGTCTGTGGAGGAAAACCATGCTAAAAAGGGGAATGGAATGTTGAAGGACTGATGAAGAAGCACAGGAAGGAAAGTCCCTCATCCTCCTACCCCTTATTCATAATAGTCAAGGAGAATCATAATGTGTAGGACTTCCGACTTTTCAAAGAAATTCTGCATCCCTTATTTCACAGATATGGCATCTGTGCCTATAGAACCACAAGGCTGAGTTCCAGTTAAAACATTCCTGGAAAATGGGCACAGCCAGCCCCCCTTTCTGAGAGGCAAACTTGAGAAGACTGGCCGCTGGCCACAATGTCACTGAGCCCATCCATGCCCTGTGGCAGCCCCGCTGTCCCTCCTCCTGATGCCACTCCTCAGCAAGATGAGCAGATGATGTGAGGGAGGGAACGGACACTTACCTGCAGGATTAGCAGCACCTTTCCCTCCATAGGAGATTTTATTTATTTTGTAGAACTGTTAACACCTTCTTAAATCTTAAACTGCTGTGAGTTCCTTCAGTCTGCAATATCCTGCCATGCCATCCTAGCCCAGATTATTTCAAAAGGGTCAACTGACGTGGAGAAAAAATCAGAGGACTCACTATAAAATAGTTCAAACACTTGGCACTTATAACTGAGAATGTGTAAAACATGACAACTCAATTTTTTCTTTATTTTCTCCTGAGCAGACACTTTTATTTAAATCTAAGATTGTTTACTAAATTATTCTCACTATAGATATTAATACATCAAAAAGATAATTTAATGTTGAACAATGTGTTATCACTACTATGTTTTTAAAGCCTAATTTCAAAAAGCTATACTTTATATATGAGTATATATATATATATAACATATAATATATTAGTGTTAAATAATATAATACAATGAAAATAATATTGTATGTAATATTGTATATTATTAATAATAATAGTACTAAATAATACAATGAAAATAATATTGTATTAGTGTTAAATAATATAATACAATGAAAATAATATTGTATGTTTTATGTAAAAAGAGCAGAGAAAAAGATTGGAAGAAAATTCACCAAAAACATGCAGTAATTCTCTGAGTAGAGGAATTAGAGATAATTCTTATTGTCTTCTTTACATTTTTTCTCTGTGTTCTGAATGTCCTATATTGATAACACACTTCATGTTACCAAGAGAGAAAATTATTGCTTTAAAACAGTCCCTGGGAACCAATAAAATAGCACATTTATTGAAACATAGCTTAAAAAATACTCCTTTGATATAGTCATCATATTTTATTGCATTTTCATACCTCCTTTTTCTACTAGATTTTATTTACTTCAGATCTGTGACATTCATTTTTATAATCCTAGCTGCTCAGCTATCTAGCAAACAAAGTAAATACTTAATAAATGTTTGTAAGGTAAGTGAATGAATTTTGAATGAACTCATTTAAGATATTTTTCTAGTTCAGACATTATATAACTGCTTTTCCTCAAAATTTTATGAGTCACTTCACATACTAATTCAACAGCAATTTTATTTAAGTGACTTGATTTTAGACTCTTTCCAAATTTAATTTTATTTTTATTAAAACCAAAACTTTTTTTCTGTTTACAGTCATTTCTTCTTTGATTTACCTAGTATTTAATAAATTCATGCAGTTACAAGAACAAGTACAGCTGGCATGAATAGACTCAGGCTTAAAAATAACTGACCATTGGAAAAGTGCATAGCTCAATAGTGTGAGCAGAAGTGAGGAAAGAATAGAAAGTAGCCCAAAGGCAATAAGCATTCAACATGCAGAAGATATTGGTCAGGGTGTTTTTAGGAAAAACAGAGCAAGTATGCTTAGTGGAGGTCCATTCACAGAGTGCTGACTTACTTGCATCAGGCCACCTTAGTTTGCCTACAGGATCCTTTTAAACACATGATCATTTTGTTCTCCAGCAAGAGGAAGAGCAAGCTTTTCCTCTCGCTCTTCAGGAACAAAACAAAACAACTAAAAAGCAGTAAAACAGAACTTGTCAGTGTGTGTGTGTGTGTGTGTGTATCTGGCAGAAAGAATTAAATTTTAAAAAACAAATAAATCAGAGGAAAAAAGAAAAAAAGCAAATAAACCAGATGTGAGAGGAAAAAAAAATCCCTAAAGTCACTTTGTTATAAAAATATCCTAAAATCTGGGAAACTGGCCCAAATCCTAGGAAGATTTGGATTTCATATTACACCAACAGGGTAAAACATAGAACTTTCTGATAGAAATTTGTGCATAGAAACATGATTAGAATTAGTTGAAAGATAAACATTGAAAATAAATGCAGAAAGTAACAAATCATAATTTGCATTTGGTTTATTTCAAAGTTACCCTTGAAATTTATTCTTAAATGGCATAGTGTTTATTTAACATGAGGGGGGACCCCCCAAAAAACAGAATTATCTTCTGGAGGGTGGGCCTCTTGTAACACAGGGTTCCCCCACTAGGTGAGTGTTCTAGGAACCCATCTGTATCAGTGTACCAGCTGCAATTGTTGTGAGAGGTTGCATTAGTACCAGTGAATTTTTTTATACTCCTTCTGTACATTTGCCCATTTCATGATGAGTGATTTATGAGCACGCCTGCCCACATAGTGCTGAGTGTTCCGCAGTTATGGATTGGAAAATGGCATGACCCCCATGTCCCACCCTCCCTATGCACCTAAACTCACCCCAAGTGACTTTTTTTGTTTCCCCAGATGAAAAAAGTCCTCAACAGGAAATCTTTTGCCAATGTGGAAGAGGTAAAACAAACAAACAAACAAACAAACAAACAAAAATGGCAGAAGGCATCAAAATTGACGAGTTCAAGAACTGTTTTGAGCAGTGGAAAAAATATCTTGAGAGATGCATTATATGAAATGGAGAGTACTTTGAAGGTGATTGAAGTTTAAGCGTGTAAGGACAAATACACAGTTTTGTATGAATAAATTTCTGGTTTTTGGTCCCCCCTCATATTGCTTATGCTTAATAATTTAATACTGATATATATTTTTTCAAAAATAGTTTAGTTAGACCTTTATTTAAACTCTTAAGCTTGTTGTTTGAATTATATGACCATATTAGTATATTAATGGAGTTTGCAGTTCATTATCACTTCAAAATTTAATTTTGGCAAGTAAATAAACTGAAACCGTGGTACAGAGAACCATAAACATCATAATGGTGTGAGTTTGTATGTGTGCAAAAAAGCATAGTTTCTCCATTCACTTTTCCTTTTAACATTGAACTAAGTGTATTTGTTTTTTCTTTACTGTACCCAGAATTTTCCTTGATGATCTATTATTAAGTTATATCATTAGAGAGTGCTTAGAGTATATGAAGAAGTGTTTTGAACGGTAAATTATTTTCTAATTAAATCAGCACTATTTCTTGCAGCAGATTACGAGATATTGCATATGTTTTCTCATAAAATACCTGCCAACAGACCAGGAAGGAAATCTAATTGTGAAATAGGTCAAAGTTACATGTATCTTGATTTGTATAGACTATATTGTGTTATATGAAAGTTTATAAGGAAGTTTAAGACTTTTGTGTAAACTAAGGTTTACAGTGATGATGTATATACAAAGTAAATTAGTTTAAAATAAATAGTTAAACCTTACACAAATATATATGAACAACTTATTTAGCCTTTGCTAGCTCTGAAGTAAATATGCCATATAGTTATGGTTGTTTCCATCTCTAGAAAAGCATAAAAAATCTAAATGTAAAATATATTATTTGATGGATATGCTGGTGATATAATGTTTGTACTACAAAGACTCAAGGCAATAAACATTGATAGTAACCAGCTATTGTTGAAATTTCAGTATCAATATTTATTCCTTACCAACACTTAATCTATGCTTTTATTATTATCTACCTTTTTTCTTTCTGTAGGCTTTCTTTTTCTCACAATGTAAATTCCATGAAAGCAGACACCAACCCTCTGAAACTATCCTTTCTTTTGTACTTTACCTCACAGTACCAATGCACATTATTTGGACATGTAATCAGTTTTTCCCATTATTCAAAGACTCATCTGTACACCAAAGCCAACCAACAAAAACATAGATAAATTGGACATTACCAAATTAAAAATTTTGTGCTTCAAAGGACACCATTGGGAAACAGAAAAGACAACCTATAAATGGGAGAATATTTTTTTTCAAAATAGCTATTTGATAAGGGACTTATATCTAGAATATAAAAAGAACAATTACAACTCAATAAGAAAAATACAGTAACCAAATTTAAAAATGGACAAAGGATTTGAATAGACATTTCCCCAAAGAAAATGTATAAATGACCAATAAGCATGTAAAAAGGTAAGTGTACAACATCACTAGTCATCAGAGAACTGTCAACTAAAACCATAGTGACACACTAACTCACTAGGAGAGGTATGATGAAAAAGTGAGATCATAACAAGTGTTGGAGGAATTGGAGTCCTCATACACAGCTAGTAAGAATATAAACTGGTGCAGCTGCTTTGAAAAAGTCTGGTAGTTTTTCAAATAGTTAGGCATATGATTAGCATATGATTCAGATATTCTACTCCTAGTTACCTACCCAAGTGAAATGTAAACCTATGTTCACATAAAAACTTGTATATAGTTGTTCATAGCAGCACTATCCACAATAGTCAAAAAGTAAAAACAACCTAAAATGTCCATCAACTAATGAATGGGTAATCTAAATATGGTATATTCATGCAATAGAACATTACTTGTCAATAAAAGAGGAATGAAGTACATCAGTACTACAACATGGATGAACCTTAAAGACATCATGCTAAAGAAGCCAGTCACAAAGAATTACATATTGTATGTATGATTCTATTTATGTGGAATGTTAAGAATAGGTAAATTTAAAGAGATAGAAAGTAGATTGCTGGTTTCCTTGAGACTGATGAGCTTTAATTACAAATAGACCATCCTCTACCCACCAGGTCCTGTTATAGCAAAATATCAATAAGGCTGCAAGTTGTTGGAAACTCTGTCTCATGAGTCTCCTCATTTGTGTACTCACCCATCCCTGGTAATGGAAGAGTTCTGAATTTATCATCAGAAGACCTGAATTCTATCTATATGACCTTGAGAAATTCACTTAATCTTTCCAAATCTTAATAAAATAGAAATCATCATAATTACTTCAAAGACACATTGTGAGAGCTAAATGAGACATGAGTCAAACTGTAAATTCCTATTCAAATAGAAGAGGTTGTTATTATCAGTTCTGCAGACCTGGGTCCTTGATTTTTAGTTTACAAGAAGTCAGGCCCAAAGAGGCCTGACTCACATTATCCAACTACATCTTATGCAGGAGCCAGGGTCTTAATTTACAGTGAGAAATCACACTGCCAAGCAGATTGGATAGTCATGTCAGTCTGTCCACTCATTTCCTTCCCAGGAGAGAAATCTATCTGCGAAACTCAATTACCATCGGAAGATTGCTTGGAGAATACAGAATCAGAGTTGGGGGAGTTGGATTATCCTGGGAACATTACCATGAAGATTTGGCAAACTAATGAGTCCCCTCCCTTCTCTACAGAAATAGATCCACCAAACAGACTAACCATCCTTCCTTCTTTAGTGTGGGAAACTGCTCAGAAAAATGCCCTTTCACCCCTATTTTTCAGGTAAACCTCCTCCTACTCAGGTTTGTAACTACCTCAACTTCATCATCCTTCTTCATTTCATGTATTGTTATAACAAACGAACTTCCGATTTCAAACTTCTTTTGTATTTATTGCATTTTGCAGGTAGACTGTTTCCCTGGTGACTATTTGTAACCTAGAATTCCCCACTTTCCCACAGAAACATTGATCCAATCAAGGTTTCCCAGAGAAAGATAATCTAATCTATGTGGTATGGTTTCTTTTCTGATCCAGTTAGTTGGCTTGTTTTCTTCCAGACAATTTTTCTCTGACCTAAAAAGTCGAGTTCTCTATAAGTGTGAATTATTATGATTCACACTTATAGAGTGAATCATAAGTTGAGTTCTCTATAAGTGTGAATTATTATGATTACTGTATGACTGACCTTGATGGTCAGTTATCTTTGCAAGGTTAGAACCTGCTGGTAAAACAGTCCTCAGTCCTTCTGGTCTTCCTTCTCTCCCAGGACACACTTACCACCATTTTTTAAAAAAATAAGTTTTGCTTTGAAAAATTTCAACAATAGAAAAATGAAATGGCACTCAGGTCACTAGATCATTAATGTCATCCATTTTTACTCTTATTGAGCATTTTCTCTTATTCAATAATGAAAATTAATCATTAATAGATTTATCTGGTCTTTCCAGAAATGCAGATATCATTATGAATGTCACATGGCATAAGAATAAAAAGAAAGTGAATTTCATAGTGAGAGAGTTGGAGAGTTCTGACCTAGCCTCCCATTAGTAATGTGTCTTGGTCCAGCAACTGAACTACTCACATTTTTAATCCATTACTTATTTCCAATGCTGGTGTCCTACAAAAGTAAAAAATAATGCAAGATTACAAGGATTGTGGCTGTCATGTTATAGGTACAAAGTAAAGAATAACTAATATTTTTGAGACTTTTGAATTCTTTAAAAAGGCTCCTGTCATTACATTGTGAGTTTAAAATCAGTGTTGGTCAAGGGTTATTATGTGAGCTTCATAAACTGTGGACCTTTATGTTCATTAGTTGAAAAGTAAAGACAAAATAACTCTTTTATGTTTAAAAGTAATAACAGTGTGGTTAAATAACTTTTCATCAGCACACCGAATTTTTTAAATACATTTCAAAAAAGTGGCTCAGTGTATTACAGAACCTAAGTAAGGTTTATAGGGCAGACTCTTAAGAAATGGCCTTCTATGTAGAGAAACACAAACAGTATCTGTACAAATTTTCTCATCTGATCTCACAAACTATTTCAGGATACAGAGAAAGAACGAAGCTCACAGCATTACAGACCTCTGACTTCAAAGCCTCTTAGTTTTTAAACTGCTGTTTGACTTGGAAAAACCATGGTCAAATGCTTAAGCTTTTAAAAAATCAAACACCATTTAAAAGTACTGCTAACTGCATGCCCAAAGTTTTATAACTTGATTCTTTTCCAGAAAGGAAAGAATGATCTGCAAAAGGAATACTATGTAATGAAATATTTTTAGTGGGTTGAATTTTTTTTTTTACTTTCTAGAAGTATTCCAAGCGTTGACTTCCAGTCAAGATGGAGGCATAGGTAGACATGCTTTGCCTCCTCACATAACCACAAGAAGGAATTACAACAACATCTCAAACAAATAACACCCGGAACTGTTAGAAAATTGAACTGTATGGAAGTCTGACAATGAAGGATTTAAAGAAGCCACATTTATCCAGATGGGTAGGAGGAGCAGAGACATGAAGACAGGGTGGATAGGTGAGGAGATGCAGTGTGGCGCAGACAAGTGGTGGTGGAAGGCGCATGGGTGGTCCCATACTCAAAGGTGGTAGATAAAAATCAGGAGGGATGCCTTGGGAGTGAATGATCTGAGCCTCAGGCCAGACTGCACAGTCCAGGGCTCCAGCTCTGGGAAGAGAAATCCCTATAACTTCTGGCTTAAAAACCAGTGGGGGTTGTGGCAGCAAAAGAACTACTGGACTTTCAGAAAACTTTGTTTAAAGGGCCTGCATTGTTCTAAAACATACACAAATCTACCCACTGTGGGACTCAACACTAAGACAACACCTGGAAAGGCATGAGTCTCATATGGAGAGTGACTGAAGTGACTAGAAAGTGGGTGAGTGCTGGGCAAAATTCAAGACATCAAGCAGCAACAGTCTCCTCTCTGAGCTGTGAGCCCTCCCCCTACCCAGAGCCATGAGGTGGTATAACAGTTTGCCCCACCCTGGGGATTACCTAAGGCTCTGTTCCATACAATTTACAAATGCCTTTTACAGTTAAGTCAACCCAGCTCTACCTAATATACAGAAACAAACACAGGGAGGCTGCCAAAATGAGGAAACAAAGGAATATGGCTCAAATGAAAGAACAGAACAAAACCCCAGAAAAAGAACTAAACTAAATGGAGATAGCTAACTTATCAGATGCAGAGTTCATAACACTGCTGATCAGAATGCTCAAAGAACTCATTGAGTATGGCCACAACATGAAGGTTACACTAAGTGAAATGAAGAAAAACTACAGGGAACCAACAGTGAAGGGAAGGAAGCTGGGATTCACATCAACAATTTGGAACATAAGGAAGAAATGAACTTTCAACCAAAACAGAAAGAAGGAATCAGAATGAAGATAGTATAAGAAGACTCTGAGACATCTCCAAATATGTCAGCATCCAAATCATAGGGATGCCAGAAGGAGACAAGAAAGAGTAAGAAATTGAAAACTTTTATGAAAAACTAATGAAAGAAAACTTCCCTAATTTGGGAAAGGAGATAGACATACAAGTCCAGGAAGTGCAGAGAGTCCCAAACAAGTCAGACCCAAAGAGGACCACATCAAGACATATCATAATTAAATGCCAAAGGCTAAGGATAGAGAGAGAATCTTAAAAGCAGTGAGGGAAAAGCAGAAAGTTACCTACAAAGGAGTTCCCATAAGACTATCAGCTAATTTCTCAAAAGAAACTTTGCAGACAAGAAGGGACTAGCAGGAAGTATTCAAAGAAATAAAAAGCAAGGACCTACAACCTAGATTACTCTATCCAGCAAAGTTATAATTTAGAATGGAAGGACAGATAAAGTGCTTTCCAGACAAAGTAAAGCTAAAGGAGTTCATCAGTACCAAGCTATTATTACATGAAATCTTACAGGGACTTATTCAAGAAAAGGAGGAAGATCAAAACCATGAACACTAAAAAGGCAACAAATTCCCCATCAACAACTGAGTCCAAAACAAAACAAAACAAACAAACTAAGCAAACAACCAGAACAGGAGAAGAATCATAGGTATGGAGATGATTTGAAGGGTTATCAGCTGGGAGGGGTGGGGAGAATGGGGGGAAAGATGTGGTGATTAAAAGGCATAAATGGTAGGTAGAATAGGTGGGGCAGGGAGGTTAAGAATAGTATAGGAAATGAAGAAGCCAAAGAACTTATATGTGCAACCCATGGACATGAACTAAGGGGGTTACTGCTGGAGGGAATGGGGGTACTAGAGGGAGGAGGACAAAAGAGAAAAAAGTGGAACAACTGTAATAATATAATGAATAAAATATACTTATAAAACTAAGCAAATTCAATATACAACAACAGAAAAGAATAAATAAAAGTGTTCTAAGTGTTGATGACATGACTGCTGATCATCTACTGAATAAAACGATGCAGAAAACAAAGGACAGTCTAAGATGAAAGGCCTCGTACAGAATACCAGGTATAACACAGTCCTAAAGAAAGTAAAGGGGGTTTTTCATATTTCGTCTCCTAAGATGATGATCTCTGGGGTTTTCATTTTCTCGGGATGACCTTTCATGTTTCTTGAGCTTTCCTACCTCACCATATCCTCTTTCAATCATTCAAAGCAGGGTTGCCTCCCTAAATTCCCTTGATCCCTTGTATCCATCTTCTCACATTGCCATAACAAAATCCACAGACTAGGTAGTTTAAACAAACAAAAAAAAAATTATTTTCTTACAGTCCAGAGTCCAGAAGTCCATGATCAGGGTGCCAGCATTGTCTAATTCTGGTGAGAATCCTTTCTGGATTGTAGATGACTGACTGCCACCTTGTTGTGTGATTGTGTGACCTCTTTGTGCAGAGTGTGAGGGAAAAAGCAGAAAGAGAGGGCAGGGGGTAGCTCTCTAGCACCTCTTCTTATGAGGACACTATTCTCATCATGAGACCTCCACCCTCATAACTTTATCCTCATCTAAGCCTATTTACTTCCCAAAGATCCCATCTCCAACTACCATCACACAGGAGGTCAAGGCCTCAACATATAATTGGGGTGGAGGGCAGAAGAGGGCATTATTCAGTCTGCCGCAGCCCTATGAACCTCTGAACCATATTACTTCACTGATATTTAATGGCTTTATGGCTTATTCTGCCTCATAGTGTGACAATTACCCACCAGATAACGTCAACTAATGTGCTCATAGAATTTAAGTAAAAATGTTGGTAGACAATGAGAAATAAAAGCTGTCACACACACCAGAATACTCAAATTGACACAGACTCCAAATTCTAAGGAGCTGTTTTTGGAAAGTCAAATTATAATCAGAAAGCTGATTGCTAACCAAGAACTCAGAAGATGAGATTATTTGCATAATTAAAATGTGTACTGTTGTGAGGCTAAGAAGACCTGATATATCCAGCTCCACTACAGAAATAGTCTCATACCATAGGGACCATGAAAAATACAATCTATTGGCAGGTCTTCCTCTCCCTGAACAATCCCTGAATTAGTCCTCCCAAATTACTCTGATTTTTCACACATCTGCCGCTAAGTTACACCATGTACAGTGGAACCTTCCAGTCTTGTTCAGGTTTGGGAGCCATTGTATCTCTATAGTAGAGAGATTACAATGTGGGAGTGCAGAACAGGCACTCAGGAGCCAGGTGTTCTCAATTTGAAGCTCATTTCTGCCACTTCTTGGGCACATGACCTTGAGGACTTTATTGAAAATGCCCTAAAAATCATTCCTCCATTGCAATATTAAGAAAATATTCCCATTTAATTTGCAAGGTTGTTGTATTATACTCGTAAAGCATTTAGTACATTAGCCTTAGAAAGTACTAAATAGATCTTTCTTATTATTTAGTGGGAATTTGAAAATCTCTGTCTTAGTTAATAATGATATGATTTTATAGTTCAACTCCCAGGGTACAAGCTAGTGTCTCTTATCTCCACCTTCTGTGAGCTCAGGTTTATCTCATGTTTGCTCATGGATCCCATCACCTATGATGCCAGTGGTAAGAGAGGTGATATAACTCTTTCTAGAGAACACCCTGACATCTTTTCTACCTGACTAGGTAACATAAAATTTACAGAGGACTTCTAGAGATGATGGTATTTACCACTTTTCTAGGACAAAAGTTCAAGCCATCATTGTGAAAGGTTTGGGTTGATCTTTAAAGGAAGCAGCAGCAGAAGAGGACCATAGAGATCAAAGGCAGAGGAAAACTATTTATGTTCCCATGGGTTTGCCAAAACCCTTGATTACTCCTTTCCTCCATCTTATACCTTTTTCATTACAAAGTTTAATGCATCTATCGAAAAGTACATACACTGGCTTTGTTAGTAATTATTTCTTTGCTTTCGTTTATACTTTTACTACCTAAACAAATATGCCTAGCTATTGTAATTTCATCTGTTTTGAACTTTATATAAACATGAATACATATTAGTTTTCATCTGACTGCTTTGTCTTAATTTTATGTTTTCAACTTTCATTCATGATTTTGGATATAGTTGAAGTTCATTCTTATTACTGTATATGTGCTCTTGCATTCTATGAATATAACACTATTTATTTATGCATTCACTTTTGATAGAAATTATTTTGGCTCCTGTTTTAGCTGCCAAAAATAATTCTTCTTTAAATATACTTGTATATAGTTTTGGGTGAATCCATAAAAAGGAATCTAAGGGACACTTTTAAACAGAAAATGTGATATATTAATGTAAAAACTCAACAGATTGGTTTAGCAGCAGATAGGACACAAGAGGAGACAATACGCATTAACAGAGGATGAACACAAGGACCCAAACTGAAGTACAGAGAGAATAAAGACTGGGATAAAAAGACAAAAGCTTTGATGTTGGCTTGTGAGAACAGCCCTAGTCCCAACCAGCTCATCTTCCCTTGGCCACATGATTGTCTCAAGAGCTGGCATGTGATTCAGGTTGGTGGAACTGGAGCTAAACTTGGAACTTGGGCTTGAGCAACAAGAATGAGATGCTTGCTCTTTCACTGGACTTAAATCTAGGTCTCAGATACTTACCTGAAGTTTCTAGGCTAGTATTTAGTCCACAGAGAAAAGTAACTGAATCCTGATAACATCGTTAGAGATCCTGAAGAGAGCTACACCAGTTCTATGTTTGGACCACTCAGTTCTATGAGCAAATATTTCCCTTCTTGTATTAGACCAATTACAGTTGGTTTTTGGTTTGTCACCATCAGTAAGAGACCTAACTATAAACACTCCTTTACTCTTATGCTTTCCCCAAATGCCCTCACCCATGCTTTCCAAAAGGAAAGGTAGGACTCATGAAGAACTTTAGACAAATTATCTGGTCTATCTTCCAACTCGTATGTGATCTTCCTTTTGGCCTTGCCCAATAAACCAACAGCATTGGTCTAGGAGCTGGACTGCAAACAGGGCATCTGCACTGAGCTCTGCTTCCTCATTGCACCCCTGTTGACCTATATTCCTCCAGCAAACCTTTGCATTCCTCTTTTGTAGTTTTTGTACTCCCAAGTTTAATATATTCTTTTAATTAACATTTTAAAAGTAAACTCTTAAAGAGCTGTGATTATGTCTAAGTGAGGATTCATGATTACTTTTGGAATGAAGTCCTATTCAAAGTGAAGAGCTAGTTGCAAATTTCAACAGTTTCTGCTTTTCAGTCCGAACCTAATATACAAACTGGCTGCCAGAAAGCCTGCTCACTTAAATCTGTAAATTGACCCCTCGGAGCTTCACAGCCCCCCCCCCCACCCCCGCACCCATTGCATTCTCTCCACTCCCCTCTCCTCTTTGTGTGGAATACTGGAAGCCTGGGCTCTAGGCTCTCAACTCAGGACAAGACACTGCTCATTGCCTAGCTGATTACTTTACACACAGAGAAAAACTACTGCCCTCACTTAAAACTAGACTGAAATATCTTTTTTTAAAGTTTTATATTGTTCCTCATCCCTTCTTCTTCACTGGGATAATGTTTTTTTGAAAAACTCACAGATAGGCTTTTGGTTCCAATATTCCTTTTAAGTCTTTGCTGTTCTTCCCTTTTGTATTCTCCTATAGCCCCCACATACATAAAATTAACTAAGAACATACAAACTGGCAGGCTATAAGGCTGGTCCACAGATATGCTTTGTTTGACCTTTATAGTATATGTTAAAATCTCGTCTCTATAACACACAGCTAATACCAGGAGATTCTACATAACAATGCTCATGTCAGGATTCTCTTAAAATATCAGGATGTCTGGCACCCCAGCCCATATTCCCTTCTGGCAACAATAAGCTAGAGCAAAGTAGCAGCTGTCTCTGTTGTCTTAAAACTGGCTCACTTCACTTATTTACTCTCCAATTGGAAAACTTAAACAGTGATGTGTTGTCAGACATGGGACCAAGATCGGTGGATGACAAAAAGTGAAGACATGATGGTCAAGTTAAAAAAAACCCTCAGTGCCTCAGCATTGCAAAGGTATAGATGAGGAAAGGGATACATCAAGTTATATTATCAAAAATTTTGGAAGTTATCTCCTATATACCTGAATATGCAATCTAAAATTCATGCTCTCTGCATTACGAATGGGTACCTTATATAAAAATATTTTTCCTGTTTATTTAACTACTTACCACCTTATTTTCTTTAATAGTTTTTACTCCCATTCACTTTTGCATAATCTTCTGACACACTTGATGATAAGAAATCATGTTTTTCCAGGTGCATGATCCATATACTTAAAGCATCACCTAGAGAATTTGTTGTTCTGGTTAGCATCATTTAGTGAACCAACCCAAATGCAGTGGCTTGAAAGAACAATAATCATTCATCAATTTGGGCAGACTATGTCAGCTTTGCCTTGGCCCTCCTCTGAGAGCTTTCAGAGGTACTGCTCCAAGATGCCCCACATTCAGTGACTGGACTTTTTGGAAGACAGGCTCTCTCATGTGTTTTGGGGTTGTCATGAGTAGTTCTCACCTGGGCCCTCAGCTGGGGTTGTGGGCTGGAAGAGCTATAAAGGGCCTCACCATACAGCTGCATAGCTTCCTTATAGCACAGAGGCTTGGTTCAAAAATAAGCATCCCAAAAGAGAGGAAGTAAAAACTACTGGTTCCTGAGGTCCTGGACCCAGAAGGCTGCACATCCCTTCCACTTCTGTTGGTCAAGCAGTGATTGTGCAGTCAGGGAGAGGGGAAATAGAACCCAAATTTCAATGCCAAGAATGTCAAAGAATTTGGAGCTATGTTTTAAAACTGCAACATTTATTAAAAGTACAAAATCTTGGATTTCACTCCAGAAACACTGAATTGAATTTTTGAGACTTGAGATTAGGAATCTAGTTTTAGTAACTATCTAAAAATTTTCTTAAGCAGACAAAAATATGATTTATATCTTTTTTTGACTTGAATGAATTTTTTATTTTTTAATTACACTTGACATGCAATACATGGTATGTCTGGAAAAAGTCAAGCCATTGTTAATATAATGAGAATGGATTGCGTGACTTGATGTAATCTGGCAACCAAGGAGAGTAGATTGGAATGCACATGCGTGAACAATGATGACTTCACTGAGCTAGTCAGTAGGGGCGGTAGATGCCATTGAGTGAGCATGTGTACTGTGTGGCCATCGCATTCAATATGACTATGCTAGTAGAGCAATGAATCTGCATCAGATTTTGCATTAAGCTTGAACATTCCTCTGAGAAAACTATTCAGATGATGCAGAAAGCTGCAGCTATAAGCAACTGGTGATTGGCAGCTTCATTACAACAATGTGCCCGCTCATGCATCACATCCCATGCAGAGTTTTTTTGTGAAACATCAAATCACTCAGGTGACTCAGGTCCCTAACAGCCCAGATTTTGTGCCTTGCAACTTCTGGCTTTTTCCAAAATTAAAATCACCTTTGAAAGGGAAGAGATTTCAGCCATTGATAATATTTAGGAAAATATGATAGGGTAGCTGATGGTGATTGTGAGAAAACTGTGTGAGATCCCAGGGTGCCTACTTTGAAGGGCACTGAGGTGTCATTGTCCTATGTACTACAATGTTTTTTGTATCTTGTATCTTCTTCAATAAATGTCTCTATTTCTCATATTGCATGGCTGGATACTCTCTGGACAATTTTTAGTCTGGATACTTTCCAGTTTCAGATCTAACCCAATAATTAGACATTCTATAATTTACGAACTGGTAATCCCAGTAAATCCAGTACCCATCTGACACCATACAAAGTTATTACAATACTATTGACTATATTCCCTATACTGTACTTTACATTCCTGTAACTATTCTATAATGACCACTTTGTATTTTGTAATCCCTTCCTCTTTTTCACCCATCTCCCCAACACCCTCCCATCTAGCAACAAAGTGTTCTCTGTATCTGTGAGTCTGTTTCTGTTCTGTGTGTTTCTTTATTTTGTTTTCTAGGTTCAATCGTAGATAGATATGTACAGGCATAGGCAAAAGTAGCCCTACAATTGTAATGCAAATAAAAAATACAATAATTAATTAAAAAATAATACCAGAATAAACTCTGTGTTTTTTGTACTCACAACTGTAAACCTACTTTTGCTCACCCCTGTATTTTATTGTTCATATTTTTAATCCTTTTCTTCTTCTACTTCTTAAAGAAGACCCTTTAACATTTCACATAATACTAGTTTGGTGATGAAGTACTCCTTTTGCTTTCTCTTATCTGGGAAGCTCTCTGTATGTTCTTCAATTGTAAATGATAGCTTTGCTCACTAGAGTAATTTTGGTTGTAGGTCCTTGCTTCTCATCACTTTGAATATTTCTTGCTAGTCCCTTCTGGCCTGCAAAGTTTTTGTTGAGAAATCAGGTGACAGTCTTATGAGAGTTCCCTTTTAGGTAACTAACTGCTTTTCTCTTGCTGCTTTTAAGATTCTCTGTTTTTAACCTTTGGAATTTTAATTATGATGTGTCTTGGTAGGCCTGTTTACAATCTTCTTGTTTGGGATTCTCTGCACTTCCTGGACTTGTATGTCTATTTCCTTCACAAGGTTAAGAAAATTTACATCATTACTTTTTCACATAGGTTTTCAAGTCCTTGCTTTCTCTCTTCTCCCTCTGATAACCCCATGATATGTTGGTACACCTGAAGTTTTCTCAAAGACTCCTTATACTATCATAATTGGTTTTTGATTCTTTTTTTTTCTTTTTGCTATTGTGATTGGGTGTTTTCTGCTTCCTTATCTTCCAAATATCTGACTTGATCTTCCGCTTCATTTACTCCACTGTTGATTCCCTGTAGGGTATTATTCATTTCTGACTGTCTCTTTTTTATGTTTTCTAGCTCTGTTTTTATATTTCCTAGCTCTTTTTTAATTCTTCCCCTAAGTTCATTGAACATCCTTATAACCAGAGTTTTGAATTCTGTACCTAGTAGATTCCTTGTCACCACTTTGTTTGGTTCCTTCTATGGAGTTTTATTCTATTCTTTCATTAGGACAAGTTTCTTTGTCTCCTCCCTTGAGGAGCCTCCCTGAGTTTGTTTCTGTGTATTGGGTAGGGCTGCTATGTCTCCTGGGTTTTGTTAAGTGGATACATGTAATAGGTCTCCTGTAGGCTTCAATGGCACAGCCTCCCTAGTCTCCTAATCTGAACATTCCAGGTGCGCACTCCTTGCCCCATCCCATGTGGTCTGTGTACCTCCTGTTGTAGTTAAGCCTTTACTGCTGTTGATTGCTTGGGGTATATATCCCCAGGGCGATCAGCTGCAAGGACTGGCTATAACCACTGTGGAAGATCAGCTGTGCAGGGACCCATTCCATGGAGCAGGACTTACTTCTTTGGGGTTCTGGTGCCCACTGAGGCTGCCCTTTGAGTTTGTCACTTGTGGAGGTGACTGGTTAGTACATTAATGTGGTCTGAAGCTGTCTACCCAGTGTGCTGGCTCTTAGGTTTTCTGGGAGGTAAGGCAAAGTCAGCCACTGCCTATATTCTGCCCAGGGCCACCCAGCATGAACTACAAAGCAATATGCAGTTGGCTGTTACTTGCACTGGGCTTGGAGATGCCCAGGAGAGGTGCACCTAGGAATCAAGACTAGCTTCTATTACTGTCAGGCCTGGGGATACTTAGTGAGAGATATGGGTCATACTGAGGCCAGATGCTGCTTGTTTGAGAGATTTTAGGAAAGTCTGAAGCATGAGCCAAGATAAACCATTCATATAGAAAAGCCACTGGAAATGGCTTTGATGGGCCCTCAAGTTAGGTGGGGTGGGGTCTCTGGGAATCATCAAAGAGGGGTAAACAGTGATAAGTAGGTTGACAGAGACTCAGATATGGTGCCTGCCAGCCTGCTCTATGCAGGGAGGGCTCAGAAAAGGAACAATGGCCTCTGCCAGCACTTCTGTCTGAGAGAAAGATGCCCCTCCAGCCCTCATTTTGTTGCCAGACAATTAACTTCCTTCCCATATGCTCCTGGTGCCTTTGGAACAGCTGCCCCAGTGCTAGAGCTCAGAGTTAGTGAGTTCAAGCCAGGTCATGCTTGGGCCCTTCAAGCCTTGAAGCCTCTAGAATCCTGTAGAAGCCTCTGTCTCACTCAGTCACAATCACCACTGGCTTTTACAGCCTGAAGCCACAGTGACTTCTCTTTCTGGCACTGGCACCACTGGTCAATGGGGGTCTGGTGTGGAGCTGGGTCCCTCACTCTTCAAGGGGAACCTCCACAGCAGAGATAGCCTTCCTAATTTTTATGCACCACATGTGTATGGGTGACCAGTCAGTTTTATGTATCAGCCCCCTCTACCAGTCTTGCTGTAGTTTCTTCTTTATATCCTTAATTGTAGGACTTCTGTTTATCTAGACTTTAGGCAGTTCTGAATGACGGTTGTTCTGTACTTTAGTTGTAATGTTGATGTAGTTGCGAGAGGATCTAAGTACCACGTTTAACTATGCCACCATCTTGACCAAATTATATATTATCTTGAAACCTCCTGTGCTTTTTTGTTCTTCTTTTTTATTGCATGTTTCCATTGCCATTTAAGCCCCTTATACCTGCCTCTTCCCTACCATCACCACCTTTTTGTCGATGTCCGTAAGTCCTTTTTCCTTTTTGCTCAATCTTTCCTCCCCCTAAACCCCCATAGCTGTCAACCTTCTCTCCATCTATGAGTCTGTCTCTATCTTGCCTATTAGCTCAGTTTGTTCATTAGATTCCACATATCCATGAAATCATATGGTACTTGTCTTTCTCTGACTGGCTTATTTCACTTAGCATAATGTTCTCCAGGTACATCCATGCTGTCACAAAAGGTGAAATTTTATTCTTTTTTATGGCAGAGTAGTATTCCATTGCGTAAATGCCGGTAGTTGTTCTATCCACTTATCTACTGATGGACACTTGGACTGCTTCCATATCTTGGTGATTGTAAATAACACTGCAATAAACATAGTGTTTCTTACGTTATTTTGAATTAGTGTTCTGGTTTTTTCAGATATATTTCTAGAAGTAGGATTGCTGGGTCATAAGCCAGATTCATTTTTAATTTTTTGAGATATCTCCATACTGCTTTCTACAGTGGCTGCACCAATCTGCATTCCCACCAATAATGCAAAAGTTTTCCCCTTTCTCCACATCCTTGATAGCACTTGTTTGCTATTTCTTAATGACAGCCAATCTGACTGGTGTGAGGTTATGAGCAAAGGGCCTGAATAGACACTTCTTCAAACAGGACATACAGATGGCCAATAGACATATGAAAAGATGCTCAACATCACTAATTATCAGAGAAATGCAAATTAAAACCACAATTAGAAGCCTCCATTTCAACATGAAAGTTCCATCTCCCCTGTATTTTTTTGGCGGGCAGTATTTTGAGATATCCACAACAACCACAGTTCATTTGATGGGAAGGAACAGTGTTAACTGTTTTGTTCTAAAAAGCACAAGAGAAGGTGCAAGGGACTGAGTAAGGGGAGGGCTGATACTCCAAAAGTTATCACAGATGTATTTCCATGAAGTGCAGTGCAGATGCATAGGCAGCAGATTTCAGCTGATTTTCATCTGCAGTAACCCTCACTGGTGAGATGTGCTTCTTTTCTCTGTTAAGGAGAGGGAAGTTATTTGAGTAGAAATGTGTATCAGTGGATTCTTCTGAGAAGCAGACCCTGAGATAATGACTGAATGCTCACAGTTTATTTGGGAGGTTCAAGGATACGTGAGGCAGGCGAAGTAAGTCTGGCAATCAGAGCACGTAATTAAGCCAGCTACCTCAGTGGGCAACCAGAGCTTAATTCATCTGAAAGGCTCTGAGAAAATGCCTTAGCACATACATATCCGAACTGTCCTGTTAAGGTGCAAGGGCACTGGGTTATATTTCCACCCTCTAAAGTAATTTATAAGGATGGCCCTATTAATTTGCAGGCATTTCAATAGGGAAAGTTGGTTCTAGAGCCCAAGAGCAGGTATTGACTGTTGTAAATCAAGCTGGTGGGCATGGAATTGGTAGGGGATCCATGAAGATATGAGTAGGATGACCCACAATATGTCAGAAGATCTCTTATCAGTATTCTGGCTTAATCAAAACAAATCAGATTCAGGACTTTGACATGCAAGAATTTCCAGCTGGTCTTTATGATTATTCTCTGTTTGTTCTGTTCTCTCTGGTTATACATAGAAACTCCTTACCTTTTCTGGAGGTGAAGAATCTGCCTAACTGAGAAACCTGTGTTTTTTCATCTTTTTCTAAAGAAAGCAACTTCTTATCAATCAAAAAATTAACTTCTGGGGCATTTGTGACTTTTTTTTCCAAATGTGTGCTTTTCAGATATAAACTAGCCAAATCCAGAGGAGCCTATAACACAGTACAATCACAGATGCACCAAAGTCTCAGGGATATTTTTGATTCCATTAACACCCCAGCTTTGCAAACTAATTTGATATCATCTCTTCCAGTTTATTGTGTAGTATTTTATTTCATAAGCAGGGTGAACATCTGGGCAATTTCAGCTAGCTTAGCTCTTTTAGGTAGTGTTTGGGATTGTCAATTGGAAAAGGCTCTGCTGGAAATTACCAATGATAACATATGTGCTGGCTTCGTACTTCCTAACGTTCTTTTGCAACACTCTGCCTCATGTTTAAACAGGCCAAGTGCTGCCCAGATGACCCTTCTGATGCTTATCTCCATATTCATTCTCTTTAGAAGGCAAGGAAATGGCCAGGCAGCTCATGAGGTCTGATGATGATGCTCTTAACTGGAGTGAACACAATCATCTAATCATTACTCACCCAGGAGGTGGCCTGGGGGGAGGTCCCAATCATTTGGGCTATTTTTCTGTGATTTATGAATCTACCCAGTTCACTAAATGCACATCATTTTTCTCCCCCAGAGGGGTTGATCTTCTTTCTAGGCAATTTCTGTTTAGGGAAGGTAAAGCCATAGTGTTAAGATTCATATTTGTGATGATCCCCCAGACATAATGACACTGGAGTAGATGGGATTTTATTTTTTCCGATGGCATTTTTTTCACTGGAGATACTCCCCATGTGTTCCTTAGTAACTGTCTGTTAATCCGTCCTTCCCTTGATTTGCCACAATCCTCCCTGCCCTATTCACTGAAGCCCTTCAAGTTCATACAGGCAGTCAGTAAGTCCAAGATAAATCAGAGTATGTTTTTATAGAAGGAAACTGTGATATTAAATTTATTCCTCTAAATCAGAGGATATGAACTAGAAGTTCAATAGTCAAACTGATTGAATGTACATAGATATTGATATATAGATACAGATACAGAGATGCATAAAAAATATGTATATACATATAGATATGTTTTGCTTGGTCCTGACAAAAATCTGAATTACCTATATGAATATATTTAGATAGAAAAATCTATATTATTTGGTCATTTTACAAGTTACTAATTTTTAGTATAGGCAACTAATTAAAATTATTTTTGTGTTTGTACCTCACAAAAACTTAAATTTCTGCCTGCTTTTTTCAAAATAGGATATTTTATGTAACCATATAGATTTCTTACTTCATAGGTTAAAGATCTCAGCAACATTGAGCCCCCATTACATAACAACCATACGTTAGAGCGAGTAACAGCTACTCCTTTGTAGAGGGTAAGTACGCTGCAGTTTGCCACAGACCCCACTGCCCTCTGTTGTCTACCTAACACTGGGGTCCAGTATCAGTCACCATTTTTCTTCCAATAGCACCCAAGCACACACATGCATTGGTATGAGTCCCAATCCCAGATGAGATTAGAAATCCCAGTTCTACATATGTGCAGACTGGAAGTTTCACAAGGACAGACAATATGTTTCTGCACCCTTGTTTAGTCAGCACCTATCATATAGTCCGTGCTCAGGGAATACAAGTTAAAGAATGAAAGGAAAGGATAAACCTAATCTCTAGCCAGATAAGATACTTGGCTATAAGAATTCTATTTCTCCTAGAATGGTAGAATTTTATGGGCCAGTCACCACTAACCACATAACTCATAGCCCCTGACTTGGCTCTACACTGCAGTCACTAGCACTGTGCCGTGGGACACAAAGGGGGCGACCAAAGTGGCTATGGGCCGAGTTTATTGACAGAGGCTCTGGAGAAAGCCTCCCCCTTCCAGATCCCACAATATGTTATTAATGAGGGAAAAGTGACCTACTGCACCTTATAAAAGAAAAATGCACCCACTTGAGATGTGAGCAAGTCATCTGGTATGGCTCCAGATGGAAGCTGAGATGCTTCCCCTCATTTCCCTCTCACAGCTAGATGTTAGTATTGCTCAACTAATAAAGAATATTTAATTTAATGTTTTTTGAAATAAATCTTACTGGTAACAAACAAAGTACATGGCTTTGCTTTATTTTTACAGAAGGTCTTTGCTTTCTTATGTTTCCTGGTGCTCAGTGGGGGACCCCAGGTGTTCGCCACAATCAGAAAAATGTGTTTCCTGGGGCTGTGCTCCTGGCCCAGCTGACATCAGATAGCTCCTGACTGACGTAGTCAGCTGTGCGGTGTGGGCTCCACCCATCCAGACTCCTGCCTCTCCCAGGGATCAACCACAGCAAGGAGAGAAAGGAGTAGCTTATCCACTGGGCCCCCAGAGCAGAAGCCCAAAGTGCAAAACAGATAGAAGGCCATGTAAGATATGACCTATGCTCTCGCTGGGTGGCTCAGTTGGTTGGAGCATTGTCCCATGAACTGAAGGGCTATAGTTTGATCCCTGGTCAGGGTACATATCTGGGTTGCAGGGTCAATCCCCAGTTGGGGCACATACAAGAATCAACCAATGAATGCATAGCTTAGTGGAACAACAAATCAATATTTTTCTCTCTATCTATCTCTTATCAATAAATATATTCTCAGATGAGGATTGAAAAAGAGAAAAAAATAATAGTAATAATAATGGCTTAGAAAAAGATATTACCTATGACATTGAAAGAGGAAACATCTTCTTAAGGTATGAAAAGCACTCTTCTTTTGCTTCGGAAGCAAATTCAGAATCTTTATCCTGGCCTCTAGAGCCTGACCTGATGAACTTATCTCTGGCGTTGTCGCTCAGCAGCCCCCTCTTTCCCCTCACAGGCCTTGGTTCTGCCCTCAAATGCAGCAAGCCCACTTTGGGGCCTTTGCACCTGCCTAGAATGCTGTGACCTGCGTGTGGAAGATGCGTGTCACCATTCAGGCCTCAGCTTTGTTGATGTCACCTCCTCAGAGAGGACCTCCCCAACCACCCCATCTTATTACAACTTTTACCTTTACCTGCAACTTAACCACTACCAGATATTATCTTATTTGTTTGTTTACTTGTTTATTGTCTGCTTTTTTCCACTAGAGAATATGTTTCATTAAAACAGGGCTCTAACCTCTACTCATCACTGTATTTCCAATATTTAGCACATAGCACATCCTCAATAAAAACTTACTGGATGTATAAATAAATAAGAGATGTTGGCAGAATGAAGAATTTGAGAAGCTGCCCTGGCTGGTGTAGCTCAGTGGATTGAGCGCGGGCCTGCGAACCGAAGGATCGCGGTTCGATTCCCAGTCAGGGCACATACCTGGGTTGCCAGGCCAGTTCCCGGCAGGGGACATATAAGAGGCAACCGCACATTGATGTTTCTCTCCCTCTCTCCTTCCCTTCCCCTCTAAAGATAAATAAATATTTTAAAAAAAAAAAGAATTTGAGAAGCTGAGAACCAGAACTAAAGAAGCAAGAGAAAGACGCTGGGAAGAAGAGCCCCGAAGGTAGTAAGAATAAAAACAGGAGGAAGGAATTTTCTCCTCTTGGGCAGTCCTGCCCAGCTAACCCTCCATTCCGCCTTACAATTTTTCTTAAAAAAAAAAAAAAAAAAAAAAAAAGGTGAAGGGGAATAAAGTTAATAATATTGTGATAAGTTTGCTTGGTGACAGATGATTACTAGACTTAATGTGGTGGTCATATCATAAGGTATACAAAACAAGGTCTGTCCAGAAGGTATTCAGCCATACAATATGACAAACAGACACATTTATTGAAGAAGATACACGAAACATTGTACACAGGACAATGACCCCTCAGTCCCCTTCAAAGCAAGCACCTGGTGACCTCACATAGTTCTCCCAATCATCATCAGCTGCCCTGTGGTATTTTCCTGAATCTCACCAACAATCTGAAATCTCTTCCCTTTCCAAGATGACTTCAGTTTTGGGAAAAGCCAAAAGTTGCAGGGCACCAAATCTGGGCTGTTAAGGACCTGAGTCACCTGGGTGATTTGATGTTTCACCAAAAAAACTCTGCATGGGATGTGATGCATGAGCGGGCACATTGTTGTCATGAAGCTGCCAATCACCAGTTGAGTTGCTTATAGCTGAGGCTTTCTGAATCATCTGAATAGTTTCTGCAGAGGAACGTTCAAGCTTAATACAAAATCTGATGCAGATACATTGTTCTACTCACTCAGTAATTTTGAATATAATGGCCACACAGTACACACGCTCACTCAACAGTGTCTACCACCCCCGCTGTCTAGTACAATGGAGTCGTCATTGTTCATGCATGCGCATTCCAGTCCATTCTCCTTGGCTGCCAGGTTACATCGATGTCACACAAACCATTCTTGTTATATTAACAGTGGCTAGACTTTTTCCAGACAGACCTCGTAAATGTTGAATGACTACCATACACGTGAAATTAATATAAGATTGTGTACCAAGTATACTTAATATTTTTAAAAGTTGTGATATAATTGACATATGACATTGTATAAGTTTAAGGTTCACAACATATTGATTTGATACATTGATATTGCAATATGATTGCCATTGTAGCCATAGCTAACAGCTCTATTCATCACTGTATGTCATTTCTTCTAGTGGTGAGAACAGTTAAGATCTAGTCTCTTAGCAAGCTTGACATTTATAATTCAGTTGTGTTGTTTATAATCATTGTACTGTGTTCTCCATCTCCAGCATGAATTTATCTGCTGCTTAGAAGTATGTACCCTTAAAAAACATCTCTACCAGCCTTTGGAAACCTCCATTCCACTCTGTCTTTTCAAGTTTGGATTTGCTTTTTATTTTTATTTTTTGTCTTTTAGTTTTATTCAGGTTCACATGTAAGGAATATCATACACCTTTTGCCTTTCTCTGTCTGACTTATCTCACCACTACATCAAATTTAATAATTTCTACACTGCAAAAGACACAATGAACAAAATAAAAAGGCAATCTGTGGAATTAGAAAGAATATTTGCGAACCATGTATCAGATAAGGCGTTAATATCCAAAATTTATAAAGAAGTCAATCAATTTCAATAGCAAAAATACCAAACAACTAGATTAAAGAATAAGTGGAGGAACTACATAGACGTGTTTTTCTCCCCAGCAGATTTTAAAGGCAAAGGAAAGAGGGGTGGGATTCGACCGCTTTGGCTCCCTCCAGCCCACCTCCTGTGGTGCTCACATCCTGCTCATTCTCTGCACAAAGCCTGGGGGGCACAGCCAACCCACCTGGAGTGACAGCATCCTGCCTGGAGCAGGGCAGTTAGTGCAACCCCCAGGAAAATGACAACATTGGCCACAGGGTTTGCATTGTCACTTCTCCCTCCTTTTCTTGCTGGACCCATTTATTGCTGGGTCCTGTGTCTTCCATAGGAGCCTGACCCTGAAATTTAAAAAGCTTTGTAAGGGTAAAGTTTATGCCCAGCAATGAGCTGCGAGGTCACTTCACTCGTTTTTAGAGCTTACATCATTGATGATTAACTAGCCGAGTTAATCTCTTCCTATGCATTATTCCATTTAAGTTCACAACCCCTTCAGGAACTTGCTATTGTTATCCCCATTTCTCAAATAAGCAAACTGACCATTAGAGAATTAAACAACCTGCCTAGCCTCACAAAACTTAGTAAATGACAGAACTAGGAGATTAACCTAGGTCAATCTGCTTCTAAATGCCCCCAAATAAGTAAAATCATACTTTAAGCTTTCCTCCTGACTTTGATAACTTCTCAGTTTAACAGAGTAGCTGATCCCTTCTTCTAGTCCTGGTATGGGGGGCAGGGACAAGGGGTAGGTCTAAAGTAGATGTCTATCTAAACGTAGACATCTACTTTAGTTAGCCACCATGAATTACAAAAAGTGTGACAATCTTTGCACATCTATTTAATTTTTTTACATGGGGATAATTGTAAAGATTATTTTTTTGTTGCTTGCTTTTTGCGGAGTCCCTTAAACCAGAAAAGTCTACATGAGTCACACTCTGTGCCGCGCTGCCCCCTAGTGGCTAAAGTAAACATAGCTTCGGTTCAAGTGGCTCAACATCTTCAGTGCCCAGCAGCGACCTCTTCTTAGAGCACCCAGAAACATACAAATGTAGGGCCGAACCTACACTCACTGGACTCTTTAAAATTATTTGTCTGCATTTATTGAATGGTACATGGGCAACCATGTGCCATCTCTTCCCAGTAACCTAGCTTTGGAATAAGGGCTCAAAACGACAGAGACCCTTCCAAATGAAACATGCTTCAATCCACCAGCCTCACACACGGAAGCATTTCTTATTGTGTCCCTCCCCGTTGATCAGAAATAAGAGAGAAGCTGAGAAGATCCCAGAAAAGACAGTGGTGATACGTACATGTGCTCTACAAGCAGGGCTTCCTTTGACATGTCACAAAGGAAATATAAATCAGACAGCACTGTTGTCTTAACAATGAAATATAAATGCGAAATTCAGCCCACTTCTGAGGAATTGTGCATTTTCTTCTGACTCTGAGGGAAGAAGTGGGGAGTTTGTAGCGAGCGTGGAAAGTCCGGTAATAACTCTCTAAAAAGCCTCATGTTAGACAGAAGTACAGGTGAAAGTCGTAAGCATATCCACAATAATATTGTCTGTTTGCTTGTTTGTTTGTTGTGGCTTCTTTTAGAGTTTATGTATCAGAAAAACAAAAATTCTGACGTTGTGTCTGTGTAAGGTTACAGCATTGGCCAGGCTGGCTGAATTAACCCCTGGTTCAGCTGAACAGGTTTAACTGATTATTTTTTTCACTGAATCCACCAGTTGTTTTGAGGATTCAGACACAGCAAAACCAGCCCAGTGAGTTAGGCCAGACCACAAAGTCTGGTCTATGTTTGCAAGAATTCTGACTTGGACTCTGTTCAAGGTTGCTTTCACTTCAGTTTTATTATCAAAGCAGCAAACAGAGCAAAACCAGCCCAGTGAGTTAGGCCAGACCACAGAGTCTGGTCTATGTTTGCAAGAATTCTGACTTGGACTCTGTTCAAGGTTGCTTTCATTTTGGTTTTATTATCAAAGCAGCAAACAGTGCAAAGGTTATAGATGACATCAAGAACACAAATGGGGAGGTGCCACTTGATGATGCCTCACATATTCATCCCTGAGGCACATGCAGATTTCAGTGGTCAGTGTAACCCTTGTGGGGCAATGGACCTCACAGGCCAGGGGGTCGCATGCACCTACAATTGGGAGATCTGCATGTCACCTGCACTTTCTGCAGAAATGCAGTAGAGGTGGGAATTTTGGGGTGTTTCTCTTAGAGAAGGTGTAAATGCATTCAATATTAAGTGTATTTATGTGGAGAAGGGCATGGGTGGATGTCCTAGGAGTACAAGGTGTATGATATGTTTCCCCTAGTTAAAAGATCCCTGAATCTATACACACAGTGGTCTTATAAGTCATGGCATACAGAGCAAGTACATAGGTAAGGCTATTCTTGGGACCAAGAATCAAAGGTTAACATTTGACCCATTTGAAAATGTGGTTAAAAATCCTCCCATCACCCCACACCAGTTAAAAAATAAGAAGAAAATTTGGTAAAATTCATCTTATGAGTCTATGCCCACTGAAAGAGATAGAAAATGGTTTGATTAAAATAAAACTATTCATTTAGTTATTTAATTCATAAAATTTAACATTGTTCCTTTGTTGGATGCAGGTTGTGACTAACCAAAAAATAACTTATATTTGGCTATCAACTTTAGAGAGAAATATCAGTTAAAGACACATGTAGACACACAGATTTTTCTATCCTTATTTACTAACTTTATTTTAGTATACAGCCTATTCCTTTTTCCTCTCTATTTCTTAATAACACAGATTCATCCAAAGAATCATGAGGAGGAATAACCCAGGCTGTGGATAGTCATAAAGTCAACAAACTACAGTGCATTATTAGGAACTGACCTACAATTTTGAATGAATAAAAATTTGTAAAGAAATGGATTGGAGTAGTACACTAAAAAGAATGAGGAGTAGAACATGTCTTTGTGTTCATTCAGCAGAAAAGTATCCGGGTATCAATGAAAGAGAGCTATCAGCATCATGAGGAATATGTAAGTACACACCTAATGCTGATCCACAGTTGTAATTTTTCGTCATAATTATACCTTGCATTATTACACATTTGTGTGTTTTCTATTGTATGAGTACCTCTATTACAGGATCAAAGCAAAAAATAAATACATGCATACATACCTACATACAGTGAGAACAGTTTCAAATATTTCATTAGACTCCTAAACTTTTTTCATTTTTAAAAGTTACAGAGAGCCCTAAAGATAGAATACATTTTCAAATTTCCCTTTCACATCTATAAATCACTCAGCATTGCATAAGAATCCCCTAGGTTTGTATGCCATGGCTTTATGTCTCACAAGAGGTTGGTTTCTTCCCTGCTCAGTAAGCTAACACGTTTCTGCCGTTCCAGATGGGCTCCCCGCAGGGATCTGAACACAGTGTAAGGTAATGAAGTGTGGAGTATGTCTAATTTCAGTGCTAGAGATCATGCCCAGGCAGAGAGGTGGCATTTTTTAAAACTTTAACCAAATTTTTATCACACAAAGGCCATGTAATTGGGTATTTCTCTACTGTGCACACAATTTTTCTTCCTCTCCACAGAAAAGCTGCTTAACTTCTCATCAGGTGATGCCAAGCACTAAAATCCTGATTTTTAACAGAATAGTAGAAAAAAATACCTCAGTGATTTAAGGTGAAAGCACTACATGGGCACCTGGCCCTTGCACTAAGTTATCAGGAATGTACGAATGTGTTTTATTCTAAAACACACAACAAAGCACCAGGAGGCAGGGACAGTGAGGGTGGCAAACCATTGTATGTTGTCCACTGTAACCAGTAACTGATGGTCACAGTGATTTCTCAAATGGCAGTCAGTCTTTTCTTCAGCCTTTTCCTTCAACTGACCTCTCTGAAGTTCTATGTGAGGAGCCCAGCCTTCAGTGTCCCCTTGCTGTTCTCATTAACAATGATAAAGCGCTGTTCCGGGATTAGAACACATCACCTCCCATCCCAGCTCCTATTCCACCCACCCACCCACCCCAGGATTTTTCTCTTCTTTAGGAATTTCCATGACTACAGCTTCTGCTGTTGTTAACAGAGAGGCCACTCCAGCCACATCCAGTAAAGCAGTTCTTACAGCCTTCGTTGGATCAGTGATTCCTTTTTCCACCACACTCACAAAATCTCCAAGCATCATGTCATAACCAACTTCTGAAAGACTTTGCCTAATTTTCTCAACTACCAACAGCCCTTCAACACCCGAATTCTTAGCAACGGTCATTGCAGGAATTCTGAGAGCTTCTTAACTAATTTCTATACCCATTTTTTTATCTTCATTAGCTGGAGTTAATGAGCCCAAGGCTGGAATGCACCGAAGTAGGACACAACCCCCTCCTGGAACAAGGCCTTCCTTGACAATAGCCTGTGTAGCACTGAGGGCATCTGTTACTCTGTCTTTCTCTCCATTCACTTCAACACCATTCGTCCCACTAACCTTCAGCACAGCTACTCCGTCTGAGAGTTTTGCTAGATGTTCATTTAGTGCTTCCTTTTCATAGTCACTAGTTGTGATATCTAATCGCTTGATGATTTCTTGAATATGTTTTTCAATTGGGGGGGTGGTCTGCCCACAGGGCACCCCATCCCCAACTGCCATGGATGAGAATAAGTCTACCAAGACATGATCTGTTTGGGGAGGAAAGGTAGCCAAAAAGGTAGCCCTTCTCTCAAAGGAGAAGGGCCAAGAGCCTTTTCCTCAATGGGCTTTTATCCGTTCATTTTGCATAGGAATACAGGCTCATTAATCATTGTCAGGCAGTAAGGATCAAACAATAAGTAACACACAAAGAACTCTGAGGGTCTATTTTGAGTCAGGGTAATATAGCTAAATGGCCATAAAACTTTGAGGAACTAACTTCTGGCTTGGACCCTTATTTAATTGAGAGCATTCTAAACAAAGCAGGTTTCACAGGATTTTACATATTCTTTCTTAGGCCTGATTGCCTTAGGGAACCTGCCCTTTCCAGCACAGGGCTACACCCACCACCAGCATTGTTTCAGGCTTAAATCAGGCAAGGCAAGCAAGTCAGCCAAGAGATTACGAGGCTTCTTGGAGCACACAGAATGAGGACTCAGACTATGTCAGGATAGCAGAGAGGTGAGGGTCCATCACCCCCTTTTGCTATAGCCCCCCAAGTCCTTCCTTCGGGCCTCCGTGTGATCGTGCCTGGCTTAGGTCATTCCTCCCTTGAGGAATCTTACCCATCATTGGCTAACCGATCAAGTGTTGGGGGCCAGGCAGGGTGAAGAAAAAGGGGTAGAAGTGGCGCCCCTGCCAGTGAGATAAGCTTTGTCTCCTTAGTGGCTCACAGTCCGAAGGTCACTCACTCAGCCTTAGCCATGGGAGGCTTACGGCTTCTGAAACCAGGCAGGGCGGTTCCCAACACAATTTGAGATTTGTCATCTTTTCCTTTCAAGAGCATGGGGCCACCTTGAGTCATAATGGCCTCTCCAACTCTTCCTAACTCACGAGGAAGAACATCTTCAAGATTTAGAGTCCATCCTTCTTCTCCAAACACTGCACCATCAGTAGCAATAGTCATGTCTTTAAGCTGGTTCTTTATATTGTCACCAAAACCTGGAGCTTTGACTGCTACATCCTGAAGACCAACTTTTAGCCCATTTAAAACAATGGGATTCCCCCATTGTGTACTTAGAGCTTCTCCATCAACATCCTCAGCAATCATGACCAAGGGTTTATGGTGAGAAGTGGCAATTTCAAGAGCAGGTACAATAGACTGAACACTAGAAAATTTCTTTTCACTCAGTAGAACATAGGAATCTCAGAATTCACATTTCTGACTTTTTGCCATGCTAATAAAGTATGGAGAAATTTAACCTTGATTAAACTCCATGCCTTCATTAATTTCTAATTCATCATTCAGCCAGTTTCCATCCTTTACTGTAATGAGGCCTCCCTTTCTTGCAACCTTTTTCAGTGTGTGGGAAATTATGTTGCCAATTTCTTTGTCTCCATTTGCAGAAATTGTAGCAACCTGAGCTATTTCTTTAGAGGTCGTCACAGGTCTGGATTGCTTCTTAAATTCAGAAATTACAGCAGCAACAGCTGACCTCACACCTCTCCTGATTTCCACCAAATCAACAACTTTGCTAATGTTCTCAAAGGCTTCCTGGCAATAGCGCCGGACAGGAAGTGCGGGAGTGCTGGTGGCGCCATCCCCAGCCTCTTTGTCTGTACTAGTGGAACAGCTTGAACAAGTTTGACACCAATACTTTTATGTTTATCTTTTAAGTCAGTGGGCTTTGTAACAGTCGCACCATCTTGTTACTTTGGGGCTTCGCCAGCTCTGCTCAATAATCATTGATCTTCCCTTTGGCCCCATAGTAAGCACTATAGCATCTGCTAAAAGGTCTACACCTTGAAGCATTAAGGCTCTGGCATCTGCACCAAATTTATATCTTCGGCATAAGCCCGAGCAAGATGAGGAGCCAGTGCCTTGGACACTGGCCTAATCTGGTGAAGGACTTTGCGTAGTCGAAGCATTTCTGCGGGGTAAAGGCAGGGCTGCGAGTGGTAAGGCAGGCTGTTGGAGGCAAGTGAGGGTCAGAGGTGAGAGGTGGCCTTTCTTGAGATTGGAAACACTGAGACATGTTGTATTTCTTTAAAAAAAGTAAAAAACACTAATTTTTATCATAACATAGCTGGGAAACATTAACTCAAAATATCCCACACAGGTGTGTCAAATGCCACTGCCTGCAACCAATAAACAATGCCAAGCTTTGGACAATACCGATGAGCCAATGGGGGTTACAATCAGAGGGAAGTGACCTACAAGCCATGTCCTGCCCTACGAGGAATACTGGACATCTCCTTTGCCCCAGCTCTTTCATTGCGACATTAGGGAGATTGTCCAGATTTCCCGCTGATGTCTGAAGGCTCTTCTTGGAGTCTAGATCAAACTAGGTTTTCTATGACCACTCTAAAAGTATTTAATGTTCTATGTTAAAAGGAATTAAAACTTCAGGGACCCTTTAAATGTATAAACAGGCCCGCCCTAAGTAGCTGTCACAGACAATTGAAAATGCTTGGTCCCATCTCTTACCCCACCTTCCCTCTCTCCCTCCCACTCCCACACGTATCCCCAGGGGACCAAAGACACTGGTATAGACAGACCTCTCTTACAGGGCTTAGACCTTAAGGGTGACATAGTGGTTTATTTTGATGAACCAGACTGTCGTTTCTCCTTTATAAATGTCTTAAGGATGACAAAATAAAAGTAATCTGGAGGAATAAGATGGCAGTGATGTAGGAGGGAGCAGATTCCACTTCCCTCTGCACACAGAAGAAAAACCTAGCCAACCTACAAGGAACAGAGCAAACAGCCAACAGTACCCCAGCATATATGAAAATAAAAGATCAAAAATTGTAGCGGACACTGAAAAAACAGATGGTAAGGAGAGTGCTTCAGGACAATAAGGTCCCAGGGACCAGTGCAGAGACCAGGGCAGCTGCAGCCCCAGGCCCGATGCCCACCAGGTCTGCCACAGGGTCCTTGGGAGAGAGCCAGGTCAACAGCTCCCTCTCCAGCCAAACAAGGTTTGAGCATCAGGAGAGACCTGGTTGCTTGAAGTAGCAGAGAGGTGGCTAAGGACTAAGTGGCAAACACGCAGGGCTGTGAGCACCCATGGAGTCTGTGGATGCTGGTTGGGGAGAGTTGAGAGTCACACAGTGATGGGCCCTGACCCTGAGAGTCCCAAGTCTGGATGGAGAATTGGGCTGTGCCAGAGACCAGGCCACTGTACGGAGTGGCAGGCTTAAGTAGGAAGAATTTCTCAAAAAGAAAAAGTGAGAAGAGAGACACTGTTTGGTGAATTCTGTAGCAGTCACTCCAGCCTACACCCCAGCCAGCTGGGCAGTGATCCGAGGTTGCACGGAAGGTTGCGCAGAAGGTTGTGTGGAAGGCCCGGTGCACCCCCATCGTGCTGGGAAGGGTACATGCCCGCACCTGTGGGACCAAGGCAGCCTGGCTGAGCATACACACACCTGCACCCCAGCCCATAGTGGTAACCCCAGGGAAAGAGCACTCTGAGGAAGGCCTGTATCCCACACCCAAGGTGCCAGGGAGAGGCGCTAGGCTAGCTCTGGGGAGAGTACGCAAAGCTGACTGAGTGCAGATTGTGAAGGGAGAAAAGCCATACCAATCGCCCCTCAGCCTGCTGCCCCAGCAAGACCAGAAAAACCATTTTAGCAGTTTGAAACAAACAAGAGGCTTTGTTTTCTCAATATTTTTTAATTTTTATTATTTTTTAATCTTCCAATTCCTTTGTTCTCTCCTTCTTTCTTGTTTTATCTCTTCTTCCTTGCTTTCCAATTTTATCTCTTCTTCCTTCCTTCTTCCGCTTTTTTTTAAATACCCACAAGTGAGACAAAAACACCTGGAACTGTAAAAAGACCAGAGTTGGACCCAAAGAGGGAGCATCTCAAGAGCTGAGACAGTGAGACGAATTTCACTTTGCTATTACAGAGAACCTGGAAGTTATTGCATATTTGTATTATTTTTTTAATTATTCTTACATCTTTTATTTTAACACTATTTTTGTATTCCTCTTTTTTCTGTATAGTCTTCTTTGCTTGGCTGGTTATATTGTATCATTTGACAGGTTTCCCCTGGTCTCTCTTTCATAGTGTATTGCTAATTTACTGTCCTTCTTTTAACTTGTGTTCCATTAGCATGCTACTCAAGGTCCTATACTCCCTATTCTTGTTATCCAGATCACATAGATTCTGTCATATGATTGTGGCTCTAATATTATTGTAAATAATAGCTGTTGCATACAACTGTAAATACTTCTCAACACCCCTCCCAGATCTTAGCCCACTTCACAGTTTCCTGAGCTTTATTACTGTAGTGGTTAACTCTATTCTCTCACACACTACACCTATTTACTATCCTTTCTTCTCACCTTACCTCACAATCTGACCTCCCACAACCTCACTGCTTTCTAGATCCAACTCACAATTCTTCCCTCCCCCATAAAGAGTCTTACCTTCTTTCCATCCTTTCTAAAAAGTGGTTAGTTGTGTGGAACATCACAGTTAACACTACACATAGCCAAAGGATCTCCTATCTCTTCTCTACTGGCTGCTACTGTAAATATCATAGAATACTCTCCTGCTGTCTTACACTATTTTGCCTTCCCCTTCCAACTAATCACAAAAAAAAAAAAAAAAAAGACTAGGTGGAAGTGGTGAACACCAGGATACCCGCTGGAAGAGAAAACCCAACAACAAAGGAACCACTAACAGATAACAACAGAAGAAGGTGAAGGAGGGAGTGGAAACCACACAAACCTCAATCCAGGACCTATCTGGAAATACAACTAAATAGTGGAGAAACTACCCAATACAAACAACTGAACAAAAGCAAGAGAAAATTCTCAAAACCTTGGACACACAGAAGAATCAACTTCAATACAACCTACCCTCACCAGCACAACAAAATACAAAAGGTTGTGGACAGAGTGACCCTCAGTTAACCAGCCGGTGGGAAGGACCCACCAAAGAAAGACCCAACAACAATCAAAACCCAAAGACAAGCACAGAGCGACTTAAACAACAGCCCAACACCAGTGAGCTCGGGAGATCAAGGAGACTGCACCACTGAATCTCACAGGTATTCTACCACAGAAGTTCACACCATAAACCCAGGGAGCCAGAACAGATCAATTTAAGAAGCTGGGGCTAACAAGAAGAGTCTCACAAACAATGGGAAGACAAAGAAACAATTCCCAAATGAAAGGAAAGGAGGAAGCCTTAGAAAGAATGCTAAATGAAACAGAGGCAACTCAACTATCAGATATTGAGT